>CM057009.1:81189065-82532398 GCA_029891345.1 Dryococelus australis | reverse complement strand
TTCTATTTTCGCCAGTGTCCCCTTGAATCGCAAGAAAGACTGACAAGGAAGATTGCAGATATCTTGGTGTTGGACCACTATTCAAACTTCCGATGGTAATATGTATCAGGAATGGCTAGGTGTGAAGTTCCACTTTCGTGATGCTATCTTAAAAAATGACCGGCTCGTCGATGTTTATGTAATCTTCCATGACGATCGACCTCGAAGCGAAAATCTCGTTGGCACGTGTTAACATCTTGGTGACCTGCAGCATGCTAATTGCCAGTTTGGTGAGTTGCTTTGATTGATTGCTTCTCGTCACCGTAAATATTGTTTCACATTTTCCATTCACATAATATACAAATAAGGTGTAAACTGTTTTTGATACACTATGACATAGTAGCCTAAGAATTACAGAGCAATATTAAATATTAAACATCACATCATAAAATATTATTTAAAGCTATCGGAATCATTAATAAAATTCTAACTTCAATACTGTGATTATGACGTGACTGCAGTTTAAAGCAAAAAACTATGAGCAAGCTTGCTAATTATATTATTTGTATGTTACTTGTTTAAAGTAAAGAATGAAAACTTCAAAGTATATCCAAAAAGGTCACAGTTTAATTTAAAATTGAGGACTATGTAACAAATTTAACACAAAGCCATGTTTTCAGTTGTTTAAATTATGAGAATTTTACACTCGATGGGTTTTACCTGCATCATCTTCATCATCTTCAACTTGCATAAATGAACTTTCACATTTAGATAGGTGATTTCTTATTCTCAGAACTGGGCCCTCAAGTTCAAATCCACAATACTTATATTTGGCCCTCACACATTTTCTTGGCTCTTTTTTAACTTCTTCAAATTAAAGCCATACGACATCATGCTCTCTGCCACTCATGTTGAACCAGAAAAGTATAGTAATACGAAAGAATTGAAGTCCAGCAAGTCTGCACATCTTATGGGGACTTACTACAGAAATGGTGTTCCCCCACAGAATGAAGATTCCCCATAGAAAGGGTATTCCCCACAGAAAGGGTATCCCCCATAGAAAGGGTATTCCCCGACAGAATGGATATTCCCTTCAGAACTGCAATTTACAATACGGTCGGCATTTCCCTGAAAATGGGAATTGACTATTGAATACAGTTTTTTTTATTGCAGAAATGTATTTTCTTGGATATGGTTTATAACTTATCAAGATAATTTAAATTACTAGATCTTAATTAGTACATAATTATTTGTTCCTTAAGTCACGGGTAAATTTTATGACAATTCTGTTGTTATTAGAAAGGTTTAAACAAAATACTTTTTTTAACCACTTAGTTTAAACCATGGTTTAAACCACTGGGGTTTTAATCGGCCAACCCTGCTTAGATGTTTTTTTCTTTTGGTTTAAGAAATGCGATGGTTCCAGTTTTGTGAAGATCTATGTTTTCACAGAACAAATCCAGGGAAAATAAGAAGAAAGTTTTAAATTTTTTTCTTTGCAAAATAGCAGCATGACTGCACAACACAGGTGATATAGATTCACGAGCACATTGGTTTTTATAGGATATTCGTGGTAAAATGAGCACTTCTGAACGACCTGCTTACGAGCTACTTGTATGCACATTGTGTATTCTTCCACCTTATGTAAGATTAACAATGCCATGGGCCTCATCACTTTAATCCGGCGTCGGTCAAGTGAAACTCTGAAATTATCAGAAAAGTAAATATTTTACAAATCTGCTCATTTTTACACTTCAATGCATTAAAAAAACATAAATAGGAAAAAATTATTTAAGTTATCAGTAATGGTTACCTAACACTTTTTATTCGACGTTAAGATATGGAATTACTTCTATCAATCGTTACCTAATTTTCTGGGTGCATGCCACTCAGTGCACCGGTTAAAATTTATGCAAGTGACTTTTTTCTGAGGTTGATTTCAAAAGTGATCACTTTATCGTGAACAGCCTTTAGTTGGTATAGAACTAAGTGAGCGATTCAATAAACAATGGAAATTTTTGGAATTAGACATAAAAAAGCAGGTAAAATTTTTTTTCAAGGTCTTAAAGCCAAATTAAAATGTGGCCTTGCCATTACTGTCCATTGAAAAGATAGCAAACTCTTTGAAAGAAAGTAAAAATAGATTGTAATAAGGGTTATCGGTGAGTTTGGAAACCTGTCGACTCAAAATAATTAAACGGAACTTTTCTCTTTGGTGTTACAACATACCTGTGATACGCCCTTCTCCTCAGAGGCGCATCAGAGGGGCAGTAAAACCATGGCCCAAAGGAGTAAACATTAAACAAATTCCAAAACATGTAAAATAGTAATCTCTTTGCAAGTAGCGGAGTTTAACATTAATATTAAAGAGGAGACCCTGCCATGCTCCCAATTTACAACACATGAAATTGCGCTTTGTATTTTTTATTAACTTTGTTTCTGTTTTCTTTTCATAGCAAATTCACACAAGAAAAATACAACTATCATGACTTTAAAAAAGCAACACTTCGAAATGCCTAAAAAGATATATTGCCCAAATGGCATTTCCTTAAAAATTCTTAATTAAATGTCGCCTTGAATGCATTAATTTAAAATGGAGATCCAAAATTTCGGTAAAAACAGTGGTTTTCCAAAATACCACTCTTAAAATTTTACCTGGCCACATTAGAATAAAACTTAAGGCCAACCATGTAACTTGTATTTTACTCAAATATCATAATTTTATATGTTCTGCCCACATTTGCAACAGAAGGCCAACTTACTAGATGACTGATATAAATATATAACTGGGAAAACTCCTGGCCATACAAATGTACAAAGGCCAATTAGTGAGAATTTACTACAACTAGAAAAATGTTTAAGTTCTTTTGAAATGGACACTTGACTTACAAAATTCCTGGCCGTTCAAATACACAATGGCCAATAATTGTGAAATGACTATAACTTGAAAATAATTACGTCCTTTTAAAATGGACATTTGATTTACAAATTTCGTGGCCATTAAACTATACCAAGGCCAATTTTTGAGAAATTAACTGAAAAAATTATTGAAATGGACACTTGACTTACAAAATCCCTGGTCACTCACATACACCAAGGCCAATTATTAAATAATTACTACAACTGGAAAAATGTTTAAGACATTTTTAAATTGACACTTGACGTACAAAATGCCTGGCCATTCAAATACACAAAGGCCAATTGTTGTGAAATTACTACAACTTGAAAAATAATTAAGTCATTTTAAAACGGACACTTTATTTACAAAATTCTTTGAAATTCAAATACACAAAGGCCAATTTACCATGAAAATTTTAACTACTGTCCATACCAGATTCCCAAAATACAAGTTCTGAGTATTTATTTTTCATACTGCAAATATCTTTGAAAGCCACTCTCATGGCCATTTAACACGACCAAGGCCATTGACAACTCTGCTTTAAAAATTGATAGAAAATCTTTAAAGCCTTCGAGAAAACTGTTCTCAATCATAAAAAAATTTTTTGTCCTGGAAACTACTAGCAAAGTTACCCTACAAGAACTCTGAAAATAACGAGTCCTTCCTGGAGACTGCCAGAATTGCCTACCATTTTAATTTAACGTTCATTTTTGGCAAGATTACTTAACTCCATCAAGGTGTTTCTGCTGATCCTCGGAGCCACATTCTCTCTCGAGTCAGAAAATTTCAGGGATTATATCCCCCATACACAATTCATCCCTGGAGGGGAGTAAAACCCCCAGAACCAATCACATTGCTCGGAACTCCGTACACCATACTACTAGGGAAGGGGAAAATTATTAATATATTTTAACACTTCTGCCCAGTAACACACTTTTTAAATTCACCCAGTAAAAGTCCGTCATTTGGGGTCACATCTGCCTGGCAACAGCTGGGCACGAAAACGCACGGGTGTTGATGTCACACTGCAGAAGTTGGGCGGCTGACAACCGCTGCAATGCAGGCTTAGTTTCCAGGAAGTGGATGCTGCAGTATGCGCTAATTGGCTGTCAGTGTCACGTGACAGGTGACAGAAGTGCAGCGCTGGCTGCCACCTTTAGCCGCCCCTCATAGTAGCAATCCGGCTGGCAGGCCCAGTACGTTATGGTCTCTCTCAACCGCGCCGAGCGTTCACCTACCTCCATGATCTTCCGTCGTTCATGGAAATGCAGGTTGGTGCCATGGTAGAGTATATTTTTAGCGTAGTTAGTAGAATTCTTTACTCCAGGCTGCAAAAATACATGTTTCCTAAGCACGCACGTACTTTATTTCCGGACTCGTGTCGTGAAGTCGGGTGACTTACGTCGTTAATTGAGGAGCTCGGCATCTCACCTGTCAGTGAAGAGTTTCAGTGGGATAAATTCAAAATAATATGTTGTCAATTCTCAGTCAACGAAAATAAGGGCTGTGGGAGGAGCGGTTAAAATATTTTTCTGAAAATTGATAAGGTTATTAGAAAAAAATATCTGTGTTCGTTTTTTGTGGAGATATTAAGCAGCTTTTGTGAAGTGTTACAGGGGTTTTCGATCCCACCAGTGGAAAAAATTAATATGTGTTCGAAAGGGTGCCGAAATTATTGGAAAAATTCTGGCACTGGATTTCGAGAAGCCCAAGGACGAGAGAATTTGGAAGACTTCAGGAGGTACCGATCAAAGGAGAATCGAATATATTAAAGTATAAATAAAAATGTTCTGCCAGTATAATATTTTTGAAAACCAAATACATCTAACTTCAACCTGAAGTTAGGTTTTATCGAAAATTTCATTTATTGTTCACTTTTGCAAATTTAAGCCTCTTCAGCACGAAAAATTTAGGGAAAATTTTTCGTTCATGGTTGCTTATGTTTGGTCATTGGATGACACCGTTATTCAAAGTGGCTCATATTGAGATGAACTGGATAGAAGGACTGTCATGAAATTATGACAGGACTTGGAAATATACCACGACATTCTTGAACACTGAAATGGTTCAATACTTAGAATTCTTTATGGATAGTTATCTCCTGTTACTTGGGTTTGGATTCCTTGGTTTTGTTTGTTTATTTGGGATAACAAAAACATCGGCATTACTTCATAGATTGATTTTACTGGATTCAATTCCTGGTCAGCTGCAAACAACGATTCCGGCCCCAGATATATAATGTTTACTGATAAAAGTGGGGATAAATATCTCGAGTAATTTTCTCCTGTGATAAAAATAATAATATGGACGGCATTCGTAAATTGTATTACCTGTTACGGGCCGGTATCTCCGGAACATGAGGTTTTTGACCAAGCATTTCACAACAGTGATATTTGGACTGTAGGGTGATTGGGCTAGACCGCTGAATGGTCGTGGCTCTTAATAAATTTACAAAGTAACGGAAACAGCGTAATTTATTTTGTGCCTCAAAATGTGAATAGAAGCAAATTTTCTTCTATAATAATAAATATATTTTCTGGCGGAGCTGAAAATACATTAAAACTTTTGTGACTAAAAGTAAGAGGCATATAACTAATTTAATTTTTGTAACATTACAAATGTTTTGGCAGGAATTGTAAAAAGACAAGCGGGCTTTGTGTTTCGCGTTAGAATTGTATTCTAAATTAGAAATATTGTTAAAGCAAGTAAGAAATGGAATTTGTTAATACGCAAAATAAACCATTTTCTTGTTTGCAAAATTATTTTAACTAATTTGTTTTGCTGTTATAGCCAGCTATGAATTGTGTGTTAAGTGTCAGTGTAGGTATCTATAAGGGAAACATACCTGGACTCTTATGTTGCCATAAAATATTTGTGGCTTTATTAAGACTAGAATAAGATTTCATCGGGATGGGTTCAACAAGAAGATTTTCTCACCCTGTGTTCCCTTTTAGATACTTTGGGGCCGCGGTGGCTGAGCGATTAGAGTCCTCGCCTCCACCAAGGCGAACCGGGTTTAATCCCCGGCCGGGTCACCGGATTTTTGCTAGTGGAAATCGTGCTGGAGGATGCCGTTGGTCGGCGGGTTTTCTTGGGGATCTCCCGTTTCCCCCGCCCCTTCAATCCGATGCCGCTCCATATTCACTTCAATCAGCCTCATCGGCCCTCAAGACCTCGCTGTTAAGAGCCGCCCAAATCTCTTCACGTCTTATCTTCACTTTTAGATACTTTGTAAGAATTTTTAAATATTAACAGTGAGCTGACTCGAAGTGTGTCTAAAGTTAAGAGTGAAGATACAATGAATTATTTGTTTAGTTTCTAACTATAGGTATAGGTGTGGGGGAATTGATGCTGCATCCTGATCAAGAACATTGTCTTATATGTACTGCGATCATTTTCCAGCGGGATTTCTCTAGCTGTTTGACGAGAAGATAAGAACAGGAGATGTCCACAAGGTGACATAGAATGAAGGACTGGGTGAAGTTATGCCAATGAAGGAAACGTCGAATTTATTATAATTTTATTCACATCTTGTGGCTGGAGCCCAGCTTATGCTAGGTGAAGATTTAGCGTCGAACAGTTCGTTGGACTTCTGGACTCCTCATCCATCGTGTGATAGGTACACTGCAGTTCTGATGTGAGTTCCTGTTTAAAAGGGGGTGACATTGTAGAGTTTCGAATTTTTTATGTTAATCTGTATGCTTGTTTGGCAATCAATTTATTGTTAAACAATGAATTGATTTGTTTTTTATTTATTAGTCAAAATAGCAATTAGTAACCGCAACACTGTAGTGTTACAAGGAATGAAGCAAATTTAGAAAAAAATTTATGTTTGAGGTTAGATATAATTTTATAGTACTCTGCAATTGATGTGCGGCTTCGTGGAGAAATGTTTTTGAGTATACTGGATGTAAACCTGCAGTGACAGTTTGTGAACTGCTAGGGAGAGAACTACTGTTTTTGCTAGAGCCTTTTGCCATGCGGTCTGATAATGGGTAATATATTTTCATGAAAGTTATATGTATATACATATACTCATGTGTGTGCGTTTAGGCGGAAGTAGGCCAGCTACTTGTGTCAGTAACATACTTTTAAAAATATATTTATTTTGCTATGTTTTGTACAATTTAGTAAAAAAAAAAAAAAAATGCCGATTACAGTGAGAATGTATATCCCATGAAAAGGCATTAATGAATTTACATGAATGATTTCTGGGGCAATAATATAAAATCTACGAAATAATCACTTACTCACCCTTTCACAAGCATCCTGGCAAAACTGGACTGTTGCAACGAAGTTAACAGTCGCAGTTGAAGGAAAACGGAATGCTTTAAAGTCTGCAGATAAATCTCTATTCGGTCCTAATCGTAGTGCTGGGAAAATGCTCGGGTCTCGCGGACATCTAAAAAAAAAATAATAATAATAATATTTGTTTTACAGTTTCGATACGTTGTAAGTTTTTGTGTTAAGCATAAACAAATTATTGTATACAAGGTATTTACAAGTAAGGCTTCACATAAATTATTTTAGTGTTGAAGTACTTGTTACAGATTTTTTTGGACTTACCCCACATTATCTATTAGTGTTAGAAGTTCCCCATTATCCGTACGTGCTTCTAAGTTCCGAACAAATATGCCAAACGCACTAGTGGGATCAATCTCTATTTTCAGCAGTAGTTCTTCACCCAGACCCACTACGGCTGCTTCACGGCCATTTCTTTTTAATATTCTCATACGAACATTTGGAGTAGGTGCCGTATTTGTTACGATGTTGGTTCCTGATGGCCGAAATGGAACACTGTAAATGAAATCACAGAGTGATCAAATATTTTCATAAATGAAGAAAACACACACATACTGAAATAATGCATTAGTAAAACAATTTATGATACAATAATTTATCAGAAATAGTGTTTATCGTCTTTTGCGTTGTAGGAATTATTGACGGCATTTTGACAAGTTTGCTGAATGCAGACACAAATAATTGATGGAATGTACGAACATCTTTTGTAAAAAAAAAATCACAATTTTCTGCTACTTCCATTTTTGTTTTAATATCAACTGTAAAATAAATTAACATGCAAATTATAGTAAATGCATTTTTTGGACACAATATATCTGAATAGCACCAAAAATAAACTGGCCATTGAATATTCATCACTAAAACATAAATGAAAACTGTACTTATAACTTAAAAGTGCGATAACTCTTTTTAGGTTGATAATGCAATACCAGCTGCTAGAGAGTACTTTTGTTTGGGCCGAAGTAGGCGTAATGTTGTAGGTTATATTAATGTTCCAAATAAAATGTTGGCCTCAAATGAAAATAACTCGGCCCAATGTTTTACTTTTAGTTGAATGCCCATTTCAGACAATAATTGGAGCAGAAACATTATATGGAAATTATGTGAGATTAAACTAAATAAATCAATAGTATCATTCAAAATGGCAAACAGTTCTGAAATTTGAAGTTTTTCCCTTTTTATGAATTTCTTGTAGATATGCAAATGCATTCTATATATTTACGTACGAACAAAATTCAGATCTAGACCAGTTTACAATTTGCCGTGAAACATTTTCACATTGCAAATACAGTTCTGAAAGTAGTGAAAAAATACTCGATATTTTAATAAGTATGTTAACATGTTAAATGTTTTTAAATAAGTAAAATAGTAAATCTTAAATTAAAAATCATATTTGTTTCCTATTACTGGCGGAAACATCTCCAACATAACGTTTTACTTAAAATTTTACCTAAAGGCTAAAATATGAAAAATTATGTAAGAAAAGCTGGAAAGATTTACGAGCGTGGTCCTACCGTCTATTCAGATGGGTACCTGCAAACCTTTTTTCGATAGTGTGTTTTAAATACTTCAGTTTATCTGCACTGCTGAAGTTTGTCTGACATGCCTGGTAACTAACATACTTTTCGATCATGGTGCTTCGGTATCTGAAGATTATGTTTCTGCCTAGTATTATGTGCGTGATAAAATGACCTTTCATTTAGTTTTGCTTACAAGTAATTCGGTTATTTGAGCTGCTAAAAATTCTTGAGTTGGAAGGTAAAGTGAAATTTGCATCTGCTATTCATAATAAGCTAGCTTGTACCTCCTAACGGCTAGCTAATGTGGTTATTCTGTGCTACTGCGTTTCATTATGGCTGACAAATAATCCCGCACTATAATAAAAGAGCGACAGTTTCAATACGTCAAAGATTATTAATTTAAGTTCTGGAGACAAGATATGTTTACTGTTATATAAATAACTGATCCTGTTGTAAATTGTTTCTTGGCAGATTGAAATACGTCTGTTCTTCGTGGGGTTCTCATAAAATGTTATGCCAAGATTCCAGTGATATTTATAAGGTGATATACGGCAGTGGTTTATTTAATTTTCGACAAGGTGACTTTTTATTTTAAAAATTTGGGGTCTATATTTTGTGTATTCAAAATTGCCAGCATCTAATTTTAAGCAGTTTCTAATGCACTAGCTATGAAATAGGTTTAAGTTATAATTTATTTTAACTATACCTGCGGGATTTCTTCAACAGGAAAAGATACAAGCAACTGCGTATCGTCTGCATGCATTTTCACGTGCTTAAAACATTTTGTGATCCCCAGAATATAAACAGATATCAAACGTGCTCCAAAGATCAAACCCTGTTGCACCCCAAGCGTATTAACATATTACCAGATCGTTCCCCTTCGCTAATGCGTACATTGATTTGTTGCCCGTCCAGTGAATATTTTTGAACCACTTCCACGTGCACTGTGACAAACCAATCTTACATTGACGTAATAATAAGAAGTCATGATTGAGTGTGTCGGAAGATTTCGTAAAGTTGGCACATCTCTGGACTTGTCACAGGATTAAACTTCGACTTAGTGGTCAGTTCAAGTGTCCCGAAATGACAAAGTAATTCTGTCCTGTCTGAGCGGCACATTTCGGAAATTGACGGTGTTTTCTTGGGCACTAGCAGATCAGTTTGAGAGCTTGGATTAGTACGAGACTCATGACGTATCTCAAGTCATGGTCACATACCCGTGCTGGAAATCCTGTGCTGCGCTGGCCGATGCAGAACAAAGGCTCGGAAGAACATGAGAAAACTAAGTAATGTAATGAACTATGGGCGGTGAATCAATACCGGCGGGGTGCGTCCCCTGGGACAATGAGAAAGATTACCAAAGACCTAGTACTATAATTTACACAATTGTAGTTACAAAGATATATACGAAAAATGAATTTACTGAGTTGTGAAAGCGCACGTAGCTCCTTAAGTCTACTACGAGTATCTAAGTTACTATGACGCGAGCATCACCGATGCTGGAAGCTGCTCGCGCCAAAAACAAATTTCTCTTAAATATTGTTCAAGGAATGAAATGGTGTGATACATCTTAAGTAGTAGGAATATCATCATCCGGGCATACAGGGATATAGGAATGGGACAAAGGCTTCAAGGTCGCTGGCCGTAATCTAGGAAATTTCCCGTTTTTTTTCCCTCAAAAAAGCAGTTTTTTCTCAAAAAATAGCATGTTTTAGTACAAAAAACCATTAAAATTTCCCTTTTTTCCCTTAACAATTTCCCGTCTTTCCTTAAGAAAAGTAGAAGCCTCTACGAAGCCACCAAAAGACAATTTTCTATCTATTTTAACTCTTTGGGTGGCTTTCTATTCCTTCTAGACCAAACAATGAGAAATCGATAAAATAAAATCATTTTAATAATTTTTTTTAAATTCAAATATATTTTTATAGTTAAAAAATGTAAAGGCCTAAGTATTAAATGTGTTATAGATCACCGGACCTGTCTTTTCAAGGCTCATACGATCATGATTTCATAACAAGATTCTGTCCTGTTTTTTCATGCTCTATAATTCTATGTTGTCTCTCTTTCTCTTTCTATTTTGTTTCCCGATCACTCAAATTCGCTTTATCTCTTTCTCTCTCATTCCATTTCTTTCTCTATTTTCTTTCTCTCTTAATTTTTTTTTCTGGTCTCTTTCAAGCCATCTCTTTCTCCCTTGTCATTCTCAACACATCTCTTTTTCTCTTTCTTTTTCTCTCATGTCTCTCACTTTCATTCAACGCCACTATATACGTAGTTCTTTCAGCGCCTGCTAGAGTGCGCGAAGAGTCAGTCTGTATATTTATTTACGAATTTAAAGATGTAATTTTCCATACACGAGAAGGAATATAAAAAATTATTGTTAAGTACGTTCCAGGCAGAACTTTGTAAAAAAATATTCGAATTACAATACTTTATTTTTTTTTAATCGATATATTTTTAAAAATATTTTACTTTATTCTATTTGTTTCTTACTGCTGTACGAAAAAAAAAAAATTTAACTAAAAATTATGTCGTTTAGCCCTCTAACCACGCACGCACCGCCGATAGGCTCGCCAGCAAAGCAAGTGTACGTGCTGTGACAGGCCAAAGGTGCAGCGATCTCGGTAGAAACCGCGCGGGGAAAGGCAGGGGAACCAATGACCGCAATCGCGCATCAGCATTGTTAAAAAAAACGATCATACATTATTAAATAAGGAGAATTATTTAAAAATTTATTTATTTATCATATGAAAAGATGTCGAATCATCTTTATAAAATACAGTTTAATATATCAAAAATGAATTTTAAATGTAAAATTGGTTTTAAAAATTTTAATGATGTAAATTTCACATTTTGTCATGGCATCCGAGACCTCTTGGTTAGGAGTCTAGCATGGTAGTCACTATTTTTTATTTACCTTAACTTGACTTTGTGTCATTTGACATTGCTGAAGCTCAAGTGAGAATGACTTGTTGACAAATTCCCGTTGCGACAAGCGAACTGATGATGTGCCTTGGAGTGCCCAGGATGCGAACCCACGACCACTCGTTGGCAATTATACACCTGAGCTATGGGGCATGGCATCCACTCGGCTATAGTGTGCCCACACGAGTATCTAGGCTTAAAAGTTGTATATAAGTGTCTAAACACAGAAGCTGCATTCCCTCTAGTAAAAATGTAATGCATTTATATATACTTTTTCAATCAACGAATATATGGCTTATGAACACAAATATTTTGACGTTGTATAATTTTTTGAAAGGTAAGTGATGTACTGTATTATAATATCTCGTAAATTTTTCAGTCAGGGTCTGAATATTAAATTACATTATTTGTATATATATATATATATATATATATATATATATCCACATTAATTGTTTTCATATATTATTTTTGGAGAACTATGCAGAAGTCGGGCTGTAAGCATGTGAATATGCACCGGCATTTAGATAAGCAAATATAATTTGCGCACACTTAGGAGGCAGACGTCTTGGGAAATTAAGTTTGCATATATCATTTCTTGTTTCTGGAATTTATTTGTTTAAGCCCTTTAAAAGCATAATTAATGGTTTAAAATAAAATTTGCTCCATAGTGCTTTTTTAACAAGATCTGTTTATAACAGATTAATTTCCCTACAATGTAGGTGTTAATAAGAAATTAAAAATCTCTATTATTTAACTTTATAACATTAATTTAAATATAATTTCTTATGTTGTAGTTAAATTGTAAGAACTATGCAAAAGTCTATCATTATCACACTACATTTCAGGTCTCCTCTCTTCATGACTAAATACTACACGATGTCAGAATCTGCAAATTATTCACTACCTAGACTGTTTTGTAGGCATAATTATTCTACTCGGATTTAATTAAGTTTATTTATATGTGACTAAACAAAGCACAATCACATCTTATATACAGGAAAATAGGCAGGTTACAACACCAGCGAGAAAGAAATTTTTTTTTTATATTTATAATATATATACTTATTTATATACATACTTATGACTACAAATATATATAAATAGAATCCTTAAATTTTCCATGCCATTCACGCAGTATCTTTACAGCAGCATGCTCATTTTTCACATAATTATTCTAATCTGGTTATATACAGCTTAAGGCAGTCTATGCTAGCAAGCGTCCAATGAGAACGCTTGGCCATATATTCTTCTTCTTCACGACGTTTCACGACTGCCACTGTCAAACTAAGCTTCCTAACTGGAACCCAGCTCCTTATATACTCGCAAGCTGGCACCATACCACCCTCCATAACTCAAGTTTACAAAAACTATAGAGTTCAGATCAGGCAAAACACAAACATCCCTGCAATTTGCTCTACCAACCAACACCAAACGAAATATACTCATAATTCATACCCCTCAATATAACCCATTAATGTCTCTACCATACAGCCCATACTCAACTTACCAAACATCTACTTACAGCTCATACTTTCTGCTCTACTGGCCGACATCAGCCAAATATATACTGGTCACTATAACAACTAACCATCCATTATATAATCCAAGTCACACCAGACCACCCAACACCCCATCTCCTATAACCAAAGAAAAATTCAATTCAACCGCACCATCCAATATACTAAGCACAATATCAATCGTAACTCGAGTAACTATAGAGCTGAGGCAACTCCACAACCTAACACCCATTCTACTTGTTAAATCAACCAACACAGCTTATACCTACCAACCATACCACATGCTATAACTATAGCATACCTCAACCATTCGTCAACGCAGACCATACACAACAAACACAAGCCTTCGAAATTCCAGCATGTCTGTCATAGCATCATTGCCATCACACACCAGCCAAATATCATACTACCCATCAAATAAACCACCTGATTATAACAAACATCCATACCAATAAAATGCTTACTACTACGCCTCAGTTATATGAAACAAAGTATGAGTAATCCTACTGACCTGGGTACTATACCAACCATAACCCCAGTAGTATACTGAAGGCACACCACACAGATCACATTGTAATTATACAATGCAAACTAACAATTACTAATTTCATACCACCCCACACAATTCATTAACCCCACCAAAAATAACATACTAGGTGAAAACCCTTCAGCTTACAAGACATTAATATAAATTACTCTATTAACCAACAAACCAGTTAATTATGCCAGCCATCCGTATTAAGTTGCCACAAAAAACCTACCAGGTAACATACCACCAACATACTTAACAATTATATCGATAACCAGTGGTTATCCCAAAACAGATAAAATATCTTTCGCCATAACATTAGCTTGCCTCAGCAATGCGACGCCGAAATCCATACATCCGAGCATACTAAAATACACTATCTACCAAAAAGTAATGGGGCACCTGTCCACAATGTTTGATGGGTGGTTGTCACCCCGTTAGAATCTCCTAGGGCCACCTCTTGTGGCTATAATATCAGCCACCCTGTATGGCATGTTCTCTACAAGTGTTTGCAGGACATCCACGGGGATTCGTCGCCATTCCTCTTGCAATAATTCCATGAGTTGAGCAATGGATTTTGGCCACGCCTGACGAGCCCTCACCCAGCGATTCAATTTGTCCCAAAGATGTTCTATAGGGTTGAGGTCGGGGCTCTGGGCGGGTCAGTCCAATCGGCGAACATTGTTGTAGGCGTACCACTGCATAGTAGCTCTTGAAACATGGCACCTGGCATTGTCATCCTGGAAGTAACACGGGCCCATTACGTGAAAACGCCACGGTGTTGGGAGCATTTTATTATTCAAAAAGTTACAATAGTTCTATGTGTTCATGGTACCATGGACAAACACCAGCGGTCCTACACCGAAGGCCGTGAAACACAAGTCAACTGATGTACAGAATTACTTATCTTCCCGGGTGCCCAATTAATTTTTAGTAGATAGTGTATTATACCAGCTGTATATATCAAAGAACCACCACAGCAGATAACCATGCCAACCATACGATCCATGTTAACTCAAGTGTACCAAGCAAATTCTTATAGTCCAGCTCAAAATGTAACACAAACATTTTTACCACCTGTCAAACTAACATAACAAAAACTACTAAAGCCCAAAAAAAAACATAACTTCTCTTAACCTACCTAAGGCTAGAAGAAAATAAGAAATAACTTGCGTATACTAACCTACCATAGTTCAGATAAAAATTATATTTTTCTAACATTATTTCAGCCACTTCAGAAAATTTTTTTTCTGTCCAAACATCAGAAACACACTTCAAACAGACTTCATCCAATCAGCACTTCAAGTAACATTCACCTTACACTTACAAATGAACAGATGGATCAACCAGAATTCTATTTAAAATAAAATATAGTCAAATAGGAAGTCAGACACCATCTCGGTTTCCCAAGCAAACATACATTCAAGGCCAGCGCAATTCACAATATTCCTTACCATCTATCAATGTAGCATAATCAACTGATACCAACCACCATGGAAGACCCAGGTGACCTTACCATTTGACCTTGACCCTAGCAATGTTTGACCTTGAAATACAAAAATTAAAATTAATTAAAAATATATTTAAAGACTTGTTTTCTATCAATCCCCTAATCAACACCAACCATCACCACCACAACAACACACCACCACTCAACAACAACCACCACCAACAACAACCACCACAAAACCACCACACAACCACCACAACAACAACCACCACACAACAAACCACCACTACTAAATGACTAAAATGGCTCCAAGTACACCAAAATGACTCCAAAATAACTCAAAAAACTCTAAATTAACTCTAAATTACATAAGACTCACACCAATGTTCCCCCTTTAAAATGAAGCCAAATGACTCCAAAAGGACTCTAAATGACTGTAAATGAATCTAAATGACTATAAATAATTCTAAATGAATCCAAATTTCCCATGATTGCTAGAAAGGTTGATAGAAAACAAGATTTTACATCGTTTTAAAATATTTTTTTTGTATTTTTTTGGATTTCAAGGTCAAAGGTAACCATGTTAAGATCAAAGGTCAAGGTCACCTGGGTATAACATGGTGTTTGGTGTTACTCTATTATGCTATATTGACAGATGGTAAGTAATATTGTGATATAGGCTGTCCTTGAATATATGGTTGCTAGGGAAGCCGAGATGGTGTCTGACCTTCTATTTGACTATTTTGTATTTTATATATAATGCTGCTTTATCCAACTGTTCGTGTGTAATTGCAGGGTGAATGGTACTCGAAGTGCTGATTGGCCACAGTCTGTTTCAAGTGTGTTTCTGACGTTTGGACATGACACATTTTCTTGAGTGGCTGAAATAATGCTAGACATGTAGGACGTGTGTGTGCTTAGGATAAGTATAATTTTTATCTGAACTCTGGTAGATTAGGTTATGTCAGATTATTTCTGACTTTTTTCTTGCCTTTGGTAGGTTAAAGTAGGTTAGGTTTTTTGGACTTCAGAAAGTTTAAGTTATGTTAGTTTGACAGATGGTTAGAATGTCCGTGTTACGGGTTGGTATGGACTATGGAAATTTGGTTGGTACATTTGGTTGACAAGGATGGTATGGTTAGTATGGTTATCTGCTGTAGTGGTTCCTTGTTTTTTCAGCTGGTATAGTATGTTAGTATGCTCAATTGTATAACTTTCGAATTCGCATGGCTGAGGCAAGCTAATGTCATAGCGAAAGGTATTATATATGTTTTGGGACTAAGTACCACTGGGTTATCGATGTGGTTGTATATTGGAGGTATGTTACCTGGTAGGTTTTGTTGGAGCAACAATTAATATGGATGGCTGGCATAATTAACTGGTTTATTGGATGATAGAGTAAGTTATATTAATGTCTGGTATGCTGGAGGGTTGTCACCTAGTATGTTATGGTTGTAGGGTTAATGAATTGTGTGGGGTGGTATGAAATGGGTAGTGGTTATTTTGCATTGTATAACTACAATGCGATCTGTGTGGCATGACTGAATTATGCTGGGGTTATGGTTGGTATAGTACCCAGTAGTTCTGGTCAGTAGGGTTACTCATATTTTGTTTAATATATCTGAGGTGTGGTGGACAACATTTTATTAGTATGGATGGTAGGAATAATGAGGTGGTTTATTTGATGGGTGGTATGATATTCGGCTGGTGTCTGATGGTAATTATACTATGACCGACATGTTGGATTTAGGATTTTTGGCATATTTTAGTGGGTGTAGGGGTGAGGTATGCTTTAATTCTAGTGGTCAGTATTATTGTTGAATATATTTAGTCTGACATCGGTTGGTAGAGCAGATGATATGGTAGGAAAATTTTGGTAAGGCTTGTGTTTACTTTGTATATTCTGCGTGGACTAATGGTTGAGGTATGCCAGATTTGTAGTGGGTGTTATGGTTAGTAGCTATAAGCAGTGTTGGTTGGTAGAACAAGTAGAATGGTTGTTAGGTTATGGGCTAGCCTCAGCTGTATAGTTGCTCGACTACGATTTATATTGTGCATGGTGTATTGGGTAGTGCAGCTGAATTGACATTTTTTTGTTTATAAGAGTTGTGGTGTTGGGTGGTCTGATGTGAGACTTGGTTTATAATAGTTGGTATGGTGGCGCAGTGGCTAGTATATATTTGGTTGGTGGCGACCAGCAGAGTAGAAAGTATGAGCAGTAAGTAAATGTTTGGTAAGGTCAGTGTGGGCTACATGGTTGAAGTAGTCTTTAGCCATAATAAGAGGTATGAACGATTAGTATATTTCGAATGGTGTTGGTTGGTAGAGTAGATTGCAGGAATGTATGCGTATCAGCTGGTCTGGACTATAAAGTTTCTGTAAACTTTAGTTGTGGTGGGTGGTATGGTGCCTGCTTGCGAGTATATAAATATATGTTTTCCGGTTACGAAGCTTAGTTTAACAGTGGCAGTCATGAAACTTCGTGAAGAAAAAGAATATATTGCCAAGTGGTCTTGTTGGACGCATGTTAGCATAGACTGTCTGGAGCTGTATATAAGTAGATTATATTAATTATGTGAAAAGTGAGCATGCTACTGTAAAGATACTACGTGAATGGCATGCAAAATGTAAGGATTCAGTTTCTATATTTGTAGTCTAAAGTGTGTGTGTGTGTGTATATATATATATATATAATATATGTGTGAGTGTGTGTATGACATAATTTAAAAAAGTGCATAATTTCTCGCTGGTGTTGTAAACTGCCTACTTTTATGTGTAGACAATATGATGGTGCTTGGTATAGTTGCATATATGTAAATTTAATTTAATCCGAGTAGGATAGACAAGCCTACAAAACAGTTCAGGCAGTAAATAATTTGTAGATTCTTACAATGTGTAGTATTTAGTCATGAAAAGAGGAGACCTGAAATTTAATAAGCTGATGATACTTGTTTGCATAATTATGCTATACTCGACGTACGTTTTAAGTACATATAAAGAAATTAAAATTAAATAAATTTAAAAAATGAAATATTTGAGATTTTTTTAAATTTCTTATTAAGTCTATATTGTAGGGTAACAAGTCTGTTATAAACAGAACCCGTTTAAAAAAAGTAATATGAAGCAAATTTTATTTTAAGCTAATCACTATGCTTTTAAAAATCTTAAAGAAATAAATTCCTGGAGCCAGAAATGATACATGCAACTTAATTTCACGAGACTGTCTGCTTCCTAAGAGATCGTGTATACACACAAATAGTGTGACTTATTTAACTTCATATTTTTTCAGGATGTATTGGTTTTTCTTCTTCTTGACTGGGTTTTATCAGGTTTGATAATTTTTTTGGGCTTTGTTAAATATTCATTTTACCAAAACGTCTAGGCACGGCACGTTAATGTATTTCAAAACCCTAGAAGAAAGTTAAAAAGTTGTGAAGTATAGATAGGTCTGGTATTTAAATAATTACCAGGCATAGACGTCGCTCACGGCTAGAAACAAATCTCGTAATTCCGAAACTCGCCTTCATACATGTAATCAAAGTAAGCACTTCAGAACGGCCATTTCATTAAAACTTCAATTTATGGGCTAAATATACGTGAAGTAAAAACCATAATTATCACAACTTTGTTACTTCACTAGGTATGGTGAATGTGTGTACACGTTTTATTTTATAACCATTAGTATTTTATGCTGGAAGAAAAAAAATCTAGAAAACAATAAATTATACATGTTGTCAACGTTGCCATCTTCGAAATAGTAAACGCATTGCTATCATATCTGAATACAAATGTAATCAATATTTTGAGATAAAGTAGTATTTTAGTGATGATTCACGAATTCAGACATATTAAACAAGTTTAAATTTGACAGAGTCGGCCTTGCTGCGAGTACTGAAAAACTTAAATGATGAGAAAAAAGACAGTTCATAAAAAACGACATGCTCCCACTAAAGTTTTTACATGAAAAACACACGAACAGTAAAGGCGCAAGCACCCTATTTTTCGCTGTTCAAACAGTAAGAAGATAAAAATACTTTTTAACATGCAACACTTAAATATGTTTCTACCGTTGGTACGTAAATGTGTAAAAATTTAAATACTACGTGTTTACTTTACACATAGCTGATCAGAACTCATTTTAACAAAATTTTACACGTAAACTATTTCTTACTAGTCGCTGCCAATAAGGCACTGTTATAAATGTTTTTATTTCACATTGATTACAAAAAAAAAAAACATAATTTAGATACGAAATAGAAGTAAAAAATTCCTTTAACCAATTAGAATACTTAAAAGTAGAATGATTAGGGGCATTCGGGGACAACGGCGTCTGTCACCGGCATCGGCGCCAACCGACCGCCATCTGAAATTTTCCTTTATCCTTGTTGACAATTATTCGTTTGACATTTCACTTTTATACCACAAAATTCCCCATTTTTCCCCTTAAGATATCATTTTTAACCCTCAAAAAGCACCAATCCCCTAATATTTTTAAAGAAAAATCCCAATATTTGCCAAAATGATCTATTGGAAGGATTCGGGGGAATCGTATTTTACCTTCGACCTTGACCTTTGACCTTCACCCTGGATGACCTCCTGGAACCCAAATATTTCCAAAAAAATCGGGAAAATTCCAAAAATATAAAAAAAGCATTACAAATTATAAAAAATATATAAAAATTACAAAATATTTCCAAAAACTTTCAATAAATTCCCAAAAAAAAAAACCTTTCGCACTTGACTAAAGACTCAAGGCCCCAGACCGAAGATACCTCAACTCAAGAATCAAGACCCTTGACCCGAGATCTAAGACCCAAGACTCACAATTCAATACCCAAGACTTAAGATCCAAGACAAAGACTCAAGACCCTTAACTCTAGACTCAAGACCTTGACCAAAGACTCAGGGCACATAACCCAAGGCTCAAGAACCTTGGCCCAAGACCCAAAACCTTAGACTACAGACTCAAGACTCAAGAACCTTGATACAAGACCTTCACTCATAACCCTTGGCTCAATACTCAAGGCCAAGACCCAAGACTCAAGACCCTTGACTTAAGACACTTGACACAAAACCCTTGACTCAGTACTCTTGACTCAGTTCTCTTGACCCAAAACCCAAGACACAATACACAATACTCATGCCACTTGACTCAATACTCAAAACCCAAGATGCTAAACCCAAGATGCCAGGCACTTGACTAAAACCCAAGATGCAAGACACTTGACTCGCAACCCTTCACTTAAGACCCTTCACTCAATACCATTGACTCAAGTCTCAAGACCCAAACATAAGAACCAAAACCCAAGACCCAAAACCCAAGACCCAAGACCCTCAACTCAAGATTCAAGACCATTGACTCAAAACCCTTAACTCAAGACTCAAGACCAAAGATTCAGGGCTTAAGACCCTTGACCTAAGACACTTGGTCCCATGTCCCATGGCCTTTGACCCCATGTCCAAGTCGTTAACCATAGAGAAATCTTGTTTCTAGAATTTTCTACTTCATGCTCTGTCATTCCATCTTGCTACTTCATGCTATGTCATTTCATCTTGCTACTTCATGCTCTTTAGTTCCATCTTGCTACTTTATGCTCTGTCATTCCACCTCGATTTAGTAGCCTGCTAATTACTCGGTCCCCTCGAACCACATATTGGATAACACTATTTATTCAATCTTTGATTATAAAATATGATCTTATCCTTTGACCATCAAGATCTTCCATTTAGTTCGTGATTTGTGTTTACTAGGAAAACAAATGTGGTGTATTAGTGCAGGGCCAGGTATGTAGACATTTATGTAGGACCACTCTTCGCCATACTGCACTTAAGCAGTTATGCCCAGTCTCGGCTCAGCCTTTGCCTTCCCAACCCTTCATGACGCAGGGTCAAATTGCTTACACTTCAACAGCACACTTCCAAGACTGCAAAATCCTACCAGTTTAGAATGTATTACATTATTGATACCCTTTTTCTGCTCTTCAGCATATACCTTTGCTACATTTTCATTGTTTATGCACATCCAGTTATTAGCCTACACAAGAAATCTTGAAGTACTAACTTTCAAATCATAATATTTTGTCCACATAATGTCATATATTTTTATTATCATGCTCACTTACAGTGTCGGCTTGCAGTGGCAGATTTGAATACCAATGCTGCCATTATAACTTAAGCAGTAAAAGTAGGCATGCTAGGACAAGGCATATCAACACTAGCGAGATATAAAGCACTTTTGTTTATTAATTGAAAACGTATATATTTTTTTAAGCACATGAGATTACAAACATTACAAAAAATTAATTCACACATTATCCATCTTATACATACTGTGTATTTCCAGCAACATGCTCACTTTTTACATAATTAATATAATCTGCTTATACATTGCTCGAGACATTTTACACTAGCAAGCAAACGCCTAGAACCGTTATCCATATATATTCTTCTTCTTCACGACAAAGTTTTTTAATTCAAGGCCCTCTACAACCTCTAGAATGCTATCAACATTGTACAATGCTTCATTCACTGTCTTGAATGCCCACCAGCTGATTTCTTTATCCAAAGGTTGAGGCGATTCATAGGTACACTCCAGCCAAACATTATATTTTATTGGACCTTCTTCGACTTCTTCTGTAAATTGATTGATTATCCTTTGCTTAATGTGGTCCAGGCATGTGAGTGTATTTCGTACCTACAATGTAAAGTCCAATTGCATATAATTTAAAATGTCCTTAAATGATAACCTTTTTTAGGTAGAATCAAATTGATGTGGTATCGCCAATATCTAGTACAGGATTTTTCTTAGCTGCAGGAATGCTTCCTTTACAGTTATCGATACGTCTCTTCAGCTTATCACCTCGTTTGGAAAGACGTTTGCACTTAAAACATTGTTGCATATCACAGGAAACACAGGAAGGACCCTTCACACAAGTAGTTTTTTCATCCTTCTTTGCACCTTGGCTGTAGGCAAATTTCTAGTGACAGTAACTGTAACAAAGCCTCGATGAAGTTATCGATGCCAGAACTGCTGCAGATGCTCCATCTGAAGAAGTCAATTAAATTTCCGAAGAAACCGATGGCGATAATGCTGTAGGTGACCCATCCGAAGAAAACGAATTTGCTGTCGATATCATGCCTGAAGAAGTCGATGGCAACACTGCTGTAGGTGATTCATCCGAAGAAGTCGATGGTGCTTTCAGCATCATGCCTGAAGAAGTCGATGATGGCACTGCTGCGAGTGACCCATCCGAAGAAGTCGCTGGGACTGTCAGCATCATGCTCGAAGAATTCGATGGCACTATTACTGTAAATACTGTGGCTTGACCCGCAACCTTTGCCACTATAATATTTTATAATTACTTTTACAAGTGTAGACAATGTATCTTTCATGTCAGCTGCTGTCAAACTAAGCCGCACAGCTGCCCCCCCCCCCCAACTGCTTGTAATATACCAATATCCAAGTCATATAACGTCATATTGACTTTAAGCCAATCATATCACACCAATAAATCATTGTGCGGACATCGACCAGCCTATCACCGAATTTCTACGTGATTGCATCTGGCCAATAGCATGTAGGCATTGAGACATCACACGCAGTAGTCAGTCTGAGTGATTGTGAGGAATATAGTTCTTATTGTGATGCATGCAGTGCATATGGTGCTCATAGTGGTACATGTAGTGCAGATTGCTGTGAATTGGTGTCTATTAGTGCTTGAATTGCTGTGTTGATTGTAGAGGAGGATTGCTGCATGGGTTGCTGTGGAGGATCACCGAGGAGGAAGATTGCTGAGGAGGAGGAGGATTGCTGAGGAGGATAGCTGAGAAGGATTGCTGAGAAAGATTGCTGAGGATGATTACAAAATATTGATGGAAATGGGGATCCCGACAGACTGACTCCTGCATGTGATATTTCAATGCCTACATGCTATTGGCTACCAGCTGCAATCACATGGAAACTCTGTGATTGGCTGGTCGATGTTCGCACAACGCCATATTGGTGCAATATGATCGGTTTAAAGTCAGTATAATATCATATGACTAGCATATGGATATATTATAAGAAGTTGGGGGTAAGCTGTGAGGTTTTGTTTGACAGCAGCTGACGTGAAATATATGACTCGGCTTGTGAAAGCAATTATAAAATAATATGGTACCAATGGTTGTGGGTCCAGCAACATTACCTACATCAGTACTGCCATCGACTTCTTCGAATATGATGCTGACAGTACCAGCGACATCTTAGAATATGATGCTGACATTGCCAGCCTCTTCTTTGTATTGGTCATTCGCAGCATGCCATCATCGACTTCTTCAGGCACGATGCAGAAAGCACCATCGACTTCTTCGGATGAATCACCTACAGCAGTGTTGCCATAGACTTCTTCAGGCATGGCGTCAACAGCAACTTCGTCTTCTTCGACTGGGTCACCTACAGCAGTATCGCCATCGGCTTCTTCGGGAATGTCATCTACTCCTTCAGATGGAGCACCTAGAGAAGTTCTGACATTGATAACTTCGTCAAGGTTTCATTAATGTTACTGTCACGAGAAATTTGCCTACAGCCAAGGTGCAAGGAAGCACCAAAGAACTACTAGTGTGAAAGGTCCTTCCTGTTCTTCCTGTGCTATTCAACTATGTTTTAAGTGCAAACGTCTGTTAAAACGAGGTGATAAACTGAAGAGATACCAAGAACTGTAAATGCAGAGTTCCTGCGGCTACGAAACGTCCTATACTATGTATTGGCTATACCACGTCGAATGGATTCTACCAAAAAAATAAGTTCAAGGACATTTTAAAAGATTGTATAATTGAACTTAACTTTGTTCTACAAAATATACATATATACATACCTGGACCACATTAAGCGAAGGATAATCAATGAATTAACAGAAGAAGTCGAAGAAGGTCCCATAAATTATAATGATTAGCTGGAGTGTGCCTATAAAAAACCTCAAGCTTCGGATGAAGAAATCAGCGCATTGGAATTCAGACTGCGAAATAAGTATTATACAACAATGAGTGCATTCCAGAAGCTGTAGAGCCCTTGAAAGAAAAACTTTGTTATAAAGAAGCAAAATATATGGCTAAGGGTGCTGGGTGGATACTTGCTTGATTACACTGCATCGAGCTTTGTATAAGCAGATTATATTAATTATGTAAAAAGTGAGCATGTTGCTGGAAATACACAGCATGTGTTAGTTGGAGAAAGTGTTGATTCATTTTTTTTTATGTTTGTAGGCTCATGTGTATAAAAAATAATATATGTTTTCAGTGAATAAGCAAAAGTGTTTTATTTCTTGCTAGTGTTGATGCACCTTGTCGTAGCATGCCTACTTTCACTTATGTAGGTATTATGGCAGCATTTGTATACAGATCTGCTAGTACAAGCTGAGAATGTAAGTTAGCATGATAATAAAATAATATATGAATTTGTATGGGCAAATATGATGATTAGAATGTAAGCACTTCAAGATTTCTTGTGTAGGCTAGTAACTGGATGTGCATAAATAATAAAAAATTAGGAAAGGCATATACTGAAGTGCAAAAAAAATGTTCTTTTTTTTGTAATATTGTAATATTTCTAAGCCGGTTTGAATTTGCAGTCTTAGAAGTATGCTGTTGAAGTGTTAGAAATTTGACCCAGAGACATGGAGGAAGGGAACGGGAAAGGCCGAATCAAGCTTAAGCAGACATGCTGCAGGGCAGTATATGGCGAAGAGAGGTCCAACATAAATGTCTACATGCCCGGTCTTGCTCTAGTACATCACAGTTATTTTTCTAGAAAAACAAATGACGAACTAAATGGAAGGTCTTGAGGGTTAGAGGACAAGGTCATATGTTGTAATCAAATATTGCAGAAAAGATGTAATCAAATATGGTGGTTTGAGGGGACCGAGTAATCAGCGAATCACTAAATCGAGGTGGAACGACATAGCATGAAATAGAAAGATGGATTGAAAGAACATGAATTAGCAAGATGAAATGACAGAGCATGAAGTAAGAAGTTGGAATGACAGAGCACGAAAACAATAATTATATAAATAATATGACTGAAATGTTAAGGACATGTACACGGGGTGAAATGATATGGGACATGGGGTCAAGAGTCTTGGGCCAATGGTCTTGAGACTTGAGTCTTGAGTCAAGGGTCTTGAGTATTGAGTCAAGGGTCTTTGTTCTTGATTGAAGGATCTTGAGTCCTGGTTATTCATTCTTAGGTCGTGAATATTGGGTCTTGATTTTTGGCTCTTGTGTTTGGGTCTTGAGTCTTGAGTCACGGGTATTGAATCAAATGTCTCGAGTCAAGTGCCTTGAGTCAACAGACTTGAGTAAAGCATTTTGGGTTTTTGTCCTTGCGTCTTGGGTATTGAGTTTTAGGTCTTGAGTCAAGGGTCTTGAATCTTGAATCTGGGGTATTTTGTTTCGGGTCTTTGGTCTTGAGTCTTGGAACTTTAGTATTAAGCCAAGGGCCTTGAGTCTTGAATCTGGAGTCTTGAGACATGTCTTGGGTTAAGGGTCGTAAGTCAAGGGTCTTGAGTCAAGGGTCGTAAATCAAGGGTCTTGAGCCAAGGGTCACAAGGCTTGAGTCAAGAATTGCAAGTCTTGAGTCAAGGGTCACGAGTTTTGAGTTAAGGGTCGCGAGTCTTGAGTCAAGGGTCACGAGTCTTGGGTCAAGGGTTTTAAGTCTTAAGTCAGTGTCTTTAGTACTGAGTCCTGGGTCTTGATTCTTGAGCCATGGGTAGTCGGTCATGTGTTTCGAGCCTTGTGTTAAGGGCTTAGGTCTTGAGTATTGGGTCTTGAGTCCTGAGTAAAGTGTCAAGTGTTTTTGGAAGTTTTTTTTTTTTTGGATTTTTTGGGACTTTTATATATTTTGTAACAATTTAAACGGATTTTTATAATAAATCTTTGACATTCTTTCGATTTTTTTGAAATTTTTTGGTTATGGTCATTCAAGATAAATGTCAAAGTTCAAGTTCTAAGTTTTTACAAATATCCCCCAAATCCTTCCAATGGAACATATTTGCAAATAAGGAATTCGTTTTTGAAAATTTGGGGATGGGGAACTTTTTGAGTGATAATGGGAAATTCTAAGTGAAAAAGGGAAATTTTGAGGTAAAAGGGAAATTTTAAGCGAAAAGTGTTCAATTTTTAAGAAAAAGTATAGAGACATAAAAGGGAAATAGGGTACTTCAATATTGGCATCCAGCCATCGCTGGCGCCGGGTCCAGGCGTAGTTGTCCCCGACTGTCCATTATCATTCTACTCTTACACGTTAATAATAGTATTAAATGTTTGTTTTACAATATTTGTATAAAACATTGCAGACATGTTAAACCTGGTGTGATTTCTCAGAGATTTGTTTCAAAAGGTGTGAAGTAACCTTGAATGAACATATTTTCTCACATGGTAATATGTTCAGAAGAAGCAGGGAAATATGAAAACTTGGTAGCCAAAGTCACTGCATAAGATACATCGGGTAAGAGCCCTGATTTTGTTTTCACAACCAGCCAAGTTTTCTAAATCATATAAGAAGGTATCGCTGCATGGGTTTCAATGTTGATCCGATAAATTGATAAACGCAGTATTATAAAATATGTTTAAGGGTAATATAGCATGTCCTCTAAGGAAAAGAATCACTTGAGTTGAAGAGCACAATTGATGGAAAACTTTCCACAACTGAAAAGTTCCACACAAAAGCCTCTGTATATGCTGCCACAGTTTGGCAGTAAATCGTTGAACATTATTCCCAGTAACAATATCGTCTAGATATAAGTAGTGGTCAAAAAAATTGAGCAGCTGCTAGGAACTATCACTTTTCATCATATGCCATCTGACAGCATACACCAAGCCAAGAATTGAGCTGAACACAACATATAGGTGACAGTGTTTAAGCAACTAACGTGATTAGAAATTTGGCTGTACAATTGTTTTACACACACAGTAAAGAAAGTTGATATCAAGAATGCAAAAATCGTCCAAAATGTAACACTGTAGTGACCACTTAAGAACACATGAAATTATAATCCATAACTAATTTTTTTCTCTCTCATCAAACACTGCTCCCAAATAATTGGTACAGCAATGAAGTTTTGAAAACAGTGTTAATGACTGAAATACAAATTGCTATCTGATTATTTCGTGAGATATAAAAGGAATTACATGACTAGAGCTAAAATATTACTGCATGATTGTTATAAAGAAAATTATATATTTGCTTGTTGTTTGAAAGGTGAATGTAAAAGATTAAAAAAATAAGTGTATTGAATCGCAATTTACATAATTCAGATTTAATATGTACGAAGAGCAAAATGACAATTCCATAATGAGCAATGTTTTTCAACAAAAATATTCTCACATGTTCTTACTTGAAGCATTATGCCACATCATCTAAGTATTGCTTTGGAAATATTTTCCACAAACAATTTTGAGACCTCTGAGTATGGTAAGCCATTAGAAGTGATATTTTCTCTGACCACCAATGGCTGTTTAAAGAAATGCATTCCAATTATATGTGGAATCAATGAGAAACTTATAATATTTTACTTCTTAAGAAGTTAAGAAACAATTCAGCACCAGTGATCATGTTTACAAACTCTGGTGTTGCATAGTTAGGTATGCTTTACACAACCTTTCCCTTGAGCTCTGATACTCAAGGAAAGTTCGTTTGTAGGCATGACATTGCCATTGCATAAACAAAATAAAATAATTAACCTTTAACGAAGAATGTCCTGTAAGTTGTTGGCCAGTGACAATGGGCCTTTGACTGACTAGATTTTAAATAAGACTGGTTATCCTCATTTATTACAGTCTCTGTAATCTAGCTAATATATGGCTTTAAATGGAATAACTATATAGGGAGTATATATCAGCTTTTTGAAGTTAGAATATGTAATTTTATTTTAAAATATGCAAATTTATTGTAACTTGCGATCCCCCCCCCCCTCACACACCAACACAATGGGTCCAAAATATTCTAATTTGCCGACTATCAACAAACATCACCACCACTACCACCACCACTACCACCACTACAATATGTCACAATATTTCACAATCAGCACCTCCACTTCCACCTCCTCTTCATGTGATATCTCGGAGCCTTCATGCGATTGGTTAGCTGAAATAATGCTAGACATGTATGACATATGTGTGCTTAGGATAAAAATAATTTTTAACTGGAGTATGGTAGACTATGTTAGATGATTTTTGATTATTTTCTGGCCTTTGGTAGGTTAAGGTATGTTAGGTTTTTTGGGCTTTAGTAGGTTAAGTTATATTAGTTTGCCAGATGGTAACAATGCTTGTGTTGCGGGTTGGTCTGGACTGCAAATTTCCTTGGTATACTTGGGTTAACATGGATGGTATGGTTGGTAATTTTGGGTATATGATTTCCAGCATATCTGGATTGCATTTGTTGATGTATGTCGAATGGTGTGAACATGTTGTGTGTCAGTGTATTTTTGAATGGTGTCAGTCGGCATGGTGGATGGTATGAGAAGTTGATTGTGTCATTGGTATGGGCTGTATGTTTGCTTTGTTTTTTTGTTTAGACAAATGTATGAGGTACACTAGTGTTATAGTGGGTGGTATGGTTGTTAGGTACAAGTGGTGCCGGTTGGTAGAACAAGTAGTTGGGTGTTGGGTTATGGGCTGGCATCAGCTCAATAGTTGCTTGGTGAACTTGAGTTATGATGGTTGGTGGAAATTTTTGCTGTGAAGAAGAAGATTATATAGCCAAGAATTATGGTTGTAGGCTTTCTAGGATAGACTGTCCTCCATAGCTCCAAAGCCACATAGCTCCATAGCTCCATCGCTGAGTCGTATGTAAATATGTATGCATTTCGCCTCAGAAACATTTATGTGAATGGTATTCCTGGTCATATTACCAATTTTTTAATGCATTACCAGTGTCTGCAAATTGTAATATTTCTGGCTGTGTGTGCCTGTTCTGGCATGCGGGTATGCGTGGTTATATAGTAAATAGGCTTAATTTTAAAATAAATATTTTTCTTCGTACAACAAAAAACACAGAAAAAAATATATGTAAAAAAATTATCGTTTGAATAGATAAAAAAAAATTAAAGTTTTAAAATTATAATATTTTTTACAAAGTCCTACCTGGAATGCATTATCGCATTTTATTTTTCCCTGTTCTTATATACAATATTAGGGGATTTGAGATAGCTAACTCTTCGCAGGTGCAGACCTGCTAACATAGCTATGTGCTGACTTATGCTCTCCGACCCTATGGAGATGCGAA
The DNA here is from genome assembly GCA_029891345.1 of Dryococelus australis. Lineage (NCBI taxonomy): Eukaryota > Metazoa > Arthropoda > Insecta > Phasmatodea > Phasmatidae > Dryococelus > Dryococelus australis. Next base: position 82,503,008 of record CM057009.1, on the reverse strand, counting down.
AACGACTTGAAAGCACATAAGCATTAGAATACCTGACACAGTGGAGGTGCTGATGTGAGAAAACAACTTAAAAGTATGTACACTTGCAGTTACCTGATACAGTGCAGGTGCAGCCCTGCTAACACTGCTCTTTGCATGTGAGCTCAGTTTTTTTTTTAACTTTGACAGATGAAGGATTTTTTATAATTGTTTATAAATATTGTCCAGGTATTGGTTTACATAATCGATATGACATCATGATCGTATGCACGTTGAAAATACGAGTATGGTGTGCATGTGTGTGTATATATATATGGGGTGGATTGTAAATGGCGAATCACCTCGCAGCCCACCATGGTAGCCAGACCAAAAACAAGCTGTATTAGCATAGGAACCACCCCTTTATCAGAAAGAGTATGGGTGTAAATACCCCATGAAAGTGAAGCTGAGGAACATGTTAGTTGACAATAAAGCAAAAACTATTTGAGAGGAATCATAAAACTTCTGGATTATATTCACTTGAATGGATATATACGCAGGGTGAACAAATGGAGACTGTCACCCAACCCCATCATTGGAAAACTGAGGTTTGCGAACCTTAGTACGCATGTAATTATGTAAATGTAGGAAATACGAAACATGTCTGGGCAGAGTAATAATCGTCGTGTCATAACTAACAAAAAAGGTTTTCTTTGTTAGAACACGCTCAGGCTAACCATTTCTGCGATAAGGGCACGTCAAGTTTGAGCGTCGTGTCCATGACTACAGACAGGCAACCCATTGAGCATCTACTTAGTGGCAATGCACACAAACAAAAGCACTGTACAGTCTTGGTAGTATGCAACACACCCGACAATGGGTGGCTTTGGAGGGGGCAGATGTACGCAGTGGAGTAATGCCCTCGCTAATTGTGCGCTCACAGCAGTCGAATAGTGCGAAGGTGCACGCAGCAGCATGGGATATACCATACAGGAATATTGCGACATGTACCGAACACTTGGTGAGTGTCGTGGTAATGCGAATGCCGCAGTGCGGTTGTACAGAGAGAGGTATTGCGGTCGTCGTCACCCGACAGCCAATTTGATCAGAAGGCTAGATCAACGGGCACGAGAATCGGGGCAAATTATTCGCGTGTGTGTAATTCGCGGAAGGCAACCATTTCGACGCACGCCACGGGTCGAAGAAAGAGTTCTTCAGATGCTCGCAAGGAATCCCACCTTGAGCTCGTTGCTGGACGGCGCCTGGGTGTAAGCCATTCCCTCGTTCTGAACATCTTGCTCAACGATGGGCTCTATCCCTATCACTACAGTGTCATACATCATTTAATGGAAGGAGATCAGCCTCTCCGCCTCGAGTACTGTCAAGGGACGCTGACATCACTTCAACAAGACCCAGACTTCGTGGGTCACATTCTTTGGACGGACGAAGAACAGTTTACCAGTGAACGCATTTTTAATTGGCAGAACAGCCACCATTGGCATCCAGGTAATTCACATGTAACATGTTCCAGAGGACTTCAGGCACGATGAATCATAAACGTGTGGTGGAGTATTCTGGGCACCTGGTTAGCAGGACCATATCTGTTGCCAGACACACTCACTGGACGGATGTACGCCATGTTTCTCCACAAGATTATACCGGAGTTGTTGGAAGACATTCCACTGGCCGTTTGAAGAGTTATGTGGTACCAACATGACGGGGCACCACTTCATTACAGCGGAGCAGCTCGCCGGAAACTTGATCACATCCATCCACAGTGGTGATTGGTAGGGGAGGACCAGTATCCTGGCTACTGAAGTCACCAGACCTCAGACCTCAATCCCATGGACATTTTTGTGGGGGTTCCTCAAGGGACTAGTGTACCATGATCCCATGGACAGCGCCGAGAAAGGCATTGCTCAACTGCATGCTGATGTGGTACATGTAACGAATGATGGCTTGTGTGCGGTACAGGCGGCAATTCTAAGATGTGTGCGAGCCTGCATTGAGATGGAGGGCGGTCAGTTTATGCATGTGTTGCTATGCAACCATTATAGTAAATAGTATATGTGTATTAAACAGTCAACAACATTTTCCTATGAAATGCATGTACAAATGATAGAATGTATAAATAAACCAAGTGATATAGCTGTGTAGTATGTGATTGTATTAACATGATAAAACTATGTTTTAGCAATTAGGCAATATTTTGTACTAAACTGTTAAATACAATATCCTTCAATGTATAGAAAAGGTCTGGAATATGCATCCAGAGGTGTCCATAAACGTTCCAATAAAACGTACAGACATGTTAATTTTGAAAAACTGATTTTCTGTAAAGTATACACAGATTTACATGAATTAATGGATCCACTCATTTAATTACCTTGTTAGTTTTCTGTACGTCCAGTATAAAAGAAAAAAGACAGTGAAGCGATTAGTTTATTTACATTATTTGGATGTTCCACAGTGTATAAAGACGATATGTAAACAAGTTGATATATTAATTTCAAGGCTCCTGTGTTTGAACCTTTGTTGTGGATTTCTTTTCCAACATTTCGGCAGTCATTGCAGCTGCCATCATCAGGGAACAATACCTGACCAATTGAGGGCAGTCAAAAGGAAGAGTATCTTATATATTCTGATTTATGGAGGGCTTTTTCCTGATTGACTGGGCTCTTCGGCCAATCACAGGCTGTCTTCTTCCTGATTGGCTGAAGTGGTTGGCCAATCCTTGAGAGGGTGTTGTCTCGACCCTGATTAGCTGGACTCTCCGGCCAATTGCAGTCTCTCTTTCTCCTGATTGGCTGAGGTGGTCGGCCAATACTGGCGAGTCTATACACTCTCAAGGATTAGCCAACCATCTCAGTCAAACAGGAGAAAAAGAGCCTATGATTGGCTGAAGAGTCTAGCCAATCAGGAAACAGCCCTCCAGAAATCAGAATATACCAGAGCCTCTTCCTTTGACTGCCCTCAATTGGTCAGTTATTGTTCCCTAATGATGGCAGCTGCAACGACTGCCGAAACGTTGGAGAATAAATCCACGACGCTGCTCAAACTCAGAAACCTAGAAATAGACGAAATTGGCCACGACAGCCTGCGAACAAATTTAAGTTAAAATATTTTATACCAGAGCGAGACATGAACATGTGTTATATACATAGTTGTCCATAAATCTGACCACTCATCTACAACCGTCACGCATATTCTTGCGGTATATCGTTTGTAATTCTATTGCAATCACATAAGCAACCTTTACAGTTTCTATTAAAGTTAGTGTATTTTAAGTTATGCTAAATGCTACAGACACCTGATGCTACTTTGTGATGGTGAGCGAATAGGTCTAAGTAGCGTGGATAACTTAACTGCCACAGAAACGATAATAGTTCCTGTTACAGTGGCGATGATAACATCGTTCAGACTCGACATTGTTCGTTCCCAAAACCCGAAGCTATAGGGAATATGGAGACTTTCCGTATTTCGCATTTACAGACTCAGATAGGTTTTACGTAAGTACGGATTGCATTTCCGTGTATTTACTGTACATTTCGGTAATATTTTCCATTATACTCGCAATGATAACAGTGTAGACATACAGTATGTAGGATGTGAACTGCATGTCAGATATGACCGCTAGTGGTCCCCCGGCTGCATGTGTTGTGATGCACGTGTTGATAGGGTTGCTTGTCTGCAGACATGGACACGGCGCTTAAATTTTGCGTGGTTTTATCGCAGAAACGGTTAGCCTTGGCGAGTTCAAACAAGAGAAACATTTTTTTTATTAAAACATGCCTATTATTACTCTACCTAGATACATTTCTTATTTCATACAGTTACATAATGACATGCATAATAAGGATGGCAAACCCCAGTTTTCCAATGACGGCATTGGATGACAGTATCCATTTGTTCACCATGTGCGTATATCCATACAAGTGAACGGATTCCAGAATTTAAATGTTCCATCTCAAATAGTTCTTGCTTTATTGTCACCTTACATGTTCCTCAGCTTCACTTTCATGGGGGATTTACAACATTACTCTTCCTGATAAGGGGGTGGTTCCTATGCTCATTCTTCCAGGGGCCACGAGCTGTTTAGCAATTTACATTCCATCCTTTATATATATCACTCAATAATTACACCTTTAAATATTTCAATTATAATTTTTTTGGGATTTTTAAAATAATTTTTTCTGAATGTTTGGGTTACAAGTATATGTGAAAATACAATACAGAATGATAGAGCAGGAGAAAATAAAATTCCCAGATGGCAGTCGAACGAAATTGAGTACATAATTTTGAAACGAGATGGAGGTCAGAGCCCCGAACCGGACCCTGGCCCTGTAAAAAGGGGCGATTTTGAGGTGAAAATGGTGCATTAAGACTACTGGGATGGCGGCTTGCACGTTCACGAGTGCTGCCCATGGTGGCGATCTGTTGCAGCCTGTGGTGATGTGCAGTGGCACCACAACTTTTAAATACAGTAGTCGCAAGGCCTTTCCAATGCAAAAAAAAAACAGTAAAATGAAAGTTGTTAAGAAAAACTAAATTTGACTATAGGATAAAATTGCATGATTCAGGGTTAGCTCAGGGTTATAGAATCTGGCTTCTTATCAATTGAGTCCATGGTTCAATCCCGGGTTCTAGCGTGTGGGAAATTTTAAGCAAGTATTCTCAGTTGGAAAGTAGTGGATACTGCTGAGGCTTAGATGCTTTCTCGGGTATGCTTCGCTTTCATCCTTTGATTTATTCTACCGCACTTTCTCTCATCTCCTCTCTCATCTATTCTTCAGGCTGGCTATGAATGACACAGGTTTCCTTTGGTTCGGGTTACCAGGTCCCCTTCACACAAGCTTTTTCACATTCACTGTGACTATTCCTGAAGATGAGAGCACTGTGCAGATTTGCATTTTAAAAAATATAAATTATAAATTCTATAAATTATAACACAACAAATGAGAATAAAATCGTTGCATTTTGAAATCCTATTAATTAATTTAGACCTTTAAATACTGACAGAGACGTAACCAAACAAAATTAAATAAAATAATCAAATAATTAAATAAGATAAAGTATTTTTTTAGTTGACACATCTAGTTTTAATAAATAAAATATGGAAAGTTTCACAGTTAGCATATTAAATGTATACCAATCCGGTTTTTAGTAATATTAATTTATGTATTGTCAGCATTAGGTTCATATGCAGGAGTTGCAATTGCTATACGTAAATCAGATTAACCAACAAAGGAAACTGAAGTTGATTTAGACGACTGAAGATGTAACTGACTATGGAAAATAAACACTATACTGGATAGTTTCTAATAATATGTGTCAAGGATGTAGAATAAATAGGAAAATAAAAATATTTTACTAACAAAATATTTAATAATATTTTCATAATTAAATACTAAATTTATTACATATATTTTAATTACATGCATTAAAATTCCTATCATAGAAATATTCTCCAGTTGATTAAAATACATATAATACCCCAGGTACTCATTAGGTATTTTATTTTAAATTTATAATATACCCAATTATGTTAGTTATGGATGAAATTCGCTATAAAATTTAAAACTGAAGTATTGACTTTATAGCAAATAATATATAATAAAGATATATTTCAAAATTATAACTATGTGATATGCAGTTATCAATATAAAATTGACATAAGTTCAAAGAGTATTAATATAATTTCCTTACTAACAAAATGCAGACATTCGGGAAACTCGTATTAGAAAATCAAATGATGAATTCATGTATGCATTATCATTATTAAAATAAATTACATATATATTTATTTTCATGTTGTTGGGTAATGAATGATACATTATATTATATTAATTATATGGGGAATTTTATAATTTTACAGATTATTACAATTTAGATTTATATAAAATTAGGTGAAATATTTTTTTATATTAATTTAATTTAATTTATTTTCTCACATTTTTTGATAATCACTTGAGAATCTCAAACTGTGGGTAGAACCAATACACGAAATTTTATGTTTTTATATTGATACTTGCATAACTATGTATTAATATTCAGTTATGTTAAGTTTAATACACTCATTTGCAAAAAAAAAAAAAAATGATCAGGATAGACGAATCGCGCGAGTACAACAAAGGTTGCTACACACTATCTTCATAACCAGAAATGTGTCCAATTTACATTTAATGCAATTTGCTTGTGCGGATGTGCTACGAAGGGTAAATATGTCCCTCAACCACTCAATCCTGTAAGTGGTCGGATAAGTCCTTAATAGAAGTGTGGACAATGTGAGCCACAGAGTTAAATTCAGTGAAACAGCAGAATGCCCCTATGGTGCATTCAACAAGTCATTTGCCCAACTGAATGGGTTTGAGAGAGGCCACATCGTAGGTCTCCGAGACGAATGTTGGTCGTTTTGTGCATTGCTCGCCACCGGAACCGTTCTGCCTACACTATGAGATGGTGTTGGACGCTGTGGGAAATGGAAGCTACTCACGCCAGTCGAGAGTGCTGGGGTCAACCCCGCCAGACCACCAATAGGGAGGTTCGTTTCACCGAATGACGTGCTGTAAGCACTCCGCAGGCGTCGCTGCGTGCCATCCTGGGACACGTTACGGCACCTGGGATACACTTTTGTCCACCAGAATCAAACCAGGTGGCTAGACGAGAGGAATCTGTCGTCACAGCGTCCCTTCCGACATTCCTTACAACGTCACCCATTACGATGTGGGCATCACCGAGTATTTGCGACTTTCTGCAGGGAATGGGTAGCAAGGCAGCTTGCGGATTGGCGGCAAGTAGTGTCCAGTGACGAATCACGGTTCTGTCTGGATACAGACGACAGCCGAATTCGAGTCTGGAGGCATTCTGGCCAGCACCATGATCTATGCTTCATTGTAGAGAATGTCACCACCACAACAAGTGTCAAAGTGTGAAGTGCCATTTCTTACTATTCCTGCACCTCACTGGTGGCGATTGAAGGTACCTTGACAGTGTAGCGATACGTCAAGGGAATTCTGTGACCATGCGCACTTCCCGTCCTGGTGCAGCTTGACAACCCCATTTTCCAGCAGGATAATGCCCGCCCTCACACAGCACGCATATCTTTGGCTTGTCTTCATGATCTCAAAATGCTTCCTTGGGCAGCAAGGTCCCTACACCTCTCACCCGTCGAGAACATTTGGTACCAGATTGGACAGAAACATTGGCCAGTGGCAACTATGGTGGATTTGGAGGGTAATTTGCGTCAGTTGTGGCAGAATTTTCCTCAGTAGAACATCTTTGCAAAATACTGAGGCTGATATGAGCTTCATTTTGCCAGGTGTTATTGAGTTGAAAACATGTATTTGGGATGTCCTGCAGATATGGTATTCCCATGGGTCACAGCATCATGGGATGCACATAACAGCGTGCCATTAATGCGCTCATAATGCGCAATAGATGTGAGTGTCTGTTTATGTTGATAGCACACCAAAACATGATCCCACACTGACGGGATATGCGGTGCTCCAAAACTGCAGAGGCATCTGCCCGATGGCCATGCCACCATCAGACTTTAATTTGGTGATCATCGTTGGCGAGACAGAAACAGTACCTGTCGCTAAAGAGTTCACAGTCCCTTTCTGCCCCCCCCCCCCTTTTCATGCAGCTATGGTGCGACATCATTCTAAACGATGATGACAATGGCTTGCTGTTAAAGGTAGCCTTAGCAATATAAAGGCTGGAAAACATTCAAGCCTTCATGGCGCTAACATTTTCTCCTTCCTCAGGCAGTACATTTGTGTAGAATTACATTTTTACATTGTGTAGATTGCATGCTAGATAGGAGAGATTTTATGTGTGTGTGTATATATATATATATATATATAATATATATATATATATATATACACACACACACGAAAATATGATTATGTTAATGCAACAATATAAAATTTGATCAATAATTTAATGTAACACAGGATTGTTTTAATGCTGATATATATATATATATATATATATATATATATATATATATATATATATATCAGCATGAAAACAATATATATATATATCAGCATTAAAACAATCCTGTGTTACATTAAATTATTGATCAAATTTTATATTGTTGCATTAACATAATCATATTTTCGTGTTTAACTTATGCATTTTCAAAGTTTTCTTAAAATGCTTCTTGACTATGGGCTGACACACTCAAAATGGGGGAATAATCGGTTCTTTATATACTTTTAACATACATGACAGTAAAATTGAAAACGAATACCTTTGATGGAAGACAATGTTTACCATGCATATTTTCACGTGACACTACTAAACGGCAGAAAATGAAATGATTCTGTAAAGCACTGCACTGGAAAAAAATCAGAACTAATGTTTCTTAAAATACACCAACTACAAACATTCTGATCTAGGATAGATGACTGTACTGAACTACATTATAGACTTTCCACCAATAAAATTGCAGGGTCACTGCATAAAAAGAGGCTTAAGTGCTTAGTGCGTGGAGCAGGACCTCATTATGTGTGCTAGCCAGCCTAGTCCTTGGCGATTCATTTATTTTAAAATGAACTCAAACACATATTGTACTAGACAGAGCCCGCATGGCGCGGGAACTTAGAATAACTAATTTAAACTGAAAGCTTTTTTTACGTGACACTGATTCCACTGCCTTCCTGGTCGCGAGATCCACTTGGAGCATACGACACTGTTTGGTCGCTGGCATCAAAGGAGCATTCCACTCGCACAGTCTTGTCTGTTTCTTGCATAATGACTGGGTTCTGCTGTATCACTACATGGTTTACGTATTGTCCGCGACCCTGTAACATACAAACAGCTGCTTTCACATAAAAGCCAAGAAACCAGTGTAAGGAAAACTTAGAAGTGTTTTTTGGCATACTTTTCAAAGGAAATATTGGCTTACGAGTTACCATGCCTGTGTGTGTGTGTGTGTGTGTGTGTGTGCGGCTGGGTTTGTTCGCCCAAGTTTTTAACCTGTGAACAGAATTTCGCCCAAACTCAGCTCACATATATTACTTAGTACATTAGACTTTCAAAGTTTTTGATCACGTGGGAAGCTTATTTTCAAAATGGCAGCAATTTATAACATTTAGAGCGCTACACAATATCTCAGAACCATTTAACTGATTTAAACCAAATTTGGTATGTGGGCAGTGTATCATGTACACATTATATGTGGGCGGGATATTGTTATTGGTCCCCCATTTTCGAAAATAGCACAACATAAAATAATTAAGCTTTTAAAGTTATATCTCTAAACTACTTAGTCAACTTCCACCTCATTTGCCATGTAAGTAATATTATTATTGGCCATTTAAACATCAACGCTTTAAATTGATAAGGCACCAATTTGCAAAATGGCAGTTATATAAACATTTTATATTAATTGGACATATTTACCTTATCTTTCGACTAATTTAAAACCAACTTGGTAGACTATAATTATATATTACAAGCCTGGAATATGCCAATACATAACCAATTTTGTCAGCCATTTTGTAAGATAGTGCAACATTAAAAAAGTGTCTGTGGGACAATCAACCGATGCCTACCGAATTTGTCATACAAGTTGTACTACGGAAGACCATGAAAAACTATATGTTTTAGGTAAGCTAGAGACTAATTTTCTAAATGACAGTCATATAACCATTTAAACGTAGTATGATATATCTACGAAACAATTTAAACAATTTCAAATTAACTTGCTATGCTGACAGTACCTATTACAAAAATGAAATGTATCAATTTACATACTCTCTTGTGCACTATTTTGAAAGATAGGAATGCACGAAAAAATTATGTTTTTATGTTATGTCTCAGAAAACAAAACACCGATTCCTGCCTAATTTGGCACACAAGTCTTAATGTAAAACATGTAAACTGATGTGTTTGATGTGGATCAGACACTTATTTTCAAAATATCGACCATAAATAATTTTGGTTTAGTATTCTACATCTACGAAAACACATAGCTAATTTCAACTTAACTTTGTATTTTGACAGTTATTACGACTATAAAATAGGCCACACAGAGCCTATTTTCTCAGCCATTTTGTAAGATCCTACCCATTCGAAGAAGAACAAAGTCTTTATGTTATATAGCAGGAAATAATCAATCGATTTCTATACAATATGGAAAACACACAGGACATCAGAAGGCCATTTAAAATGGTATGTTTTCAATAAGTCAGACCCTTATTTTTGAAATGGTGGTAATAAAGATACTTAAGTTAGTATGCTATGTCTACAAAACCATGCAACAAATTTAAACGTAACTTAGTATGCTGGCAGTACGTTTTACAAATATCAAATGTACTATTACATATCCTTTTTGTCCGCCATTTTTGAAGATAGAATCACACAAGTAAATTCAGTTTTCATACTATTACTCGGGGACCAATCAACCGATTCCCACTAAACTTTGCTCACAACTAGTGCTACAGTAGAGCATGTAAACATAGATGATTTAATTGGCTCACATGCTTGTCAAAATTACAGCCCTGTAAACATCTGACGTTAGTAAATCCTGCCTACCAAGACATTAAACTAATTACAACCGAAGTTAACACCCCTGCTCTCACCATCATTGTGCAGTTGGTTGCAATACAGTTTACGGTACAAGGAGTTCTGCGTTAGATTCCAGGGTAAGGCACGTATGCATTTGCAACTGTCACACTAGTGCTGCTTATGTTTCCGGTTACATATCTAATGATGTGTCCTCAAAAAGACCTCAAGGCCTACTTACCACCTGGGTATTTAAAAACTCCATCAAAACTATTTGCACCCACACAGAGGAAAGAAGGCTCTAATAATATCGGCAACTTGCTGTTTATATTATTATTATTTTGTATTGTCGTAATCCTTTCATCTTATGTTTACACTTCGAATAAATCCGCAGAACTAGCAGACTATCGTTTCCATTGAAACTTTCCATGTAGCAAACCACATATGGCCCATTGATGGTTTACAGTCGGATGCCATGTCGGCAAACAGTTGGCCAACAGCTGGCATGCACCCGGCACCATTGCTGGTCCTGAAGTGGCACCACTAACTAGCCATTCTCTGCCCATAACTGGCCCAGGTATGATAAACACAAATAGCCTTAGCATGGTCCATCGATGTTCCATTTCACATTCATCAGATAGCCTTCTGATTGCTAGCCATGCTTTCACCATATTGCATAAAAAATTATTTTTACTATCAATACCAACTTTTCTTTGTTTTCAATTTTCTTCGCTTCACTATTGAACACATTATACAACAATCTCATGCTTACCATCGCAGGAGAGAGGGCGTGAACCTACACCCCTTGCAATTATAGCCCAGCATGCTAATCATTACTCCACTGTGTATTCTTTTCTTGAAATGAACTAATTTAGAATATATTGGGACTTGAATTATTAACAAACACTAATCTTATATAAATTACACCAGTTATTCCATAGTATTAAAAAATTTAACTCGCGAACAAATCCCTACCTGTTTTCAAAAAGATGCAGATAAAAAATACTGATGTTGAGAGAAATCTTCCTACATGAAACGCGATATTTACCTTAAAAATTCTATTAAATTTAATCTTTCGCATATGTATGTCACCTGGATTCTATTCATCTGTTTTGAAATTGAGTCGCAAGTTACGAGAATTTAATGATGTGGAACAAAAAAAATGAAGTCCTTCAATATTAATCTTCTAACGGTGGTTATATATCTATTTTTTTAACTTCTCATTTCAATTATATGCAATCATACATTGAAGACATTACATATGTCAAATTATTCAATACCAGTAACAAATTCACACCTAATACTCTATTTACAGCGTTTTGCCATATATATTTTCATAACTACATATTTACAAATAATCTACTTGTTGGATCATATGATCTATAATTTCATTAGACGAACACATATATACATATACGTGTGTGTAGTTTGAAGAAGCTATCTGCGGAAATTGGGAGCCATAAACATTCCCCTAATAAGCCGAAGTGCACCACCAATTGTCCATCAATGTACCCCTTCACAGCCATCAATGGCATATAGATGGCTATAGGCTTTTCGCGTTAAAATGAGCACTTTTGAAAGCCCTGCTTAAGATGTACTTGTATGCACGTTGTGTATTATTCCGCCTTATGTAATATTAACATTGTAGTGAGCCTCATCACTTTGTTCATACGTCGGTTAAGTGAAACTGTGAAATTATTAGAAAAGTAAACATATTATAATTCTGATATTTTTTACACTCTAATGCATTAAAAAAATAGAAAGCGAAATAAATAATTTAAATGATCATAAACGGTTACCCAACAGTTTTTATACGACGCTAAGATATGGAACTACATTTCATCTATCGTTACCAATTTTACCGGGCGTATGTCACTCTGTGTACCCTTTGAAGTATATGCAGGCATGGGCAGTGATTATTTCTAAGGTGGATTTAAAAAGTGCTCTCTTGATAGTGAACAACCTTTACCAATATTTTACCAGCAATAAGTATAGGTTATGTGCTGCCAGTGATGGAATACAGTTGACAAGTCATTTATGGGCTATTAATAGGTCACCTACTCTCAACCATCAGTTTCATTTCCAACAACATTTCATCAGTGGGCCACAAATGGCATTCCGAGTGTCCTGTTGCCAGCTGTCAGCCATGACAGGGCCATTAGTATAAACCCATAAGTATTCAGTGTCAGTAGTCATCAAGCAGTGCCAGTATTAAAACCACAGTCGAGCGACTGTGGCTTGCTAAATTAATTATATTATGTTATTTTCTTACACATCTTATCAGATCACTAAAAATGTGGAACTTTTAGTAGTTATAGACATTGTCTATCATTACACAAAGCGATGATGTTTCAGTAGCCAACTGGTCATGGTTTGCAGAGCGTTGGGGCCTCTCATCGAGATACGAACCCAGGAGTGGAGCTCAGGTGAAGAATATAACGCATAAGTCAGTAGAAATTTAAAAAAATTAAAAAAATTAATTTTATTTTAAAATTTTTATAGAAAATTTTTTTAAATAATATATCTGTTTCTCTTTCTGAATGAAGCAACTATATGTCAAGGCCACTAGATGTAAAGACAAAGTCCACCAGAAGTCAACGTCACTAGAGGTTATGACGACAAAGGTTTGAGATGAAAATAGCACCTCACACCAAACCCTGTCGCTGCTGGATTATTTGTTGGTGCTATTTAAAATTACACTGGCATATCAAGTTGAACCCTATGCCCAAACACAGTTTCTTGCATTAATAATATTACGCATTTTTTTCTTTTCAGGATTGTTAAAATCCAATAAAGAGCAACTGGCTAAACGTCTGGGTTCTGTTAGTTCTTTATTTTAGGTTCAATGCTTCTATGTTTATTTATAAATAACCTCAAAAAATAAAACAACATTTTCAATATTGGAGTTAATATAATTTTTTAATTAATACTAAATTAGAAGTAAGATTTGGCCGACTCTGGCGCAAGGTCGTTGGGGTCGTATATGGATTCGCCCGGCCGCCGTCTTGAATATCATTGACCTATCACCCTCAACCCAAATGACCTTGGACCTTAACCTTGAACTTGACCCCCAAGGACCTTTGACCTCAAAAACACTTTTAAAAACCTTAAAAAATTCCAAAAATATCCTTAATAATTATACTATACCTGTAAAAAAAATCTCAACAAATGTACTACTAAAAATTATTTCAAATTATAAAAAATTATTTAAATTTTTTTTAAAAGGAACCACAGAAATTACCAATTTTTTCCAGGTATGCTGACAGGGATCAGCGACTCCGGCGACTGGGATCAGTGACTCCGAGCCAGGTCACCGGGATCAGGACTTATGGCCTTTGACCTTGACCTTTGAGCTTTGATATTGAAAATTTAAAACTAAAAGATTGGTTAAAAACTCATAAAGAATATATTATTAAATAATTCAATTAAAACCGTTTTAAGTTTTATAAAAAAACGTAAAAAATTATTTTTTATTTCTTAACTAAAAAGGCGTTAAACCCGGCGGCCATTTTCCCTTTTTTCCTTGAAATTTCCCTTTCCCTAAAAATATTATCCTTAAAAATTTATAGAAATTTAATTAAGAAACTTAGATTTCCCAGCACCACCATTAGTCACATTCATTCCATCCCCAGCAGACGACTCACTCCCTCGCACCCACTCCCCTCACCTATACTCATTCCGACATCTTGATTTTTTCATCTGTCATTTGTATATATGTTACTGGAAACCACCATCTTTGTTTATATGTTACTGGAGGCTGCCATATTTGTTTTTTTTCCTACGTCATTTGTTTATACAATTCTGGAGGCCACCATCTTGGTAGGAGACACCAATCCACCATATTGGAAACCAATGACATTCACGTTGACCCCATGACCTTAAAAATTAAAACTCGAGAAAAATACATAAGTCAGCGAGCATAATACATTAAAGACATCCCCACCATATTAGATACAGCCTTCCTCGACCTTGACCCCATGACCTTGAAAACCAAAACTCGAGAAATGTACATAACAGTCAGCAAGCATAATACAGTAGATGCTATCAATGCTATATTAGATGAAGACAACCTCGAACTTGACCCCACGACCTTGAATGACATTGAAAATCAAAAATCGAGAAAAAATACATAAAAGTCAGCAATAATAATACATTAAATACTACGGCTGCCATATTAGATGCAGACTACCTCGAACTTGAATTACCTTAAAAACAAAAACTCGAGAAAAAATACATAAAATTAAGCAAGCATAATACATTAAAGACTACCACCACCATATTCGATGCAGTCTACCTCGACTTGACCCCATTACCTTGAAAAAAACTCGAGAAAAATACATAACAGTCAGCAAGCATAATACATTAAATTCTATCAATGCCATATTAGATGCAGACAACCTCTAACTTGACCCCACGAACTTGAATGGCATTGAAAATCAAAAATCGAGAGAAAATACATAAAAGTCAGCAAGCATAATACATGAAAGATTACCATCGCCAAATTAGATGCAGACTACCACATCCTTGACACCAAGACATTGAATGACCTTGAACATCAACTCTCGAGAAAAATACATAAAGGCCAGCAAGTATAATACATTAAATACTACTACCGCCATATTAAATTCAGACTACCTCGATCTTGACCCCATGACCTTGAATGATCTTGAAAATAAAAACTTAGAAAAATGCATAAAAGTCAACAAGTATAATACATTACAGACTTCCACCCCCTTATTAATTACAGACTACCTTGGCCTTAACCCCATGACCTTGAATGACTTAAAAAACAACAAACTGTTGTGAAGAGGCAGAAGCGAGTCAAGATGATCCAACCTTCAGTGCAGCTGCTGTCACATTAAACCTCTCAGCTTATATCCCTACTGCTTACAACATACAAGTGTGCAACCCCTAAGACATCATATTTACTTTGAACCAATTGTACTGTGCCATTTATACATTGTACAAACACCTACCAGCCAACCATCAAGTTACCTCATGATTGCAGCTGACCAATCACATGCAGGCATTGATGAATCACACACACAGAGGCAGGTAGGCAGGCATTAGATCACATTACCATGCAGTTATATCTTAAACAGTTCATTGCAGATGATTTCCATTCTCTCACCTATAAATCTTGGCTACACTTAAAGGAGACAACTGACTCCTGTTGTCGGGCCGAACCCCTCACAAACTGACACATTGACCCATTCATGCATTGAAACTATTGACCCCATAACCCATAGATGCCATGACCCATTTACCCCATGACCAATTGACCCCATAATCCCCATTGACCCCATCGACCCCATGGACCCCATTGACCCCATCGACCCCATCGACTCCATTAGTCCCATTGACCCCATAGACCCCATCGACCCATTGAATCCATCGACTGCATTGACCCATTGACTTCATCGACCCCATAATGACCAATGACTCATTGACCCATAATGACACCTGATTGTGGTGGTGGGATAGGTATTTGTAAATATATAATTATATATATATGTTTTGTAAACAATTATGTATTAGTACATAAATGCATGTAAATATCAAATTATTTTCAATTTAATTTCATGTATAGTTATGTACATATAACTACGTAAATATAAAATTTAATTGTATATCTACATATAAGTAAATACATAAACAATGGGCATATAAAATTAATTTATATATCTATACTTATGAATGTGCATATAAATATGAAATTATAAAATTAATTAAAATGTCCAGTGACATTTTATACACCTGCGTGTTTTCATCTGGGGCGAATGAGTAATTCGGATTTCTCAGAGTGTTCCAATACCATGAAGATGAATTCCGATTATGAAGTGCCAGCTTTTGACATCGGCGATCATGGAGCTTCGACCTACATCACCGCTAACTGGTTGTTGCTAGTTAATATTCTGCAATCGAGTTTTCACCTATATTCAAGAAATGCATGCTGACATGGGAAAACGGTTTGTACAAAGAGTCGTTATCGTGTGTTTAGTCTGCTGGAGTCAGTCTTTCCATCAGCCGCAATCGCAATCTTTCCATCAACCTCACAACCCATAAAGATATAAAACACACACACCAATCCCAATCCTAAACTCAATCTTCAGCAATCATCACCAACACAACCACTGTCACTGCCGCCTCCACCACTGCAATCAGGTGTCATTATGGGTCAATGGGTCATGATTCATTATAGGGTCACTGGGGTCAATGGGGTAGATGGGGTCAATGGGGTAGATGGGGTCAATGGGGTAATGGGATCAATAGGGTCGATGGGGTCGATGGGGTCTTTGTGGTCAATAAGTCATGGGGTCAATGGGTCATGGGGTCGAAGGTGTCCATGGGTCAATTTGTGAGGGGTCAGTCCGACAACAGGAGTCAATTGTCTACTTTAAGTGTAACCATGATTTATAGGTGAGAGAAGAAAACTCGTCTGGAAGAAACTGTTTAAGATATAGCTGCATGGTAATTTGTTCAAGGAACTAGCATCTAAAGCCTGCCTACCTGCCTCTGTGTGTGATGTCTCAATGCCTGCATGTGATTGGTCAGCTGCAATCATGAGGTAACTTGGTGATTGGCTGGACTGTGTCTGTACTATCTCCAAATGATGCAGTACAAATGGTTCAAAGTCAACATGATGCCATAGGGCTTGCACAATTGTAAATTGTAAGCAGTAGGGAGGTAAGCTGAGTGGTATAGTGTGACAGCACCTGAACTGAAGGTGGATCGTCTCGAATAGCTTTTGTCTCTTCACATAGGTTTTTGTCGAGTTCTTGTTGTTTTATAGGTCATTCAAGGTCATGGGGCAAAGGCCAAGGTAGTCAGTCTGTAAAGTATTATGATTGTTGACTTTTATGAGTTTTTCTCAAGTTTGGTTTTCAAGGTCATTCAAGGCCATGTTGTCAATAAAGTGGTAGTCAGCATCTAACATGGCAATGGTAGTCTTTAATATATTATGCTTATTGCCCGTTATGTATTTTTCTCGAGCTTTTGTTTTCAAGGTAATTCAAGGTCATGGGGTCAAGGTCGAGGTAGTCTGCACCTAATATCGCAGTGGTAGTATTTAATGTATTATGCTTGTTGACTTTTGCCAATTTTGTCTCGAGTTTTTTTCAAGGTCAGTAACATTCATGGGGCAAGGTCAAGGGAGTCTGCATCTAATATGGTGATGGTATTCTTTAATGGATTATACTCTCTGACTTTTATGTATTTTTATCGAGTTTTTGTTTCCAAGGTAATGGGGTTAAGGTCAAGGTCATCATATCCAATTTGGCAGATTAGTGATACCTACCAAGATGGTGGTTGCCTAACAAGATGGTGGCTGCTAATAATGTATTAACAAATAACGAACGAAAATAAACTAATATGGAAACCTCCAGTAACATATGAACAAATATGGCGTTCTCCAGATTATTTAAACAATTGATGAACGAAAAAATCAATTTGGCGGAATAAGCATAGGTAAGGGGAATGGGCGGAAGGGAGTCAGTAGTCTGCTGGGGATGGAACGAATGTGACTAATGGCAGTGCTGGGAAATGTAAGTTTTTAATTAAATTTTTTACAAATTTTTAAGAAAAATATTTTAGGGAATAAGGGAAATTACGAGGCAAAAAAAGGGAAAATGGCTCCGGGGGTTAATGCCTTTTTAATTAATAAAGTTTTTCAATTAAATTGTATAAAAATAAATCTTTAAATTTTTTTATTCATTTTTAAATGATTATTATAATAATTTTTTAAAGAATAAATTCTGTATACAATTTTTAATTTTTTTTTTATTTTAAGTGAATTTCTGGTAATTTTTTAAAAAGATTTTTTGGATTTTTGCACTTTCAATGTCAAATGTCAAGGTCGAAGGTCATAGGTCCTTATCCAGGCCACCTGGCTCGGAGTCATTGATCCCAGTCACCAGAGTCGCTGATCCCTGTCAGCATTTCTGGAAAAAATAGGTCATTTCTGTGGACCCTTTTAATAATATTTAAAATAATTTCTCAATAGTCTAAAGTAATTTTTATAATACATTTTTGGGATTTTTTGAGTTTTTTGGAATTTGTAAAGGTTTTTTGGTGTTTTTTGAGGGCAAAGGTACTCGGGCTCAAGGTCAAGGTCACATGTGTCGGGGGTGAAAGATCAATGAAATGCAATATAGCAGTCGCGTGACATAACAAGATGGCGGCCGGGCGATTCCAGATTCAATGTCTCACGCCCTTGTGCCAGAGTCGGACAAACCCTATTACTTATATTCATTTTATTCACAACTATGTAAGCTAAACTTCGACCTACCTGAGTACTTCAAAGAAAAGTCAGATATGTTAAAAAGCAAATATACACAACTACATTAATACTATTTGAATTTAATCGTCTTCTGTAGTTATTTAGATTACTTAATATCAACTGTGGTTGCTTGGATCACCGAGTGTAACTTGGGAGAATTTACAAGAATGTTTGTCTGCACGTGTGGTAGCCCTGAATTAAAATTATGCAGTTCCATTAATCTTCTTGCTGGCAATAATGTATCGTGCATGATGTTGTATTTTACTGAGAGATGTTGTATGTGTAAAAAATATTATTTCAAAGTGTTTTAAGTAACTCCAAGTGTCCCAAGCAGCGGCAATCGGCGGTACCATGACGTGATATTTTATGAGTACTCGAGATTCATTAATTTGCTTTCTTTATGCCTGTTGCTCGCCATAAATGATAGTTATATGGAGCAATGCTGAAACAGAATGCTTTAAGTAAATGTTATCAAAATTAAGTTTGAGTATATCTATACGAGTTGTTACCTAGCCACATCTGTACGAGCTGAGTTGTGAAATCATTTTCAAAGAAATATACAATGTTATTACATTTTTCTTTACGATTATGTAGCCATAATACAGCTGTTTTTGGAAGTTAAGTAATATAACCATTCTGATGTCACCTTCATTAAACGTCCATTTCTGTTTTTCTCTTCTACAGCGTAATTGTGTTCAAGGAAAATGAATACAAACAAAATTGATCCTATTTTCTCAAGAAGCTTTTCAGCAAGAAGCTTATAAGATTTCGTGAGAACAAATTCCAGGACTTTTGAGACTATTCGACTTCGAAAATACGTGCGGCAGCAGGGTCTATCGGTTTTTTTACGGAATTAACTATAATATGGATAACAAATTTGAGAAGGGAGGACGGAGGGTTTTATAGTTTTAGCGGATAAAGCTCCTCATAAAACAGAAGTATGAAATAAGCTCTAGTAAATCATGCATGATAGGGAGCAGGTATAAAACCATTAACGGGATATCAGATATTGAGTAAGTGAAGAGATTTGGGCGGCATGTGCCATCGAGGTTTTGGGAGATGATTTATGAGTTAGTAAACACAAGTTTATAGCAGTACAGGAGTCGAATCCTAGGCACACAATTCAATGGATTTTCTAGAATTTCAGTAGTTTATTTTTATATTTTATCTCACATTAATTAGAGAATATTTATATTAGTGGTGTCAATTGTTTGCCAAAACATTTTAACAGTGAATTTGCCATCGTAATTTTCCATGGTGGTGAGTATAATTCGCGAGTGGAATAAAAGAAAGCGAGATTGGTATATTGATGGACTTAATTGACAAGGCTTTGAAGACGCAAAAGGGGAAAACACAATAACCACAGCTCTTTAAGTGCTGTTAGGATAGTCGTGTTTTAGGATCACTCTTCTCTTACTACTAGGGCCCGCGGTGGCTGAATGGTTATTCTGCTCGCCGCTCACCAAGACCAACCGGGTTCAATCCCCGGCCGAGTCACCGGACTTTCGCATGTGGGAATCGTGCCAGCGATGCCTTTAGTCGGTGCGTTTTCTCGGGGATCTCCCAATTTCCCCCGACCATTAATTCCTCAATCACTCTCGTCGGCTCTCAAGATATCGCTGTTAAGAGCCGTCCAGATCTCTTCACTCACTCTTCAACTAGTGAATTACCGAAACCTCTGTCATACTGTTATTGTATTGTGCTTCATATAAACATAAAAGTTACATATTTTGTATAATCTTCCCTATTTATCAACGGCTATTGTGTACCATTTGGCGTGGTCTACGAAACTTTATTTTATAGTTAGTTGCCCCCTGATTGTAAATATGCAAATGTATACTAACGAAAGGGGAAGGTTGTCAACAGCAGAAGTGTAATCAGAAGTATACATACTCAATTCCTAGTTGAAATTTTCAAATAATGAGCAAGAGCTAAGGGTTATAGTTCGTAGTCATTCATTTGCTACATGTTGAAAAAAAGAGATAAATAAGAAATTAACGATATGTGATTCTACTTTACTCTCTAACTCCCCCCTTCTCACTCTCTCTCTCTCTCTCTCTCTCTCTCTCTTTCTCTCTCTCTCTCTCTCTCTCTCTCTATATATATATATATATATAATTTTAATGACGATCCGGAAAATTTATATAGTAGTTAGGTCTTGTCGTCTCATAGCCAGCATTAGTACCTGAGATGGAACCAGAAACATGCAACACTAATTAGACAATTACAAATGCACACATTCCTTACTCAGGACCTGTCATGCAACTAACTGCATTGTGGAATTAAGACTCGGAGCACCACTTCAGTTTTAATCAGTGTAATATTTTGGTAGAAACGGTTAAATGACCTGAAATATTTAAATGACTGTCAATTTGAAAATAAGTGTATGAGAATCTTAGGTCAGCTAAATTTACATTTTCTACCTTAGGCCCATTTGAGTGCAGAATTGGGGGGGGATATCGGTTTATTTGTTACCGGAATATTGCATAAAAACTTAAATTTCTCATTGGACTCTGTCGTAAAAAATGCCTAAAATGATTCTCTGCGTAGCCATAAAATATACTTCTGACACACACAGCCTGCAAATTTAGTTAAATTTGGTTATATCGTTAAAAATATACGACAACCTTGTCTAAATGAATTATATAGCCACCATTTTAATATAAATGCCCAAGTCTCTTAATTCATGCAAGTTTACATGGTCTACTGTAGATCTTCTTGCGTGCAAACTTTGTAGAGGATCGGTAGATTGGTCTCTGATATGTGGCATAAAAACTCCATATTTATAGGATATTCACGGTAAAGTGAGCACTTTTGGAAGCCCTTTCATTTCCAATAATTGTCAATAAATATATTTTGCTGTAGCGATAGAATTTAACTTTCGAGTTTGGTGAAATATTTACACCGCGTTTATTACTTACATGGCAATATGTATTTAAATAAATGTTGGAAGGATAAAAAATGGCTGATAGCAAAATGTAACTATAGTTTCAAAAGTGCTCATTTTACCGTGAACAGCCTATACATGTGGTACTGTCACAATAAATTGCTAACAAACGATATGTATTGGCATAATTTATCACTCTCGTATTACTGTCAGCATACGAAGTTTGATTAAAATAGTCCTGGACATATGATACACTAACCTATACTATTTACATTACTGTTATTTTGAAATATGAGAATACTTCACCTCATATAAATTTAGATAGACTACAAATTGACGCCTGAATTTTGCGGGAATCAGTGGCTTCATAAGTTTGGATGCTAAAGCTTGATTTTTTATTTGATGGTATTTTGCGAAGTGGGAGACAAGGGAGACTCTGTGGAGATAATTTTACTGTTATTATATATATATATATATATATATATATATATATATATATATATATATATATATATATATATACATATATACTGCCAGCATACAAAGTTAAATTGAAATCGTCGTAAATTTTGTATATATAGCATATTTTGCTAAAAAAAAAAAAGTTATATGGCCGCCATTATATACATGTCAATTCACATGGCGTAAATAGTAGGGGCGGACTGGTTTCAGATACAAAGGGATGCTACATTTTTTTATTGACCTAATTAATTTGATATCAAAGTGTTAGTTAAATTGATTGAAATTGTTAATCAAAATTGAAAGGGATAATCAAATTGAAAGGTTTAAATTTAATGAAAGGGTTGAATATATTGAAAGGGCTAATCTTTTTCTTGATTTTGTTGTTGTACTACTTTATTTCCTTCCTTTTGTGGGTAGCAGGAACGTTGTACTATGTTGATGGTGTGGTGTACTTGAGGCGACTGACCAGAGAGGTGGGTTGCAATGTGTTACGTAGGTGTTGAGTTGACTGTAAGAGTGTGCTAAGGGTAATTTTTCTTATTTTTTCTACTTTTGATGAGTTTGTAGGGATATTGGTGGTAGATAGGCAATTTTTACGAATACGTTTAACACATAGCAGAAATTCATAGTGTTGAAACTATTTCTACATATGAATAAATAACACGAGAGAGAGCGAAGTATAACTAGCTGGTCTCATAAAGAAACAAGAGCAAATACGTGACTCTCTAATATGTAATTAAACATAATGTGATATTACTACACTGAGCTGTATGCTAGCAATATAATTTACACGAGAGAGAAGTATAATAAACTAGCATAATTATATGAGTATGGAATTAACGATCTACAACAAAATGTCCCTATAAATTAAACCAACACTATAACAATATATATATAGTCTCACGCATATTCCTTACACGTCTGTCTGCCTGTGAGACTGGCGAGAAGGAACTTAAGAAATGTAATCGACACATAAAAATAAATTAATTGATTAACATACATAAAAAAATTGCACCTCTCCCAAAACACGTCTGTCTGGCTACGAGGTTGCTGAAGGAATGACATTAATATATGATTTGCAGATACTAATAATCGCGATTAGATACATGGAGCGCAGCCGACGTCTGTCCGGCTGGAAGGTCACTTGATGAATGTGAGTATCGTATGATGTGCGCCTGCTTAGTTACATGTAGCATGGCCGGCATCTTAAAGGCAACTGTGTTGAAACTATGGCAAAACTCTGAATACGACCAGCGATATGAGAAAGACACAATAGCATACATATATTCTGATAAGTAAAATATATAACGATCTATACGGAAGTAATCAAAAATTGAAAATCTTACCCCGAATTATTTGTTTCAAAATAATCAACTTGCATCGAAGCGTAGGTCAGAGTCTTGTAAGTAGAAGAATTCATGTTTGTGACAGAGTTGAATTTTATTTTTATTTAAAACCACTTTAAATACATTAATTTTGTCTTTGTTTTCTTCACCAGACATCATCTGTTGGATCTTGAACAGGAAGTCTTGTAATCTTTGTGTATGTAAAATGAAATATTATGATATTTAAAATGTTTGCTGGATTCTGTTCAGTGCAAACATAAAAGTTTTAGCTGGAGAAACTTTCTTGTAAGCAAAGCCTGCCTCTGTAAATGTATTCGGGACTCGCTTTCCATATGTCGCCTGGAATGTGACAAAAGTTGACCAGTAGTGCATCGTGTCTCCTAAACCAACCTTCAATTTAAGTAGCCGGAGTAGATGAAGGTTTTAACTTGCTGACTCGTTTCTTTGCAAAAACTTATTTATTGAAGCGCAGGTTTCTTTCGTGACATATACTTAGCCTGTTACCATTAAAGTTTAGATATCATCGAAAAAAGTTACTGACATGAAGTTTTAAAAGAATTAATAACAAGACATCCACTATTAATTTTTAACATGAAAAATGTTATTATAAAATATTATTTTCGAAATCATCCTTATAATGTAAATATTAACAATGCCACACAAAAATATTCAATTTACAACAAAACATTCGTTCAGCCACAAATTTTGTTTTGCCAAATAAAATATTGTAGAGTAAAAAAAAATTACTTTACAAACATTGCATTATTTTCTGACATTATGAAACAAAACAAGTTATTACTTACTAAAAAATATTAAATAAAAGACTAGCATTTTCCCACATCAAGTTAATATTGACACACAGAAAAACACAATTTAACAAATTTTATATACAAGTAACAACAACTATTTACAGGGAAAAAATTATGATTTCATATTTATTTTTAAAAAAGTCTTAAGCTTTTCCCCAAATCAAGTTATTTTTGGCACACACTAATACACAATATAAGGAATTTATATACTACAAAAACAGACAGTTCAATAGACAATCTTTTAAATTGTAAAAATATTTATAGAGCATTATGGTGGATGTCTCATTCCTAAATATTTACATTATATACAACTCTCTTGAGGCATGAAAAAAAAGATGCGCACTTAAGGCATTCATTTTAGGTGTCACATCCGGGAAATTACCACTCACACACAGCAAGGACAGGGTGTAACACACACTCGCACGCACACAGTTTCCACTATGAATTGCGTTTCCTTATTTGACAATGGGTAATGAAATTGAAGATAGATTCCTTTAATACTCTTATTACGCAAACAGATGGCAGCAGCATTGGATTTCAATACAACAGAAGTGATGCAATTAGTTATAGATATTTGTAGTTGGTGTAGTAAGCTGCGATGATGTCTGTAGTTTGTGTAGTCAGCTGCAATGATGATTGTAGATAGCTGTAGTCAGCTGTGATGAGTGTGGAGCAGGAGTTACGGTGATGGTGGCAGATAGACGTCATTGGCGGTGTGGTGGTGGGAGGTCTATAAATTTATTGTGGTGTTGAAGCTGTTATATAGAGGGGGAAAAAATTACTCAGTTATTCTGTAGTGTCGCTAAGGTAAGGTTGACATTCCATCTGCCTCAATGTACCACTTATCATCCATACCTAACAACACTACATTTGTTATGCTTTCGGTATAGACTTGATGAGCATGCAAACGGAACTGATATTGGGTCCCCATTACCCTTATGCAATTTTGGAGGCAATATCGATAATCCTTGTACCTGAGTGGTGCAACATGTTGGGTTTTACACCCTTCCCTTACAAATACATTGCTCATTCGCAACAATGTATGTGTAAAGCTTAGGATGTTAACCCACAATGTGATTATGCGCCCAGCACATTCATTTTTCATCACATCTGTATGGCCTTTGTTCTCGTGAGAGAATCCTTGCAGATTATAAAGCGCATAGTTGGATGTATGAATCCATGCCTTTAAATCTGGGATAATTACTTTACAGATGTCATTACAACCAACATAATAGATTAGGGAATCGGTCTCTGAATAGAGGAGGTGCAAAGCTGCCAGAAGAAATTTTTTACGCATGTCCTGATAGGGAAATTCATAGAGGGTTAATTTTTAAATGTCGAGAATGGCAACACCAGTGTACAAAGGTTTGTTAACCCAACAGAACTCTTTGACATCTCAATAAGAACCAAGTTTTCATTGATAATCTGCCATGCCTGGAATTTAGGACGACCTTTCAGCTCTTCAGCCCCATGGATCGTGTCATACCTCGAAATGACTGTAATGTACTTTTCCCGGCGGATATTCTGCAAGGTTTTTACATAAATGGAATTATTTATTAACTTGAAAAACGATATTTTGAATTCATTCACAGCCTGGGCACGTTTTTCAATGTTAAACTCGATGTACGGACCCATCCAAGTCTTCTGCTCAAAGCGTAAACCACGATGAACAGCGTCAAGTTTGGCCCCTTACATCAAGTACTGCCAAAATGTTTCTCCGTGCACAACACGTTTATTCCCTGGTGCGAGTGTTAAAAGAAGTTTCTCATGTGAGCTGTTCGGGGGTACGGTGTTTTCTGGGGTCATAGGCAGATCAGATAGTTAATCATGAAACTTCTCCAGAAAAGACATATCAACTTCTGCGAAAAAACAAGTGTCACCATCATTCACTGTGCTTGAAAAATCCCATGTTGAAAGTATGTCAATCTCAACCCACACAAGATTGCCAATCGGAAGCTTGAATAGCATCATATGACTGTACAGTCCATTGACGTCGAAATAGCATATATATTTCTAAGCCACACTGGGGTAGTAGTCCTCATCCATGTAAACATTTTTGGCTTCCACATGTCTTTTCGAAACCTGAGTAATGACTCCCATAACCCCACATTCTACAAAAAGATAAATGTCTGGGTCAGTCAACAGCTCTAGTTACGCACGTGCTATTGACAATAACATGTCCCATGAAAGAGACAGCTGTGACATACATGGTGGGGTCAAGACTGTAATGAGCCAAACATATAGTCCTGAAATTCTCAAAACATCAACCAGCAAACAAGTGTCCACATGTAGGTAGTGAATTGAATACTGCAGCAAGTTTATGCAGATTAACATATTCCATGCGGCTTGGGCATGAGTGTAGTCCTGGTCACTAATACTATCACCACCCATGACATTATTTGACATTATAAAATGCGTCCTTTGGGGGAGTGACTTGCACATCAGACTGTCTGGCAGCTTAACAAAGTCATTAGGAAAAACTCCCTTCCATTTTGCCAATTCGACTTGGGTGTTGTCTGGAAACATCGAGTGGGTGATACTCAAATGCGCAGGTAGCAAATTACCTGCCAAAGTTTCTGGAGAGGCACTCATGAATTGGAATGAACCAATAAATATTTACTTGAACTATTCCGCCTTTCCATTGAATTGAATCCCATTGGGAATTAGTTTGTTAATACATATGTAATTTTTGAGGGTCACTCCAATCACTTGAATTTTCCTTGGGTTTTCGATTACCATGAATTCGTCAGGTTGTGGGTTTCGTCAGCCAGGGGCTTTATGAGAAAGTGGCAATCATAATTCTGCAGGTTATGAAAAACAGCAACAAGTTGTCTTTTGGGCAGTCTGAAATCTAAGTTGCACTTATTATATGTGCGACTTCTGATTTCGGCTGTCAGATGGTCATGCTCACCCACAATATAATTTGTGACGAGCAGTTCTTTACAAATGTGACAACTTTTCTGAGCCACCAAGTAGCTTCATCAGCTGGGGTTTTTGACTTCATCGGAACAATCACACTGTAGATTCCTGCAACCCACTTTGTAAGTTCAACTAATTTATCAACTAATTGGTCCATACAATCAGCACCCACAAACTCAAAATAGTTAGAAAAACTCAGATTGTATGAGCAGACCAACAAAATGCTACAGGTATATGGAAGATGCTGGTTTATGGTAGTTGTATTACTCGTTTTATCATTAGGCAAGCAACTAGACAGGGGTTTCAGGCAACTTTCAACATCACAATAGGCGATGAAACCCAATCTCTGCTGTTTGCTGTAATCTTTAAATTCCAAGTATTTGTCATTTCCAGAGGGAAAAGTACTGCAAATAGCCTTTTGTTCCTGGCAAAGAAAAGTGTGACTTGCAAGTTTCTCCTCAGTTCTGAAATACTGAAGACAACACCCACAAACAAATTTTCTGTTTTTCTCCTTACTCAGCTGACTACCAACCATCACTGACATATTTCTAACACAGACAAAATGCAACTGAGTGGAATTTCCACTCGCGCGAATAGCCAAAATGTTTACGTGTTTGTCATGGCCTACAGGATAAATACACATGGGTACTACAACTCCACCCATCAAGTTTTGTCAATTATATTTCTATCTTTATCCACCATGCAGTAGGCATAGATAGAAACAGAATTGTTCTCCTCGAACTTACGAATAACCTGTATGACTACAGGTGTCAACACCTGCAATATTCAAAACCTCATGAGGTTTTGAAATTCAGTAACCTACTGCTAGCACCTGCGTGTGCCACCATCCAGCCACTCTCCCCCTTCAATGCCTGCTTGACAACCCCTGCCCACTCGACATAGTCCCTTACCCCTCCATCGACTCATCGCGTAGACACTGCAGCCATCTCTGCAATGAGCCAGGGGAGGGGGAAGAGAGGAAGTTGACACTTCACCTTCAGCCCATCCCTCCAACAACTTTCAGTCTGCGGCCTGTCCCCAGTATAAAATTGTCGCTTTGCTTTGCAAGCTGTCTCGCCCTCATCTTTCACAAGATTTACTTTTTGGCCCAGGCGTGCAACTTTCATTTCAATATAACAGTGAAATTTAAACTCATGCTATTGCATTTCAGTTTAAGCCTTGTTTAAACATTATTTTTGTGAGAGAAATTTTTACATTTTAAAATGTGCTTTTTTAAATCTTACCCTATCAAAACTAGTACACACCATCAAAAATATTTATAAATATGACAGTGTAAAATTTGTGAATGTTATACACTAAAACCATTTTAACTATAAAAATTAGTTTACACTATAGAGTAATGATTTTCGTTTTTAAAAATATCGAGGGAGCAATACACTTGATAGTAAAAATAATAGTGATACAAATTAAACAACTTCTAATAAAAGAAAATATATAAAAAATAGTAGTTCTCAACTTTTTAAATGAAATGCCATAAAATTAACCTAAATACCCAATCCACCCTGTCACATACACATCAAAAACATTTTATTTGTTATAAATGCTCAAGGGTCATATAACCATTATCTCGCACATCCTTCTCCAGTTAACTCATTCTGAACGAGCTTGGGAGCTTGGCATGAGCATTGTAGTTCTCCATTGTTTTAGCTGTTCCAACGTTCATACCTCATACAAATAACATTCCTCCTTTAAACATTTCTTAAAACTACGAAAAATGAACTAAAATTTAGATGACTTTTCCCTTGCACTCATACTCGAGGTCTACACACATTCTTCCTCGGAGTAATCGGCGAGAGATTTTAGATGATTTCACATACTTTGCGAATATTTTAACAGTAAATAGAGGTCCAGGTATGTGTAATTGACACAGCCTTATTCCATATAGTGCAGTAGCTACTACTGGTGGTTCACCTGTATATCCCTCACAACTCTGCTAAATAAACTCAAATGTACATAAAATTACATCTGGAATTTGATTTTCTCACCTTTCCTCTGCACACACCCACTAACAGTCATCCACATGTATGAAATAACGATTATAAAGACTTAACAACCACGAACAACATCACTGTGATAATATATTATTGCACATGTGATGCACGCCATAGCAAGACATGCGAATCAACCGAAAACGGGGATGAGTCTCAACAGATCGCAGCATGGCAACTGCTCTACCGAGTACAACACCTACTGTTTCAAAAACCCATAATTTAATTTGATAAAAAGTTTGACGATTTTAAAGACTTGTTTCTCAATTTCAACGACACATCATTAAATTTGATAAAAGGTTTAATGATTCTGAAGTCATGTTTTACAGTTTCAAAGACCCATCATTCAATTCGATAGCAAGTTTATCGATTCTAAAGACTTGGTTCATGATTTTCAAGACACGTCATTCAGTATGTTAAAAAGTGGAAAAAAATTCATGCAATATACTTAAAGTTTAAAGAAAACACAAGAAAAATAAAAAAATACCTAAAATCCAAAATTTTTTCATTTAAAATTATTAACATACTGAAACTCTTGTAGAAAAGATGGTGGGTGTGGAAGAAGGTTCAAATCCAGGTCAGTCGAGCTGAAAGGTATGCTGCTATGCTGGGTGAGGGTCGGTGTTCCTACCCCAACAGATTAAGTGGTGGGTGATCGCAATCCCCTCGAGAGTTCAATGGGAGCCTACCCCAGCAAGCTAGCAAGCGGTTGGTCGATTGCAGTCCCAAACGAGTTCCGCGGGTGACTTCTCCGGCAGGCGAACGAGCAGTAAGCTCCAAATACTTTCAACGTCGTGGCAGAAGCGATAGGCGGGTGGGTCCCTTGGTCGCAAAGCCCTGTTGCGGAACAGACAGGTAGAGGTAAACGCCGAGAGGGCAGCCGGTGGCCTTGAACTAGGCACCCTAGCACCACAGACCAGTTCACAAGGCTGAAGGTTGGTACACTTTCACGCACTGAAGGAGAGAAGTGGTCTTGACCCCATGAAGCGACAGCAGCAAATGAGCTCCTGTGGGTGCATACCCCTATTTATAACCTAAACACCCTCTCGTGTTGCAAAAATTAAAATAACACTATTCTCTTGGAATGGATATCAAACAGACAAATAACACAAATAAGACACTTTAATTATATTTCAAACATTTTTAACGCAAATCAAAAGTATATAATGTGTTTTAGGAAATTTTGGGTGGATGTGCTGAATTTTAGTGTTTATATCTGAATTTAACATGCAATTGTTCGGTTTTATGTCATTAGGTTAGAATTATGTTCTTCTTAACAATTTCTTACACAAACAATTGTCATTGCAAAACAAACTTTTTCCATTATGGGGTGAAATTAATTTTTTGCTATGATTCTACACTATTTCACATATACGAGAAATTCCAGTTTTTACCATCATTTATTTGCAAATTTATAATTAATTGATTAATCCTTTTAGTTAATATGGTTTTTCGATTACTGACTTACTAACTATCTAATATCATACAAGACCTAGCTGGGATTTGAACCCAGAATCTATGTATTACAATCATAGCTATCCAACACTGAAAGTGAGATACTAGATTACAATCGTACATGATCTAACCAGGATTTGAACCCAGCTTGTATTAACCAATCTTTACCTGGGAATCTAACCTGCAAAGTATATATTGCAATTAATGATAAATTATCTGGGATTCGAACCCAGAGCCTCCAACTCATGCCTAATCTGATACTCTGTGGAGGCTTGTGAAAGAATAAACTCTTTAAATGTTTATAATTTTTTTCCAGCAGACATTTTTTTTGTCATATTCAATTATATCTTTAGTTGAATAGCATTTTTGGTGAACTAATAGTCTGTTTATCTGGTTTATTTATTGTTCTTTAGAAGACTCTTATTTGTTAATGCATCATACATTTAATAAAGAATTAAATTATATATCCTCTCTCTCTTGCTCTCTCTTGCTCTCCCTTGCTCTCTATCTATTGGAGACAATTAAATACTTTTAACTCAAATGTCTCGGGGGAGAAAATATTTTTTTTTTTTTTTACAAAAACAACTTCACTTTTAATCAGGAATAGTTTAAATAAATGCACAAAAAGGATTCATTTAAAAACATTTATAGGTATAGAAAAGATATGCAAACACAAGCTGTTTAAAAAATCATTTTATCACTGAGCAGTAAACTATGTTTAAAACATATTTATGCAAGTAGAAATTTTGCTTCAAAACACTTAAAAATTACACACTTGTTTCAAATCATAGAACACATTGAATCAAACAAGTAAAGGATTACACAAAACATCTTAATATTAACAAGTATAACTTTCTCCAAATACACCAAATATTTTCATGCTAAACAAACTCAAGTGCGTTCACAATATATTTACAACATTTTCAAGAGACAAATTATAAACCCATAAACAAAAACAGGACTTCACACAAATTACACAATTATTATAAAGATACAGGTAATAAAAAACTTTATGTACAATAATCACACCTTGCTCCAAATCAACTCCATGATAACACAAAACATTTAAAGCAAGGAAAATATATACAACATATTTTATCTTTAAAACAAATATTTTTTTATAAATTGTTAGCAACTTCTGTGAACAAAGTTTTCATGAATTTTCTTAATATTGGATCCAGATCATCTTCTTGGCCTCTGCTTTCAAGGAGTGAGCATTTCTTACACCCTGGTTTTAATCTGTCGATTTGTACACAAACATTTTTTTAAGTAGGGGCATGTAAAACAATGCTTTCAACTAAATTGGGATATGATACATCATAATGAGAGTACACATATTCAATACCAGATGGAAGAGGTGTGTTTTTGCAGTCATATGAAACACTGGACATTTTTTATTGTAACTGCACTGTATGAGTTCATGAATCTTTTCATCTCCTAGAGGAAAGTAAATAATTTAAAATGAAAAATATTGTTGAAAGTGTCTGTAAATTCTTGCAAAATCCCATTGCACCATAGTGCATAAGTTATATTGGACTTCTCTTGTTTAGCACTGATGTAATTACATCAAAGACTTGACTGAGAAGAATTAGCAAGGAACAATGAATGTATGTTGATAAATTCATTCTCTCTCTCTCTAAATTTGTAAGTTGAAGTGTGTTTTAGGGCTAAATTTTATTTTTGCGAATTATATTGCGAGATGCATATCACATTTCGATGAATCATGCCCAGTATGAGACGTGTAACCAAACTTGTTTTTGCTATAATGATATAAAGTATGAAGATTTTTATCACATTCTTCGAAATACTGATAAGGCAAAAGAGTGGCTGTATTGTAAACAAGATGTTTCATGCATTTTTCTTCCTCACAATATGAAGTTACAATTGTTTGCCCTTAAGTTTACGTTTACAATCTACTCTGTGTGGTCTGTACTAGTTTACAAGACATTAATTAACTGTTGCAGTTAGTTAAAGTGCAATCATAACTATTTGGTTTACTATGTGCTGTAAAAGCTTAAGAGAAATACATACATTTGAAATGAATGTCTGACTCACACATTTCCTTTAAACAAAATGTGAATATGCTATACTATAATTTACAGAATACAAATCTTTAGGGAAAAAAAGCATAGTTGCAAATCGGTGAGAAAATAATTCTGAATTAGCCACTTCACACACATATCAATTACACATGGGCAGAAAAATTAATCCTCCTTGTTCGAAAATAAAGTTGTGGATGTCCCTGTTGCAGGTCTCCTTCCAACGAACTGTGATTCCCTGATGAGGTCTGGTGATCTGGTATGTGGTTACTCCGTATCCCTGTTCCTCTTCTATCTCCTTGCTAATACTAGCATTCATCAAATCTTATAATGTGGTTGGTAAGTCACTAACAGGGTGAAGATATCTCATGGCACAATCGTTGCATGCTATCTTTTCACCAAAGCAAATGCCGAGACTGCTGTCGAAAGTGTAGCACCAATGTTCTATATTTTTGCAGATACGGACATATATAATACCATTGTACAGTTTAAAGAAAACACTTCTATATCCTATTTGCAGAACTTTGTTTATGTCTGTAGGGTCGAAAATTCTAGCCATGACTGACGATTTTATACTGAACACTCTCCTTTATATAGTCTGCTGGATGTTCTTACTTTGAAAAACATTACATTGCCAATACCAGAGGGAGAAGTTAATTCTTGTTCACCGATATATGTATAATGTTGCTTGTTGCATTCTTCTGTCCAAACTATAGTAAGAGAACAGCAATTACATTCCTTCTGCATAATGTATTTGATTTTCATATAGGACTTGAGTCTGGTGATGTAAGTACTTTGAGCTTCGAATTCTATTTTACATTCGTTACAAGGTAGTTTGCTGTCAGTATGTAAATTATACAAAGGATAAAATCTTCGCCCCAAAACAAATGCCGAAAACTTTTGAAAATTCTATTGGACTGATTAAAAAGAAATGCCAATGTTCATCTCCGTTGCACATCTCTATCTGCAGTGGACTATCTTCAGCTTCAATTCTAAACCACACTGGCCTATATCCTGGAGTAACACTGACATACTGATGTGATGAGTCGAACCTCTCCATCGTAACTGAAGCTCTGATGTACAATTCCGTCTCTCTTTATATAGTTAGATGTTCTTCCAGTTTGTGGTAAAATTAGTTCTTCAATAATATCTTTGTTAAATCAAATTTACAAACACAAACAATGCTGTTCCAAACCTAACAGTCCCACATTCCACATATCTCTTGAAAGTCCATTACTGCCTTGTATTTGCATGATGTGTTCCTTTTTTTTCACGCGTTTCAGTCCATTAGGTAGGGATGTTGTAAAATTTTCCAATCATATTATATTTTATTTGATGAAAACATGTTTTTTGGTTATTTCTACTCTGCGATTTTTTAAACATAGGTCTCAAGAAGAACAAGGCAGTTCGCTATCGGGCCACATATTAAAAACAGGACAGTCTTCTGCTTGATCACATAGCACTCATTCTGTATACAAGCTTTCTCCGATACTTTTTGCGAAATTAAAATGTTCATCTCCATTACACATCTCTGTCTGAAAATATATGTTACCTAGAGGCTGGAATCATACTGTCTTGTGCTCTCAAAAAATAGTGGAGTACATCTTCTCTGGGTCGAATTTCTCCAATTTTTTTTTTCGACATCTTATGCTACTTGGAAAAACCATTTGTTCGAAAAATTAATACCTCTCTCTCTCTCTCTCTCTCTCTCTCTACACACATAGGTATGATGTTGGTACAAATATTATCTTAATACTTTGCTTTTACATTCTGATCAGAATGTTTTTTCCTCGCAGTGATTAGTGATGTAGCATTTGACAATTGAATTAATGCTCGAACTGTCATGGTATCTTCTGATATTCATTACTTCTTCATTGGTTTAAGTTTTTAAAATTTCCTTCTGCATTTTTCCAAGTTCATATATGGGATAGTCTTCGAGTAACGTATCATTTGCATATTGAAAATGTTTGAAGTAAGCTATGTCACCAGAGTCCATTTCAGGTTATGTATCTCATAAGTCTGTTCCCGAAACATCATTTTAACTTCATGTTTTAAACTGTACCAAGGTCTCGGAGAGTTAAAGCATAACACTTTAGAGTCATTTGCATTGGTTGCTTAAGAAATAGCAAACTCCTTAATTGCAAATGAGTTGTTGTGGTAGTTTTCGAAACCCTGAGCATAGCACATCATTTTTACATTATTTCTTTATACACTATTTACAAAAAAGTCTGTCTCTCTCTCATATAAAATTCTATATGATGACACTGCTCCCCTCAGAATCTACTTCATCTACTCCGGTTGAGTTAATTTCTATATCTGGAATGATTCTAGTTTCAAGTAGCTGTTCCAGCCTGCGAGACATACACTCCCTCTGCATATGTTGCAAGTTCCCATCATTAGCAAAGGCAGGCATGCCATTAGGACAGTCATCACTAGGCAAATAGGATACAATATCCTCATAACCTTGTAAATGTTCAGCCAGGAATGGATATGCTAATTTTATTTTGTGGCCTGCAAAATAAATTATAAATTCTTTCTGCAACACTCGCAGTTGGCAACACTCTAGACTCAATAAGGTATTCGCCTTCCCATAAGCTAATATCGTACTTATGTTTCAACGCATTCAGAGACACAATTGTCACAGCAGTGCCCTTGATGCATTATAACTGTGGCAAGCTGATGCAGAGATGAAATTCCTTGTAGACTCTGCATTGATGATGATGACCTAGATGTAGCGAAGTTGCAGTAGACGTTGTAGATGTCTGGTGTCATTTTCGATGTGGATGTCTCTTGTTGTAGATGGTTGATGTCATTCTCTGTGTGGATGCTTCTCATTGGTGTAGTCATATGCTGTTGCAATGAATGCCTGTTGTTGTTCTCTGTGCTACTGCAATGAACACACATGCCTTCGATGTGCACTGGGTAGTTGACAAGTTAAGACTGAGAAAAAAACTACTTTATTCCTCCTTATATACTGTAAGGATTCAAAATGGCCACCATTTTCCAGTAAATTTTCAAGAATTAGGACTATTTAGTAAAAAGTAAGAATAATGTTGAAAATTGCTATATTCCAGCTCTGAATAACATGATTTCCGCCTTTTTATGTACCATTAAACATATGTCAGAAACTGTTAAAATATTAGATAAATTCAAATATTTACATTTTATGTTGGATGGAATACTATTTACAGTTGGAAAGTTTTTGATCCGATGTAAAGAGAGGGGTCGCATTGTTTGAGTGGTTAACATGCTCGCCTCCTTGAGATTGTCACACCATAAAAAAATTATCAATGTGTGGAAGTCTTTAGACGTTGCCGCTGAAACAAGGTTTTCGTCGGAGATCTCTCTCGTTTCCCTAGTCGCACGAGGCCAGCCCGGCGCTTCTCCATATTCACCTTGTTTCACCCTCATCAGCTCTCGAGTTATAAATTTCGTTCGCTCCCCAAACACAGTAAATTGTCAGCTATCCATTACCTGACTTTGTACACGAGGCTTTAGAATGACTCGTACCCATATATTTTGTAAAGAAAATGCAGCTGCAGGCGACTGCCTTTCCCAAATAAATTTGGAACTAATAATTATTAATCATAGCATATTAAACTCCAACAAGATAATATTATAATTTCATATATGAGACTAGAAGAGTCGGAATTCTGGGATAGGAAAAACTACACTTGAAATACACATTTTTGTCTCCTAGATGAATAAATATGTCTTGTTTCAATACTTGTAAAAAACATTTTATTATGAGTGAATCAAATATGTCTTGTATTTCTGTGTGATATTTTTAAAATCATAGCTTGCTTGATTCAAACATACACTTGTTGGAATGTTAAATCTGGGGATTATCTCGGGGATTTATGAAAATTTATTTCAGGGATATAAAATTTCATCAGCAGGAGTTGCGAAATTTTAATTCGTTGGGAATATGCCAGACTATTGCGTGACGTTAGATTTGCAGCAAGTGCAGGCTGTGTGCACATGACAGCTCTCGAGATATTCTAAAAAATGTGTTCCGGGCTGGGGGTACGTGGCCTTGGAGAAGAATCTGACTTTTTGGGTGAAGACAGCTTCTGGAGTAAGGGCGGGAGGGATGATCTGTGTTCTTGACCTTGGGGCACGTCACTCTGGCCAGGGGTGGAGGGTAGTGGGTGCCTATAAGTGAGCATGACTGATGTGAAGCTCTCAAGCCTGCCATCACCATCTTGCCCCAGTGATAAAAATTGACCATCGGGGAATACAGGTGAATGACCCCAGGACACATCGCTCTGGTGAGGGTGGTGGTGGGAAGGGGGTGCAAGGAGTGATGTGACCGTATCTAGCCAGTCATTGCCATCTTACCTCAGTGCCAAAAAAATTAACAATCGAGGGCTGAGGGATGAGTAACCTCAGGACACTCGCTCTGGCGAGGGGTGGAGGTAGGAGGTGGGTGTGGAAGGAGGTTAGGAGCAGTTGGCCTTCGGCAGAACGACACAGAGGTTTATCGAGGGGTTCCCCAATATTAGAACTTCACCAAACCTCATGCTGTATAGGTGCAACACTGGATCTCCCGACTTCACCAGGCTTTGGAGTGTGGTAGCCTCGATTAACGTTTTATAATATATGCATTTTAATATAAAACAATTTTTTCGGAAATTTTTTTTTCATATGTTAAGTCAATAATGCAAAACTTTTTTAGGATTTTCATATCAGGTTTATGAGCTCGGTATACGAAACTTTGTACCATCTTCAACTCGCGTTTGTGATTGCAAGTGCGCACTATTTACCAAACTTTACGGGAAAAATTTGTAGTACGTCCGTTATATTTTAAATAATTTTTTCTTTGAAGATTTTTTCTGCAATTTTTTTCAGTTATATATAAAGTGATGTGGGATTATCCCGATGCTTCGATGCAAGTTGATTATTTCCAAACAAATAATTTGGGGTAAGATTTACTATCATTAATTACTTTCTTGTTGATAGTTATATATTTTACTTATGAGAATAGACATATATTATTGTGTCTGCTTTAAATCATAGGTCGTATTGAGAGATTTTGCAGTAGTTTCAACTCAGTTGCCTTCAAGATACCGGCCACGCTACACGTATATAAGCAGGCGCACGTCATATGATACACTAATACATCGAGTGATCTCCCAGCCGGAAAGATGTCGGCCGCACTCCACGTATCTAATCGTGCTAATAAGTCCCCGCAAATCATATACTAACATTACTCCTTCAGCAACCTCACAGGTGGACATACATGTTTTGGGAGAGGTGCAATTTTATTATGCTAATTAATCAATTAATTTCTTTTTACATGTGGATTACATTTCTAAAGTTCATCCTCGCCAGTCTCACAGGCAGACGTATGTGTAAGGTATGTGTGAGAGCGTCATGTATATCTTGTTATTGTGTTCGTTTAATTTATAGGGGAATTTTTGTTAATTCCATACTTGCGTAATTGTGTTTGTTCGTTTTACTTCTCTCTCTCATGTAAATTATGTTGCTAGCATACAGCTCGGGGTAGTAAAATCATGTTACATCTAATTCCATACTGGAGAGTCATGTTAATGCACTTGTTTCTTTATGAGACCAGGTAGTTATACTTCTCTCTCTCGTGTTATTTATTCATATGTAGAAATCGATAAACACTCTGAATTTATCTCGGATATTAAATATATTCGTTAAAATCGCCTATCTACCACCGTTATCCCTACAAACATATCAAAATTAGAAAAAAATTGAAAAAACGACTCTTAGCACACTTTTGCACTAAACTCAACACCAATATAACACATTACAACCCACCTCTGTGGTCAGTCGCCTCTAGATCACCACACTATCAACATCGTACAGTGCTCCTGCTACCCACAAAAGGAAAGAAAGAAAGAAGTACAACAAAGTCAAGAAAAAATAAGCTCTTTCAATAAATTTAACTCTTCCGATAAATGTAACCCTTTCATTAAATTTAAACCTTTCAATTTGACTTACCGTTTTAATAAATTTTACCCTTTCATTAACATTAACCCTTCAATTTGACTTACACTTTCAATTTTTGATTAACCCTTTCAATCAATTAAATTAAACCTTTGTTATCTAATTAATCAGGGCAATAAAAAAAGACGCAGTCTGTTTGTATCTGAAACCCGTACCGGTGTTCTAAATGTCTGTCAAATTTTGTAGAAATTTGGTAATTATTTCGCGAGATCAGAAATCAATTTTTTTTATTTATATGGTGTTATCTTACAGAATACAGCAGACGATAAAGTCTTTGCATAGATACATTTGATGCTTGTAATAGGTACTGCCACAGTACAATTTTTAGTTAAAAATGGTTACATGGTTTCGTATGTATAGCATACTAAACTAAAATCTTTGTATGACTACCATTTAAAAAATAATTAGAAACGATATGGAACATGTGAGATGGAATAACATAGCATAATACTACTTATTAGCCAAATGTGGTAGAAATAGGTTGATATTTTTGAGTGATATGACAAAAAAATTTTTTTTCATGTGGTTCTATTGTACGAAATGATGAAAAGAATTATATGTATTCGCACATTTGATGCATGTAGCAGATCGTTTCAGAATATCAAGTTTTTTCGAAATTAATCGAATGATATAGTGGATATAGCAAATTAACCTGAAAAAAAAAATATGCACTCCATTATGAAAATGATAAATTGTACTTTTTAAATCACCTATGTTTTCATGGTCTAATATAGTGTTGCTTACATGCCAAATTTGGCTTGAATCAGTTATGTGTTTTTTGAGATAATGTAACGTTAAAGCTTTATTTTCATTGTGTTGTTACCTTACAAAATGGCGGACCAATATCAATATCCCTTAGTAAATTCAATGCTCAGATGATGCACTGTCCACCCACCAACTCTTTGGTTTAAATATGTTTCGTGATTATCGTGATATGACTTATCGCCCAAAATTAAAAAAAATGTATTCACCATTTTGAAAA
Source organism: Dryococelus australis (assembly GCA_029891345.1). Lineage (NCBI taxonomy): Eukaryota > Metazoa > Arthropoda > Insecta > Phasmatodea > Phasmatidae > Dryococelus > Dryococelus australis. Next base: position 82,463,367 of record CM057009.1, on the reverse strand, counting down.
TAAGCACACTGTTTGGTCTAAAACTATAAGACTCAGATATCCTTACTAAATATTATATGTGTACCGAGTTTGGTAAAATTTATTTAATTGGTTCAAACGATTTTAGATTGGGGGCACACACATACAAACACAGACACAATCATGCAAACAAACAAGGCTAAACTCATAAATATTACTTTCCTTCAAAAATTAAGAAAATAATACAATGAATCAAATGATCGCTGTTGATCAAAAGATAACAGTATTTTTTTGATAACCAATTTTGAATGTAGTGAGCATGATAATGGTGATCATGTGTTATCAGGTTTGTGTTTAGAACTTTAAACTTTGGTTCATTCGGAATCTATGGTGAACATTGCATAAGGAATCAAGTGATCATTAATGATAACGAAAAAATGGTATTTCACGGAATGATGAAAATCTTGAGTGTGGCATTCGTTCACACGCATGTAGAACTATTATCAGAGGGCCAACGAAGTTTATGTTACACAGTCTATTTTGTTGGTATCCTATCTTTTATTGCAACTAATTGCATTGCTGAGCAGAAGTTTGAAAAAAATAAACATACCACCAGGCTTTTCCAGAAAAAATACACAAAATATCCGTTGTTTGTCTGTTTTGTATTAATAATTTAGGCTCAAGAATAAATATATAAGTGTATTTTATTTTAAATATATGTGTATATTTCAAATATTTCTATTGACGGTGCGTATAGTACAAGTGCATAATTACAATATAATGATAATTGAGGTTAAGTAATTACGATTAAGTGTTGATAATTACAGCACATTACACATCCTAAACGTAAAACACGCATATCGATATATTGTGGATTGATACATACATATATGTTCGTGCACTGAGAAATTTAAACAGCATTAGAAAAATATTTTGTTCTTATAAAACGCGATGTTGCAATAGTTGTTAGTGAACTCATAATCCTACATAATTTTATTGTAATTTGTTCAGAGTTTAAAAAGCTACTAGAGGGGACATACAGTGACCAGCAGTTATCTAGACAAGTCTCAGTGCGGTGTGGCAGTGTAGTGGGTCACCGGCGGGAGGGGGAGAAAGGGGAAAATAAGGTGTGGAAAGGAGATGCACGCGCAGCCAACAGGCGTATACTGGTTGTACGAAAAACATCGGTAGCACATAATGTACGTGACTGAAGATGGAAGGTAATTGTAACTCGCGGAGATGCAGCAAAGTCATTCGCAGTAGAGAACGGGAAATAAAGAGACTCATATACTGATAACGTTTAGCACGGTTTGCTTTTAGTAGAACCATTATAAATTCAGTACAATTAGTTTGTAAGGGGGATTTAAATTTAATTTTTTGAAAATCTATATTTTTGAGAACTGCTTAAACATTTACATATGGAACATCTTTACACACCAGCATCATAATGAAATCGAGACAGTGTTTGTAAAATATATAAGGCCTACAGATTTTTGTGAGACTCATTTATTCGCCTTTTGCATTATGCAGTGCTTGTAGGTAAATTATTTTGTTATTAAAGCTGTATAATTTTTAATACGCAGAGGCCTATCACATTCGGTGGAACCTGTGCACGACAGTTGAAAGCATTAGGTTATTTTACGATGTGAAGTGCAATGTGTACATGAACATTATTTGTATCTATTTATTTGCCTACTTCATCTGTAACTGTATCACTATCTGTAACAATAATATTATTCACATCTGTATGTTACAGTTTTAATGAACGTGAACGGTCGCCCAATGAAAACAAATGCTCACATAATGTGCACACCAGTAAACACACTCTCTTAAGATCAATGATGTGTCATTCCAGGCCACAAGCTTGCCTGTTATCTTACAAAGTTTGCGAGTTCCACCACTTCTGAAAAAAAGCATCATATTATTTTTTAGTGCTAGAGAAATGCTCATACGCGACCAATGATATGGTTTTAAAGGGCATTATTTACACTGCGGTTGTTTGTACAAATACTTACTTAATAATATTTCATTTCTAATTATTATTGTGCTTTGTGCATTCCGATGGACGAAACATATGGAGGATGAGCTACTTTGTGCAAAATTAGCAGATTTTCCCAGTGTGCATGAGTGGACTGACCTCACTGTCCAAGCCATATGTTAGGATAATTGTAAAATATATTCATTCAACATCTTTACTTTGTAAACATTTTTTAATGCTGTTCACAGTAAAGTGAGCACTTTTGAGGCCCTGGTTATGTTTCCTTCTAGCCATTTTATTTTTTAACCACCTTTTAAAATAAATACTGCAATGTAAGTAATAAAACGCAGCGTGTTATATTCCACCTTACTCGGAAGATATCATCTAAGGCTAAAATAAAATGTATTTATTGACTACAGTTCCCAATGAGAGAACTTTTAAAACTGTTCACTTTAGAGTAAACAGCCTATATAAACTTTATATAGTACATAATAATATTACATCTAATGCTATTTGTCATGATTATTAATATTTACAGAGTTTAATTTATAAATAATTTGGTAATGTAGTTTTAGCTGGAAAACATATGTATTTTACTACACGTCTTACGATTCACTGCAAACTTTCTGGAGATTCACTACATTAATATCTCAGCATATTGTTAAGGCGCACTTATACTCATTATAAACTAAAAGGAAAGACAGAATGCTGAATAAATATGTTTGGTTGAATCCTATTACACGAGTATATGTACAAAATTTACTCAATATTTATGTGACATTTTTGTATTTGTTGATTGTTAACTATATTGCAATATGGTTCATTACTTGTATAGATAAGAATGCACGTTGTTGTTATAATGTGAAATTTACAAACTTTGTGTCTTGGACTGTGCAGCGAATGTTTTCCGTCCTGTTCGTATACGGCCGGCGAACGACTGTTGTCACACAGCCGCTGACAAGTCTGTACTGGACACCCTTCAAAACAGGACTAGCGAGCTTGCGTGGCCAGAAAACTGCCGGCCACTCTGCTTCCCAGACATATGTCTGCACGATTACATCTGCCTATCATTCACAGGATAATGGGTAACATAAAATTTTTTACCTGTTGTATGGTTCCACACTGAGTTCCCATTGAAATACGGAGCACCAGCTGAGTCTGGCCATTTCCCATCTCGAAACATGCTTGCGGGTTTCCTGTTGCATATACTCTTCCTTCAAATGGCATTCCAAAAACGAATGTTATAAGCATGTCTGCTTGGGTGCAGTCGACTCTAACTGGAGGCATAAAAGGAACGAGCACAATAAAGTTTAATCAAAGTTAAGCTATAAATGAATACAGAACACCTTGTAAAAATCAAGTATGATGTAACAATTTTTAAAATTCTATTTAAATCTGCAAATTATTTACTATACTAAATTCTTTGATACTATAGCAGATAGAACCAACAAAAAGTGTGCTCCAAATGACACAAAATATATTACTTCTCTGTAGGCAAACTGCCTGACCTTGTAGGTGTAGTAACATAGCTAGAGATAAGACAAATTTAAGAAAGTGTATAAAAATACATTGGATTGAAATGCACGTGTTTATGTCTAAGACCTAATAGCCCTTATAACTTATTCGAGGCTATTAGTGGGCTCGATTCAAGTTTTTAACACTGTGTAACGACCTGCCTACCTAGCACATATGCCTTCAGCTAGTATTCTAACTGTTCACTCCTTTCCTATCTCGTTCTCATACCTAGAGTGGACGTCCTCAGGTTATAGTTTCTGACCACTCCAGCTGTAGTTCGAAGGATGAACACCACGTCGCGCTGGTCAATTTTCGTGGCGTGAGCGTGGTGAATGTCGGGGGCGTTGCCACATCGACATCTACCCTCTCTCTCACTCATACTCCATCTCTGTCCCCCCAGTCCCAACGCCGCAACAGTAGAAAGTGTTCTGACGTCTGCCATACCCACGCGCTGGGACAAACAAGATGGCGGACACCCGAGTTCCATTCTCACGTCGTATATATCCATTTACGAAAAAATTACAAGTACTGTAAAACATATGAAAGAAGAAAATGAAACATAATGCATGCATAAGTAACGGTAACCGTTGCATATTACTCATACGGTCACAATAAAAGAATAAACACCACTTTATAAAATACTCAATAACTTTGGATTTATGTTCTATATAATATCTTATCACAGACGTACACTGCAAGTGGTTTGTGCAGCTCAGTGAGTAAGCACGCAGGTCTGTTCCATGTAAATGTGGATTTTAGAGATCGAATCTCCAACGGGTATCGGGTTATTTTATGTGGCACATTATGGCTGTTTATATCATACTTCAATGTTAGAAAATTTTTATTTCCAGAATATCTTTGTCTAAAAGTAATAATACGCAAGTACCAGCTCATTAGAGTCGACGAGCAGTGATTCTTTGCTAATCACATCGATTGTTTTCTAAAGTAGATAATTTGAACTGTATAGCGTAAGTAATGTTAACACACGCATGAAAGCCTTAAGTGTAATATTGTAACAGTTCTGTCTGATTTTGGCCGTATAACCGTAAAAGCGTCTTTAATTACGAAGAGCACAAGATTTATTATCATGCTCATTAAAGATACACATTTAAAAACAGGGTCGTAGCCGGGATGGGGAATGATATATTAGGACATTATCGAAATGAAAATAAAAATCGAAAACAAAATGACAAGATTTATTATATGTTAATTAAAGGAATATGATATGTGATCTGCCTTAAACATGAAGAATATTTATAGCATTGTGTGGTTCCATATATGTACTTGAAGCCATTGATTATAAATAATTATGTAACTATAAATTTGTAATAATACAGGTTTTGGATTTTGCTGAAAAATAGACATTAGAAATCTCTCATCCCCACGTCCCCTTTTCCACACCAACAGTATATTAATATCTATGCCCTTGTTTAAATAATATGCCAATGTTTTGATGAGTGGCATAAATGTCCGTCGTACATACATGTGAATACAGTACCTTATTTTCCATATATAAACAGTGCCGTTACTCATATCATTTTCCATACATTAATAGTACTCGTAAGTTAAAATCTAAACCAATGCAGTCTTCAGGGTAAAAAAGAAATAATTGTCGTACCTTTTGGATGCACCCAAAAGCACCTACATATAAAATTTGGTTGAATGTGTACTCCTGTCCCTTGCGAGTTGTTTGCCTGCCATTTACAAGTTTCTATTAGTACTTTAGATAACGTGTGGGTATGAATGGATGCGTTCTTTCTTCCCTTCTGCTATATAAACTTGTATGCTTTCTATTGTGCCCATGGGTATAACAGAAAGTAGCAGAAATTGGGCATCTTGTAAGTACGGCTTAAACTACTCACGCTTCTCGCAGAATTTAGGCACCAGAAACATCTTAAATCATTTTTAAATATCCGAAGAAAAACTTTTTTGAAAATATAATACACTACATATATCTAGTATTATACTAACATATTACAATTAACATTGTTAAGTGGAAGGGGAATGCTAGTAAAAAGGAGAAAATACCCACGATAAAAGAAATGAATGTACACTTGCTGTATGAATGAACACTCCTTGTTAAGAAGATGATCGTACATGTTATAACAAATATTTCGTTAGTATAGTATAATCGTGCAAACAAAATGAGTGGCCATTAACGAAAAAAGTATTTATTTATTCAACGAAACATGGGGTACACAGAACATAACTACTTTAGAAAAAGTATATTATAATTATGTAAATATGCCACAAAGTTAACACAAAATATTGTCCTACTGTCACAAATAATTACAATTTGTAAATAGTGTTTGTAAAATATTGTCATTATCCATTTGTAGGCTAGGAGACGGCAAACATTTCAGAATACATGAAAATTTTTGACACAGTCAAGATATTTAATAATATTTCTGTTTTACTTGGTAACAACTGTACACTACGAACAGATTAATGTATTGATTCGAATGCGTTTATACACACCTGCACACCGTAATGCAGCGTAAGCTGCGACATCCGAAGTAAAACTGGATTTACAATAGACGTATTTAACCATTATATTATGCGTTAAGTTGCGTGGAGAAGAAACGAATGTGTGTTCTCTTATGTTTTGGTTCCCAGTGGAACCTTACCAGGTCGTGTGCGTTGGCAGGATTTCCTTAAGTATTGAAATACATAGTTGGATTTTATATCTTTAGAAAAAATGTTCAGTCTACGACCAATCAGTATAGAGTACTCGGTGTTGGTGGCGGGAAACTTTTATTTACAGTAATTTAAGTTTAAAACAATATGACAAAGACGTGTATGTGCACATGTTAGCGATTTTATTTGTTTACAAATAATAAACTTATATAATAGCAAATGTCGGCTTTGAAGTATGATCTGCTTCAATATGGTTGTTTTTTACGAGATGTTGTTAGGAACAAAAGTAAACATGACAGGCTTGCTGCCTGTTTAAATTCACTGGAATTAAGAATTAAAACATTAATGGAAAACTGCAAATACAGAAGACGTGTTTCTGTATGACAGAGAAGCACCTACTGAATAATTCGAAATGCATTTGTTTTTGTATTGTAAACGTAGGCCGTGACCGAAAGGGCAAATTATGTTGACAAAATTATCATGTGACCTCATATTTTATACAGACATTGTGACGTATTTGATCAATTGATATTTCGTATCTTGTATACAGCGGATGTTAGAAAAAATACAAAAAGACAAAATCAGCGCCAGGTTGGTTTTGACATTCAAAAAGCATGCGCGAATGCGTACTTAAAACGTTTTTTTTTTTTTTTTTTTTTAACAAATAACTGATCATAAAATACGCTAGACATTTTTTAAAAAGCAAGTAAGTGTTGTGCTTTGTTTATATATTTCGCAACACATGTTTTATTTAATGTCGTTATTGGATGTTATATTATTATCTCGTTTATTAACATATTCGCAGCATTCCAGTAATGATTGTAAAAATATTGCGTCCAATTTAAGCATTTAATTTATATAAAACATATTTCCACTGTTAATGTAAGAATGTGTTTGCCGTGAGTGCTAAACAAGTGACTGTCGACAACGTCCGTATTGAAACCTATGAAATGACAAATTACAAAATAACGAATTTCTCCTTATAGACACGGCCTTAGTTTGACTATTAGTAATTGGCACCGAGTCATTGCAGTCAACTGATGTTTAGTGCAGAAATAGTTATAATTTGTAATGTACGTAGTCTGAAGTAGAATATTGCGACACTCTTTTTTACGTCTAGTTCTCATGCGTTTGTTAGTGCTAACATTACTGATAAACTCTACAGTGTCAAAGTTTTTCGCATTGGTATGAGTCCAAGGTTTCAGTGTACGATATACAATGGTGTGCTGTATTACACTCGTGTAAATATAAACACACACAGCTGCTAACTTTTCAGACAATATCCACTTATGCACATCGTTATTGAAAACGTGGATCTTACAGGGACGACAGTTGTATTGTCGCTTTGAAATAAACATCTGTTAGAGCTGAGCATTAAACGTTATAATTTATGTCGTTTTCCCGCAGTGTGCAAAATATTTTCTGCTTAATAAGATGCACTCTCATACAGCATTCGCATTCGTCTACTTACGTAATAGTTTTACATATTTCGGGAAATGATATACGCACGTACACGGGGAAACGAATATATGTAAGTCTCGCGTCCTTACAGCCCATAAGCTACTATTTTGAAAATCGATTTATGTGTAGTTCATAATTGTTATTCCTAATATTTCTTTTTATAAAGCGTGGAAGGGAGGCATTACCTTTTCAGAAATGCCACTGAGCAACGTTCTTAACGATGCATGCTCTTTTAACCTTTAATGATCTAGAAGAGCTGGGATAAATAAAACCAGTTTTCGTCATGATTTGTTATAAACCATGTGCGACATTGAATTTATAGTTAATATGCAGTGAAATGAGAACACTGCCAATGTTTTTACAAGGCAAGGCATGCATGAGTGAGAAAGTTATATAAATATCAGACATTTAATTTTTATTAATACCAATATTAGTGTTAAAAGGAAATTTAGCTCTAGTTGTAACCAGTTTTAATGATAAATTATCGATAACTGCTTTTACTGACTCAAAAAAAAAAAATATATATATATATATATTCATTCCTTTCTTGTAAAATTTCTATGATTGTTTAATAGGAACACTTGCATTGTCATACGCTTTCCAGCTACATCTCCTAATGGATTGATAACTCTAAAGCTATGCGCCTTCGTTCCAGCACATATTCAGTAAGTGTTTTCCGTCAAAATGATTGTTCAGAATCTTATCAGCTAACTAGATGCTGTAAAGGATGCCAATAAGTCTGTCTATCGGAATGTATCACGTATCGAGCCGAGTGGAGTAAGCATATATACATAAGTGCATTCCTAGGTTCGGACACAGCCTTAATGACACTTGAATCAACATATTGAACGTACTGATTATTTTTACGAATAGTCACCTATGTAGTAGATCACAACCCCAAACTGTAAACATTGTGTTCATTTGTAGACCGCCGTGCGTCTAACATATATTTCTCCATTATTGAACAATTATTACCTGTACCTTTCACATAAGAATAATAAGAACGGAAGGAAAAGTTTATTACTATGTATATCATTACTCGTATTAACATGATGTTTGTAATTAACTGTACTCGTTTTTTTATCAGGAACACCTAAACTACAGTAAAATTATATATTATAAAATTAAAAGCAATGACCGTTATATATTTAACATAATTTATTTTCACAGAGGTAAATAAAAACAAACAGTAGTTGTTATCGCTACATATTTCCGCAAACACACAATTCTACGACATAAACGAAACACATGCCATGTCCGCCACTAGTAGATCATGGGTTGGGTATTCACAGCTGCAACGAATACTGGTAACTCGCGTATGACAGGCTCGCCTATAACAGAACAATGCTTTATCACAATACTATAACAAGATCCTCAATACAATTACTTTACTTCACTTACTCTGGAATGACAAGTTATTTATAAGAATATAGAGAGTACTGTTACACAAGGAATGATAAGTAATTATAAGAATATAAGAGTATGGTTACACGAATTGCCCTAGCCTTGCCACGTGATTATTACTTATTTGAATACGGGACCTCGAGTTTGGGAATGCCGCCCTATTGCCTGACCAGATTTATGCTCACCAATAGTAACAGCAGCTTGGAATATAGATAGCCGGAGCTCCTCCGACTTCTCTGTGACCTTCTCCTTTGTGCTGTTCTGGCACCAACGTTGACACTGATCAAACTCTTCCGGACGCCTGGGGGTGTGGGTGTGCACTCTTGGCTATTAAATAGCTTGGCTGGAGTGGGTCAGCCAGGATTGTTGAATAAACAGGGGGCTCGCTCAGGAATCTATACTCTGTAGAACCTTAACTTGTTTTGTGCCGCCCTCTGGAGCTTGCTACTTCTGGATGTGAGAATAAATAAATAGTACGACTCACGTTCAGCTTGGGCATTGGTTAGTGGACTTTTTTAATTGTATATCATCTGGTCTGAGACCATTGAAGATGAAAATGAACACTGACATGGTTGTTGGGCATGAAGTGGTTTACTTTGCATGGGGTGTGATGGAAAGGTGCATGCTGAGTGGATAGTCATATTGGGATGGCATGGAAGAATGCAAAAAAAAAAACGATTTCCCTTTCCTAATTTCACTGAGCAGTTAGGCTGCATGTACGGCGTATCACTGTCGTTGCTACCCACGTTGGGCGGCAGAAGGAATTATGCATAAACTAGTACTGGTTCGGATGTCTGCTGTCTGCATGAGGTGACCTCTGAGCATGCATCAGTGGTTCTCCTGGCACCAGGTCACCAAGGGAAAGGACTCGTGATGTGAGTGGTTGTATTCGCACCCAGAGGCTAGAGGAGCATAATTTAACCAGTATAAGGATTTGGAAAGCATCAGCCTTCTTGGGAGATAGCTTTCTGGATATAACTAGGAGCAAAATACCACCAATAGAAAACATTAAGAGAGAGTATCTCCCTGTTAAACAATTATGATAACAATCACGACAAGCAAATGGCTATGAAGGTCCTAAGTTATTATTCCAGTTTATGTCTGCCGTGGACAGGATAAGAAGTGTGGGATCATGGTTATGGTGAGTTTTATCTGGATTGTGGCAGGTTTTCAGAAGAGGGAGCATCCCTAGGGCTAGCCTGGTGTTTTAAATTTGTGACACCTGACCTGTTGCTGGAGAGAGCTGGTTCTAGGAGCATGACTTATCACTCATGGAGAGAGCAGGGCTCTACGACACCAGCTCTTCTGTATGTCTGTACATGCTTGTCATAATGTCTTAAGAAGCGACTTGGCAGAGATGACACAAGTACAGATTTTATGCACTTCGTGGCCGAGTTTGTTTGAGTTTACAAAGGATACACAGCAGTAAATTTAATCTGCACTAATGACTGGAGACCGACCAAAGCCGGAATGTGCAGGGTATCATGGACCAAGGAAACCTCCATTTGATCTCTGTGGCCTAGCTTGATGATTTAGTGTATGGTGAAGAACAATTCCAAACTTAGACTTATCACTAATCCGGTACACAAAAATCACACAACTACAAGAAAGGAGGGTGGAAGATAAGTGTGATTTAAATTATGGAGGTTGCAATAGTCATGGTCTGGCATTATAGGGGCATTGATATGAGATTTCCAGATTTGATAGAATCTTTCGAAGAGGGCTTTGCATTTTTGTATTTAACTGACTTTCCTCGAAGTACGATGAAGATTTGAGTAATGGGACAGCTGAATTTTTGGCAATTGTTTCCAGGGGGAGCCATTGGCCTTATAAAGTCTGCAGGATCCATAGATGAATGGTGTAAGGTTTAAAGTAGTACTCCCAGTAAACACCTTGGGGATTGGATCTGGGAGAGGGCGGTAGTAAGGCCAGGCCTAGATTCTGCCAGGTAACATTCTCCCTATCATGATATGGCAGTAGTATGCGACGAGTGTTATCCTAGTGTAATAAAGTTTTGGCTTGAGCTTTTACAAATGGCAGGACCACAGGACCACATCATTGACATCATGTTTGGTTGTCAAAGTAATCACGATGAATAACAGTGGCGATCAGACATCATATAAAATCGCACTCAATGCCATGCTACCAGGCCATCTGGACACATGACAATAAACTATTTATCGTAGCGCTGTTCATACTGCCTCCACACATGAATGTGTAGGTCATCTCCACCAAGAACAAAACCGAAACTCATCAATGAAGAGTATCCACATGGATGCTGCAGAGTGGACATATTTTGTGGCCAGCCAAAGACTAGTCAAGCATTATTATCACCGCCACACCTATGCCCTTTCTGGGTGATGTGGTGGTATGCGGTGTTCATTTAGGTGACCATATTGTTATCTGTCATTTGACTTTTCATTCCTTTGGTTCTCTTGGGCCTTTTCCTTTACTTCATTCCATGCATGTGGCATGCATTTTCTATGGTTTTTATTGTTGTGTATATCATCTCCTTGCTTAATTATTACTAAAATAACTGAAAACTTTATTCTATTGTCAAATAGTCTGGAAGGTGAAAGTGGGGATCACTGCTCCCTGAATGTTAGCAACCATGGCAGTTGGGCAGTCCATCCATGTCGGACAACCCATGGTGTGGTCTGTGATTGTCTCCCAGCTCCTGCATGTTATGTGCACTTGCCTTTCTCGATCCACTGGTGCCAACAGCATGCTATGGTAATATTCGCACGACATTAGTAAGATTTAGAGAAGTCTGGGACAACGGGATCTGGGATTGGATTCGGATTAGGGGGAACACCATGTTGTTATGTCACCCGACGACCATCTTGGATGTCATAGACCTTTTACCCCAGATCCATTACCTTTGACCCATGACCTTGATCTTGACCTTTAAGACATTCGACCCCAAAAAATATAAAATATCTTAAAATTCCGAAAATTCTCAAAAAATCTAAAATATGTATTTTTTAATTCTGAAAAAATACATTATTAAACATTATTTAAAGTTATTAAAAGGATTATCAGAAATGTCCCATTTTTTTCCAGACAGGCGAGGGGGACTTGTGACTCCGATGACATTGGAGCCAGGTGACTGGGATCAGTGACTCCGGACCTATCACCTTTGACCTTTGATGTTGAAAACGCAACAATCCAAATAATATAATAAATTCCCAAAAATCCCCAAAAATTATTAAAAATTAATTTAAAGTTTTTAATAAAATATTCTAAAATTAATTAAAATCTTATAAAATAAAAAAACCTTACATATCCGAAGGTTCCACCAGCACCACCAATTACTCACCTCTGTTTGACTCCATCAGACGACAGACTCCCTCACCCCCAATCACCTCACCTATTCTAATTCCGCCATCTTGATTTTTCGTTCGTCATTTGTTTATACATTAATGGAGGCCACCATCTTGGTAGGCGACCACCATCTTGGTAGACATCACTCATCCGCCATATTGGAAGCCAATGGCTACGACCTTGATCCCATGACCCTGAATTATATTAAAACAATAAATTAGAGAAAAATATATAAAAGTCAACCAGCATACCACATAACAGACTTCTTCCCCCCTATTATATGCAGACTATATCGACCTTGACCCCTTGACCTTGAATAACATTGACAAGAAAACATGAGAAAAATACACAAAAGTGAGCAAGTATTACAGTCTACCACCACCATATTAGTTGCAGACTACCTCGACCTTGACCACATTACCTTGAATGACCTTGAAAACCAAAACTTGAGAAAAATGCTCAAAAGTCAGCGAGCATAATAGATTACACACTACCACCATCATATTAGATGCAGACTCTTGTGACCTAGACTGCATGAACTTGAATGACCTTGAAAACAAAAACTCCAGAAAAAAGCATAAAAGTCAACAAACATATTACGTTACAGACTACCACCATCATATTAGATGCAGACTACCTTGACCTTGGCCCCATGAACTTGAATGTTTTAAAAACGAAAACTCGACAAAATATATGTGAAAAGGCAGAAGCTAGCTGAGATTATCCACCTTCCACGAAGCTGCTGCACATTGTGCAAACACTGACCAGCCAATCACCTAGCTGCCACATGGTTGCAGCTAACCAATCGCATGCAGGCATTGAAACATTGTGAGCCGAAGTCAGTCTCAGAGTGCTCCCATACCGTGAAGATGAATTGTGAAAATGAAGGGCTGCCTTTAGACCTCAACAACCATGGAGTCGTGAACCTGCATCAATGCTAACTGGTTGTCGCCAGTGTCGATTCTGCGGGTCGATTTTTTGCCTATGTTAAAAAAAATTAATGTCGGCATGAGAGGGCGGTCCGTACGAAGAGACTTTTCAAGCGACGACGACCAATTGGGAAGCATGGTGGTGGCCTCTCGTGGTGCTGTATTGTTCATTACAAAGTCCATGTTGCGCATCGACCAAAGACAAACCATGGTTGGGGCCTGCTGTAGTTCTGGGCACTTTTATTGCAAAGTGTAAATACAATTTACCCAGGAAGCAATGAAATATACCGAGGGATCTGGATATATACTTTTTTAAAGTGTGATTATTAAATAAAATTTTCGCCTTCCAGCTTTTGGAAGTACGACTATATAATTGCATTTAGAATAGGGCGAATTAATTTAAACTTGTGACCACATGCACTGCACTTAGCACCGCATTCAGCACTGCACTCTCCACAAACAGTTTCATAATAGCAGTCAGTTCCGCAATATGTTCCGCAATTAGCTCCGCAATAGCAATCAGTTCCACAATGAGCTCCGCAGTCAGCTCCGCAATAGTAATAAGCTCCGCAATTAGCTCCACAAACAGCTGCGCCTCCACTTCCACAATCAGGGGTCATTCAGGGGTAATTAGAGGTCATCTCCGCAACAAGCTCTGCCTCCACCTCTGCAATCAGGGACCATTAAGGGGTTATTAGGAGTTGGCATTGCAATCAGAAGTCATTATAGGTCAATGGGTCATGGGCCAATGGGCCATTAGGGGTCATTTAGGAGTCAGAGACTGAATTCCGTATGCGATGTTTCAACGCCTGCATGTGATTGGTTAGCTGCAATCATGTGGTAGCTCAGTGATTGGCTGGTCAGTGTCTGCACAATATGTTAATGGTGCAGTACGATTGGTTCAAAGTCAATATGGTGCCATATGGCTTGCACTCGTATATTTTATGCAGTAGGGAGGTCAGCTGCGAGATTTCGTATGACAGTTGCTGTGTGGAAGGTGGATAGTCTCGGCTAGTTTCTGCCTCTTCAAATATATTATTTCTTGAGGTTTTGTTTTTAAGGTAATTCAAGATTATGGGGCAAAGGTCAAGGTAGTCTGCATCTAATATGTTGGTGGTAGTCTGTAATGTAATATGTTTGTGGACATTTATGTTTTATTCTCAGATATTTGTATTCAAGGTCATGGGGTTGAGGTCGCGATAGTCTGCATCTAATATGATGGTAGTTGTCTGTAATGCATTACGCTTGCTGACTTTTGCATATTGTTTCTCGAATTTCTGTTTTAAGGTCATGGGGTCAAGGTCGTGGTAGTATGCATATAATATGGCTGTAGTAGTCCGTAACCTCATATGCTCGTTGACATCTATAAAGTTTTTCTCGATCTTTTATTTACAAGGTCATGTGGTCGAGTATGAGGTAGTCTGCATATAATAAAGTGGTGCTGGTCTGTAAACAATTACACTAGCCGATTTAACTGTATTATTTCTCGAGTTTTGGTTTTCAAGGCCATTCAATGTGATGGAGTCAAGGTCTGGGTAGTCTGTATCTAATATGTTGGTGTTAGCTTGTAATGTATTATGTTTGCTGACTTATGTATTTTTGTCTAGATTTTCTTTCCTAGTCATTCAAGGTTATGGGGTCAAGTTCGATATTGTCTGCCTCTAATATGGCGGTAGCAGTCTGTTGTGTATTTTTCTTGCTGATGTATGTATTTTTCTCTAGTTTATGTTTTCAAGGTCATTCAAGGTCAAGGGGTTCATATCATGGTCATTGGCTTCCAATATGGCGGATGTGTGATGTATAGCAAGCTGGTGATCACCTACCAAGATGGTGGCTTGCAGTAATGTATAAACAAATGAACGAAAAATCAATATGGCGGAATTATAATAGGTGAGGTGGGGATAAGGGAGTCAGTCGTCTGCTGGAGTCGAACAGAAGTGAGTAATTGGAGGTGCTGGGAGGGGGGAACATTCGGAAATTTTAGTTTTTTTGGATAATTTTATAAGTTCTTAATTAATTTTAATAATTTTTATCTAATTTGTAATAATACATTATATGGGATTTTTGGAATTTATTGTAAAATTTTTGGAATTTTCGTATTTTCAAGGTCAAAGGTCAACATCGAACATCATAGGTCCTGGCCACCTGGCTCCAAGGTCACCAAAGTCATAAATCCCCCTCGCCTGTCTGGGAAAATGTGCAATTTATAAGGATCCTTTTATTAATTATTTAATAATATTTAGTAATTTTTAATCATAAAAATTTGAGGAATTCATTTAGAGTTTTTTAGGAAATTTTAGAGGTTTTTTGGAATTTTTTTACGTTATTTGATTTTTTGGGGTCCAAAGTCTTCGGGTCAAGGTAAAGGTCACGTGTCAAAGGTCATGGGTAAAAGATCAATGACATCCAAGATGGCGGGTTGGGTGACGTAATAAAATGGCGATCCCCAAATTCGAATCCGATCCCAGATCCCATTGCCCCAGACTTCCCTAAATTCTACTACTCACGACCTATACAGTACGCAAGATAACGAAATGACCATTACAATCCCCGCAGCCTTGCGATGCGACCTCATCTCGAACACATCTAACTGTTCTAAGTACTGTCGAACTCATCTTCGATGCATACTACCCTTTGAGGTGGTTCTACTGACATTTCAACACGAGACAGAACAGAAAGCATGCACACTATGACAATTTTACATATTCTGGTAGGTACAGTGATAAGGCCCATATTTACTGACATCAAATGTGTGATCATACATGAAGCGTGGATAATCTGAATGTCTCAAATGGTAATTTATACTTACCATGTTTTAATTCTTATAGTTGCAACTATTGTTCGCCTGCTACTTTATACATAATGTTTTATTTTGCTTATTCCGAAAGGAAACACACTTTATACAACTATGTATAATATCAATACATGAATGACATAAATTCGTAATTTCTGGGCTGGTTAGCTTGTGCTATTGACTTATAGATTGACAATTAAAAATTGATTCAAGAAAATACGTATACGAGAAGTTCGAATGGGCGATCGCGCTGGAAATAACCGAACAGTACTATCACGTCCCAATCATCGATTTAGTGACCGCCAATGTAATACATTTATTGTTGTTAAAGAATTATGAGTACATCCGTAATGGAAACAACCCATTATAAGGCTGGCCACTTACTGGAATCGAACTGGTAGGACTTGAAATCGCCCAACAAATCCAAAGTAACTGAAGGAAGGGAGTCTTCATATTTTAGGCGACTCATTCGTCTAACTACGCACGTGTTTTTCCGACCTGCGACCAGATCCCAACTAAATGGGTTTTTCGGTGAGTTCTTACGACATGACTAATTGTTTCGTCCTTTTCTTTGTGGTTACAAATATAACAAGACTCGTTTTCGAGAGAAATGATTTTTGGACCAAAAATACGACCACTAACATTCCAGAGATGTCCAATGAAATGCGCAGAATGAAGTGGCTTCACGCTTCAAGTACATTTGGTTGACTCACGCACTAATCTTTTGATGTCTTCTAATTTGCTGTTTTAATATATTGTTTTCAAGGAGACTGAAGTCAGTGTTTTCCTTCACTAAACACTTTTATATCCAGAAAAAACACAAAATAATATATTACCATTCAGCGGCAACTAGGGGTACGGGGGCAGATCACATTTGGTGAAGTCGGTTCCAGTATGCGGAATAAGTCGTACGACAAAGTCGCACATAGTTGAGCGCTCATTATGATTGTACGCAGTCGGTTACAATGTGCGGCTACCTTAAGATGCGAAATCAGTGGTAGAACTTCTAACAATATGACTAAGGTAAATGTCTAGAAACACTTGTACATTTGGCCATCTCTTATTTCATCAAAGAAACTCGTTTCAGTGATGTGTTGTATGTTTAAACAACACAAGACACTGATACTCCACGGATGTTGTGATGTTCGAATTGACGAACTCAGTGCAGGTTTTCTACTGTCCAATAATATATATGTCATGGGAATTCACATTCCCTGATTTTAAATGTTGCTTCATTTGTAAAAAAAGTGTCCGTAACATAAACTCGTGGTTTTCAGTATAACCCATACCAATATTCCCCATGATGTTGAAATTATCGTCCGTGCTGCTCTCGATGAAGTGAGGAATGAAACAGGTAATATTTATGAACATGAAGTATTCGACTGATTCTAATTTGTCCTTTAATTAGCCGAGAAGTAGCATGTGGGTTTTCTGAAACATCTGCAAGAACAACAATTTCACGCACTTCGTCTGTCATGTTGCTATTCGCACCTTCTTTCGCGAGGCGAAGCGTCAAACTTTGCGAAGTTTATGGACAACGTTTGTGACAAAGGGATGGGTTGGATTATGTCGATCAGAAAATCTTTGTACGTGTAGTTGTTTTTATTCTGGCGAAATTTTGTCGTCAACCTCCATAAATTGTTGATCATTTCACATGCCTTTGAATAAGAATGGAATGCAACGATATATATTTTTCATGCTATAGTTTAAAACGTCGAAAGTAAGTTTTAAGGATTCTCGGCATAACAGAGCGACTCAGGAATATTCTACAAAACTGCTTCTGCTGTATAATGTTTCACCATTCCCATATACCATTAAAAATTAATATGGTTCCATATGAATTTCTTCATGATGGAACATAAGGAAGGGAATACACTCAGAATCTGTTACTAAGTAATACAGTACATGTCTTCCTATTTGAAATTATGAAATGGATATTTATACCTCAAAATATATTTTCATAGCTATTTTTTAATTTGTGCATTAGATGTCCATTTAAATAGCATTCCACTTATAGTTGTCATATTTTTAGTAGCAATACTGAACACAACTTTACAAGAGGTGAAACATTAAGTCGGTTTCCTGGGCTATTATATATCAGTAAATGTTATTGTGGTTTCTGTAAAATCTAGAATGTTGTAGTGCTATAGAAGGCACACAAGAATACAGAGAAAATGTAAAAAGAACGTTATGAAGTTGTGATGGGGTGACCGTCACATGTAATATGAGATATTGTAAGGAAGATTATTTTCAGTGAGAGAAACATCAGGGGTTGGACGGTGTGAGGGGTCCTGCCTTGCAGCGATACTCGCCGGGTTGCAGCGAGAGAATATAAGGGGCGACTTCTGCTGCCGGCCGGTGATTGGGGCTTGGTTTGAGCGTCAATGCACCAAGTATTGTGAAAAGAGCGCGCGTCGATCGCAAATGTGGCGCTGGGATCGTATAGGCTGCACTGGAGAGCAGATCTCTTGGGGAGGAGATGTTTTGGAGTAGGGATTCGGCGCGTATAAATAGATATGCGCGAGCTGCCTCAGGGAGAGCTATCTACAGCAGCTGATGAGAGTCCCCAATCAACGAAAGACGATATCGCACCCTCTCTTGCGAAGCTCAGTGCCCTCGCAGCATTATGGGTGGAAATAGATTCTATTACAGCATATGGCTTTGGAGGCATGCTCGCTGCGACGTAGTACAGCAATAGACTTAAAAACAAATGTCCCCGGGGACGCATGTTAGTATTAGAGCGATTAGGATTATTATTCATTCTTCCTCTCACTGGTTCCACCATCTCTCTCGGTCCCAGTAAAAACCAGTGAGCATTTACAATGCCGTTGCTCACTGGTAGCTCACTTCTGTTTTTCCTTTAGTTTCAGGTCCACTGGAGGATCGGAGGGAAGTGGCCCCATAGCACCACTTCCCTCACCAGAGTAACGTGCAAGCGGCACTCTGGTTAGACCAGCGTCTCGTCCCTAATTAAATTGAATTACAAATAAAGTTCCTGCCCCCTCTCTACTAGATTTTCACCATACTAACAAGAACATGTTTCCAAACACTCTGTCGCCTGTGTCATTTCTGTTTAATGCATAAATATTTTGAATTATTTCCTGTCGCAAGCGTTGTTACGTCTCTCTTGGCGGTTTTCCCCTTTCTCTTCTAGTAATAGTCTTAGCTACAGGCCACTTAGGGAGGTAGTCATGGCCCCAATTGCTGGCCATGGCTGCTTAATCCCTCTCCGCTGTGCCGCGATGCACGCCTCCTTGTATGACTTCCTTCCCTTGTAGGCGTACAGGGATAGCCATGACCCGCAATAAAATACCGCCCTACCTCCAGGTTTCCTTTTCCCTTACACTTTGATACAAGGTAGAGTAGAAAATTGTCTCAGGGAAATTGCCCTGGTACTCCCGGGTTAAGTGGTTCCGCCCTGAGTAAAAATATCGAGAGGTCTGCGCTGCGTGAAGATAAGTATAACTACTGTTGTACTTAGAAAATAATGCTATTTGTCGTCAGTCTGCTATGAGCGACTTTAATTTTGGCGGAGAAAATCGTGGACTTAGTCTCTGAACGAGCCGAGTAGGGACTTAGAAAACTTTCAGTGTGCAGGAATTGGAATTTAGTTTTTTGAGGAAGAGGAGTGGACTTTGAAAAAATTCTATTTGGTGCCGGGACTTTGAAGATTTCTCTACCTATGCTTATCCATGTGGGACTTAGTTTAATTTGGAGAGGCACACTTCTGGAACTTATCCTGAAACGCGTCGCGGAATAGACTTAGAAAATTTCATGGTAGGATTGCAGAATCGGTTCTTAGTATATCATGGTTGCGACAGTGATAGGCTGAGTGAGCCGATTGCACAAATTCTAGCGGCGGATTGGCTTGAAGATGGAACTGTGTTGGTTTGAATAGCCGTGTGGGCGAATATTTTCCTGAATTTTGGCGAAGGTACGAGACGTTGGATATATGAATATATTTGTGGTAATTTTCCGAGACCATTCTGGACTTAGGAGAGAAAACGGTGCTGGAACATTCGGGAAAGTGCAGATTAGTGAGTGCGCAGGAGTTCAGTTTTTCCTGTAAATGTGGATTGGGGAAAATTAAAATTACGTGAGTGCGCCTCACTTTGAATAAATTTGTTAGACCAGGGTGAAGTAGTGGAATGTGCAGGGATCCTGCGACGCACGAAAAGGAAAATAGTGCGCCTGGTAGTGGAATGTGGACACAGAATACTAGCTGGAGGGTTTTGAAGAAGACAGTGTGTACTAGGGAAAGAGCAAGTCTGATATTTATAAGGCGACATTGGGGTGAAGCATGAATATTGTATTCGTGTGCGAGTGTGTTATGCGTTGTGTTATGCGTGGGCGGAGGAGAGGAAATAACCTCAGTGGTAGGGAGACATTCCCTGTTCCTGTTATTTCACCGTAGTTGATGCTTGTGGTATTGTGTGGAGTCAAGGGGGCTAGTCTGTACCTCGGTATAGGTGGGGAGTATAGCCTTGACTTCCTTAGCAGTGTGTGTGGTAAGCATTGTGTGGTTCTTAGGACAAGCCACGATTTGGTGGAAGAGAGTATCACCAGCCAGAATGACCAGGATATTATGAGTTGGTGGTTGAAGTATGAGGGTTGGGCTAGTGAAGTGAAGAGGTCCTTGCAAGGGTTTTGTTGGGTGTTATCTCAGGGGATGTTTTTGGAAAAATATTGCAAATAAAAAAAATTGAGACTACAGTGAAAGAGACCATGACTCTAGCGGGCTTTCTCTGAGGGTTTATGTGCAGAGGCATATATGTTTTCGTGGCAATTATTGTAATCACCCTGCGAGGTAAAGAAAAAATGAAAATTGTTTATTTTACCATGTATTGTGATAGGATTCATGAATTCTGTTTTAACAGACGTTTTTAATATATGTTGTTAGAAATTGGGGCCGATGTGTGCCTGGAATAAAATTTATTTTTTTAAAGGCAAAAGTGAATCAGGCAGTATTGAAGCAAATTATTGTTGCTGCCATTTTGTGTTATGGGGCAGAATATTGGTCTTTTTATATGGACATGTTCTTGGAATATTTTTATTAATGCGGTGACAAATAAAATTATGCTTATTGGTGTTTTACAGGAAAAGGCCCGAGGTGAAGATTGTGGTGGGCATTAAAGAGAGTAAAAACGAATGTTTTATAAATGTTTAAAGTTTTTAAAGGAATATTAAAGCTGTGATATTCATCATGTAATTTTGTAAATATTGAGAAATATCATAAGTGAATGTGATGCTGATTTTTTTTTAGAACAAAGTAAGGAAATGAAATGGAAATTTTAGCTTTTCAATCAGGTAATGATAGCGTCCTTTTTCCAATAACGCAGAACAAGGTTAAGAGCACTGCAACTAACAAAACTTACTTACTCTGCTAATTGGTATTTTATTATGACGATTCTCAATGACATTTTTCCATATCATGTGTCTTTTATAAAGGTAGGACGGTGGAGTATGAATAATTATATTATGAATATATATCTATATAGAGTATTTTCCCTAATTAGAATTATTTTAAGTCAAAAGTTTTTGTTAACTGCATAGGAGTGAACCGCAGAATATTATTCATGTGACACTAAACGAAAATTTTATCCAATTTTATTTTAATATAACGTGACGTTATCTGAATTACGTAACTTATCTTCCACTCTCTATGTTCCAGAAAACTAAACGAAAATTGTAAACGGTGTAACCACGATTGTAAACTGTGCAACCATATACCGGAAGAAGTAATTATTCCACACAGTATACCCATTTCGTAACACGGCAGCGTTTCGACGTTTACTGAATGCTCCAGGAGCTGATAATATACACTTCACATTCACTCATATGAGAACATGTTTGCTTGAAAAGTGAAAAGTGTCGCCAGAGCATGTCGAAAGACCATTTCAGTATTACATATTGGCTTCTCTAGGATAAAGGTAAGCTGCAGCTCTCGCATGGAAATTATCTCACAGGTGAGGAATATCAACCTTTAGTATAGAGTTCAATTCATTTTCAATCTGGTAGCACAATTAATTAATGGTTGTTGCCCACGACGATGACAAGGTGGGATGATATCAAATATCATCCCACATATGCTCAAGGGGGGCAGGTATGGTTATCATGCTGCCAAGGGGATTTGATGACACTGACATCACGCACATACTGGTTCCCAAGATCAGGAGAAAAGGGAACAGCATTTCCCAGGCATCTAGTCCAGTTGTGCCGCGGTACATCATGTGGTCTTTATTTCACCAGGATCATAATAGTGTGCACAGTTAGGGGCACACATGTCATGGCCAACAACTACTTCGACAGATTCCACCCTCATGATGGGCCCTACGTGTCTAAGTTAGCAGACCGAGCGAGTTGGCTGCGTTTAAAACTGGGTCCGGTCATCCTGATTTCTGTTTTCTATTGTTTACCGAATTAACTCCAGGTGAATGATGGAATAGTTCCTTATAACTGGTATGACGGATTTCTTCTTCTTCCTATTTTTCTAAGCGTGTTTTTAGATATCTATTGACTTCGCTGTCAAAAAGATGCTAAGCCCAACCTACATAATTACCTACCTGTATGAAAATGGATGCATAAAAATCTTTAGTACAGGGGAGGCAGTGGGTGTTTTTAAATACTGCTCGCCGCCAGTCGCATCTCAATAGCCATACCATTGCATAGTTCATAGTGTACCATAAATATTTGGAACATGTCTACCGAACAGCGAGTAGTTTGCAAGACTTCAAGAAAGGGGACAGCGTCGATCTGCTTACAAAAAAAAATCTGTCTTCATGATTGAAATAAATCGTGCATACAACCCCAACAATTAATATATATCGAAGCAGTATATGTAGGGGGTAGTAATGAGCACTATGTATATCATTTAAATTACTTTGCCATAAATTAAATAAACATATTTATTATTGATTATATACTTTAAATTATCAATTCCAATTTAATTTTATTGTGCTTAATATTACTATCTAATAATAAAATTAATAACATTTTCAACTAAATAATTAAAATATTTAAAATATATTATAATTAGAATTATATGTAATAATTTTATTCAATTATGTTTTAATTAATTTTAATATTTTTATGTAAACATCAAAAATTTTTTTTTTTTCAAATTTTACATTTTTTTAAATGATGAATTAAGTAATCTAATATCTACTACATACATTTGGGTACCCCATTGCATCAATTATAAAATTCAGTTTAAATATGAAATATTTTTTATATTAATATTGAATAAAAAAGTTTTAAATAAAATATTAAAATTTTATATTTTAAAAAATTATTTTATAAATTAAATAATAAAAAAAAATTAATTTTATATATTACATAATAACTCCTAATTTATCATAATAGACTTTAAAAATTAAATTAAAAATTTATTTTATATTATTTATATAAAATTCTAATTACAATAACATTAAATATAAATTGTTAAATTAAATTTTTAAAATATTTCATTAAATATTTCTATTTTAAAATATCATATAATAATTTAAATTATATGCAACAGGTCGTAAATATATTTTATATACTGCTCAAATATTATTCAAGCAAAAATAAAAATATTTTCAAGGGAAAACTCAATGAATTATAATTTTTATAATTCCTTATCTATATTTTATTGTATTAATAATTGTTTAATTTATATGTACTTGATTTTATTCGAAATAAATTAAAATTGTTTTACCAGATTTAATTAATTGATTAGTCAAATGTCTATATTCTTAAAATATAAAATTGAAAAAAAGTACGAAAACACAATCTGGATATCTAAAACCAGATTCCAAATCATATATCGATAATGGAAATAGATCATTTAACATTCCCGGTTGTTTCCTTTGAAAATGCCAATAATCTAATTGAATATAATATTTTTTATCAAAAAATATAAAGGTGTTACCATTCTATGAATTAAAAAAGCATTTATTTGAAATTATCATTTATTCCTATAAAAGATAATACCATTCGAAATCCTTGAATAAGATTCATACTTTTATAATCAGAATTTTTCCTATTTAAGCTATTATCATATCTATTTCTCCTGAAGTTCATTCATAAAAATGAAAAAAATAAATAAATAAATAAAAACTTTTCGTAAATATGTTAACTAATCTGCTATCAGAGACTGTTTATTTGCAATTATATTATGTTTAGATTTTCATCCAAATATATTTATTTAAAATTATATAAAATTTCTCATAGATAAAAAGAAAACGATTTTTGTATTATTTCAAAATAAATTGGAGTGGTTTTCAGGTCCTTCACTTCAAGAGCCTGGAAAATTATTTAATGGTTTTACATAAAATTATTTAATGTATATTATCAATATCAATTTTACTTTGCTTAAAATTTTTTTCTATTGTGTATTGGGTCCTTGTTATAATTTGAATTATATATATATATATATATATATATATATATATATATATATATATATATATATATATATATATATATATATATATTTGTTGTCAACCAAAAGACTGATTAATTTCATGAACCAAAACCAAAACCATTATCAATCTTATTTTACCATCTGGTACATGATCATTTTTACTATAACATGGTTTATTTTTATTTACATCAGATTCTATTGGTTTATTTGGTTGTGTTGGAAAATGAGCATAACATAAATTTTATGTTTTAAAATAACGGGACATGTAATTAATGGTATTTTTTATATTTATGAATACAACTTTTAAATTATAAATCAATATTTTAATTAATACTATCAGAAAATATTTTTACTGTTTAAGTTATTTAAAAGCTTGATCTATTATTTTAATTTTTATTGGATAGGGCAGAATATAATTAATAATACTTTTTTTTCCATTTTGTTGAAGATAAAGGTAGATCTGAAGTTCAGTTCATTTTTCATAACAAATCTTGGTTTATTTATCAATTTAAAATATTCATCATCCAATGAACACATTATTTAGCAATTTTCTTGGTATATTTATTAAGATTCTGTGTATTATAATTGATTAATTTTGACAATCGGTTTTTATCTTCAATATTTAAAAAAAACATATGTACTTTAAACATTATTTATAGCACATGAAGATGGTTTTCTTTCGAAAAAGATATTAATATTTAAGATTGTTAAGATAAATATAAAATATTTCATTTACATAACAAATAATTAATTCTAAATAAAAACATTGTAATTTTTGAAAATATACAGTGCATCTACAGACACTTCAGAAAAAGAAAGTATTTTAAGAATTATTGTATGGGGGTTAAAAGACAATTCGTTTAATAACTTCAGGTGTTTCGATGGTGACACATTATTCCTTTAATTTATTTTATAGAGTTCAAAAATTTATATAATTCGAACATAATGTGTTATTTAAACTCTTGCAACTGAAATTACGCATTAAAGTATACCTATTAGTTTTGTAATATAATTTTTTCCTCCAATAAATTTTTCCACGATTACTTTGAACAACTATTATTGCTCTAATATTATCTGGTACAAAATCACCATTGTTATAATTTTTTAATTTCTCTCCATTAATCATAACACCAACTTCCCAATCAATATTACACACTCGTTTAATAAATAAATAAGTTTTTTAAGTGAATTAATAAGGTTTAAAGTTAAGAAGTAATAAATCTATATTAACGAAAAAACTTCAGTGTGATTTTTTTCATGGTAAACATTATTTTGCTTTAATTAGATTTCATACAACATATTTCTCACCAAATAAAAATAATTGCATTATTAAAGTAGTTGATACAAATTAAAATACTGTTATTCCCAAGGGTCAATATAATGTTGATTGATTACAAACAACTGTAAATTTATATGAGTCAATTAAAACTGGAAATTTTGCCTTAGAAAATAATGATATTGCAAATACAATAAATGGCCAATGTATGTATGATATTCAAATTGATTGCCTGTTTGAAATATTTTATTTGGAAAATTTTTCTAATTATAATTATTAAAAATGATATCGGTTGAATATACCTTATACCAATTCTTTGGAAACCCAAAATGTTCATTGAAATTTAGCTTATTGTATGTTTATTAAAAATGGTTAATTTTATAATTAAGAACAGATATTATAGCTAGTTTTTAACCGAAAACAAGGTTTGAATATTATGATTCGATTGTATCTAAACCACTTTATACATTAATTAATGGAAATTATTTATCAAAGGTTTTTCTCATATTGTATTATAAATAAGAGATGGAAAAAAAATATGTATTTTGATAAAGCTGATATGAGGTAATCTTATAAATGAAACATATTTAAATTTCTATATTAAAATTTGTTCTTAGTAAATGGGTACATTCACTAAACTTACATAATTTTTTTATTATAACGTTTTCAAAATTAAACATTTATTAATGACAATAATAATATTGAATTTAAAATTGTTTTAAAATTAATATATTTGATAATCGATCTATTAAAGTAACACATTAAAAAAAATATCTTTACAATTTAGACTTTTGCGATGGTGATGATAATGATTTTCATGAGGAATATGGTTTTGATTATTTATTTTGAGATTTTAAAAATTGTTTTTGGCAGTCTATTTAGTTCAAAATAAAATTTCGTTATATCTATATAGCAATGTCTTTATATTATTATTAAATATGATTTATCATAGTAGGGAGATAATGCTGTTTTATTTAATTCAACAGTATATCATTTTTTATATTTTGAAACATTTATATGAACTGTATCTGTCCTTATTTCTCTATTCATTTAACAATTCTTACATACTTCAAAGCCTTTTTTTAAGTAATATGTTTTAATTTCTTTAATTAATTTCATTTCTTTGAAAATATTTTTGGAAGCATACATTTATTTATCTCAATCCAACAAACTCTGTTAGTGGTATTCCTAAATATTCATATCTAAAGAATGCCAGAACATTTTTACTAACTTGTGTTATACAATCAATTTTATAATATGAAGTATCAAACCATTCTAAATTATCTTTCATTTATTCATTCTTGAATTTTACTGCCAAACAAACAGTATCTGTTCCTGGTAATTTCATTTTATCGCTATATTTTTATTTCATTTCATTGTAATAAAATTTATACTACAATAGCATAACTAAATTATTTCATTAAAATATCAATATATTCATTTCTTATTATATTTGTTCTCTCATTTGTGGTGAAACTAATACTTTTTGGAATATGCGCATGAAAATATTTTGTGTTATCAGTAATGTTTTTATCTTTTCCCAATGTGCATTATAAATCAAGAGTTATTTTATATGTATGACACAGTTTAGATCCATTAGATTTATAACCTCAAATATTATTTCAAATGGGCATCGTTGCTATTGTATCTTCATGAACACATTTTAATGTGTTGATTTTATTTTTCTTTGGAACAAATGTTGAATAACATTTCATATCTATATGCATATGTTGATTTGTTTTTTTTTAAATTTAACCTTTCTATAAACTAGACATATTTTTATTCCAACTAATGTGATTTATATAATAACAAGACAACAATTTGGAAATGTTTAATATATCAATATTATATATAACTCGGATGTTATATTAATAGGAATATATAAAATAGTTTCACATACATTAATATTTTCTGGAGAGAATTCAACTAGATATTGTTTTAATTATACATATATATTCGTCTAGTGTAATGACCAGAAGTCTTTTAAACACTTTCCAATGATTACCCAAAAATTCTTAAGTTTATATATATATATAGTGTAATGACCAAAAGTCTTTTAAACACTTTCTAATGCATATCCAAAACATCTTAAGTTTTTTTTTACAGTTTTGAGTTTACTAAATTTTATATTCTTAACATTCATACAACATTTCTTATTTTTTTTATGAATTTCGGTAGTTCTTTATAAGTTTCTCCTTGAAGTGGATTATTTTTATGAGATTATATATCAACACTCATCACTCAATGGAATCTTGTAGTTTTTTTAAGGAATATCTTCGAATGTTATCGTTATTTAATTATTTGCATTAGTCAATATTTCATCGATTGTTTAAAAATGTGAATTGAAATTTTTATTTCTTTTATATAAACATAATGTATTCTTAAACTAAGTATATATCCATTTTAATTTAATTCGTGGTATTTAACTACAGCGACTAATTGGATTGAAACTGATATTTTTCTTTCAAGTAATTTCTAATTATTTCGTGTAATGTATTTTTAAATTTTATAGAAAAAAATGTAGTAAAAGGTGTTTTCCAAATGTACAATAAATTGAATAATTAACAACAAAATCATTCCATGAACTTTTTATGTTAAAATTTCAATATATTTATTTTCTTCATCTATATTTGGTAATTACTTAAAATATATATTTTGCCTTTTATTAAAATATCATAATGAATAGTAAATAATGTATTTGAGCCAACTTTCCTCATATGGAATAAATTGTAAATTTTAAAGATTTAGCTACAGATTTTATTTTAACATATTTCATTTGATTGATATTTGGTTGTTCCATTTATATAGGAAAAAGAATTTATTCAAATTGTTCGATTAGATTTTGGGTTATCTCAAGTGTGATTAAATTTGTTCTTTCAATATTAATTTCTTGCTCTTAAATTTGTACACAGATTACATAAATGAATATGTTTGTCTGTGGTATAATGATGAGAGAAAAATAAAATGATATATTTTAATACTTGAAATAGTTTACATGTTTAAGATGAATATTTTCTTGTATTTTTTACTGTGTGATTTACATTTCTATGTTTTTCAAGATTAGTGCTACAATAATATTTGACATATTAATCACAAGGAACTTTCCCAAGTTATCTTTCAGGAATATGTTCTTTAGTTTTACAACTTTCTGTATAATATTGATTGATGCAATTCTTACATATATAAAAGTGTTTATCTAATGTTTTTATGCCAGTAATAAGAATATATATTTTTATATCTTAATATGATTTTTATTTGGTTGTCGACTTTGTTATATAACATCCAAATGAAGCAATATAATATTCAGCAAGAATATTATAATAATGAATTTTTCATCAGTATAAAATTATTACTTGTTAAATTGAAAATTTTATTAAGTTATACAAAAATTATTTATTTATTAAATTAAGAAAATTTATTGGCCAGTTGTTCTAATTAATGAAGGAAAATCAAAAAATAAAAAGGAATTTTAACCTTTTACAGTTAATAAAGGGGCAAGTAACTATGGAAACACAAATTGATTATTAATTTGGAATAAATTACTGGTTGGATAAATTTAAATGTAATCTATATGTGTTCTAAGAAATTAAATAAAATAAGTTCATTATATATATGTTAATGTTATCAAATAAATTAAAGGAAAAATGGGTCCCAATTGGAATCTGTAAAGATAGTAAATTATTGTTCTTCCACCCCATATAATTTTTCTTCAAATTCTTTTTTTTTTTCTGTAGTATCTGGGGAAAATACCATGTATTTTCATAAATAGACATGTTTTTATCTGCAATAAATTATTTGTCATGTGATAAAAATATTTAATACTAATTTTAACAATTTAAAAAATAATTACTTTCCGAATGGAAACCTAACTTCATGTGTTTAAATTATGTAAATTAATTTGTTATTAAATATTGACGATAAGGCCCGATTGTCAAAAATTTATCAAACACAATGTACAGAAACCTTAAAAATTTATCAAAGACAATATAACTTAATACATGTCTCATTAGATGATCGAACGTTGAAATCAATAAATAAACCAAGATGTCGCCTGAAAGATGAGCTATCAGATCTATCTTCACCTTCAACAAAATGGAATAAAAATATTATTAAACATTATTTTTCATTAACCAATAATACCGTTATTAACATGACACATAAAGCTTTCAAAGAACGGGAAAAACATTTAAGTTAAATTTTTTAATGTTAGTAAAAATCCTCATATTGTTATATCAAAGAAAGAGGTATTCCTAAATATCAGAAACAACCATCAATTACATGTCCAGATAATTTAAAAGATTAAATATTAGGCCATGCTCATTTTCCAACAAACCAATTAAACTGATAGAAATTCACATACAAAATATAAACCATGGCATAATAAAATATTATAAATTACCAGATCATAAAATAAATTTGATATCTGGTTTGGTTCCTCGAATTTGTCACTCTATAGGTTTAGAATTTATATATGATTCAAATTGTATACGTATACAATACACAATACACATAGTTTAGGACCAAATGAGATTTATATTGATAATTTACTATGTATAATTATATGGAAAAACATTAAATAAATTTCCAGGACCTGCAAGTGAAGGACATGAATATCACTCCTATTAACATGCAAAAATATAAATACTTATCTTGTTATCTGTGAAAAATTGTGTATATTTTTTACAAATATATTTTGATAAAAATATTTAAAGATGATTCAATTGAAAATAATCCATTCAGAGTGGTTGCCATTTATTCGAAATATCTTTAATAGTTTTCATATTTATCAAAGACCTTAAGGAAAAATAGTAATGACAATAGAATATAAAATATTAATGGTTGATTATAAAAGTTTGAATATTATTCAAGGATTTCCAGTGACATTCTTTTCTCTAGGAACAAATGACAATTACATAATAAATGTTGTTTTTGTCTTATGATGGTATAATATTGATCTTTTTTGGTAAACTATAGTATGTACAATTAGATTAATATAATTTTCAAAGAAAACCACCAGGAATGATAATTGATAAATTTCCAGGATACAGATTATATAGAACCTGGTTTAGGCACACAAATGTTTTATTATTATTATTTTAATAAATCTATATTTTATGAATATGAACACTTTTTTTATCAATTAATTAGAGATAGCAAAATAATATTATTTAATTTGGCATTAAATATAACAGATATAATTACACTATTAGTAAAATGAATGATATAATTATGGAATTTAAAAAATATGATCATCAATACAGAATTCGCCCTAGAAAATATTTTTTTTTTTCATATTTGAAAAATAATTTATTAGATAAAAAGAACCTCTTTACATATAATTAATTTATTAATATGTAATAATTTAAATAATACATATTTGAAATTAAATGAATTAATAATTTCACAAGTTAATTTAAATTTATTTATATTATTATTGATAATTTTAATGAATAATATTTCAACTTTATTAATTTAAATTAATAATTTATATTTAAATTACTTATAATTATAGTTGTATTTTATTGTTAAACATATTTTTACTATACAGTTAATTTTATTATTTAAATTTGATTTTCCCAATCAGTTTTTATGGTTTTGTTTAAAGTTATATTTTTAAATTCGATATCTAATATATACTGTAAATATTTACTTCTTAAACTAATGTTTATAATTTGGATAAAGAGGTACCCAAATTTATGCATAAAATAATTAATTAAATAACAATTTTATGTTTGAAAAAAAATTGCACTATTAAATAAAATTTAAAAATTTAGTAATAAATATTTTTTAAATTCAAATTGTTGGATAACATTTTTAATTGTAATACATTTAAATTCAAATTATTAATTTCAATAACTTATTACAATATTGTAATTTTAATTTTAGATAGCAATTTAATCATAAAAAATGTAATTATTTAAATTATAGAAAATGTTAATCATATTATATATTTTAAATGTAAATGATTGTATTACAATTCTGATTATATGTAAAATGGTCCTTAATTTATTATATATATATATATTACTTATGCACTTCGGTCATGCCATTGATTTCCGAGTGTTAAAGTTATGCTGCAGACCATTCCCTGACCAAAACAGAACAATCCATAACATATCAAATGGTAAAGTAAATGTGCTATGATATTAAGAACAACTATAAGAATAGAATGGAAGACGTCATCACCATTGCTGCAAGTGCCTCGCTCGCTGTAGAAGAAGGCGCGGTCTGGCAGCAGAGATGCGCGCGCCGCAGCAAAGGTGTCGTCTGAGCTGAGGAAGCATTCGTGGCGCGCCAGGTTGAAATTGAAGGAACGACATGTGAACTCGCGCTCCTGGTCACACAGCAGTCGGCACTCGGCAACGCTGAACGTTTGCGGCACATAGCGATCCGTGTACGGGAGAAAGCGGCCGACCATATCCGAGTACTCGCAGTTCGCCAACTCTGAAACACACATAATTTAGACATGCTGAGCCGTTACTCCGGTACACATAAAGCACCACACAAGATATTTGACGACCGTAGTTTGTCATAAGTTCAGCTTCAGCTTTATTTGAAGATGCACAGCTGAATTAAATAAAATTTCAATGTATTTCGACACTTTCCTCTGCAAAGTCGCAGCTTAAAATGTACCCCAAAAAAGTAAAAAATAAAACAAATATTTTTTTTTATTAAGTTTACTGTGTGAAATAAAATCTATAAGAAGGGCACCTAGGTTTGGTTTTGACAATCTGCTTCGTTTGTGTAGTACAAAATAAATAAATTTGACTTTTAAAATATAAATAACTAAATTACTTAGAATTTATTAATTACTTTTTTATTGTAGAATTCAGTTCAGTACACAAATTACTTGAACGTTGATGTTTCCTATCTTGTAATGCACTCTTCTAATGTAAAGTAAAAATTAAAAGTTTTAAAACACAAATGTAAATACAATCATATGAAAAAAATTGTTGATCACACTGAAAGGGCTAACACAGAGGCACATGATTAGGTACAGGCACAGGATATGGTAGTATGTATACAGGAAACATCAAGATATTGTACCACACCAAGCATGTATTGCAGGGAACTAACACTTGCAGGATGCATTTAGTATGATGTTGGACTACCCGTACCACGAATATAGGTGGTGATATGGTCGGGCATGAAGGTATACATACGTCGGAGGTTCTTCGGAGGAAGATCCTGCCATAGCTGGCGTCACTGACCCTCCAAATCTGCCATTATTGCCGCTGTCCGTAGTTGGCGTCTAATATTGTTCTAAACTTTCTGGATGGGCGAGAGGTTTGGGGACCTTGCTGGCCAAGGAAGCATGTTGACATCACGAAGGCAGGCCAGAGATACCCGTGCTATGTGAGGCCCTGGCATCGTCCTGCTGGATAATGAGTTTGCCGAACTGCACCAGGGAAGGGTGCGCACATGGTCGCAGAATTTACTGGACTCATCGCTACG
The DNA here is from genome assembly GCA_029891345.1 of Dryococelus australis. Lineage (NCBI taxonomy): Eukaryota > Metazoa > Arthropoda > Insecta > Phasmatodea > Phasmatidae > Dryococelus > Dryococelus australis. Next base: position 82,430,232 of record CM057009.1, on the reverse strand, counting down.
CCGTCAGGGTTCCTTCAATCACTCCAGTGGTGTAAAGGAATATTATGAAAGGGCACCCTACACCATGAAAACTCTTTTTGAGGCGGTGTGCAGCTCTAGAATGAAGTGTGGGCCACAGCAATATCCAGGACGTCTCCAGACTTCGAATTCGCGGTCGTCTGGATCGAGACAGAAAAGTTTTTCGTTCCGGAATCTCCAATGTGCAAGGTGTAATGATTTCAGTTCCCGGTAGGTCACATTGGCTCTACGATGCACACATCGTAATGGTAGACGTCGTAAGAGACGCCGCGACGACAGATTTCGCTCTGCTGGTCGCCTGTAAATGGCACTGGTGTACACCGGCATATCATGAGATGCCGTAGTATATCCTTGGACGGCACGCAGTGACGCCCACGGAGTGCTTACAGCCTGTCGCACGATGAAACGATCCTCTTGCTGGTGGTCCGACAGAGTCGACCGAGCCTTCTCGACGGGTGTGCGTACCCTGCTGTTTCCACTTGCGTCCAACGCCGAATCACAGTGTAGGCAGGACGGTTCACATGGCGAACAATGCGCCGAAATGTCCAACCTGCCTCTCGGAGGCCGACGATGCAGCCTCTCTAAAATTCATCCAGATGCGCAAAAGTTTGTCGAATGCACCATCGGGGCATGCTGCATGTTCACTGGAATTGATTCTGTGACTCGCATTGCCACAAATGTCTTGTTCGGTGTTTTGCAGTTATGAATGATGGAGGGCTATGCATGCCCCCTAGTGGCACATCCGCACAAGTAACATGCATTAAACGCAATGGAACACACCTCGGGCTGTGACGATACTGTGTGGCAACCTTGGTTGTACACACGCGATTCGTTCATGGTGATTAATTATTTTCAAATAAGTGTACTTGGCTTGTCAGTAGCTGATCGGTAAATTACAAGATTCAATAGTGAATATCTGAGTTTTTTTTAAATAAACTTAACACCTCACAAAATTTGGAATATAGAAAAAGAAAGCAAAAAGTGTGGATTATACTTAAATAAAGCATAGCTATTATACGTTACCAACGTCAACGATACAAAACGTGAAATTCGAGGTGTTTCTAACAAAAAAAAAAAACAATTTTCCAATATCATAGACAAATAAACACTAAAACAACGACAAATGTAACGGAATGGTGTCCCTGACTAGGGAGAGTTTCTTTCTTCCCACTGCAGCTTAGTAACGTGTATGGCCTCCATGTGAATTGTACAGGTCCCTAACACACCGTGGCACGCTTGTCATCAATGTGTCGATGTCATCTTCCGGAAGAAGATTCCATTCCATCTGTGCAGCTCTTATGAGATCTGAAAGTGTGTCTGGAGGTTGTGAACTTTATGCTGCTGTTTTCAACTTGTCCCAGACATGTTCAATGCCTTAGTGCGCTCTCTATTGATCACGAAAGAACTACATACCTCCTACCACCCAAACTGCCTTATCGCACAATATTTCAAACTTTTTGTGAGTTGTATATTTACTTAAATAGGTTTTTAGGCCGGCTTTTTAAGAAACTGTTTGGGAGTTACAAATTAGGAATCGTCAACTATTTTAAAGTCAGATTTCCTCGTTTGTGTACAATGCGGCACAAATATTTATTTACGCATATTAAATAATTAGTGGTTCAAATGTTAAACTATCTAGGCTAATTGTGAAAACTATTTAAATATATAACACCTGCTAGTACCTAAATATGTTTCAGTAAAAACAATGGCTGAAGTATATAAAAGAGCTGGCAGCAAATAAGAGAAATTATTTGACGTATTTTGGAAGAGCAAATGTTTAACTGTGACCAATGCAATAAAAAGTTTCTTTTGTCTTATATTTATCTGCACAATATTGAGTGTAATAGTAATATAAGTGATATGACCATTAATCACCCAACATTTATTGTTATAATTATAAAATACTCTGGTATGGTGCCAAAATGATATATTCATTATCAGTTCCAAAGAGCCAGCAGACAGTTGCAAACTTAATTTCATTACCAGGCTAGTATTTTCACTGTATGATTGTATAAGAATGTAGTTACGACTGTATTTTGTAAATCTTAAGATCAAACATAATGATTTAAAATATCTGTTGCATATATTAATGCTCTATAATACACACATCCTCTGTACGCACACAAGAGTTTAAATGGTTTGAATTTGGAAATAGTTGTATTTGTTGTTTGGTTTAGGGGTGAACGCATCAGGTAATCAGTCTTTACAAGATTGCGAACGCGGAGGGTACGGCTGATGTTTCACAAAGTGTGAAAAAAATAAAAGAGGAATGCAAATGAAAATCGGAAGGAAAATATAAATTTTTTTCATATTAATGATAGTTGTATAGAGTTCCGTACGTACTAATATGGTTTTCTGTAAAAAGTATATACAGAGTGGGGCTGAATTAGACCGACAAACTTCGTGAGGTGATGCCTTATGCAAAATCAAGTGGCAAATATATAGGACACTTTGTACCTAAACTAAATATTCAGGGCAAAACAAGTCCCCGAAAATGGAGATTTTGGAATGTATATACTTTTGCGAAATGTCGGAAACTAGGTGAAATAAAAGTACAATTCGTGGAACATCGTGTTATATTATCGTGGTCCTCAACCTAAGAGCGAATTTACAATATTAACTCTCCCTGTTACAAAAATTACAGGGGCGGCTACCATTTTATTGCCGGTAAATTCGTTACCGTCGGGAATTATGAACGTTTGGTGCTAGTTTTTTGAGCAGTATGATCTACGGAACAAAAATGGTCCCCTTGTTGCAACTCCCTAGGACCCACTGTTTTCGTTCAAAACGCACACAAATGTTCCGCCATAGATGGGTGTATGGTAAGCTGCTGTTCCTACAGTACAAACAATTTTGGAGGACATTTATTACGTTCTGTAAACAACCATTGCCGTGCATTAAGAAGCCTACGATACGGCATCCGACAAAATATTCCATACATCAGTCAACAGTCGGGGTGAGAGTCCCTACATGAAATATTGGTATTGCCTACGTGCCTGGAACCATATTGCTGTTACTACTGTGTACTGTAAAGACTATTGTCTATGCGCCTGTACATTTATCGCTGCAGCCGAAGCCATATGTATGTGCGTTTTGTACGAAAGCGGTGGTCATAGGCAGTTGCGACTAGAGGCCCTGTGTGTTACATAGATCATAGTGTTAAATAAACAAGGATCAAATGTGAATGAGTCTTGACTTTATGTATAAACATCTCCCGTCAATAATAAATCAGGGACCGAGCTAATTGGGGCAACAGTAACATGTTGGACTCGAATTCGGGAGGACGCTTGTTCGAATCCTGGTCAGGTCATCCAGAATTCTGTTAACCATAGTTTCCAGAAGTCACACTAGGCAAACGCTGGGATAGTTCCATAATAAAGGCCATGGCCAAATTCTTCCTCAGTTCCCTTCAAGTGCCTAGTTGTATGTTCCTGTGTGTAATGACCTCACTTGCGACGAGATATTAAAAGCACAAACTAAACACGTACAGGTAGCCATACTGTATTATTAGCGCGTAAATAAGTGTTACTTTTGACAAACGTCATGTCAGCATTTGAATATAAAGTTCCCATAATGCAACCCTGTCAAGCCATTCGTTTGCGAGAAAACATCTAACTAGGTGTCAGATACAGCATTTAGTATAAAACATGTGTGTACAGGCTGTGTGAGCAGTCTACATGTCTGGCACTAATACCACACTAGGCAGCTCTGCACGATTGACGTGTTCAATTCCACACCTGGCACGACTTTTATCGCGGCACCAAAGGCACTATAGCGAATGCGGCCCAATAAACCCCGAGATGAATTGTATAAAATATCTGAGCACTCCATAACTTATCAATTACATTCCTGTTAGTCAAGGTGCATGTTGTCTGTACAAAATGGAACGCTTTACGTGGCCAGAATTGACAGATATGCTACTTGTGTATGGTGTGGCAAAGAGAAATGGACGAAAAGCACAAATAATGTACATGGATCTATATGCACAGACAGCAGCCACACCACGCCACATTTGCATCTGTGGAGCGACGTGTGAGAGAAAGTGGATGTTTGGAGGTGACACGACCGAATGCAGGGCGCAGATCGACAGCGAGGACAGCCAGGTTTGAAGAGGATGTGTTGAGTCATGCTGAGAATATCCCATGTGCGAGTATGCGTACTGTTGCAAGAGTACTCAACAGAAGCCGCCGCACCATTGGTCGAGTGCGTCATGAGCAGTTACTGCATCTGTTCCATGTACAACGTGTGCATGTCGTGGGACCTGTGCATTATCCTCGACGCGTGGTGTTTACAACATGGTTTCTGGAACAACGCAGAACACATCTTGACTTCGACAGATGCATTATCTTCCCTGACGAGGATTCCTGTCAACCTGATGGCATACAGAATTGTCAAAATATCCACGAGTGGGCGGATGTCAATCCTCACACCCCATTCGTCCACGGGGATCAACAGTATTTCAGTGTCAACGTCTGGGCGGGTTTAATACATAACATGTTGGTTGACCCCTACCTGTTACCACATCGTCTCACTGGCAATGTGTACGCTGCATTTCTGCGGGAAGCTCTGCCGACATTACTCGAAGAAGTTCCGTTAAACACGAACGGCCATGTGGTTCCAGCACGACGGCGCCCCAGCCAACAGTTAGCGACGTGCGCGCTATCACCCGAATCTCGTATTCTCTCTAGACGATGTATATACCATGGGGATTCTGTTCCCTGGCCTCCACGATCCCCAGATATGAATTCATTGGACAATTTCTTCTGTGGTCAGATGCGCAGCCTGGTGTACGAAACCGCGGCGGAATCCGAAGTGAACCTAATCGCCCACATCGTTGCAGCTGCAGGGATTATTCGGGACAATGATGGTGTTTTCTAACGTGTCCGTCAATCGTTGGTGCGACGATATGAAGTGTGCGTCGAACATGGCGGCCGTACCATCAAGACTTTCCTATAAAAATGTTTGTGATACATATTTTAACAATAAAATCTATAGAATGCCACAGCTCTGTTGTCAAATGCAATGTGTTACCTGATACTACTTAAATGTGATTCGTTTTAATGGCATAGCTCAACACTGCTGCACCAAATGTTTCAACATTCAAAATCCCGCACAGTACACGTCAGGAGCGATATAGTTCCAGGCGCGTCGGCAGTACCAATATCTTTGCGTCCTGTATGGAATCACACGCCGACTGTCGCCAAAAGAGTTGTGTATGTTTATTAATGTACGATACGCATTGTTTACAGTTGGTGTTAACCTTGTTCGCCACCATCGGATGTGCTGTGGCCAAACACGCATGTAAAGGCTGTGAACGTTAAAGTGAGCACTTTAGAAATCAACCTTAGAAAAAAGCCACTGCCCCTTCCTGCAATATGTTAACGAGCGCCTTGAGTGACATGTGCCCAGTAAAGTTGGTAACGATGCATAGGAAGTAGTTCTGTATCTTAACGTGGAATAAATGGTATTAGGTAACTATTTATGATGACTTAAGTTATTTCTTTCATTTTTTTTTATACATCGAAGTATAAAAATGATCAGATTTGTAAAATATTCACTTTCCTAATAATTTCACAGTTTCACTTGACCAACGCATGAATGAAGTGATGAGACCCATGACAATGTTAATCTTATATAAGGTGGAAGAATACATAACGTACATACCAGTAGATCTTAAGCAGATCTTTCAAAAGTCCTCATTTTACCGTGAATAGCCTATAGGTAGAATTGCCTTCATACTAGGTGCTGTATCTCTGAAGCGGAATCTAGCGGAATCTTTGTGTGCATTTTGAACGAAAATGGTTGGTCTTAGGCAATTGTAACAAGGGGACAATTTTTGTTTCGTAGGTCATACTGCCCAATAAACTAGCATCAAATATTCATATTTCCTGACGGTAACGAATTTTCCGGCAATAAGTGGGTGGCCATCCCTGTTATTTTCGTAACGGGGAGTGTTACTATTGTGCACTTGCTCTTAGGTTGAAGATCCTAATAATGTAAAACAATGTTCGGACATACGGAGTTATATAAGCCCCTATCGTGACATAAATATGGTAAAAGACCGTAATTTGCCACTATCGCGGCATAGATATGGTAAAAGACCGTACTTTGCCACTATCGCTGCTCCTATCATTCGCGGAAGTCTCTAAACCATTTGAGTTTCCTCCTTCAGCAGTGTGAATAGTTTTGCGGTGTTTTGTGGATGGTTTGGTCTGGTTTACAACCAATACATCCCATTGGTGTTATTCAGTACTAATAGACTGACAATTAAACAAAGATGATTTTTTACAGCTCATTCTCAGCTAAAGTTAATAATTTTGCCTTTGATTTGCGCCAAAATCATAATTCTTTTACAGATAAGATTTGGTGGGGAAAATTCGGAATGCGCTGCCTATGTCGCAGACATAACACATTAACATCAATTTTCTAGGAAGCCGTGGGTTGTAGCTTAATAACACAAGGCACTTATGTTCTAAATTAATCGTACTGCTTACATCAGAAGATAAATCATCACATATTCCGGAGGGTCTAATTTTTTTATGCACAAGAAGGGTGCCAACCCTTATTTTCTCATGGAAGGTTTTGAAAACGGTAAACCAAATGATCGTGGATTGTACATCTTTGTTTGAAAACACATTATACCGGAACTCTGAGATTAATATGAGATAATACATGTTTTATTTGCAATAATCATGGATTTTACCTCCACTTTTAAGAGCGTGTGCACTCAAGGATAGACCTCATGCTATATGTAGCACATATTGTAAACCTATTTTTTCATAAGGAATCGCCTCCCTAAGTTTGTCGGTGATGTTTATTCACACGTTGTAGAATACATAAAAATTAATGTGCTGCATTTTTTCTTCACATTCTTTTATGATGACGAGGCCAATCTTTAGTTCGGCAACCTGCATGAATGCACCATCTCACATACGATTGTAACCACGCCAGTAGGCAGCAGATTGCAGCAATCAGGATGCTATTTGCCAGCTGTTTTGATAGAAACTTTTCCCACCACCAGACTGAGAACAAGGCCACAAATTATCGATTTTCAGATGATAAATGGCACTGTAACATCTTGCGCTGGATCTCTTCTCTGCATGATGCCAAACCGAGTGAGATGGACCAAACTGACTGGCCACGTTTCATAAATTTTTTACTTCACTTAGATATATTTACCTTTAATTACTCTTTCTGTTTTATTCTAAAATCACATATTCGCTCAGACCACCAATTTTACCTCAACAATAAGTATAAATTGCTAGTTAAATATATACAATAAATCAATTCATTGCACTTTCATTCTGCAAGGTCTACCGTCAGACACATTCTTGGCCACCTTCGTCCTAGTTGATTTGCACACGCCAGGGTATCCGAAGAGCAAAGAGAAGAGGTGGAGGAACGTAAACTGGTGAGGCGAATTACGATGCCCACTGGGGCAAGAAGTCTCCATTTGTTGTATTAATTCAGGTAGTGCATCAAATCCTGCATGCTGCATACCAATGTTAATAGAAGGTAATATCAAAAAAACTGTTGCAATCGTCATGAAGATATATTTTAATTCCGAGGTGAACAAAGCATTTACATATAGTAAGCAATGATTTAAATACCGTTGTGACAACACTGTATGTGTCCAGGACTAGTAGTATGGCCTTAAGTTGCAATAAAATTATAACAAACATATTACATAATAATTGTTACAAAGCCACAAATAATCAAAATGCAATAAATGAAAACGAATTGAATCAAATACCCATTATATTTTCATTTCGATCATCACCATCATCGGCATTGTTACTATCATCAAACCAATTGTATACGCCCAACAAGATCTTCATCTTCATCAGCATTCTCATCGGCATTGTCACTAGCAACATCATCATCTTCACTATCATCACCACCCGTTGGATGCATCCATCAGACCTTAACTTTCATCAGCATCATCATGGACATCGTGACTGTGAGCATCCTTTTCTTTAGCATTATAACTGCCAAATGTATTAATCATCAACCTTTGTGCCTCTTTCGGAAGGCTTTACGTGGTTTTATTTTTGAATGTCTTTTAGGTGATACAGCGGTTAATTTCATCATAATTAGTATTTTCTCGGCTACGTTGTCTGTAGTAGTGCTCTTTGTATGCCTTAAAACATTTATTGGTGCTTCCTGGGTTTCTTTTGTTAATTTTCCAGTTGGAAACAATGATGACGGGATGATGTCCGGTCCCTGCATGAAATACTCATGTACTGTCGGTGGTATGTTGTATCATGGATACCTTTCGACAAAGTACCTTGCATGTTATGAGTGTTAGACCGAAATGTGTCAACATCAGTATCCTGTCCACATTATACAACAATTATTATTGTATGTATTTTCTTAATGACATATCTCTCTGTGTTTGTGATTTCAGCAGAGAAGTCAGGGCTTTTAAACAATCGTCTTGCTGTATTCCAGGTATTCGTATTGCCAAAGCCTGTTATAGATTGGTCTACAATCAGATAACAGCATTCTCGAAACTCTTTCTGAATCCGAGCATCATTTTCAGTTACAATGTCTTTGTAATTTCCTGCAGCCTTAACTTCTTGATTAGCAATGTATAAGACAAATGCAAAATCCATTCTAACATGCGGGGGCTGCGGTGGCTGAGCGGACAGACTGCTCACCTCACACCATGGCGTACCAGGTTCAATCCTCGGCTGGGTCACCCCAAGATTTTCGCAAGTTGGAATCGTGCCGGACGATGCCACTAGTCAGCGGGTTTTCTCGGGATCGCCCGTACCCCTCGGCCTTGCATTCCAGCGCTGCTCCATTCTCACCTCATTTCAACCTCATTGGCTCTCAAGTACTCGTTGTTAAGAGCCGCCCAAATCTCTCAACACAACTCAAACATGAGAATCCACGCATGTAAGACAGACATATCGAATTGAAGGTTGTCTATATCTATTTCTCTCCGAATCATTTCTTCTACATTATTAAATTACTTCGAAGTAGAGCCACACAGGAAGCATATTTACGTTGCTTTGTTTTGCGTCAGAGCATTACGTACTTTGCAGTCTATCATGTCAAAGAGTAAATTTTGACTGATTTCCGCATGTCTGTGTTGGATGAGAACATTACTTGTCTTGTTTTTTCGTATTTCTTCGTCAACTCTGCTTCTCATCAATCGATACTTCCATAGATTCCTTAATAAATTTTATTTTGAGAGGCCTAACGTATATTGTAAATGCAGGTCGTGGGTTTTTTCATATGATTTTTTCACTACGAACCAGGCGAAGTGGGACCTGCCGCTCTTAAACTCATTTGAGCTGCGAATGTAAGAACAGCTGTTAGCGTAGAATCCCTCAATTATTTGGTTTTCTGTTTATACCTCGTACACTGAAAAATTAAATTGATAACTAAAGCCATCAAATATTACGTTTCTCAAATGTCTCTTTCATTCTGTAGTCTTATCATCCAATGGGACTTTTTTTTTATACTTATGGGAAACAATTTTTGCTTCAAGTGATCTAACTTTTCTGACGTACACTTGGTTACTTTCGTGAGATCTTTCCTTTAGTAGTTCAATTGAGTTTCTATGTTCCTACACGTCGAACTTCTCCATTGTATTTAGAAGTTCTCTCATGATAAAACATTTTCGAATTCATACCTGCAATAAATATATGTCTAGATAAAATATAATCTGATTAAATTTCATTTCGTTTTCATGTCGTTTCCAAAACAGTCATCCTAGTGAACGAAGTAGGACAAAGTAGCATGAAAAAAAACATGTGCTCAGTATTTTAGAACGATTATGTGACACAGAAAAACAAGAATTGATGGTTGATCTCCCTTGGAACGTAACTAAAATAATACGTTTCCAACCAGATCGCACGTATATGTTACATTTGCACGTGCTTTCTGTGTAGACTTACAGTATTTCTCTTGAGCATCTAAAACGTTTTTTAATTATTGTTACAATAGTATAACGTACCTGATGTAGACGGGTCCATCGCTACATATTTGTTTCTCTTTACGTACACCGGCTAGGAAACACCAGAAACAGACGTTCTTTTCAACTGCCGACACGCGCATGTAGACACCAGCAGACTTGCTCACGAACTGAGGGCTCTGCCAGGTTGCCAGAAAGCCCTAACAGCGCGACATACTACGACAGGTTGGTAAAAATCCCCCTCCACTCCGAATCGTCAATTATTTCGACCTTGGCCCATTTTCGTTTTTCTATTTTCTGCCAGGGTTTGTTGTTTGCCCCAGTGTCCGACGTTGCGACAGGCCGGATAACTGACACCTGTGGGTAGAAAGCTGGACAATGTGCTTCCTTCCAAAAACAAAATATCGACGCCTCCTTGCGTTGCTTTGGCAACAAATGAACATTCATCAAAAGTGGGACAGTATGAACTGGGCAAAGAATCGGGGTGCAGAAGCCAGTTATGCACTCATAGTGAAAAAATTGTTGCAACCACAAATAATTAAGTGTCGTATTGCACTGCTATTTGGAATGAAGGTAAAAGTCACCAAGAAAAGGAACTAATTACAAATTGAGTCTGGTATGAGTAAAATTTACTGTGCTATACTCCTCTTTCATTACTACGTAGGGACGCCTCGTATGCGAACATATTCAGCTAGATGATGTGATATGGAGTTGGGGAGATCCCTAACGGTGTACTCCAATAATCCAACTTATGCGACTTGAATAATTGTTCGTAGCTACTGCAGATTTTGCGGTAGGGGCGGAGACACGATAGAGTGGCCAATATAATTCCACACGTTTTCAATTGGGGACAGGTCTGGTGATGCGGATGGTCATAATACAGTATCCATGGCTTCGAGGCACACTCTTGAGACAGCTACGGCTTGAGAGCGAGAGTTGCCCTGTTGGAATACAGCACTAGCGTAGGCGTTCAAAAATGGCAGGGCCATTAGTTGTAGAAGCTCATGAATGTACAGTCGGGCTGTCAAAGTGCATGTAATGAATTGTTCTAACAGTGATCGGGCATTGCAATAAATCGCCCCCAATACCAAGACACCAGGCTGTCTGGGCTTTTTACATGTAGCAACAAACCGTTCATCTTCGCGCTGCTCAAATTGCATCCACACACGGATGAGTTGGTTGTCACCACGAATAAAAAAGTGGAACTTATCACTGATGTTACCCGCTACCATTCTGCATGGCTCCATGACCGTCTGTCACGACGCCATTGCAGTCTGTGGCAATGTTTATGTGGTCTTAAGGATAGTCGTTATAACATTATGGGTGCATGTAGTCCTGCGTCGTGAAGTCATCTGCCTACGATACTGGCATTCACACAATATTGCGGGGTTGGTATTACTGTTCGCTTAATGTCAACAATCTTGGCGGTTGGGGCACTCAGTGTATATCAGACAATCCACCGATTCTCCCTCTGGGTGGTTCATGTCAATCTCCCAAATTCCAACTTTCGTGTGTGCGTACCTTCCTCTATCCACTAAAGCCAACAGTATGATATGGTAATATCTACACGACATGTATTACGTGAAGTATGGCGGAATGACCATCCTACCTCCCGCGACTTCTCTCAAATGCGTCCAACTGTTCGAAGTGCTGTAGAACTCGTCTCTGAAGCATGTTGCGCTTTGAAGGTGCAAAGAGTTCGCGAGTGGTGGATATTGTACCATGTTACTGAATGCTGGAAGAACTTGGCAACAGAGTGTGTGTTTGTAAAGCTTCATGAAAACACGGAATATTCTCGGCATGGTACTGCTACGCCCTTATTCAAGGACGTGGTAAAAGGGCTCGATACCAGCCCGCTATTAAAATCCAAAACACTAACAAAACAACAGAGAAGCGAAACCTTAAGTTTTCTGGCAATGAACAGATAACACAGGAATTACTCTTCAAGATATCCTCTTTTAATTTATTCACAATATCTGGCATTTACATGGTACTAAACAGATCCAAAAACAACAAATAAATATTTTTTAATACACTATAAAAATATTTGCTGAGGCAGCTTGAAACCCCTTATTTTTCATTTACCAAGATAAAGCCATTGAAAGATAATACTGAATGAATACATTTGCCTATGCGCATAAAATAATATGCCGCTATAAAATATGCCAACTCACATTTAACGTATTTGCAACATAGTTTCCAATATCAGCACATTTCTGGAAAAGACATTCGTTTACATTTAGTAACTTTAAAAGTCTCGCAACTTTTATTATTTTCAGTGACCACAATCTTAAAATGTAATCTTAAAAATACATCTCATATAAGTTTAATGAGTTTCGAAGTAAAATGTTATTTTGACATTACATGGCTTGTTTACATAATTCACAAAATTATAAGCCACTAGCTGCTACCCGCGGCCCCACCCGCGTGCAAAATATAAAAAATTTACCACCAACCAGCGCATACTTAAATGAATGGTGGCATATTTTATATATTCCCTACGAAACAGTCTGTTTTTCCTGGACGAAAAGCACCCTATGTGCTAATTCAGAACATAATCTACCCCTGTACCAAATTTCATCCCAATTCGTCGAGCCGTTATGACGCGATTGAGTAACTAACAAACATACAAACTTTCGCATTTATAATATTATTAAGATTTATTTCTATTCTGTATCATGAAGTTAATTTTCTTTGACTAAAAACATTTATATCACAATCATTATTACCTTGACATAAAATGTTACTTTAATAATTAACATTTTATAATTTTACGAAGAGTGCTTGGTTAATTTCTTTTATTATTTTAAAAGTTACTCTTAAGTACGGCTGCCAAGAAAACATCAATTTTAACTTTATTCAGCCGACTTGAATTGTTGCAGACAAATTCAATCATGCTGTCCAACAAAGAGAAACGTCTAGCTATCTATAAACAGGACATAATGTACGCTCTTTTACATTTTTACCAGAGGGGTCAACATTACTTGTCATATTTTATACAGAGTAATACTTAACTTCGTGTGTAGAGGACCCAGGAGCCGCCATTTCTCCCAATCATCAAACTCCCGTGGATATATACTAAATATTTGGCTGTCAGCCTTCTCCCTAACGGAGGGAATTAAGAAATCCCAGGCAATTAAATTACAGGGAACATTTTAAAATATTCCATACCGTTCATAATATGTGTAGAAACACCACTTTTGGGGCACCGTAGTCAGAGTCTCTGGGCACTACTAGTTCAATTTCCGCGCTACCACTGCACCGCTACACCAGTGCTTCCCAGCGGCGATTAGGGAAACCAGAGGGGCAGGAATACGTCAGTACTGGAGAGTGTCGTGTCGGGTGCGGACGTTATGCTGATGCTCGCCGCACCGGTCAACACCTCGACCGTAGCAAGACTTCACCTAAGAACTTCAACTGATTGTTGGTATTAAGGTAGGGAAATGTCGTCCAACACACATAATATGTATAATTGTAGCACCGCGCGAATATTTTGCAGGGATTTCCCACGAAGACGGCGATATTCACCTGACGTTACTGCGCAGTTAGCACAGCCAGGCCGGGCTAGGAGGCGCAGTCAGATCGGGTAGTTGAAGTCGGGACGCGAAAATTTCCAATTTTTGAGATACCCATCTCAATACAGTGACCTGGGTGTGCATTACCACTGTCAGTAAAACTTTAATTGCTCCCAAGCGGACATTGCTAAATGTGGTTCACCCGCAGGGCAGTGCGGATGTGAAGAGTTTTGTGGAAGACATTCATTTTAATACTTTTTAATTAATTTCAATGTGTTCTTTGGCTAATGAAATCAATCAACTTTTGCCCTTCCATAGTTTGACATTTTAAATAAAGTAGTGCCTGTGCTCTACAGGACACAATTAATTGCTTTATGAAAGATGTAATTATATTTACAGTTAAAAATTTTGATACATTTTGAAACAATATTTTATTCCGTTAGTTAGTTATAAATGAGATCTCCAATCAGTAACGAATCTGCCAACGGGATAACTTGTTTAAAAAATATTATAATACATGTTAAATAGTTTGCAACAGATGATAATTATGCAAGTTGTTAGAACTGCAGTGAATATTGGAATGTTCACTACTTTTTTATATAGTAAGTTCTGGGGATAAATAATTTTGGTTGTACTGCACATAAAAATATTATAATACATGTTAAATAGTTTGCAACAGATGATAATTATGCAAGTTGTTAGAACTGCAGTGATTATTCGAATGTTCACTACTTTTTTATATAGTAAGTTCTGGGGATAAATAATTTTGGTTGTACTGCACATAAAAATTTCTCAGATAACTTTACTTGAATAAAATGCAGATGTGAGAATGTTTTGTTGCGCTTAACAACTCAATTCGTTAGTGGCAATACGTACGGTTGAAAAATAATGAATGTGGAAAAGTGAATCAGGAAAAGCGAAGAGTGGCAAAGAAAAGTGGAAATGAAGCAAACTTGATAATATTCATAAGACAACGGCGATTAAGTTAACAATTAAAATACTTTTAACACGACCCTTATATATAGCTTTAGTCTTCCTCATTCACTTCCTAAATTACATAGATAATATAATCGGTGTTTATCATGAAATATTAGCACTTTTAAATTGAGATTTTTTAATGTATCGCTTTACCCTGCATCACTGAAAATAATATGAATTAGGAAACAGCGCCGACTCACGTGGGGCACATTCATTCTCCAAGTAGTCGGCATCAGAAATACTTCGTTTAAAATTTTCAGGTTGAGTACGCCTTGTGTCTGCACTTAGCTTGCAGAATCTTTCTCTTGGGTAGTACGTAGCTGATCTGAAACAAGTAACACATTGAGATATAAATAATTTATTTAAAAACATAAAACATTTGGCACTATGTTGGATTATAAATCCACAGCATTATTCTCAATTAGACCAACAAACTTGGGAAGCGATTCCTTATGAAAAAGTAAAAGGAAAACACATGGGACACTTGAAGTGTAAAGCGAATATTAAGGGAGGTATGAGCCCTGAAAAATTGAGATTTTAAACAGTTCTTTTGCAAAATATCGGTAACGAAGTAAAGTGAAATTACAACTCTCCGAACGTTGTTCTATGTTGTCAGGTTTTTCAAGGTTAAATATAACCCTCATTAATACCGCCCTTCGTAATGAATATAACAGGTTTGGCTATCCTCTTATTGGATACAACCTGCTTACCGGCAGGAATTATGAACGTCTGATGCTTGTTTATTTAGAAGTACGAACTAATTAACAAAATTGGCCCTATCGTTACAACTGCCTATGACCTACCATTTTAGTTAAAAACGCACACATATCTTCCCGTTCTCGGCATTGTATCGCTGCAGCAGTAGCTAGTGTGCGTTTTTAACGAAAACGGTGGCACCTAGACAGTTGTAACAAGGGGGCTTTTTTTTTATTAGTACGTACGTCTCAATATACATGCATCAAATGTTCATATTTCCTGACGGTAAGAAAGTTGTCTGCAATACGATGGTGGCTACCCCTGTAACTTTCGTTTAGAAGGGGGGTATTAATGAGGGTAAGCTCATACGTTGAAGATCCCGATAACATAAACATTGTTCGGACAGTTGTAATTTCATTTTACTTCATTACCGATATTTTGCCAGGCAACAGTTTAAAATCCTCTTAATATTCGGTTTAGGTATAAAGTGTCCCATGTGCATTCCTTTTACTTTTTCATAAAGAATCACCTCCCGAAGTTTATCGGTATAATAGAGAATCGTCGTGTATATTTAATTTTGGTGGTAAAGTTACCACTTCAATCTGTATCGGCAATAATACAAGCTTTGTGAAAACATACTTTTTAAATACATTTTTTGCAATGTATTGAATATGAGACACAACTAACGTAAAGTGATAATAAACAAATTATTGGAACGTTTGTAGACTTTATCAATAATTTTAGCATGTAGAAAAGCTAACTAACCAAAATACACTTCTACCCATAAAAATAGCTGCACTCAGAAGAAATCATCAAGAAGTTACAAAAGTTGATAAAAAGCACCAGAACGAGTAACACTGAATTAGAAGTCATGTGTAATGCGACTGACCGCATTGAACTGCCAACGAGGGGCGATGATACCGCCACAAACCTGTTAACATGAACGGTCGTAGGACAAATTTGTTGTCAATATAATTAGCGTGCTTCAGAAGTGAATGTCCGTGCATAGATAGGACGACTCACAATACTTTCGACACAGGCATGAATTAACTTTCAAAGTTAGAGTGAAACTGAATCGTTGGATTACAGGACAAAGGGTGGTTGCACTATCAAACTGCTTGACACCTAGACCATTACGACGGGAAATATGCAACGTTAGCAGAATGATTATGTCGAATTTGGCACATCGGCGTTCGGTGTCGAAGCTCGGATATGTTCATGTTCTGTCATTACGGTCGGCTGGCGGCCATATTGCCCGCCATGTTGGATATCAGTGACCTTGATTACCATGACCTTGGATGACATAGAACCCAAAAATTCGCTGAATTGTTGTGAAAGTTTCCAAAAAATTACAAAAAAAAAATTATAAAAAAATTACGTTTCGTTAAAAATTTAATTAAATATGTCGTTTAGAAAAAAATCCAAGTTTCGAGTCTTTCGGCTTGCAGGGAATGAGTTTCTGGGGCCATCCAGCCACCATGTTATGATGTCACCCAATCACCATATTGAATCCAAGTGACCTTGACCCATGACCTTGGCCCTATAACCATGACTTTAAATAACCTTTAAAAAATATAGAAA
Source organism: Dryococelus australis (assembly GCA_029891345.1). Lineage (NCBI taxonomy): Eukaryota > Metazoa > Arthropoda > Insecta > Phasmatodea > Phasmatidae > Dryococelus > Dryococelus australis. The sequence goes on along the minus strand of CM057009.1, from coordinate 82,413,519 downwards.
ATAAATAAATTTTTAAAAAATATTTTTTAAAAATCGTGATAAAAACTTATATTTCCGGAGGTTAACTCATCACCATGTCCAGCAGACGACTGACTCGCCAAAGATGTTTCTCATGTGTTGATTACCTGTATTCGCTTCGCAACACAACAGTGTTATATATTGGTTGATTACTTACGATCGTTCTACCTGCCAGTAATGGTTCGCCTTGTATTAACATTCACTTACCCTTCGGCCTCACCTTTGCTCATTCTGTCGAATGAACTCCACCCACCATATTCATTTTTCATTTATCATTTGTTTACATTTTCATCGCATAGGTGATGCTAGTGTAATAATTATCGCTTTTCCTGTAGGAAAATCTGTCAATTTAGCCACCATGTTGGTTGCTGAAGACCTTGCCCTTGACCCCAATTACATAGAACTAAAAAAATCAAGAAATAGCACAGTCCATTGAATTGACCAATACTAGCTGGTCGCAACAATAACCCATACTGACTAACTATACAAGCCAATGACTGATTTCACCTAAAACTGACTCCACGCAAGACTTGTTCCTGGCGAGATTGACTGAGAAAAAGACTATCTCCTGACGAGACTAGTTTATTCAAAACGGACGTGAACCGCCGACAAGACCAACACCCCATTCCACCCACCTATATAATCGATGATAGATAATCTCGGAAAAAGTATCTCATGAGAGTCTCGTAGCTAACCTCTTCGCACAAAATATTCCAAAATTCTCGCAAAATATTTATACCACAGCTGATCATACCAAGGGTCGTAATAACCTACCAAGCCAACTGACCAGGCCAACAAACTAGTTGCGAAACATTCCTCAAAAATATTCCCCTCATTTCATTCGTTCGCTATGTAGAACTCTTCCATTTTAAAAGACCCGAGTAAGACAAAAAAATTCAGATCAAACCATAGCCCTTCTCCTGCGCATGCTCACATGAATGTTACCTAAAATATACTCTCGGAATAGATTGTTTAACCACTTAATTGATAAGTCTTTTAGTGAAGCAGAAGGGACTGTATAAGAAATAAAACACACATTAATATGTATATATAAATTTAATTTATTTACTTATTATTTACATTTTATCTTTCTATTTATTTTGTTCACTCGATATTTACATTTCTCAGATGTTAGTAAACAATGAAGGAAGCCTACATTCTCATCAAATGTAATCTCAATCCTTCAGTTTATTGATGATTGAGGATATCTCAATAATGTATGAAAGATTCCCGCATTTTTTAACAGGTCAATCAAATATACGAGTCTATCAACAAGATCATACGGGTATTCGGGAAATATGGAATGGCCATTCTTGACGCCTTCTGCCTTCTTCACATCACTTTTCGAAGATAACTCGGTGAAATATGCGAAAAAAAAGAGGGGAACATCGTGGGAATCATCATCATTCTAACACGATACTTCCAAACTGTCACCATAGTCATTATCATCAATGCTATCATCATTATCATATTCCCCTCCTGTTTCAGCCTCAATATCAAGTTACTTATCGTTGTGGGAGTCACATTGTCATCCCCAGCATTTAGAGCTGACAACCGTTTATTTTTAACTTTGTCGACTTCACGTAAGCGCATTGTAAGTGAACATTCATCACAACTGACTCAATCATACCTCATGGATCTCTCATTCCGTCATTAGCATAAACTGGCTCGTCATAATCGTCTGCGGAAACAGTGCCCATCGATGCAGCAGGAGGTATTGGCGACATCACTTGCTGGCTCCCAGTAGACGAACCCTTGCAGGTCTTGATGGGAACTCGCATGATGAAGCATTACGACAATGACCACAAGCAATTTATGTAAGGTAATACAAAGAAAGAACAAGTCAAAATCTGCAAGGGTTCGTCTACTGGGAGCCATCAAGTGATGGCGCTAATACCTCCTGATATATCGATGGGAAATGTTTCAGCAGATGATTATGACGAGACAGTTTATGCTAATTATGGAATGAGATACCTACGAAGCATGATTGAGTCGGTATGCATCGAATGTAAACTTGCAACGAATTCGTGTGAAGTTGATTAACTTGTAAATAAACAGCAGTTAGCTCTAAATACAGATGACGACACTATGATTCCTACAAATTTAATTAAACTTGACATTGAGGATGTAACAGTAAATGAATACGATCATGATGATAGAATTTATGATATTGACTATGGAGACAGTGTTGAAGTATCTGATGAGAAGGATGATGGTTGCTTTGACATTCACACACATTTTACCAACGAGTTACCTTCAACACAAGACAGTGTTGAAGTATCTGATGAGATGGATGATGATTGCTTTGACATTCACACACCATTTTACCAACGAGTTACCTTCAACAAGTAATGCGAAGAAGGCAGAAGGCGTCAAAAATGGTCATTACATATTTCCCGAATACCCGTATGACCTTGTTGATAGACTCGTATATTTGATTGAACTGAAAAAATGCGGGGATCTTTCATACATTGTTGAGATATCGTCAATCATCAATGAACTGAAGCATTGAGATTACATCTGATGAGACTGTAGGCTTCCTCCATCGTTTACTAACATTTGAGAAATGTAAATATCGAATGTACAAAATAAATAGAAAGATAAAATGTAAATAATAAGTAAATAAATTAAATCTATATATACACATTAATGCGTGTTTTATTTCTTATACAGTCCCTTCTGCTTCACTAAAAGACTTATCAATTAAGTAGTTAAACAATCGATTCCGAGAGTACGTTTTAGATAACATTCATGTGAGCATGCGCAGGAGAAGGGCTATGGTTTTATCTAAAATATTATGCCCTACTCAGGTATTTAAAATGGATGAGTTCTATATAGTCTACGAATGAAATGAGGGGAATATTTTTGAGGAATGTTTCGCAACTAGTTTGGTAGCTTTGTTAGTTAGAATGTCCTTTTTGTGTGGTCAGCTGTGGTAGAAATATTTTGCGAAAATTTTGGAATATTTTGTGCGAAGAGGTTTGCTACGAAACTCTTATTAAAGACTTTTTCGGAGATTGTCCATTATCATTTGAATATATGGGTGGTATGGTAGGTTGGTCTTGTCGGTGGTTCTAGTCAGTTTTGCAGGAACTGGCCTCGTTAGGAGCTAGTCTTGTGCTCATTCAATCTCGCCAGGAACCATTCTTGGGTGGAGTTAGTCTTAGTTGAATTAGTCGTTGGCTAGTATGGTTAGTCGGTATGGGATCTTGTTGTGACCATCTTGTAATGGTCAACTATATGGACTGTGTTATTTCTCGATTTTCCGAGTTCCATGTAATTGGGGTCAAGAGCAAGATCGTCAACAGCCAACATGGTGGCTAAATCGACAGCTCCTATGGTGGCAAAGTCGATCATTAATACAGTAGCATCACATAGGCGATGAAAAATTTAACAAATAACAAACGAAAAAATAAATGTGGTGTGTGGGGTGCATTCGATAGAATGAGCAAAGGTTGGGGAGTTGAATGTTAATACAATGCGAAACATTGGCGGCGGGTCTAATTTGCTTAAGTAATCAACCAATAAAAACACTATTTGTAGGCGATGCTAACACAAGTAGTAAACCAATGAGAAACATTGCCGTGGGTCACTAGTCTACTGGTCAGGTGATGAGGGAACCCCCGGAAATATGATTTTTTTAAATAAATTAAATAAAATATTTTTTTTACAATTTAAAATTATTATATTTGTATTAATTTTTTGTTTTAATATGGTGGTTGAGTGACGTCATAGCATAGCGGCTGGTCAGCTCCAGTCCCCCATCTCATCTAAGCCGAAACATTCGAAACTTCAATTTTATAAAAAAATTCAATGAGTTTTTAATAAGATTTTTTATATTTCGATAGTAATTTTTAGTGGTTTTATAGTTCATTGGGAATTTTTAAACAATTTATTGAATTTTTGGTTTCAATGCCATCCAAGGTAATTATAATGGGGTCAAAATCAAAGGTTAAGGTGAAGTTCATCGACATCCAACATGGCGACCGGATGATGTTACAACATGGCAGCCAGTCGGCTCTGGCTCTTCGTCTCCTCTGAGCACAAACATTAAAAAATTTAATTTCATATGTTTTAAATAACATTTTAAATACATTTTTTATTTATTGTTTATCATTTTTATTAAATTTTAATAAATTTATAAAATAGTTTTATAATTATTTTTTGCGATTTTTTTGGGGTTTTCATGGTCAAATGTGACCAGGGTCAATGTCACCTGATTGTAACATGGCGGACAAAATTGCCGCCATCCGACCGGAATGACAGAGCAATAACAGCTCCAAGCTCCGACGCCGAACGCCGATGTGCTAAATCCGCCATAATTATTCTGCTAACCTATTTTTGGGAAGTTTTGAGAATATGAAGATCTACAAGTGAGCCGGGAAGTTTTCTGAGCCAAAAGAAGACAGAAACGTTTCATCGTCTGAGGGACGCGGACTCATGCAACAGTATTTCTTTCCACCATTTAGAGTAATGCAGCAGCACCACAAGTGACCCCTTTATCCCCCCGCATTATTGTGGGGTGACTTGCAGAAAAATATTTGTATTACCGACGTCACTTACTCTTATCTTTCGTAGACAACCCCACAAAGGGGAATTTGTTTGCAGTTTTGTTATAATCGGGTGACGTTCAAAATGGGAATGGCGATTCATCGTCATTAGTGACGAATCTAGACTTGGCCTGAGCATGGATAAAAACTCTACTCGAGGATGAAGGACACTGCGCAGCACCCAAATCCGTGCTTCATTTTTAATGTCACGACGCCTGAAATGGCGGCATAGTAATGTTGGGAACAATGGCATATGATTCGTTGTATTGCCTGGTAGCAATCAGAAATATGCAACGACAAAGCGGCACGTTTATGATATACTGCGGCCTCATATGCTTCTCTTATTCGTATTTCTCCAATGTACGATTTTACAATAGCATAATACCTACCTAAAGACAACGCACAAGTTATCCAGGACTGTCTTAATGTTGTGCACACCCTTCCTTGACCAACACTGTCTCCCAACTTGTTGACAATATAACATAAATAGATGGTACTGCAACTTCAGCCATTAACCTGTCTGCATGATCTGGAGCAGTACTTGAAACAACTGCGAGATGATCTTCTACAGGATAACATAAGGCAACTTAATGACCCCATAACGGACTATATTGTAGCAGGTATACTTGGTAGGGGTGGCGCAACAATATACAAAATCTACAATTCTAAAGTACAATTATGTCCAAGTAAATGAACTATTTCTCTTGACATTGTAATCAATTAATTTTATTACCATTCCTATTTACAGTGTCAAGTTTCTTAAAGCATTTTTTTGATCTGCTTGCGGGTTCAAATTTCTGATACTTCATTTTTTAATTTTCGTTAAATCTGCGTACTGCTTCAGTTCAACGAATTAAATAAGTTACATCAAAGTAAAAGAATAATACCTCACTTTGCAATGTAAACAGACTACATTATTTTACAGAACTTTGGTTTAAAAGTACTATTTTATTTTAAAAATTTAGTATTTTTGTAACATGGAAAATATTGATACTATTTTTGTAGAGTAGGTCTATACACTTCAGTTGCTAAAAATGCAGATGGTTTGAAAAATAACACATGCAAAAATAAAGCTTCTTAAAATGTTTTAAACCAAATTATTTTTTCTGCCCAGAATTAATTGCAATTAGACCCTCTTAAACTAATAACGTAAGTCTTGATATTCATCTATCAATGGTAACTGTACTTTAAAATTATTGTTTTTCACAACCTTATCATAGTTCGTTGAGTTAAATATACAAATGTTTTGTTTATTTAAAAAAAAACCCGTATCAAGAATAGTAAAATATGCAAGATTTGTCATGCTGCAGTAGTATAACATAAAATTCTATAATATGTTTTAGATTAAAATGAAGTGTTTTCTTCAAAGATAATTAGGAGCTATTCTTTCTAAACAAATATAATCAGTGATTAAATCAAATGAAAAATTAATTAGCCCCATTGTACGTATCATTAAAAGAAAAAGGGATTTAACACACGCTGATTTTTTATCGATGAGCTATAGAATTGCAATGTTAAATGTAAGTTAGAGAGCAAAGATCAGAATCGAACGTGTTGGTAATTCCAGTTGCTGAAACGAAACATCTCGCTTGCAGCGGGTACCGATATGTTAACAAGTAACAGAATTTCGCTAGAGATGAATCTACACGAAGGAGGATATGCCCTGAATGAGAGAGTTGCAGGTAGTGTTCGGAAAAATGTAAAACGCTGAAGATGGAAGCAGCAGTTGGCCGAGATGATACAGACGCGTAACACATAGGGCGCATAAACAGCTACGCAGCACACTATTGTATCACAATATGTATGTTAGCGCATTGGCCAACGCTACAAATGGCATAATACTTAGAGGCGCGTCTCGTTGTGGTAACATGTAGTGCATTTAGATAACAGCGTGCCATGTTGTGAACTGTGTGTGCGTGTAGGGAGATCGTTTGGTCCCGCAGTGGCGCACTAATTGAAAAATGGATTGACAAGGCGACTCAGAATGACGAAATGCAGAACTAGCAGGAAAATATGCAATAATTCGAAATAAATGAGATATTTTTGAAAACTTTTAATTTTTTCAACTGAAAGTATTTCCATTGCCTTAAAACACATATGAAACATAAGTCGTGAAATAAATCTTTGTGTCTTTTGGGGGAGTAAAAATTTTACCACCAGGTTATACTATTACGGTTAAGTATTCTTGGTTGTGGTTACTGTTTGTACTAGAAAAAAAAACTATTTGTTTACATGTAATAAGTAGCCTAAATGAACAATGAAAAGGCCGTTTTCCATTTCGGCTACAAGTGTTATTCAACGTGTAAACTATTAAATTGTTAGTTTTTTTAAGAATGCATGAAGCTCTGTAGTGTAGGATTCAAGGAGTTTCTCAGAATGTTGCCTTCGTGTTGCAGAAATAGATTCATTTATGTTTCTTGTTTTTCTTTTCGGGGTACTTAACCAAATAAAAATGGCATGTTCGCCCAAATACTATGTTTTGACTTTATAAGTTTACATGACTTAATTCTAGTTATGTGTGTATTAAAATAAGGTTTTTGTAATGATTTATCAGAAGACATATTCATAAGTTGATAAATGCACACCAGTTGTAGCTGAGAGTTGAAAGCTAAGTTCTGTAACCAATTATACACACTTAAAAGTATTATTGATATTTTATCAAATTAAAGTATGATATATTCTGTTTAAAATGAAAAAGTTGGCTTACCTGCAAACGATTCGCGTCTCCGCCAAGCATTCGTCCATGCACTGACGTCTGCTTCGCACACTGTGTACATCTACGGAATTGGATACCACAAGCTCGTAGTTTGGCACGCGAGTAAATGCCCAGGCCTTGGCACACGGTCTCACTGCAACATCAATATAAAAATTAACTGTAAAAAACCTTTTAAAACCAAGCTTTTATTTATAAATGAACTAAAAAGGTATAGATAATTATAAGAGTACTTACAGAATTTGTAGAACTTTTAATACATGGTCGAACAGTCGTAATAAACTTGACTAAAAATTAATATTTTGTATCAATTTATATTAAAAGCTTGGCATGAATAATTAAGAGCCTGACACAAGGTATGTGAGTAATTAACTTATGCAAATGAGGTACATGTTCTATATTGAAAATAGTAAAGAGCCGTACTCTAGATGTGTGCTTACTACGCTTACGAAAATGAGATATACGTTATGTATTGCGCCAAGCTTTTACATAATAAATATATAATTATTAAAAAAATTATACTTTGTAGTAAAGTTTATTACAGCTATTCGACCACGTCTTACAAGTTCTACAAATTCTGTACCTACTCCTATAATAATTTTTTTATCTATTACTATCATTTATAAATAAAACCTTGGTTTATTAAGGTTTTTTACATTTAATTGATATTAATATTTTAGTCTCACCTAGTTTTTTGTTATATTGGTAGACGATTTATAGTCTATCCACGGGAAAGTGAGCACTTTTTAAGGCCCTGCAGAATTTTTCCTTTTAGCTATTTTCTATCTTTGCGACCAATAAACACAGTATAAACATTCCACCAGTTCCAAAATTTAACGTCTGAAGTTGCCATTAAATTAATTTATTATAAGTTAGTGCCTATTGGAAGGGTCTTAAAAAGTGCTCACTTTACCGTGAACAGCCTAAATACATTCACTGACTCGTCCGTCATCGGTGTCACTTGCGATCAGGCGAGTTTCAGTGCACTCGTTTCGCGGGAAGTTGAACCGGCATGCTGAATATTCGTTATTCATCTTACAAGTGTGTTTATGTCGATGTATTTGACATTTCATTACGAGCTCGCGCAGATCGGAATCTTCAAATGGTATTTCACATAATTTACTCACACGCGGTCGATCGTTTGAATTTCTTCTTGTCTTTTACCCACACAACCATGTTGAAATGAAGACTTCCCCGGCACTGAAACTCTACACGTTACCAGAAATAGACAATTTTTCCACCAAATACTCATAGTGATTGCTAGCGATTAGGTGGGCACCGGACAGACACCTTACACACACCTACCGTGCAAACAAAAAAGTTAAATAAAAGCTTTTAAAAATACGTCTCTCAATGCTTTCCACGATGGTAACACTGTGGTATAAAGTGGCTCAGGTAGAAACGATACTTTTTCGTTCCCAAACGGCCCGTCAAACTGTTTACAAATTCATAGTTTGGAAAACAAACTGAAGATACATTGTTAACCTTATACTTGAAATTAGGAGCCATATGCGTATAGTCTGTTCACGGTAAACCGATCAGTTTCGAAAGCTCATCTATTTGTATGCACACTGTGTATTCTTCCAAAACGTGTGAAATCAACATTGTCATGGGCCTGATCCCTTTATTCATGCGTCTGCCAAGCGAAACTGAGAAATTATTAGAAAAATAAATATTTCACATATTTGATGACAGTTACACTTATATGCATTAAAAAAAACCAAAAACAAAATTAATGATATTTGTAATCACATATGTTCACCTACTTCTTTTAATTCAAGGTCAAGATATGTAACTATTTTCCCTACGTCGTTACCAACTTATTGAGCGCGTGGCAGACAGTGTGCCACTTAAAACATATGCAGGTAGGTGAATTAACATTTTTCTAAGGTTGTCTGAAATAAGTGTGAATAGACTACAGTTGTGTGTAGTCAAGTCAAAGGGAAACTACAACTTAAAAATGCGAACTATTTAAAAAATGTTTGTGCAAAATGCTTACTAAATTTCCAAATTCTTAGTATTTTAAGTACGAGGACCAATTCACACTCTACTAAAAATGAATTATTCATATGTTCCTTGGGGAACTGACGGGAACTGGCTTTGAGAAATTTCAGAACTGGCCAAAGAAAATAGTCAAGCATGGGTGAATGAACAACCCAGTCAAGCATCTTAGCTATAAAAACACAACATTCCGAGTAATATTTTCTACTTGATTTTGGCGTATTTGTATTCAGTTAATGTTTCCGTCATATGAAGTGTTATTAATACTCTCCCGTAAAATTATAAAGTTATTCATTTAACAGGGCGCGTAACCATCAGTTCCGTTACGAAGCAGCGGCAAACATTCCATCTACGCCAGCAGTAATCAAGGCTATGTATTAGGCAACATTTCATACTAGTTTTTCGGAGTCAACAATTTAGTCAGATATGCAGAGAAAGAAGGTTGGTAGAAGAAACGACCCATATAAAACTATTAGCATTCTTGGAATAATATCGTGTGTCTATTCCAATGTACGACAATAATTTTAATTATCACTCTCTAAGCCCTAATCAGTGATGTCAATCAGTGAAATAACAGGCATTGAACATAAATTTATAAGCTATTGCCGAGTGGCAAATCGAGCAAATGAAATGGGAACAAGTGACTTATGGCAATGTAATTTTTGACATTCAGTGGTAATCAGAAATAAAACTGTGAAATTCGGCCATCATATTAATTAGCTATCAGGGACTGCTTATCAGTCACTCAATTTTCACTGGTTTTCACTGACTTCGCTAAATTCCCACTGTTTCAGGTTTTGAGTGTATTTTAGCGTAAAACCTTACGCTATGCTCAAACCGTTTCCTAGTAAACGAAAAAAATAATAATTTTATTGGAGAACAATGTCTTTACAAAAATTAACGAAGAGTGATTTTCAGGTACGAAATGTGCCGAATCAAATGGACAATATTGATGAATTGAGCTGATATGAGTGACATGGAACGCGATTGACAACCAGGTAATTAGAAAATCCAGATGGGGAGTACAATAATTTTTCTGTGAGTATTTAAATGGACTTTTTCCACTGCCGTCAATAAGCTTAAGAACCAAAAAATAAAAATAAAACTATTAAGCACGAGGGCCGACAACGCAAAGTCTCCAACATGTGTTCTATTTTCCCTTCCCGGACAACTAGTGACCCTAATCACGCAGTGAACAGAATATGTTTTACGTAGTTTAACTTGGGTACATTTTATTCAGTTTCATTTCGTCGCTTAAATATGAGCAACGACTTTCGCCTGTTTGTCTCCTCGGTGACCACTGCACTTCAATCATTAGTTTTCATTCGTGAACCAGTTATTAACTCACTTATAATTAATTTAGTTACCTCTGTGCATTATTAGTGCTTGTTCAAATGACAGAGTTTCGAGAATCTTAGATTCATGGAGCATATCTTCTAGTTCATATGTTGCTACTCTTTTCTGAATGTGCGGGCCCCTACAGTACGTTGGAGTTATTCCTCTTTTCTAGGTGGAACGGTTCGCATACACATCCAATTAAGTATTTGTGAGCAAACAGTTGGAACCCACCTCCACATCCTTGTCACCAGAAAATTGTATACTCGTCGTTGGAATAGCTCAGGTTCATCGAAAGTCTATTTTAGTATTTCTTCCGTGCTTTGAGAGGTTTAAATTCACCTATTAAGTTCTCGTCACCACTAAAACCATAATGTATTTCGTATATGTTCGTTCGCAATAAATTTTGATGTTAATAAATTACTTTCAGTTTAACGTAATATATAATAACGTAATAATAATAGACTTTGCACTAGTTGTTAGTGATGCATCCCAGGTTTTGATTCTCCAGAATCTAATTTCATTACTTTTAAGTCGATTTTATAACTGAAGTTTACATTATAATTGTCCTTTGTTGCCGATGCCTACAAGAACACCTTTACGTAAGTTATTAGATAAAATTATAGGAAAATACAATTATGTATACATTTATTTAGGTAACTTTTGTGCAATTTATTTAAATGTTAAATTATTTTTGTTTTTGAACCCGATTTAATTTAAATAATAAATGCAGTGATCAGCTGAATTATCACGACACAACCACAAGTTCCAATTTTCTTATTTATAAATATATATTTAATCTCTGATTTCAATTGTTCTGTAACGGGAGCGAATGTCTCGAATTTTTTGCTAATGTACGACAGTTAAGTGATCTCTTCAATACGAGTAATTGGTTCCTGTGAAATGTTTTCTTCGTAGTGTCGTGCTGGTGTTTTATAAATTAGTCATGGGCCCTTGATGTATTTGTTTGGCTATTTTGTATTATGTTTGTTGCCAGGGAGTCACTGCATATCTGTAAATATAAATGAATATTTTATTACCATCTTTGTTTGTACATGGGTATACCTTCCCGAAAGTATCAACACTGAAAGATCGCAATCTCTTCGTTGAGATTGCGATAAGTGAAAGATCACTATCTCTTCGTTTAGATTTCCAGCCTTCATTGTGGTAAATTATATTTTATATTCGCCTCTTCCATCAAATCCTGCGGGATATTACCGAACGTGATAGTACTTAACTATATATACATATAAAACATAAAAGATTTGCATAACATTTCGAATATTAGTTGGGACCAGCGAGCAATTTAAGTATAGGTATAAAGATGAAGTGTTGGTTTATGGTATGCCTACGAACAATATCCCAACGTCTTCTTTGGTGGTACTATGGTTGACTCAACCTGGAGTACCTACGTGGTATTCAATGCTATTCCCAAACTCTGAGATTAAGACCAAGGCAAGCCAGGTTCATTCCCAGGTTCATTCATCACTTTCCGGATTTGTGCATGTGGGAATCGTTTCAGACGATGCCACTGGTCGGCGGGTTTTCTCGTGGAGCTCTCGTTTCCATCACCCTTTCATTCTGACGCTGCTCCATACTCACCTCAATCATCCTTATCGGCTCTCAAGATCTCGCTGTTAAGAGTCGCCCAATTTTTCACTCTTAGGGTATGATCCTTGAAACTTGGATAGTTTTATCTAATGTGCGCTTCTCAGGCATTAATGCACCATACCACCAATTTTTCCATATTTAAATCAAAATCTCCAAATGAACATAAAAGCTGGCCAACCAAATATCCGAAACCCCAGTTCAAAATACCAGATGTCACACATACTTCAAAAAGTACCTTAAAACATACCTGAAAAACTGTATATCAAAGTTCATGCCTCAAAAACAATCCTCAATATCATGCCTCAAAAACATACCTCAGAAAACACACCGCAAAATGATACCTCAAACAAAATACCTCGAAAACATGCCTGAAAACACACATAAAATTCACATCTGAAAAAAAAAATACCAAAAAAATCATACCTCAAAAAACATACTTCAAAACTTACTTCAAAATTCATACCTCAATATCATTACTCAAAAATCATACCTGAAAAACTTACCTCAAAAATCATAACTAAAAAATCTTACCTCAAAAGTGTACCTCAAAAATTATTACTAATTCCTTCAAAATATTACTACATAGCAGTATATATAATATATTATTTCAGTACCCTTGTCAGCATTTGTGTATAAGAGAACTGATTCAGAAGTCATAGCAACTATTGTTTCCCCTTCCGAAAATGACCCAACACAGGAAATGTAGTATGTACTGTTGTAAGTGTACGACATTTACATTTTAAAGGTGACACTACTCGGGGTTATGAATGCGGGAATGTCTGGCGAATAACAAAGACAAACATAGATGCTTGAAATCACCGTTTAATTGATATATTCTAGTACATTTTGTATACACTCATTTGAACGGTTACGTATCGTATGTATACAAGCTGTTTTATCATCCTTCAAAGTGGTCTCAGAGATTGTGCACTGTTCGTTGCCAGCGATGAGGCAGACGGGAAATACCATCGGCTGCACGAGATCCGTCAATGTGCGCAACCTCTCGTCGAAATGCTGTAATGATATCTGCCTCATCGCTGGCAACAAGCCGTGGACAACCTCGGAGACTTCTTTGAAGGATGTTAAACAGCTCGTACACGTACAATACGTACCCGTTCACGCGAGAGTATACAGTTTGTACGAGAATATCTGAATCATACGATGTTTGCAAGCAGCCATATTTGCCTTTATTCATTGCCGGACATTCCTGCATCCATACCTCATGTGGTGTGACCTTTAAAACGTAGATGTCAAACACTCACAACCATAGTACATTTCCTGTGTGGGTTTTTTTTTTCGGTAGATAAACAATTGTTGCCACTTCTGAATCAGCCCTCGTATATAAATATAAAATTATTTTAAGTGATTTTATCTATGTGTTTTTCAATTGTCTGTGATTTATTCTGGCAAAAACATGTGTGTGTTTTCTCAGTGTGTTCCCACATACTAAACATTGAAAACATTTATAGCAGAAGACCTTTTGTGGACACAAGCGGGGCTCTTTACTGTTAAAATAATCGTGATAATATAGAAAAATGATAGTTGTCATTCTGACACATTAACTTGGACATTGATTTGTATGTGCTCATCCTCCATGTACTGAAGACTCTTGTTTGTAAGAAAGCTTACGACTAACTGTAATCAAAATGTAATCGAAACCGATGCCTCCATCGTCGAATCGTCGATGGTGCCTAGATACAAACAAAGTTTGTGCTTTCGACTACACTGCGTGGCGACATGAGAAAATTGAATGCCTGAATAACCAATTCCGTGTGATTTTTAGCTGAAAAACTCCCCTAGGCAGTTGTTGATACCTTGGATAGACACGTCAAGGCATGTAAGTATAGTAATATCCTACCAAGAAAGAGCATGTGTCAACATCGCTACATCCTGTTAATATGCCAGATAATATGTTCGGAATGGTCAATAAAATCGACTTTCAGCATGCCATACAGTCTGTTCTTCATCTGAAATATATACTTTGTAAACTGGCACATTATGTGGACAAGGTTCGAAAAAATATTACAGTACCAATATCTGCGAAGACAAAAGCCGCCAGCAACGCCCCAACTCACAAGTATAGTAAACTCAATGCTGAAAAACAGAATGGTGATAAAGACGATAGGGAAGAGAGTTTTTGTTATGAAGGTGATGACGTTTTTCCTGATTACTCACACATCTCCAACAAGTCTGCTACCACACACCAACTGAAAAAAATGTATAAGACGACAAGAACTGTCGCTATGCATTTCCCGAAGAACCGAATGAACTTGTTTATTGACTCAGACATTTGATTTACCTGCTGAAAGGTAGAGATAATTCGCACATTAAAGTAAAAGCATCAATAATATATAGTAATATGATTTGGTATATTCACGCACAAGGGCGTGGGGAGTAGGATTGCAGGATTGGGGAACCGCCATTATGTTACGTCCACCGAACGCCATCTTGGATGTCATTGACCTTTTACCCCACAGCCGTGTGACCTTTGACCTTGACTCCAACGACCTTTACCCCAAAACCACAAAAAAAAAAAATTTAATTTCGAAAACTCCTCAAAAAATCCCAAATATATATATATATATATATATATATATATATATATATATATATATATATATATATATATATATAATTTTTAAAAAATCCGAAAAAAATGTATTATTACAAATAATTATAAATTTTTTAAAAATTATTAAAGATTCCTCAGAAATAACCCAGCTGCAATCATGTGGTAACTTGGTGATTGACTGGTCGGTGTCTGCACAATGTATTAAAGACTGTTCACGTTAAAGTGAGCACTTTTGAAATCAACCTTAGAAGAAAGTCACTGCCCCGTCATGCTAATATTTCAACGGGCGCACTGAGTGGCATGTGTCCAGTAAAGATGGTATCGATGGAGGAGAAAGTAGTTTCATATATTAACGTCCTACAAAAAGTGTTAGGTAACAATTTGTAATAATTTAAATTATTTAACTAGCTTTATTTATTTTTATAATCCATCGAAGTGTAAAAATGAGCAGATTTGTACAATATATACTTTTCTAATAATTTCACAGTTTCGCTTGACTGGCGCGTGAATAAAGTGACGAGGGCCATGGTAATGTTAATTTTACATAAGGCGGAAGAACACACAACATGTGTACAAGTAAATCTTAAGCAGGGCTTTCAAAAGTGCTCATTGTATCGTGAACAGCCTATAATGGTGCAGTATGATTAGTTCAAAATCAATATGATGCCATAGAGCTTGTACACTTGTATAATATAAGCAGTAGGGAGTTAAACTGAGAGGTTTAGTGTGACAGCAGCTTTGTGGAAGGTGGATCGCCTCGGCTAGCTTCTGCCGCTTCACATAAATTTATTCTCGAGTTTTTATTTTCAGGACATTCAATGTCATGATGGGGTCAAGGTCAAAGTAGTGTGCATCTAATATGGTTGCGGTAGTCTGTAATGTATTATGCGTGTTGACTTTTATGTATTTTTTCAAGCGTTTTTTTTATTTGCAGTGTCATTTACGGTCATGGGGTCAAGATCGACGTAGTCTGCATCTAATATGGTGGTGGTAGTCTTTAATGTATTGTGCTAGCTGATTTTTAGGTATTTTACTCGAGTTTTTGTTTTCAAGATCATTCAAGGTCATGGGGTTAAGGCTTGGTAGTATGTATCTAATATGGTTTTGGTATCCTGTAATGTGTTATCCTTGCAAACTTTCATTCATTTTTCTCGAATTTTGGTTTTCAAGATCATGGGGCCAAGGTAAAGGTAGTCTGCATCCAACATGGTGGTGGTGGTCTGTAATGTATGATGCTTGCTGACCTTTATGCGTTTTTCTCGAATGTTGTTTTTCAAGGTCACTAAAGGTCATGGGGTCAAGCTAAAGGTAGTCTGCATCCAATATGACGAATGGAAGATGCCTACCAAGCTGGTGGCCTCCAGTAATGTAAAAAGAAATGACGAGCGAAAAAACAAATGTGGCCACCTCCAGTAGCATGTAAACAATTATGGCTGATTCCAGTAGCATGTAAACAAATGGCGAACGAAAAAACAAGATGACGAAATGAGTATAGGTGAGGGTAGTTGGTGCGAGGGAGTCAGTTGTCTGCTGGATTCGAACAGAGGTGAGTAATTTGTGGTTTTGGGGAGAATGAAATGTAAGTTTTTTAACTAAATTTGTTATAAATTTTTTACGGTGACTTTTTTTAGGTAAAAAAGGAAAATTCCGAGGAAAAAAAGGAAAAATGGCCGCCGGTTTTAGAGACTTCTTAATAAAATTTTATAAAAACAAATAAAAATGATTTGTTAAACTTTTTAACCAAATTTTTATTACATTTTAAAATAATTTTTTTATGAATTTTTAATCGATTTTAAATTGTTGTGAATATTTTGTAAATATTTGTGATTCTTTAATAGATTTGTATTTTTTCACTTTCAAGGTCAAAGGCCAATGGTTATGATCCCGGTCACCTGTCTGACCCTGGATCTGATCCCTGGCACCTGGGTCGCTGATCCCTGTCAGCATTTCTGAAAAAAAGGGTAATTTCTGAGGATTATTTTAATAATTTTTAAGTAATTTTTTAATTTTAATCATACTTTTTCCGGTTTTTTTTTTTTACAAATTTTAGGCATTTTTTAAAGTTTATAAATGTTTTTTTGGGTTAAAGGTCATCGTGGTCAAGGCCAAAGGTCACACGGGTCAGGAGTAAAAGTCAATGACATCCGAGATGGCGGTCGGGTAACGTAACAAGATGGCGGCTCCCCAATACTACAATCCTACGCCCCACGTCCTTGTGCGTGAACATACCTAATTATATTTCTATCGATGAATTGAAGGAAAGGCGTTACATCGAATTAAACCATTGGGTATTATCCATGATCTGCTAGCATCGAATGCAAAGTTCAAGTTTATGAAATAAGTTAATTTGTGCATACATAATAGAGCCTGTTTAATTTTTAGAACTTTTTATATGGCTTTTCTTAGGTACAATAATTGCGGGCAAGTGCATATGGTTCAATAGAAGTACGACTTCCTTGGGTGCGTTTAAAGATGTCTGATTTTTTGACGAACGGATGAAATGAGGAATATTTTTGAGGAATGAATGATTTTTTTAATACCGTCTTTTGAGGGAAGGTTTTAGAGGTATTAATTTTGTGGTATATATTTTAAGGCCTGAATTTTTAGCTATGAATTTTTTTAGGTTTGGTTTGTGAGGTATAATATTTGAGGTGTGATTTTTCAGGTATGATATTTGAGGTCTAATATTTAGGGTATGTTTTGAGGTATGTTTTTAAAGGTATGCTTTTAGAGGCATGTTTTTCAAAGTATGTTTTCGAGGTATGTTTTTGAGGCATGTTTTAAGAGGTATGTTTTTCGAGGGAAAGTTCTGAAGGAGGTATGTTTGACATCTGATTGGTTGACCTGCGCGTTTGTGACATTTGGTTGACCGTCTTGTATGCTTGCTTGGAGAGGTTAATTGAAGTATTGAATGAGTGGTGGAATGGTGGATTTATGCCCGAGAATATCACAGAAGAGAAGACTTTCTATCACCCAAGTTAGGCTCAAACATTCCATGTTTTTACCTTAACATTTTGCGAATAGCATCGACGTCAACGTAGGCAGTCCAGCTGGAGTCAACGATGGTACCACCTAAGACTAAGGGACATGTTCATAGTCAGATATTTCTGCAATGACGATCCAGATATTATATTCCTCGGAGTTGGTATGAGGTTAGTCCGGATCAAGGGTTGACTAACTATGTCATATTCATAAACCCCGACTCGAGTGGACTAACTTTAGTCGAGGGTTCATCGAAGTAAACTGTTGCCAGATGTAAAGCGCATGCGCATTGCAGATTCTGGTCTCAAATAAAAGCTTTTATACGAAAGGAAAGTCTCATTGAGACGACTCACACATTGAAAGTATCTTCAATCACTTCAAACAGATATTGTTCGTTTTAACTAATGACCAAATTTCCTGTAAATTGCCACCTATGTAATATCTTATTAATGATTTAATGGTCAGCATACACTTTAATTTGTTAATCCTAAACTAAAATTGACTGTGTAGAGCAGTGGATAAGGTCCCTGTTTTGTATGTGTGATTTACAGGTTCGAATCACACTTGTTCATTCTAAAATTTTAATATGACTATTTCTTTCGATGGTAAGAACATGTTAGCAAAATTAATTATGTCCTGTAATATTTTTTTCCATATATGCAAAAAAAAAATTCTTTAATTTTTTTATACATCAGTATCGATCCTGTATTGTAATACCGCAAAATGGAGAACGAAAAAAATATAGTGATAATCTTTTTGTTCATGTTGATCTGTTAAATTTTCGTTAATGGGATGTGATTCGAACTTGCACCCTAGAGAAAATCACTCCACAATGTTACTATTGATCTACCGATACACTTATTGAAAAAAAAGAAAACTTTACTAGGCCTATATATATTTACAAAATAGTATTTTTATACAAATTCTCTTTGAAAGTATTAATACCACTTCTTGTGAGAATCGGTTTTCAGAGAAGTCATTTGATTAAAACAGAAATTCGAAAGGCATTTCTCTAACTCAACACTGATATTTTATGATTATATTTCTTTTGAAATATTATTCACGGAACATTTTATCCATCATATCGTCATATTTTTGGTTCGACAGTTTGACAAAATTGGCCTTCAGCGTATTGTTTGTGTTCCGTAAGTTTGTCTAGCTTTCACTTTCATGCAATATTAACAGACTTCTCTAATTTTAAGTTCGCCATGTGTTTTTTTGACTTCAATACGTCGTTAGTCCTACCCTAAGTCTGGACTAAAAGTTAGTCGGTACTAAATCAATATAATTCCTGGACTAAAAATACTTAGGCGCTCTGAATACCAAAATATTTGGCTGGAAAACGATATTTTCTTAATATGGACTAAAAAGACTACAAATAAGGCCATAAGTCGGGATGATGGTCGTAGGCATACCATTAAACGAGCGCTTCATCTTAATACCCTACACGTCAATTGCCTGGTGGTACGAACTGGTATTCGAAACCTTAGGTAGAGTTTTTTTATATATGAGTAACTAATTACGAACATGTTCGATAATATCCTACGGATTTTGATGGAAGATATAAACATAAAATAAATATAGCTTACCACTCTGAATACTGGACATATTTGGGAAGAGAGTGCGATCTGTCACCTCTCACATCAGATGAAGAACTATGATTTGTCGTGACTTTGGCTATGTAAATTATCTGTAGAGGACGAGATACCACGTGACCAACACCCCATCAGGGGCAAGGAATGCGGTGTCATTGTGAAATCGCCAGCGCAGTCTAGTGGTAGTTGTTGGGGTTGTGGTGTAGTGTGTAAATTATATGAAGCTGATGGAGGAGAGACGATTCGAGCGATTACGAGTAATGAGGTAGCGTAACGTAAGCCCATGATTCGTTGTATGGGGTAGTTGGGGGGGGGCGAGAGTCGATTAGATAATAATTGTATACAACGGTAGGATGTATGGGAACATATTAATTACCCAGTGGAAAAAATGGCAAAACTCTTTGGAGAGAAGGGCGGGGGTCTCTTTGGGGATGGTTGGGGAGGGAGGTGTAGGCAAATGGCATGATAGTAATGAGGAGAGGGGGTCATGTGAGATGTAAAACCAATTAATTTTCTAATGGGTTTTTTTGGGTGAGATTTATATCAATAAACTACAATACAAACTGGCAGTGATTGAGGAGGAGAAGGGTCTCATGAAAAGCCAATAAAAATTTGGGAATGTGAGGGGTTGTAACGTAAATCCATTGAGATGTTAGAGGGTGGCCAATAAAAATGTGAAGTGTTGGTTATGGGGACATAGGCGATCCGGCTAATAATTCGATCTTTGTGTTGGAGGGTGATGAGCCTAACGAATTCATAAATAAAAAAAAGTGGTGGGGATCAGTCGTCTGCTGGTCTTCATGCTAGGAGGGTGTGCTCCACCATCTTTGTTTCAAACAGCGGATCTCCTGCATGTACACCTTTAAATATTTTTCCAAAATTTTTAAAATTTGTAAATTTTTTGAAAACTTTAATTTAAAAATTTGTTGTAAATTTTGTTATATATATTTTTTAGGGCTTTTAATATTTTTATTAGTTTTTGTGATTGTTTTCAGTTTAAGGTATTCCAAGGTCACGGGCACAGGGTTAAGTTCACGAATGCGAGGTCAAGGTCACCCAAGTATAATATGGCGGTCGGGTGACGTCACAACAGGGCGCCCGGCCTGCTTCGGTTCCGATTCTGGGTGCCGGTTTCCTCATATCTCTCCAGAAATATTCTACTTACTCGTATATACATATATTTTATTTATGAATAAAATACGTATAAGAAGAGTTTGTCCTCAAATTTTCGTAAACTACCATTGTAAGATTATCGTAATAAAGATATGTTCCAAAATGAAAATTGATAATTACCACAACACGCATATCTATTAAAATCGCAAAAGTCGGTCATAGTGGGAAAAATCTGAAGTAAACTCTTTACATTCTTTATCTAATGTGGAATTTATGTATCTCTTTTGTATAATTAATTATGACATGTAATTTTTTATTATATTTATAGATTTTTCATGCAGTTCGAAGCTAAATTATTAGCTCAGTAAGTATTAATAATATATAAACATTATAACTTCTATTAATTAATATAAATTTCTAACATTTAATGTGGGGACCGTTTAACAAGAAGAAGGTCTTGTGGGGCAACTAATTAGAAATAATTAAATACATATAATTTTTTGAGATAAAGATGATTGAGATTAGGATGAAAGTTATTAAAGATCAAAGTGATTCACTAGAAGTCAATGCCACTATATGTTATGGACATGGTACTATGACATCAATAATGGCCGATGTCCAACCGGATTGACAGATAATGTACAGTTAGTCTTACACATTCATCAATCTTCTGATACTATTTTCATGTGTTTTCACTCTCTATAACTAATGTAAGTGATTCAGATTCTATCACATTAAGCAGACCCATTTACATTCCTGTGTGTAAAAGTGGGAAGAAAAGAAAATAAAAGTCTCTGGTATTTTAGTTATTTACCCAGCGATAATTTTCCAAGTACTTACATTTTTTTTTTTTTTTTTTTTTTTTTTTTTTTTTTTTTTTTTTTTTTCGTATAACAGATATTAAATAAAATTTATAAATGCGTTATCCGATACATGTAGATATCAATTTTATAGCAAATTAAAAAGTGGCATTATTATCACAGTAAATTTTATTCCACACTAAAATATAATTTAATTCGTTAAACATTTGACGGTAAACAACTTAATTCAGTGTTCACCTAAATAATTTATTATCAGAAAACCTTTTTTCTTTCATTTCGATTGTAAATACATTTTATTTATATCTGAAAAATAAATAATTTACTACTATTATTAAATAAAGGAATGGCTGTATGCATTTTGACCGAAATGCTGTATTTTGCATATCCGCCTACCATAAAAGGGGTTTTCAGAATTAGCGAGAGCTCAGGTACTTAACACACCTCTCATAATGCCACTGTCTACTACGAAGATAACTGAGATTGTTCCCACCATGCCATGTGGTTTGTTTCGATGCAACTGCCACTTAGCAGCTTACAGCAGAACATAATGCAGCTATTTCAGAAAACTTCAAGATCTTACTGACCACCACGAATTTGCACTTAATGATAGGTGGGACTTAAGTTCTTCAGGAAAGTAAATTATAAGGGACACAAAAATGTACAGGCACATAGTAAATAGTATTCCAAACACAGCCACACTGCAGCATACACCTACATAAACATAATAATAAACGCAGGTATTCTCACAAGGCCCCGCCACCATTTTTAACACAGATCAGAACGTCGAAGTCGTACAGTTAATTTCAGACACACATAATTTTATGCCATTCAATCCTGTGAAATAAAATGTGGGAAATAGTCAACTTTATTACTTGTGAAATTTACTCCTGACGAAGAAAATATTTCTGCTATTAGTTTAAGTGATAGGAAAAGTATAAACTGCTCTTTAAAATGTCCGTTTATCCCAGCATATGTAATTCTGGCAAAGTAATAGTTTTTATGTTAACATTATTATATTTTTCCGTCACCTTGCAGACAAATCTTCTGAAAGAAAGCGTGATCAGGCGCTGGCTGAAGTACTTTCCCGTCAGCATCAGAAGAACGATCTAAGGCGAAACAACGTTGTCGTCCACCCAGCACCACTTCCAGTGAGATGGCCAGACAGCGCTCTCTTATGAGGGCGCATTGCACCAGACATTCGCCGCTGATTCCAATGTCTGAGCGCGTTCTGATTGGTTCTCTGTAAAACACATTTCCGTAGAAATAAGTACGGAGTACCCATAACGGTATCACAGTTGATGGCAGCTATAACGAGTTCAGTTTTTATGTTAAAACCATTGTGTTCTAGCCATTTTAATAAAGACAGAACGAATATGTAGTGCACATTAATAAGATGAATGAAAAGGTGGTTGGAGAATTTGTTCAGATTACTTTTTCTTGGTAGAAGGCTAGAATAAAGTATTAATTCCTTTGTGGCAAATTTATTATCACATAAAAATATCGATCTACATGTGTCACAAGTCAATTTGGGTAACTCACCCAGTATCAATCTAAGTTGGCCTAGCATTGGCACTTCGTTGGAAAGGTTGGCTATATGTTGGGTTGGAACACACATATTAGTCCAGTGTTGGCCCAATGTAAAATGATACCAATTTGCTACCACGGAAATGCTAAGAAATTACTTAGCACCCCTCTCCCGACTGTGAATTCAGAAAATTCCATAACTGATTGCAAGTGTAACTCTCTTATTTCAAATGGTTGGTAACAAGTTTGTAAACATATTGTTGTTAATAGGAAATAGGTATTTTGAGTGAAAACTAAGCAATCAAAATTTTATGCAAAAGTATGTAACTAACTTTTTGAATAAAAGCAATGGCATTTTCTTGAATTATATACCTATAATCTGAAGGTGCTTCATGAACTGATACAGTTCTCTTTAAAATATGTTAATTTAGTTATGTGTTGTGTCAATCTCGTTAACACAATGATTGATAATTGTTTACTTGAACCAACATTACTATAATTTTGTATAACTGTTTTAAATATTTTTTTTTGCGCTCAAACTATGCCTTATTTAAAATTGACTTTTATTTTGGTCATGTGTTGATTACTTTTTGGAAAACACTGTCGGCATTGGGTATTTAAACATTTGTTGGCCGACATTGTGTAACCAACATAATGATAACAAAGTTAATTGCCATATTTATGATGAAATAACGATATAATTTCGTATGATAGGTTAAAAAAATGTTCGAATACAAAACCATGTATTATTTAAAATTGACTTCTTTGTTGAAGGGGTTGTAACTTCTTGGAAAACATACTGTCGGTATTTGGTATGTAAGATTTGTTTGGGCCAACACTATACATCCAACATTATTTCACGAATAGAAACTAATCATTTTAAAAGGGGAAAAAATAATATTCACAGCATTTGAGAACATACCAAATCTAATTTTTCTTTAACATGCAATTTTTTTCCTCGTGTGTTGAAACAATGTTGTGGATATGGCAGTTGTCTATGGAAACTTTTTGTTAGGATGACACAACATTGAATTGAATACATTATGCCAATAAAGGATATTATAAACATTTTCTAACACATGCACCCACACACACACACACACACATACATATATATATATATATATATATATATTCTTCATGGTTCACGTTTTTTAGCATAAAGAATTTCTAAGCATAAATTATATTTTATTGGTTGTGTATTGGTCATTTGTATTAAATAATTGGTTGTACTGGTAGGTTTTTAATTCAGTTTCAAATTAGTAAAATCTTATTTAAATACATAAAATAATATAGCACAGTATATCGAATTGCAACATGATGGTATGTGCTTATAATCTCATGTATCACAATTAGTCAAAATTGTGTCGTGGGCTAATTTTCTACAGGGCGCGAGTTCAAATCTTCTAAATCTACTAAGGAAATTTTAAGGGCACAATAAGAAGTGAAAAGTTATGAATACAAATAAGGTAAAGGAAATACATTTTTTAAAGTTTATTTTGTGGGTAACATTTATTTAAAACACTAGTACCCAACGTAAGCAGAATATTATTTACTGTTTAGAATTATTCATAAAATAACACATTTTGCTAACACATTAACAACGTCGAAACATGATAGTAAATATTTGTTCGGTAAAGGACTGTGTGAATGCCTTTCTGAAAGAAAAATGCACTGCTCTTTAAAGTGTGAACAACCATAACATTATGTTGGGCCAATGTTCTATTTCAATTGGCAACCAACATGGACCAATTATGGGCCAACGTAGGCGTGCATTACATTTTGGCGTTGGGCCAAAGTAATACGCCTATGTTGGCCCAATGGTAAAGACAAACGTTGGGCCAATGTTGGACCAACCTAATTTTGCTACTGAGGTCACTGAAGGAAATGTTCATTTGGAAAGACACATTGTTGGTCAATTGCCCAGACTTGGGAGTACGTAGATTTATGGATAGGTTCACCGAAACTACGAAATACCGACGAGCGTACAGCATTGACGAGCTCAAATACCCATGAAGAAGCTAAGAAACACCAAACCTCAGCACCGGTTCATACACAAAGATATGATAAAAGCAATCAAGTTACTCTTCAATTTTAAGAAAATGAGGATAAAATCGATTCCAGAAATGCATAAAATTCAATATACATATAACATTTTTATTTGTTAATTCATTTTGAAAATAAATTAAGTGTAATTATTACAAAAAAAATTCGGTTCTATGGCAAAAATCATGAACATCTTTAATTCCCAAACAAAAATATGAAAAATTTGGAAATGTGTAAAATTTTTTATAAATTAATATGGGACTTTAGTGCCTATCGCAAAAATTAGTTAATTATGACAGATGTAAAGAATGTCTGACATATTTATACAAGTAGATATAAAATGCTGGTTCTAGCAAAATTACCTTATCATTAAAAATCTATTCTTAAAAATGCCTAAAATTACCACACACACACACACACATACACACAGATATATATATATATATATATATATATATATATATATATATATATATATATATATATATATATATCAAATGATACAAACAAAACTCAAATTGTCAAATGACTTAAACAAATGAAAAATCGTGCATTTTCAGTACTTTAATAGAGTAGAATAATTAATTGAAACCAGTTAAAATAATGCATATATGCATACATATAAATGAATGATATGATATAAATATTTCTAGAACAAGAGAATGACAATATAAAAACAATAAAAAGCTAATACAGATAATAAATAATTATTCGAAAATGTGGGCAGATAGTATTACTTCTTTATCAGGATTGCTTCTCCAAAAGACTGTAGCTACATAATACACTGTTCCAGAGACTACATCAGCGACTGCGTGAGTATGGGACCTACTATCCATTGTACGAAGGCATCAAGGCAAGAGGTGATTGTATGCTGCATTTTGAAGAACAAATACGGTACAGTTGATGCGAACCTGTCCACAAGCACACGTGCGATCGCTCACAATATGGACGTCAGCCACACCTCCATTTGGAGAGTGCTCCATCAGCACAGACTACATCTATTCAACATGCGACAGGTAAACGCACTTTGACCAGCAGACTTTTACCCCCGTGTACGGTTTGCACAGTCATGTGTGGGCAGATTAAAATCAACGTGCATTGTTAGACACACATCACCAACAACAGTTTGCTGTGAATGTGTGGGCTGGAATCGTCCACGAACAAGTTATTGAACCCTTTATCCTTCCAGCCCATTTAGATGGACAGGCATATCACAACTTTCTGGAAAACGAGTTACCCCTATATCTAGAAGATGTGCCGCTGAATATACGAGTCAACATGTGATTTTAACATGATGACACCCCATCGCATTTCAACTGTCGTGTTCGCCACCACCTCACTGACACTTTTGGTGTTAAGTGGACTGGGAGAGGCGGCCCTGTGGCATGGCCACCAATGTCATCCAACCTTACGTCAGTCATTTTTTCCTGTTGGGCCACATCGAGGTTTGTGTATACTCTATGCCTGTGGAGAACATCGCAATTCTCGTAGAATTAATACATGTGGCTTGCAATGTGGTTCAAATCACTCCTGGTATCTTCTAGAGGGTCCACCAGGCATTGCATCGGTATCGTAATGTCTGCAATACAGCGAAAGGCCGCCATTGTGGGCACCTTCTTTATGTTAACATATGGAAATGTGCACCAGGCAGTCAATAAAGTACTGCAACCTACAAATGTTTACTTACTTGTTATTAAGTCTATCCATACAGCACGAAACCAAACACCAATGTTTCCTAGGAGGTAGGCTGCTGATGCATGTTGTGCACATGCCAACTGCCAACCTGCCAGGTGTTATAAAGTGTTTTACTAAGAAGTCCTAGCATCTAAATTGGGCGTCTCCAGACATCTGTTCTCTTACAAAAGTTGTTTTTCATTATATTACCTATCACCCCTAGAAGTGTGTCGCAATGATCTTGTGACATTCTGTATAAATTCCTATTCGATTATATATTTATTCATAATTAATTTGGTTATAATCAAATTTTATGAGTGTGGAGGATATTTCCGCATTCATAGGATGTGTTTTATGTCATGGTAAAGTATGGCAACAAACTGGGGATCACGCAATATTTCTGTTTTGATATAACTTTTTACACAAAGCCATCTGTATAGGTTTTAAATATGCATAGAATTGGAGATGAAGTAGGTAAATCAGATGCCAGCAACCTTGTGTACATTGTGGACAGCAGCAGTAAACCAGACTGACATGGGTAGATCAGTATCAATAATTTCATGAAAAAAAAAATTGAGACTAACGTCAAGGGCATTCCTTTCAGATTCTGCATCACAAAACTCTGCCTTCGACCACTTTGGGAACAGGAATGAATAGTGGTGGTGTGGACAGCCTGGACAACTGAGCTGTAGTTGCCCACACCAACAGCAACATGAACCACATGAAGGAGGCATGAATATACCTCAGGAAAAAGTTGAAAAGCTGGTCTTGAAAAAAATATTCGGCTGATTGTTGGAGATAAGGCCTACTCTACTTTTGAGTACATTTAGTGAAGGAACAAAATAAAATCATACTTGTGGAGGGAAGCTTTATGTTCCTTGATGGATCGTCGTTGACACAGGGATGACTAGAACAGTAGTCAAACCAGACATAGTATGTCTTTCCTTCCTCTGAATACCAGATAAGAGCTTGGGACAGTGTCTATTGACCACATTCACATGGGGAACCACTCGGGTTAAAGGAAAGAGAATGGGGCAATTGAAGTTTTGTAAACATGATTGAAACATTATGTTTATGTAGAAAATATGACAGATAAATTGCTACAGTCGCTGGATGCGTTACCAGGATTAATGTGCTGCATTAACACTAGTACAAAGGTACTAGAGGCATGCCACATCAAATCTGAAATGCCAACAGTGCGAGATTTTCCATCAGGTAAGTCGATGTTGAGTGGCAGCATTTTTTTGTGTTTACAAACATATCTCACGAATACTTTAGAAAGTTTCCGAGGCTCTTAAGCCAGACAATACTGAAAGCATTCTACCAAATATACTAAACGAACTATTCGAACAAACAAGAAACAAATCTGAAATTGTAGGAGACAAGGTTGTAGGTGAACAACTTAAGAAGAATCAAGTATATCTTTGCCTGTGGACCAATGGTCCAGGTGTGAGCAATGTTGTATGCCACCGAATCAACACAGAGAATCATCTGACAACAAAGTAACTTCCAAGATGGCACTAGTATACATGAGGCAATCAATGGGATTCTGTAGGGAAAATATTTAGATAAGATTGAGCCAACAGTCAGTTCATGTTCATCTTCCATTGTTCCAGTTAAGAGAAGATGGTTCAATAATATTTTGCACAGACTGCCATCAAAATAAGGAGAAGAAAATGGAAGACACTTATCCACTTTGTATAATATACTGCATGCCTGTCAGCTGGTCACAGCCTTTCAGGAACACAATGTTTTTCGTCCTTGGATACAAAGAGAGGTCATTTGCAATGTAAAGTGGCTAGAAATTTCAGAGAAAGACTCCTTATTTAGCAAGCAAAAGGAAACAAGACAGTTTAATGTTAGACTTTTAGGCTATGCATTGGCCCTGTTACTTTGAATGCCTGGTGGAAGAAGTTCTGTTTTATTGGATGATATATTCTTCTGAGGAAGAACATCTGAATAAGAACATCTGAATAAGACTCAATTTTCTGTGTTTCAGAAGTTAAATGATGATGGTATAAAACTTGGTACCTAATAAATATAATTCCCTTAGACAAAATGATAGTTTCTTGGAACACGTTTAACAGTTTCTCTTTAAAATGAAAGCGCACATGTAGTAAAAGCCCATTAAAGAGAAAACAAATACAATAAGAGATTATCTTCAATCTACCAACTATTTTAAAGTGTGGAGTTTCCTGGAACAATCTTATTACTACCACTTTCTGCATCTTTTGGAAGTTACTTGAGTGTGTTTACATTTTTCTGGTATTTCGATACTTTTACCGATGAATTAAATTAATAAAGACAATCCTCACAGAATTCGATAAAGACACGTAACTTGCTTATAAAATATAAATATGTAATTAAGAATTTAAAAAAGCAGATCTACTAAAACGAATGCTGAATCATGCAGGAGAATAAAATAATCAACGAAAATGAGCCTACAACTGTTGTTTTTCGTTAAATTTATTTGTACTTTATTAGGTATGAATTGTATAGTCTACGAAATACATTCAATGTTAAATTACATTTCTTTATTTGGTACGAAATGTATAGTCTATATAATCCATTCAAAGTAAAATTAAATTTATTTATGGATACGAGATCTACATAGACTTATGTCGTAGTCCATTACCTCCACAATGCTCAAAATGTCCAAACTATTTGTTCCGTTACTTGTTTACAGGTGCATGCATGTGCATCATACATCATTCTAATTTCGGTCAATCTCGCGCATGAACTGCATATGGTCTGGAACATAAACGCTTCGTGCGCTGACATCATATTGGCGCGAATTGCTGGGGGGAATATGCCCCAAGTTAGGATAAAAAACTAATAGATCTTCAATGGTGCCACTAATTGGTGTAGTCGTGTGGCTACAAGATTAGATTTATTTGTGTGGTGTTATGTTTGGTAAAGCTCTGTTACGCATACAACTTACATAAACATATTTAAGTATGTAAAGCAATGTTAAAGTGTCCGAAGTTTTTAACATGCGGTAGAGTCTCCATCTTTGTTTTCAACTAATGGCAAAATAGGCGCACAGTTGTTATTTCCTTTTGCAATCAAGAATGTACTTAATAAAGGAATAATACTGCACGAATTTTCTAGCAGCTGCATTATTGCAGGAAGTTGAACACGAACTGCTGAAAATGTAAACGATTACATTGCTTCGAAGAGGGCATAAATCATACTAACCTAGTTTTGGGAAATTACAAAAAACTGCTCTTACCGACTTCTTCTGATATTATAGGCATAACTGATTTAGAATGCACTTTAAGGCATGAAAGAAGTCCCGAATGGTGTATTATACCCAGTATGTGCTTCTTGGAGCCAGTGGGTAATTTTCTTTTACCTTTCAGTACTCATGCTGTTTTCCTAACATTGAGTTACCTTTGTATAATTAACAGAGAAATGTACAAGTTGATCCTATTTATTCAATTGTATGGTTGATATTGCATTCAATTTTTCTTTCAGCAGAGGTAGCTTGCAAGCTCACAATATTTACATGACGGTCCATATCTCTTGGTATGAACTTTATAACTGCTCGTAAGTCTTTCTATTTCTTGACACTGATTTAACACTTCCCTCTGTATGCCTAGCCTTACTGCACAGTAGGGTGACCATTGATGTTATTTGAGGTTGGTCCTATGTGTTGCATGTTTAGGTTGCTATTACAATCATTACTCATGGTTTGTTTCAGCAGAGGTAGTTGGCCAGTTCACAATATGTTCATGGAATGTGCAAGGATCATAAGTAATTTATTTTCTGGACATCTATTGGACACTCCCCTCCATTTGTAATGCTTTGCTGCATAGTTAGATGATCACTGATCTTTTCTTGGGGTTGAAGTGGTGTGGATTCAGTCCATCTATAAAGTCTCGTTTACACAGGACCTCAGGTATATACACCTGTCGTAGTAGGATTCGTAGTATTGCGACACACTTTTTTGGTCCTTTGTAAGACCTCGCTTCAATGACTCAGTTGAGACAATGGTTTTCTCGAAAATTGTCGGCCATCATATATTTGGTCGACACTAAAATCATCGTCCATTAACTGCACTGTAAATTTCCCCTGCTTGCTGCAAGTAGCTATGAGACTTTACATAATCAAGTGGGCTGTGAATGCGATCGATATCTTTTATCGCACTTTTGGTCACACCAAAAACACAGTCACATGGAAGGAACGAGTGGCTCCTTACAGGAAAGTATTGCATGATATTTTTCAAACCTGATTGTTGCAACTAGAGCGATCAAAAATCGAATAACAGTGTTATTATGGTTTTGACCCAGGCAACTGTCAAGAAATATGTGTAACTATTTTCAACTTTGTGGAATATGCACAGAATTCTATTCACTTAATAACCTGAAAGTTTCATTTGGACCTTTCTGGCTTGTCATTCATGGCAAAGATAAAGTTTGGATTTACCAGTTCCCAGGATTTTATACCGAAAGTGAAAACCTATAACTGTCGCATATAGAAAACCTTCTGGACTGGAATGTGAGGAAGTGGCAAGTTTTGCATAAATTCGATGCAAATCCCTTCCATCTCATCGTGACTATGTCAGCTTTTCAATTTCCTGGATCTTGTAAAACTTTTCATTTCATTATATATATATATATATGCCATATTTTCTGCTATTGCAACTCGCTTCGCAGTATCATTGAGCACTGCACTTCTTGTTTAAAAGGCGAGCTACTCACATTTTCGAAACGCATCGTTCATGGGGCGACCAAACCTGTAGCAGTAATATTCTTGGAAGTACTTCAAACGAATAAGTAACATTCGTGCCTGGGTATATTTAAAAAAAAACATCAAAATCGTTGTCTTCACTTTTAACCCCACTTTTAGGTACTTGACATATCTGTTTGCATAGTGAGTCATCTTAACCTTAAGCGATTCTATATGCTTCATAAGTTTGTCTATTACGTCTCCTGTGATGGCTTTGACACTACTTCCAACATTTTGCCTCTGTTTTTGCATGGACTTTTTTGTGACAGCAGTGTTCCTAAGCGACGGATCAGTTTTGCAGATATCCCATACACACTGATGAAAACTCTCTTACACATCGCGGTACGCTACTTATCCACTCCAGAGAAATATGCCTAATTACAACTTCTGTCTTTTGGCTACTTCCTTATAGGCCGCTTCTTCGACACAGTCTTCTTTCCCACAAGTCAGTATATTTAGGACTCTTGGATATCCTTGTTGTAATACGAGTTCAGCTTGGAAATACTCTTAAAGTAGTATCATCATAATTTTTCGAAATAATTCCTCCTGCATTTAAAATACAGTAACATGTGAGTAATGGGGTTTGGTAGGTGAGAGAGTGAAGATATTTGGGTGGCTCTTTACAGCGATGTCTTGAGAGTCGATGATGGTGATTGAAGTGAGTATGGAGCAGCACCGGAATGAAGGGTCAGCAGAAACGGGAAAGTCCTGAGAAAACCCACCGACCAACGGGATCGTCCGGCACGATTCCCACTTGCGAAAATCCAGTGAACCAGCTGGGGATTGAACCCGGTTCGCCTTGGTGAGGCTAGCGTGCTAATCGCTCAGACACCGTGGCCCCTGGTTTGATAGGTCGATGCAAAATGGATTGGGAATTCGTATTACGGTTCGGCCGAGCGCCATTTTGTTAAATCACCCGTCCGCCATCTTTGACTAATATGATATTGACCTTGACTTTAGACACCTGACCTTGACCCTGGTGAACTCTGACCCCAAAAACCTAAAAAATTGTGTAAAAATTCTTTAAAAATTATCAAATTAATATTATCTAAATTGTAATAAAAATTATTTTGAAATTTTATAAGAAATTTATTATTAAAAATTATTGGAAAATTATTTTATAATTTTACTAAAATTTATTATAATAATTAAAAAATGCTAGTCCCTGGTGGCCATTTTCCTAACAATTTCCCTTTTTCTCTTAAATGTAACTTTTTTTTTTAATGTCCCTTTCTTCCCTAAAAAATGTTTAAAATGCCGAAAAATTTATCAAAACTTATGTAAACAATTATTTTAAAAACTTACATTTGCGGAGTTCCTCCCAACACCACATCCAGCAGTCGACTGACTCCCTAACCTCCACTCCGCCCATCAATACAAATCCATTTGTGTGCCACCATATTGGTTTTGATTTCATAATTTGCTTATATGTTACTGAAGATGACCATATTTGTTTTTCCGTTCGTCATTGGTTTATATATGTTAGTGGAGGCTACCATATTAGTTTTTTTCATTTGTATATTTGTGTTACTGGAGGCAGCCATGTTGGTCAGCTGTCTCTCACTTAGTTCGACAGCCATCTTGATAGGCATCCGCCATCTTGCTAGGTGCAGTCCTCCATGTTAGTTTTATTAATTGTCATTTTTTTTTTAGTTTGTCTCACATTCGTTCGATTACCATATTATATTTCATATTTTTACATCATCTCTGTACCACCAATTGACAGCAATAGTAGTTTATGTGTTTAAATTATAGGTTGCACTGATTACCCCTGACGATGTTTTTCATTGGCTAAGTATTGTTTAGCTGGCAAGCCTCCGCCACCTTCGTTCCATCCCCACTATGCTAAATTATATTTTTCAACACATAGGTAGTATAGATTATGCCACCTGCTATCAGCCTATACCGAACTCTGAAAGTTATCATTATTTTATTATTATTAAATGGGAGTTCTTTTATTTTAAATATTTCTTGTATATATAAAACGGGGAGCTTTTTGAAATAAAACACAGCATATCTTTTAGATAAAATTTACTGTACACATAATAAAAAATACATGTTTATTAATCTTCTTCGATTTTCACTGCTCGATGTCTGCCTTGGCGACATAGGAATTGAAGTGGGCAGGGAAACACCATCACTTGAAGTATGTCCTTCTGTTACGTCGTTGCAACACAATTTCGAACTTTGAAGCTGGCATTGCTCGAAGACAAATAAACAGTTATAGTGTGCGAAAAGTCAGCTGCGCTCGCGACAGTATTTTGACGGTCGTGTCTCGGCAATTGTGAGATACAATCTGGTCGTGAAGTATCAGGCAGAATGATCACATGTTGGCAGGTATATTTCCATGTGTAATGAATTCGATCCTGAAGTCGATCATGTTGGAGTAATACGCTCGTTCTGTTTACTTACATCGAATACCATAAGCGGTGCCAAACTCTTGAAAGTATTAGGTCTCAATATCGGGGATTTGATAAGTCCATAATATGCACTTTGGAATTGAGCATACTTCTGATACACCAACAGGTACTGTCTGTGTTCAAAGTTCGTGCTCATGTAAACGAACGGGTAGTTTTCGCTATTCAAAAATATTTTGAAATTTTCTATCTGTCACGTGTAGAACTGCGAACGGCTCACTCTTACATTGTGTTGTTTTCCAGTATGTATCCCAACAATGAAGTGCCACAGTTTCTCAGAAGCAAAGCTTTACATCACCATCCAGTTGATGCATTGACTTGCTGGCAATACAGGGTATGTTTCCGGACTCCAAGATCTGAAAGCCACATCGTTGTTTTTACCGTCCTGCACATTCTGTAACATTTGTATGCTTTCTGCAGTGCTCAACTGCACATAAGGCAGCATCCATTCGATAGGCTGTAGTTTCAGTTCCTCTGCTTCCAGGTTTTCTCTCTTACCCACTTGCGTATTGACTAGCATTATCACCAGCTCATGCTACGAATTGAAGATAATTCGATTGTAGTCTTTGGAAAATCTCAATAGCATGGAGAGTGGAACACCTACTTCGAACCTACATTCGGTATTAACAGGATCACTGTAGCCATCTTCGATTCCCCAGCCTGTCATCTTGGTTACAGATAGCTCATTTGGTGTGAGCGAAAGATAATTTTTGATCGTTGAGGTTATGCCTGCATATCGCGACTGGTCCACCTCGGCACCATTGTGAAAGTAGGCATTGCAATCGATCAGGGGAAGAATTCCATTCCTCATTATTTTCGTCGATGCTGGGTTTGACCTATCTTCTTCCATCAGTCCCCATGATTCGCAGGAAACACTGGCAAGGAAGGGTGCAGATATCTTTGTGTTTGACAGCTATCCGAACTTCCGATGATAGGGTGTATGGCCAGGTCAGCAAAGGCTGGTACACATGAAGTTCTGCCTTCATTATGCTGTCTTCGAAAATGGCTGGCTCTTCGTAGTTTAGTAAAACTTCCAGGGCGATCGACCTCGTAGCCGAGATTGCTAAGGATGATCTCGCTATCATGTGTTAAATCCTTGGAGACCTGTAACGTACTGATTGTAGGTTTTGTATGACACATAATTTTATAGCTTCCGCTCGGTGTAAATCTTATTCCCATTTCTCGAATGCAGGCGTGATGTGATTTCTTCGCTTCGAAAGTTCACCAACTCTCCGTGCTGATCGATGTCTGTCACGACCACCTCATGTTCTATTTTCGCGACGACCAGAATGTATACGATGATTTGCGGTGCCATGACCAGTTTATAACCTGGAGGGACCATGGGCGAAAATACGTGCAGCGTATATTGCTCGGCCTGTCATTGAGATATGTGCCGCTTGCCAAATTGTACTTTAATTTTATCACGTTGACCGGCAAAATGTTTGTGGGTTGCGACGACATGTGTGTTTTTACAGCTTTGTAGATGCATGGTTAGAACCCCAGCATCGGTTCGATAGTATCCTGTTTCGTACAGTCGATATCTTCGCTGCATTTGGTAACACTCTTCAGTTCAGAGTATGGGGATTCCCACATAGTTTAAATTCTGTGCCGAGGGGGCAGCGAATCTTCAATGTACCTTGCAATGTCATCTATTTCATAAGAGCCTATGGGCAGCGAAACTTCATGGGAAGCATTACAATTTTTCATGAGATACAGCTTGCAGTTTATTTCATTAATGTTCGGTATAGCATTATAGGTCTGAAAATTGACAAGGCCTATGCTCCATTCCCATTCCAGGTCTAGGTAAGCGTTATCGACATGACTAATGGTTTTATGTCTATGTATAGTCATTTTATAAAATTATTTGTATGAGCGAACCAGTAAGCAAAGGCACACATGTCAATAGTTCTTCGTGTTAGGCAGCTGCTCCATTTCGTAGTTGTACATTATTTTACAATTTTTCAGGTACTTGCACAGTGTGGGCAGAGGATGCAAATTTCCAAAAATATCATAATTGTCTGCATGTTTACCCTATTTTTGTGCAAACTACCCAGTGAGTGCCAGGCCCAGCTGCCATATCCAGATTAATTACGGCACATTCTGATCTCTTGGGAATAGTGGGAAAACCATCTCTGATAAATTCTCCTCTCAAATCAGGCATTTTAAATTTTTGTACAAACAGCTCCAAATCCACATTCGTGAGCACTCGTTTCGGTGGAGATATCATTATTGCCTCTTCCTGCTGCGATGCTTTTACACACTTCTGCCTCCTACTGGGTATAGTCTTAGGTAGAGGCCTTGGCCTTCTTATTACCCATGACTATAGCTTCCATATTTGCATTGTGTCTTTGTGACTCGGACAACTGCTTCCGTTCGTTCGATGCTGTGTTGACGGCTCGGACGATACCATTCGTAGCTCCAACTAGGCCTCCGAGGGCCCCGAGTGCAGGCAAAAGCAATGGAAAAATCAGCTGGTAGATATTTTCTTAGCCTTACACACTTCTCTTCTTTTTATAACAGCTTTTCGTTTCACTTGTGCCTTCCACTTGTTCTCTCCACCTCTTCCCATTTTAACCTCTACCGTCCTCTTGCTCTTATCACACATACCCATCTTCACTTTGGCCTTCATTATGTCAGAAATGCCCCACACTGCTAATTTTTCTCCGAGTCCGGTGTCGGATTATTTTCTTATTTCGTCGGCCTTCTCTGCAATTGACCTTCTGCCCGGTGTCTGGCTTCCAGATCCTTGTGCTGGGAATAGGTGATATTGTGCTTCTTGTACGACTCATCCAGGGTGTTTATGCATGTATTGTGTGACAGCCTTTTTGCTAGCCTTTTAGCTAGCCTGGTTCCTGGCTTGCAGAATCTGTATGCATCAATGTGCAGCTCGAATTGTTGATTGTTGATCAGCATATCGATAACCTCGCTTCCAGCTACGGTCTTACCTCTTCGAGACATCATGGTAAATTGAGCAAGAAAAGTATAAATATGTGCCTTTTATACATGTTTGTTTCAGTATAATTCTAGAATTGGAACAGTACGGACATATCGCTTATTTCAATATGAAACTTCATTGCGAATTCTGCCAGAAGCACTTTTCTCGGTGTGATGATTTAAAGAGACATAAAATTTGCAGCATTGGTTCTCCACCACCACCACCACCACCACCACCACCTGGAAAGAGAAATACAGATTTTGGACGATTGTAAAGGACCAATAACTATGTAATGGGAGGTACAGGTGTGGGTTTTATCAGTTCATCGCTAGCCATCGAGAAAAAAGTTACAGCATATCGAAATTCGTGCAAAGTAGCCTCAAGCTGCTCCTCGCAAATACGATAATGGAGGCTGCCTCGTACCAGGAAGTAATGGAGCTTTTGATACTAGTAGAAGAATAATTCGAAACATTGGCGAACCCAAACGATCTGGGGATGCTGCTACTAAACATTTCGTGTTCGAAATTGGCCGCGACATCACATCGGAACTGCGCAGTATATTCGCCTAACAAAACACATTCTTTCGAGACTAACTGTCCGAGCTTGGGGCGAATATGGATGGTGTGAAGACAGAGATTGTCCGCGATATGGTGGAAAGGGTAACCCCAGTGTAGCAGCAACCAGGCGCCACACACATAAAACCCAAGGTACTATGCACTATAGATTGTGGCCGAGCGAAATGTTTGTATAACATGCCCCACATCGGCAGAGTACTTAAGTGCCATCCAAGGCGTCGCTCCCCACTCTCCCCAGTTACCCCAGACGGCAACGCGATGAAAGGTCAGAGTCAGAGTGTGTAAAGGTGTCGGAGGTGGCACGAAGCAGAAGGTAACTTACCAAACCAGGTCTAGAGAAGCTCTAGGTCCTTGCTGCAGTTAGTTAAATCGTGAGAACAACCCACATTGCAGTAGGGAATAACGTTTAGTGCACGAGTGTCAATTCTGAATTCCTCAACAGCAGAAAGCTGGCAATGCTAGGGTTAAAGTCTATCTACCATTTAATGTTATTCTAAATGTTTGTGCTGTCAAGAGTATATAATTACATAAAGATCTTTGATATTTTTTCCTTGTCGAGTTGTTGTATTGTAGTAACTCAAGCTTAATAGTTGTTATAATAAATGTGTTATTTGAACCAGCATTATCCCTTATTAGTCTGACCATCATCATCTACATACACAGTAACAACCTTCCTTCTACAGTGACTATATTGTTTTTGTGTAAGCCAAGAGAGTAACAATATGAGAGTCTGAGAGTTCTATGATAGGAGAAGGAAGGAGAATTGTTTCACTGGTGGAGGCGCCTCACAATCAACCCCACACGTAGGCAAGTTAGCTCAATTTTTTTAGAATTCAATTTTTTAGAATGGAATTTGTACGCAGCGAAACACCAACGCGGATGTGCTTCCTGCTATCCACATTGCGCGAAGGCATTATCATTTGCTGTTCTTTAAAGTATAGTTCATTAATTTCAATATCCACAGTATTCTATGTTTGCAATGTGAAACCAGGCATTCAATCACAGCATGTTACAATACTAGTTTGCTATACTAATTACATGTCAATTGTTTCTATTCGCACCAGTAAGCATAACAGCTGTTGCCACAGCAAGCTAACGGCACGTGCACTAAGCGACAGTGTGTGGTAGGTCAGTCTGCCATGTGCACAACAGCATTACGTGTAGGCAGCCATGCCAGGTTAACAATAATGTCATGTCACGCTCCTCATCTCCACCCATTAGAGCTGCTTGTATTTTATGTAGACTATTATAATGTATGTCAATTGCTTTTAATGCATGCGGAAAACTCTGTTCCAATCTTAGCAAGAAATACTCCCCTTGTGTTTTGATTGTGTGTACTTTGGAGTATTTTCGACCTTCTTTCTTTCTAGTTATAAGTGCATGCCTGTTACACAGTGAGAATTTCTTAAATATTAACATTACACACAATATACACTTACACTCGCCGTTAGTCACAGTATATGGAAACTAGGAGTAAAACCAAACAGTCTTCTGTCAGTAACATTATAAGGAGTATATTCCTCGATACCTCCGAACTAGAGATCTGCCTAGACGAGCGAGACAGGCAGCATGAATTACTACTACACACAGAATGTGCTAATAATAGTGAATTACAAAACCAACAGTTACATACCTCATATCACATCAGCCCACCACAATTCCCAAACGACACACCACCACCCACAAAACGCACCGCACAATCTCACTCACCGTCACCCTCACAAAGTTCAGACTTAATAGGCTTCCCAGTGTATGAAGAAGTTGCGTTAAATTCAAATCAATCGTGCTCATAACCACCCCCAACCCGCCACCCTCGACTACATAAACACTACTGTAAACTGCACGACACACAACATGGCCGAAAAACCACCTATCCAAATTGTAGTAGCGCAGCCAGAAAAACCTCCGTGGTTTTCCAGCACAAAGGGTGAACACATAACTGACTTCCTAGTAGCCTTTGAAGAAGTAGCAGACATAAATGGGTGGACAGAGGTTGACAGATGTAAAGGAATCAAATTTTATTTGTTTGGGAATGCTAAATACTCACTTGAAAACATTATCCCCACAACCTCCAACAGCAAATCACGTATCCACAATTGAAAATGGCCTTAAAGGACACCTTCACTAGTACAACTGGTGTCGAATGCTTCAAACACCTTGTATACAACAAACACTAAGTTATCGGTGAAGATTATCTCAGGCATATCAACACTCTCCAGGATTACAGGAGTAAGTACAACCCCACCCTGTCAGAACAGGACTTTATCACTGTCATCTGAAAATCCCTTTTACTGTCAGTTGTAGAGAAATTAAAAGGCCTTACGATGGAAACATTGTCTCAAATGATAGAAAACATTAAATGAATAGACCTTGGCCTCTGTCGTTATCAGCAAACAATAATACAGCCATGCTCAAGCCCTGAGTTGGAACGTCTCGAGTCCCAGATTTCCAATTAAAACAAGAGATTGCGCAGCTTTCAATAGGCCAGCAGACAAACACTAGAGATCAGACAATGCAATCTTCAACACCATGCCAGTACAACTCTGACCACACCCATACACGATGCGACAGACCAGCCCAACACTGCACGCCCTATAATTCTTATCATCTCTAACGGGGCTACCAACACAGCCAGCCTATCATCATTTATGCCGACCGGCTTAACCACAATACCCAGTACCACGGTTATCGCCATTCACAAATAGGCACCTCTAATTTCCATAGCCGAGCCAACAACCAGATCAACTTCCACAAAATACTTACATCACTTCCCAGTACAAAAGAGATAGAAATTTTAACATACGGGACGTGGTTACAGAGGAGTTCAGTCGAGCCAACACATGTCAATAAACTTCCATACGAGGGCGTAAAGCATGCCGCCCCAATGGCAACAGAGCTAAGGTTCAAGCTGCGTGCAGTCTCAGCTGGTTGTAAGTAAACCACCGACGATGCCGGCGATTGAAACTCGGTCACATAACATCACAACACAGGAAACAGCATGTGCACAGCCAGCCCCAAGTCAGATCCGCAAGCGCGTCATTTCTCCCCGCCACACATC
Source organism: Dryococelus australis (assembly GCA_029891345.1). NCBI lineage: Eukaryota > Metazoa > Arthropoda > Insecta > Phasmatodea > Phasmatidae > Dryococelus > Dryococelus australis. The sequence goes on along the minus strand of CM057009.1, from coordinate 82,373,248 downwards.
GCAGCCTGCTGGTGCCACACTGCTGCCGGCGTGCGACCTACATGGCGACGATGCCACATGTCATCACGTTCCTGCAGCTAAGGAAAATGTCATCGGGTCGCTCAGTCTCGCGCAAGATACCTACACATTGTGTTCCTATGTAGGTCATAAAAGTCTCCATTGCAGCCTTTTTTCCCCACCACACATTTGAATTCCCCACCAACATTAATTACCACTTTATCAAGTTTAAAAACAAATTCAGGCTGACGACACTGGCCGTTTTATACGGCAATCCACACGCAATAGTGAAGTAGCGCAGTCAGAATGTTTTCACAACACGAGGAGCGAGGCTCGCGATAATGATCGTTTGTTGACAAACAAGCTCAGAGTGACCGTGCCTCGACCTAGTTCAACAAAAAGAAAGCACACAGCACACCTGTTATTGACTGTCAGAATGTGGGACTTTGCACAGCGACACCACGATCCCTGTCACAATCAGAGGCACAGAATATTATGCTTTATTAGATACTGGATGTTCGCGCAGCAGCATAGCGACTACAATACTATCTTATCAACACCTTTACATCTTGACTGAACCGATAACTTTAGTAGGCGCAACATCTGTATTATCATCCTAAAAATTTGAAACTACCATTAACTTAAGCAATCAGGGTCGCATCTACCCACAAAGGTTTTAGTTATTGACAACCTTCATCATGATTTAATTTTAGGTGCTTACTTTATACAACAATATGATGTAATGCCAATTTTAAAATATAATATTTTGTTCATGCATTCGCAAGATGCTAGCAAATTTATTGAAATCCTCATATATAAAGGTAGCACAGAGAATGGCCACAGTAACTCTATTGAGCACTACTGTTAGGCTTTCGAATCTTTTGAAACAGTTTGACGTGTTCCACGTTCTCCCAAACTTACATTCAGCCCGTTCGCAGCATCGCCACCTCATTGAGTGCAGTGAAGTGGCACATCATGTGCATTTGTGTTTTTTAATTAAGGCCATTTTATTCTCATCCAGTGTTGACATCAGATGTCATGTGTGCACTGCAGCGACTATGTGAGTTTGTTTGTTTATGTTTTGTGTTCATGTTATGTTTTATGAACATTTGTTTTTGTTGAGGGGTTATGATTAAATGTTTTTGAAGGTCTTGTTTATTATTGTGTTAAGGAAAGTGCTGTGTACAAAGTGTACATGGAAAATAATTAAGTAATATGAGGGCTTTATTGTGTTTGACAGTTATAGTGTTTTTATGTGTCCTGTTTTATGCACTAGTGAGCACCAAGTAACCTTGTGTGTCTGCAGTAGGAATAATAAAAGTGTTATGCTTATTTTTGTGCCTATGTCTTTTGTTGGTGTTTACAAGGCCAACCATGAGTCATGTAACATCATTATTTACATTGGCCTTACATGCCACATACAGCCAGTAGATATTTTCAGTGTTTATATTAGGAATAGTGATCAGAGTTTAATTGTATCCTTGTTGAGTATTGTGTTATTGTGTAAGAAACATAACCTCCAATGGCAGTCAGGCAAAATCACCACGGCCAACCATGATGGCATGGAAGTGCGCATGTCCAGACCAAACATAAACATTTCTCACATTTTCACCAAATTGCAATATAAGTGTTCTTGTGTGAGACTAACATAGTGCAAAGAAATACATGCAAATAAAATACAGTCACAAGTAAATGTGAGAGTTATTTTCCATTTATTTTATCGGGTCACGCAGGAATGACCATGCTTGGTGTCTGCCATACCATGCGGCGATGTTCAGTAGTCTAGTGGTACTCGATTAGTGTAGATATCGCATCGCGGTCACCCCGGGCTCATCACCATTTTGCATAACAATCATGTAGTTTTTCAATAGTCATAATTAGTCTGGAACTGAAATTTTTTTTCATCGCCCGGGCAGTGTGCTGCACTACAGTCCGGTCCGTATTGTACACGGCCAGGCCTTAACTTTTCATTTAAGTTCATGTATGCGGTACACCATTTTTCACAGTTAATGTGCTCTCCTACACCAGCGGAGAAAGTGTAATTTATGTCCCTTATCCGAGGGTAAAGAAATAAATGTGTTGTTAAATGAACATTACCAGTTTTTAATTCGGGGTACGCGTAACGTCCCATATAATCACTTTTTTTCGCTACATAGTAAAATGTCATAGGATGGTCAAAAAAATCCTTCGGAAGTGAGTGGTGTATATTGATGGCCGACAACCCCTACTAGCCTAGACAGTAAGGGATTATAAAGACGAGAATCTACAGCATCACGTGGAAACAGTCTGCACAAATGGCGAAGCATTGGAGGAAGCCATGCTTGTAGTCGGCCGCACGACCCCACCTACAGTCTCGTGCACACCACACTGTATTATTTTTCCAATCGACATAACAATCACCATCCCCCCAATGGTCCAACCACCACACCATCAAAATGGCTTTCCCAAATTAGTGGCCATCATTACCCGCCAAACAATCCATAGTTGATTACCTTACCACAGACCACTCCTGTTACCATGCATTACTATGTTTCAAGTGGTCATTTTTCTGTGTATGCATGTGTACTTTTACATGTGTACAAATGTAGGCTCCCCTGAGGCTATTAGTCTCCATATTTTCGCTACTGGCGAATCAACCTTTTTCATTTCTGAAGCTGCCCTCCATTTGTCATCATTTACATACCAGAAAACATCACCAAAAACCACTTAGGAAAATTGGCGCCAAAAGCATCAGCGAGGCGAAGGAGGACCACCACAATTTTGGAACCAGTGTGCCATGAGCGGCAACCAGTGATGTCACCCAGGCAAGCAGCAATCTTGGGGAAGCGACAGAGGGGTAGTATGCCACCTATCACATTTATCCCTGCCACGTTGGTGATACCACACCTACCGTGCCACATCACAGGGTGTCTGCCACGAGCCAGCGCGTCCATATGGTCCTGGCAAGGAAACAACTCATGATGGAACCCCAGTGTCAATCACACTGTGCAGGTGACCCCGGATACCTGGACATTTGAATGGCAAATGAAAGGCAATCAAAAATTTGCCTGAAGTTTGTTCGCCCCATGCCTTCACCGTACCCATTCTCATTAAGTTTCCTGCAAGGAAAAACATGTTTGTGTAGTGACGAAGAAGTACAGAGAATAGAAGAACAAATTCAGCACGTCAACACTGAACTCTCAGGCGAAGCATGGAGACATACCACCATGGGCACACTGGACGACATAAGTGTGCAATGTGTCAGACCTCAATGGGTCCAGAGTTTTGTCAACCCTGTGTGCGTGGCCACACTATGCACTTGTTCTGGCACTTCAAACAATTCTCGACACACGACCACAACTTTTCGGCAAAACCTAAGAAACTGCACTAATCACAGTGGATGCCAAGGAGTAAAATTCGCAACACTAGCATGTGCACGCTGTCTGCGAGTGTATCACAAACAATGTGTCATGCCAAACGGAAGAGCCACAATTCATGACACTTTTCTCATACATTTTGCAAGGTGTGACAGGGAAGCATGCAAAACAGCTCAACAATCACAACTTCGTCAACAAATGGAGACACCTGTACTCCCATTATGAATGCCAGAACAACACACGTGTAGATAGGAAGCAACATTGCAAAAGGACACTTCTAGTTGTCAGGAGATTCCGCTATTTGCACCACTCCGAGTGTGTTTCACGCCTCTCAGGGCGACAAAGACAGTGGTAACCAACTCCGCACACCACCCATCAGTGCTGCAACCTGACAGTGATGCAACCCATGACAGCATCACCGAATTTCTCACGTCACATGGAGAATGCAACCCTATCACCACAACAACACCAACATGTTTCCAGTCATTGCCAAGGTACTCTGCGATGGCAAGCGAGTACCTGATGGCTTTCATACAAGATTGTGTCAACTGCCCATGATGCTACCAGGTACACGAATATGACTGGCCATATAGCATTGGCAAGAGGCTGGAAGGAGACGCCACATTGTGGTGGCATGGCATCGCCAACTATGGAATGTCGTAGGACGAATTTAGTAGTGCCTGCACGTGCTAGTTTGCCGGTAAATTCTCATCTTGATGTGCCCATAGCAGAGTGATTCTGGAAGAGCAGGGAGAATACTCACTTTACAGTTTTGCCACCCAGCAAGTTAGCTTAATTCGCGCCTACCATCCGGAAATGTCAACATGGGAAATCTTCGAGGTAGTCACCAGTAATGCACGACATGAATACCGTGCAGCATTAGCACCAGTCATCCATGAAGAGGGAGCAGACTTCATACAAACAGTGTAACTGATACATGTAACCATCCTAGCACAACCTTGCCACGACCGAGATACCGTGCAGCCACTTCGCGCAACAGGACAATCATGTGAGAAGAACACTGGTGTAACAACATCCACAAGTACTGGGAGGAGTAGTGCAACGACATCAAACACTCGCGTCAGTGTTCCGTCGACGTTATGTGCCGCACAACCGTGTACAGTGAACCTTGCGAATGTCCTGCACACACCATGTCGGTGGTACAACGAACCGCATGGAACAATGAATGTCCTAACAGGATAGAAACATCAATTGCCAACTCGACCAGGAAATTCCCTCAGGGAAACAGGACGTCAGGGTAGAGTGGCCTGTTGCCACCTGCCCCAGGGCAATCAATGAATATACCGAACCAATGCCACAACAAACTCTGTTATCGCAACTCATCGGTGCCAGCAGCAACTTCATCCTCATTTCTGTTGTCGTAAATCTGCATCAAGGTCGAGCTCTCATCGACACTGCCACATCGCACAATGTCATCTGCACCTCGTTCATCAACCCCTGTACAGTCAGACCGACATAACAAGTCGTATAATTAGCGACCCGTTAATACATGGATGAAGTCGTGGATGAAGTGGACATAGTTTTCAGCATCCGAGACATTGAAACTAATAAGACCGCATACGTCTCCGACGACATCCGAGAAGAGATTAACCTGCACAGCCCATTGCTCACTGAACAGAACACAGTAGTGGAAACCGCCGTACGTCGAATTCATTTTGGTAATCAAGAACTTCGCACAGTCTACAATCTAGACCCGCGACAGACCAAAGAACTGCCACATGTACTATTGGATGTACTGTACTTGATGTACCGGAAAATTTTCGCGAGACTATGCAACATCTACTTGACGAGCACCGGGATATTTTTACAGCCCCTGATCCATTGCGTCACACCACCATGGCCGAACACACCAAAGCATTGACAGCAGACAAGCCCATATTAGACAGACCATGCAGGTACCAACCACATCAGAGACAGATCATAAAGGAACAGATAGTCGAAATGCTCCTAGATGGCATCATCGAGCTGTCTCACAGTAAATAGAATTCTGCCATAACCTTAGCTCATAAAAAAGATAGTTCTTGTCATTTTTGTGTGCATTTCAGAATACTCAACCAAGTCACTCAGAGTGCACCATCGCCGTATATTCATGTCAAAGATGATCTCAACAGTTTAGGCCGAGCTCGGGTCCTAACAACAATACATCTGCACAGTAGGTACTGGCAGGTGCCCATGCGAAGAGAAGACTGCCACAAGACCGCCTTTACTGTGCCCGAGGGTCGCAATTTCAATTTTGAGCAAAGCCTTTCGGCCTCAAATGTGCACCATCTACATTCCAGGCCATGATGGTGGGGGTGTTGGACGGTTACATCGGCGAGTTTGCCCTGGCCTACCTCGATGATATGGTCGTGTGATCGGAAAGCTGGGAGGGCCACATCCACCATCTGTCATTGGTGCTGGAACGTTTAGCAGTGAATGGCCTCGCCGGCACAAACAAAAAGTGTCACATCGGAAAGCCATAAATTCAATTTCTCGGCCACCTGGTGGACGACAAGGGAAGCAGGCCGACAGAAGAACAGCTGTGCCTAATTGAAGACTACCTGCAACCCACCACCAGCAAACATGTTCACAAATTTTTCGGCCTAGCCAACTGGCTATGAGAGTATGTCGCAGATTTTGCCATTGTTACCACACCACTCAAAAACCTGATGTCACCGAACGTGGAATTCCAGTGGTGGAAAGAGCAAGACAACAGCTTTTCAGAAATCAAATGCAGTTATCGTGAGTGCCCAGCCCTGGCATGTCACGACCCCACCTGCCACCTGTGCCTACAAACAGATGCTAGCGAGCAAGGCATCGGCACCATCCTTTTCAAATAAGGGGACGACGTCAGTCGACAGATTATCGACTTCAGCAGTGCCAAATTCAGCGGAGTAGAACTTCGTTATCACATAAACGAGACAGAGTGCTTGGCGGTGATCTGGGTTGTCAAAAGATAACGCCAACTTCTCGAATACCAAAGATTCACTCTCCTGATGGACAACAGTTGTTTAGTTTGGCTACACAATGTGCGAGCACATTGTAGAAAACTCACGCGCTGGGCACTGTTCCTACAAGCCTTCAACTTCGTAGTGATTCACATCGCAGGCAAAGACAACGAACTCGCTGATCACCTGTCATGCGCACCAGCTAATAACATCGCTCGCGAAGAGGAAGAATGGGAGCAGATACTGCCCCCTGCCTCCATGTCACCAATGTCAACAAACACCACAACCCAATGCACCAACATTACAGTGTGTTCACCGGCCCCGAATCTCGACAAGCTACTTCGAACGGGCGAAAAAGCACAGCTGCAATGTCCTACTGCAGAGAAGTGGAGATTGGAGTGTGCATGCGTGATCACAGACAAATGGCGTGTCGTGGACAGCTCGTGTAGACGAGGTCAGATAACAACAATAACAAATGGCGGGTATTCGTGCCCGATGCAACCTGCAACACACTGTTGCAGTACGCGCACACCAGAACCACGACCGGACACCCTGGCTCAGTACAAACTAGGAGAAATGTTTTGAAAACTTTCTACTGGCCGGGAATGACACTTCAAGTCCGAGAATTCGTGCGCAAGTGTGTAGCATGTAACCATTTCAAGAGCCGCCGTACTGATGGGACACAACAACAGCGCCCACACGAACCATCAGAACCCTTTGAAACTGTAGCCCTAGACCTCATGGGACCATATCCACACACATCACGAGGCAAACACTTCATTGTCGTCATCACAGAGTTTTTTCGAGGTGGGTCGAGGCCTACACAGTAACGAGTGCACGTGCATGGACAGTTGGAAAAGTGATGGAAACAAGGTTTTTCCCTTGCTGGGGATATCCCCGTGTCTTGTTAAGTGACAATGGCTCGCAATTCACCAGGAAAATGTGGCAGGTCTACTGCACCCAGTGGGGAGTACAGCACGCAATGACGGCCGTGTACCATCCACGTGCTAGCCTAACTGAACAAAGGAATCTCGGCACCAAATCACAATTTCGTTTACGCCTGTGTGAGGACCACACCTCTTGGGCAGATCAGCTGCTGGCTGTCTTGTTTACATTTCGCACCAGGAAGAACCATGCAAACATGCATGACACCAGCCCAGCTGCTCCAAGGCAGAGATCTTCCCCTTCTGGGAGAGGGAGTGCGCCATGTGTCTAGCAGACAGAGAGAAGATAGGGGGACATGGAAATAAAATACAGCCACAAGTAAATGTGAGACAATCCAGCATAACCACAACCCTGCGTGCTCACATAAAACCTAACTAGTTGACGTTAAATGTGACTGGCTGCAAGACAGCCAGGACAACACTGGTCACGTGATTTTTAATTTAAGCATTTTCATATAACACATTTTTATATTATCATGTACAAGTGTTTAATAGCATCTAGTGTGTCATAGTAATCATTTAAGCTCATCATTCATCACACATAACACGTAAAGTTATTTTCCATTTTTTATTGGGTCATACTGGAATGACCACGCTTGGCACCGGCCATCCCCAGGCGGCCATGTTCAGTAGTCTACTGGTACTATTGTAGTGTAGACGTCGGTTCGCGGCCTCCCCAGGCCCATCACCATTTCGGATATCAATCATGTAATTTTTCAATAGTCATTATTGTTCAGGAACTGTAACTTCTTTTTCGTCGCCCAGGGAGTGCGCTGCGCTGTAGTCCAGTCCGTATTGTATACAACGGACCTTAACTATTAATTTAAGTTCATGTAGTCTTTGTGACATTTTTCACAGTTTAGTTGCGCTCCCACGCCAATGGAAAAAGTGTAAATTATGTGCCTTGTACGAGGGTTAAGAAATAAATGCGTGTTTAAATGAACGTTACCAGATTTTTTTCGGGATACGCATAACGTCCCATATAATCACATTTATTTACTACATAATGAAATGACATAGGATAGCCAGAACAATCCTTGTCCCTACTAGCCTACGCAGTACAGAAATATAACTTTGGGAATCTACAGCATCACGTGGAGATAGTCTCCACAGACGACGGGGCATTGGAAGAAGCCATGACATGCTGGTCGTCTGCCGCACGACCTCACCTGCAGTCTCGTGCTCATCACACTGTGAGCTGGCGCCTTCCGAGCAATATTCATGTCAGTATTAATTTTACAATCCACATAGTCTCACCATCCCCCAATGGTCCAACCACCACGCCATCAAGATCAACCCCAGCGGCCTCACATCAATAAAAAGCTCTCTGCCAAACAAACACAGGTCATTGATGACATTATAAATAAATACAGTATTAGGTTTGCTAACACTATCTTGGAGCTATCGGGAGCTAAAGGCTTCGAAAGAAAATTGGAATTGTCCACTGACAAACCCATCACCACAAGAACATACCGAATCAGCCCATAAGTTCATGGTGAACTTTTAGTTGAAAATAATGACATGATTGAAGCCGACATTATTGAAGAAGCGGTCCTCTGTATTCTGCACCAAGTCTTGTTATTTCAAAAAAAAAAATAGCGGCCTAAGATTTCTTACCAACTTTCGTAAACTCAACCAATATCTGATGAGGGTGAAGTATCCTTTACCACGAACAGAGGATATATTATATGCTCTTCAAAGCTACCGGTACATCATGAGCTTATATCTCTTTGCTGGTTTCTACAGTATTCCAGTTAGGGAACAGGATAGGCACAAATTGGCATTTACAATTGACGGCATCTGCTTATTCCGGTACAAAAAATGCCATCGGGCCTCAGTACCTCCCCCCATTATTTTCAAATGTTCATAAATTCCCTATTAAGTCCGCATAGATGTACAGCCACTATTGTGTGTGTGTATATATGTATATATGACATCTTCATACTAGCTAATTCTTTTGAAGAACGTTTAGAAGACAACATTAGCAAAGTCTTCGAGAAGTAGTTTTTATTTAATGTAAGGTAAACACGAAGAAATGCATCTTTATGGAACAGACTGTAAAAGTATTAGGTCACATCATTACCCCTAGTGTTATGTCTACCGACCCAAAGTATCCTCTATACAGCAAATAGTGCCACCAGAAAATTTAAAACAGCTTAGAATTTTCCTCGGCATGACATCGTACCTCCGCAGGTAAATTATGAACTGTGCAACAATAGTGCAGCCCCTCATCGAATTAACGAAACATACTGTACCATTTAAGTGGGAGGAAGTTCATCAAAAGGTGTTTTCTGAATTGAAACGAGCTATTTTACAAGCCCCTGTTTTGTGGAAATTTGATGAGGACAAACAAGTTATATTAGCCTGTGATGCCAGTATTGACGCAGTTGGCAGAGCCATCCTACAAGATGACCCACACTCTAAACAATGCCACATCATTGCCTTTGCGTCCGAAAAGCTATCTGTTCAAGAATCACACTGGAATACTACTGAGAGAGAACTTGGTACTATTAGGTACTTGTGCAATTATTTCCATCAATATTTGTATGGTAGACGATTTAAAATCGTAACAGACCACACCAGTTTGCGGTATCTGCGCTCTGTAACAGACAATAATGTTAGAATCCAAAATATGGCAATAGCTCTTAGCGAATTTGACTTTGAAGCGCACATTGTTAAAGTTAAACTGAACACCCTCCCCGATGGTTTGAGTAGAATTACCACTGTCCCTTCTGTACACACTAATACAGTCTCAGTTAATGTGAACTCTTAGAAAGTTAAACGACACATGATGACATGTACATCACTCTACAAAGTGCTTGCAGAAGCCATTCTACAAGACACTAACAAAGAGACAAAATTTAAAAAAATTGTTGCTAAATATACAAAAACCTATTCGGGCGATATTAAGCATTATTTCAAATCCCAATACCAAGAACAAGATAGAGACAGAATCGCCAGGGCATTAGGTAAGAAAGACATTTTCCCCATGCATGCTATCTGCAAAATAAATTACAACCATATACCAAGTAAATGTTCAAATAATTAAAGAAAACAGCACCCTTCAGTTAGAGACAACATGTATTGACCTTGTCTTAAAGTTTAAAATTCTTATTATTCTCTGGTTAGATCAACTAAACATCTTCCCTGTCTGCACACATGCGCAGGAATATATCACAATTGATGACGATTCCGTTTTCCATCTATGCCCGTGACTGTTATCACATTTCCATTTGTAGATGAATATATTCGTGACTCTCACATCAGACAGCTTAAGTTAGTATTGCTTAATCCTGACCAGGCCGACACTAAGTACCGTTGGTTGAGCCATCGATATGAGATCACAGCCAACAGAGAAATATTTTTAAAGAATAACACGCATCAAGGACCCTCCAAATCAACTCTTGTTCTACAGGTATATGTTCCTGAAATCATACGAGCCCACCATGATGCGATCTCCAATTTGGGGGGGGGGGGGGGGGGTGGCATGTTGGCACCCTCAAAACCCTTGCAAAATTTAAGTAATCTTATTATTGGGATACTATGAATGATGACATAAAAAATGATGTAAAGTCATGCCCTAAATGTCAACAAATTAAGGCAATTAATTCTCAAGCGATGGGTCAGATGACATAAATACTGCCCCAACTACTTCTAAAAACTTGGGCTCTAGATGCGAAAGGGCCCCTCCCAATCACTGTCCGCAAAAACAAATATATCCTGGTCTGAGACACAATTCACTAATCGATATGTGGTAGCCAATGACGCCGCCACTTCTACCAATTTTATTTAACACGTAGCTCTTCAATTTGGCTGCCCTGAACAAATTTTAACTGGCATAGGTGCTAGTTTCCAAAATTAATTAGTAAATAATCTTTTACAATCTCTTGGCATAAAGAAACTAACGACCACCGCCTATAACCCAAGGTGTAACGGGCTTGCAGAAGCTTCTAACCGAATAATTGGGCAACAGCTTACTGCTTGTGCGAACGCGGATCAAACCAACTGGGATTTATATGTAGAGTTAATTTGTTTTAACTATAACACAAGTATCAATTTTACAACAAATTTTACCCCATTTTATTTACTGCATGGTGTAGAGGCTGCCCTTTTGGTACAAGTTGTCGCAGACCAATTTTCTCAGATGGGGCACAACTGGTGTTATAAATTGCTCAATGCACATGAGACAGCTAAGCTAAACTTACTCCAGGCACAAAGTTTCAGAAAGTTCAATTTGACTGTTCCCACAAGAAAAGCACATTATGTATAAATGATTATGTGAGCATTTGCAACAGAGGGTGGCAAAAGGCTCTTACATACCGCTACCACTGACCCTATCGGGTCACTGATATACTAGATGAATCTACAGTTCATATTCAAACAAATAAATCAGGACCCACCAAGTATGGCATAGTGTGTACTAGAACCAAACTTGTGTCTGCGCACTAATTTCATGCCAATATGTCGATATCGAGTGATATTTTTCCATGTATAGTTTATAATATGTGGCCCACAATATGTTACAGTATGTCTCTCTCATTGTCTGAGACAAGCCACGTTCTGTGCAGTGTTGTGGCTGCCTCTCAAAACGCTACCAAGGGGCTCGCATCCACTGCAATTGAGGCGTGCTGACGGCACTTGGACTCAGCTCGTGTGACACGCGACAGGAAGCAGCCAGCGCAAGGCGACCATCCTGCATTCCTATATGTCATTGCCCCTTCGGAGTACTGCTGCACGCCCTCAGGCTGTTTTAAATGGAAACCACAGCTGCCAACCCCATTGCTGGTGTTGCTCCGTTCCAGCGCTACGAGGTGCTCTTCTCGCCGGTCACCACTGTGGACAATGGCACACAGACGTGAGGTAGTTCTGCACATGCGCCAGCCGTCGCCATGGCTACACGAGAAAATGGTGGCTCTCAAGAACAGGAGGGGGGTGGACTCCTGGCCGCCTCGCCCAAGTGGTCGCCAAGGCTGCACTTTTGTTGTGTTTTATTTTGACAGATATTCAGTTGCCGCCCACAAACTTCAGGACACACGTCAGTGTCTATTGGGCACCGGTGGACATCGACGTAATCTACAAGCACAGTATACCTTTAACTTATAAGATTTCACTACAATTCCCATCCATGCCAGCTGCAAGCGAACAATATTTACATGTAGTATGTGCCGACCAAAACTCCACGTCCTGCACACAAGGAATAATTTTGTATAAGTACTTGCAGGGTATCGAAAATAGTGTATTGAGATATTACCAGACTGATGTCAGCACTCCGTTTCGAAGCAAGTGCAGCATCCAGGTCAATGTGGATGTTGGTTCCTGGTGCTGCAATATCTTCACGAATAATCACTTTCACGCCCTCCTCGAAAATGATGCGATGTTGGATGAACAGATTCATTCCCTCACAAGTAATTTTGAAACCGCCAATGCAGCCCTTACATTAATTTTAAGGTCGTCAACGAAATACAGCATAAGATCGAGACAAAGGTTAACTCTCTTTCTAAAGCAATAAATTGAATCACTAGTGTTTTGAGAACACGGGAGACTGCTATGAATAAAATTAACGTCATTGAAACACAGTATAACTTGCTGGTGACGTGTTTCCCGCAACTCCTAAATAATATGGTAATTGAGCATTCCATTCAGTGTTTCATCCATTCATGTCAATTACACAAACTACCACTTAGTGTGGTCAACAAGTCTCAGCTCGCCAATAATTTGACTAATTTAAATACACAGCTTTTAAAAATAAATCTAACACCGAACATTGGCATTTCAGACATTGTCAAATATTATTCCAACGAGGTAACAGAATGCTCTTTTTCACAACAACTACTAGTAATTAAGTTGCAAGTGCCAGTCACCAAAGTCAATGCCATGTGGACAGTGTACGACTTAAAGTAAATCCCTTATCGTTTCAACAAAAAAGCATGCACTATCTGATTGCCAGCACCTACTATTGCGATTGACCTCACGACAGATACTGTCAATGCAATCCCTCGCTCATCAGATTCACCTCAGAATGTTCTATTTATCCCTCCTGAGTCCCTTACGTGTGCAAATGCAAAATGTGTGAAATCTGCAGTATTAATATCAGATGTCACATCATTCTTTTCACCCTGCAAATTTCACTGCATTCCTGAAAATTCCTTTTCCATCATTAGTATCTTTCCCAACCAATATGTTTTAACGAATCCCCCTGCAGGTAAAATGGTACAATGTGTGAACAAATCACTCAACACGAATATCACCAATCACAACTTAGGGACAGTCGAACTCCATGTACCATGTGTCTGTGGGATTGCCACCCCTCACTCCATCCTTGTAGAGGACTCACATCTATGTGATGTTCGTGCGCCCCCCCATTCCCCTCTAACAGACTGTCATCGCCGTTCATTGGCTTACAGAGAAATCATTTCACTTGTCACAACTTTCCCTCTAGGATAGCATCCATTTTTAAAATATAATGGCTGCACTTAATACTTACTGGTATATTTACCATACCTCGCTGCCAGTACTTCAAGAGATAACTCCGGTGTCTACCATTGATAAGATCAGGTCTACAAAATTGTATTCAGTGCTAGACCCCACCCACTATGATTATGTCTATGGGCGTGCTTATTCTACTAGTGTTTGCTATAATCACGTTTTACATCAATCTGATTAAATTATCAGTGTTTCTTGCATGTATTAACCCGATCCAGTGAGTTACTATTTTATTTAATGTGGTAAACAATAAAATGAAAACAAAAGAAAAGTGTCAATAATTACAAACTCCATCTGTCACTACCTACTATCTTGTCCTGGTTTTAATTAAAGTATGTATCCTTGTGTTTACAAGAGTGCCAACCTTCACTTAACCTTTAATTATTTTATAGTTTCTTTTTCACTCCTTAGTGTATGGAGTTTGCAATACTAAAGAGAATCACTTCAGGGTGGATATAGATATTATTTCATTTTCAGACCCGCATGTCTTTATTTATTACTCAATGAATATTAATACTTACGATCCAATGCCTCTTGGCAAAGTTTGTTAACTACAACAATTCATTATTTTGCAAATCGCACCCAATGTTTCAAATTAATATGCTTTGCTGATTGCATATTACAATCCTGTCTCTAGATCAGTAATAAGGCTGGTGTATAATTTTTACTGGTGCCGCCTATTCAGGTGACCAGCACCCTAGAAATTTCGTTATGATTATAGGTAAGCAAGTTACTATCTAAGTTAACTGTAAGATGAGTCCTTTTTTTATTATTTCCTACCCTTAACAGCAGAAATTTTCTATTATGTTTTTAAGTTGTATGTTTATATGTCAATTAAACAAATTTTGTAAAACCAACCTCATAGCATGTAAGATAATTGTTAACCTTTTTGTAATTTAAGTGTGCTAATATCATCATGACATTTTTATTAATTATTTAATTTAACAATATGTAATAATTTTGTATTTTTAATTATCTCAGTTTTCACTAATGCCTTACTTGTAGGTTATCTACGATGTTCTGTTGCCAAATGTGCACACAATTATAGATAATAAGTTGGGTCAGCCTTACACCAAACATAAAATTATATACAAACATTGCACCTCAATATGTTTTTTAGTGAAATGACTTTATCGCACCGAAAGCTCACTGGTGTTACAGTGAAAATCGCTCATTGAGCGCAGGTGTACACGTATGTATAGGCAGACACTCCAAATTTTCAAGTGCACTTCAAGTGTTCTCTTTTAACAGAAACAGTGCCATATTGAACAATGCTATCAACTTCATGCATTGAACTATCCCAAGTCTTACCAACACAGGCGCTTATTAATCCAATTGATGTTAATACATTTATGAAAATGTATTTCACATTGTATTTTTAGGTTAAGTCTCTCATCTTCATTTATATAAATGTTCTCTAAAAACAAAAACCTAAAAGCAGGTTCGTATACACCATGTTGCAAAACATGTAGCTATAATCTTATTTCATTTTCAGTAAAATATTCCGTTCATTGTTTAGCATTACGAATCATGTGTACTTATCTGGTTAGTTATAAGACGATGTAATGTAGAAAACAAGAACATAAGTAACTTGAAGTGTCAAATACACTGGCCATGTTTCATGTCGCCTACTTCCTCCACATCACTAGCATACTGCTGACAATTGAAGGCACGCCTGTCCGGAGCAGCCAACTGTTGAAAAAGTGTTTCCTGTCGCACCAGCAGTCGCATTACCAACATGTTTATTGTTCATCTTTTTAATGTACCTTAAGCTTACAGTACTTAATCACTAAAACTATGTCGCCTTCGTTAATTTTTTAACTATTACGTTTCTGCCAGCAGGCAACGTCACCCTAGAATAATGAAAATTTTAAAGTAATATTTCTCTGGCACGTTGTCGAGTGTACACTACAGTGCGTACAATTCAAACTCCCTGTCCTCGTATCCACCACCTAGTCTTTGGGGTCTGTTTTTGTAATGATTAAATGTGGCGATGGACATTCCCACCCCACCCCCTTAGTGCCTCTATACATACAACGGGCGCAGGAGTTCTTCATTAAACATTGTCGTTACACACGTCACTGTATTGTTTCTTGTATAACAAATGTCACTTAACTATTATTATTCTCATGCTCTACCTTGAAAGTATTGAAGGTGGCACAAAGCAGAAGGCAACTTACCAAACCAGGCCTAGAGGAGCTCTAGGTCCTTGCTGCAGTGAGTTAAGTGGTGAGCATAACCCGCACTGCAGTAGGGAGTAATGTTTAGTGCACTAGTCTATGTTCTGAATTCCTTAATTTCAGAAAACTGACAGGGCTAGGGTTACAGTCTAACTACCGTTTAATATTGTTCCAAATGTTTGTGCTGTCAAGAGTATATAATTTCATAAAGATATTAGATATTTATTCCTTATCGAGTATTGTAGTTTTTCAAGCTTAATTGTTGTTATAATAAAGTGTTGTTTGAACCATCATTCTCCCTTATTAGTCTGACCATCAACAGCTACATCCCCAGTAGCAACCTTCCTTATACAGTGACTATATTGTGTTTGAGTAGGCCACGAGAGTAACAATAGGAGAGTCTGAGAGTTCTAAGAAAGGAGAAGGAAGGAGAATTGTTACACCTTGGACGAGCACCTGACGAGTGTTGAAAGGCAAATTATCGACAGATTGAATGTCGCATCTACAAAACATAAAGATAATCTGAAAAACCTGGAAGGATATATGACACTGACATTTACTACCTCGATTTCCCACCTCGCCACAAAAACTGATATTTAAAATTACAGCAGTGGTATATTTGATGTTTGCAGCGAATATCTGACCAGGCTCCAAACTATTTTGGTGGAGACTCTCGACTAAGCGTATACAAGAGAGCAACAGTGAGAATTGTTATTCAGTACTATGTCGGTCATTGCCAGCGAACTACATCGTGCGATTTAGTCTATCCACACAATGTATTTTCTCGCCAAGAGAGCCAACATTTCATGCAACCATATAAATGAAGACATTTTAATGCTTATTACTCGTCTCGATGTACTCAGGAAGAGCTGTGGAGTACCCGTAGCCATGAAGTCCGCAATCTACAATACCGCTAAACCTTTGAAGAAGCGAAAACATGATGAAGTATAGTCAGATCAGGGTGATGTATCGGATTCGGATTTGCCACACAAGAGGAAAATACGGAATAGAGCCCTGAAATAGAATGCTATGGCTCGACGTACAGTGTATGCAGGCATAATGATAAATTGTTCCTTGGTACTGATCCACCATGCTGGCTGAAATCAATCAAATAAACTGACCAGCCATAACTTTGCCTATAGGACTCACCACCACCCACATAATATCCACATCATTTATCATCCACCAGCAATAAGAAGACAGATATACTGAAAACATATCACCCAACATCCCATCCTTGATAACCCAAGTGTACCACGCAAATTAATAGACCAGACCAACAGTCATTACTAAATGATATCAGACAAAACCGACTTATCATAACATGTAACCAAAGAAAAACTCAATTCAACCATACCACCATCTGTTCTTCCATCATCACATGAAATATATGCACCACTCAAACAATATTTTCAAGCATACCTCAGCCCACACTCACTAAAATAGACCAAGAATCGTAACTACAAAATGTTTATCATAGCATCAGACACCAGCTAAAATATAATTCCAGACATTTATATAAATAACTCTATCAACCATCCATACCAATAAAAAATTCTCACCATCACACCTCAGGCATACAAAGACAAAATATGAGTAACCCTGCTGACAGGAATACTGGGTACTATACCAACCATAACCCAGAATACTTCAGCCATACCGCACAAATCAGATTGTATATGCAACATAATAACTACCCATTTCATACCACCACACACAATCCATTAACCACCACCAACTATATCAAACCAGGTAACATACCTCCAGAATTCTTAACAATAATATCGATAACCTATTAGTACTAAATACCAAAACAGATATAATAACTTTCAACATGATATTAGCTTACCTCAGCCATGCATCGTCGAAAGGCATAAAACCCAGCATACCTACATACTATTACATCTGATTATATTACCGAACCACCACAGCAGATGGCCATACCAACCAAAACATACAGCCCCAAACAACATCTTTCACTCTAACCCCAAGCATACACCATTTATGCTGTTAACATTACAGACAATATCAACCACCATACCTCAGACTTACTAATCAATCATAACAGTCAAATAGATTGACTGCCATTTCGACCCATCTAACTTCACCATTTACACATATAAACAAGCCATACCAGCAGTCGAGCCAATAAAAATATACCTATCATAAGAGCACTAGTAATAATTGAAGCATCTATGACATCCATGCATTCATAATTCCCAGATGCCATCCAATCATACTAACCAACCATACCAGATAAGTATTCTGCCCTCTCATACTAACTTATCAAACCATTCCGCCCTTACAAACTTATCATACTATCAAACCATTCTCCCCACACACCATCGAAGCTACACTTTTAACATACTGCAAAAACCACCGAACATGTGATCAAGTCATACCAATCAATGTAGTGGCTATACCAAACATACAAGAAAAAATATTTACAACCAAGTCATACTGACAGGTTATACCATCAAGACGTACCAGCCAATATAAAACTAAACCATATATGCAGCCTACACCAACAGACAGTACAATCATGTTAATCCATCCATTTCAGTTATTCCAAGATATCTTACCAACAAAAAACACACTAGTCAGTTATACTACCAAAGCATATTACCAAAACAAGCTACATATAACATCCATGGAGAGAGGTCATACAGTACAAAAATTCTAAAACACCTCTAACAATGACGAGCCTACATACAATACATATTATTAGACTGACAAACATAATATTCAAGCCATACATTACGACTTTCTATACTTACCATCACACCCGTAATCACACCTGCTGTCCCCCTGTTTAACAAACATACAGGCATAATCACACTCAAAGACAAAGTAATTCCATAAAAAGAAACTCCTTCCAACCATCAACCCAAACTACTACAATCTCTCAATCACACATTTCGGACACCGCTCATGTTGACCTCTACCTTTGGAACTCTCACAGACAGACTCAAGTCCTGCTTAATAATCGGTATGTTATTTGCTCCTTTTTATATTGTACATTTAGTGCAGCAGGAGCAGAGAGGTGTGTGGAGCATGCTGAGCTAAATGCAGTGCATGCAGTGCCAATTGTGATGCGTGAGGTGTCGATTGCGGTGTATGCAGTTTCAATTGCGTTGCATTCAGTGTCAATTGCTGTGTGTACTGTTGGCATCCTCCCACTGACAAGGATAACGAAGATGGTTGAAGATCTTTGCGATTCTAGCAGATTATGGTTGTACACTTTAGTGGCCGATTGGAGAAACGAAGATTACAATAGCATTTATGTATGTATGTATTGTTCAAACAACCATCTATAAACAGAAGAGTTCAACACTTGATATTATATATAAATGTTAAATTCCCTTTCAGACTTAGACAAAATATGGTACTTTTTCTAGTGACGGAGGTAGGCATAATATTAGCCTGTGTTTTGTTGGATGATTAACATAGAAATACTTTATACACTTTACCTTAATTTTACATGCTTGCTGTCTGCTCATAATCTTCCATTCAAAACAAATAGAAACATAACATTTAACAAAAATTTTAAATACACAGAAAAAAATTATAATACCTGCACGATTTTGAGCACTCTAAGAAAACCCAAGGACATGTTCACTCAGAAGGAAAAAACTTTATATTTGTAGTCCTACCATATATGCAATTATGTAAATCTTATACATCTTTATATATATTATTGATAAGCATTTATTCGTATCACACATATATTATTATCTTTTAGATATTTATATATACCTATGTGGTGGAAAGCAGACCGTTAGAACTGATTACTCTGCTACGAAAAGAAGATGGAATCTATCATTGAAGACTTACAATCTATAACGCCACCAGCATCAACAACAGCAATAAGTTCTGAAGAGTCGCTACAGACATTATTAATGTTACTACAGAGATCGAGTAGTCTGCTGCAATATGAAGATGGAATCAATGGTTGAAGAGTTACCATTTATAACACTGTCAACATTATCAATAGCAAGGAGTCCTGAAGAGTCGCTGCAAGCATTAAGATATCACTGTTACAATTGTGAAAATATCTTCAGTAAACGATGCCATGCATGCTGTCATGAAAGTGGACATTACCTGTTCAGCCCAGGATACAAGGCATTCCACTGTGATAACTGTGATGCTGTAGTCACCCGAGGCGATAACCTGTATTGACATATCAAGAATTGCAAAGGAAATGTTTGCCCATCGGGAAGTGAGTGCAAGTATTGTGGCAAGACATTCGCTAAGCATGCCAGTGACAGATATCATGAAGACAGTCACTGTCCATTTGCCACTCTCTACAAGACTTACCCATGTGTTATCTGTTGTGTGGTATATGCAAACAAGAGTGCCTGGAATGCTCACGGCAGGAAATGTTTTTCAAAAACCAGCCACCATTAATGTTTTGCTCGAATGAAGAATAAGTTGATCATGTACCACATATTAGTATGTAGTATTATGCCCTGTCTGTAAAATAAAGGTAGAGTGTATAAAGTATTTCTATGTTATTCATTCAACAAAACCCACGCTAGTATTATGCCTACCTGAATCACTAGAAAAAAAAAAACTTTGTCTACTACTGAAAAGGAATTTAATATTTATGTATAGTGTTACGTCTTGAACTCAGCTATCTACTGATGGTTGTTTGGCAATACATACATGCGCAGCATATATTGTCATCTTAGTTTTTCCAGTCGACCATAAAGTGCACAATCATAATCTTCTAGAGTTGCAAAGGTCTTCGACCATCTTCATTGCCCTTGTCAGTTGGAGGTTACCAACAGCACACACAGCAATTGACAATGCACACACCACAATTGGCAAGGCACACACCATTATTGACACAGCACATACTGCAATTGACACCACACACTGGAATCGACACTGAATGCACCGCAATTGACACTGTACGCACCACATTCGACACCACACACACTGCAATTGACACTGCAAGCACCACTATTGTCAATGCATGCACTGCATTTAGTTTCGCATGCTCCACACACCTTTCTACACCCGCTGCACTCAATGTATAATATAAATTGAGAAAATAACTAACCGTTTAGTAAGCAGGACTTGAGTATGTCTGTGAGAGTTCCAAAGGTAGAAGTCAACATGAGCGGTGCCCAAAATGTTTGGTTGGGACATTGTAGTAGTTTGGGTTGGTGGTAGGAGGGAGATTTTTTGTATCTAATTGCTTTGTATTTAAGTGTGTCATTCCTGTATGGTTAAGCAAGGGGACATGAGGTGTGATGATAGGCATGGTGGTAAGTATATAAAGTCGAAATGTATGGTTTTAATATTATGTTGGTCAGTCTGATAATATGAATTGTATGTAGGCTCATTGTTAGAGGTGTTTTAGAATGTTTGTACTGTATGATATCTCCATGGATTATATATGTAGCTTGTTTTGGCAATATGATGTGGTAGTATAACTGACTAGTGTGTTTTTTGGTTAGTAAGGTATCTTGAAATAACTGAAATGGATGGAGTAACATGATTGTATTGTCTGCTGGTGTAGGCTGCATATATGATTTGGTTTTTTATTTGCTGGTACATCTTGATCATATAACCTATCGGTATGACTTGGTTGTAAAGATTGTTTCTTGTATGATTGGTATAGCCATTACATTGATTGGTATGACTTGATCACATGTTAGGTTGTTTTGGCATTATGTTAAAAGTGTAGCTTCGATGGTGTGTGGGGAGAATGGTTTGAATATGTGATAAGTTTGTAAGGGCGGAATAGTTTGATAAGTTAGTATGAGAGGGCAGAATACTTAACTGGTACGGATGGTTAATATGATTGAATGGCATCTGGGAATTATGAATGTATAGATGTCACAGATGCTTCAATTATTAGTAGTGGTTATAATAGCATGGTTGGAGCATATGATTGGAATATTTTCATTGGCTCGGCTGTTGGTATGGCTTGTTTATGTGTAACTGGTGAAGCTGGATGGGCCGAAATAGCAGTCTATCTAGTTGACTGTTATGATTGATTAGTATGTCTGGGGTATGGTTGCTGATATGGTCTGTAATGTTAACAGCATGAATGAGGTATGCTTGGGGTTAGAGTGAAAGATGTTGTTTGGGGCTGCACTTTTTGGTTGCTATTGCTACATGCTGTGGTGGTTCGATGATATTATCAGATGTTATAGAATGTAAGGTTGCTGGTTTTTATGCCTTTTGACGATGCATGGCTGATGTAAGCTAATATCCTGCTGAATGGCATAATATCTATTTTGGTATTCAGTACCAATAGATTGTCGATATGATTGTTAAGAATGCTGGATGTATATTATCTGTTATGATATAGTTGGTAGGGGTTAATAGATGGTGTGTGGTGGTATTAAATGGGTAGGTATTATGTGGCATATACAATCTGATTTGTGCTGTATGACTAAAGTATTCTGGGTTATGGTTGGTATAATACCCAGTACTCCTGTTCAGCAGGGTTACTGATATTTTGTTTTTGTATGCCTGAGGTGTGATGGTGAGAATTTTTTATTGGTTTGGATGGTTGATAAAGTGATTAGTAATTAATGTCTGGTATTATATTTTAGCAGGTGTCTGATGCTATGATAATTAATTTGTAGTTATTATTTTTGGTCTATTTTAGTGAGTGTGGGCTGAGGTATGCTTGAATTCTGGTTTGGGTGGTGCATATATTTCATGTCATGATGGTTGGTAGAGCAGATGGTATGGGTGGTATTTTGAATTGAGTTTTTCTTTGATTTTATGTGATGGTAAGTTGGTTTTGTCTGGTATCATTCAGTAATGACTGTTGGTCTGGTATATTAATTAGCTTTTTATACTTGGGTTATCAAGGATGGTATGATGGGTGATATGTTTTCAGTATATCTGTCTTGTAATTTCTGGTAAATGATGAATGATATTGACATTATGTGTGTGGTGGTGATGTCTATAGGCAAAGGTATGGCTGATTTAAATATTGTTTGGTATGGGTTGTCAGTGTATTTGATTGGTTTCAGTCAGTATGGTGGATAGTAAGAGATGAAATTTATTGTCATTGGTATGGGCCTTATGTTTGCTTTATATGGCCTGTGTGGACGAATGATTGAGGTATGTTAGAGTTATAGTGGGTGGTATGCTCTGAATGTATAATTGGTTTTTGTTGGTACATTTTGTAAAATGGGTGTTAGATTGTGAGCTAGTATCAGCTGTATAGTTGCTTTGGTTAGGATGGATATTGAGCTTGGTGTATTTGGTGGCATGGGTGAATTGAGTTTTTCTTTTGTTATAGGAGATGGAGTGTTGTGTGGCCTAGTATGACTTAGGTTATAATGGTTTGAATGGTGGTATAGTGACTAGTATATATTTTGGCAGGTGTCGACAAGTAGAGTAGAATTTACGAGCAGTAAGTAAATCTTTGGTATACTCAGTGTGGGCTGAGGTGCATTCGAGATATAGTATGAATATATTTAGTCTGGTGTAGTTGCTAGGGCAGATGGCAGGGATAATTGTGTTTTGGTTGGTCTGAACTCTATATTTTCTGTAAACTTGAGTTATGATGGCCTGTACGATTGATGTGTTGGGTGGTATGGTTAAATTGAGTTTTCTTTAGTTATAGTTGATGGTATGTTTTTGGGTTTGGTATTAATAAGTAATGATGGTTTTACAGATGGTAAGATTGTTTGTGTTTATAAATTTACTGTGTATGCTTGTGTTATCATGGATGGTATGTTGTGTGACATGATTTCGTACATTGGTCTTATTATTGCTGGTATATATGTATAATGTCATGGACAGTATGTGTGTGTCAATGAGACCTATAACCCTGAGGTGTGCCTGAGTTAAAACATGTTTTTGGTATTTGTGGGAAGTGTATTTTGAAAAGTGTCAGTAATCTTGGTGGATAGTATCAGAAGAATTTGGATGCATCACTGGTACGAGTTGTATGTTTGCTTTGTATGGCCTGTGTCGACGAATGATTGAGGTATGCTAGAGTTATAGTGGATCGTATGGTTGTTAGGTATATGTGATGTAAATTTGTAGAACAGGTAGAATGGGTGTTAGGTTATGGGCTGATCTCAGCTATATAGTTGCTCGAGTTATGATAGATATTATGCTTGGTGTATTGGGTGTTGGAGTAGGATTGAATTTTTCTTTGTTTATTGATAATGGTATGTTGGTTCGTCTGGTATCAGTCACTTATGGTGGTTTGACAGATGGTAAGAATGTATACATTCTAAGATGGCCTGGACTATAGAATTTGCTTGGTATGTTTGGGTTAACATGGATGGTATGTTGGGTTTTCCAGTATATATTTGGTTGAGAAAGTCTTATATGGCAAGAATGGAAAAATTCTGTCAAGATGGTTGGGACATCCAAAATTTAAAGACAGCTGGGTGGATATGAAATACATAAGGGACAGGTAGTTTTAAGTTTGCCCTTAATGCTGTTTGTCGCTGGAGGGAGAGGTGTTAAGATATCTGAAGAAGTTATTTCACATCATTCTTGTGTTTGTAACAAGATGAGGTTTTTGATGGAGAGCTAAATCAGTTCATAAGACAAGTGGTTTGTTCAGAAGCAGAGACTGCTGCAGAGTCACCAGTGACATCATCTTCAGCATCTGAACCATTGCCTTGAATCTCACTTAAGCCCTAGGATCGACTACATACACCCGAAGACTGACCCACTGGAAATTCGATATCGTGGACACTGCCATTATCGGACAATGGTGCTGTATGTGATACATTGGAATAACGATGTCTGTCAACACCAAAAAGTCCTGCCAAGTGTCCGCACTACCCAGAAGTATGTTGCATAAGGAATGTGATGGAAGAGTAAGCTACTATGACGGATGGTGTTCTACAGGAGCTGAGTGAGCTGCAGAATACCCTTGTCACATTAATTCTACAAAATGAACGTCAAAGACATGTATTGTTTTGCTAATAATATTAAATGTGGTGGACATGTACCACAGCAATAGACAGTAATCCAACATGGTAGAATAATAGAGCATGAAGAAATGTAATCTAATATGGTGGATGCCGAGTTGAAATGATAGAACATTAAGAAATTGAATCTAAAGTGGTGGGTGCCAAGTTGGATTGGTAGAGCATGCATTGCATACACACAATGGCCCATGGAGCAAATGAGACTAATGGAATGAAGTGAGTAACAAGAATGTGTAATCCATGATGGTTGATGTCGACGTGGAATGAAAAAGTACGAAGTCCAGGAATCCAATATGGCAGTCATATGACTGGAATGAAATAGCATGAAGTGCAAAAACAAGATGGTTGTCGTATAACTGGAATGATAGAGCAGGAAGTGCAAAAGCAATATGTTGGATGTCAAGGTGGAATGATAGATCAAGAAGAAATTAAATCTAATATGGTGGCCAGAAATGACAATTCCAGATGGTGATGTAATGGCTAACAAGATGGCGGCTGGAAATGACATAATCCAAGATGGTAGTATACTGGCTAACAAGGTGGTGGCATACCTGCTAACAAGATGGCGGTCATGAATGACGTAATCCAATATGGCGGTATACTGGCTAATATATGGCCGCAGGAAATGACACAATCCAAGATGGTGGCCGGAAATTTCGTAATCCAAGATGGTGGTGGTTGGAGCTGGAGCTGCCTCCTGACTCCTGTCCGGTCGGAGCTGGAGCCACCTCTTGACTCCTGTGCCCCAGAACGAGCATTATTACACTACTCTGAGATGATCTTTAAGTCTCTGGGAGGATGCGCGGACGCCACACCGCCCGTCAGTCGCATCAAGTCGTGTACAGCAGGAAGCGCAGTGTGCTCTGTGGTATGCAGGGTTCAAATCGATCGTTGCAGTGCAGCGTCATTTTGGCGTATTTACTGAGAACATGCACCCACAGATAAAACCATTCTTCGTTGCTATAAACAGTTTAAATAAAATGCAAATGTAAACATTAGGAAATCACCAGGCTAACCATATCGTAAGAGAAAGTGGAGTGTGTGAAACACGATGTTTACATAGCCCTATAAAGTCCATCTCGCTATGCATTTTGGAACATGGCATTTCTAAAACAACAATTCACATTGGACTTCGTAAAGGTCTGAGGCTTCATGCTTACAAAATCAAACTGAGACATGCAATCAAGGAAACAGACCGACCTAAACAAGTCGACTTCTCTGTGGCAATGCTGAATGCAATAGACGACGGTGAAAGATACATGGACCGAATTTTTTTTAGTGATGATGTATGTTTCCACACAAACGGCTGTGTTAATCGTCATAATTGCCGAATATGGGGGCTCATCAACCCAATGAAGTTTTCGAGTAGGTTCATGATTCGCCGAAGTAAAATGTGTGGTGTTGGCTAATGCATGAAAACATCAATAGCCCATTCATGTTTGCTGATAACACGGTTACAGGCTCCACGTATCTGGACATGTTAGAACTTTACGTTTTCCTTCAAATTGATGACATTGAAAGGGAATAGGGCATAAGTCTTATCTTTCATCAAGATGGAACGCTACCTCATTACCTACAGTCTGAATGTGCATGAAGCTCTCAATAACAGAGTCTCCGGGCGTTGGATCGGAAGAAATGGTTCGGTTTTGTGACCACATAGAAGCAGTGAAAACTAATATATATACATATTAGTTTTCACTGCCATAATATTTTATTTGCACTATTTTACACAAAGTTTTCATGGTAGCGATTTTTTACTAAATCACTTCACATAAATAAAGCCATTGCGATAGTAAATGTATTTAAATCTAACTCACTAAAAATATAAACGTCACTTACGAAATGCATAAAAAATATTTTTAACTTGCTTAGCACATTAACATGAAATACAAACATTGGACAGATATTACCAAAATAACGTCTTTTGAAAATTTGTTTTGCTGCGCTGAAATGTTAATACTTTATATGATGTTTGCATTGTTATCATCAGCTAGTTTTTATCATACCACGCTATCGTTATAAAGAGTAAAATTAAGTAGACCAAATGCGTAAGATCACATGGGACATGAATTAACGCCGATACATGAAAGCCACGAAAGTACAATACTGAGAACGATTTTCCACGTGTATTGGAGCAAATATTTTTGAACGGTGATGTAGTTTGTTGAGTATTTCTTATACTGTAAATCTGTATAATTTATTGCGAAGTGTAAAATTCCAAAAGAATGATTAACTGTGGGAAATAATTTTAATCACTTGGTAAAAAGAAAAGTATCTATAGGCTTATTTTAAGGGCCGCGGTGGCTGAGCGGTTAGCCTGCTCGCCTCCCACCAAGGCGAAACGGGTTCAATCCCCCGCCAGGTCTTCCCCGGATTTTCGCAAGTGGATATCGTGCAGGACGATATTCCGCCCTTTCATTCCGGGTTGCTTCATACTCATCTCAATCACCCTCATCGACTCTCAAGATCTCGATGTTAAGAGCCGTCTAAATCTCTTCACTTCACTCACTCGGTTATCTCCCATTTCCCCGCCCTTGCAATCCGGTGCTGCTCCATCCTCACCTCATTTCACCCTCATCGGCTCTCAAGACCTCGTTGTTAAAGCCGCATAAATCTCTAAACTCATTCTATAGGCTTCCGAAAACCAGTAGACCTTGATAAAAATATTTGGCGTTTATTGATGTCTCATATGTTGTTAATAATGCCACGAGGCAGATATCGCTCGACGGCAGTGTCGTGACGGTGGTGAACAAACCTGCGAGCTGGCGGGTAGTCGGCTCCGGCGACCTTCTCGTATGTGAGCGAGTAGCGGCAGGGGTAAACACTGCCGCGATCGTCCGTGAGTTCGTAGGGGTGCAGGGCTGGACGGCTGACGGAGGGACGTGTCGCTGAGTCGCCGGTAGGCGGGCCCACGTAGATCGGCGGGTAGGCGGCCGCCGTGGGGTAGTTGTTGCACTCCTTCTCGCCGTAGAGCGCGCCTGCTTGCAGCTGAAGGCCGCTGCTGCCCACCATCGTCGCGCTCGAGCCGCTCAGCAGGCACTGGTTCGTGTTGGCGCCCGTCTGGAAACAACCACCAACTCCGAACACTCTAGGCTAGTGCATCTGGGAAAAAATAAATCTAGTCTAGTGCATCTGGGAATAAATGATTTTTTTTTGTGGCGTTTTGTTCCCTTCACCCTTAAGAGGAACATAAAAATGAGTAACAGTATAAACAGGACAACGTCTTTAAAATCACGTATCCATTATGGTGGCTGCTCGTTGGGGATTCAGTTGGTTCTTGCTAAATGATTTCATTCCTTTCACTCTGCCCATAAAAGTAATTAGGAAG
Organism: Dryococelus australis; assembly: GCA_029891345.1. Classification (NCBI taxonomy): domain Eukaryota; kingdom Metazoa; phylum Arthropoda; class Insecta; order Phasmatodea; family Phasmatidae; genus Dryococelus; species Dryococelus australis. The sequence goes on along the minus strand of CM057009.1, from coordinate 82,345,082 downwards.
TTTTTGTTTGCAAATAAATTTATTTTTCAGTGATGTCCGGAAACCGAACGAGGTAAGACTGTGGTTAACCTCTGGACTTACTTTCGGGAGGACCTAGGTTCGATCCCCGTTCTGGTTATCCGTTATCCTAATTTCGGTTTTCCATAGATTCTCGAAATCGCTCCAGGCGAATGTTGGGATAGTTCCCTTCAACAGATCATGGCTGATCCCTTTCCCGTTCCTGCTTTTCTGAGCAACATTTCGGTCTCTAATGATCTCGCTGTTGACGAGATATTAAGCAACACCCACTATTGCATGTACAGAAATAGACATTTGGTTGAGCCAGTCTCAATTTTTAAGGTGAAAATTTTATTTTCGCAAAATTTTAAGTTTGCTGTTCACTTAATTTTTTTAGCTGGAAAATGTTTTAAATTCTTTATGCTTTATATTAGATTTTCAACATAGAAGTAGTATTCTTTGCTGGTGAAATTATTTAGGTTTTGTTTTCAGTGATCACAATGGATAAGAAAAAAGAGAGAATGCCATATGTGGATAAATTTGTCATAGATGAAAAACCTCCGACATTCTTACAGCAAACAGAGTTGATAGAATCAGCATCGCCCCCCATGAACGCAGTGATTGTATTGTTGTGTGTGTTGTGACAGAATGTTAATACTGATTGCCATAAGAAATATTGTAATATAAATGTTACCAACAGTGACAAGCGCGAGGTAGTAAATTAACAGTATTCAAAATCGTCAAGTAGTGTGTTTTGGTAGGTTTTGGTGCATGATATCTGGTGTAGGAGTGAGAGGCGACGAAATGAGGCAGGAGTCGGAGCCTGGAGCCATCCGCTATGTTGGATTTCGCCATACCTGACAGATTAAAAAGGACAGTTTTACCAAAAATCACTTAATATATAAGTGATTTGGCTCAGAAATCGCTTTGTTAATTAAATATAAAAAAACATCGATTCAGTCGTTAACTGAACAAGGCATATTCTCCAAGGCTCCTCCGTATATAGGCCATATAGTCATTAGAGCAGCAAAGCAGATACCAGGCTCCAAACCATGTCCAGAAGATCAGGTGGATTAGCGGTCATTACCCCCAAGCACCATCCTACACTATCCTACCACCACCTACCCTCGCCTCCCTTTCTGCCAAACCCACCCCATACCACCCTCCTCCTCCATCACCCCAACTATCACTCTTCGTACATAATCTGTCACACCCTCACCATACCTTCCCAACACCACACCCTCCAAACCCCATCGCAATCTATAAAATCAACGTAGAGTTTGTCACCTTTACTTCACCAAATTCAGGGCTCGATTCATCTACAAATGTCTGAGCACACATCCGCTCCCATTAGAGTGACCAGCAGATGACTTAGTCCCCACTTCTATATTTCATTGGCTTTTAGTCGTTCAATCTACAGACCTCGAAATTTTACCACCAAGAGTAATTCGTTTTAACATAAAAAAATCTCCTATCCATGCCAATTAATTGTGCCGTCCATTGATTACGAGAATGTGTTCATTATTGGCCGCTAAATGTTGTTGGTTATTCATGTCTTAGAATCTACCACCCCAGAACTCCCACGTAGTCCATTTCCAAACCTGCTGGCGATGAGGCCTCCAAACTTTGAGTCCATATATAATTAATACTTTCGACTAGCCTCCCCCCAACTTCCACTATGTCATGGACATCCCTCCTCACACTACCATAAAATCAGCTAGTTCAATTTACTAACTATAATTTGACCACCCCCCCCCCCCACCATCACTATATTTTATTGGCTATTTCGTCGCCCCTCCACAACCCCTCACCTTCGCCCGTGATTGGCTTAGTCCATACCAGGCATCCATACCGACTAACCATATTGGCCAATGACTGAGTCCAACCAAGACTGGCTCCACCCAAGACTTACTCCACCCAAGGCTAACTCCACCTAAGACTGGCTTCTGCCGAGACCAACTCTTGCAAAATGGCTAGAAAATGGACAAGACCATCCATATGTACCTACAGACGAAGATGACCAATATCGAAAAAAATCACTAATACATATCTTGTTGCTAGCTTCTTCGTACAAAATTTCGTAAATGTTCGCAAAACCCTCGCAAATATTAGAAAGATCTTTGAAAATCGCCGCAAATCATTGCAAAATAATAGCAAATCATCGCAAGAACTTCACAAAATAGCTCTTCCACAGCTGATCATACCAAAGGCCCATACTATTTGACTAAGCCAACCAAACATCAATGCAGCGCAACCCTACTCTAACAAGGTAAGTTATTCTCGGGATGTGTGGAATCACCAAAAATGATGAGTGACGTGGCTGTTTACAATAACATTGTAACAACACAAACTTATGTATTTCGTTATGCAGACAAATGATATTGTGATAAATAAACAAACATAGGAGATGTACAAAAGGTAACTTTATGAATAAAAATATTTTTTTAATTATACAAGAATTTGTCAGTTCCAGTTAAAACAGTTTTTATAGTGTACGATTTTCATCAGATCACACATGATTACTTGGTTCCTAGTGCAATATTTACCTCAGTTTTTAAAGGAACCATGAATATCAAGATTTAAATACGAACCTGATAAACCCTTATTAGAGCTATGTGAACCCGGCCAGATTTCCTGAACAGCACAACAGACTCTACACATTCAGTCAAACTTATCGTTTAGAAAATTTCACATGTTTTTATCATGATCATGCTCAGATAATGGTCACACTACACTCAAAGTCAGCTACCATGCAGTAATATATTATTTCCACCTTATCACTGATCACTTGATGCTTTATGCAATTTAGCTTGCTTTTTGAAGGAAAGTTATCTTTATAAGTGTTCATCCTTGTTTGTGTGTGTATGCATTTCTGTGTCTTTGTGTGAGTTTGTTTGAGCGAAACCCTAAAAAATGTCAAATCCGTGCACTAATTTTCACGAATCTCGGTACAATTAACTGTAAGTATTTAGTAAGGCCACCCGACTTTTACACATTTAGACTGCAATGGATGCTCATTTAGAAAATGACAGAGTTCTTAATTTTTGGGTGCTTAAGTCATATCTCAGGAAACATTCAACCCATTTGCACAAATTATTTTACATTGATAGTCTACACTGCCATCATCGAACCCAGAGACTCGTGTTCTCAATTGTTCCTGTATGTTTGAAGATGGTGCCAGTAACTAGGTAAAAAAGAGCTTCTAATCTGCAAAATAATGTATAATTATATATATATCATGGCGTCAAGTTTTAACTTTACTATAAATAACTGCAGAGCTCAGGTACAAGAAGCTGTAATAATAACCGGGTAATCTCATAACTTAGTCTGTAAATATACAAGTTGAAAAATGTATGACAATATTTCCTCGTTGTCGGGCAGTTTGTACTTAAAATCTCTACCATAGAAGGCATCACAAATACACACATTATTTGAGATATCCAATTTTACTGGAGATAGTAAGAAATAATATTTAACATTTAACACTGGGTGACTCATAATCAATATCAATAACCCCTCAAAAAACCAAAGCCAATAAAATGATACACGTTAAAAATAACTGAAATAAACGCTTAAAAAAGCTAAGTATTTACAAAAATTTTCATTACCCTCTATATATACACAGAATAATATATTTGTGCATATAAGGAAATAAATATTTTTGTATATATATATATATATGTGTGTATGTAAAACCAATCAGACACTGGGTCAATGGTGTGACAACACTAGCGCTATTAAGGCGGTCCCCAATATCAGTTCTCCAGTGTACTTGACCGCTCCAAATACGTTAAAGACAATAACAATCCACGTACTGTATCGTCTGGAAATTTAATAAATTTTTACTATCGTTTGGTTCGTCTGAACTCAAACTATTGATGGCAATTATAATTAGAGTTAATGTTTGGTTTACACACTGCAATGTTATCAACATAATTTTTATTAAATCAGTAATTTAATTTTGAATGGTAAATAAGAAATTATTGTTTTTTTTATATTCGGGATTACTCTACATAAAATACATAACAAGAGAATTGTTATCTTTTTGAAAGATGTTGGCTACATTTCGCTAAGTTGCTACGGCAACCAATAGCTAGTAGGCGTGCGCTACACTGTTTTTAAAATTTAATTGTTATACAAATTTTTATATTTTGGGATATTATGGTCAAGAAGACGAGCCATATCAGATTTTTCGATCCAGGACCAGGGAGTCTAGACGTGGTTTCCCTTGGTAGGAATTTTTTGTAATTATTAAATTATTTCACGAGTTCGGCATTGCATACAGGCTCCTCGTTATGGAAGAAGGTGTGCCGCAGATTTTGATAAGAAGACGAACTGTACGGGCTACATCCGCACATTTATTTTAATTTAGTTATGAGTTATTCGACACGCGCATTAGTTATTTAGTGTCAAGGACTCTATAAAGCAATTGAGGCCCGAGAGCATTATTAAGGGAAGACTGCAAGTAAAGAAAAAAATATAAAGAAATTATATTTTAACTTTTCATCTAGATTAGTTTGAAGATTATTCTAAGCAGTTCATCAATCTACGTCAGCGATAAGAGTTATGCCACATAAGTCATAAAACGAGTTTAACAGAGTCTGAGATACTTTTATTTATTTTCACATTTATTTGTAACTGATATAGAATAATTAATATCACAAAAATTCTGAGAGTTATTTTTTATTATTGTTTACTATTTTTCTATTGCGATTTATTTTCTGTCAAGCTTTCAACATTAACCTCATCAATCAAACTTACATAATATTTGAGGACGCCAAGCTAGTGCTGCTAGCTAACCAAAAAAAAAAAAAAAACATTGAGTATTTAAATGAAATCTTGCTATCCGTGACTTAATTGGGCATTGAGAAATAACTACGTGCAATTGCTGTTCACACTTTCAGACAAATACGACTAAAATATTAAATATTACTCAAGTTCTCTCTGCTCTTTTCGTTATATTTCGAATAAATTACTATCAGTATGAAATTCCGCGTTTCCCAGTTGTGAGCTGCGTATTCTCACAGGTAAGTTGTGTTCTTACCAGTATCTCATGTTACATCAATTCATTATGTTGTGTGCGATTGTGTTATGTTAAGTAATAAGAAGTCGGGCAATACATCCATACACAAACGTATCACAGTACGGTTTACACTACTTCAAATTCAACCAGAAGCAAATTAAAACATAAGAGCAGGACAATTCGTGAAGGAACTCGCTAAACTATACTAAAATAGACTTTAGAAATGTGACCGATAAAATAATTAGGAAAAGTGATACCACCTCATGACTTTCAACTATTTTACCCTGCGCCCATGCAAACTCAACAACTACTGACTAAAATATTGAAATATCTAGTCACATGTCACGACCGACATGCTAAAGAAGTCGTCCGCCTAGCAGAAATCAAGATATGATGACAGATTAAGTAAGAATACAGAGGTGAAATAGCCCCATTTTCCACGAACACCAGCCGCACACACCACCAAAATGGCTTTACTAGCCAACAATGCGTCAGAATGTCATTTTTCAATCAGATCCAGGTAACTTGCTTGGCAGATGACAGCATAACCAATGCGTAACATTTTGCAGCACCTGGTAGCCAATCAGACAGAAAGTCCGTTCCCAGACCCTTGCACAACCAACCAGAAGATGTGTATGGCTGCATCAATTGAACCGCCTCACCATTTCGTCCCTGCGTATTTATTTACTCTGTGACATGATGATGTTAAGCGAAACAGACCGGTGTTAACGTCAGGAGAAGTGCCCAAAGCAATAATTTTTTTCTAACCTACATTATATTTAGGAGCAGTGTCGGAGGTTTTATGTAGGAATGGGGGTGCGTCTCAAAACTGAGCCCTATACATCTAAGCATGCAGGAGAGATTCTAACTACGAAGGCACATGCACGTGGATTTTCTGAGTTTGGGTAATCATGGCGGCGATTGGGGTCATGATTACCTGCCATGCTAAAATAAACTGAACTACAAAGAATTCATGAGCGGGGGGAGGAGAGATCGGCATAGACACTGTCAAAACCCCTCTACAGAATATAATTGCAAAATTGCATCAATTTATGAAGTAGGAAAATAATTACATATCATAAATTGTAGGCCTCTGCAAACGAGAATGTTGCTGCGGTCGGCGCAACGTCGTTTCCCCGGAACTACCATATTCATTCTGTCCAAATTAGTCTAACACTTTTTTTTTAAATTACGGAGGTATATGTATGTTAGAATACCACACGTACCAAACCACTTCACCCATTTTAACCAAACTTGGTCGGCTGAAATTACGCATGACGGCCATAAAATGTTTATACGGCCATTAAATCAATTAATACACTGCTACTTTTCGTGTCATTATCGAAATTGGCATATCCTGAACAATAAATCTCTTTCTTCATATCTCGGTGGCGGCTCAACAGGTTCCCGCCAAACTTGGCATCCATATCGTTACGTCCCCACACTGCTCCGTGCCAAGTATGTCCATGATCCAGGTCTCGCTGCGGTGCGGCAGGTGAGTCACCACTACCTGCGCACCTTTACGTTGCCTGGAGAGTGGATTGACTGACAGCTATCTAGACTGTGGTCACCAACTCCGTATCTCCCTTCTGGAGAAGTTGGCGGCGGCGGTCTATTGAGTGAAACTTTTGGTAATTTCCTCCTCGGCGCAGCCCGACATGTAAAGAAGTTCCTGGACTAGGGCCGACGACGCTATACCCCCCCCCCCCCAAACCGTAGAATCAGCAGTGTTTGTGACCGTCATCTGGCTCGAGTGCGGAAATTGGGACAATTGTAGGGTGGGACATCAGCGGAGAGGACGGAAGGCAGTGGTGGGTGCGATACGACGTAACGGCGGTCGAGTGTGCGCATGTTGCGAACAGACGAGAGGGCGTGGCACCCGACATGTAGAAGGATTCTGTGCACTGGGAGCGCTCGGAAAGCTCTACGACATTCCTGACTGGTGGAATATGTACTGAGTTAAGGTGGGCCTATACAAAAGTGTGATGCGAACTTTACTGTATATTTTGGAACTGTCAAATATGTACATATAATTTATAAAATCAATTCAAAATGTGCTGAGTGAAGAATGGAGTGAAGTTATTTGGGCGGTTCTTGTCCTCTAGGTGTTGAGAGCCGATAAATATATGTTAGAGGATGTTTATTAGGACCGATTTTAAGTTATTTTGTTGTTTTTATTTAAGTGAGGCGATGGGCCGTTATGTAAATATTAGTAGTAAATAGCAGGTAATAACTGTTTATTGCAAGATATTAAGTCGAGTGTTTGTAGTGTTTGTAAATAAATTACGAAACTATTTTTAACTCTTTTATTTACTTAAAACCTCCAGCCATTAACGAACCTGTCTAATCCCACATACTTAAAAAATTGTACCAATATAATGATATAGTACCCTACCCTAATAGTATATGATTTTACTATTTTATTATATAAAATGCTCATTTTCAAAATGTTGGTCATAATAAATGTATTAGTTTAGTATTGCATATCTCCCGATTAATTTCAATCAACATTCGTGTTCTGACAGTACCTTCGTAGCGATTGAAATACAGAAAATTATTCGTATATCCTGCCCGTCATTCGATTGAAGCCTTGCTTCAAATTTGACACGCGTGTCAACTCATATATTTCAAGAAAATTATGTGTGTGTACTCCATTTTCCTGCTAAAAACTCTCCTGCCAGCCTGAAGAACGTAATTCCTGTGCCCGTTTATGTTGATATGAACTGTGAAGCATTTCTGAACTGGTTTAAAATCAATATTATAACACTCGCCGTGTGGACTGGCATGAACGACGCAGTATGCCTGGTGAATTGGGCTGAGCGAGTATTGAACACTGTCACGGTAAATAAATTTTACAAGTTCTCCAAAATTGTGACTGCAATATAGGCAACGTTGCTAAAATTGAATTAGATTGCTACTTGCCTGCATGCACGTATTCACAAAACTACGGATGTAAAAAGACGTTTCGTTCACGTTGAAGTTACACTCAAGAAACGTGAAAATAGTAGCCCGTATTTTAGAAACACTACTTAGAGGGTATTTAAAATTGTTATAGGCTGTTAACGGTAAACTGAGCACTTTTTAAGGCCCTCACAACAGTCTTTAACTTCTAAAAAATATTCTATTGATGTCTCAGACGTAAACGTTTGAGATTGGTAAAATGTATACACTGTGTTTATTTGTAACATGGGAGTGTTTGTATTAAAAAGTGGCGGAAAGATAGAATTTGACCGAAAGGGAAATTTTTGCAAGGCCTTAAAAAGTGCTCACTTTACTGTGAAAAGCCTATAGTACAAGAACGTGGGCATACTGTTAGTGAAGAATTAATACTACAATGGTGTGCTAAAGTACATGAAACAATTTTGCTCAAGTTGACTCGTCCGCTTCCAGCAGACAACACGCACGTCTATCCTCTACCAGGCGCTTCGCTATACTACCAGGCGCTGTACAGTGCTCGCGAGGCGGTTAGGTAACACCTCGCGGCAGGAGCCGGAACTACGAAAAAGTCTGGCATGTTCCATAAAATCATTTTACTTTCTTGCCCCCTCCTTGATATTTTGAGCCGCATTTTAGGGTGTATAAATAAGTGCTCGCCAGCCTGAATAATCGTGCTGTCTTCCTCCACGAGTGATACGAGCTGGCTGGCGAGGGGACGACGTCGACATCGGAATCTGCAGTTAGGCTTCATGGCTCTAGGTGCAGCAATTTTCAGCATTGAAAGTTAAGTAATTTCATTAGTGTTGTTACATAGTTGGGATGTTGTATTGTATAAATATCTATGTCTTGCCTGCGTTTTGAGTGTAGGCTCTTTAATATATAGTTATATTTTTGGCATCTTTCATGATATTCGGAAACCGATTCTTCGCCGCCAATATTATAAACATCACTAAATGGTATCATAGGTTTTGTAAGAGGTGGAATTTCTTTCCAATGGATCACAATTGTTCTGCGGGATATCTTTCCTATAGGAGTATTTATTGGTAAAAGCTTTAAATTATTATTGTATTATCTGTCAATTTTAGAGGGAATAATAGTGACCCATTTTTAATGTGAATTTGTATAGTGAGGTTGTACGTTATGGGCTTCGCTTGCTACGGTTTTGCTCCTTTGCCTGTCATGGTTGACGTTATAGAGTTGCATAAACATTGGTGTGATTTTGTTGGGACAGATTAAGACCGTCCTTGTTTTGTATGTTGCAGTACATCTTCCTGCCTTCACCCAGTCTAGCAGCATCAAGCATTACTATATTGGAATTGATTAAAAATATTATTTTTGTATAATCTATAGCTCAATATATAGGATTTTTCTTAATTTTTGTGTCTCTTGTGTTAACCATAGGATTGGGTACACTTCCCTGCCTTTCCTAATCTTTGCTACGTCCTAAAAGGGTACATTGTGTAACATTGTGCCACTTGGGATATGAAACTTACTGATATATTTCAGAAACTACCAAAACGGGTTCAGCAAATTAATATTCTAAAAGTAATAATAATATCAGTATTTAGAAAAAGGAAAGTAGGTATAATGCTTGTTTTCCAAATTGTTGCACATTACAATTTATGTTGAATATAATATATTTATGGAACAACAAAACCAAATGGAACAAGTTTTTTCAAACCGGCCATTCATATTGAGTGCATTAAATACACGAATTGATAACATGTTCTTATGCTATGTTGAAAGATGTCACAAGTTTAAATGTAACATAATAGCTAAGTAACTTCTTAATTTATTCCTACCACATCTGCACGCAAAGAGAGCTATGGAAGGCGCATTGCTTTGATATAAATAAGCCTATTGTTTTCAAAGCAGCTGTGTTATTTTAGTAACCTTGTGTAAGATATATCTGTACACTTTATCTGATTAAAACCTATCTTATTGTGGCGATGTACCTATTGTGTGCACTATTTAATATATAACTGTTTGTTCGCCATTTTGGAATATACTGCCACCAAAACCTTACTGTTGTATGATTTTATTGTATCTGAGGACATACTCAAACGATCAGTATCAAGTTCTGTAAAAAATTCCTTCTGCTTAGATTTTTGTAACACACAGGTTTCTGTGTAACTCAACAAAATTATTTGCATGCAAATGTAGAGGAAAGAAAGCCAATTAGTGATATCTCTGTCGTCTTGTCTGCAAGATTTTGTGTTGTTTGCTGCCGTTGTTGTAGTAAAAACGAGGAGCCCAGTTATGTCCTTGTGTTTTGTAATTCTTTACAGTAATTTTTTTTCTTGTTTTTCTTAGTTTTTTTTAAAATGTGTTAGGTATTAGGCACATCCAACATAAATTACTATATTCACAATTATCACAGAACACCTTATCCATTAAAAACCACAAGAATTATATTAACGACTCACTGGCATGACCACCGTGGAAGGGAGTTATCGCTATCCCGGCGGCAAAACATTGAAAATACCAACACACTGGTTCAAGTAAACAACGACAAAATGCACAAAACCAATAATAAACAAATGTTCCACGTTGCTTCCTCAAACACATCTACTTAAAATTTTCTAGCACATTGGACCATTTTCTCTTTTTACGCATGTTTCCTCCATCATTATATTCTGACGCCACTCCATAATAATGTCCTCACGGATAAAATGTAACAGGTGCCCAACATCGGAAGCCTGACATGATGAGGGTTTTACGTCCGCCCTAACGAGAAATTATATATTACTCAATATTACATCATCGCATTAATTATTATCAGTGCAGCAAGGTCCAAATATTTACCTGCGTAAGAAATGTGAAAGCTCTGCAGGGAAACTCTCGTTCTACATCGCATGCGTGTTGACAGCTGGAATCGCTGAAGGCTGACAGTGACTTGTCCGTGTATATCAACTGGTGGTCCCTCTGGAAACTGCGGTAAGGACACCTGTTCAGTGCTGTCAACATATAAGCAACATGCCTGTTACTATATGTAAATGTATAAAAGTAAATTTTATTTCATATACGAAGTTCACTTCGTAAGTCAAGGCAACCAGTGAATATGTTGGTAAATAGAGGTACTAAAGATATATCACAACCTACATGTTACATGATACAATAAATTAAATATAGTACTGTTAAGTTAGTTAACTGTGAACGGTATTAGACAACTAACGGGTGAAACACACACCACTGATTAACATACGACCACATGAACCACCCGTCAAAGTATTTTGCGAGATTATGACACTCTCTGCCAACTATGTCTAAGGCAGAGGATACAATTCATCAGCGTAAAAATATAACAATCGTTAGATATTGTGTCTCAATACGGTGGGAATTTCTTGTCATGGTCGGGAGTGTGGGGGGGGGGGCAGCTATTTCAATATGCGTATCAAATCATAGTTACAAGTTGTAATGCCATGTGAGCAGGATGTTAGTTCCCACGCACAATACTGGAAAATGTTCGTGACACAGTTTGGTTTGAGAGCTGTTGCATTGTTGTGAAGGACACAAGCATTGTTACGTAATTCAATACTTTTATCCCGGATTGTGTGGCTCATATTTAACAGTAGATAAGGGCAGTATCAATACAAATTCTCACGGGGGTTCCTGTATGAGGCATGAGGCATGTCAGAACTTGCTTCCTTCTCATGCTGGGATATACTGCTAACCAACTTGTGGGCATTTTCTTAAATCGCAAAACACTAAAGTTCCCGCAACATAGACACTGTAATGATTTTTCTTATTACATGTATTAAATATTTAACGTTTATTTTCAAATTACTAACACTGTACTTTATAAATTAATGCACTGAGAAAAATAATTGTTTCCGTGAACAAAATATATTTGTTTGCGTGGTATTTGTTTCAGGTAAACGATATTTTGGTGGTACAACCAAGCCAGAGTTCCTTCAAATGAATTAAATTTGTTCACAAAGCCAAATAAATTATTTGAAACAATTTTACTAGTTCCGAACAAATATTTCGTTGTTTCAGTATTTTAATCGAATATTTAGTGTACACTGAGAGAGGTTTGTACCAGCCAACAAAATATTTGTTTGTATAGGGCCAAAAATATTTTTAGTTGCCCCTACAAAATATCGGGTTGAGTAAACGAAACTTCAAAAATAACACAATTAATTTTGTTAATCTAACAAAATACACGTAAACCTCTGTGTTTGGCCAAAAGAAATTAGCCTAACACAATAATTACTTCATTCAACTGCATATATTTGTTTGGACTCTCATATGATTTTCTTCGTTCGTACATCCAGCTCGAGAGTTTGTTCGTATTTTTGTGACAGTTAGAATAGGAATAGTGTTTGTTAGTTCATTTATTGTTGCTTAATAATGGTTTATACAACCTAGTAAAACAAATTCAACAGGAAATTAAAAGTAAAGCTGTAAAACCTGAAAAATTTATATAAGCCCGTTTAACAATATTACATTGTATTTATTTAAAAATATTACAGCTGCATCAGTAGTCAATTTAGCTGAGGTTGCTAGGGCACAGTGCCTGGTTGCAAGAGGTCTATGTTCGAATCTCCGGGTTTAGAATTTTTTTTATACTAGCCGAAACTTTTTATGTACGTAAAGCAAAATAAATATTTCTTTGTTCCGACCAAATGATTACTTGGAGCAACCACATAAGAACAACAAAATAATTTGGTTTCAACAACAAAATGTTTTATTGCCCCTATACAAACAATTAATTTGGTTGTGCCAAACAAACTTTGTTTGATTCAATAAAACTTTTTTCTCAATATGTTGTTTAGTCGATTGCGAAACCAAATTCATGGTATTGAAAAACAATATACAAATTATGTTTGTTATTATGTATCTATGTCCAGAACAATTTATTTTTAAATATTTAATTCATTTCTTAAATATTATAATCACACGATTTAATATTTAGTTCTTATTCATAATGAAATTGTACAGAGAGTATTACAGAACAATGCATATTTCCCCCCCCCATTCTCTATTAGTCTATCCATAAAATTTCATTGTTAAACACACACACACACACACACACACATATATATATATATACATATATACAAATTAAAGTCAGCCAATTTTAAACATTTTAAAAATTAATTGTGAAATCTTTATGAGTAGTAGTAGAAATGGGATTCATGTTAATGATTATAATATTTATTAAATTATTTTCCATCTACTGCAATGTAAGTATATTTTCAAATTTTTGTGACTTATACCACTGGGTACCTAACCTACCCATATTATTAATGTACTTAAAGAATAATATATAAAATTTACTATAATCAACCATTTATATGATTAAAGTTACAATTACCTTTAGTGTTTAAAAATGTATGAGAATAAATACAAATATTTCAAGAGTAAGAGTGAGCTATATTTGCTCGTTTTAAATTCAAGCATATAGTTACGTGACTAATACAGAAAATGTTAAAACTGAAAATTACTTCGGGCATTGAAAAGCTATGTTGTCGAGGAAAACAGAGAGGATTAAATTAATAACATACACACTATGATTTCCTCGGCGACATAGCTTTTCAATGGCGTATGATAGAAGTAATTTTTCATATAATCAATTACCTCTATTGCAAGTATTACTAAAAATAAACATATGAAACTCTAATATAAATATTATGTTTGAAAAAAATATTTCGTCAAGAGTTTGAGAAAATAATATAAATATGCTATTTTCGGTACAAACAAAATATAATTTTATTTTAAGAATACTTTTATATCTAAACCAAACATTGAAATATATAATTTGATTACAATAGTTTTACTTGTATAATTGAATGTTATATTCATTTGCCATTACCACAATTACAATTATTTTACATGGTCTTAACATTTAACAAAATTAATCATATAGAAATAAGATTTATAATTTTTATACATAGGAAATAATTTGTACTCTTCGTTATAAAAGTTACTATCCTTTATCAAAGATTATTTCTCATTGAAAATCGAATATTCGTTAGCCATATAATTTTTTCAAATTTTCTTGTTAATTTATAAAATAATTTATATATAATTTGATATCAGACCAAAATAGAGATCTTCTAGTGATAAGTGCAAATACAACTGACAGAATTTTGTTGTCATTTCTGGTGGGAAAAATTATTTTGAATAGAAAATTCAAACTTTTCCCGATTGCAATTACGAACAGATAGAAAAGAGATATTTACATGTAGATGATGATATTCTCTGTTTTTTGTTTGCTTACGTACTGAAATACCAAACATATTAAAATATTAAATTTTAAAATATATATTTTTTTATTTAAACACATTTGAAATACTGTAACAGAGATATGCAAAAACTAGTACTGGTTATCCTTAGGTTGCGTATTACATAATAAAACTATTTTATTATTCATTTGTATTAGATATATCATGAGATTAATATTTTTAGATATTAGTAATAGATATATTATTATATTTATATTATTATTTGCTTTAGGTATATTATGAGATTTATGTTATTATTGTCGTATATTGTAGCACTTATAATGCTACTCCAGGGAGTATAATAAGAATCATTTAACTCTATTTTGTTTTAAACTTTGATACAATATGGGTTTCCTAGAGCAGTTATTATATTTTAAGAATGCATTAAAATACAAATTTACATATAAAATTTTAACAATTAGTTTTTTCTTAAAATGTTTTATCGATCATAGAAATCAATACTTATTTAAAAGTTTTTAGCTTTAAAAATTTAGACACTAAATATCTAAAAATAAAACAAACTTTTGCTAGAAATCGTTAGTAATTTTTTTTCAATTTTTGTTTGCAAAGTATCTGGTTTTTAAGGTTGCATAGTTTCTGATTACATTTTATTCTCTTTCTTAAATCAGTAATAATTTGCTAATTGCAATTAAAATTTCTACATTATGGTTTGATATTATTTTATTTTTTAAATTAATATTATTTTTGTAAAATTAGAGTTGTGGTAGGATTTACACACACACAATCGCACACATATACACATATGTGAATGTGTGTGTGTACATGTCTATACCTATATATGTACTATGTGTGTTCAATTCATTGTAATTTTATATTCCTGACATTCAGCTTTACTACATGAAAGTTTGTAACTAAGCGTTATCGAGTTTATCCTAAATATTTTCTGTACAATTTTTAGTGTAATACAATTTCAGCTTTATTTCTTAACTATTTTAAGAAATTACACTAATAATGAATTTAACCTGTTTAAATGGAGAATTAGAAAAACATTTAAGCATTTGTATATTGCATATTATTCCAGCGATTATTATAAAATTGTGTTCACATAAGTTAACTATAGAAAGTAGTTTCCCCTTTGACGTATATTGATAATACATAAAAGAAGAATAATCAGAATAAAGAAAGAATTTGTAAATTTAATTTTAAATAAACATCCTGGTAATTATTTTTGAAATAATGATATCCGATATGAAAAATATGCAACTTCTCGGAAAGACTATATTTTTAAACTTTTGTGGGATAAATATAAATACTTCGAATCATCTCTGAATTATCTCTTCTTTAGAGTGAACTCTTTAGCCAAATTTGTAAAAAAAAAAAAAAAAAAAAAAAGAAGCAATGATTTTTTTCAAATGTTATCAAGAAATATTCCGTTTACTTTCGAAATTAACTTCGATATGTTCACGCAACTTTGTGGCACAAGGCTCGCAGCATATGTGGGTGTCTCACACGCATTCGTGTGGTCGTGCGTTCGATTCCTGTTTATAATTTCGGGATGGTTTTTTTCAAGTGGAATTTCGTCATGATTACAGGAAAATGCCGCTGAAGTTCCTTTACCCTCACAAGAAGCTTACTTTACTTCGGGGCCAAAAAGTAACACAGGAAATTTCAGAGCAACTGTGCTGGTGAGTTTGACTTACACGTAGCGCACTGGTTTTCTAAGTAGTC
This sequence comes from Dryococelus australis, assembly GCA_029891345.1. Classification (NCBI taxonomy): domain Eukaryota; kingdom Metazoa; phylum Arthropoda; class Insecta; order Phasmatodea; family Phasmatidae; genus Dryococelus; species Dryococelus australis. The sequence continues at coordinate 82,329,206 of CM057009.1, read as the reverse complement.
TGTGTCCAGTGATACTTCAAACGCATGTGGCTGAGTGAATCTGTCTTCGGAGCTCAGGAAACATTCTTGTCTATGGTTGCTGTAGCTGGCAGATCTGTGGGAAAAGTTATATATTTTATTATTAAGAAAAATGTGTACATATTAGTGTTAAATATTGAAATATTATTTTTTCACTATGTTGATTTTAATGCCACTTGACATGTAGACATTTAAAACCAGTTATATTATTTTTAAAATATGCCTGTAGCAGTGACAAATCTACATTGACATTTATATGTAACAACAAATTAGTATCTCAGTGCCTTCGCAATGCTAAGGGAAGGCACTGGACGAAGAGCGATGGATGTTGGAGGATAGTTATAGAGACATGCAAGATTTGATAATATACACTTTCAAAGTCACCAGCTGTGTATTTCTTATTGTCTAACATTGATCGTGGGCATTACATAGAGCCGCCAAACATTCAGTTGTCATGCCATTATATTTGCTTTACTGTTGAGAAAATATTTCTTTCTCTTTACAGAATCACCTTTAATAGCACACATCGGGAAAACTTTATTAAACGTTTATAAACTATTTATTGGCAATGAAAATGTACATATCACTTCGCGATTGTTTAATGTGAAGATTATACTACTTTTCTTATAAAAAAATCAGTATTTATTAACTCGACAGCAAACACTAAACATTATTCCTTGTAACACGTTTACGTAGAGTAAATATTGTAAATAATATTCGAAGTATGTACTGTGACTACAAACAGGGAGCCCCAAAAACGTTTCCCCAGACCCCCAAAATCGCTGTGTAAACATTTAGGTTTGCCCTATTTTCAGGACAAATTTTAATTTATTTTTTAATTTCTTGCTAAGCTAAAATTTTGTTTTAGTACTTTTCCATGTTTACATCCGTCCATTGATGTTCAAAGTTGTAGTTCTAAAAATATTTGAACCTAGTGAATATTTATAGCGACCAATCCTTTAACATTTACCTTTAGCGCCAGGAACTATTAGGTTACAACGAAATTTTGATGTTGACCTTCGTGTAGTAATATGAATTTTCTTTATTTAACACAGAAAAATTAAATTTTAAAATTTTTTTATTGTGTTTATTTTGGCAATGTGCTTCGATACTCTCGAAAAGTAGCACCCTATCGAACACCCGTATATCGAGTCTGTAGCTATTTATTAAACACGCGCCGTGCAGTTGTTCTTTCTCCCTCCTCTGCAGCAGTATGACGTGAATTTCTTCAAAATATTCTGTTTTGTAACTCCATCGTAGTATGATGTAAACGTCTAAATTTGCAGCGTAAATTGAGTGTTGTTTTATTTGTTTTTGTCCCTTGGCAGTACGTAATATTAGTTTTCTGAATTACGCTCGATATCGTGTTATATTTGTGTTCACCTGTTCACCGACTTTCACCTCTCCTCGTATGACGCATGCAAGGCCATAAGGCGCAGAAAAGGACAGCTTGTCGAATGAATTTTCCTCGTGACGTCTGTGCTCAGGAGAGTGATGTATTTAGACTATGCTTCAACATTATAGCAGCGATTTTGACTACAATGCAAAATTTGAACATTGGACAATGAGCAAATTCTCAATTGCCATTCAAAATCTAACTTAACACTATATGGATTTGCCAAAAATATTGTAAAATAAAAAAAAAAATTATTTTGGATATAAATTCCAGGTAATGATTTTAGCGAATTTTTCAGAAATCAGGATTCCCAGTTTAAAATGGTATAAAACTTATATAGAGCTACGAAACAATCTAAAAGGAATGTTATTAATATATGTGGTAAGTGTTTAGAACAGTTAGAGAATTGAGTTGGAGAGACCAACATCATTTGAGCTCAATGGAAATGATTAAATTTGTCATTTTATGTATATTAATTAAATTTACAAAGTTTGTAAGTTTTAACAAAATAATAGTAACTAAAATAACTGGTCCTTAAGGAGGAAAAATAGCTTCGTGAGCTAAAGTTTCAAATAAATGATTAATATGCTCGTATAACTGCAAGCTGGAATCCCATAAGGAGTCTCAGCAAAAATTTTTTAGGACTTTTTGTTATATCAGAATCTCTCTGTGTGTGTATATATATATATATATATATATATATATATATATATATATATATATATATATAACACACACACCCACACGTAGACTGCCTTCCTTTGGGCATTGACCGGAGAAGGTGGTGCAAAAAACAGAGGAAAAAAATTTCCGCTTTTATGAGTGAAGAGATTTGGGTGGCTCTTAACATCGAGGTCTTGAGAGCCGATAATGATAAAGCGAGGTGAGTATGGAGCAGAAACGGAATGAAAGGGCGTTTGAAACATCAAGCATACAGGATGTTGAAAAATTGCATGTGACTACTTTGGGGAAACATTCCTCACATCTGGAGGTTGAAAAAAATGTCATATGAACATGGTCCACAAAAGCTTCGTTTCTGTTCTACAGCCTGTAATACATAACGTACAGTGTATGGCCCGCAGGCTGGATCATGTTACTGTGGAATATCATCGTAGTGTTCGTTTGCATGATATTTGACACCTCACAATACGACACTACACCTAAACACCTGGAACTACACAGGAATTAGTTACACATGTGTGAAAGCTTATCGTCGGCACTAAAGGAAATGTTTAATATGCCTTCCGTAAGCACGAACACGTGCATCAACCCGCCATTGCATGGATACCCGGATGCATTGATTAATCCCTGGAAATTTCCTTATTGTTTCGCAACCCACTTCAATACATTCACTGATGTTGCCCACGTCGTCCACTGGGGTTGCATATACAAGTGCCTCTCAATGTCCCAACAAATAAAAGTCAAGTGGATTCAAATCAGGGCTTCTCGGGGGCTGGTGAGAGGCTGCCAATTACAGCTGCAATAGCATTCCACGGTAACATGATCCAGACTACGGGCTGTACGTTATGTATTACCGGCTATAGTATCAAAACAAAGCGTTTGCAGACCTATGTTCTTGTAACATTTTTTCATCCTCCAGATGCGAGGAATGTTTCCCGGAAGTATTGACATGCAACTTTGCAACATTCTGTATATACGATAAAACATCAACGGACTGATGTTAATTCAAATAGAAAGTTAATAATTGTGAGCCTTGTTCATACTCGTTTTTAGTCTGGACTAAAGAAAGATCATCCTCTGACCAAAATTTTTCGTATTCAGAGAGCATTTTTATTGCTAGTCCGAGGACCATCTTGCATTAGTATGTCCTAACTTTTAGTCCGGACTGGGGGCAGGACTAACGAAGTATTAAGGTAAAAAACAAACATGGCAAACATAAAATACGATAGTTTCGTTAATATTACATGCCAATGAAAGTTAGATATAGTTCACGAAACATAAAAATTACGTTCAAGGCCGATTCTGTCAATCTGTCTGCAAAAATATGCCGACCTGATGGATGAAATGTTCCCTGAATAATAATTCAAAGGAAATGTAGATAATAAACTTAATAATACATCAGTTTTTAGCTACAGCAATGCCTTTCTATTTCGGTGTCTATCAAATGCCTTCTCTGAAAAAAAAAAAAAGATTATTACGACACGCGATATTAATACACAAAAAGAATTTTGATATAAATCTATGTTTATATATAACGTAAACTATTTATATTTATAGGCCGTTCACGATGATACGACCACTTTTAAACCTCTAGTTACTTTTTTCTTTCAACCATTTTATATCCTTCCCCCACTTGTTAATGTAAACCCTGCCATGCGAGTAATATAGACAATGTATACATTCACCATACCCAAAACCAAAAGTCCGAGGCCACAATGAAACGTATTTACTGGTTATTGTCTCAGATGAAACAGCTTCAAAAAGTGCTCACTTTACCGTGAACGGCCTATACGGAATTGTATTGGTAGCTCAATGGTAACGTCGTAGACTGTTGTGCAGATGGATCAAAGTTTAAGCCTTATCTGGGAATTAGAATTCTAACCACTTTATAATGTATTTTTGTTATATATTTAGCATTACAATACAAATTTGTCTTAATTATAAAGACAATATTGACATAATAAAATGAAACCAGCCCATATTACCATTTCATAGGGGTGTACTATTAAGATGTAACATATCGATATGGAAAAATAAGATATTAGTAGGCAATATTAATTTTAATTAAATTTAATTTTTACCTGCCCATATTACCATTTCATAGGGTTGTACTATTAAGATGTAACAGATCGATATGGAAAAATAAGATATTAGTAGGCTATATTAATTTTATCGTTCTCCATCCTCCAGTATTACCGTATATGATAGGGTCAGATATAACAATATATAATAGAGAGACATGAAAACAAGTTTAAAACTAATAAAGTGACGTTTATGTAGTGAAAGTAACGAAATTGCTATTCATTACTTTCGAATGGCATTAATCAAATGCAAATAAATCCCGAGACCTTTAATATAAGCTTTTGATTCCAAATTTACTATGTGTAATATATGTACATTTACAAAAATTTTATTTTTTTTCAAATCCACACACAGTATAATTTATTATATTTTATTTCTTATTATACTAATTAATACTTATTGTAAATTACTATTCAATTTGAAAAGAAAAACATTTTTTTGTAAATAAGTAATATTGAGTTTAGCGCTACCTAGACTTTATTTTGTCATTACAGGAACTTCACAGTTTTATTTGAGACGAAAATCAGCAATGCGCATGCGCAGTAAACCTGGCAACAGTGTACTTCCATGATCCTTCGACTAAAGTTAGTCCCACTCTAATCGGGGTTTATGAATACGATATATTTAGTCCACCCTTAGTCCGGACTAACCTCAGACCAACTCCGAGGAAGATCATCTCTGGATCATCCTTTGACGAAGCTATGACTATGAATAAGGCACTGTAACTATTGGAACTCCATTAACGTTTTATATTCCAACAGATTGAACATAAAGTGAATTATTTATATTACACTTGTTCAATAAATATTGTCAGAGGCTCTTGAAAATGTTCTAATAAAATCTTTAAAATATTTTGCAATAGTTATTAAGAATTCTAACTTACCGGCAAAGAAACGAACGTTCCTCCAGGCAACGGTCTTCACACTGTGAACGGGAAATTGCCGGTATTTGTAGACTGACGAACCCTCGAAGTTCATGATTCGGAACTCTTTCGAATGTCCACGACAAGCCGCATGTTACACCTGCAATACATAAATTATATAACCTGTGTTTAAATATGAACATAAGGCCGAGGACATACTTCCTTCCAAAGAATTGTAGCAATAATACAAGATTATATTAAGGATTTTAGCTTATTACCTGGTTAATTATATTTCATATTTCGTTTAAAATGTTGAAATCTGGCACGAGATCGATATTGACGCGATATATTTTTAGTTGCTTGTTGTGTGTTATTTTTTGGTTTCATTGTTCTAATGTTCTTTGTTGAATTTACTGTTTCATTAATAACCATGTCCAATTTTTTATTCTTTCAGCTAATTACTTTTTTGTTCGACTGCGAAGGCCATTGCTTTCTTGTTATTGAAAAAAAATGTATCTTTAAATCTTTCCAATTTATTTCTTTAGAATGTTATGCTTAAATAGTTGGATTTTTTAAAAGCTTTCATCTGGTGAGTTTTTCCTTTTCAGATTTTTACGATTTTCCTTAATCATTTGGTATATTATTAAAAAACACGCGTTTGCATACACGGTGCGTGTATGAATGTTTTAGAATGTGCTGTTGAAATAAACTGATACAGTCTGTTATTCGTCGTTTCTATGGAAAAGGTTAAATTGTGTTAACTACAGTTTTTTTATCATCAATGTGAATGCCTGTTTTTTAAAACGACTTAATGTTTAATACAAGGGAAAAGCCTGGAATATTGCCGAACTCGTTAGAATTGTAATATCTTCCTCTCTTGTCTACAAGGCGACTTAGTGACAACGAATATATCTTGTGTTTGTTTGTACTCCCACAGAGCATCTCACCGAGTGAGATGGCACGGCAGAATCACACTGGACTCGTATGTTGAAAGATCCGCGTTCGCATCCCATGCAGGCGATCCCGATTTCGGTTTTCCATTATTTTAACTAATCGCTCCAGTCGAATGTTTGGGATAGTCCCTCAGTACAGGCCACAGATAATTCCTTCCTCATTCCTGTTTCTCCGTACTTATTCTGTCTCTAATGGCCCATTGTCGACTAGATGTTAAAACCTATACGGAGGGGATTTGAACACAACAAACAACCTTCTTAGGAATGCATAATTACTCACTCGCTGCAGTCGAATGAATTACGAACACGAGGCAAAGTACTTTTACAAGATCTGGCCATTGGGCACTCTGTGGCTAAACCTAATGATTAATGATGCTAGATAAAAACTGTGCATTTGGCAGTAAAGCATTCCTGGGAATATAACTTGGCATCTTATGAAATTTGACATATCCAGATCGTCTATGTAATTTCTCTCTGATATGGTATAATGTCTTAAACTCTTGAACAATGCCGCCAACATTAAATGAAAATTTTCAGAAAGAAAGAGGCCATTAAATGTAATAAACTAGAATAAATGATTAATGTTGTGAGTGTGGCAAGAAAATAACAAAATTCATTAAAGTTTACAAAACGTAGACTTTTTAAAACAGGTTCTTGTTTTCATTACTTTCTTTTCTTTAAACACCACCCAATACACACATACGAAACTTGTACATTCACAATTTCCTAAAATTGATTCAACTATCCAACTCATAGAAAACCATAACATGGTACAAATCAACTGATACTTCTTATTTTCATTAATTCTTTACAACTAAAATCTCAAGTTAGTTATTTACATTAATTATGTATCAAATACCTATCCAGGAGAATAATTTTTACCCTTTCATCGAGATCACATAAATGTTTTTACCATAAATTGGGTCTATAATTCCAAAATTAAATATTTTGTGTTGGATTAAATTTTAATTCTTGCAATCTCGATTTGACATATTTGATTAATTTTCTTAGTATTTGAATCGTGTTTATTTATTTAAAAAAAATGACAAATAGAAAATAAATTTAAAATTAATTTAAAAAGCTTATTATAATTTGGGTGCAATAAATAAAAACTAAGTAATCATGTGTAGCGAAAATAATTCTTAATCCTGAACACGTCATAAATGAATTTATTTTAATTATTTAGATTTAAATGATTTCGAATTTAATGATTTTGATTATATCGATTTTAAAAATTATTACTATTATAAATATCATAATGAAACAGATACTTTTATAAAGCTTCCAATATATAAACTCTGTTTATAAGTTTTTTTTAATGTTATAAAATAAAAATATATTATTTACAAATATTTTGAGTGAACAATTTTTAAATATATCTAAAAATTGTGTTACAATTTTAAATTAGCATTTTTGTTCATTCATATAAAGATGTAAATATCCTCAAGAGCTCTTTTTTAAAATAACTAGAATTTGACTGAGTAATTAAAATAATATTACAATCTGTGTTTTCACTCATTAATTTACCAAAGCTTAATTACAATTAATATTAGTTTAAGTATTTAGAACAGAATATTTCCTATAAATACAAACAATAATTTATAATCGCTTTAGACTAAAAAAAATAATTATAATTTATTTTTAAAAATTGTATCATAATATTAAGCATTATTATGAATACCACAATATTTTTTAACAATATTTCTAAAATCATTTTATACTAAATATATTTTTATACTAAAAAAATTTATTCCAGTTTTCTTTTGGAATAATTTATGGTTTTCTATTAATTACAGAAACATATTTTACATCACAATGAGCAATCATTGAATTATTTATGTATAGTTCAGGTAAACTTTTCTTTTAATATGAAAACAAACTATAATATTTCAGACCTATCATACTGTAACTTATTAAATTCACTTTTCATATTAAATTTAAAATTATGCAATTTTTTAGTTGAAGCATTGCTCTATAAAAGATCCCAATTATTCAACTGAATATTCATTTTAGAAAAATTTGTTACTTCCCTTTTTAATCCTAAGGCAATAACTAATTCATACTCTACAGTTTGCAATAACATGTTTAAACATTTAATAAGAATTCTTCCTTGATAAGCAGCTGATATGCTTGTGTGCCATGTAAGATGTTTCTTCTGCTGGATAAATAAATACCATCTGAACTATTTTTATAGAGGTAATCTATATCCAACTTTCTAAATAACTTGAGAACAATCCTTTACAAAACAAAACATATATCATTAGACATAAATAATTTAATTTGTTTGATTATTGTTTGCAATATTAATCGCATTTTTATTATCATTATTTGGTTTTATTACTTTGTGTTTAGAACCACAGTTGCCAATACCACATATTTTTATATGATTTTAATTTCCTGGTTTTACTTTAATGAAGCGTCTTTCATAGATGTTATAATTTATGTTTTTTTACAACTTCAATTACACCTACATTTTTAAATATAAAAACAATAATTTAAGTTATATCCATATTATCATCCGCAATATAATTTGTATTTTAATATGTTTTAGTTATTCTGTGTTATTCATAAATGTAAGAATTATTAGAAAAAGAAAATTAATCACATATATCAACATTTAAAATTCTATCTTAGAAATATTAATATTAAATTTTCCTTTAGTTTGTCCAGCAAGTAAAAATATTTGTCTAGAAAAACTTTTAGTTTTATTTCTATTTAATATATAAACAATTAAACTTTGAACAACAGATGAATAAATAAATAAATATATATAATTATTATATGTATATATACTTTTAGAAAACACACACACACACATATATATACATACATATATATATATATATATATATATATATATATATATATATATATATATATAGAGAGAGAGAGAGAGAGAGAGAGAGAGAGAGAGCTATAGTGTTGAAAAAATAACGATATTTAGAAAAGAAAACACAATGAATTAATAAAAAATGCACATTTTTACTAATTCAAATAAATTTATAGTATAAAAACAAATCACAGAGATATAACTCATAAATATAATTATACCCCCTAACTTTTGGCTAGTAAATGTAAAAAATATGTAAATAAAAATGTGTGTATGAATAATTTGAAAACAAAATAAATTTTTATTACACACATTATAAATTTTGGCGAAAATGTAGAAAATGTTAGTGAAAAAAAAATAAAAATTTAATTAGTTAATTTATTCTTAAAGCAGTCAGAAAAATCATTCGTAATAACCTACAAAACTTACTTGATTAAAAAGTATTTGGTGATATTGACAATATATTTACAATTATAAATTGTTTCTTATATGCACAGATTGGACATTATGCTCTTGCTGGAATTATAATTTCAAATCATATACAACAATTATTCTTCGTTAATAATAAATTAAGTAAAAATATAGGAATAATGATATATTTATAATAAAATTAATTTGAAAAATAGTAAAGCAGTTGATTCTTATGTTTATTTTATTAGTAATATTATAATCAGATATATAAAGTACAAAAGTACGTTTTAAATTACTGCCTCGTATATATATCAGAATAGCGATAATAGTATAATATTTAGGCTTAAATTTTATTTAAATACTATAAGTGAATTTCATAGTCCAAATAAAAAATATTATAACTACTAAATATGATCAAGTACTAAAAAATTATGAAATAAAATTACAATGAAAGGAGTATGGGATATAATTCTAAACAATCAATGGCCTACACCTAAAAAATCGGGATCATAACCAATTAATCCAGAAAATATTTATTTACCAAGAAGTCAAAAACCTGGCAAAGGAAATAAATAAATAATAATCTACCAACACCATTTATTTTGACAGCTGATGTAAGGAAATCAATTGATATATTATTAGTTATTAATTTTAAATAGAATGCTGCAAATAAAATCATGAAAATGAAATGTTAGTGCAGAGATTATGTTACATAGTAAATTTTCTAATTCTGTAAGCAAATATCCTAAAAGTATTCCATATTTATAAAGAGTTTTAAATTATTTTCCTTATTCTTTTTGGGATTCCGAACACTGTGCCTAAGGAATAATACCATGGGCTTAAAATAATATAAATTTAGCAGATAATTAAATTAAATACGAGAAAGTAATAAAAATAAATGAATTTATCTAATGTTATTAAATTTCTTATATTTTAGAGAGAAAGTAAAGATTTTAAATCTTGGCACAAAGCTGATAAATTTTTACAATCACTAGCAAAAGCAATTAAGTAATATAAATATAATTATTTTGGCGAGAAAATAGCTCAGTTTATTGTTAGTGGTAGTATGTTTCCTGAAAGAAGAAAATAATTTTAGGTTGAGAATTATCAAAAGGCTTTGTTATAATATTTTTTTTAATTACTGTCTCTTTCCCGATATATATATATATATATATATATATATATATATATATATATATATATATATATATAATCTTCCGATAAACCAGGTAATCAAATAAAAAACTGGTTCTAATATTATAACTGGTGTTTCGTTAACATATTTTAATTCCAATTTTTGGGTTATTGCTATCTATGTTTATAAACTATAGAAAAATAAAAAGTTATTTGAATAACTGCAAAGAAATGCCTAATTTATGGAATATAAACTACGAAAAGGAATTTTAAAACTTTAATGAAGTCCTTCATCTGATACTGATTTAATAAGTTATATAAGGAATTGAAATGTAACATGTTTTGGAGGTGTACGTATAAATAATGTTTTACCAAATAAAATTAATAAAAATGAATGTGCTATTGTTAATTTATATATATCTTCTAATCATGTAAATCATTGGATTTGTTATTATAAAAACCAAAATTGAATTTTTCATTTCCATCTGGTGGGGATATACCAAAATAATTACTGGATTATTTCAATAATAATAGTTTTTATTATAATGATGATAGTATTCAAAATTTAAACCATGTTATCTGTGACCACTTATGTTTAAGAGTACTATATATTTTCAAAAGGATATCTATTTTCTAGTCTAATTTTGTTGTTTTTAAAATACACATATCTTTGGGAAGCTATTAAACAGTTACTGGGTAAATATTTGAAAATTTATGACCGACTTCATTATAATCGCAAAATAAATTTTAATGAATAGTATACAAACAAAATGTTTTATGATTTCGAAGAACAGTTCGAATGTATCTCTGTAGTCCGACAGTTGACTTAAATAGATGATAATTTTACTAACTATGCTAAAATTGAAATATTAGATAATATGTAAACGATGTTTTAAAAATTAATAAAAGAATTATAAAAGAATTATGGACTTGAATGTTTAAAACATATATTTTACGAATCAATTATGTAATTATATTAATAACAATGTTTTTTTAAATTTGGTTTAAATAAATAAAATCACTGCATTAATAATTACAAACATAATTATTTCGCAGAAATGACTTCAGATATAAAACAAAGTATTAAATTTTATTATTAATAATAAAACTGATTCAATGTCTGACAATAATTTTTTTTTATCTATTTCCGAAATTTAAAGTGTCAGCCAAACAGATAATGAGTCCCTAATTAGGCTGACACATACAAAAATACATTCACTTTAATTCTATAGACTATTATGCAAACACAAAATTACTATACAAAGAAATATACAGACAAAAAAACACTAGTTAACAACTTTGTCTGTGCCCCGAGCGAGAAAATTTGGAGCAATTTGCTTGCCTACTAGCCACGATCACTCGGGTCCATTTAAGTAAAGAAAAAAAACAGAAACACACGAAATAAAGCAAACCAAAATTAGAATGATTCGGAGTTAATACAATCAGTCATTAATTAACATGACGTTACATCAGCAGACCATGCATACTTAATTTAACATACTTGACAAAGGGATGTATTCGTTTACAATAGTAATTAGTAAATATTACACATCGTTTTATAATGTTAGATGAGGTTTGTAATGATGTGAAGGTATCGTGATTTCCTTACATATAGCGTGGAACTATCAGAGATTTGTTAATTGTAATTTCTCTGTATTCGAAAACCAAGAAAAAACTCTTCAAAAAAATAGACATCTAAAAGAGGTCATCTATTTTTTAAGGTGTGCATTTTGTAATATTATAATAAAATATCTTTATAGTCAAAATTTGAACCACTTGTGTGAAAACTCTTATGAATGATTTTGAAAACTTTAATATGAATATTTTCTATACGTATAGAATCAGTCTGCCTGAGGGTACTCCACGCTACGGAACTATATTCTATCTTACATCTTATTAAACAAAAAAGTACAGATATAATAATGAAACGCTCTTGGTAGAGAATCTGGTAATATATATATATACTACAGATCTCCTGATCATGACAGTTTCGATATAAGACTGTCTATATGATGATGAAAATACGGCTTCTCATCGAGAATAACACCTAAATCACACAGATATGATACATATTTAACTTCATCATTATTAATGTTATAGTTCTTAAGTATGCATCGAGTTTTTATAGTAAATATGATGTACTGTATTTTTTCAGAAATAAGGTCCATAGAATTTTCAATACACTATTTATATACCGCGTTAATATCGTGTTGCACTTTACATTGCTCATGTATATTAAAAATACTTATATATAATTTAAGATCATCAGCATAAAACGAAATATTTGAATTAGATATAGCAAAAGTTATGTCACTGAGAAGTATATCACAAATTAAAATGGATAAGGTGCTATCTGTTAAACACCAGAATGTACAGAATAATTATTTGAAAATGTATTCACAATTCTTAACTAGAAATTTCTTCTGTTAAGATAACTAACAAACCAGTTAAGATAAGTCGGATCTAGACCACAAGCTGACAATTTTTTTGTAATGAGAATGTGTTGATAAGTATCAACAACTTTAGTACAATGAAAATAAATACATTATAATAATACAATAAAATACATTTTTCATTATTGTGCTTTAAACAAAAGTAAATAATTATATTGAAAATTGCATATTGGACATTGATAATGTCTTATAAACTGATTTAAATCATTGTAGTAAAATGATATAGTTAGTGATTTAAAAAAGGCATTTAAAATGAATTAAATGATTATAATAAAATAAGAAATATGATTGTTTTAAAAATGTGTTTTAAAGACTGAATTAATAAATCTTAACTATATCTAATTCATTATTTTAATACAGTATAAAACATCAAATTAATATTTACTCAATTTAGAGATACAGATTTGTTAAAAGAATTAAATGATTATACCAAAAATAATGATTTTAATAATTAATATTTTGTTTAAAATACTGTAGGATTTTTTTAAAATGAAAAATTCAAAAAAATTGAAATTTCATAGTAAAACAAATAAATAATATCATTAGTAGTGTAATAACAATGATTAACAAAAAACATTAATCATTTAACAATATGTTGAAATAGGTTAAGTTTAAAATACTAAATTATACAATTTTTATATAAATGGACATTGGTGGCGATTCTTTATTTTACAAATTTATTTAAAATCTATTAAGAAAAATGCTTTATATTTAGAATATTTTAAATTAAAATGTTTAGTAACTGAATAAAAACTATATATTTAACTGGAAAATTAACAAAGTGAAAGACCAAAATATTATATATTTTGTACTGGATAACTTAAGTTTATTTGATTCTACAAATTTTATAATTCACACTTATACACATGAACCCACTATTTTAAGGACTATAAGGAGAGGGAATTATACTGATCCAACCAAACCAGTTGTTATGAAAATGGTGATCATATAACTTGATGCTATACAAATTGTTAACAGATTTAAAATAAATATTTTTATGTTTACAGTTTCTAAAGAAATGTAAATAATTATTTTAAAAATATAAAAGTTTATTTTTAAAATATATACTTTTAATTTTAAGAATTAAATATTTTTTAGAGACATAAATTATTTATTTAATAAATGTATAAGACAACAATTAAAACACTGTTTTTGTTTCACACACTTAGTGTATAAAATGTAAGAAAGTAACTAAAGGTAATAACATAAAATTCGGAATTACCATAAATAATAAAGTTGTTCCAAAATTATTTGTTTTATGTGCAGTTTTTAATAATCCCAATTTCCAAAAAATAAAATTTTCCATTCACGAAGGTATAGTGAATAAATTATTAAATACCCTTCGAAAATTTTTCCTGGAAAAATAATTTCATTTGGAATTGACAATTTAAAGCAAGCTGAATTAGCTGAAGTAGATTCAGTAAATATGATGAAAGTATTTTCAAACTAAATAAAGTAAATAATTTTTTTAAAATTATTCCTGTATTTTCTACATATTGTTTTGGTATTGTAGTTGTAGAGATAAAAAAGTAAAAATATGAATCATTTACTATAAAATATACTGATAAATAGAAAACCGAAGAATGTATACACTGATAATGGTTAATATATATAAAATAAATTGTCAAAATTAATGCAAAATAATAAATTTAATTATTAGTTTACATTTTAGCCGACATTACAAAGAAAATAAATGCTTGAGAGATTACTTTCCTGTTTTCCTGTGTGGGTATGTGTGTATGTTGTGTTTCTGAATGTGTGTTATGTGTGTTCCATTTAAAATTTTGAATGCATCAACCGAACTTCAACAAACTAAGTGTATGTATGTGTATATATATAGTGCTTAGTAAGGACACCTGAAATATTAAAAAATGGCCGCCATTTCAACATTTACGGTAGTATGTCATATCTCAGGAACCATTCAACCTATTTTAGCCAAATTTTGTATGCTGGCAGAACATCACCAAATAATAAAATCTTGTAATAGACAGTGGTTTTAGTCTACCAATCTGGATGATAGCACTAATTGAATATAAAATGATTTTACATTATATCTCGAAAACTATCAAAGTATTTCTTACTCAATTTGGTATATAAGTGATACTATGACAGATCAGGTAACAATAAGTAACTGAACTTGATAAAATATTTATTTTCGAAATGGCGGCTGTACAAATATTTCAGGTACATTTCGTATAGTTACCATAGTTTTTAACAAATTTAAACTAAATTTTGTATGCTGAAAGCATTTTTTGCAAGGGTCATATATGGCAACACATGGCTACTTTTGTCTGCCATTTTGTGAGACAGTACCAAATGAATAAAAAAATTGTTTTATCTCAAGAAACAATGAGCAGATTCCTGCTAAATTTGGGCAAACAAATAGTACTGCGACGAATGATGTTAAGTGATACGCTTAAGCTATGTCAGACAATTATTTTCAAAACGGCGGCCATAAATTAATCTGAGCTTAGAATGTTATAACTTTGTAACCATGTAATCAATTCCAACTTAACTTTGTACGTTAGCAATGAGTATTACAAGTATCAACCGTGTCTACATGGAGCCTCTTTTTACCCTCAATTTTATAAGATAGCGCCACAGGAATGAATAAAGTCTTGTGTCATATCTTGGGAAACAACTCACTGATTCCTACTAAATTGGGTAAGCACGTGGCGTTGTTGCAGAATATGTAAAATGGCATGTTTTAAGTAGATCAGCCAATTATTATCAAAATAGCTGCCAAAAAGGCATCTTTGTTTAGTATACTGAACCATCGAAACCATGAAATAAATTATAACTTAATTTTGTATGCTGGCAGGATTTATTACAAGTATAAACTGTGTCTACACAAAGCATATTTTGTCTGACATTATCGTAAGACGTGCCACACGAACAAATTAAGCTTTTATGTAATATATCGAGCAACAATTGATATATTGCTATCAAATTTGGCAAACAATTTGCACTGCAGCATGTGGTGTAAGCTGCTAGGTTTTCAGTAGATCAGGCACATATATTTCAAAATGGTGGCTATATAAATATTTCAGTTTAGTATATTTTACTAACGAAAAAATTCCAACTTACATTTGTATGATGGCAGTATCAATTATAGTTATTAAATTTATCCATACAGAGCCTAATTTTTCTGCCATTTTGTATGTTAGCCCCACAATAAAAAAATTAGATTTTATGTAATATCTCGGGAAAAAATAAACTCATTCGTACCAAATTTAGGCGAAGAAGTTGTTTTGTGATATGTCATAAAACTATTCATTTTTATGTGTTACAGTGACTTATTTTCAGAATGGTGGTCATAAAATAATTTTAGCTTAATATGCAATATCTACGAAACTATGTAATCGATCTAAGCCTTACTTTGTATACTGGCAGTATGCAATCATTCAATGTTAAAATATAACTTTTTGTCCTCCATTTATGAAGATCGTCACATGAAAAGTATGGATGTTTAGTGCCATATCTCAGCGACCAATCAACCGATATTTACGAAATTCTTCACACAATTAACGCTATGGTCGGCCATGTAAACTTAGTTGTTTTAAGTGGCTCAGCGACTTATTTTGAAAATAGGGATCCTGTAAATATTAGTGTTACTGAACACAAGCATTCGAAATATTAGACTGATTAAATTCGAAGTTGATGCCTTAATAAAACCTCCGTAATGCTGTTGATTGCGCAGTATCTTATGATACGAGAATTTATGGGTTCGAGTCCGGGCAAGGCACGTGTGTATTTATAACTGTTTCACTACTGTTGCATATGTTTCTGGTTTTATCTGTAATGATATTGCTTTCAACGAGACGGCAAGTACTATCTAACAAATTAGGATTTAATCAATTATTTAGAAATTAATAGAACCCATGTTGAGGAAAGTAGGCTCATTAGTTATATTAGTAACTTCTTGTTAAAACTTAAACCTAATGTTATTTAAAGTTTTGATAGAACTTTAAAAAATAAAATGTGGTACAAGTTAGCTTTGAATGTAAATTATAAATGTATTAATACTTTGGGTGATTTGATTAAACAATATAATAATTAAACATAGAAGAATTGTAATGAAAACTACAGATTTTAATTAAAATTATAATCAATTATCAACAAAAAGAAAGGATACATTTTTATCCACTGAACCCAATTATAAAATAGTTGACGAAGTCTGATTAATAAATTATGAATATTTCACAAAATTTTACCAATATTCGGTCAACAGAATCTTCTAAAAATTGATAACTTTTTAAAGTATGTTGTACGAACTTATATTTTAAAAGATATGAATAATAAAGAAATCAAAGGAAATTTTTTTATTAATTTAAATTAATACTACACATTATCCATACATATATTTAGTTGAAACATTTAAAAACCAAAAGTTAATAGTAGTTATGTTAAATGGCTTGAATTTAACTCTCATAATCCTTGGATTAATAAAATTAAAATGATTTTATAATGTTTTATTAATTAAATGCAAACTAAATATTTATTTTCAATCTTATATTTGATTTCTATAATTTTCATAATCAGTTTTACATTCATTTCTATAGCAATAAAACCGTGATATTTATACAAAAAACTTATAACAAATTTCCTTAAATTAATTTTAATTCATATTGCCATCAATATAACAATTATAAATACATTTATGAGTTTCTTGAAAGTACTTTTTACGTTCTGAGATGTAACTTTCATAAAATAGAAGGTAGAGGAAAACATTTAAGTAAGCTAGTTTTACCAAATTCAACAGATAACCGACCATCCAAATAGTATTTTTATGGGAAAGATAACATTTACTCTACTGTAACATTCCATAAGTGTTTAAGGATTTCTCTCTCCTGTGAATTGTTGATAAGTTCTGCGCGTAATTGCAGAACAGATATTCTTTCTATGCACACATACATACCTACGTGCATGTAATATAAAAGTAAATTCTACCTAATACTAAATAATCATTTCAACATATAGAGAGTCAAATTACATTATTATGAACACCTCCAGTGTAACAGCCCTTCGCAGCACGGACAGCATTTAAACGAGCTACCAGTGACTCAGTCAAGTGCTGGTATGGTTCCATGGGTATCTAAAGCCACGCTGTCTGCTGTGCGTCCCACAACTGTTGAAGGGTACATGGCGGAGAAGAAAGATGGTAAATACGACGATCGAGGTGGTCCCACAGATGTTCATTTGAATTGAGATAGGGGCTATTTTGAGGCCAGGGAAGAACTTTTCATTCTTGATCGTGCTTTTCCAGCCACGTGTGGACACTTCCAGCCATGTGGCAAGGAGCATTATCGCGCTGGAAGATCCCATCCTCCAGAGGAAAGACAATCATCATGTATTGGTGGACCTGATTGCCAAGGATGGATTCGTAACCAAATCGATTAAGAGTGCTTTCAAAATGGATGATGAGACCTAGAGAATAAAACGAGAACATTTTCCAGACCATAACACTGCCCCCACCACCTTGTGTTCGTACAGCAATGGATGCAGGGTGTCACTTCTCCGGCGTTTCTCGCGGAAGGGTTTGCTGAACTGTTGCAGTAGACACATGTCTGGATGCCCTTTAGTTCATTTGGATGGTGAACTGTTCCACTGTAGCCGGTTGGTTTGCCTTCAGGCACCATAGTATTCAACGTTCACCTCGGACATCAATGGCGCGTGGAGCTCCGCATATTCCACGACGGTTATTCCCCGTCGTGCCATTCATGCTTTCACGATACACCTTTACCACACAGGAATGTGAACAGATCACAAACGTCGCTGTTTCCGAAATGCTGCACTTCTTGGCCTGGAAGCCGATGATCGCCTTTTTCGTAACTAGTTGAAATCGCTTCCCTTACCCATGACAGCAGGAAGCGCACTGTGTACAGCCAGCCTGTCGGTCACATTATACACCGACTTCACCAGCCCACATCACGGGTCATACGTCATTGGCTACGCGTTGCAGATGGCACTTCTAGCAGGTGGTCATAATAATGTGAGACGGCTGTGTATATGGCCACTGTGAGGTCGCGAAACGAACATTTGAATAGCATGTGTATGGCCACAGAAGTGACATATAGGTGCGGTTTTGAGACGCAAGCATGCACACTTACCAGCGAGGCAAACAGCCTCGAAGAAAGCGATGCCGGGCACTTGACGTAGGTCGATGGGCGAGCTGGGGTGTCCGCCCTGCCGTGCCTGCACCGCCTCGCACTCGTTGCGGTTGTAGTCGAGGTTGAAGCCGCTGCAGAGTGGGTCGGCGCGACACAGCTGCGCGCACTGCACCGTGATGCCAGGCAATGGCTCGCTGGCAAGCCGGTACGACCTCTGTCCTTGCAGCTCATAGCCGGTCACCTTCTCGAACTCGGGCCTGCAGCCTGCCGCTGTGTCTGCAACAGTACGGTCGTAACTCTCAGCACCGCTACTATAAGTCCAACTTTACAGATACAAGTCATCTAGATGGTGAGCCAAAAGTCTCATTAACTCGTATGTAGTTTTCTAATGATCGTTTTATAATTTTTACGTGACAACGTCTTAAATCTCAGCCCCTTATGTTCAAAAAGTGAACGTCACGAAATGTTGCTCTAGAGTTCGCGACAATTACTCCCTGAGAATGAGCAGTACGTTAAATCTAAATGTACGATAGTATAGGTCAGTCATTTGGCTTCATGCTTCACGCACAAATATATCGTTCTGACGTCAACAGGCCGCGGTGGGAGCCGCGCTTGCGAACCTCTGATTTCGAGTGGTTTAGTATGCTTAAGACCACTGTAGCGACAGAACGGCTCATCCGTTCGGAGAAATTCTGGTGTCTATTTGTGCATGAAAAAGAGCAATTAAAAACATAGCCCAGAATCATAAATAATAAACACACATAGTGACATTCTATCCAATAATCATTTTCTTTGCAGATTACAAACCCAAATAATTAAAATACAAGTTAGGCTAAAAGGACACTTATGATATTGACAACATGAATAGTGCCCGACAAAACAATTCTATTACTGAAAGGATGACTCAGCTACTTCAATCCATTCCGGAGTTATATGAAGAAGAAGTTGTCAACTCTACGCAGCAGCGAAATGCGGACGTGACGATTGCGTAATCATCTCATGCCGCATAAGGCGACGAGACTAAGGCTAAAAAACGACGTCTCAATTAGCGCAAACGCAAAAAAGCACAACGATATTGCAATAGTTTGGAGTATTAAAGGCAAAACGAAGGAAGAAGTCAGTAGACGCGTCTCCAGCAAATACATTTATGATGTTTCTGCCGGACACGACTCTGCGATACGAGTTTCTAATGACGTACTTGCCTGGATCTCACATTCGTCAGGCACATCACCGCTGAGACCCTAGGTTTCATTCGTAAATCTACCATCGCGCAACACTCAATCGTTTGTACACCGCCGCTGCACTACCGTTGCATGCTAATAACCAATAAATTGATTTAAAAAAACTCACACAGTCTATCATTTGGTTTCTCTCACCACCCATAGACGTCACATAAAAATGCCTACGGTCATGTAGACGACACAGCCCACCCCTCCCCCCCATTTTTTTAAATATGTAGGCCTATACACGTTTATACAGCATGATAACAGCGAGACTACATTTCATTAGGTGGGGCAAGTGAGAGCAAACTTATTTCATTGTGTCTGTGCGCGTCATTTTCATAGCGACGGATTATTCGCCTCCAAGTGTGATGCGAAATTCTCCTCAACAATGCTAATAATCAAAGTAAATGCATTTCGAACGATATATTTAAGATCGTGAACAGTTTCATAACGATTGGAAGCTATTCTCTGTTTGTTGTGCCTCCACAATGCGTTTTCACACTACAGGTCAGGACTTCGGGGTGGGCACTCCTTAGGCACTGGTAACAGTGCAGAACCTCTTCCACTATATTCATCTCAAAACAACTCTTTAAAATACCCCGTTACAGCAAATTCATAACGTGCTAGTGCCCTATTCTGCTGCAACCAGGCTCTACAGACAAGTCCTTGGCCTGCCGTAGAGAAATAAACCAGTCATGTTACATGGTGAGGTACGCAGCTGATATGATTTACAGCACCGTTAAAGAAATATGGCACGAAGAGAAATGTGGCAGACATTGGAACCCACATCATCATATGCGGCAGTTCTTTAAAGAAGTAAGGGTTCTCTCTATTTGAGACATGTATATATTCCTCACATTTGCACAATGGTAAATCATACAGGCGCATCCCCTACAAGTAACCCAGCAATTAACCCAACGATTAACTGGGTTTTCTGCGATCTATATGAGGTAATGAGACTTTTGGCTCACTCTTTGTAGGGTACTGAATTTTTCTTATTTCGTATTTTTTAAGGGCTATGCTATAGTGTAAATTTACAACTTTACAGCTTAATTATTGTATATTAAACACATGATATTTCATGTGTAATTACATAACAATTTATATATACAACCGCATTAAAAAAAAATTAAAGCTATTTGGTGACATAGGAATTAGTTGATAACCACACAATAAAAGTCAGGTGAAACATTTTCCTCTTACACTTTCTATGTTACATTGCTTTAAAGAAGATTTATCTGCAGCTGCTTTAAAACAAAACAGTTATTGGGCAAACAGGACAAATCATGTCACCATTCAGGTGGAGCAAGTGCAAGTAAATTTTAGCTAGGCGATTCTTATCACCTGAAATCTGTGCGGTGCGGAGGCTCGCTAACATCCGCGACCATCAAGCAATGCAGTTTTAAGTGAGCAGTTAAGTGGACTGTATCCATTGCCGAAAATAAGCCTAAGAACAAAAGTAAATAAATAAAAAACTCTACAAACACCAAATGATGAACACGAAATACCTAGGAACCAGAACATCAAATACATAGGAACCATAGAAGAGCACTAGCAGTCAACGTAACATGAAGCAACGAGCGACAGGCAACAAACTGGACATGTAAATTTTCTAACATCACAACCACATTGTAAAAAATGACAAACTTTAGTAAAGAATCTAACAAAACCAATATCAGTGGACACAGCGTGAAGACGTAAACAAAAACCCAAAGATTTATATATATATAATCTAAATTAAAAAGTTTATTATAGAACAAGTGTCATGTACCTCTCTCTGGAATCTTCCCCATCCATTAATAGCCGCAAATTTGTGTTATTAGGTATTGTGCGTACCAACCTAACAGGTATTCGTAAATATTGTTTTGAAAATAAAACAAGAATTACTAGAAAATGGCGACGTTGTGGGTATGTACACAAGGTGGCATTTTAGTTAATTGTGATTTTAGCATCAATAATCCATCCTTTAAATCTTTCAATCCCGAATATGCTACCGCTACATGGATGTTAGTTCGAAATAGGGGCAGTAACAGTGATTATTTTAATGAAATAATTTCATTACAGTGACAAGTGTTGTGGTGTTGGAAGACAGTCGGTGTTCCAACTTAAATATTATCTCCAATATTTGCAATTAACAAGTGTTCCAGGTCCAACTTCAAAGATGGGTCCCACCCTTATTATACACTTAGACCATAGGTTGTTTATATGTTTTTAAATGATATTTTCGTGATTAACCTACAGCCGAATATTGTTGGTCGAAGTTAGATACATTCTGTATAATGCTACACTTTTACAACGAGCACAAATTTGGAAAATTTATTTCCTTGTCTCTCGTTGCTTCATGTTACATTGACTGCTAGGTTCTCTATAGTTCCTAGTTATTTGGTGTTCATTATTTGGTGTTTGTATGGGTTTTGATTTTTTTGGTTGTGTTCTTGAACTTATTTTCGACAGTGGATACGGTCCATTTAAACGCTCATATAAATCCTGCAACACTGTCGCCATTAAACCCTCGGCTGGCAAACAAAAAAATAAGTTGACGCTAATCCTCGCAACCGTCGCACATGTCACTGTCTAGCTGGAACGCATGCCTTATTACAATATCAGTGAAACAAACAAATACACTTCTGACGTCTAGAGAACAACATGTTTTTCTATTGTCTTTGAAAGTTCCTGGCATTGGGGTTTTGTTAAATGAATGACTGGGTGTACTCCCGGCATCACCACCCAAAGAGTAGTGCTAAATTAATAATTCGACATGTTTAATGCCGACATATATTGTGCGATATAAACAAATACTTTTGTTGCACATTTCCTAAACAAAATTTAAGTGAAGTTGAATATAGGCTATTCACGGTAAAGTGAGAACTTTGGAAAGCCCTCTCATCGGCAATAATAGCCAATAAATATATCTCATTTTAGCGTTATACGTTAATTTCCGAGAGCGGAGGAATAAACATACTGTGTTTATTGCTTACATGAGAATATTTATTTAAAAAGGTGGTTAAAGAATAAAAAAATGGCTGAAAGGAAAAAGTAACTAGGGCGTTAAAATTGCTCACTTTACCGTGAACGTCCTATAATGAAAAATACATAAAAATTAGTGTACGTGCGAAAGCTTTGACAATGTACTTTTCACAAGACAATGTGGTTTCAGAGTTATGTAGCTCGTGAGCCGTCCGGAATAAGAAAGTGCCGCTCGTGACGATTCGGCAGAGCTCAACCATCGCCGAAAACATCCCTAGCTGGCAGCTTCTAGCTGCAAAGAAAGAAAGATGCCATTCTCTGCCGTCTGGGGGGTGCTCGAATATCAGTTAACGGACATCTGCCACTGTGAAGTTTACCAGCCTACTCCGGCTCTTTTCGTGAGCCGAAGGCCATATCTGTTATGCTGACATATGGCTCATCTACAGTCGACGTGGCTTGACACATCATAAAATAAGCAGAATAGATATTAATTCTGCCCTCCACAATCGTCGTTAACGTGATCGAGAGAAGTTTCTTGACGTCTAACGTCTTTAAAATCAGACCGAAACATACGGGTACCAGGATAGAAACGTCTATATCGTCTCGCCTTAATAACGCCCTAACTATTACCCTTAGAGACGCAAGTGTGGTGTTGTTTTGTACCATATACGATCAACTCGCTAAAACGACCTTGTGTTTGCATCCCTGCGAAGTGTGCCCCCGGGTGAAAAGGTGCCGGGGGGGGGGGGGGGGCAGCGCAAAACGTTCAAAACCGGCGCTCTCGCTTCTTTACGTCCAGTGTAATTTACGACTTCGACGTGGTAGTGCGTTGAATCGGGTGGTTATGTATAGAGCTTGTCGATATCTATCGATTTAAGTAATAAAAAGTGCATCTTTGACAATATTTCTATATAAAAATCATTAAGTAAGTCTGCAAAAACTATAAGCATTAAATATGTCAGCCTCAGCCAACAGAAGAGCAAGCCGAAAATATACATTACACATATTATTGGAAAGAGGAGGTTCTGGGCTACGCAGTGGTGCCATAATGTTCGGCTCCGAGCGAGCGATATGTCTTCCGGAACGTTGCAAAGTTGACACGGCCCGCTCGATGAACGATGTCGCGAGCACTTCTACCTCCGTTGTACTCGACCCGATGTACATAGCGAGTTAATTTACCCCGATGGACATACTGAGTGAAGGTAACACCCATATATCTGTCGACGGCTCCGAGCGGATGGATATCAACATCAGTCGCATCGATGCGATGCAGGACCATTGGCGTGCAGCAGACGACGTCATATAACCTAGGACACATTCTAGATCAAGATGAATTTTACGACACCTCATTTGTTGAAATCTGTTCAGTAGTTTAGGCAGTACAAAGTAACAAACTAACTCACATACATCGATTATGAGATTCATAACCCTTCCTTTTGGCTTTGCCGTTGTCGGGTAAGAACAGACTCGCTGCCATAGACGTTTCACGTTAAACCAACGGCCGTGCGCTCCGATACAGCCCCGCCCGATATTTTCTGGCCAATCAAATAACGGAAATAAATAAGTAATTTTTTCCGTACAGAAATTGTTATATTCTTTGTTTGGCTGTATGTATTAATAATGATTTGATTTTTTATTCAGACAGGTTTTAAAGAAAACGAGGCGAAAAGGAAGTAGGTTGATAATGGATGGTACGGAATTGTTGGACTTCTCTCACACCTGTAATTTAAATTTTTTTATAAAAATAATTCTGTTGATTTCAGGTAAAGGCATTCAAGATATTCGGAGCAAATTCAAAATATTGTTTTATGTATTCGAGCCTTATTTGACGATAGTAGTTCCTCAGACCCACCACACTGTTTCGATGCCGTGAAGGCGCCTTTAATAACATCGTCGCCTGAACACGCCCTCTCACTTAAGTAGAAACCAGGACAGCGGATGCTGCAATCAGGGTGTGCTTTGCCAAACTCTGGTAAACGGGAACCACCACTGCCAGCCAGAGAATCAGGGCAGATTGCACCATTGTAATGCCAATATCTAGCAATACTGAGCGACGGGTGTCATCTTTCTCCTCGTGACGCCGGCCGAGATGGACCCTTCCACAGACCAGTCAGAACAGGTGTATTAACTACCTAATGGTGTTTCCGAAAGTTTTTAAAATAGAGATTTGTCGATGTTAAGATCACAAACAATAAAACTGGACGAATTTACTGAATTCGCGCCTGCCATTTCGGAAAATGTGTCATCGAATAATTGTATTAGTGGTACTGCCTTGACTGCTAAATTTAGTGTACATGTCGCTAGCAAAGACAATAATTTCGCTACCGAACAAAATAATTTTACTGGCAAAAGTATATATCAAAGGAGCATAATAGTAAGCATTGTCTAAATAAGGCATTTGTGCTTTTTAAGTTAGTAATTACTACCCCGTAACAAAGAAGAAAACTATAAACTAAATATTTATTTTTAGATCTCCACAAAAAGATGAAAACAATAAAATCTTTATTTTTTTTATATGAAGTGCTTTTTAGTTGTACTGTTGGGATACTCCTAACTTAGCTTACACACTTTGTGTAGTCAATCGTGTGCTTGTGTGCATTTACAGATATAGCGAAAATACTACTGCAGCTACTGTTTGCTCGAATGAAGACTGCCACAAATTACTTCAGAAGAGTGGCATCTGGAGTCTGACAACAGAATTTTTGTTAAATTATTTATTTGCCGTTTTATTTCGCTTTCTACTTTTATGATGGGCACTGTCCCGGAGGACCACAGGATACTGTATTTGAAATATTAATATGAGTGTGTTATAGTTAAACACAAAGTACGCCCACAGTATACCTAGCGTATGCAAAGGTTATACCTAAAATAATAGCCAAAGTTTGAAGAGAAACAGACTAAAGATTTTTGATGATTCCAACGACGCAAGTCGAACAATTATCGTTCCAGTAAAATCGTTGCTTTGATGCGTCAGACAGCAATGTTTCAGTGAGAAAACAGAGCACAACTTTACCAAGGAATTGACTACGGGCATGCGTAATTTGTACCTAGATAGCAATAATTTTTCAGGGGGGGGGAATCATTTCCCTTGCTATGCGTGTGCGATAGTTCAGTGAGAATGCTTCAAATTTTCATTTACTTCAAGTACGAATTTCCACATGCTTCCTCCTGTTACAAATCTTCTCGTTTCCTTAACCCTTTGAAAACGAAATAATTACTATACATACAAATTTCTCAAAACGTCTTAAAAATTTTGTATGGCTTTTAAGGAAACTACGTAATTGATATTCTGAATAAGAGTTCTTGTCCACAAATGAACTACACCATCGACCAAAAGGTAATTGGGCACCCGTGAAGATAGGTAATTCAGTACGTAAGATGACTTGTGTGTCCGCCATACGCTGCAGGCCGGTGTAGAATCAGTTGACAAGGAGAAAACACGAGTTACAGAGCTTTCGGACTTTGATAAGGGCGTGATTGTGGGCTACCATCTCAGTGGGTTGTCTAGCCGGGCGATCGCACGGAAGGTAAACAGGCCCAAATCAACGGTCGCATTCGTCCTGCGTAATTGGAAGGTCGATGGGCATTGTGCCAGTGCTGCACGTTCTGGGAGACCTCCAATCTTGACCTACAGAAATTGCAGAACCCTGAAACGTGAAATTGTTATAAAAAGGGCACAACCCATGGCTACCATCCGACAGGAGTTTCATGCAGCAACAGGAGTATCGGTTTCCATTGGAACATTGCGCACAGAGGCCCACCGACTTGGATATTTCGGAAAAGCAACTGCACATAAGCCCCATATCACGACAAGCAATATAGCTAGGCGACTCAGGTGGTGTTTGGACCGTCGCAACAGGACACTGGAGCAGTGGAAATCGGTTCTAGGGATAGATGAGTCGAGGTTTACATTATTCTGGTCCGATGGACGCGTGTGGGTGTGGCGCCTACCCGGGGAACGGCTTCTGCCGGAGTGTATAGTGCCAACTAGCAAATTCGTTGGTGGTGGAGTGATGGTGTTGAGCTGTTTCACGGCCTTCGGCGTAGGACCGCTGGTGTTTGTCCGTAGTAGAAGGAACACAATGGCCAATTGTAAAATTCTGGATAATGAAATGCTCCCAACATTGTGGCGTTTTTACGGAATGGACCCGTGTTACTTCCAGGATGACAATGCCAGGTACCATATTTCAAGGGCTACTATGCAGTGGTACGCCGACAACAATGTTCGCCGATTGGACTGACCCGCCCAGAGCCCCGATCTCAACCCTATAGAACATCTTTGGGACGAATTGGATCGCCGGATGAGTGCTCGTCAGGCGCAGTCAAAATCCATTGATCAACTCATGGAATGGTAGCAAGAGAAATGCCGATGGATCCCCGTGGATATCCTGAAAACACTCGTAGAAAGCTTGCTAAACAGGGTGGCTGCTGTAGTAGCCATAAGAGGTGGTCCTACGAGATTCTAACGGGCTGACAACGACCGAGCAAACATCGTGGACAGGTGGCCAATACTGTTTGGTCGATAGTGTATAATACGAGTGAAACGATAGCATATCAAGTGTCTATAAAGCATTTATATAAAATGTATTGATTTCGCTTATTCAGGGATATATTACTACTGTGTGCACACAAGAGGTGCATGAAGTTGCCTTGTATGGTAGAGAACACGTGTCAACCAGAGGCGAGGTGATTTATGTCACACAATGAAAAACCACATGTCATACATCCTCTACTACTATAACGGTTAACTGCTTGCTGTTTTCGAAATCTACGCCACTTTTCAATGAGTCTCTTATGAAAATGGCTGAATAAACATTAATTTAGCACGATGACACGACGTTTATATACGACGTAGCTCGTCGCCTGAACGTTTTTGACGTGTATAACACCACCAGATTCCATTTTTGCCATAGTTGAACTATGGCTGCTGGAAATAAATAATTTAACAGTCAACGGAGACAACTGTGGTGCTCCAAGGAGTGACTTCTACAACGTACTTCATCACATTGAAGAAGACCTATCAACTTATCAACAAGTATCCGGACCAATGCGCAAGCTATGGGTGTGGCTCGTAGCATTATCTAGCATGTTATGAATCCTTACAAACCCACGAATGTAAGATGCAATGGGACTCGCCGATTTTGTATCCCATGTTGACATATGTACATGGTTCCAAACCCTTGTGTGGAAGAACGCCAATATATGTGCCAAATCTCTTAACATACGAAGAAATATTCACACAGAAGATTTTTCAAGCGGTTGGACCACCCATATTTAGGCCGATGAAAACCTCCGTGCCACGGGTCCCAGCGGATCTTTGTAAAGATTCAGCTTTAAACTGCGGGTACGTATTATCGACAGACTTGTTACGTTTATTTGGATGTTCCTTTTTTCACTCAGCTTTATGGTTTACATGTGTCTTTCCTGTATAATGTTAGTTATCGTCGGCGTTCCTGGAAGTTGCTCTGTTCGATAGTTGTCAATAAGCATGGTATAAACACGATGCTCGCAATATTGCACGTCACACTTGCCGTCCTCGAGCATATCGACTGAACATTCGAGGGAAAACGATACGCCGAGGTGGTGTTTTCTTTGACTTAATGATTACAGGATTTAGTTTGTCCTGGTGTATTTCTGTGAAGCCGCATTTAAAGTTGTATTTACGAAAATCCTGTAAGGTTGGAGGTATATATGATAGAAAAAATTTTGGCTGCTGCATAAGAGATTCAACGTATACCTGTTACTCATTAGCGTAAGTACCAGATTAGGAATCGAAGCGTCAAACGTTTCGAACGAAGCTGGTGGCAATGCATCGAACACTACAATGTGGACTAACATGCAATACTGAATTAGCAATTATGACACCAATCAATTAATAAAATAAGTTAAAGGAAAATGTTTCATACTGTAGTAGTAATTAATGTCAGGTAGATATTTCAGCCAGAAAACGGGAAATTTGAACAATTATGAATTCATATTTAAAACACCGTCTACTAAATTCGATTTACAAGCCCTACATATGGCATTATAATATGGATTCTGAATCTTTCCGCTTTTTTTAATTATAACATTCTGTAAGTTATGCTGGTAGTTACGTAATTACAGATGTAAAATCATAGTGTTATACTAACATAAAATGGTTTAACGACATCAAAAAAATCTGGAATTGGTTAAAAGTGATAACGAATCGTTTAGAAACATAATTTTAACAATAGTTTTTATTTACTTTACTTGTAAAACTAAGTTCCTTACACGCAAGTTCGCACATTCATTAGCACATGAAAAAAAATAGGTATACGTATGTATGTATGTATATATATATAGTTAAGAACCTGCAAACATTTCAGTTTGTGATGTCTTAAGGTATGGGCATATAACCAACTACAGAAGGGTGTTTCAAGGTCAACGAGTGTTTTTTCTTTATTTAGTAATGTTTTTCTCTAACTACGCATCTACATGTTCAAAAATTGCAAACATGCTTTGTATATGAATTCTACATCACCGTCAAAATAGACACCGCTACTTAAAAAAAAAACAGACTATAAATCAATTTTGTTTCACTCTATAAATAAATTTTCTTTTCCTAAAGTACTAAATAAAAAGTACTGCTGAATATTTTAATCGTGTATAGTGCTGCTAAAATTACAGAGAATTACAAAGTAACACCCACGACAACCTGAGTAATTCAGAAGAGAGATACGGTGTTGCGGAATCCATGCAAGCCATGCTCGAGTGCCGACGCATGCCTACAGAAGTCAGGAGAAGGGGGCTTACTGGTAAGGACATCCGTACTGCTGAAGAGAGTACCTGGAGGTCCGCCCGGCCTGATGGGAGGACTTCCGCCGCCGTCGACGCCGCCGCCGCCGCCTCCCGTACACACACGTTCCATGTAGTTGGTGCCTGGGCGACTCATGACGGCGTCGTTGCCGGCCGATGCTGTCGACCAACAAGATGCGTAAAACAGCTACAATTCTCAGAATCCAAGTATTACTTAACCCCTAAGCAACAACAATGTACTTAAGGTTTCTCGATACAAAGCAAATTTTCATTACAGGTGTGCGAAACACCATTTCGATTATAGCCATTAGATGGGATTTCCTGTTCCTCAAAGAAAATATCTTGGGTCGTTTTTGAGTAATAATAAGTTAAAATTACTATCTCTGTATTTGGAACACTAAATTATAATCGAACTTACAAAACACAGTAGTGTATACTCAATTGAATAGTTGGAAATTTACCACACCAGTGTTTAGGAATGATACGGAAAATTTTTATTTAATAAAACTAAGTTCACTATATTTTAGAGTTATGGAAATGTACATTATCAGTTAGGTAAATGATTTGGTTAATTTTAGTTACATTTCTATGTAGGCTACACACACTTGTGAATTATATATTTTTTATGAAGCAAATGACGTCACATTTATTTCTTACGAATCTAAAATGTGGTTTTGTAGGTACAGATATTAGGTAACTTATAAAAAAATCCTTTTTAACAAAAACGGAAACATTGGAAAAATATTAATAGAAAGCGTTCATCAAATAACTTGTAACGAAATTTCTCGAAAATTATGAGGACCCAAACTTAAAGTTTATTGTGCAAGCTATGTTCATAAATTCAAGGACTTGGGCTGAGCAATGCGTTTGTTTCTATTACGGAGTATCATAACTTCAAGGCTTCTTTCGACAATGCTCTATATATTAAACTTCGCTGTCAGTCCAACAACAATGTTACACTAAACTGGGCCCCCGTATTAAGAAAAGTATGGAAAGAAATGTTTTCATTTTTTCTGAAGAATGAGAAAGGTGTATCAGGACCCAATAAGTTCTTTTCCTTGTGTATGTTGACCCAAGTCTCTGAATAAAACATTCAACTCATTCTGTGGCAAACTTCGAGGATCACTATTGCCTGAAACATCTTGATATTCCTAATCAGAATTCCGGTATGCTTTATCACAGTCATTAAGCGTCTCGTCCAGTTTTTCTGGAAATATACAGTAGGTACAGATATTCCTAGGCCATGAGGTACATGACGTTTAGCATACAAAAATGCTATAGAAAATTTATTTTTAATTTTTCACATTCAGCCCATGCACAGTACAAGAATAAATGTAACAGTCATCGCTGTGATTTCGGGTTTCTCTCCACACCACTGGGATCTAAAACGGAAAGCCAATTCCTTGCATTTAGACTACTGTCTGAGCCCTTCTACACACATACAGCACACTTTATGTGGAGACCACAGCTTGTCCTGATCAGCAAGTTTCACGCCAAATATAATACAACAATTTCCTTACAAAGTCTGTATGCTTCTTTGCAGTTTGTTCACTACAATGTCCCCAGTGATGTAAAAAAAAATATTGTCACATGAAATAAGATAACCAATCGCGGACGTTTTATAAACTTATACTGCGATTGAAAAAAAAAGTAAAACCCACCCACTATGTAAAAACGTAAATTTATGCAGAAATGAGTGAGTGAAGAAATTTGGAAGGCTCTTAATATCGAGGTCTTGAGAGCCGACTTAGCCTATTCAGAAATGTATAACGGATATCAGAATGACACAAATTTGTCTCTCAAGGATCAAATTAGATCTGAGCAGTTATCAGTGAACAGACATTTACGAAAACACACATCATGTGAGTCAACTAAATATGCACTGCTCGAATCCACGAGGACCGCTGGAGCTGAGAGGTTAAACTGCTCGCCTTCCACCAAGGCGAACAGGGTTCAATACCCGGCCGAGTTACTCCCGGATTTTCGCATGTGGAAATCGCGCCAGACGATGCAGCTGGTCGGTGGATTTTCTCGGGGATCTCCCGTTTCCCCTTCCCTTGCATTTCGCTGATACATTCTTACATTGATCGACCTCATCGGCTTTCAAGTCCTCGAAGTTACGAGCCGCCCAAATTTCTTCAGTCACTCACTCTAATTCGCGAAAGATTTCTGCCTCCTCTTTCCAACAAAGCAAACAATTTGAACTTACTGGAATTCGTAGTCTTACACAACGAAATCGTAGATATTGAAATAAAAACTTTTTATTTGTGAAAAAATTGTAGGTGCTGGAATCCTTTAACAATTTCTTCTCAAATCAACATCCAATTGTATTCAGTTTCGTTGTTTTTTTCAAAAGATGTGATGTCACTGTAATTTGCAGCATAATAGTAAAAAGAAAACGCGGATATTGAAATCAAAAATTAATTTTATTAAACTAATGTTATGTGATTTTTTTTTTTTTACTAATTTTTCCTAATCCAAACATCTACAAGGATCAGTGATTAGTTTACAAACAATTAGGCCTACCCATTGCACGCCCATATGTAATTAATCATCCTCTATTCCCCGAATATTTTTGGGGTGGAAAACTATTGAAATATTCTTTCGTATATCCGCAGACCGTTTTTACTGAGGTACTAGCAAAACTAGTAGGCCACAAGGGTAAAAGAGCTCACATAATACAGTCTTGATACCTCTTCGTCCTTCTATGACAGTCCCAACTCTCTTTATGTTAGTTGCAGTACAATCAAAATCTAACATGCGCCTTTAAATACCAACACTTTCCCGTTAGCCTCGTTCTGTTTCAAAATCAAACCTCGGAAATGGACTTTATATCATGTCAAGTTTTCAGCAAGTTAATTCTACATACATATTTTCCGTGCACATTTAAGTTACTAAGGGATTTTAAAAACACTAACTACTGCACTTATTATTCACTAAATTTGACCACACATATCCACGAGAAACTATTTAGTCTATAATCGTTTAATAAACACGTTTGTGATTTCACAAGAAAAAAAATTAATTAATGTTATATATGTATTTTCACTAGTCAATAATATGAAAAATACACTAGCTACCAAAAAGTAAATGGCATCTGTAAAGAAAGGCAATTCTTTAAGTCAGTTGACTTGTGTTACACGGTCTTCGGCGTATGACCGCTGGTGTTTGTCCGTGGTAACATGAATACACAGGCCTATTGTAAAGTTCTGGATAATGAAATGCTCCCAACATTGTGGCGTTTTTACGGAATGGACCCGTGTTACTTCCAAGATGACAAGCCCAGGTGCCATGTTTCAAGGGCTACTATGCAGTTGTACGCCGACAACAATGTTCGCCGATTGAACTGACCCGCCCAGAGCCCCGATCTCAACCCTATAGAACATCTTTGGGACGAATTGGATCGCCGGGTGAGGGCTCATCAGGCGTGGCCAAAATCCATTGCTCAACTCATGGAAAGGTAGCAAGAGGAATGGCGACGAATCCCCGTGGATGCCCTGCAAACACTCGTAGAGATAATGCCAGAGAGGGTGGCTGCTGTTATAGCCGCAAGATGTGGCTCTACGAGATTATAACCGGGTGATAACCACCGAACAAACATTGTGGACAGGTTCCCAATTACTTTTTGGTAGATAGTGTAGATACACAACTCTATTAAGTTAAATTATTATTTATACGGGAATATCCGGTATAGCAATGACTGTGAAACTTACCTCTGTCGTCGCCACTGATAAAGCACTGACTGCCACTGGCGTAGTACGAGTAAGACCGGCAGATGAAGTCCGGGTACCCGTAACACCTTCTTTCGCACTCCCGTTCGTCCGTCACCAAGGGTATGACGATGTCGAGGTAGCGGGGGTACGAGTTCGGCACCGTCTGGAAGTGGCACCGCGTCTCCTCTGCACACCAAACACACCACATCACACTATTTCCGACTGAAATACATCGCTTGCGAACAGAAGCCGACATGCCATGCCTAACCGAAAACACGGGCTGTAAATGAAACCAATACAAGTGAGCTTTTATCCTTATAAACCAACCACAAACAATACGAGTCTGCTGTATGTTGTCACTGTTTGTGTCAGATGTATGTATTTGAAATGTTTGATAAATTTTGCATTTTTAACGAAAACGAAATAACCTGAACATTGGTGGACTATCTCATATTGAAGCAAAATATAACACAAAGAAAATTATTTAAAAATAAAATATTACAACTCAAATATGAGTTGCCATGTATAAATTGTGAAATATCGCAAACAAAAATTGACACTTCAAAAATGACATTTATTAATAATGTAGCAAGAAATTAACAATATAGCTAATGAGCTTACTTTCCTTTACAATAATGCAAGTAATTTTGGTGAATTTATTAAAATATTTAGTGATATGTAGGACTTAATAAGTCGTTGACAACAATGTAATTATAATTGGTACAAGAAACGTATGTAACGGATACTTGGTTTCGTAGATACAACATACTAATCTAAAATGTTTATTTGGTCGCCATATTGGAAATAAGTGTCTAGTATATTTGAAAGATCAGTTTACATGGACTACCATAGTGCTACTTGACTGCCGAGTTTGCCAATCGCCAAATTTCGTTGATTGTTTTCTAAGATATTAAATAAATTTTTTTTTTCATGTGTCTCTAATCTTACAAAATGGACAAAAGAGGCTATGAATGGGCATACTGATGCTTGAAATGTATATCTCAGCACGATAAGTTGGGACTAAATTGGTAAAATTATATTTTTAATAGAGCAAATTAACGTCTTATACCTATACGTCGACATTCTGAAAATAAATGTCTTTTGATATTAAATTGCAATTGTTTTTATAGCCTCTCATAGTGTTGCTTAATGCCAAATTTGGCTGGAATTGTTTGGGTAGTTTCAGAGGTATAATGTAAAAGATATATCTATTCATGTTGTCCTATGTTCCAAATTGGCTGGCTAACAACAATATATATCTCTAAATTCAATGTTTACATAATGAACCATTAACAAACAAAATTTGTTTAAAAACATTAAACGGTTCCCGAAGTATTACATAGTGACCTAAATATTAAAATTACCGTCATTTCGAAAATAATTACCTAGTATGGCCAAATATAATGTACCTACTACACGTGTATCGAATTTGGCCATATTCGATTCATAAGATATAAAGTTTTAAAGGCCGATGTTTACATACACCCACACACACACACCAATTAGCCTATTATTCGTTCGGAAATTATACTATAAAACTATCATTTTTAAAACAAGCAACCATTATGGTCAAACATTTTTAAAGTATCGGATCCTACTAATTACAAAATCAGTGTCGTTTCAGTTGTTTTCAAGGAAACACACACAAACTCACAAACGTAAACATACACAAATAGAGCAAGTATAACCTCATATGTATTGTCAACCTTCAAAACATATATTATTATAGCATAAAGAATGACGTGAGCACTGCCGATCATGTAAAATTATATATTATTGAATAGTGACCATTCTCGAGCTGTGATCGTTCAGAAAATTAACATCAGAGATGTAGCGAAGTTGAATTGAGTTGAGAGATTTGGGCAGCTCTTCACAATGAGGTCTTGAGAGCCGATGATGGTGAAATGAGGTGATAACGGAGCAGGCCGGAATGCAAGGGCGGGGAAAACAGCAGCTCCCGAGAAAACTCTCCCACCAATGGCATCTTACGACACGATTATAACTTGCGAAAATCCGGGAGTGACCCGGCCCGGCCGGTTCGCAGTGGTGGGAGGCGAGCAGTCTAATCGCTCAGCCACCGCAGCCTATGGTAACGAAGTTAATTAAAATAGTGTATTTGTTGTTAACTTAATTTCTATTACATTTAAAGATATTCATGACCAAAGTTGACAAGACATGACAACACCGCCAGGCTTTCTTGCATAAATGCGCAAAACGTCTGTAATTGGTATATAGTGTACAGCTATATTTGAGCACAACAATGATGGATAATTCGTATATTTTGTAATCAAAGTGATACGCAAATTCTTTAAATGTGTGTTTGTACATAGGAGATGTTATTAACAGTGTGCGCAGAAGAACTGCATAATGATCACAACTGGTGTAAGTAGTGATGGTAATTTTTGCACTTTACATTGTCCGTTGAACGGGGGAGGACGCGCACAGCCCGCGGCAGCTATCTCACGATTGCAGGGCCGTACTGTTGTTTCTCAAACTTTGACTGGTCCGTGAAGTGCTACAGACCCACGAGCGTGACACATGCGCAGTGTCATTGGGCATATAACGCGGAAGAATAACGTCGTGAACTGATACATCTACATTCAGACGTTCGCGCATACAGAGTTTTATAAATGCATAAGATGTACTGCTGTTTGTGGCAACATATTCCTACAAAATTTTATAACAGCCTATTCTGGTATTTAAAAAGTTGTAAGTGGTGAACATATATCCGAGAAACAGAGACATGTTTTCACAAACAATAACTGGTGGTAAAACCTGGTCACGGTATTCTGTTGTTTCATCAGTGTGCCGTACGATACCAAATTATCCTTAGACCAGTAGTGTTGTCAGTAGAGTGAAAAAACGTGCCCTAAGCCCAGGCGTCAGGCTTCTAAGCTATGGAGCCATCTGTTTTATTGCCAAATTCCACGTTTTCCCAGAAAATGTCCCATTTCTCTCAAAAATATCCTAAATGTTAAGGATTTCCCTTAAAAAGCCCCATTTTTTCCACAGAAAAAAATTTTTAATTCATATTTTTACTCCACGGGACAATTTTTGTCTCAATGTGATTGGCTTTGCAGTTCTGTTTGTTCAGAGTAGCTGGATTTTGTTGAAACTGAGAAAAAATTCAGCAGCATTAAGAAAACAGCTATCAGCATATTATAATACAAAATCATTCATGTTGAATTCTCCAGGCATCAGGCATCTGACCTTGGTAACCAGTCGTCCTTTTGTTTCTGGCTGCCACCTTTGTTTCCAATTATCTCGTGTTTTATCATTCTTTCTCAACGTCTGCCATATTTGATTTCGATTGTCTTAAGCTCTATCATTCTATCCAATCACATTCCATCTTCGTTTTTCATGCTCCGCAATTTATTATTGCTATCTACCAACTTGGATTTCGATTTTCTCATGTACTATCACTCCAGTTCATCGTCCATCATCATTAATTTCGTTTTCTCATACTCTATCATTCCATTTAGAAATTCGTCATATTTGATTTAATTTTCACATGTATCATTCCATTTCATTGTATACCTTCTTGGATTTTTGTAATCACCTGCCAGGAAACGCTGGCATCGCTCCACCTGACATTTTTATTTACATCGATACACATCATAGACACTGCAAATGGCCATCATATTGGATTTCATTTCCTCATGCTCCATTGTTGAATTTGTATATCAGTCATCTTGGATTTAATCTTCTCGCAGTGTAGCATTCCATTTCGTTATCATCCATTTTTAAGGGGCTGCAGTAGCTGAGCGGTTAGACTGCGCCCCTCCCACCACGACGAACCATATCCAAACCTTGGCCGGGTCACTCCCAGAGATTCGCAAGTGAAAATCGTGCTGGACGATGCTGCCGGTCGGCGAGTTTCTCGGGGATCTCCATTTTCCCTTGCCATTTCATTCTGACACTGCTCTATTCTCACTTCATTTCACCCTTATCGGCTCTGAATACCTAGTTGTAAAGAGCAATCCAAATCTCTGAATTCTCAACTCAACTTAATTTTCGATTTCGATTTCATTATATGTTATTCCTTTTTGCCATCTGCCATTTTGTATTTCATTATTTCTTGGATGTCTCATAATAATATTTTCCTAATATTAATTGGAATCTGTTTACAGACTTAACCACCAGACATGCTCTTGTCTGCTCTATTACTCATTAATTCTCGACTAAAACTTTGCTTCTGAACTTTGTCGCCAGTAAACATCGGTGTTGTCCATTTTGTTTCTGGACTTTACTGCTAAAGATATTTCTAGTATTATATATATGGGCGATGAACCATTTGGCATACCCAATAACATCGCCCCTACTGATAATATTTTTAATTTTCAGAGCTTAAAAAATTGTGCAGAAGTTTGTGGTTTCGAACCAGCCGAGATGAGTTGTAGGCTTATGTTTTAAATGCAGTCCATTAAGTAGGTAATATTGTTTATAAATATATTTTTTAAAGAAAGAATACCAATTTACTTAAGAAAATCTTGTTTGCAACTGCCACTACGATGCAGGCATTACCTTAAGCTGGCGCCGGGCATGCGTGAAGATCGGGTGAAGGCTCATGGTTAATGTCGACATTTTGGACGTGGTTGAATATTTCTGGGCATTGCATCTCGTGACTCAGGTCTGCTAGCTCACTGCTTTCGGTGCCAAACTAAATATTTTGTATATACCTGTCGATTTAAGTAATAAAATCCAAGTATCCAATTCGTTAATTACATTTCATTCAATTTAATAAAAAAATATTACTTGCTAACACATACATGTTCACGAAACCAACGGCTGTGTACCCGACACAGACACACCCCGATTTTTTCGATTATTCCATCATGTTTAAACTACTTTATGTGTAAAGGTGTGTATAACAAATGAAGGTTAATTTCTGTCTAGACGTATGCTCTCCCTTATAAAGACGACTATTGCTATTGGTGTGCCATTTTGGAAGATAGCACTACATGTTACATAAATATTTCCTTGTATATCGGGAACCACTTAACTTATTCCTGGAAAATATGGCATGTAATTAATACTATGGTAGATAACGTAAACATATGCGATTTAAATTGATTTTGCCTTTATTTTCAAAATAGTAAGAATATAGATATTTCATTTTTATTTTCGATATCCACCATATAATTTGAGTAACCTTGGTATTCTGGAACTATATATTACAATCATCAAGTGCACTACTTAGCTGCTTTGTTTGCCATTTTGTAAGATAGCATTACATGAAATAATATTAGTAGATTGCATGTCATATCCCAGGAAATAATAAACCGATTCCAACCAAATTTGGCAAAAAAGTAATACTGTGGTAGACCAGGCCATATAAACTGGCATGATTTAAGTTGGCCAGACATTTATTCTCTAAATGGTGCCCATATAAATATTTTAGCTTAATGTGATGAATCAACAAATAACCAAGCAACAAATTTTTAGTTGACTCTATATGTTGGCAGTAGCTATTACATCCATTAAATCCATCCTCCCAGGGCCTCTTTTGTCCGCCATTTTGTAAGCTAACCCCCACACAATAAATAAGGTTTAGTCATATCTTGGCATTAGTAAAATGCACATTTATCTTGCCAGATGACCAACGAGAGAGAGAGAGAGAGAGAAAGTACACAATGAGCGAAATTTACCTCGACGCCATCTCGAGAGCCACTGAAATCCTTTGGTTGGGTTAGGAAATACTTGCAGTGTAAGAATACATTCACACACTAGTACACAATATCTATGTGGATGCGCACATTAGTTTATACAAACAAATACAGAATATACCGACCACTGAGACCAGATGAGGTCTCCTATAGCACAAAAAAAACACACAGGCACTATGAACAAAAAAACACACACTGATCGCAACTTTTACTGGGCTAGCAATTTGTACAACTTATGCACAGGTCAACACAGCTTTTCGTTTTGGTTGTGGACGTAAACCACCCATACAGTACCATCACATTCAGGATGCAATTTGATAATCCTTGCAAAACACCAACTAAAGGCTGTTACACGCTCTTCTCCAAAAAGAGGAAACTTCCGACAGCAAATGCTGGTTGTGGTGTTTGCCAATTACCCCATGGACGGAGTTGCTGCAAATATTCTTTATACCACCAATTCCAAAATTGGTTCATTAGAGTGCAAAAATCTTTCCACAACCTGGAAAGAGCGGCAGTGTCGCTTGGATCAGATGACAACAGTGTTAAGGGTCTTGAATTTGGGACAGCCATGACCATCGTGCAAAGTGCCATGAGCTCTTCAATTGTCAATATGTGACCACCAATTGTGCATCTGAGGTGGTATTTAGCAGATTTCTCTGTGACTTTCCATAAACTTCCCTGATGAGACCTTGCAGGCAGGAGTAAATAAAAGCCAATTGAATCTGTCAAAGAAAATGTTTCCAGCAAAGGGGGTCTCAGAAGCTGCATGTAAGACTGATGAATCTGCCTTGTGTTTGGGGCACACACAAAATTAGTGTCACAATATGAGTACAGGCTGGTACAACAACCTCTTCTTCAAACATTGTCATGGTGGCAATGACACTCTCTGCAGTTTGGTTAGACACAACCTCCATGTGAACAACTTGGTTTGGAAACAAATAAATATTGTTAGATAAGCCTTTGATGTTGTACAATGTTGTAACTTGTTGAAACATATAGTGAATAGCCCTGTGTAGTCCTTCAAAAATACCAGCATGTGTGACTCGTTCGAGTATTGTTGGTGGGTCGACACCGGAAACAGCACACACATGAAAACTCGAGATAGAATAAATGATCTAGCAAAGAGAAACCAAACTTGTTGGGGCAGAAACGAATGTGGTGCTGTGGTGCAGCATGCAGTTACTTCAAAAGGCAGTGGTCTACCATGGCATCAACAGCAGGTGGGTTTTGTGTAGAATAATATGTTGCTTAGCTGAAAATTCAATATCTTCATGCGATAAACGACCTCCCACCATGAGCACACACTGAGTCTGGTGGAACATTGTTTTCCTCTCTCAAGTCATTCCATATTTTCACATAAACATAAATGTTGAACACACTTGCACACAAGAGTGGTGGCTTGTTTGAATTCTGCATAAGATAAATTACCAATGTTATGAGGATGCTTCCGACTGTGGTTGATGAACTGCACAACATAAGCCACCACACATACAAGTTTGGGCCACTGCGATAATTTCTGCTACAAGAGAAGCTCTTCAGGAGATTAATCGGTATTCACCAGAACTATCTGAGACTATTTTAGTTGGGTGTCACATCAAGATTAATATTCACTAGAGACAATGGCCATTGTTCAGGTGGGCCCAATAACCATCCAGGGCCATGCCACCACAAATCATGAGCAAGAAACTCTGTTGCTAGTATTTCACGAGTAGTACAATTACAAGGGATTTCACTAGAAGCAATTATTTTCCAAGACTTAGGAAGAACCCATTCCTGGATATTAGGAACACGATTTGCAACATGTGATGTAAAGAGGCGAAGTTGAGTTTTTATCCAGGACAGAACAACACTAAATTAGTTCAAGAATGAGTGGTAACAAAATTTAAGTGTTTTTTTAGGAAAGCATGTCGTTAGAGAATCTATTTTGTCAATAAATGGGCACCACAAAACTGGAGTATAGGGACAGATACTTGTTTCAGTGGTGCCACTCGAGATTTGGCCATTATGAGGCGAACACATATATTCGCTTGATGAATAGGCTCGCTCAGAAGCATATGAGAAGCCATGAATTTTGACACTAGCAACATCAGGGCATATGAAATTTGATAGAGTGGGGGTTTCCATTTTGGCCAGACCCACAATGAACTAGTTCTACTTATTCTTGCTTGGTGATGATAATAGTTTATCTCAGCCCAATCTTTGAGTCCACATCTACTGCTTCAGAATTATCGCCTATACAATCACCAGAGACAGCCAGCTCTTGGGGTCGTATCTCCGAGCAAACTGCGACAAGACAAAGTGTTTTCTTGCAACCCCAGTGCTAATACTGAAATTATAAGAGAAAACATATATTTCTGGATTACACTGAAGACCAATAATGCTCACAACCAGCACTGATGAGAAGTCAAGCATCTTGGTAATTTCATGATGGAGTTCAGGTACATTATCCAAAAGTTGTGGCTGGTTACTAGACAATTTACAAAGCTCGAACTCTCCTCGATATAGAGGTTCAATCAACTGGTCTTTCAAAAAGTTGGCTTCCTTTGCTAAAGATGCATCATTCACAATAGCGTCAACAATTATATGTTTTAAAAGTGCATTTTGAGCTAGTGAACAATAGATACCCCTGTCAAATACCAACTGGTTAAGGGTGCAGATGGCCAAGAAAAGGTAATGGTGATGATCCATTCATTACAATGTTGAGCTAGAATACGGAGAGTGGGAGAGGATAATTATGCCGAAAATGAGCTGACAAGGTCGTTTATCTTCATAAATCAATATTTGTATGTATATTTGTTTGATATCACAGGAAAATGCAACACAATACAGTCTGAATCTCAAAATGACTTAAATGATATCATTTTGGAGTTTGGGTCCTCAGAGTAGTAGGTTAGTCAGGGGCACATCATTTGAGGTCTAAGCACTACCATCGAAAACAACCCTCGATTTTGTGGTAGTGTGAGGAATCAAACAATTAGAAATTTTCCAGCCATCTGTCAGCTGGGTTGCAGGGACACATGTGTTTTTGTGACCTGAAGCAAAATAGTTATCCATGAAGTCTCAGCACATATAGGCTGTTCACAGTAAAATGAGCACTTTTGAAAGCCCTGCTTAAGATATACTTGTATGCATGTTGCGTATTATTCCATATTATGTCAAATTAACATTGCCACGGGCCTCATCACTTTATTCATGCAACGACCAGGTGAATCGTTGGATATGTTACGATTCTGGTAATTTTTATACTTCGATGCTTAAAAAAACAGAAAGCAAAATAAATAATTTAAGTCGCCACAAATGGTTACCTGGCAACTTTTATTCAATGTTAAGTATTGGAACTTCTTTCCATCTATCATTGCCAACTTTACTAGGCGCATCTCACTCGGTGCACCCATTAAAATATATGCAAGCAAGGGCAGTGACTGTTTTCCAAGGTTGATTTCAAATGTGCTCAATTTATCGTGAACAGTCTTTACCTTTCATTTCAGGCTAAGCTGCAAGCTTCTTTTATAGATAATAGGGACAATGATCAGCATTCCCAGATTAATCACCAAGGTGATGAGCATTAAATTTGAAATGAAGGCGAACTATGTACCTTTCAGAGTCACCTCTTGAATGTATAAACAGGTAGTGTGTTTCGGAGAAGTGAGCATCCACTTGTTATGCATTACGAAAGGTGGTTCTTCTGTTTCTGAAATTTGTTTGATGTTCACATCAATCGAGTCCTCCATTCCCACAAACATGGGAACCATTCCTTACTTGGAGGTGATACCTGACTCAGGGTACTTACCTAGGATCATCCATCCTAGCTTAGACTCAGGCACGACTGGCTTGTGATAGCCCAATTATAATTCACTACTCAGGTAGATACATGCATAGTCATCAGAGTCTAGAAGAATTTCTACAGGACCTTATTTATCAAACTGAGGGTCTGCTAGGGGGAGAAAACCTAATTGGGCAAGGGGACAGGGATGAGCAGTAGCTCGGGTAGGTTAGCAGTAATTTTAGACACCACAAATAATGTGTGATTGAAATACACGAGTAAACAGCTGACTGAATTTTACACTCATGTGCTCTTTTCAAGTTCACAGTGCCTTCTGTGAACCTGAAGGGATAACACTTTAGCAGCTGACTCTGTAATAAATGATGCCTTAGCAGCATTATACAATAGGAAATTCATTACAAGTGTTTTACTGTCCACACAATATACAGTAAATAAGATAGTGCACAGTAAATCTCACATGTGATCCCGGGCTGAGGATACCCCTACAAGATGTTCAGGCTCCTCAGGATTACCATCTGGAACTGGGTTCCGACATTCAAGGCTCTTTGACTTGCCATCAACACGTATCAGTTTGTCATGCCGCTGCTTGTGTCAGAAAATTTTTTTTATTGAAGAACAAGTGGGGCAACACATGGGATGTTCCAAGGAAATTGAAGCAGAGATTTCTATCTTGTGCAATAGTTTGTGTGTCTGTGGGTGAAGCATAGATTAAGTCTTGGCATTTATGAAGGCAATTACTGATTTGCTGAGAGATTTTACACGGTTTAAACACTTTAGAGCCAGCATTAGAATTAAAAAACTGGATTTTATTGTTGGGATTAATGTAAAGGTTTGACTTGAGTGGTTCGATGAGAAGGATGAACAGTACTTGCATTAGTCCCCACATCAACTGCACAATGCACTGACGGGATTTGTGTTTGCATAAACTATCGCTTCTAAAACATTAGGTATTCTGTTTTTTTGTCCTCAATGAGAAATTTCAAATTTGGCACACATTTAAACATTCAATTTCATCATAAGGACAGTGATGAACAGTGGAATTTTTGTTGTGATGTCACACCCCAAACTCTTTAAAGCCCACGCGTTTTAATTGGAGGCACAGACAAAGTGTCTCACATATTTGAGTTGGGTGCTCTTGACTGGGGGCAAATCGAGAATTCTATTGATATAATATCTATTTACTGAGGTTTTGATACTGGGTCAAAATTTCCCAAGCTAC
This sequence comes from Dryococelus australis, assembly GCA_029891345.1. NCBI lineage: Eukaryota > Metazoa > Arthropoda > Insecta > Phasmatodea > Phasmatidae > Dryococelus > Dryococelus australis. Next base: position 82,284,927 of record CM057009.1, on the reverse strand, counting down.
AGCATAATTTCCAAATGAAATTTGGAGATTCTTCATCAACTGCAAAGCTTCTTCTTTGAGGCATCCCATTAAATACGGAAATTTTTCTATATCGATCAAAGATTGTTTACCATGAATAGAAGCCTCTTAGAGTTGTTAAAACATAGGCCATTCCTCCCACTGGACCAAATAAATGGGCAGATTAATTTTGGGTTGCCGCACATTCACAGATTGCCAGTGCCAGATGAAATCAATTCTGTTTGTAGTATGTGTCTGCCTCTAAAATAAATTGACAGGCACCGAGTGCTGACAAGACAGTGAAGAATCCATTGTGTTTAGTTGTGAGCATACTTTCATCGAACTCGTCGGAAGAGGGTCCGACAGTAATTAATCATTACCGAATGAATCGACAGCTCTCTCTATGGAATCTAGCTGGAGACAGAACGTGTTCACATCGTGAACAACTTAGACAGTGACTTCAGAGGTGGCGGTTAAGGATTGAATCCTCTTACTTATGTGTTTGAGTTAAGTTTCATGAAGATTTAATTTAAACAAAAATGCCTTGAAAGCTATGCTGTTGAATTGAACGAGTAGGGAAAGAAACCAACTAACAACCTGGAATTACCATAACAACAGAAGAATAAATGCCTAACCAAACTGACAAACAGATAAACACATGTAAAATTGGGTTGTGTTTGCCCCAGTTTAGCTGTTTGCAACAATGAACAACCCAAATTCCTGGCACCATTATTTTCCTCACATAAAAGCAATGAACAATGAACAATGAACAAATTACTCACCCACATTTTAAATTCTGTATGGGAAGCAAGGAAAAAAAAAACAACAAATTTTAGAGTGTACTATAAAAATTGCAAATGATCACAACATTAAAATTATTTCGTTTAATGATGACAAATTTCTAGCTTCATCCAAATTTGACATGGATAAGGTGAAATATCTTCACTATTTCACATTATGTTGAAGCACTGAGTGGATTTAATTGATGGCTTCGATGGGCGGGGGAATGTGCACGGGAATATTTACATACCACATGATAAACAAGCCCATGTAAAACGTTTGAACGTTTCCGGCCCGCAGAGATCTATCTGATCCGGAGAACAAAAAATGTTAGAAATTTGTATATTTATCTTGCTGGATGACTAACGAGATAGAGCATAACACGAGCGAAACTTACCGCGATGCCATCCTGTGAGCCACAGAGATTCTTGGGCTAGTGTAGGGAATACTTCAGCATAAGTAACTATACGCACACAAGCACACAATTTCCACGCGAATGCATACAGCAGTTTATACAAACCAATACAAAACACTTGGAAAACAACTGATTACTACAAAATTTGTCAAACAAGTAGTACTTTGATAGACCAAGTAAACTTATTATGTTTTAAGAGGGCCAGACACATTATTTCAAAAGATCGGCATTGTAAAAATTTTAGCATAAAATACTGGATCTATGAACACATGTAACCACATTCAACATTGTTTGGTGGCAGTAATTATGTAAGCATAAATGGACTATCACATAAACTCTTTGGTCCACTGTTTTGGTTGATTGCACCTAATGGAAGTTAAGTTATTATGTTCTACCTCGGGAGAAAATAACGATTCTCACCAAATTCAGGGGACAAGTTTTACTTTCGCAGACCATGTAAATCCATAGGGGTGTATAATTTAAGGGGGTGGTCATATGTTTCTATAGTTACAACAATGCATATCTTATAGCTTTGTGTACCTTATGTTCCAAAAAATTTCAAAGAAACTTTAAATCCTGGTATTATCGATAACAAGCATAGAATGTGTTAATTCATGACATTATGTCCCCCATTTATAAAGATAGAGGCCCATGAGAGAATTGAGTTTTATGCCATATCTCGGGTGATTAAAAATGTGTAATTAAACCGCGAATTGATTGTACCTAGGATCTCCGACTCTCCTCTTAGTTTTACGGATGGTTAGGGAGAGGGGATGAGCGGCGAGCTTACCTGGCAGACACTGGTTCTCGAGATACTCGAGGGTGGGTGGGGCGTCGACGTAGTCGTTGGGTCGCGAGCGGCGGTCCTCGGTGGAGAGCCGGCACTCGGCCGTCTGCGTGTCGTACTCGGCGGAGCGGCAGTTGAAGCGGCGCTCCTTGAGGCACGCCTCGATGCAGTCGCGCCGGCTCTGCACCAGCTGCAGCTTGAGGTCGTCGTGGCCGCGCAGCTCCTTGCCCGGCCGCCGCTCAAACGCCCACGCACTACCCTCGCAGCCACGAACATTGCCTGTGCACACACACACACGCACGCAGTAAGACCCATCGACTAAAGATGAGGTAGACCACTTATTCATCTTCTGCTCAAGTACCCAACATTGGCCTATCTTAAAGGAACACAGCTGTCAAGTCACATAGTCAACAGTGATTAAACCGTTTGTATATATCTTACTTTTTAAATGACAAGCATTATTATATGAATGTTTAGCGACCCGCCGTGGCCTCTCTCGTGTACGAGTTACCATCATGGAGTTGTTTAGGTTTACAGCATGTATATACACTATATGCTTAAGGTAACTATCATATGATTAATACTGCGTTGTTCAAAAAGTCTTCATAAATAAATCCCCCTTTTTTAGATTTTTTTTTAGATCTACAGTTACAATACTGTAGTACATCAATGTTAGGATAATCGAATAAGTTGTGTATATAGAAGTATGCTCAGTAAATGAGTTAGCAACATCTGATGGGAAAAAACATTGCTGTTTATATTATAAAACTTTCAGTAATAACTGATATTGAGTACAGAGCAAATGCTTTGCAGGGGTACTGTCTTTCGAAGTTCTACGATGTGTTGGAGTTGGTATGCAATTTACTAGAAGCAATAATTTTGAATATGCATTAAAAGATATGTAAAGTTGATGATATGTTGTGTGGGATGATATGGCTGAAATGTCTTGGAAAGTAAGTAGGGTGGTATGATGTTAATATTATAGGTTGAAAAGGTCACATAATATGATTGGGTCTTTTTTTGTATGATTTGTTCATCTGAGTAGTATGATATGATTATCTGGTTGTCAAGTATTTAGTTTCGCTGGTAATGTTTGATGCTAAGGGTACGCAAATGAATGGAATTGTATGAGAAAATGAGATGTGTGTTGTGATATGGTTTGGAAGTATTGATGGATATAATGTTTTTTGCTGCAACATTTGATTTCCTGGTTTGGTTTTATGACCTACTGAGATGAGATTTCGTTAAGATTGGATCGCTGACGAGGGTATACTATGTGAGATGATGTTATTATTTGGCTGTATGTTTGCTAACGCATGATGAAATGGTTTGTCAGACTAATTAGCCAGAATATTTAATAGGAATGCTTATATGATGGCTTTGTTGTGATGCATAGTATGAAGGGAAGTGTTTAATTTATCCAATATGGTCTAATGGAGTGGAGTGTAGGTAATGTTTGATGTTATAGTTTGTTCATGTAATTGGGATATCACATGATGGACTGTTTTGATAGGAACAATCTGTAGAAATAGCTGTTTGGTATGTTTTTTAAGAGCGAGTATGATATTACGTCAAATATTATGAGTTGGGTTAAACAATTTTTGGTGGGTATTTGGAGGTTTGGGAAATATAGTTGGTATGTCAGTAAGTATGATTGGGTGTTAGGGAATGCTGGTCGATATATATATTTAATTAATAATATAGTGTTAGAGACGAGGATTCTATTTAAAGCAAATGAAACTTTAACTTAACAGTGTGTAGAAGTAAAGCATTAATATACTATTTAAAAATTGGTACTAATTTTTGTAATGTGATAATGTAATGATAGTATTGTGAATATATAAAGTGCTGCATAACCTTGTCGCTGTTAGTTTACTCAGAGTGATAGTTTCAAGTGGTATTTTTAAATTTCCATCAATGGTTCTCTGCACTCACTTCCCGATGAATGATAAATATTGCCAGCATATATATAATTTTCATGGTAATTTATATATGTTATATTATGTAAATAACTAAAATAATGATACGCTTTTATAAAGAAACTGAAACATTTTTAGCATGAGCAGTGTATAGTTGTAGTGTTATATTTAAATTCACATTTATTAACATAATTGTCTCTAGTTTTTATCTCGAGCTATCACTAATCCTGGAATGCAAGATGGAGCATTCCATTAGAGAAGATAATATAGAGAGATATTACACGTCATGTGAATGTAATTTTACTTGAATTGGTTACAATGTTGAATTGTGCTATTCGTAAGAATGCTTAAATATTTGATGTGTGCTGATAATGGATGATAAAATGTTTGTCTACACGAGGGCAAAATGTTTGCCTACAGGACGATAAGAATTTTGCCTGTAGGGGAGATGAATTGGAAAACTTAAATGAAATTACATATTCCATCCATCTCCTCTTTTTATTACTTTATCAAGCATGTATGTTGTGTAGAACACAGCTATTAAGTTATATTCACTTGCCAAAGTTTGGGATGGGAAACCTTTCAAATATCTTACCTCTTTCACAAAAATTTCCTGTTATGTAGGAGAGATAGGTGTGTTGTGTATAATAGGAGGGATATTCTCTTCCAGTCATACCGGTTTTGTTTAGGTGTGTGATAGTGCGAGGGATAAAGAAACGAAAATTTGTATAATGGAATGACTAATATTGCGTGTTTCGTGTAAGAGATGAGTGGTGATTGCTGCTCCACCAAAAAGTTAGAGTATGTTTCCTCTGTAATGATAGATTAAGGTGGTGTTGGAGCGAAAAGTTAGGTTAATAGTATCTTAATTAAGTCTCACACTTAACTGATTCGCATGAATACTGTACCACAGTAAAAATGAACTTCATTGTTGACATATAAAAAAACATATTTTATTTTAATATTAGACACTTTCACGTAATACACTATATACTTCATGTTTGACAAGTCTTTACCGTTGAAAAGTGAGCGCGCTGTTGTCTGTTGACAAGTAGACTACGGTATACCAGGGGTGTAGTGCGGGAAGATGGGAGGGCAAGTACACTCCATGCACGTGCATAATATACTCTAGGAGGCTAATGAACACATCACATGCTGTTCTGCCGTAACTCCTGGATCCTCGTCAATGTGTATGAATCCATGTTTCGTCCGTATACACTACAGATTCGCTATGTCCATTTGCATTTTGCTGCAGTGCACGTAGGTAGGCTGTACGCCGTGCTACAAAATCACTTCCGCTCCTTTAACCCATTAAGTAAAAACAAGCATTTTGATGCCCTCTTCTTTAAAAGATCGCAACAATTTTTGTATCATTACCAACGATCTGCCATGCTCTGTTGTGCGTGGGAAAGGTTGGCACTACGAGTTGCAGCATTTGCTGCAATTGCTCTATCTCTGTTCGTCTGGTGAAAATACTTTGTTTAGATGTCTTCCAAGCCAACGCACGCACCACGAAAACGGTAAGTATTTGTTACATGATTGTAATTATTCTCAAATATATTTATTCTGAAATTAAGAGTAGATTACTACGAGTGTAAGTGAACAAATATTTTCATGATATTTACATCAATATTGAGTTTGTGGCACGCTGAACACAAAGTAGGCATCAAAATGCCCCTTGGGGCTGAACTCAGACATGTGCGCTGATACTGATATAAATACAGTATCTCGAAAATACCTCCCACATTTTGCTACCCAGACCAGTAACATAAATTGTAAGGGCTTATAACTCTCTGGTTAATCACTCTTATGCCCATGATGGCGAAAAAAACATTTCAAGAAATTGTACTCTTGTTTAACCTAATTTGCTTTTTTTTTTTTTTGAATTCTAAAGGGAAGTAAAATATTTAGAAAATATTGAAAAAAATAAGAATATATACTAATAGCTTATATTTTATTTACATATTTTTGCTTTTGTTTCTTTTAGACAGGAGTTACTTTCCCTTGCAGAAACTCTGGACTACTTTGAAAATCTTCCTGACTGTGACGAATTGATCACTGGTCCCAGTTCTGCTGATGTCACCATCTTCCCCCCGAATGATGGAGCAATGATGACGATTCTGCAGATGAAGCTGCAACAACCCTAATGCTCTACTACCTAAACAACTTGGCGCCATTGCTGTAATCCACACCGCAAATGACAACGAAACAGAAGATTCGCCTATGCAGTCAAATGCCGACGAGCCAGATGACAAGTCAGATGAGGAACCTCCAGCAAGAAGGAGAAGAGTAATGTCTCGTATGGCACAGTGTAATTTCAGGTGGAGTAAGGGAGACTTACCTGCAGCCCCAAAAGTGTCAGGTATGCCACTTATGACCCATTTTGATGCTGCACATCTGTCATCAGAAAATCATCCTTTGGATATTCTTTGCACTTTTTTGACGTATGAAATTACGGGTGAAATAGTGAAATATTCTGTATTATATGCCATCCAGAAAAATAATCCGAGTTATTCTTTGCCTAGTGAAGAAATTTATGTTTTCGTTGGCATTCTTTACCTCAGTGGATATGTTATACTTCCACATAAAAAAATGTTTTGGGAAACTGCAGACGATGTGCGAAGCATCCTTGTTTCAAATGCAATGCGTATCAATACATTTGAGGAAATCACAAAATTCTTACACTTTTGCAACAATGAGGAACTTGATGACAGGGATAAGATGGGTAAAATCAGACCCCTACTGGATTGGCTCGATAATAAATTCATCGCAAATGCTCCTGATTGTAAGAATATTTCTGTTGATGAGTCTTTGATCCATTATTTCGGTAGACATGTGTGCAAAAATTTTTACGATTGAAACCTGTACGGTTTGGCTTCAGGGATTTGGTTATGGCACAGAGCTCTGGATATTTCCTTGCTCTAGACTTATATCAAGGGGAAAATCCCAATGGTACGAAGGCCTGGTGACCAAAGCCTTGGAGAGACAGTATTTCTAACTTTTTGTGACTGTCTAATGACATCGTTCCCAGGAATTCAGTTCTACTTCGACAATTTTTTTTTTACTGACACTAAGTTCATCTGCTCCTTATCTGAGAAGGGCATTAAGGTAACCAGAACAGCTAGAATAAACAGAATGGGGAAGTGTCCTATTGCAAACAAGAAGGTAATGCTGTAACGTGACAGGGGATCTTACGATGTGTATACTGAGGAAAATAAGGGGATTTCAGCTGTGGCATGGAGGACAACGACGTGGTGTACACACTATATAATGGACATGGAGTGCAGCCGGTACCATATGCTAACCGGTACAGCTCAAAGGAAAATAAATCATTGCAAGTCACAGCCAAATGTCATTCACCAATATAACAAGTTCATGGCAGGGATCGATTAGCTCGACAATAACATTTCCAATTACCGCATCTGTATCCATGGGAAAAAATTGAATATACCAATTGCATTCTTGTTGTTGGATGTGTGTATGACTAATGCATGGATGCTTGTCAGAAGCAAGGAACTGACTCTAGATCAGCTAAGTTTTCGGCGGCAATGTGTTAGGGCATTGTTAGGGAAGTATGGACAGGCAGCACTGTGTCCAGGCCCAATGCGCTATTTTGACAAAAGCCTTCAAGCCGCTACGAACATCTCATGGTGGTCACATCATTTCCTCTGGCAACCATCGTTGCACATGCGCACATTGCCGAAGAAACAAAACTCCAGTAGCCTGTAGGAAATGTAATGTACCACTGCACATTTACTGTTTTGAAGAGTTCCACAGCAAATAAATAAAATCCTGTTTGTATTCAAACTGTATGGACTAACTTGAAGCTATAAACTTGTATTTATTTTATGTTTATTGAGAAATGTTTGGTTTTAATTTGCATGAGACTGCAGAGCATTTGAATCGTTTATACGTATTACGAGTCCAATAAAGTGACTTTATCTGCCTTTTATGTTATTTAAATTAGCAAAATCCTCAAAAATAATGGAAGAAAATTTTTGTAGTGTTCGTAAAATAAAGTATTTAGACGAGGGTTGCAGCAAAAGCAAATTGCATTATCTTACAAACTACCAATAATCTTATGCAAGATTTCAAATTAAAAAAGTGTGACGTTTGCTTTTCGGGTAATACGTGATTGCTTCACTCCCGAGGGGCATTTTGATGCCCACCCATTATTTTGTGAACTGTGAGTGGGATCAGAAAACTGACCTCTGGGGAAGACAAATAAATGGTTATTAACTTATATATGTAAATTTGGACAAAATAAAAAAAATAAAGTTACAGTCCTTAATGGGTTAACATGTGTCCAAAATGTTAAGATTTCTCTAATTTAAATTCCATGGATTTAATAATTCTCCCAAATGTATCCTTCTTCCCTAAAAACTGTATCTTTTCTTTCACATCATTAAGGAGTTCACGCAGAGTGGAAATTCCTCTGCGCACTTCATAATATTCCCAAGAACTTTCGACGCACGACACTTTTATCGCATTCGTCAAGTTCAGTCTTGTTTTGCCGTGGATGACGTTTACCTGAGGTAGAAATGGCAGTTCCATCAGTTTCGGCTATCTCACATTATCTGGCAATCAGGGGCGTAGGAATCGGGAGGGGGGTTTGGAAGAGGGCGCATATGCCCCCCCCCTTCTGCACAAGGAATGGCAGTGCCCCCTCCAGCTTGTACTCTCAAACACATGTTCCATTTTAAATGGTGTCTAACGATTCATTTCATATTTACATCTTTATATAAAGAAATTTTAATTAAAAATCTTTGTCACTGCGTACACTAGATATAATAATTCCATACTAAATAATGAGTAAAGGAGACGTGAGTTTGTAACGTTGCATGTGTTTAGTATGAGGGAAAAACAACCCACCAGATTCTGGAGCAAGTACAATCACAACTGTGATAAAAGACATGTTACTTAGGACAGTAAGCATTGACAAAGTGCGAGGTCATTGTTTTGATGGCACAGCCAATATGTCGGTTCAGTGGAATGATGTACAGAAACCCCTCACTGAAGAATTTCATAAAAGCTGTTTTGTACATTGTTCAAACCATGCTCTTGATCTCGTTTTGCATGGAAATTGCAAGAAAACAGGAAGGAATGTGCGATGCTTTGACTATAGTTAAGGATACCTCAAATTTAATATTAGAGAGTGCAAAAAGGAAATCGATTTATGCACACATGGTTTTACCACCATGCACACAAGAATCTGATGTAGTGAAGAACGTACAACACCTTATTCCTCTTTGCCCTACACGATGGTTGTCAGAGCACAGTACATTCGTTGAAGAGATTCAGACAAAACTATGGAATTGTACAACAAACTCTGGAAGAAATCGTGAATGGAAATCCATCAAACGAGAGAAAATCTGCCCTACGGGACTCTATTAAAAGTCTTCAGAAAATGGAAGCAATGTTTTTCATCACAGCTGCAGTAAACATTTTTTGCCACTGTGAAGTGTAAGGAAAGGTATTGTCAGGTACAGATTTCTGTGCTGCAGGTGCTAATAATGCTGTTGATTTACTTGTGCAGACTCTTTTAAAAATAAGATCTGAGACAGGATTTTCTAAAACTTATGAAGAAGCAGAGGAACTTCCCAAAAAATTAAATCTGAAGGAACCAGTTGAGAAAATAATTGTCACAGTACCGCGTAAGTTAGAGAATAGTCTCAACCCAAGACGCTCAGTCAGTTTCAAACCCAAAAAAAATTAAGGAACGAATTTTATGAAATTGTTGACCACCTCATAAATGAGTTTAAAAGAAGATTTGATCAAGCTCGAATGACGAAACTGATCAAATTAGAAAATAGCATTCTGCCTTCTATCAGACAAAGCCCTACGTCTCCAGAAGAGTTGCAGCTAGAGTTAGGTGTACATTCATTTGATTTCAATATAGACTTACTGCATGCACTACTGCTCATGTTGAAGACTGTCATCCCTGAAGAAAATATCAATGTAGTTGTTTATATAGCAAGAAAACTGAAGAACGAATCAGCAATGGTGCAAACATTGCTTGGAGAAGTGAAAAAATTGTTAATGCTTATCCTCACCAAACTAGCCTCTGCAGCTTCTTCAGAGAGATCTTTTAGCGATTTAAGAATTGTGAAAACATATCTGAGAGCAAATATGTCACAAGAAAGACTTAATCACTTATTGGTTGCTCAGATCAATGACTCAAGATTATCTTCTCTTCAACTGCACGACATCTTAAAAGAGTTTGTTTCTGGGGCATCAGAAAGAAAGTCAACATTTGGCAATTGCGAGGTTTCTAAATGATAAAAATTTTACTCAGATAATTTGAACATTTTTACAAGATAAATGACTGGTATATTTTTACTAACTTATTGAATACTTTTAAATGTATTGATTTGTTTGAGACTGGACAGTCGTTTTTAGGTAAATTACTCCTCGTGTATAGTCCATCATGAATAATTATGAAATGTTTCAATGTGTGTGTGAAATAATTGTTCATGAAGAATGTAAATTATGTCAATAGTGTATGCAAATTTAGTTTAGGTTTTGATTTTTGTTAACATGAAAGATAATTTTTTTTATTATATGCCTATGTTGTATAATTTAGACTTTTACTTACATTATGCATTTATGCATATATATCTGTGTATTAGAAGAAAATAATCACACGAAGTTTTCGAATTTTGATGTTATCAAAGTATCAAAATTTTGTTTATTTAAGAGTAGACGTTTATTCTCATTATATATGTAGGCTTATTGTTTGAACAAGTACATACTCACTTATTCTGACAACAGTAGCATTGCGATTAATTAAAAGAACCCGAGGAGAATGTAACTTTTATGTTTTATTTTACACGGAATCAATGACACCATTACAGTCGTCTGCCCCCCTCCTCCCCCCCCCCAAGAAAATATTAGTTCCTACACCCCTGCTGGCAATGTCTTTCAATTACACCTACTGCTTTGACCACCCTTTCTATTGCTTTGTCTAACGGGATAATGAGATATCGTTTATTTTCTTCTCTAAAAAATTGTAAAACATTGTAAATAATCTTTATACTTTGTGACCGCTTCACTTCCCATGATTTCTTTCGAGGTGTGTCCATTCTTTGCTTAGGCCCCGATTACTTCTCAACTGACATTTCGTTCTGTTATGCAACGATAATACTCATAATAACACTATTACTTTACAGGTGTAATAACAGCAGCGATCAATGCTCACGGCGATCTTTTTAGACACACATAACACTCCAGTAAAACGAGCGCGGTACACAGGTGTCCGTGCAGACTGTACACTATTGTCTGCACTACATGATTGCGTCATACCAGCACTGTAGTTCCCCCGACTACCTTCGGTAATTACTTATCAGACAGGTAGTATACTCTTTATGTAAACACCGTTTCTACACATGTCACTATTGTAATTTCATCTTATTTGCATTGTACTTGTTTTTAATGCTTTTTTTTTATCGTGTTGAGATATTTTATCTAGATGTAGGTGGGAATTTTACTATGTTAAGATAGGAAGATAGCTAGATTTCATTAATTTTTTGTATATATTTTTATGTTAAATAATTTTCTTTTCACTTTATGGTCTTATTTTGTAAGTGTTTCTTACTTTATAATATTTTTGTATCTATTCCGAGACCATCAATTCTAGGTTTTTCAGCAGTTAGGGGATTGAAAGTGGTTCGTTTGGGAGGTATTTTTGAAGTTTTCATCCCCATTGGCCCACAAATTCTAACACTGACTACTGATTGGCTGGAATGATCGCCCCTATGTTAGCTCCAGCCAAACGAGCTTAACGTTCGCTCTCTCTTCCAGGAACCACCACCGTGAGCAGATGTAGCTGTAGGTCGCTCGCCTGTACGTAGGTAAAGTGCCGGATTTTTACTTAGCTGATGGAGTGTTAGACACTCCTCCAATCATATTTTAAGTGTTACAGCAATGTGAGAGCGGAAATATTACCCCTTTGATAGTCTTAGTATTAAGGAGGTAGAAATATATTGTAGCGAATAAAATATAAGAGCGAAACTCCACGCATATTTGAATCGCCCTCTCAGTCATACAGTTTGCTACGAAAGCCGTCTGCAGAGATTTCGTTTGCAAAATAAAGTTAACCTTCATTAACGAGAGCCATGGGAACTACAGAGCTACTCCACAAATAAGCGGATTAAAAACCGTATTTTTGTGGTATTCCAGCATTGGCCATTATCAGTTTCTAGAAGCATTTTCCCAGAGGTGACGCCATATTGGTTTTTCAGCATAGACTTCCCCAGCTTAAATTCTGCTTAGAGTAACCTGAGGCGAATTTTGTCCCACACTAAGCTGGACACTTTAATTAAGTTATTTTTAAAACATTTGGAAACCATCTTTTTATTTGGGAAACAGAAACATAATGCCAAGTAATTTCAGTTTGACATTTAACTATGGACACGTACATTAAAACAGGGATATAAGAGGCTATGTACGACCACTTTCAGTAGTAATATGAGTGTCTTGTGTCTTATGCTAGCTTTTGCAAATTGCCAGCAGGGTTTTAAACTTAGTCAGTCTCAGAAAACGTAACAAGGTATTACTAAAAAAGTGAATATATTTCCAGTCAAGTTTCATTTAAATGTCTATCTCTATAGTTTAATAACCCTGCTGTCCATGTTGTTTATGATCTCTTGCTAAATGAATGCAAATATTTTTACAAAGTTTCTGAGTTGTTTCCGTGCATAAATAGTGTACGTTTCAGTTGTGCCGCTGATTGAGGCGAAATATTACGGTAAGTTCCTCTTCCAGTATGCCAAGACAAGGATCGGGCAGAAAGAGTGCTCCTGTTTTGGTACAACACACGCTGACACACGTAAAGTTGAGATTGAGTTTTCTTGTGGTTTTGTTTCACCTACTAACAAGTTTGTTGTTAACAGTGACCAATATTAAGACAAGTCTTTGGAGAAAAGAATCTAATAAAGTTAATCACACTATTACACACAGCTAAATCTCACGGAATATTTAAGAAACTTTACTAATTTATTTGACAGTATGAAGGGTTGCAATCCATGTTCTAAACTAAGTAATATTGGCGCCCATTACCCGTACAGTAACACATATTTTTGTAATTTGGTATTATTAAAGGTGTGAATAATATCATCCAATTATTGTTGACCACACGTATAACGCGAGTGTAAGCACCGACTCTGCCTCAACTCTCAACACAATTACATTTGCAAATAATATTTTTACACTACATAATATTTTTGGCTATCACAACGAGGAAGCCTTGTGTGTGTTGTAAATAATTTATATTACAATACGAGTTTTACGTCGGTGTTTGCGATTGTCATTTTACAGAATTATGGGGGAAATGTTTGCGAGTTTTATATATGTTTAGGTCGCATTTTGATAGCAGTTTATTTAAGCTAATGGCTATATAGTGTGGGATGAACATTATATCATATCCTTCTTTGAGTGAGGAAAGGGTTAGCTATATTTGCGCTGCTAAGGAGTAGGGTATGGTATGTAGTATGTGCATATTTCATTAATCGTTTGGAGTGATTTCGGAAAAGCAATGGAAAGGAAGGAAATCTGAATGTTCTGGTTGAAATTCGAACCCACATCCTTCCGAATACAGGCTTAAATATAGTATTTACCTTTGCATGATAGGCGAGTAAGATATAAACAATTTTAATTTCTTGTATGTAAATTGGCTATGGAACACTTTCAAAGAGTTTCACATAAATATAGTATTTTAAGGTGACATTTTATATTACAGGATTAGTTTAATTTCCCTGGGGATGGTTTTCATATATGATATTTTGTTCCTTCATATATTACTAAGTTCACAAAAAGTATAAAATTATAGTGTGTGTGTATTTGTGTATGTAGAAAAACCCGAATGTTAGCAATCTGTGAAGGTCGGGAGCCCAGAGAGATGTTTAAACCTCGAGAGCTGGAAACCGACTGAGATCCGCTCACTAGTAACACCGGAGATCACGGAACCCCATTTGTCGGAGTTTCATCTGACGACGCCCCACCAAAACGGAACTGTAGCGATCAGTAACATTTTAAAAGAGATTTGCAGTAATATAATTTCTTTTCATCTTAAATGTTCCATCCTAAGAATAGTTTTAATTTTTTCAGGGACGATTTTCATAAATGAAATTTTGTCCTCCCGAATGTTACCAACTTTACGAAAAGTATAAAAGCTCGATTTGTTTAGGTATTTAATTCATTCTGTTTGGGATGTTGGAGGTGAATAAGAATAAGAATAAGAATAAACTTCGCAGCAAACAATGAATTCGAAACAAAAGTGTTGTTATTGTGAGAAGTTCCTCGATAAGGGAATATTAAGTTTTCATAAATGGCAATGTCGCAATAAAACTTTTCACCATCTTCATCGATGTTTAAAATGACGAAGTTTATTTGATAGTAGTGTTGAACTATACCTACATGGTATGAAATGCTGCGGTTTTACTCCTGCAACGGATAAACAATCGCCTGGGTAGCAGTGGCAGAATTGTTATAAAAACTTTATGCATAGTCGACATATTCGTTCTCATGAATGTGAATGATTGGTTGTGAAAGGAAACCTAGTTGTATTAGATATCGCTGCATATCCTGTGAGCATTAATTTACGAGAAATTTCTGAATTAGAAAAGCATACAGCAGTATTTAAAGGTATTGCTTTTACGGGAATAAACTTGTATGCCCTATCTGTGGGCAAACATTTACCATATATTGTTATGTGCGGTGACACGAAATGAGAGCGTGTTCCAAGAATCCTCAATTGAAACTATCTCAATATACACTATGCTTATGTTTGTTCAATAATGGCAAAGCACCATGGAAACACGTGATTATTTGCACTATTTTCTCAACAACAGCTAGTGATTCGAATTAGTCTCCACCACCTACTTTGAAGGTAATACAAAACCTCGTCACTAGTGTATATATTGATAGAAAGAATTTTCTTTACTTTGTAAATTAAGAAGTCATCAAAAATTATTTGTTTGGGAAAACTGATACAAATAAATACTGTTCTAAAAAATGTCATCATGTGTTTACTACTCATATGAATTTTCAAAAACATTTGTTGAGGTGCTAAGAAGGTGAAGTGTTGGAAATCTCGACAGTTTCTGTAAACCGCTAACATTTTTATTTGTAATTATTTACTTTACTATGTTTTATGTATCGTCACAAGAGGAGCAATTGTTTAAAAAATCTTGAGTGCTATGTACTTGGGTGTAAGTTTTGTGGACGCTTGTTTACAAGAAAGTCTATATTAGTAAAGCATATGGTCAAATGTAAACACAATGTATTGCAGTAGTCCTTTTTTTAATCTGTATATAATGATGATTATTTTTGTTTTTCTGTATTCTAATTTAATTTTTATGGGTGAAATAAATATGAGTGAGATGATATATTTTTTATTTGGTGTAATTATTGGCTTGTTTGATGCGTGGCAAGATATATAAAGTAATTTTTTTAATATCTGGAGTGCTAATTTTTATTGCTTACACAAAGATTTTGCTAAATGGATGTACGGTTACAGCCCCACTCTGTGAGTTTTCCAGTATGAATTCTTGTGAGGGACAGTTTTTTAAAATGGAGTGAGTTGTTGTTGATTCTGGGGTGACTTATGAATTGTTGGGGGTAGATAACAATTTAAACAAAAACAGATTAATAAGTATTAGTCTATGTAGTGGCCTATGATTACGAGTTGTGGAATTTTGCTATATGAAATGAAACCCTGGTTGATATATAAGGAAAAAAAGAATGATAAAAACGAATATTTACTTTTTCAATATAACAATATTGGCAGCTGGCTTTCGATGCATAACGGGGAATGTGCAATTTGAGTAAATATAATGAGTTTAAATTTTTTAATGCTAATATGCAATAACTTGAAATATTAATATTGAAAAAGATTTCTTTGTTGATTTATTTCAATTATGTATGATGTGTTTGTGTGTGTAACCTTTGTGTATTCGTGAGCTCTCTCCCAATCAAACTTGTCTCCCGAGGAGATGTGTTGTTCGGCTGGGTCGCGCGGAGAACTGTTCACCCTTCGAGAGCTGGGGGGAGATTGTTAAATGAGAGGTGGCGTAGAACTCGCTATCCCTCTTTTGTCGCACGACGCGCTGTCAACTGCGGTGTTGTGGGCAGCAGTAAAAGTCTTTAGAGGAGTGTGCGTGGAGGTAACTTCACACTTCGGAAGTTGATGAGAGACTGATATAGGGTTAGGAAAGGCATATCATTTGTTCGTCTGATCTGCAGTGCACATGATATTACAAAATGGTAGGTATATTAGTTATACATATTAGTAAATCATAGAATAGCTGGAAGTGAGCTTTGGCTCGGATAGGATTTGTACTTTGGGTATCATTACTCATGGTATTTATTCATTGCGTAAATATCCTCTGTTCATATTACACAATTAAAAAATTAAGTATCCTTGACGGGATCATGAAACAAGCAATACTCTCTGTATTTATTCAATACTTATTACATGATTAAAAGTATATAATTACCCTCTACAACACTGGTACCAATATGTTAATACTAGTTGCGTGTAGTTATTAATTATGTGCAAATACTCGTGGAATTAATGTATTAATTGTTAGTCGAATAAAAAATACATTACACATATTTACTTTCAATGGATGATGAATCAAGGACTGAGCGAGTCCTCATGACTCCTACAGTCACCTTGTAAGGTTCTACAATGCACCCCTAGCATAAAATCCTTGAAAAATTATTTTAAGTTTACGCAAATGACGTTAGTAGTAGGATTTGGAGCAATGACACGCAAGGGGATCGGGAATCAGAGCCAGAGCCGGGTGAGCCGCCATGTTGTTACGTTACCCGACCGCCATATTGGATGTTATTGACCTTTTACCCCTGACCCATGTGACCTTTGACCTTGACCTTGATCTCGAGGACCTTTGACGAAATACACACTTAAAACATAACAAAATTCCAAAAACTCATCAAAACATTCTAATAAATTCTTTAAAAATTTCGAATAGTTTATTACTAAAAATTATTACAATTTTTTAAAAATCATTTTAAAAATTATTAAAAGTATCCTCAGAAATGACACTTTTTTTTTCCAGAAACGCTGGCAGTGACCATAGACTCCTGTGACTGGGATCAGTGACTCCGAGGCAGGTGATCAGGATCAGTACCCATGACATTTGACCTTAATCTTTGTCCTTGAAAATGCTTGTCTTTAAAAAAATTATAACAAAACATTAAATAACAAATCGTTTAAAGTTGAAAAATCGATTTTAAATGTTATAAAAATTGATTATTAAAAAATTTAATTAAAACATTGTTTAGGAAATTAAAAAATAACCATTTAAAATTGAATTTCATAAAGTTTAATTTTAAAATTTTCCGTTTCCTTAGAAATTTCCCTTTTACCCTAAAATATTTCCTTTAAAAAAATTAAATTAAAAAACTTAAATTTCCTGATGTCTCCCCCAAACCACAAATTACCCACCTCTGTTCGAATCCACCAGACGACTGAATCCCTCGCACCCATTCCCCTCACCAAAACTCTTTCGCTATCTTGATTTTTTCGTTTGCCATTTGTTTACATGCTTCTGCAGGCCCCCATATTTGATTTTTCGTTTATCATTTCTTTATACAGTACTGGAGACCGCCACTTTGGTAGGCGACCACCATCTTGGTAGGCATCTCTCATCCGACATATAGGAATCCAATGACCATGACCTTGACCACATGACATTGAATGACCTTGAAAACTGAAACTCGAGAAAAAATACATAAATTTCACAGCAAGTATAATTCACTAAAGACCAGTACTGGCATGTTAGATGCAGACTACCTTGACTTTGACCCCATGACCTCGAAAACAAAAACTTAAGAAAAAATACATAAAATTTACAAGCATAATACATTAGAGGCTACCACCCCCATATTAGATGCTGACTACCTCGACTTAATAACCTTGAATGAACTTGAAGATAAAAAATATAGAAATATGTATAAAAGTCAACCAGCCTAATACGTTACTGACTACCACCACCATATTAGATGCACACTAACTTGACTTGAACCCAATGACTTAGAATGACCTAAAGACAAAAACTCGAGAAAAAATCTATGTGGAGAGGCAGAAACTAGTCGATTCAATCCGCCTTCCACTCAGCTGCTGTCAAACTTAAACTCTCACTTTACCTCCCTACTGCTTATAACAGAAAAGTGTACAAGCCCTATGGTGTCATATTGACTTTGAAACAATCATACTGCACTAATCGTACTGCACCATTAATAAATTGTGCAGACACCGACCAGCCAATCACCAAGTTACCACAAGATTGCAGCTAACCAATCACATGCTAGCATTGAGATATCACACACAGGCAGGTAGGCAGGCTTTAGATGCTTGTTACTTAATCCCATTACCATGCAGTTAACATATTTTCTAGGGAATCTTCCAGACAAGTCTTCGCTCACCTATAAATCATGGTCACACTAGAAGTAGACAATTGACTCCTGTTGTCGGACCGAACCCCTCACAAGACTGATTCATTGACTCATTGACCCATTGAAGCCCACAACACCATGATCCACTGACCCATTGACCCCAGTGATCCATTACCCATTGACCATTGATGACCCCTGATTATGGTGCTGACCCCTAATGACCCCAAAAAGACCCTTAAATGACCCCTAATGACCCCTTATGACCCTGCTTGTGGCGGCGGCGGGGGCGATGGTGGCGACGGTGGCAGTGGCGATTGCTAAAGATGATCGAAGGATTGGGATTGAGACTGAGATTGGGATTGGGATTGAGATTGAGATTTAGATTGGTGTGTGTGTGTGAATCTGTATGGGTCGTGAGGTTGATGGAAAGATTGCGATTGCGACTGATGGAAAAATTGACTCCAACAGACTGAACTCATGAAACATACTCTTTGTACGAACCATTCTCTCATGCCAGCATGCATTTATTGAACATAGGTGAAAACTCGATCGCAGAATATTAACTAGCAGCAACCAGTTAGTAATGATGCAGGGCCGAGGCTCCGTGGCCGTCGAGGTCAAAGACAGCTCTAAATATTCGCGATTCATCTTCTTGGAATTGGAGCACTCTGAGAAAACCCAAATACTCGTTCGTCCTGGAAGAAAGCATGCAGGTACTATCACATACCTTATAAGATAGGAATATAACAGCTTTATAATTATAAAAATATGTAAATATAGAATTATTTTCCTTTTTAAAAATAATTATATATAGGTATATTGAAGTAACTATGTATGTAAAGAGACATGTAAGTTTGTAAATATATAATTAATTTAAATTTAATTTATATATGGTTATAGGTATAAAATTATGTAAATATGAAATTGTTTTAATATTAATATTAATTTATTTATGTATATTTGTATGGAAAAGTAAATTTATTTCAATTTAATTTATATAAATTTATGGACATATAGGTTTGTACAGATAGGTATGTAAATATAAAATAATTTTCAATTTAATTAATATGCATAGGTATACAACTATATAAGTATAAAGTTATTTTCAATAGTTATTTACATATAAATATGGAAATGTAAAATTTATTTAAATTTCTATATATAAGTGTGTACATATAAATATGGGATTATAAAATACATCTTACTGTCTATATATAAAAATACATATATTAGTATGGAAAAATAAAATAAATTTAATTATCTACATATAAGTATCTATATATAATTATGGGAATATAAATTATTTCAATCTAACTTTTTTATAGTTATGTACATATAGTTATGTAAATATGAAATTATTTTTAATTTATTTTATATGGATAGGTATGTGTTTATAACTATGTATATAAAAATTAATTAAATATCTGCATATAAGTATGTACAAACATATGGGAATATAAATTTAATTTAAATATCTATACACAAATATGTACATATAAATAGGGGAATTCTAAATTATTTCAATTAATTCTATATAAATTTATGTAAATATAAATTTATTTTCAATATAAGTTACATAGGTATATGTATATAACTATGTAGATAAACATATTCATTAGGGGTCAGCACCACAATCAGGGGTCATAACGTGTCAATGGGTTATGGGTCACTGTGGTCAATGTGTCAGTGGGTCATGAAGTCATGGGGTCAATAGGCCAATGGGTTATTTAGTCATGGGATCATGGGGCCAATGGGTCATGGGGTCATATAGTCAATGGGTCAATGGGTTAGTCCTGAGAGGGGGTCAGTCCGACAATAGGAGTCAGTTGTCTACTTTAAGTGTGGCCATGGTTTATAGGTGAGAGAAGAACTTGTCTGGAAGATGCTCTAGAAAATATGTTAACTTCATGGTAATGTGATCTAGTAACTAGCATCTAAAGCCTGCCTACCTGCCTGTGTGTGATGTCTCCGTGCTTGCATGTGATTGGTTAGCTGCAATCATGTGGTAACTTGGTGATAGGCTGTTCAGTGTTTACACAATTTATTAATGGTGCAGTATGAATGTGTCAAAGTCAATATGATGCCATAAGGCTTGCACACTTGTATATTATGAGCAGTGGGGAGATAAGCTGAGAGGTTTAGTTTGACAGCAGCTGGGTGGAAGTTGGATCGTCTCGACTAGCTTCTGCCTCTTCACATATTTTTTTTCGAGATTTGGTTTTTAGGTCATTCAAGGTCATGGTGTTAAAGATGATGTAGTCTTCATCTGATATGGCAGTGGTAGTCTGTAATGTATTATGCTTCTTGACTTATATGTATTTTTCTCGAGTTTTTGTTTTGAAGGTCATTCAAGGTCATGGGGTCAAGGACATGGTTATTGGCTTCCAACATGTCGGATGGGAGATGCCTACCAAGATGGAGGTCACCTACCAATATGGCGGCCTGCAGTACTGTATAAAGAAATGACAAACGGAAAATCCATTATGGTGGCCTGCAGTACTGTATAAACAAATGACAAACGAAAAAACCATTATGGTGGCCTCCAGTAGTATGTAAACAAATGAAAAACGAAAAAACCATTATGGTGGCCTCCAGTAGTATGTAAACAAATGGAGAACGAAAAAATCAAGGTGCAGAAATGATTATAGGTGAGGGCAGTGGGTGCGAGGGAGTCAGTCGTCTGCTGGATTCGAACAGACGAGAATAATTGGTTGTGGGGGGGGGGGGGATAACTCAGGAAATATTTAAGGAAAAAGACAAATTTCGAGGAAAAAGAGGGGAAAATGGCTGCTGGAGTTAAACAAATTTTATTGAAGAAATTATTTAAGTAAAATTTTACAAAAATAAATTTTCTATCTATATTTAAAATTTTTAAACGATTTTTAAATTACATTTTTAATAATACAATTGTAATAAAAATTTTAATCGATTTTTAATTTTTAACGACTTTTTAATTAAAATTTTAGGTTGAAATTTTTTAATAATGTTTTATGTCAAACGAATGTCAAAGGTCATAGGTCCTGATCCTGGTCACCTGGGTCGGAGTCACTGATCCCAGTCACCAGAGTCTCTGATCGCTGTCAGTATTTCTGAAAAAAATTTGGCCATATCTGAGGATCCCTTTGATATTTTTTTAAAATAATTTGTTAATAATTTTTAATAATAAATTTTTTCGGAATTTTTTGACAATATGTTAGAATTTTTTTAGGAGATTTTGAAATTTTAGAATGTTTTTTTTAGTGTTTTGTGAGGTCAAAGGTCCTCGGAGTCAAGGTAAAAGGTCAATGACATCCAAGATGGCAGTCGGGTGACATAAAAACATGGCGGCTCCCCCCGACTCCGGCTCCGATCACCGATTCTCCTTGTGTGTCAATACTCCTAATCCTACTATTGATGTTTAGGTTTTTTTATCGACCAAAAGGCTATCCTACACAGATATCAATTAATCACTGTATTCTTCCGAAGGATGCGAAAAGTTGTCCGCCATTACATTACACGCCATCTCTCGATCCCTTTATCTGGAGTGCGTAAGCTTGGACACTCACCATTCCACTTTGAAACTTTTAAAAAATTAATAAATCATTACACGAACCAAAATAATATTAACACACTGAGTATCATCGTTTCTGGCACACTGTTATACTTTCAAGTATTAAGATTGACTAGTGCCAGTTGCATTGCGCGCGAAACGAAGGTGGGTGGTTTAAAAATTATACCATTTTTTTTTAAATTTCCAATATATATATATATATATATATATATATATATAATTATAATAATAATAACCGTGAGCAACACAGTTTGTGTCGCACTGCCTAACACAAGATTCGTCATGTGAACCAAAGCTGTTTAAAAAATCATAGTATGAATTTTGTTTCCATAATAAGAGTAGGAAATTAAAAAAAAAATTCTGTCAAAATGAGTTAAAATAAGACTCATAACTAGTAAAACTTCGGTGGCATCAAAGCACAAATATGCTTATAATTTTTAAAACAAATTTAAGGGGAAATTATGGTAGGTAACAATTCCAGACCTTTTTAACGTGAACATAGTTGTCTAGAGACAATGTTTAACTTCACATCTGCAGAGAACGAAATGAGGCATGGCTCTCAGCCCAGAGAAATAGATGAGGGTGGCGGAAGGGAGAGCGAGGGAGAGTTGTCTGTGAGCTGGCGCCCCAGGCGAGCATTTGGCGAACTACTCAGTTCGTGCCTTGGGGAAGCTAGCAGTGTGCCGGGTGACTCTGTACAGGAAGGCGGTGAGCGGGGATAAAGAGCATATTGTCTCTCTTTCCAATTAGTTTGTAACACACTGACTAACACAAGATGTGTCATGCGTAATAATGCTGCTTCCAAAATTGTAATAGGAATTTTAAATTAAATAAATTTTCATTACATATATATATATATATATAAGTTAACTACGTTAACATATTTAATGAAGTGTAACCTACAAGTTGTTATTTAAAAAGCTACGAATTTAACTGATGATCTTATAACGTTACGTTAAAAATATTGTTAAAATATAGTTTCAGAAAATAATAAAGTGTACATCATCTTTAAAACCTGTCTTCCTTACTAAAAACTATACGGAATCACGTATGTTTCAAACCAAATTTCACAATTCAAACTCGTGTTTGTAATACCTGCATTCTAAAAATTTAACTGCGAGAAGTATAGTAACGAATATTACTTCTGCACAGGACAAATACATCAAAATGGATTTCATTTGGTAAAAAACGTAAGTATGTTTACTAAATATTACACGAGTCACCATTAACAAATCTATAAAGGTATACATATAAAGGTATATATATATATATATATAAAGCGACTAACATAGTTTTCGTCGCGCTTAACACGAGATGTGTCATGTGAACCGAAGTTGTTTCCATAATTAGAGTAGGAATTTTGTTTCCAATATTATAGCAGTATTGTTTTTTTTTTTTTTAATAAATTTCCACCAAAGAGTCTTGAAAACAAAAATCGTAACTTGTAAAACGTAAGTGACTTCCAAGTAAAAGTATGCTTATAATTTTTAAAACAAATATACGAGGCAATTATGGTAGGTAACGACTCCATACATTTTTTACACCAACATAGTTGTCTAGACAGAATATTTAACTTCATGTCTGCGGAGAACGAAGCGAGGCAGGGCTCCTGACCCAAAGAAGCCGATGAGGGTGGTGGTGGAGAGAGAGAGATAGAGAGAGATAGAGATAGAGAGAGAGATGGAGTTGTCTGTGAGCTGGCTCCCCATGCGAGCATTTGACGAACAACTCAGTTTGTGCCTTGGATAAGCGAATGGTGTGTTGCGTACTTCCGTAGAGGAAGGTGCCTTGCGGGGATAAAGAGAATATTGTCTCTCTTCCCAACTTATGCCTCGCACGCTGGGCTGGTCAAATGTGCGCTGCATTAGAGTTATGTGCTTGGCTGGAGCCTCATTCCAATATGTCGGGTGGGGGCTTTAGTTAAATGATATTAGGGAAACTCAGCTCAATCGCGAGTGGGCAGGAGTAGGAAACGGACGTGTATATAATTTGCAATTACTCTCGTAGGTAAAACCAATTATGTCTAATTGTGTGTATATGTTGTTGTAATCACTATCAGTATTTATTATCATTATGTATACTTACTGTGTAATTATGTGTATTTACACATCACATAATTAAAAAATTTAATTACTCTCGATGGTTTCGAACCGAGTACTGAATACTCAACTCTAGACCCTACACCTTCTGTACCCCCAACCTCCCCTTAATTTTTTTGATCACCTACGACATGTGTCGAACCGAGGACTGGGAGCGACTCAACTCTCCTGCTTCAACCCTGCACTCCCCCTTACCATAACCCAATCACCTTAAACAAAATTTTAATTACCTTCAATGGGTGTCGAGCCAAGGATTGGGAATGACTCCTCAACCCTCCTGCTGCAAACCTAAACTCCCCCTTTCCCTTAACCACTCGTCTTAGAAGATTATTTTAATTACCTTCAATGGGTCTCTAACCAAGGATTAAATCCCCATCTCTGCACTCCCCCTTTCCCTCACACCAGCCTATACCCATAACAACCCCTTCCAACCTCGTCAGTTGTGGTTCGGCAATCAAAGGGTTAACATGTTTACTTACTATGTAAATATTCATTACTGATTGTGCAATTACTAATTGTTACTAATTGCACAATTGCACAAGTACACCTAATTATGCTTAATTGCCCTCTATGGGATTCGAACCAAGTTCCACATCACTCTGTGCACCGGTCACTAGGGCACACACTCTGGCGGCACTTTATCGGACGACAGCCCGGCAGACAGGATCATCAGAGCACCGGTGATACAAAGCCCCCAAATGTCCCTTGTGCCAGTGTTGATATTCAGGTACCCAGCCTCAGCTGACAGCCAATCACAGTAACCTCACGGAAGTTAGGGGGGTTGAGGAGGGGGAGGGTGGTTGGAGGGGTAACCCAACAGCAAATCACAGCACACCTCTCAGGGTGGGAGCATAGGGGGTAATCAGAATTAACCTTGGAAGGGTGCCTGCAATTAGTATCACTCTCTATAAAACACATTTACAGGTTAATCAAATTACACGAGTGTCGCTATTATCCTTAGCTTGAGCCAAAACCCGTGCGCTTACACTACTGGTGTCATCTTTAAACGTACATGTCGTACACTTTCAACTGCACATAGTATATTTCCTGCGTTGAGTCATTTTGGCGAGATAAACAATAGTTGATATGACTTGTGAATCAGCCGTCTGATGTTGACAATCTCAATGCATGCCGGGTGAACAAAAGATTTTGTAATATGCTATTGAAAAGAAAAATACGACCACAGTTCATTTCGAGGTAGCTAATCATTATTCTTAATTCTATTTTTAAATGTTGTTAAAAATAATTCTTATGTATTTAGACAATGTTTTAAAACAGACTGTCCTCTGTATGAGGGAATTAATACACCGTATTATCTGAAAGCGTACATTTCTTGGACTCTGATATATATATATATAAAGGGCGATTGTTTCAGCTATTCACACTGTTTAGAGGTGGACATTCGAAACAGCTTGGCATTGTTTATATAAACGGAGAAAGAATCATGTATAACACTTCGGTGATCTGTTGATAACTTAAACCAAAATATATTTACTTATGACAATGGAAAGTTTGACAGCAGTTAAAAAAAAAAAAGGAACTGTGAACAAATCAATATTCACAAACGAAAATTATTTACATAAATTAACATATATGTGTTTATATTGTTCACTTAAATACATATTAAATTTTGTTATTTATTTCATGATTATGCAGTGGACATATGAGTAGCTGCAGAAAACACAAGCTCAAAGTCACATGACAATGTATATTTTGATATGCGGAAATATACACAAACAAAAGGCCTAATGTAGTAACTTAGCAAGGCATTCAAAAGTGCTCTCTTTACGGTGAATAGCTTTACTAACAAGTTTTATTGAAGTTAGATGCCGAATTATTGAGCAGCGCCAAATTTGCAACTGACCAGCTCCCATCTTCTTCATTTAAAACGCACGGTATTATTTCAGCATCGGTGACACAATGCATGTGACGTAGGCTATTCTTCCGTCACGCGGAGCAGCTAAGAAGTAGATGTTCGGCGACGATTCCCAAACGCCACTACTGAAACACGTCATGATGGAAGGCGTGTGCTATATTTAAGTGTGTTGTACTGCAGTGGAGTTAACGCGTTGAGGCTTGTGTGGGAGGAACTGTCCGACATGCATTCGAAGTATGGCGCAGCAGGCTGCAATATGCTGAGAGCACGACACATTTTAACAGTAGAGGTACTCAAATCGCTTGACTTGTCATCGTCGAAAGTTCATGGCAAATGACGAACGCATATGGAATACAGGTAGCTTCCATGAGGGTGGAGTGAAATAGTGGTGGAGCAACGATGGTATGCGAGGGCGTGGGAAATGGGTGTACTCCGAATAAGACTTCCGGCCAAAAGCAGCGTCTGCCACGTCTACTAATACGAAAATTTGGAATGACATCAGTGGCAAATCTACACAGACCCACTATGGAGGGGGATCCTCGATAAGCGCTACCTTCACTGCACATGAATACCGGTAAATGTGAAGATTTTAAGCTTCATATTATTACCATTACTTAGTGTAAATTATATTTAAACACTTTTTAACATTTCCCATTTCTTTACTAAGTGTGCATATTAATATTTCAGTATTAACTAATATGTACTCGGTATCAAGTTAAAACTCGTTTTATTCTTGCAAATTCACGCTCCAAGGGGAGTAAAGAGTCTCAATATTCATCTACGCCTTTCTCCTTGGATACATTCCTGATGACAGTGACGGGGATGAAACCCGGATGGCGGAGCGCTGGACACGCCACCACTGAGACTCCGAAGAGCGGTACCAACCTCTAAGGCAGATTTTCTCGAAGTAGGACTGTCCCTCGCGGGGCGACAGCTCACTGCCGCGGCCCTGGGTGTTGCGGTCGAGCTTGAAGCACTTCATGGCGTTGTAGTCGAGGATGAAGGCCGGGCAGTCGGAGCCCGCCTCGAGGCAGCGGGCGCCGCACTCCAGCGTGATACCCGGCGACGCTGCCATCGCGAGCCCCACTTGCTGTGCCGTGCGCAGGAAGTAGCCCGTCACCTTCTCGAACGTGAACAGTCCGTCCTCGCACTGGCCTGCATCACCACGGCCACACTTAACCTCCCACAATTTCCGGCAGGCGCCGTAACATCACACTCAGCTTGCTCGTGATCTACTGAGCTCTTTTCAAATAAATCAATGAGACGAAATACTACCTGCTTCTTCATATAACACAGAATGTAAAAAAAAAAAAAAAAAAACAACACAACACGCAGTAAGTAATACAGGACAACGTACTCAACATTTTAAGAGAGGAAATCCATGTCCTGAAATACGTGGTCTAGCCTCTCTGAGGCTCAAAGTATTACATCAAGATATCTCGACCAAACCAACAAGAGAAACACGATGGAGCTCCACCGCACATTGACAGAAATGCGCGGGACCACCTGGTTGCCACGTACCCCAGTCTATGTAATGGCAGATAGAGAGTGCCGGTTCCATGGCCGCCACGGTCACCAGATCTTACACCCCTCGACTATTTTGTTTGGGGTTCTACGAATAATAACTTGTACGAGATTCCAGGAACATCTAAGGAATATCTTGTATTATGAATCCAGGTCACGGTTTAATACTTAGCACACAACCAAGTGCCTTTGAACTTTCTGCAGCGCCGATGCACAATTTGTATCTAAGTGAAAGGTTAACAATTCCAACCCCATTTGTATTACATTCTGGTTGGTTTGGTAGAGATGTGTTACTGATTAAATATTTAGTCGATCGTACTTCCTATGCCCGAAGCGCTATATTATTTTGACTTCCCATAGCAGCCAAACCACACAATTCCAGGCACGGATTTCTTCTCGTGAAATGTCCACTTCATGGTTCTATATCACATTACAAACGTTTTCCGTGTTCTTAAAAAACATCATGTGTGTTAAATTTATCACAAACTAATCCACTTACAGTAATGTCGACGGGGAATTAGTAAAAAATAATTTAATTATTAACGCCTCAGTAAATTTGTAGCACTTGTGGCCTAAAGTAATGACGAGCATGATTAAATACATTTACATTCATAAAATTATAATGATTTAATTTGACCAAATTAAAAATAACAGTCAATTTGGCCCATAGTAAGTCAATTTTTCAATGTGGCAGAACAATAAGTATTAAAATAAATAAAATACTGTGCACATCTTTCTAAAGTACGCATTCAACACTGAACTAGCTGTAACCTACTTTACTTGAGATTGATATTTCTCGTTAAGTTATTCCATGCAAATGTATTTCCCATTCAGACCATCCCATCACTCACTCTTACGTAACCATAACCCCATCTGTCCACTGTATCATAACAAGTTGTGGAATTGCACATATGATTTTGAGTTTTATTTATATTGCTTATAGATTCGATGAAATTTCACTTTATGTATTTAAATATTAGTTACAAATACTTTAATGCATGTGCAAATCTCACATATGCAATAGTAAAAGTAGAAGGAAAAATATGAATTTGGCACATCGGGATCCGGGATCGGATATCGGAGCTGTTCCTGCTCTGTCATGCCGGTCCCCCAGCGGCCATTTTTAACTCAAAATTTCACTTTTTCTCTTAAAAAATTTTACCCTCAAATAGCACCGAGCATCCGACATGCGAAAACCAGCCGCAGAAAGGCACTTTTCGATCCATCGGAATGATTTGGGAGGGTCGCTTCTCGAGGGTAGAGCAGTAGCGGCCATGTGGGTTTTATAGGCATAGGGTATGCCAAATAAATACACAGGGTCAGGGTCCGCAGTCAGACCTAACCATCAGCCATCTTGGATCTGTCAGTCATTTTAACAGCCATGTTAGTTGCTGGTAACCTTGATCCCAGTTACCTTTGACATTGAAACAAAAAAATTCTCAAAAATCTTAAAACATTCCAAAACATACTTAAATATTAATTAAAAATTATTAAAAATTATTACAAAACTTAAAAATTTTTTAAGGCTTGGAATTAGAAGCGATGGGGAAACAGAGCCAAAAGTCCCCATGTTATGTCACCTGACCACCATATTTGTTCCAAGTGACATTGAAATCGACTCCACATGCATGACCTTCAATAACCTTGGACCCAAAAACGGATAAAAAATATTTAAAAAATGTTCCCAAAAAATTTCAAAACAATTATAAATTTCCTTTTGGAAATTTACGAAAAATTTATAAAAAATTATTTTAATAATTCTTAGAAATAAAGGTTAAAATGTATTAAGAAACTTACATTTCTGGAGGCCACACTCACCCTGTATAACGCCAGCAGACTACTGAGCCTCGCCAATGTTTCTCAATTAAATAGTCGGCTGGCGACCATCCATACATATTCCGTCGTATGAAGCCATCTTGTTTATATTTCGTCTGTAATTTGTTTTAATTTTCAACATCTACGTTGGGCTAGTGTATTAATTAACGATTTTCTTTTTTTCTTTTTTATTAGTTAGTCATTTATTTTCATTGCTGTAGATTGTCACTTGCCTGTGCAGGACGCCCCATCTTGGATTTAACATGTTTTCTTTTTCATCACCTAGGTGATGCTAGTGTATTAATGATCGATTTCGCCACCAGAGGAGCTGTCGTTCTCTCTTCAATATGTCCAGCGTGCCACATTGTTTATCTTTTAGTGTGTCGTTCATTTACATTGCGGGGATTTTCTCCCACCTTCGTTCTTCTGATATTTTGTTTTTTTTTTTCGTTTGTCATTTCTTTGCATATCTGTAGGTTATCTTCTCGGATACAGTTATAAAGCATATGTGGTGCTTATATATTATTTATTGATTTAGCTCGCAGGCGTTGACCATATCCGATTCTATTCTCAACGTATACGTAGTACTGGTGTATTAATTTCCGATTTTGTCCCCCAGCAAGCTATATGTCAAGAAACCAGGTGGCAGCCGTATTTGTTTATGCATTTAAAGTACAGGTGGTGCTGTCTGCTATCACCATACTGGATTCTATTCTCAACACCTAAATGGTACCATTATCTCGATTGAGCTACCAGGCTAGCTGTCAACAACACATTTATTCTTTGCTGTGTCATACGATGTTCAACACCTTTTATGTTGTTTTTCTTAGTTACCTTTCTATAATTGTCTATCATTATTTCTTAATTTTGTCACCAGGCCATCATATTAGAATTAATTCAAGTTCTGTCCTCCACCTTCATTTAGTAGCCTGTTTATTACTCTGTCCCTTCGAACTGACATATTGGGTTACACTATTTCCGCATTATTTGATTATGCCATACGGTTTTGACCTTTAACCAAAGGAATCTTCTATTGAGTCGGTCATTTGTGTTTACTAGAAAAATAACTGCGCCGTATGAGAGCAACGCCACTCATGCTGAAATTTATGTAGGACCTCTCTTCGTCATATACTGCACTGAAGCAGGTTTGGCCAGGCCCAACTCACCCTTCGCCCTTCCCTCCCGCCAAGTCTCAGGTTCAAATTTATACCACTTTAACAGTACGTTTTCATGTCTCTTGCATCCAACCTGGTTAAAATATATCATGATTGCAATCCGTTTTAGTTTCTGTATAGTTAATTTCAATATTATAACTTTATTACCATAATAGCATTGATTGTGTACATCTAATTATGGGCCTACACAGAAAATATTTGAAGTACTTACTTTCAAATCACTACATTTCACCATATCATTTCATTTTATTTTTTATCAAGCTCACTTTCAGTACCATCCTTTAGTGACATATATGAAAACTAAGGCTATAATATTCGCTGTATCATGGAAGTAGGCATACTACAGCAAGGCACAACACCAGGGAGAAAAAATATTTTTTTTTCATTGAAATGACATATATGTATATATATGTTCTTCAGACAATCATAAAAAAACATAATCTCTATAGTTTCCATGCACTCATGGGATGTATTTACAGCAGCATGCCCACTTTCCACACATTGAATATAATCAGCTTATATGCAGCTCAAGATAGTCTATGCCATTAAGCGACCAACCAGAACCCTTGGCCATATATTCTTCTTCGTGACAAAGTTTTTCTCCCAACTCGTCTACTTCCCCTGGAATGCTATTGATATTTTTCAATGCTAAATTCGCAGTCTTGTATACTCTCTGGCTAATGGCTTCATTTAAATGCTGTGGCTATTCGTTAGTAAACTCCAGCCAAACATTATATATTATGGGACCATCTTCAATTTCTTCTGCTAATTAATTAATTATCCTTTGTTTACTCTAGTCAAGGTATGTACATATGTTTTTTTTGTACCAACTTAGTTATTCAAAATCACATAATCTTTTAAAGTAACCTTAAATACAAATTGTTCAATGCTGAATCCATTCAATGTGGTTTCGCCAACAGCTATAAAATATGATTTCTTAGCTATAGAAACTCTAACATTATAGTAATCTTATGTATCTTTAGGTTACCACCATGTTTGATTAGATGTTTGCAATTGTCACATTGTTGGATAACACAGGACGGACCCTTCACACAAGTAGTTTTCTAATACTTCCTAGCACTTTGGCTATAGACAAATGTCTTGTCAGAGTAACAGCGAAGAAGCTATGACGAAATCATTAATGCTGACACTGCGGTAAGTGATCCATCCGAAGAAGTAGATGGTGCAGCCGAGGCCATGCCTGAAGAAGTCATTGTTTCGGTCTACATCAAGCCTTCAGAAATCGATGACGACACTGATGTACTAGCTCCATTCGAAGAAGTCGATGACATATCTGAAGAAGTTGAAGGAGACATTGCTGGGAGTGAACCATCCGAATAAGTCGTTGGCTCTGTTAGCATCATGCTCGAAGATGTCGATATCAATACTGCTGTATTTACTGTTGCCGAACCCGTAAAATTTGTCAAACATAATGTTTTGTAATTGCTTTCACAATCTGAGATGATGTATCTTTCATGTCAGCTGCTGTCAAGCCAAGCCTCATAGCTTATATCCTACTGCTTATAATATACACATATATCAGCCCTGTGATGCCATGTTGGCATTGAACCAGACATAATAAACCAATAAGACATTGTGCTGACATCGACCAGCCAATCACCGAGTTACCATGTGATTGCAATTGGCCAATCACATGTAGGCATTGAGACATAACATGCATGCAGGAGACAGTCTGCAGGAGTCTGTCCCTTACTCCTGCAGATGGGGTTAGTCGGTAGGAGTCAATCGTTACATTAATCCTTCGCATGTGGAGCAATTGTGGAGCACGTGGAGCGATTGTGGACCATGCAGAGCGATTGTAGAGCATGTATAGCAGCTGGATCGATTGTGAAGCATGTGGAGCAGGTGGAGCGATTGTGGAGCACGTGGAGAAGGTTGAGCGATTGTGGACCATATAGAGCAGCTTGAGCGATTGTAAAACATGAGGAGCAGGTGGATCGATTATTAAGCATGTTGAAACTTGTGGAGCATTTGGAGCGATTGTGGAGCATGTGGAGCGATTGTGGGGCACGTGGAGAATTTTGGAGCATGTGGAGCCATTGTGGAGCATGTGATGAGATTGTGGAGCAGTTGTGAAGCTATTGACTACTACTGACTAACTCGTTCTGCAGGAGTCAGAGACATACTGCACAGACTGACTCCTACATTTGATGTCTCAATGCTTGCATGTTATTGGCCAGCTGAAATCATGTGGCAACTCGATGATTGGCTGGTAGATGTCCGCACGTCTTATTGGTGTAATATGATTGGTTTAATGTCAACATGACATCATAGGGCTTGCAAATGGGTGTATCATAAGCAGTTCGAGGTCAGCTGTGAGGCTTAGTTTGACAGCATATGATGTGAAAGATACATTGTCTCAGCTTTTGTGAAAGCATTTATAAAATATTATTGTGACAAAGGTAGCGAGTCCAGCAGCAATACCTTCAGCAATACTTCCATTGACTACTTCGAGCATGATGCTAACAGCATCAGTGACTTATTCGGATGGGTCACTCGCAGCAGTGTCTCCAACAACTTCTTCGGAAATATCATCAACTTCTTCGGATGGAGCTATTACATCAGTTTCGTCATCGACTTCTTCAGGCGTGATGCCGACAGCACTATCGACTTCTTCAAGCATGGTGCCGACAGCACCATCGAATTCTTCACGCATGGTGTCGGCTGCACCATCGATTTCTTCGGATGGATCACCTACTACATTGTCGCCATCGATAACTTCATCAAGGCTTCGTTGCTGTTACTCTAACAAGATATTTGTCTACAGCCAAAGTACCAGGAAGCATGAAAATGAGTGAAGCGTCCTTCCTGTGCTATTCAACTTTGTGACGAATGCAAACATCTATTCAAATGTGGTGATAACCTAAATAAACATTAAAATAAGTGTAATGGTAAGAGTTTTTGCAGCTAAGAAACCATCTGTACTAACTGTTGGCGAAACCACCTCGAATTGATTCTACCTTAAACAATCTGCATTCGAAATTACTTTAAACATTAAGTGAGTGGGAATAACTTTGTTGGTACAAAACATATGTGCATACCTTGACCACATTAAGTAAATGATAATCAATCAACTAACAGAAAATGTTGAATAAAGTCCCATAAAGTATTATGTCTTGCTGGAGTGTACCTACGAATGCCACAGCCTTTAAATAAAGCCATTAGTCGGAGAGCATGCAATACCGCGAACATAGCATTGCACAATGTTAATAGCATTCCAGGGGATGTGAAGGCCTTGAAAGAAAAACTTTGCCATGAAGAAGAATGTATGGCCAAGAGTTCTGCTTAATGGCATTGACAGCCTTGAGCTGTGTATTAGCAGATTATTTTCAATGCATGGAAAGTGAGCATTCTGCTGTAAATACATCACGTAAATGAATGCAATCTATAGAGATTCTGTTTTTTTATGATTGTTGTCTGAAGTATGTAAATATATAATTTCAATGAAAAAATATTTTACTTCGCACTTGTGTTGTAACTTGCTCTACCATGACTCCTTCTACCATATAAGGAATAGGATAGTCTTCGTTTTCAAATCTGTCATCACATGGTGGTACTGTAAGTGTGCATGAAAAAAAAAAATAAAGGTTTGAAAGTTAGTACTGCGATATTTGATTCTAAGCCCATCACTCGATGTGCACAATCAATGATAAGGGAATAAATTATAATATTTAAATTAACTGTGCAAAAACTAAAGTGGATTGCAATCATAATACATTTTAATCAGGTTGAATGCAACAGACAAGAAATCATGCTGTTATATAGTGGTAGAAATTTGACCCTGAGGCTTTGTGGAAATGGAGGGCAAAGAGTGAGTCGGGCCTAGCCAGCTAGATCTGCTTCAGTGCAGTATATGATGAAGAGAGGCCCTACATAATTTTCTGCATGAGTGGTGTTGTTCTCATATGGCACTGTGATATTACTAGTAAACACATATGGCCGACTAAATTGAAGATTTCGAAGGTTAAACGTCATGACCGTAATGTATAATCAAATAATGCGGAAATTATGTAACCCAAGATGTCGGTTCGAGGGGACAGAGTAATCAACAGGCTACTAAATCGAGGTTGGAGGACAGAGCTTCAATAAAATGGAATATGATGACCTGGTACAAAATCAAGTAATAATGATAGACAATTAAAGAAAGGTAACTAAGAAAAACGACTTTAAAGATGGTGAACATCGTATGACAGAGAATGAAATAAGTGTGTTGTTGACAGCTAGCCTGTGGGTTTAATACAAAAATTAGCACCATTTGGTGATGAAAATAAAATCCTATTTGGTGGTCAAGGACAGCAAAACCTATTCTTTAAATGCATAAAGAAATGGGGCTGCCACCTGGTAACATAACTGATAGCCAGCTTGGTGACAAAAACGAGAATTAATATACTAGTTCTACCTGTGCATTGAAAAAATAGAATTGAATTTGGGCGCCGCCTGGGGGCTACATCGATAAATAATACATAAGCACCACATATGCTTTAAAACTCTATCCGAGATTACCTCCTACAGATATGCAAACAAATGACAATCGAGAAAACACGGCGACAGGAAAACAAAGGTGACAGACAAACTCCAACAATGTAAACAAATGACAAACGAAAATAAGAAATGAGATGGCATGGTGAACATATTGGAGAGGAACGACAGCTCCACTGGCGGTGAAATCGATAATTAATACAATAGCATCACCTAGGTGATGAAAAAAAACCATGTAAAATCTAAAATGGGGCATCGATCAAAGGCGAGAGACAAACTACAGCGATGTAAACAAATGACATTCTAAAAAAATAAAAATAAAATCTTTAATTAATGCTCTAGCACCATCTAGGTGTTGAAAATGAAAACAAATTACAATCAAAACAAACGAGAAAGCTGCATTGGACTGAATGAGTATGGGTGTTGGCCTGCGGAATAATTAACCTATGAGGAACATTGGTGGAAGGAGTGGAGTGAAACAGAAATAATTTCCCAATGAGAAACATTGGCGAGGCTCATTTGACTTGCTGGTCTCGTGCAGGAGGGGGGGAGGTCTACAGAAGGGAAGGGGGGAGGAATAACTCCAGAAATTGAAGTTTATAATTTTTAATAATTATTGAAATCATTTTTTCATAAGTTTTCAAAATTGATTTTTTTT
Organism: Dryococelus australis; assembly: GCA_029891345.1. Taxonomy (NCBI): domain Eukaryota; kingdom Metazoa; phylum Arthropoda; class Insecta; order Phasmatodea; family Phasmatidae; genus Dryococelus; species Dryococelus australis. The sequence goes on along the minus strand of CM057009.1, from coordinate 82,249,414 downwards.
ATTTTTTAAAATGTTTTTCTAAATATATTTTTGGCAACTTTTGGTATCAAGGTCATTTAAGGTTAGGCATATGGGGCCAAGTTCAAAGTCACTTGGAGCCAGTATGATGGTCAGGTGACATAGCATGGTGACTCATAGTCTCTGGTTCCTCATCCCCTCTAAGCCCAAACCTTTAATATCTTATAATTCTTTAAAATAATTTTTAAATAATTGTTGGAAGTTTTAGAAGATTTTTGGAATTTTTTGGGATTTTTGGGAATTTTTTAGAATTTCTGGTAATTTTTTGGTTTAAAGGTCAAATGTCACTGAGGTCAGTGTCAAAGGTCAGGGTCACCAACTTCGAACGTGGTGGTTTAAGTTGCTGACAGATCTAAGATGGCTGATGGTTAGGTCTGACCCTGGACCCTGTGTATCGATTTTACTTACTCTATGCCTATGAAACCAATATGGCCGCCACTGCTTTCCCCTCTAGAATCGAGCCTCCCAAATCCTTCCGATGGATCGAAAAGTGCCTTTCTGCAGCTCGTTTTTGCAAGCGGGGGGCTTTGACCTTTTTTGAGGGGAAAGTGAAATTTTGAGGGAAAATGGGAAATTCTGAGGGTAACTTAGTTCATTTTGAGGGGAAAAGGGGAAATATTGATTGTAAAATGGCCGCCAGGACACAGGAATGACAGAGCACGAACAGCTACTATCTCTGATCCCGGATACCCATGTGCCGAAGTCCCCTTTTCCCTTCTACTATTAAAGTATTTTATAAATTTATCGAAATTATTATGTACACTAGAGTGGTGTACTTAGATAAAGTAATATCCAAATATATGTATTTTTTAGAAGTATTTGTTAATGCTTTTTACCATGCTTGTTTTGATCATTTTCTAGTAGCTTTGCTCTTTTTATGTAAAATAAACATATATCTCACTTCACGTTTTAAGTCTAATTCATTAATGATTTCATATAATTATTTTTAAAATTACTATATTTCTTATTTATTATCTAAAATAAAAGCGATCCTGTTTCCAAAATTTCCATTCATATATTGCAAATCAGATGCTAAATATTCTTACCACTGTATAGTCAATTCCGCTTTTTTATTAGTATCGTTACTTGACTGAGGAACCAGCTGGTCTATTTTAGTGCTACTTATACAGAATATGTGAAACAAAATATATTTTTTAAAAACCTTTTTTCTAACAGTCTACTTCGACTCGGATGTGTAGTGAGTGCGAATAAGATAAATGTTTTCGCAATTTTCAATTTCAAGATACAAATATAATTAAACCCTTGATACACTATTATAAAGAAACATTTATTTAAATCAGAATTCAAATAAAAAAATAATGCTTTTTTTCAAATCATATATATATATATATATAGATAGAGGTAAAATAGCTATGTAATGTATTGTATTTTCAAATAGTATATTTTTTTAGATGTCTTTTTATGTGAACAAATATTTTTAATAGAATTAATTTCTCTTACACTCACATTTACTTGCTCCTGTCATACCTGTGTAATGTGGCAACATTAATTTTCACAGCTAAAATTCGGAGATTTTATTACAATATCAAAAAGGGGGTTATTTAAATGGACAATATCTGTAGACATATATTATTGTTGCCTCCACTAAAATACGATAAGTATCTTTCATAGTTTCCACCACCAACACCGAAAAAGATGTGCGTATGTTGGATGGAGTGCAGAATAAAATTTTTTAAAAATTAATCAAGGACATGGTATTCAATGTAAAAAAAAAAGGGAATAAGCTATTGATAAAGGATTAGTAAATGAAAAATACTACTTGACAGCAATTCTCAGGGCAATGGGACACACTTTCCATAAGTATTCTGAGTATAACATGTTTGAAGGAACCGAATTTCTGTACCAATAACCCTCACACACTATTAATATAAGGGAAACAACCAGAATTATTAGTTCATATAAACAAATATACACAAAGTACAGAGAGCATAGCACTGTGTTTCTACTATCGAGGAGACAGTTCCTTCTCAACAACATCTTTAGTGGTAGTATTTGTTTTGTTCCTGCAACAAATATAACTGAAATAAATTTCAATAACTTACTGATGTTAGTATTTCTAGTGTGCTGAATTGGGGTTGCTGTTACTCAAAAAACTTATTTCGTAGCAATTTGTAGAGATTTCTTTGCGAACATTTCCAATGCACTAACCATTGTTAAAACAGTAAAATTCAAACATTGAAATAATCGTTAGGAGCATAGTGATATCCATAAAGTAGTTTTATCTGGTTATCAGTACAATTTGTTTCATTTGGAACAATTTTCAGTATTAAAACTTTATGATGTGCGTAGAAGTGTAAAGAAAACCAATTATACACAAGCCAGAGAGTGTAATTACACTTTCCAGTTTCATAAAACATTGATGAATATGTTCAATTTATTATAGTTTACAAAAGTATATTATTATAAGTTACGAATAGCCACTTACTTATGCTGCATTGCTTCTCGGCGTAAACGGCATCTCTCTTGAGCACGAGAGGAGCGTTGTTCAAGGACAATGAATCGTCGCCACTCAGATAGCACCGTTTCTCGCCAGGAGCGTAAGTAAAAGCTCGGCAAGTGAACCCGCGCGCCTGAAAACAACACAGTGGGTGTTCTGTAAAACACATTTGGTTCGCGCAGATTTATAGAGGCAAGAAAAATTATACAAAAAAGTTGAATTTTTTTAAGCAGCATGTTTAATGACTGCGATAAAGGTACCCCCCAGATGGAAGGTTCAAAATTGTAGTAAACGGCGCAATGACTGCAGAGAGGTCTTCCCATTGTTTTTAATATGCAGTAAATCTGATAAGATACGAGGCTTTTGTTACTATACGCGTACAACCTGCTTCAGATGTACACGACGAGTCTTTAATATATATGGTAACCCGGAGTGAGCGGAATCTTTATGAAAAAATAAGCAGTGGTATATATATATTTATATATATACAAACAACCTAGGGTCTACATTGATTTCGGAGGGTGGTAGACGCCCCTGAAAGTGGAGCGCGGAAATATGTTATGCAGGGAGATAAATAGGAAATTACGTGCGATTAAGCAACGAAATGTTGTGCAAAGGCAAATGAGTACAAGTACTGCAGAAATTATGTTATAAAGTGTTCACTTCTTCATACATGGAATAGGGTTTAGCCCCTTCCTATTTTTATAACTTTCTAACCATCCACTTTAATAAATTTGACATGATATAATAATAACCGCCATGCAAAATAAAGTAAATTGGTAGCCGTGGTAGTATCCATTTACCACTACTGTTACCTCATAAATCACATTTTTAGTTGGATAGCGTAGTAGTGGTTGCCTGGGAGCCAGGCAGTCTCTGTTACTGTCGTGAATGACGTGGCTTGGTACATACAAAATCCAATGCAATTATAATGCAATATCTGAGTTCATCACACAAATTACCTGTTACAACTTGACACTGATGTTAGTTTTCGTTTTACCACCCCATTCATACCACCATTTACTAACGGGTCATTCACCTGAATTAGGAAAATATAATGAGCCAGGTTGTCAGTTGAGACGTCAGGCACGTCAGTGCATCAGGCTGCCTAACTCACAGGCAACCACTACTTTTCCTTACAATTATACATATATTTCCGAGGTAACTGTCGTGATTTGCGGATACTACCAAGGCAACAATTTGTTTTTAATTTTTGCATGCTGATTACGATCATCCCATCGAAAATTGCTTAAAGTGGGGGGGGGGGGGGTTACAAAGTTCTAATCAACAGGAGGGTTCCAACCCCTAATCCATGTATGAAGTGGTATACTCTCGTAACGCCGTTTTATGAGGTCACCTAACTCGTACTCATTTGGCGGTATGCTACTTTTCGTTTCTTAATAGAAAGTAATTTCCAATTTATCGCTGCATTACATATTTACACTTTCTACTTTTGGGGGCATCTTCCACGCTCCGAAATCACTGTAAGTAAATCCTAAGTCGTTTAAGTTTCAGTATTTATTTTCCCTAAGGAATCTGCTCATACCGGGTTATATACAATATAGACTTATCCTGTATATGTTTCTGCCAGCACGGTACCTTATTCAGAGAAACGTTATGTAATAGTGTAGCTCATACAGCGTTCGGTAAAATTATTGTGAGTCAGTACAGTTATTCAATCCAGTAATTTCCTTTAAGAACTTCGTTGAGAATTTAAAACGGGAGCTCGTCTATTACACCAACAAATACACATTACATTCTTAGGAAATAAATGGCTAAAATGTGCACTGCCCTCGTTTAAACGCTCGCTATCAGGGGCGTAGTCGATGCTGGGTTTGGGGGTTTTAACGTCATCCTCTGACCATAAGGCTCTAAACTATAATACATTTTATTATATTGTGACGGAAATTGCCTCCTACTATTTGTTCTACACTGTCAGAAAAATAAATTCAGACTTTACATGAACCAATGTATTGTAATTTTACAATTTTATGTGTTATTTTATATATAATGTTGCGAAATTTTACACAGATATCACAAATAATCGAAATCATGTACATGTTTCTGTTTGATATGCACTTTATATATATATATATATATAACATAATGTTAGTTTACACTTGCTAAACTATTATAAAAATAATGAAAAATGCAATTTTTAAAATTGGGCTATTGTACTAAAACTAACACGACACTGCAATGATACATATTTCTAACTGCATTTATACATTGGCCATGGAATTGTAAATTTTTAAAATAAATAAATTAAAATTAAGAAAAAATAAATGTAAATTTACACTTAAGTATGTTCAGTAGTTTGCATAATTGTATTATTTTTAAACTGTGGAAAAATACATGCCCAATAAGGCTATGAAATAACGTTCTTGAACCTTTAAAAATTCAAAAAGGAAAAAAAATTTACACTCTTGTATTAAAGTGCGTACGAGCAAAACAATAAGCCACCAGGATATCCTGTGAGTTTACACCAAAAGTATGCGCATTCCTCTTAAGGGTCTATACGTGTAAATCGCTAGACGTTTGAAATATCAGTAAATAAAAATTAACACGCTATGCCGCAAGATAAGATGCGGAAACATTCACGCTCTTTGACTACTCAGTGTTCAGTTACAAAATTACTTTTTAATAATTTTGTTCTGCTGATATATATCAGAAAGTGTTATAAATACTTTTTTCAAGATAACACCTTTATTTGAACAAATGCAGTTTATTTAATTTTGAATTCAAATGATGATTATATTATTATTTGGTATCAGCGAAGTTGCACATTTGAAAACATCGCTTGATCTGAACGGTTGAATTTCGCCATGTTCCAATAGAAACGTTATAAAATGCATAACACAAAATACTAGATAAAATCAAACTAAGTGGAAAGAGGCGCTTGTTAGGCATTTCCTGATGCTATTTCTAATTATGACAATAATTGAACATTCTGGCACATCATGTACGTGGAAGTGAAAATGTTTTAATGACATTATAGTTTTAAATTTAATTATCTATCCTACACCATTCGCACCGGTTCCCCAGACGCTCCTTGTTTTATTTAAATGACTGCGGGAAGGAGTTAGGATTACATAACTCAGTCCTCTCACGTTTCTGGGGCCTGCTTGTATATTACTTACATAACTCAGGGAAAACAATCGTGTCGGCGAAATTGCGCAGTTATTCGCAGCGTATAAGGTGCAAATGTACATAACACACAACATGATACACTAGGAATTAACTTACTGAATAACGAAAATGTGACAAACCCATTTATACATTGATTTATTTGTACTCTCAAAATCATTCACACACAGTTTGGTTTTAACAACTCTTCCTTGTATAATATTTATCTGAGGTGAGATCGCTTACATCAAGAAAACTTCAAAGAGGTAAATAATTCACAAGCTCACAAAGGCAGGATTAAGGTACCTGCCCAGAATGAATTTACAATGATTCCACGTTGCGTTTTGCAACAAACCAATTTCATTAAGCTAACTTTGATACGGTGAACCAGCACAGCAGATAAATATTATTATTCAGGCACGTGAATGAGTAAGGGCAGGATATGTTGAATATGATAAAATTTTCCTTCCAATATATTCCTGTTAGGAGTCACCAGGAAATTCAACAAAATCTGATTTCACTAACCAAACTTGACTAGAGATTAATATCACTACATTACTGGCATGTAAGTACAATTAAAAAGTAAAATCTGACACGGCGTTCTGCGTCGCCATAAGAAAATAAACCTCGTTATTGTCGGGCGCATTAAGGCCTGTTCAAACAGTAATTGATGTTGCACCAGGTATACAATCTGTCTCTCATATAACTTTTCCATGTTCATAAAACTGTTTTAAAATCAACAAGAAGTTCTTTAAAATTACGTGGCTACAAAATTACATATTTCTTGTTACTGGGTTCACCGCGCGTGAAAGCGGCCTTACACTAAATTGTTGCAAGGAAAAGTCCTCTAAATGGACACGTAATTAGGTGATTCGCTACACTTGCCTACAACATTCTGTACTGCAACACGTGCCATTAAATTCGTGATTATAATGATTGATTACCATGTTTTAATTAAACACAACCTATTATTCACGTGTGTAATCACACGTACTGAATAATCAAACTTTCCTACGATTTGTTCAAACATTAGAGAGTACTTCAATACCAAACACAATTTAAATTGCCTTATCAAAATACCGTCGTGTAAAACTACAAACATGACGTAACAATATTACACACACAACAACTTATACCTTCCGGTAGGTGGCGGCATATAGCCCATCAGAGCACATCCGGAGCTAAAATACATATTAAAATGTATTAAAAATTCAGAATAAAATGTATTTTCGACGCAGGGGCATCAATTTCCACTGTGTAAAATGCCCGTCAAAGCTCTGCGACATAAAGGAAAATACGCTCACAAGAAATACTATTGCCACAGCGAGCTGACGACAAAGACACAAACCCAATATGACTCGCCGTCAGGGATGACTTAGGCTATCAAAAATTCTCACGGTGGCGAGTTACTTTCACCACGCATGTTATAAAAAACCTACTTTGTCCAGAAATGACTTACCAAAAAGGAATTTACACAACACAGCAAACCAGATAAAGTACAAAATATTACGAGAAAAAGTCAACTACTCCAAGTTAAAGCCCACTATAATGAATTGCGTCGTCAACTATAGGTCGTCGCCGAAGCCAGTAGCAGAGTGAATAACGATAACCCCGTACACCATCAAAAATCATATGGTATCACAAGGGGGGGAGGGGGGGGGAGGAAGAGGGAGTAGGGGAAATGGCAAGAGAAAGACGGAGAATCAAGAGCGATCAAAGAACTCGGACGACGGCGCGGCGTGGCGGTGGCGACGAACACTGAAGCTAATTAGTGGGCGCTAGTATAGGACGGTAATGTTCAATGCTATACATTATAAACAGCACTGGTAACGCCATAGCGTTATAAAATAAAACGTGTTTTTCAAATGACAGACGGAATCAGGAAATATCACGCAACGGTCTATCACTGTTATTAAAAATTACGATCTTCTTTCCCCCGAATACATATGTTATGGTCTATCTGTTCCGTAATCTGGAAGGTAATCAGAGGACCGTGAGTTCATTCCGGATATACCCGAAAAATTTTCGAATTGTTAGAGTAGTCTCTAAAGTGTGAATTAATTTTAGGGGTGTAACTTGGAGAACGACGTGTCCGTTTCAATTAGTGGAAAATATATTTGAAAAATTTTTATGTTAATGATTACGTATGTAAAATTATGGCATGTGAATTCACAACATTTCCAGGTATTTATACATATTTAAAAATTATATAATGACATGGACTGTGTAGTTTATGTATCACAGCGTTTCGTGTAAATTTACTGTAACTAAATACATATTGTTTTGCGCAAATGTTATGTTAAACACACGGGAACGTTTAAGGGCTTTATAATACCCCTCAAGTAAGTGGATAAATTCCTGCGACTTTTTTCGGCGTATTTAACATGAATATTAGCACCGACAATGCCTCTGTAACCGACTTCGCTTCACTTCAGTTTGTGTAATCCTTTACTCCCTTGTGAGAAATTTCTCACTACTCCACTGATGCCTACCACCTATTCTCTCCGATCAATGGAACCGCAAGTTATACTAGCTCAAGGTCACAGTTAAAGGAATCCTCACACCACTGCATTGAGGCTACGGGTGCCATTGAACGTTTTACATTGATCTGTGTAATATGTCGGAATAGCATGTTTTAGATTCATTTCCTTGCACCAGTTCAAATTGAGATACACTGAGGCAAAAACGTGTAACGTAGTGAGCACATGGTACGTAGACGCCACTTGATAATTAACATTGCGCATTTGGTTAAAAAAAAAACTATTATGTCGTTGACTAGTGTCTAAAAGATAAAGGCCAATGATGGAGTTTCAATCCCTTCAATTTCCAACCACTTACAAGAAACTGAGGGGAAGTGAAGAATTTAAACTGTGTACCGCATGATCTGATAAAGGCCCGCAAACAGCAGAGGCTGAGTATCTGTAATAACCTGTTGACGAAAAGCACCAAGCAGTTTATAATAACAGCCATCATTGATCATTATGAATGGTCCCTTTCTCTCGGCAGACAACGCCAAACTCCACATAGTAAAGATTAGAAAAATATAATATGAGATATCTGAGGTATTGTTATTCCTTTTCGGACATATCACCATCATATTACATCATATGTATGCATACAAGTCACTTCCTGAAATACAGTCTCTTCAAAAGCAGGCGTAGTGCAAAATGTGCCTTTCGAGGCTTGCTTATATCACAGGAGGTAAGTTTCTTTAGACACGGTATAGAAAGCCTTGTGAATCATTGGCAGAGATACTTCGCTGGAGACGGACACCATTTTGAATGATTGCAAATATGTTCGCTCCTTTTCAATACCAGTAGTTTCGTAAGTTACGAAAGTAAGTATTTATTTTAAATAATCAGGTATTTCCTTAACCCAAGTTAATATAAATTTGTATAATTTAATATATCATTTATTTAATAAAGGTAATAAATAATATAATTAATCTATTTTGGTAATCCCACGTACGTTCAAAGAAGAGGCAACTAACTATGAACCGTAAGCTACGTTACACTACTTTCTTTGATAAACCGACAAAAATAATAATGTATTTTGTAATGTAATTTCATTAACAAATTTATATTATTGTAACTGCTATACTATAGAAATTAAGAGATAAAAATTGCAGTTATTTCTAGTTTTACAGGCATCACAGTACATTTTTGCTATCGAGATGAAAAAAATTCATGAATCTGATAAGTTCATAAAAACACACACAAACTTATATATATATATATATATATATATATATATGTACAGAATGCTCGGAAATTCCCCTTACAAACTTCTAGGACTTGTAGAGGGTACTCAGTATACGATCCTTTGAACAAGAACCTATGTTCAGAAACGTACTGTTACCGTGCTGCAACCATTTCAAATCAGGTTATCACTCGTCCGCTTCCACTGAGGGAAAGAGCAATGTCGCGGAATTTCCTGTGTTGATATGTAACTGGGTAGGCAGTACATTACGTCAGAAGATCAGCTGGTGGCACTTGACGTCTACCCTGCCACTGTATCACGGTTGAGTACATGTTTGCGGAATACACAGACATGATCCTTATGTATGGCACAGCTGAAGGTAATGGAAGAGCAGCTCGTCGGCTGTATCAAGAGTGTTATCCACAACGTGCGACGCCATCGCATACCCTTTTCTCTACAATTACGCAACGGCCCCGAGAACGACGTACCTTCACCGCTGACAGGAAAGACTGTGATGCTCCAAAGAGACGCCACACTCACGAATTGGAAGAGGCTGTACTGCATCGCGTTGAACAGAGCCCGTCAACGATTACGCGATCAGTTGCGCGTGCAATAGGTGTAGCTCCCAGAATCGTCTGGGAGGTTCTGCATGATTAACAACTGCATCCTTACCACTTCCAAAGGGTACAGATTTTCTGTCCAGCCAACTTTGCACCACGTGGTAACTTCTGCACGTGGTTCCTGCACCGCTGCATCGACGAGACCCTTTGATTTGAAATGGTTGCAGCCCGTAAACGTTACGTTTCCTGACATGGGTTCATATTCAAAAGATCGTATACTCTGTCCCCTCCACAAGTCCTAGAAGTTTGTAAGGGAAGTTTCCGAGCATTCTGTATATACATATTTCGTGTTAACAAGGCCCGAAGCAAATACAACAATGTAAAAAATTCAGTTTAATACTTTATACTAGCAAGAGAATCTCTATGCACTGCTTTTATTTTATATTCCATTGGATACCAGAATATGTGTGTTAGGTGGAAAAAAAACCTTTTACTTTCCAGTGGTTGTATAATTCAAATTGCTTGAAGTAAGATTGTCGTCACATTGAGCACGTATGTTGCCAAAATACACTAGTGGAAATACATTAAAGAACACCTAGTTAATATAGTCCGATCCAAATGGGTTTTGCAACACAAACTGTTCACGTGTAGAGGACATTCTGATCGTAAATGGAAGAGCACCATTCGCCTACACCGGTTTGCAGACATTAGACCATGCGTCTTACCGCAAGTTGTTTGAAAACACGAGTGCAGTTGGCTGTGCGGTTCCATTGCATCTGTTTCATAGTGCGTGCCAGAGATGCCTGGAATAAGACTGTTAGCACCAGTCAAACAGTTAAGTGACTTTGAGCGTGACCGAATAGAGGGACTCCGAGAGGGTCGCTGGACGTTTCGCAGAATTGCCATTCCCATGGGGCATGACGTGTGTGTACTCCATCGATGGTGGAGGAGATGCATGATTGAGGATTCCCACAGCTTGCACTGATGAGCGCCTGGACAGAAGGATCATTCGGGCCACCCTAATTGAAATAACAGCAACCGCACGTGGAATCGGAGCGCCTGTGACCCACCCCCCTCCAGCCACGGGTGTGGCTGCACGAACAGTAAACAATCGATTGTTGGAGGTACGTTTACGTTCTCGAGTTCCTCTTGTTCGACTACCTTGACACATTTCATCGTCGTGAACGTCTCAGGGGCGTATCCAGGCTTGATGTTTCGGGCCGAGGGGACAGACATAAATTATAAAAATAAAACACATTGTAAAAATTACTATTCTACGTGTTACAATAATTTAATTGACTTATGATACATGGGGCGAAATAATTCAGTTACGTTATAAAATCAAGGTGCCGAACTTTCTCTTAAGCAAATCTATCTATAACTTTTTCAGGGTAAATTTTCAAGTCTCTATGTACATGTAACAGGCAAAGACCATTCAACCGCTCCTCGGTCAACCTTGATTTAACTCAAGTTTTGAGACTCACCGGAGAGCAGAAAAAGAGCATTCGGCTGTAGCAACACTGTCCGGAATAATACACACAATTAACAGTAGCACCCTATTTGTAGGGAATATGTCAGCGTCACAGTCATCTATATTTCAAGTACTCTCTCTAGTATTTACTTGGTCTTTTGGCCTCTTCTACATTTGGCTTCCAATAGTTTAAATTCCCAAAGAAGATAAATCGCGGATACTCTTGATGCAGAATCTTTTCGCAAAAATAAACTGTATCGCTTTGCAAGTGACTTCATTTCTTGCTTCATACGTTCATTTGATGTATTTTGTAAAATACTATTTGGTATCAGAAGTCAAGTTTAAAGACTGTAAAAAGGCTTCTGAAAATCTAGCTGAAAGATTGGACAGTGGAAATACAAATACATCCAACTACCGACACTTTCAAAATGACTAATCGCTGTTGCTGATACTCTTGAAGGATTGTTGTAAACAATATCGATGAAGGTCGTAAGGAGAAGGGTGTTGAAAACATACAAAGTTTAATCAAATACAATAGAGTTTTCTGTTGTATTTGGCGTAACTATGTGACGCCGGAATGATAAAAAGGAAAGAAGAGAAGGTGGTTGCGATTAAGGTCGAAGGAGGGGGGCGAATAGGTACACAAGTGCAACTGTGTGATGCTGGAAATGGAAATAACGAGAAGGGGAGGGGTTAACCTTTTGTACCGTCCGAACTTGACCATCAGAGCTAAATATATAGTTGCAACACAAAACAGAGTAACTGTGTGCGTGTGTTTTACCTTTTCTACAGCCCTGGGTAAAGTGTGACTTTTAAAGTAGGTACAATTTTTCGATATTTACTTGGTATTTTTTTTAGAGCAGTCTCGGGAGGGGCCATGGCCCCTATCCCCCCCTCTGAATCCACTCCTGGAACGTCTTCGTGTGGGATGATAGTGTGTTGGAGAGGCGAATCGAGACCAGTGGTGTTCAGCAACTTGAATCGTTTCTGCCTTGGACAAAGTAATGACCATGTAAGCGTTCGTAGATATGCAGGTGAGCAGAACTATCCATCGTGTACTCGCACTCGCCATAGCGGATCCACACCTGGGTTTATAGTTTGGGGGTCCATAAGCTACACATCATGCTCACTTCTGGTATTCACTCAGGGAATCATGATTAGTGCGTCGTAAATCCGCGATGTTTTCAATCCTATCCTCCGACCTTATCTCGATACACTCCAGAAACCAAACTTCTACAATGATAACGCGCGTCCCCACGTCGCTAGGGAACATAGTGTGCTCTACACGTCGTACTCTGGCCCACTAGATCTCCAGATATTAGCCCCATCGCGCATGTGTGAAACATGATGGGATGACGCACTGACACTTAACCCATCCCGGGTAAAGACTATTAACCTGTTACACCTCAGAGAGACATTAAGCAAATGTACGACTGATTACATGCCATAATTGCTGCATGTGTGGCTGTTCGGGTTATTTGAACCTATTATTAAGTTGACTGCTTTATGGGCTGCATTTTTTATCATTCCCACATACCACCTCTTCTTGTGTTTAAACTTTGGGACAGATACGTTTATTCAGGCAGGATGTTCTTAAATGTATTGCCACTAGTGTAGTTTGGCATGACCATGATCGAGATTTGTATCAAAAAAATACCATGTAAAATATATTTTAATGAAATTCATTACTGCAATTCGTATTGCCGAAATAAAATTTCAAAATCGTAAATATTTTTCAGAAATCCTAAACCTTAATAATCAATGTTTGCCCTCCGCTAGCTATAAATATCCATTGCGTCATGATGTATGTATGTTATATAAGGGTTCCACAAAAATTATCGATAAACTATGACATATTTAAATAATCATATAAAGTTTTTTTCCTATAATATTTTATTTTAAGATTCGGGGCAAAATTTTTGGCTCGTGTCGTCCAAAACTCTTTACATTTTGCGTTATTGTGCGGTTACATTACCGAACTTATTTGATGCTACCAAACTGAAAATTGTTTTCTTCAGTAATTCCGATAGATTTGATGGTCCTCAGCAATCAATTTTAGTTAAGTGTCAAATAAATCTGCCAACACAGAAGGAAATTTAATTTTACTGTGTTATAATGTTTTTCTTTGTTATTAAAACCCAGGTTTTTGTATATAGAAAATTACTTCAATTGGTGTATGGTTTGCTTAAATATAGTGCATAAGAGGAAATACTTTCTGCAAAAATAATAAATTATATTTACTTTTTATATGTTGGGATTTTTCAACACGTTAAAAAATTGATGATTACTTAGAATCGCATAATTATGTGAGTGACGTAAACAAACCGCTCAGATCAGGCAAACTATTATGGTCACAACTAAAATTTATCACAAAACTTATTTTCTATAAATATATACATATTTTTAAATTTTGTTGAATTACACTGGTGGAAAATGGAAAATGAACATCCGGACACAATGTTCCCACTTGAATGAAGGATTTATTGAATACATACACAGGGGGTACACACTATATGATAACGATCACAGGGTCGTATACCTATGGAGAGAGACTATAGAGTGTCTTGAACAACGTCAGTATCTTGTGTAGCTTACTTTAGCGACGATGCAGTCTTGCAGTCGTACGTAGACACTATCATAATGGTGTCGGATGTCTTCTTGGGAAATAGTGTTCCACGCCAATTCCACCTGTTGTTGCCGGTATTGCAGACCGCATCATACGCCGTTCCATTATGTCTCACGCATGTTCAATGGGGGACAGGTCGAGTGATCGTTCTTGCTAGAGAAGTTGACGAACACCTTCGAGAGCGCGTTCGGTAACACGAGACGCATGTGCACGGGAATTGTCCTGCTGGAAGAAGACATCACCATGCCGTTGTTGTGAAGGCAACGAGATGAGCTGGATGAAGTTCTGGATGTAGCGTTCTCTGTTCAGTGTTCCCTCAGCAAACATCAGACGCGTACGGTCATAGTAGGTAATTGCACCCCAGATCATGATGCCAGGAGTTGGTCCTGTATGTCGCTGCCATATACACTATGGTTGTTGCCGCTCTCCTGGCCGATGCCGCACTCGCAAACGACCGTCACTGGCGGCCACCCACAACCTGCTTTCATCACTAAACACAACTCCGTGCCATTAATCCCTCCAGTTGCGTCCTTCACGACACCATCCGAGGCGGGCTGCAAGTTGGTAGGTGTACGAGTAAGTCTTGCGAGCGGCACCCTTGATCGTAGCCCAGAGTTCAGCAAATGGTTTTTGATGGTCCTATCTGACACCCTGGGTTCAGCAGTGATACTGATATGTGCGGCGGTCTCCGCGCGATCAGCAATGGTTGCACGTTTGCTGCAGCGGTCCAGGCGGGAATCCGTATGCCGCTGCCGTCCGGAACCAGGTTAACGAGCATGTGAACCATCGTTGGACCACCGGCACCACCAATGATGCACAACAGACACTTCACGTCCTTCTTGTTGACAATTCTTTGGAAGAACCATCCAGCCTCCCTCAGGCCCATAATACGACCTCGTTCAAAGTCCATTAACTACACGAAGTGTGGTCGTCTATGACGTTGTGGAATGTCTACAATGCTTACTTCACACAGGCTGATGCTTGAAACAGAAGACAACTCTTTCACCTAGTCAACTACATTTGTATTGGGCTCAGCTGTGTTATGCCTCGTACGCAGTTCCTACTCTGTCCAACAGTACAGCACTGTTAAACATTGCATACACTTCCCTCTATCAGTGCCCCATACGCATATGGTCTTTTACGTCACCACTTTCGTAATTTTCAATTTTTTATTTTCCACCAGTATAGATTGAAGTATTTGCGAGTCTTGCGTTCAGTTCAAAGTAAGGGCAAGCCAGCTAGTAATGATATCTTTACAAGAAACGTTGTCTAAAATAACTTTTTTTAGATATGCGGAGAATTAAATGTATCTCCGTATAAAACCGTTGTACATATCACATATTTACCGACAATTACTTGGTGAAATTCGTAATACAAGGATTATAAAAATAACCTTATATGTGGCGATCATTAGCAGTTTTGTGCAAATGCAGATCCTATTAAACGAGAGTTATTTTTAAATCATGTTTACTCTACACTTTAAAAAGAAAATTGTTAGTCCAGCTTCAGAAACAATTAAAAAAAAAAATCAAAATCCTAACTATCGGCTGTTCACGGGTAAGTTAGCACTTTTGAAATCAAACTTTGAAGAAAGCCAATGCACAACAACAGATATAGGATATGCTACAGTACACGTTGGCGTGCAGGCTACCAGTTAAGTTGACAGCAAATTATGACAAATACTTCTATGCCTTGACGTTATTAAGAGTATAATATTCTAATGTATCGCCGCTAAAGTTAAGTGATCTTTGTTTTATTCACATAAGAGCACATTGTCCACCAAAGTAACGCATTTACTTTCCAAAACATTGTCCACGATTCCAATTAGATGGCGTATGAGTAAAGTGAAATGTAATATAAAGTGTAATGTAAAGTAAATGTTTATTTTACTAAAAGCAGAATGATAAAAATTGGGAGGTTAATTAGATTCTAAGCACGGTTTTCAAACGTGCTCACTTTACCGTGAATAGCGTTTAATCATGAAACATACCTGGTCACATAACGCCTCACATTCGCCTTGGCTGGCTGCAAACTGTAGTTCATCCATGGAGATGACTGCAAATCCAGGTCGAACATTGTACCGGCAGTCAGGCAGCGCTGTTGGTCAAAAAGAAATACAAATTTAATTTTACTACCAGTTGTTTCTTAAGAGTACATTTCGTAAGTCAAAATTATCTGCCAGTATAAATAATTTCACTCAGTCAAATCTCTCATGTGCAAAATATGGTTCGGTTCATAAAGTGTATTGAAACTTGGCCGTGTTAACTAGAAAATGTTGAAGAAAGGGTCTTCTGAAAAAAGGTCCTTCTAAACTTAACCACTGATAAGTAAAGCTCGCCGCACACGAACCGATAATAGACAAAGTCCGAACAGACCACGATTTCGTCCGAACCCGATGGTTACAACACTTATCCCGATACTATTCTCTTGTGTTGTGGCATCACATCGGACGGGACGGAACATGTCGCGATTTTTACGACGCAAATCGAATTGTATTGCCGGCTCTTCTTGCAGTCTGATGTTCTGTATCAACGAAGCATGTATCACACGCCTAACTAGAAACTGTTTCTACAGTATCTCTGTACCCTCGAATTTAAAGAGAATGGTAACCGTGAAGTAATGAGTTTTGGTAGGTTTTCCAGTTCGGAATGTAGAAATGTACTCTTAACACTTTTAGTGAACGATTACTGTTTGCTAATGAGAATATGGACATTTCCCCACTAATTTATTCACTGTTGCGCCAAATTTACACGCTATCGATCCACCTAGCAAGCCACAGTCAGCTGACTGTGGTTTCAATGCCGGCACTGCTGGATGACTGCTGGCACTGAATACTTATGTGTTTACACTAATGGCCCTGTTATGGCTAACTGGTGGCAACATGACACTTGGCAGGCCAATTATGGCCCATGATGGAATATTGATGGAAATGAAACTGATGGTTAAGAGTAGGTGACATATTAATGGTCCATAAATGGTTTGTTAACTGTGTTCCAGCACTAGCAGCACTCAACCGATCAATTTTTGTGCCATTGATGGCATTTCATTATAGTTTTTCGCGCACTTAACAGACAGTCCGCCGACTGTGGTTTTACTGATGACATTGCCGGATTACTGCTGGCCCAGGAAACTTATGGGTCTACACAACTGGCCCGGCTATGGTTAACTGCTAGCACCAAACTCGGATTTCCATTTATGGCCCACTGATGGAATGTATATGGAAATGAAACATATAACTGAGAGTAAATGACCTATTAGTGGCCCACAAATGGCTTACCAGCCGTATTCCAGCAACGGCCGCACATAACCAAAACTTATTGCTGGTAAAATTATGGGTAGCCATCTATAGGCCATTTGATGGCTGTGAAGTGGTAAATTGATGGACCATTGCTGGTGCAATTTGTCTTATTATGGGAATTTTTATGGATTCCACTTTTCGCAGATAGCTTCTTCAAACTACACACATACGTATATGTATATATATACATACGTGTATATATATATATATATATATATATATATATATGTGTGTGTGTGTGTGTGTGTGTGTGTGTTTGTGTATAATTATAGATTATTTATAAATGTATAGTGATGGAAATATCCATAGCAAAATGCTGTAAATACAGTGACTGGTATTGAATAATTTGACATGTGTAATATTTTCTTTGAATTACTGCATATAATTAAAATGAGAAGTGAAAATACATACATAACCACCTTTAGAAAATTAACATTGAAGGGCTTTTGTTGTTTCACATTACTAAAATATTCATAACAGACGACTGCATTTCAAAACAGATGAATAGCATCCAGGTGACATACATACTGCTAAAGATAATATTAAAGGCAAGTGTTTGGGTTTATGTCGCGATTCATGTCAGAAGATTTCTCTCAACGACAGTATTTTTTTATCTGAATATTTAAAAAAAACTGATTGGGTCGCATGGCAAATTTTAAGGCTATGGAATACGTGGTGTAATTTATATTATATTAGTGTTTGTTTATAATTCGAGTTCGAATATGTTCTAAATCATTTCATCCAAATGTTACAATACACAGTGGGGTAATGATTAGCTTGCTGGGCTGTCAATGCAAAGCGTGTAGGTTCGCGCTCCCTATCCTGTAATGGTAAGCATAGGAATTTCAAGTCTTATAATGTTTTCAATAGTGAAGTAAAGAAAGTTAAAAACAAAGAAAAGTTGATATTGGTGGTCAAAATAATTATTTTTAAAAGATAAAGCTAGACATATGGTGAAAGCATGGTTAGCCATCAGTAGGCAATATGATGGCTGTGAAATGGTACATTGATGGGCCATTGCTGTTGTAAGCATATGAGACATGCTTGGACCATTTGTGTTCATCACACCTGGGCCAGGTATGGGCAGAGAATGGCTAATTAGTGGTGTCACTTCAGGACCAGCAATGGTGCCTGGTGCATGCCAGCTGTTTGCCAACTGTTTGCCGGCTTGGCATACGACTGTAAACTATCAAAAGGCCATATGTGGTTTGCTACATGGGGTGGTAACCAAAGGGCTTGATTTGGGGGACATGATGCTGACTCCAGAACCAGTAGGCATCTGCACATTGACGACACCTGACAGCGAATGGGATGATATTGCTGGAAAGAGTGCACTTAGACAAAACTTATCGTTTTCCAAAACTTCTGTCTGACCTACATTGCGACTGTTTTGTCTGGCTGGAGAAACCAACATTTACCATTGGCAATTAAGTCACGCCATCATTTCTATCAGATCTAATAATGTTTACGTCTATAACAGCTTACCCATTACCTCCGACCACATACACTGAAATGGTTCCGATTTTATCAGCAGGAGTTCCACAGGCCTAACTGACGTAATGTATCGAAAGAGGCCATGTGATGTCGACGAACTGTTACACGGTCATTTGAATCATTGTCAGGGCAAGCAGATTGTATAAAATAAAACACCAATAATGGAGAGGTTTTGTCTGCGCTTTAACAACGAGGACTTGAGAACTAAGGAGGGCGAAGCGAGGTGGGTATGGAACAGCGTCAAAGTTGATTGGTGAGGAAATTGGAAGATCCCTAAGAAAACCCTGCTGAATCATTCAGCACGATTCCCTTGTGCGAAAATCCCGGAGTGGTCTTGCCGGGAATCGAGCCAGGTTAGCCTTAGTAGGCAAGAAGGAATCTAGCCACTGCGGCAACCGCGGGCCCAGATAGACACCAAGGGATATTCAGATGACAGACGTGGTGTGAGCAATATTGAAGTATAACACGAGTTGAAGACTTTTGACATCATAGTCACTAATTAAGCTTAAAACGTATGTGCCCTCTTTCGTACGTTTGCATAAGAGATTAAAGTCGCAAGGAATTAAACACACTTAACTAGTCTTACCGAAAAGCTACACTACTATAAATAATTGAAACCATGCAGCATAAAAGTTTTCTAAATGCTGTCTAGACTACAGCACGCCCAAGAAACATTAGCACCTTTTCACACAGCTAACTTTCATAACACCTGAGTGCCCATAATTAATGAATGCGCTAAAAGTTCCACCACTCGCCGACGTCATTTTTTTGGTGGCACTTTTCCACATTACAATTACAAAAGAATTAAAATACACCTCACTAAAATATTGATTAATACTGACAAAATCTTCCTAAGGTGCTGTGCCCGCAGTGAAGAAATCAGTCATGGTAATGCCTCTGTTAAAGACAGTAGAGGTAATGTTGGCGCCGGCTCCAAGCAAGAAGTAAGTCGGCACTCAGTATTAAAAATTTGAATTGCACCCAGGGAGGGCTGGCGGGGTAGGTTAATCGACTGGAGAAGGGAGGGGAGAATCGAACCTCCAGCGAGATAGGTAAGAGGTATAAAACCGTTGACGGAAAAATAATTACCATTGCAGTTTTCTTTGTTCAGTAAATTAAAGAACGCTAAGATAATATACACTCGAATGGGGCACACGTGATTCACTTTCTAGTCAGTCATGCTATGAACAGTTTAATTCACTCAGAACCCTAACTTTCATACTTTACATTGAAATATGTTGCGAATTTAATGCAGATAGTAAGAACAGACAAAGATATAGAACTATACAATTTAGTACTTAAATGCATGATAAAGAGACCTCTGCGGTCAACAAAGGTAGAAAAAATTTAGAAACTAATTTTGTTATAACTATGGGTGCATTCAGACATATTCTAACCTTAATAAATTAATTTAATTTGAAAATTACACTCATTCATTTGGAAAAAAATACTACTCTTATTCACACTGACATCTATCCCAACCTTAAACAATGTCTTAAGCACCAACAAAGAAAGAGAACTCCAAAATATACTCCTGGTAAATATGACTTTATGGTTTATGAATTTCTCGGAGCCCGAAATTGAAAACAAAAGGACAATAGAACTGTGGGTACATTCGGAATATGATTTTCTAACACGTAATACAAAATGTTAAGCCTTGAATAACTCTTCATCGTAATGTCAAGCGATCAGGAATACTATTATTTTCTGCAATTAAGTTTAAAATTCTAGGTAGAAACAGAGGTCATCAGCCAGCACTTTAATGATGAACAGTTCAATGGCCCTTTACTTATTCAATAACTTTTGGAGTTGCACAAGTACTATATAATTGTTTAATGAAGTTAAATATATTTTACGCATACTGACATCGGACACACTGATTCTCCAGATAGTCAACAGGGCTTCCGGGCTGGCGACGGAATGCGTTTGGCTGGCTGCGCCGGTCTTCGTGACTCAGCCTGCAGATGTGAAGAGACTCGTCGTATTCTGCCGACCTGAAAACAAGAACAATAAGAATTTCTATATAAGGTAACAAATGTCCGAATACTACACCATTCTTCAAAAGCTAGATTTAACTCTGAAATGTAACATTCACTTGGGGTAGTGTCAGCAGAAATAAATGACATGTAACATGTTTTTAGCGACGATTCAGACTTTTTCTTAGGGAATGGGTGACCGCTATGGAAGAATCTGGTGAAACGCAGTTGAACGTTATAATCCCTGTCTCACTTTATACCGGCAGGTAACACAAATTTCTAGTTGCAAGCGCTAGGGAACAAAAACATTATGGTTGTGGTTCACAACATAAAGTGGTAGGAGGCTCGTACAATAAACAGCAGTATTTTGTATAAATACTGCTTCCCCATGTGCTACATATTTTGCTGGGTACCCTGGCGTCAGTTTACAGCTAGATAACAGTCGACCGCACACGGCTTTGCCTTTTCCAGGAGTTTTTACGTCATGTTTAAATACTTTGGAGCTCTGTGGACAACAACTGTACGGTCATCTGTCGAAAATAACATGAGACATATTTTTTATTCACAGCCCAATCTTATCGACGCAGTTATCCAGGAACGAAGCAGTCCGACGACGTAATAAAGGCATTTAGTTCCTTCTGTTTATCAAGCTGGCGGAACATTTTCCTACTGTGGTATTGTAGCAGTTTGCCTACTATAGCTGTAGCATAGCAATAATAAAATTTAGTTTTAATGAATAGTTTAAAAAAATGTTTAAAATGAAAAATCTTTCCCATTAAATTAATTCGTCAAAAATTACAATGACTGATGATATATTTTTAATAAAATACTCACATTTTTATGGAACCAATTGATGCACGTGCTGAGTTCTAATGCATATCAATAAAACATCAAACAAATCCATCTACGTCTTATGTTAATGAACTGATTCATAGCTGAACCAATCTTTATTCATAACGCACGTATAATTGATATTGATTACAAACATTTTTTTAATATGTAGATATATTTTTTAGATACCTTAACTTAAGAATTTAAAACAATCGTAACAAATTCATATTAAAATTAACTAAATAACTATTTTAAAAAGTTTATGTAAATGTTTGTGAAAAATATTTTAATTTTTAAACTAACGTGATAAACCTATCTTTATTTAAATTGTACGGGTTCCAGTTGGGGTAACCATTAAATTTTAAAGAGAAATGAAGAAAATAGATTTTGGAATTGGAAAAGGCTTATTAACGTCCCCGGTAATGTGCCTGCACGCTTATCACGGAACGTCTTATGAACCAACTTATAACCTAACCTAAACTAGAACCCATGCCTTACCTACGATTAAAACCCAGAACCTCCCGCACCCCAGTTCGGCGGCGCACCAACCGACTGCGCCACGGAAGGTTGGGGAAGAAAATAATGATTTGCAAAATTTATTTAGCATATAAAATAACGTATAAGTTATTCCTCACCTGCATGTAAAACTGGATTCCAGTAGACAAAGTTTTTCGCATTCCGCCTTGGTCTGGACATTCCGTTCTTCACGGTCATCGAAACCCTCTAGGTGGGCCCCAACTACTCTTTCGAAAGCCCACAGCCTGTCCCCGCACATGGAGTTCAAATTCGACACTAGAAAAAAAATGACAACAGAAAATACAAACTATGGGCAATTACCTACAAACTTATTTCGCAGTATAGAAATAACAAGAAGAACTCAAATTCAACATGCGATAAAATAAAAATTGATCAAAAAGTTCAAAAATCAAGTGCAATTTTTGTATATCACATCAATACAAATTAATTAATATCTTACTATTTTAACTCCATCAGCTAATACTCAGTTTTATATGTCAAATTATTTTTGATTGCAGTGTATTTAATGTTATGTTAATATTAATTTTTGACAGCCAACTGTGGTAAATAATTTAGATTTTTAAATTATCTGTTCTTAAAAACCGTTAACATCTTCACTACTTTTGCAACAGAATGCAAACTAGAGACCGTTTATATACTACACTCTAAAATCCAAAATGCTATTAAAACTGCTCCAAATAGGTGAAGAAACCTCGTTAATCTGAATGTAACACCGTTAAAATTTCAGATGTGAAGTTAGCTAAAATACAGTTTATTCCACGTTGAATCTAATTACACATTTTAGTTTTCTTTTTAGAACTCATGATTATTTTAAAAAATGTGACCAAACAAAGAGTATTGTAGGTTTTTTTTTTTAATGTTACAATTTATTTTTAGTAAACCGTAAAAACCGTATAATATTGAAATACTGGGAAAAATTTTTTTTGGGTATTTAAAAATACAATTTGTATTAAATGAATATAACGAACATTTTTCAAATTATTTCATGTTATACGATTGTGGTGAATGTAATTAAAAATTAACACTTGTGATACAATTATCATTATATAATAACTATGAATTAGATTTAAAAAAGAAATTGAAACTAACTTATTTACAAAATATTAAGCATTTCAAGAATTTGCATATTTTTATAAGAAAATTTTTAATAATGATAAATATGAATAAAAGCATCTAGATTAAAATTGTTATATAAATATCGACTATAGTAATATCTCACCTTTAAAAACACCTAATTACTCTTATGACAATTATGTTTTTAACAAAGAAATCAACACAAACCAATTTAAAATTGGTATAATTTGAATATAAAATGGTTTTACAGATAAACAAACACAAGAGATAATATGTTCTCATTTTCTTCAGAAATATTATGAATTTAAACATACTTTATTTAATTTTGAAAAAAAGGAAAAACTTCGCAAACATGTATTTTATACCAATATTTGTAGTAAACATGAAAAATAAGACATAAAAAACTATAAATATGTAGGCTAAATATTCGAAGTTGAATATTAAATATATATTCTATTAATAATTATTTCAATACATTTATTAAATAAAAATAATAAATAAATATTCAGAAAATGAGCATATGAACATTTATTTTATACCAAATTATTATTCACAAAGATGATTTTATTTTGCTATGAATAATGAAACCACTATCGAAAATAATGAGCACTGTAAAATTAATGAATTTCTTAATAATGTTATAACACAAAAAGAGTCCTTACATCATAGTAAAAGCAATAAAAACATCCATAATTCCATTTTTAAGAAATGTTGGATATTGTAAATTTTAATACTAACATTTTATTGAAAGGAGGAGTAAGCTAAATAACACAAAAAAAAAGGTTAGTATACTAAAAATTTAGTTTTTTTTTTAATTTTCAGTAATTGGAAACTAATATAAAATATATAATAAATAATAATCAGCAGTTTTGTTATAAAATTATTTTAATTGAGAAAAGAATATACGATATAATAAATCACAAAATTATTATATAATAAATTATAATCCATGTTATTTCATTGTTTGCTAACATTATAAATTAAATAAAGCTTTCGAAGGTAGAACTGCAAGTTCTATAGACTGTAATTCAAATGTAATGTTAAACCAAATTAATATATTTTCAGTTAGAAATGAAACTAAAATTAATATTACCAATAATTGAAATCATAATAATATTGCTGAAGTGAATGTAAATTATTTCTCTAATAATTTTAAATAATATATTCCTGAAAAAGTACATTTTAAACATGAAAGAAATAGAAAAATAATTTAAGTGAAACGAGTTATTCAATGAATATAATGAAAAGTATTAATTTAATTATAGATTTTGAAGGTTTAGGAAGTGGAAAAAGTTTTAAAAAGGTTTTTTACACTACAATTTATATATATATATATATATATATATATATATATATATATATATATATATATTCTATTATGAGGTTTCAAATATATTAAATCACCAAAGTAATTCTAAATAAAAATTATGTATTAATCTAAAAATGGACATTGCTCTCTTTTTTATATTTAATATTTAAAAAAACTTAACAAATATTAATGCAGTACAAAATAATGGTGAAAATATTGATAAAATGCTAAAAAAAGGAGTATCAATAATAATTATTGTTATGAAAAATTCTATATATAATGAAATATTTAAACGAATGTAGGTTTTAAATGAAAAATAAAATTTATCCTATCCATTTAACCAAAGATAGAATGAGCAAATTGTGAATTTATTGTTTCTTTTACTTTATTGTGGGTAACAGTTTTTTAAATTTTAATTTCAATTCTAATTAAAAATGGCAAAAGAAAACTTTCCCCTTGTGAAATAAGTATGAGTTTTTTTCTGCAAACCAATTATAATTTTACATGGAAGAGATTGTGTGAAAAATGAAGCCAGAAACATTATAATTTTAAATAGAGATGCAAAACATATTTAAAAATTTAAATTTGATTAAATATTTAAGGTGCTATTTCTAATTATTTCAGATATATTTTATGAATAATAATTACTTTTATCTCACAACCCAAAAATTTTTTTTTAATATTTATCATTTCTTAACTTCTAAAAATCAATTGAATCAGAGTAAGAACATTTGTTAAAGATTAACAAAATTAATTAGATAATTTATTTGTGAACCTTGAAAGAATATTTTTAAAAATTAGCGATCATTAACATATAAGAAGAAAAAAATTATATCTGTTTCATGATTTTTATAATTTAAAAAATTAATATCATTACTTCTAACTAATTAATTTATGATATTTGTGATGATTCCCATTATTACATTAAAGAATTACGTGAAGACAATGGAGTTGTTAACATAATTTATCAAGAGAAATACACAAATGTAAATAAAATTATTAAAAATTGTTTTAGATTAGGTTTTAATGATTATTTTGCTTTTATTAATTCACATATCTAAAGATTTACTGAATATATTTTAAAAATCAATTTAAAGAAACAGCAAAACGTAAAATTTTCTAAAGAAAATTATTGTAAAAATTTGAAAGAATATATATATAATTATATGATGTACCTGATAGTTTAATTCTAATGATCTATTAGAAAATGCTCATTTATATTTGAAGTCCTATAAAAAGATCTTTACTACTGTTTTAAAATTTGTTTCTTTAAATTTATACATTATTGCAATGATTATGCAGAAAAATTAATGTTTTTTTTTAGTGTTAATAAAACCCACATAGCTGATGAAATGTATATTAATTAATGCCAACAATATTAATTAAGAACTTTTTAAAATATTTTTAATTCCTTATTGCTCATGTTAAATTTTCAATTTTAAAAATAATTCACAGTGTATTATTATAGTATATAGCAAATGTATATATAATATTTTACTGAAATTTATATGGTTATTATAAAAATTACATTGCTTTTATTGGACAATTTTTATGTATTTAAATTTTTATTTAAAATATGTATTTAAATAATTCTTATATATATTTATATGCTTAATGATAACTCCAATTCATTCATTAAATAATTTGTTTAGGATAGTTAACAAATACTAATTATTGTAGAAAAAGTTATATTACTGTAGATAAAAATGTTAAAATGGATTAGAAATAAACTGTATCGGTTCTTTTAAATTTCTTAATATAAGCATCGAAAAATTACTTAAAAATATTAAACAATTATAAATTGAGAGAAACTTCTTAAAATGGGGTTGCGATACCAAAAATTTCTAATAAACGAGTGTAATATGTTTAACACATAATTTTTTCCATATTAAGTTTGAAAAAAAAATGACCTTATTGGATTCATAATTAGTAGAAATATATTGATTAAAAAATATTGTTTGTTGATAATGGTTTGACACTTTAAACATAACTTGGTATTATATTGCGTATTTTAATATAATACATGATGATTAACTAATGGTAAAGGTTAAGGCAGTTTATAAATTTTTATATTTACCTTCATCTCATGAAAATGGAAAATTATATGTTTCTTTTCTAATTGATTGAATATTATCCAAAACTTTAATCCAAAAGTAATGGTAATTTTTATCAATAACAAAATAGAATAAATTTATGTTTACCATTTGGTTATTTTGATAAAATTAATTAAATATTTATTTTGAAAAGAAATAACACTTATAAAAGAATTTTTAATTGTTACTCAATCATTTAATTATTTTATATAAAAAAATTCAATTACTTCTGTGTTTAAGGTTACGATGATCGCATCGTGCTATTGAGGTTAATTTTGAATTTTGCTGACACTCCACCATGTTTTGGACCGAGGTTCCTCTTCCCCTTCTCCATCTCTATTTATTCCTTGGATTACCCTCCCTTC
Organism: Dryococelus australis; assembly: GCA_029891345.1. Taxonomy (NCBI): domain Eukaryota; kingdom Metazoa; phylum Arthropoda; class Insecta; order Phasmatodea; family Phasmatidae; genus Dryococelus; species Dryococelus australis. The sequence continues at coordinate 82,222,479 of CM057009.1, read as the reverse complement.
ATGCATGTGTGATAGCTAGATTTCTCCTCTTTCTGTTTGCAATTTTTTTGCTAAGGTCTCACCTGCCAAGTTTTCATTCTACACCTCTGCAGTCCAATGGAACTACATTATGATTATGTGGAGTACGGGTGTGACCGACATCCAGCTTTAGCCATGCAGGTGGGTTGCGTGCAATGAAGTGTTAATTTGAGCAATTTTTTAATATTCCATGGGCTAGTTAACTTCACCTGGATTTATGCTATAAATTTACTCGAAATATTCTTTAGAAACCCGTTCAAAATTATGATTCGGGTTAACTTTACATAGTGCAGTGTCGTGGTGTAAAGTACATAAAATATTTTTTTTGCTGATGTCGGCCTGCTGCAGTGTTGTTTGTAGCAGTCAACGGAAATCAAATATCTACCACAATTCTTTAGTTCTTACGTTATTTGTTGTCATGAATTTTTCACCCAAATGGAGGTCATTTGTTAATATTCAAGAGTTTTATCAGACTATCCGGTTTTTTATATTACATATATGCAATCTTGTCAATTTTTAATTTTGTAATTTTAATGTGTTAATTGTGTGCTAAGTAAGCGATGGACTTTGCCTTGGCTCCTCCAGCGTACCCCCTCGCAGAATTTGGTATCTTAATACAAGTTTTAATTGTTAAATAATTTATATGATTTCCCTTGCCGGCACCTTTAGTAAGTTCAGTTTCGAGTGCTTGTCGTTCACATGGAATGTATGTAAAAGGTATTGTGAATATTGATCTAGGTCAAGAATTTAATTGGAACGACTGTTTGTTGGCATTTTTATTGTAATGCTTTATATTGTAATGTTCTTTATTAATGCCCATATTTATTTTTAACATCTTTATTTACAAATTTTGATGTCAGGCCATATATATTACAATTCAGTTGAAAAATGAATGTACATGATACAATTTTTTTTGTGGAATGCTAATAGTATCGCGATCAACAATTGGTTGAACAAAATAATTTATAGTGAATTAGTATTCTTCCTGTGTGATACGATTTGTGCATTGCACAAGTTAATCTGCGTAACTCTGCTTCCTGTTAACATTTGTGGATTTTGTTTCATGTACACTGGCCGAAGATGTTTGGTTTCATAATGGACTGTGCAAAGAAGAAAATATGAAGTTCGTGATGGACTGTTAGGTCACTTTTCACCGGAGGTGACTGTAGTACATTTGCGATGACGGCAGTAATTTTCTGGAGAGGTCGCAGCTGCGTTTAGAGCCACATTGAGGAGGAGGCGAGCTCCGTGAGTGGCAGTCTCTTCTGTAATAAATTACTCTTACAATCGATCGAAAGCATCCTGATACTATCCCTAGAGGAGCCCACACAATTTTATTATTCTTTATCATGGTCACAAAATTATTGACTTGTGACTTTGCAATGAAAAACTGTACTAAGTGCATTGTCAGTCAGATGTGGGAGCTATGCTTTATGGATGATTATTAAGGAGGTTAATTTTTAGGTGGCTGTTTTCATAATTTCCACCATATATTTTCAGCTCATACCTTAATTGCATGTATCAAACCCACATGCATATGCAATTTAGTTCACCATTTTATGCAGCCTGGTGAGCCATTGATAGCATTTGTAGTCTCTGTGTTTGCCCATCAGCGGGCCTTGTGTTTGGAGCTACCCGAGGAGGAAATCTTTAACATGTACAAACATTGTGTGTAGAATTGTCTTCTCCGCGAACTATATCTGAACTCTGGGTGCTTATGTTAGAGATGGAAGGGCGTTTACTGCTGCGGTAGAATAACATTCGGCTTTTCCTTTGGTCTGGACATTCAGTCAGCTACTACACAGGCATGTTTGGGGATGGCACCATACTAAATGATAGGGTGGAAGAATCGTCGTTAATGTAATTGTGCTGTGCAAGGGCATGTCAGCCATGAGTGTACTCAGCCATGTATCCCCTTTTATTTGCATAAATGTTTTCACTGCAGGCAAATCGGACACACACGGGCGGGATGTGCTCAGGAGGGAAATAAATGATGGCTGGGAATTTGTGCAGCGTTTCCAACAGTCGTTCACACCGGCAAAAAATTTCTCATTCAGTCAAGAAATTCATTGTGCAGGTTGTGTGTGGGGGAACATGGTACGTGGCCTTGGTCGATACCAGCACCATGCATTGTGTAGTCAGCTGGAGTTTTGGTAAATAAGTTATTACATTCTAAGATGCTTTAACAGTCTTACATTCGTCGTGTCGAGGAGTTACAGATGTGTATAGCTAATGGTAAAGTGTCTTAAAGGCGAAGCATGTTGTTTACTTCAACTTTAATATGGGAAAAGTTTCATGGACATTCCTCTTCTGGGTAATGCTCGTGTTAAATTATGTAATTTTGGCCATAGATTTTATTTCTCAGGTTGTGCAACAGTTAGTTTGGATGATTTCACCTTGTCGTTTGGATTTGCAACCAATATTAAAATCAGTTTGGAAAATGGGTTGGACGTGCAGCTTTTAAGGGGCAATGACCTTGTGTGAATACTATATATGGATCTTGGCGAGAGCCTTTCTAATATACGCGAAGAATTCAGTGATATAATTTATACTAAACTAAGGCAGTGCGATGTCCTGTGCTACAACTTTACCCTGGTGGATGACTAACCCATTCGCGACCATAATTTTCTCTGCACTCCTATTGAGCTGCAGGCTTCCCACAAGATAATTAATAAATTGTTGCAGGTTTGGGTGATTCTACTATCTACATCGGATTACTGTTCACCGAGAATTCTAGTAAATAAGCGGGATAGTGACAAGTATGAACATTCAGTTAATCTCGTCTTTATAAACAACAACATCCATAAGGATCCCCTTTCTCTACCCACAGAGGACTGTGCATTTCAAAATTTGGGTCGTACTAAAGTGTATTCAGTCCTTTATTTAAATAACAGTTTCCACTAATGTACCTTGGACCCTTCTTGTAGGAATTACAGAATCTTTAGCACTCTATGGAACCAATATGAGTTTACAAGGATCCTCATAAGGGAAAATTTTGGAAGACAGGACTTATCGCATGTTCAGGACCACGTGTTGGTAGATTTCATGTACAATTTAGTCTTCGATTACATTGATGACCTAATTATTTATTGCGAGTACATGTAATCTAATTTAGTTCATTTACATCAGGTTTTGGAGTGAATTAGGGAGGTCCGGCTGATGGTAAATCCTAACAAGTTCACCTTGGCGGCAATCAGAGTAAAGTTCTTGGGTTATGTAATTTGTGAGAGAGAGCTCGAAGGGAGTCCAGGTATTTTTAGGGTTTATGGGCTTTTACGCCCAATTTGTTGCACCTTATTTGGAAATTTTCGCTTCCCTGAATCAACTTAAGAAAAAAGAATTGAATTTAGTTACTGTCCATAACAGGAGCAGGTATTTGGCATCCTAAAGAACGTACTTTGTTCCGAGCCTGTTCTGATGCTGCCCGACTTTTCACATCGTTTCGTAGTTCAGGTGGATGGGTCCTTGTAGGCTATAGGAGCCACACTGGACTCGTGGATGGACGGGCATATTGCACCAGTAGCATTTGCAAGTAGATCGCTAACAGAATCTGAATATAATCTCGGGACATATAAGAAAGAAACGCTAGCTTGTTTATTTGAACTGGAGAAATTTTCATCTTATATAAAATATGACGAGTGCGATTTGTTTACCAATAAGCAGTCATTAAGAAGGGTTCTTATTAATCACGCACATCAACTAGGGTAGCTAGATCGTTGGGTGCTTTATCTGTCATGGTTCCGGTTCAAGGTGCACCATGTGCGTGGTGTGGGCAAACCTGTCGCGGATGCATTAACAAGAAGTTTCTATCCGACCGACTTTGAGCAGGTAGAGGCCGAACAACTTGCTGTGTTAAACATTATAAAGTATTTTCCGGAATGTTTTCTACAACTTTGGCAGGCACAGAATTGCGTTGTGACATGCAGTTAGATTAAAACCGATATCGTCACAGGTTTAAAGTGCCTGTACTTTATTAAAGATGACCCGATTTATTTAAAAAGCAAAAAAAGCCATGCCAAATAATTAGTAGAGCCTGAGGCGTTATGGCCTGTGGTATTGAAATACTTCCACTGCTCGTTCTTCGGGGGTCATTTGGGAATAAATAAAACTTTTTTCAAAATATCGGCACTTCTTCTTAGCTTACATTAAAGGTTGATTTGGTTCAATATGTGCACTCTCCATGAGTCCGTGGTTGTCAACATTGTAAGCAGGCCTTGGAGATCAATTTTGGTCAGGTGTAAATTCAGGTTCCAGTCTGCCCTTAGAATGTGGACCATTTGGACATATTAAGGCCTTTAGTTTGTTCTCAGAATGAATATGTTTTCTTGCGAATTGTATTGGACACCTTTTCAAAGTTTTTGATTTTGTTTGGATACAAGTTTAGAACATGTTTGGCGCTCCTGTAGAGATTGTTACAGATAATGCACATTATCCTCAGTTGGTCTGTTTTAAGAATATGTGCTTCTATTGGTGAATAAAATATTATATACTTCAAGCCATTATTTTTCAAAGGTAATCAAATTGAGTGTTGTAACAAGAACATTAATGCTAGTCTAACTATTTGTATAATCAGGATCATACTCATTGTGATAGCGATTTGAATTTCATAAATGTATTAATTAACAGTGAGGTTCACGATTCCACGGGCTTCCCACCTTCCTTGCCGTACTTGGGTCGTCGTTTAACCTATAGCCTTTGAAACTTTTTTAACATTTCTGTACCTCCTTCCTTAGTTGCCGCTACCTGGGAGCAGCTCCTTAATGACGTGGCTGTATGTTTGGATGCAGCTAAGTGCGAGGTGGCGACCCGCTTGGATTAAGATATAATAGTTGTGCCCTTTTCTGTCGGGGACTCCAGTTTTATAAAAAAAAATCCACTCTAGTTTATGGTGAGAAGGACCTTGGGTCAACATTTATTCCTAAGTTTATGGGTCTGTTCACTATTACCAAGATTTTCAGCCCCAACACCGTGATGTTGTGTGTGCCTGGTATCCAGCAGGAATTCTGTAAAGCGCACATCTCACACCTTAAAAGTTATCTGCCCCGGCAGTGATTGTTTTGTCTTTTGCAACTGGCTACACTCATGTTTCCCATCATAGTTTGTTCCCCATGTTTTGTTTTGGTGTACACCTTTCTGATGTCTGTTGGTTTCTTTCTGTTTTCTTCCCAGTCCGTGGTCCAAACTGTCATAGTGTGTGGACATCGGCTTTCTCCTGCTCCGATGAGTTGAGCTTATGCTTACAATCTTTCTGGAGTCTCTCTATCCCCCCCCCCACACATACACACTACAGATGCCCGAGAAGTTGCTGGTCAGCTAGGTGCTGGTTGCTCGGTATACACCTAACTCTATTTTGCACTGAGACGTGCTACGCATATTAACATTGCCCCCGGGTACAGGGACTCGAACTTTCAACATCATCATGATTGTTGGAGTATCAAGACTATTGTAATGCCATAACACGATTAATTATTGTAACTGTACACCTACTGTACATGCTTGTCGACGTTAAGTATGTGTCACCTCGAACTGTACATACTTTTCATCATTTGGATGTATGTATCTGTTGTCTCTGCATTCAGTGTATTCTTCGGTTTCCTGGAACTGTGGATCTTGACTACTACATTTTGGCCAAAGTACTCGGGAGTTTTATGGAAGGAGATTGCAATGATCACATTGCTGTCCTCAGGTTAAATTTGAATTTTGCCGCTACATTGCCATGTTTCGGACCTCGGTCGGTTCCACTACTCCGTCTCCGTCTCTAACACCTCTTTGGATTTCCTCCCTTCATGCATGCGCGTTATCTAAACTCTAAATCTGAATCAGTGAGAATTTCACTGTTTCAGTCAGTTAACAGTACCTGACTAATCCAACAGTCACTTCAGTGAATTTAATTGAAATATTAATGAACAATTCCAGTTTCTCTTCACTTATTGATTCAGTGATAAATTCTACTGATTCGTAAGCTATTTTTTTCCACTGTTTGACAGTGATTCGTTTCTTGACTTATGAATCAGTTAAACAGCATATAAAAATGGCCGTCTAACATTGTGTAAAAATGGCCGTTAAACAATGTGTATCAAGTGAAATAACAACGCACAAACTAATAAAACCAATACAAAATGTTTTCTAAAATGAGTTTCGTCTCTCAAAACACCATTTCACAAGGTAAAATGAATATTCAGTCTATAATTTCTTTTTTACGTCTTTCATTTTGTTCTCATGTAATCATCACACCTTTCTGTCTGAAAGTTTGAACTGCATATAATGTGGCGAAGAGAGTGCACTCATGTGTACTATTCGTTTTAAGAATCCAAATAGTACTAATTAAACAAAGAAACGAAAAGTGAGATCACACAATTTTAAAACTGCACGATTTCAATGAGTAAATATAAGAAATATATTTTCCTCTTCTATAACAATAGGTTTTGGTAGATCAGATGGTGAGGTGATGGTCTAGAAGCGGGGTGGACAGGGTATGCGAGTTCAATCCTAGCCTTTCGTTGAATTTATTTTTATTTTTATTTATTTTTTTCAAATTACGCTAAACTGTGCAATATTAATTGCAAACTTTCGTTAAATATGTTTATTTCTCATTACAATATAGTTACATTTAATTAAAAAACAATATTTAATTTTCCGCTACAGCTGGCCGTCACTTATTCAATCAGTGAAATTGTATAACATCGCTAATTCAATAAGTGAAATTTTTTCGCTGAAACAGTCAGTGGTTTTCCACTCTTTCTAAGTGGAGAAATTTTCACTGAATCGAGTAGTTTAATTTCACTGCGAATCAGTGGATTTCCACTGATGCGAATTTAGAGTGTAGATTTCCACTCCATCGGTTTGTAATTTTTTGCTATGTCCTTCACCCTGTTACTGTTCGTTGGGGCACACGCCTGTCAAATCGTCATTCTGCACCTCTCCAGCACAGTCTGAACTACGTTATGATTGTGTGAAGTACGTGTGTGCCGACATCCAGCGTTAGCCATGTAGATAGGCTGAGTGCAACAAAGTGTTGATTTTAACAATATTTTAAAAAATATCTTTTGCGGGCTTTTAAAATTTACAGGGATTTTTGATGTCCGTGTATTCTAAATTCCCTTTAGATTCCCGTTCAAAATTATGGTTCAGGGGAACTTAACGCGGTGCAGTATCGTTGTGGTGTAAAGTCTAAGTAATGGTTTTTAGCTGATGTCTGTGTGCCGCACTGAATTTTGTAACGTTCGCAGAAGTCAATTGTCTACCGTACGACTTTCGCTCTCGCGTTATCTGATGTCATGAATTCATCACCCACTTGCCGGCCATTTGTTAATATTCAAGAATTTTAATGGACCATCGGGTATTTTACATTACCTTTATGCACTCCCGTCATTTTTTATTTTGTAATTTTAACGTGCTAATTGTGTATGTCACGTAAGCGATGTGCGTTGCCTTGGCTCCCCCAGAGCGCCCCCTCAGAGAGTTTTGTATCTTACTTAAAATTTTAAATGTTTAACAATTTTAATTATCTCCTTTTCAGGCGCCTTTAGTAGGCCAGTTTCGAGTGTACTTCGTGCACCGCGGATATGTTAAAGGTATTGAGAATATTGGCCTAAGACAAGAGTTTAATTGAAATGCTTTTTTGTTATTATTTTTTGTACTGCTTTATATTGGAATGTTAGTTATTAATGCCCATTTGTATGATAAATGTATTTATTTACAGATTATGTTGTCAGGCCATACGTTACAATTCATTTGTAAAATTAATGTATATGATGCAATCGTAGGTTTTTGTGGATCGTGGTCACCAATTAGTTGAATAAAATGTTTTATTGTGAATTAGTATTCTTCTTGTTTGATACGACTTGTGTATGGCACAGTGTTTTATCTAGCAATTGAAATTTGTTAAAGGCAAAAATTCAAATATAATCTAAAGTATTAGTAATTGACATTAATTTATGTTAAAATATTCAAAAGTTTTATTTCTATATAAAAATAAAATTTACAAAAAGTAATGAAAACTATTGTAATATATTTTATTTTTATTAAACTTTTGTTGTTTCAGTTTGGTTTCAGTTTACTTTTTATGCTTTTAGTCAAACTACTCAGGTTTATAATTATTTTTTATTCGGTATTTAAATAATTAAGAATATTTAAGATGTGTTTGTCATCATAATTAATAAAGTTTCCTTATTTATGATTATTTCTTTTTGATCAAGTATTTTCGAAGGGTCATCCTTTAATTTTAAAATACATATAATTTAAACCCTTATTTTAATATTTTTATTTAAAATTGTAATTTTGTTATTTTGTTTCGTTTTTGTCGAAATTAACATTGTTCGAGATATTTGCGCTTTCTATATAAATACTTTTTTTTTTTTTTTTTTTTAGAAACTTATTATTTTCTCACAAATTTATATGATTTCAACATTTATTTTATGATTTTCCTATAAATAACATTCTAATTATTTGTAATTAATTTTGATATGGTTTAAATATGAAATTTATATTTACGGTTAAATTATAATATCAAATTTTTGTTAATTTTCGTGAGTTTTAGATTAATTTTATAATGATTCTGCAATGGAAGGCAATCATTGTCAAAGTGTTGATTTTAGCAATTTTTTCAAAATAATTTTTACGGACATTTAAATTTAGAGAGATTTATACTGTTGTATGGGCACACTAAAAAAAAATCAGTTATACACGTAATTTTAATTTTCAATAATACGCACGTGTGAAACTGCACTGTATGTATGACAAGTCCGAAGACTAATTATTTAGCTTGAGAGGCATATGACATAATTTATTAGCCACTGTTGCAAACAATTACTGTCTAGTCTTATTCATAGTGTACTAATGTTCCTTTCGTATTAAGGAACTATTTGGCGAAAACGAAAAAATTTTTTTTGTGTATGCGTGTGAGCGGGCAGTTACAGCAAATAAACGTGCATATTAAATTTCGTTTTAAGTTTGGTAAAAGTTAAACAGTAACGAAGGTATCAATCAAGGCAACAAAGGAATGGAGCGTGTCATAAAAATTCGATGAACTTCAAAATAATTCCCCTGCCGACACGGCGATAACTGCCTTGCATTTTTTGGCTAAACGATATGTTACGGTGATCCATCACCTCCATTATTTAGCATACTTGGTACCGGAACAATTTTGCGCATTCTCTAAAATTAAAATAAACTTCAATATTTAATTACAATCTACACTTACAGAGTAACGTGCCGTGAGCTGTTGGCGATCCCTGAAGGGGACTTCTGATATAGCTTCCAAATTTTAAGCATTCATTTTATCGCTTGTATTGAGAGAGTAGAGGATAATATATAAGTAAAGATTTGTAGTATGTGATATTTGTTACCTGAAACATAACAGTATTTAAACCTACTATGAATATCTATGTATAAATGCATACCAGGATGTAAGCATGTCTCCTCATATGTCGGATAACTAAACTAAGCCTGCGGATTGAGATACATTCCCACCGTGCTTAGGCCCATTACGCCAACACTGGACTACAACAACACCGTCAGGTCTGGGTTAGACTCCCGGCGGTAACAGCTGATTGTTTTACAATCATTACTAATGCTTAAACATGTGTACAAATGACAATGGTGATGTGTGATAATGAACTTAACACACAATGAGTAATTATAATAAATATGTAATTACAAATATAACTAACTATTGAATACGTCATAAAATAGCGAAAGTTTAACTATACCAGTAATTACTATAGTCTAAAAATATTAAACATGTGATAAAACGGACTGCTAAACGGAAATGTAGCAGGCAGTAACATGACCCATAGTCGTACGCCATGCAACAAGATCATTTGCCATTTGCCACAAAAAAACTTACTATTTACATGGTGTGAGTGTGTGTGAGACAGAGATGTATTAATTAAAGTATTATGTAAACCCCAACGTGCAATGGTTAAACGTGCAATCCGAAAGACATGCAAGCGTCATAAATCTAACATGTTTTAAGATTGTTCAAGGATTCCAACAAGGCACTTGAATAAATTTCTTAAATTGAGGAATGCTATTGCAAAATCGTCACGTGAAAAATAAAAGTTAGGATTACCTGCTAGGATTGATTTATTACTGAACTAACTGGGCAAATGATGGCTGAAGTTAAAATCACTAAAAGAAAATTAAAATCAATGACAAATTAAAAGCCCAAATGAACTTTAACAGTCAAAATGCCGAATTTAAAAGGGGGCGGATTCCTTTTGGCAGAGTTAGAATACTAAGTAGCTACTGCCGCCGGGCATCGAAGTTAGGACTCGCCGCGTAGAAAAATTCTGTCACCAGAATACCGGTGATGATGGTGCTGAAATGTCTTCTATTCTTGATGTAAGGGATTGCGAAAATTAAAATTACTGGTTAAGATATGCTGAAAGTTACGTAGATTGACTTTAAATGACTCTTAAGGTGTTCGAGCTCACGTATCGACTTCCAACGTGACCATGAGATCGAGCAAACCCGCACACGGACGCCAGGGGCGTTTGACATTACTTAAAACTTTGCGGTTTCGTCAGCTTGACGTCGTCACATCCTACTCGGGCTCTTCATTACCACCATAATTTTGTGCGGCGTGCACTACAAACATTGCATGTCATAAATATGTAATTATGTATTAATTCGTTTGATATGTCTATTATTATTTATTCATTATTCCGTCTCTAATGACCTCGCTGTCGACGAAAAGTTAATCCCAATTACCTACCTACCATGTATTCATTATTATTACTCATTCAGCATTAAATCCCATATTACACATAACCATTGTCATTTGTAAACATGTTTAAGCACTAGTAATATTTGTTTAAAAAGCCAGATATAGCGGTGCTGTCGGGGTTCAGTGTTTGGGTCATTGGATGTCGCACGGCGGGATTGCATAACTTCTAAATCCGCAGGCTTAGGTGAATTTTCCAGTATATGTACGTTCATTAACTTAAAGGTTTGTAGGACATATCATTAATAAAACCGAGAGTAAATTGTATTTTCTGTCCATAAGCATTAATAATTATTCTTGCTATTCGACCTTATGTAAAACAGACCTAAACATGCTCGAGTACAGCATAAAAATATTGATAGGCAATCGGGAGTTTAAGAGGTTGAGCATACTTTCTGTGTGCCTATGAATAAGTATGCCCATTTTCATTCCAGCCATCATAAAATTACTTGATAAGCCTTCAAGAGAATTCTACAGAAATTGATATCTAAATGTTAAAATGTTTCCTCTGCAATAGTGCTATATTTTGAAGTTTAAAGAAAGACATATTTTTTAATGCTTGCTGCACTAATGAAAGTGTAAAACATTTTTAAGTGATGAACCTATCCACCCGCCATTTTTGGGTAAAATATACGTGCTAAATATACGCGAGGAACTATAATATTGATACAATGTTAATTTACTGTAAAAGAAGTTTATTTCATCACACACTATTTTTTCAGATCCAATTTTCCAAAATTTTAGGGCGATTTGTCTTATTATACATAAGGTTATTCCATAATTATACATCATCGTTAGAACAATAAAATGGATTTTTAAAAACTCTTTCAATTAAAATTAGCAGCTGGCATTAAAAATAAAACAAATATTTCATATCTACATGGTGGGGTACAAGGGCTGATTAATTTTGTAATAGCCAAGACCAGCATCTCCGGAGGAGTCTTCCATTCTTTCGCAAATTCAGGTATGCGGGTGTATTTTAAAAGTAACAGTCAGTTTATATTAAAAATAACCACATATTTGAGTAAGTTTTGCCTGTGTCTGCTATTTACCGGTAAAAAGTTGGTAGTAAAATTATGCAAAATTGATTAAGCAATGTTTATACTTATGGTGAAAAGAAAAATTATGTTCGAAGTTGTACCCGCCATGTCAGCAATCTGTAATTTCGATGAAACATATTAAAAGTAGATACATTAATAATAACCTATGAAATATATTGCTACAGGCGAATATTATATCTGGAATAATTAGTTTACTTCCATACATAATATATAAACATTTGCTATAGAGATAGCTCACCGCACCTCCTCGCAGGCAGATTTTCTCGAAGTAGTTGCTGCCAATGTTGTCATGTAAGTTGTTTCGATGTCCCGCGGAGTCCATGGTGAAGGATTGACATCGTGACTTTTCGTAATCTGTGGATTGACAAACAGAATTACAAACCTGGCAAAATGTGGGTATACATAGAAGTCAGGTTCCAGATCGGAAGTTACATACCGACTATGAAGGCCGCACAGTTCGGCGTCTGTCTGCAGATAGCAGTGCAATCTCTAGTTATGCCGGTACCAGGCTGCGTCAAGATGCCTTGAGATGTTCCGAACATAAATTGAACTCCAGCTGTCTTCTCATATGTTTCTGTACCACCAAAACACTCACCTGAAACGAAAAATACAAACCTTAAACTATATATTAATATGAACGAAGTATTATAAGTGTTCCAGATTATCTGCTGTCTCGTCACACCGAATCTAAATTTCAACTCTCTTTCTTTCATGACCTGACAGTTTCAAAAGGCAAATTCACTGCCAGCCTTCTCTTGTCAATTCAGCTACAACGTAACAACCCTCGCACCACCCCTTGCAAATCCGTTCTTTTTAATTGCTTTGCAACGGGAGGAAAATGAAAAAGAATCAAATCAACTCTTGCAGTACAAAGAGTAATTATTGGTTTTTAGCAAATAATTACGTCTTGTAACATTTGTTTGAGTAAGAGCTGATGATTGCAGGACTAGCGAGAGCCCAAAATATCTTCAACAAATTTTTACGAATAAGATATGAATGCGCTTTTACCACTGATAACCATCCCTCGCCCCCCTCCTCCTATCTACCAGCAACACACACGTTAACAGATTTAATATTTTCATTATTGTGGGTTACTACTCCACCAGGTAACTAGCAAACAGTAAATACCGATACGAATGTACATATGCAAATGTGATTTATACATGGCACTAGATGGATAAATATCAACTACACAAAAACTAAAATCGGGTATGTCACAAGTTTATCTCATAAAAATATATTCTAAAATGAATTTAGATATAATAAATTTTCCACGCCAATACAACATCCGAGATTATAAATTCTGGTATCGCTGTACGGAATAAAATTCTGAACACCTCAGCCAAGAAGCTATCTAACTCTTTTACTATTCACTTCGAATAACATTCTATCTTCAGAGTTACTCGAACAGACCGTAGGAATAAATTATATGTTATAAAGATAGAATGTTATTCGAAGTGAATAGTAAAACAGTTAGATAGCTTGTTATATATATATATAATTTATCCAATTGTCCGAAGGCAAGCTTACCTTAAATACTATGTTCCCTCAAAAAATTATTGAACCCGTACACTTATTTTCACCAAACACAGGAGACTTAGGACCTATAGCACTTAGTAAGACTGCTTTAATTTTATACCTTTCGACCATGTATGTTGCTTATTAGAAAAATAGCGGACAGTTTCATCTTTTCGGAGCTATGCCCTATCTCAGGAACTATTTGACAGACTTAAACCTAATCTGGTATGCTGACAGTCCACGATATCAGGACTTAATTCAGAAAAACATATCATCATTGGTTTGTTACTTTGGAGGATGGATCCACCTGAAATACATTAACATTTGTGAAAAATGCAACACCAAAAAGAATACATGTGATTGAAATGAACTTTATACCACATATTAGGTTCATGACAATACTCAATTTTTATGATTAAAGTAATGTACATTATCTCTGTCCATGAGAATTCAATATCGCGTGAAGCTCCCACATGCTGCAATCAGAGCCCCTAAATGTCGTGGCACGGAATCAAAGAGGACCTTTATATGTTCTTGGGGAATCTCCCTCCATGTGGTTTGTATGCGCGTCAACAAAGCATAAACAGTGGTTGCTGGAGGATCGTGATGGTCAAGTCGCCAACCAACCATATCCCAGACATGTTCAATGGGCGACATTTGAGGCAAACGTGCAGGCCAGGGAAATAGTGGTACCCGTCGTTCATTGAAGAAGGCACATTCCTCGCCACATGTGGCCGGGCATTGTCTTGCTGAAATATGACATGTGGAGTCGTCTGAAGGAGGGATAGTACCTCGGGCTCTAAAACCTGTCTGATGTAGCGGTTGCTGTTCATATTGCCCTCAAAACGTAGGAGTAGAAAACGCATGTTGTATACAATGACCCCCTCAATCCATCACACTTGGCGTTCTTCCGCTATGCTGCTACACATTGCAGGCTACAGATTGCGGTCACTGCGGTAGCATCTAAGACGTATGCGGCCCCATCACTGTAGGACAGGTTAGACCGGAAGTCGACCGAATACACTACATTTTCCACTCAGCATGCCAGCGACGGCGTTCACGGGCCCATTGAAGTCTGAGGCATTTGTGGTTTCTGGGCAATGAAAGCCGACGCAATGGCATGCGTGGCGCCAGTCCAGCCCGCAGCAGACGGCATCGAACCGTCGACGCAGTCAGAACTACACCCATTGCAGTGCGCCAGTGTCAAGCTAACACTGTGGACGATTTTGTACCATCTGTAAAGTTCATGAGGACAAGATGACGGTCATCCCATGCTGTAGTCTCATTGCTTGGTCCAGTACCCGCTTGTCGCTCCGTACAGCCCTCTTTTATCCACTGGTGAGACACACGCTTCACTGCCGTAGCAGGATGCCCTGTACTAGCTGATAAATCACGGTATGACAAACCCGTTTCCCGGAGTACGATCATTCTGCCCCGTTAGAACTCACTCACATGATGGTATGGAGCCCTTTGACGTTGACGAGTTATACTGGCACATTCTCTCACATTGTTTAACGGCTCTTCACTGAATGAGCTTGCCATAACACGGACCTTTCCGGTCACGCAAAAGAGGGCACTGCTAGGCCTACATGTACGCCATCTCTCTGCAATCGTAATCAGTTATTGTTGATACACTGTTATATACATCCTCCGAGTTTGGATTCTTTTGAACCATTCCTTCTGGGTGTTACAATTCTCACAAACAATTGCCTATAATTATCGTGTATATTATCTTGGAAACTACTTTACAGACTCCCGCCAAATTTGACACACAAGTTGTGCTCTTTTAACCCGCCCTTGTGTATACGACCAAAGAAAATGAAAAATTTATTTTAGAAAGAGAAAGTACATAGATAGTTCAGGTTATAGTTACATGTAGACTGAACCATTAGACATATTTCCACCAAAGTAAGTATTCTAACTGAACATAGATGATTCAATAAGTTAAATAAACTACTCTTTGACAAAATTTTAAAAAATATGGCCACCTAAATAACAAAACTGTAACGATTTGTTTCGACATCTATTTAAAAATTTGCTGTAAAATTTTGCCCTTAGAATATAAATTGATTTGACATCATTTTACTGAAACTACCATAACGATACCTACTAGAGCATATTACTAACACAATAATTTAAGGAATTTCAATTAATGTTACACATTATAGCTTTCTAATAATTAAATTAAACCGAATCGAACTTCTCTTTGCATGCTAGAATTTCTTATTGCTTTCGCTAAATACAATAATTCATATTCTATTTAATGTGCTAAGTGCAAACATAACTATAGGAGGACACCTTAAAATGTGAAACAGCAGTCTCCGACATTTTATCTGATGGTGTTATTAATGTAGTGTTACGTGCTGTATTTGTGCCTTGTAACATTAAATTGTTTTGGTTTTTGGAATTTTTGTAAAAGTAAGCTTTGTGTGCACTAATTAACTTGGCAGTAGCTTCATTCACTTGTCATTTTGGAAAGTACTGTTACAAAATTTATTGATATAATGCTACTTCATACTTCAGGAACCATCAAATATTTTGGGTAATTTATTCTGATTAGGCTTCTTTGACGAATATTATCGTAATATGTAAGCCTCTGTGTACCTCAACGATATTACTTTCATTTTCACGAAGCAGAAAGTATCAAAATTTTCTATTTGAATGCAGCACATAAATATTTGTTAAATTTGTCATAATGTGTGATCTTTGAACGATTCTTGTAATACGAGTAAGGCATACAAATGAACCATTAATTGGGACATTTGCTCATAAAATATATTATTTTAAAGCACATATGTTCCACGAAATGTCATAAAGAAACTTTATATGAAAAATCATTAATTAAGAATAAAAAAACGAGTTTATAAGTCTGCTGTCATCAATGATGTGCATAAGATACACCAAAGTCAGTAAGAAACAGTAAAATGATAAGGATAAAGAGTAAATAAAATTGCAAAAAAAAAAATTGTGTTTGTGTATAATGTCTTCGCTGTTTTTCATTATTATATATTTCACACGTAGGTAAGTATTTGGTATAATTTATTGTTGGCAGAAGATACAAAATTTTTTTATTTTCTTCATCTACTTACTCTATATTTTTTTATACTTGGTAATTAGCAATTAAAGCAAGTCTTTCTTTATATTGTTTCGTAATCTATTTGATGAATTCCTCATTAATATTCGTGTTATTTATCATCACTTTACACTATTTATAAGAATAAAATTTATAATTAAAAATTAATTTTAATTTGACCTGTAAAATTTGTATATTTCTGTTCATTTCATCAATTTATATATTTTAAAAATTCAATATAATTTTTAAAGTTTGTTATTTGTTATGTTGCGATAATCTATTGTCTATCATAAAAGAGAAATCATATAAATTTTTTTATTTAAATTTGCTATAAAAATATAAACAATTTTGAGAGGCAAGCGTTCACTCCAACAATCAAACGAGAAGTACTCTAAATGTGGATAATGACAAGAACTGAATTCGATATGGCAGTAGTAGAGTTTTCCTTTCCCAATGGCGCATATATTTATTGAAAATGTATAATTTCCTAACAACGTATGATAGGAAATTATCCTAAAATTGCTACAATAGATGCTTTTTTAATATTTTTTCACTTTAGGTTTCTATGGTTGAAATATTGAAATACTGCTTTATTAAATAGTTTTTTTTTGCGCAGGAAAATATCTACTGTAATTAATACTTTATCAAGATCGCCATCAACAACAAATTATGAAGTGATGCGCAGCGTGGATATTAAATATCAAGGTAAAAAGTTCATAGTGATAAACCTAATTAAATTGTATATATTTATATAACATGTATTCGGTATGTTTGGAAATAATAGTGCAGTTAATTAGAAAGGTAGTTATGTAAAGTTACTTCACATTTTTAAAATGACTTATATGTATACACAATTTAAACATGTTTAAACTGATGTTAGTAAAGTTCAGAATGTTTGGCTCTGAAAGACTTATTTTAGTGGTGTGTAAAATCGATTGCTAGAGTCTGTTTTAGATTAGATTTATGCGAGTGTGTGTAGGAGGAGGGGCTATGGTAGGATCTGAAGTATTATGCCTTACTCGGGTCGATTAAAAAAACCGACAGAGTTCTATAAGGCGAACGAATGGACTCGGGAATATTTTTCTGGAATTTTTCTTAACTGGTCAGTTGGTCTGGTCGTTCATATTAGTCGAATTTTTCCGAGATTGGTTGTTATCGACTGTTGGTATAGCTGGGTGTTATGGTGGGTTCATAGTTCAAGCCATTTTTGCAGGAATTGGTCTAGGCAAGAGCCAGTTTTGGGTAAAGTTACGTCTCGTCAGGAACCGGTTGGGGTTTCGTTTAGTTAAAGGGAGAGAGGCGGAGAATCATGTGGTTGGTTGACGGCGAGGGTGGATGGGTGGTTTTGGATGAGAAGAGGGGGGGGGGGGAAGTCAGTTGAATGAATGGTGACATGCATAAATGTTGATGGTGGGTGAGCTATGGTAAGTAAATAGCGAGGGAAGTAGAGAGACGAGAGGTGTGTTGTTGTTGGCGGTGAGAAGGGGGAAGGTGTATATGTGCTACATTAAGTCAATAATTATCTTTGGGGGTCGTAAGATTGGTCGGCTATCTAGCCAGTGAAATATAGAGCTGAGGGTTCAGACCTCTGCTGATCATTGTATCAGGGAGTGGCTGTGCTCTGCCATCTTTACGGGAATCAAACTCTTAGAGTCACGCACATCTAACTTGATTTCTTTTACGTTTTCTGCGATTTTTTCTTGATTTTCCAAGTTCAAGGTTATTCGGATCAAGGTCAAGGTCACCAGCATCCAACATGGGTGTTGGAGTCACTGATGTAATAATGTTCTAAACTATTATTATTTTATTTCGGTTTTAAGCGACATTTTCATTTTTTTTATGATTGTGAGCAGGTTGGCGAGAGTGGTGGGATGAGTATTTTACGTTATATGTTATTCGATTTTTTAAAATTGTTTTTAGATTTTTGCTAATATTTCCATTTTTTATAATTAGGAGTGATTGTGTTGAAAAAAAGAGGGGGGGGGGGGGGGTTGTTGAGGATGGTGGTATGAATGTAGGTTTAATGTTGCATGTTCCTCAATTTTTAGAATGTTCTATATTTTTTCGATTTTTTTCCATTAAAATATTATCAGTAAATACTTTATTTTTGGATTCGCCCATAAAAGTTTGGAAATGGACGACATGGGAGCTCTCTGGTGGTAGATGCTAAACAAATAAATAACTAGCAGTATATATTGTGTCCAGTACTTGCAAAGTAATTGTTAATGTCGTAATTTAGTGGTCAATGGGCATATATGACTAATTGGAATGGGTGGAGTCATAAAGTATATTATGAAGGCCAATGATTAATTTGGGTGGTGAAGGGGAGTGTGAGGCAGTGCGACTGTGAGAGGTTATGTTCCTCTATTTTTTAAATTTTGAGAACCAGGGCTGATGAGAAGGTTAGGGGAGGGTGGTGATGGGGGTTGAGAGGTTAGAAGGTTGTGAGAGGGTGAGAGGGGTGATGGGAGGTGGATGGTTGTAAGGGGGTGAGATGTTGTCGGGTGGAGAGGGTGATGAGGGGGTCGGGAGGTAGGTGAGATGTTGAGGGCAGTAAGGGTTGGTGAGGGAAGGTGAAGGTGAGGGCAGTGATGGTTGGATAGTGGTGTGAGTTGGTGAGGAGGAGAGGGGGAGGGGTTTTGGTGGAATGTGGTGAGCGGAGGGGTGGGGTGGTAGGCGGGAGGAGAGAGAATGTTGTTGGAGGATAGTTGGTCGGGGGACGAGGCCAGGTCCGCTGATCTTCCTCTGTCCTCTTGACCTGGTTTGGGGTAACGATTCTTCCTCTCCTCCTTTGAGGATTAAGTGGCTCATTCCGTTAAGGGCCTCTAATCCTCTTGCTCGACTGCGGACTTTTCAGTTCTGCTTCGAGGTGCTTCAAATTCGTTTTCTTCATTTTTTAAATTTTTTGGAATTTTTTTGTTGAAAAATGTGATTTTTGGGCAAAATAATTAATTTCGGAAGTGATTTTTCGAGTGAAACAGGAAATTTTGTCGATAAAATGGCCGTCCCAGGCCTCCGATCAAAATGGCCGCCGGCGGTGCCCACCAAGATGGCGGAAACGCCTACCTTCTATCCATGAACACTGTACCGAATTCGCCATATATACACTACTACAATTAATTCTTATTTAGAATAAAATCGTATGCTAGAGATTGTTCATACTAAAATTATAAAATAGGAAAGATTAAAAAAAAAATTATTATATGCGTGTTAAATAAAATAAAAAATTTTGATGCAACAGATAATCAACATCATGATAATGTTTATTCGTTTAAAAACGTACCTTTCTCAAGGCAATTTATGCCCAAGGAAATGAAAACGCAGCGTATACAAAATAAGGCCTGTAATAACAGTTCACGTACTGGAAATTTATGTGGGATCTTCTGTACATATCAAACATCATTAAAAGGGCATTGAATGGTACTTTGGCGTACATGTCAGATAAAGCCTCGAATATGGACGCACGGCGTAGGTTAGAGATACCTTGTGTAACAGTGAAGGATATTGTGACAAATCGAAAATATTTGGAGGGGGGATTGACGAGGGGGGGGGGGGAGAGGGCTGTGCAGCCATACCCGAAAACTTTGTTTAATCGTGACTGTCGAAGCTTCTAACATTTGGGGATGTCAAATCTTGAGGCTTCTTTTTAATCAGCGCAACGTTTCAGCATCAAGAAATGCTGTTGATTTATTATACCATCTCCTGTGAATTGGCTGAGTTTTGATTACTCGGGCGAACATCATTATATTAGCCCAGGATCAAAGAACAGATGGCATACGGCGCTTGTAAAGATCCAAATTACGTCACCGTTGGACTTTATTACAAATGATTTATCCCGTGGAGTCACAAACCAGACTGATTATTGTAACCATTCAATAGACGTTGTGAGTACGGCGCATACCTAGTGATCGTTGATTGTAGTGTGGGTCCTCGATGAGTTAGGATCATGTTTTTTTCCGGTTTATCGTGGCACGATCTTGGTCCACTGTTTAATGCATGGAATAATAGATTCCAAATTTTATGAAGCAGTGTTTTGAAATCCGATGCACTAAATACACGTTTGCAGTTAGAAATTGGCTTATTTCACCTCAAACTTGATCATTTACGTGCTCTATGAAGCAAATGCTATGACGTTAAGGTTTTATAACATGGGAGTCAAAAAACTCAATTTACCAGCAAAAATTCCTGACCCCAACGAGAATGAAGACCTTTGGGATGAACTAAAAAATCTGGCTGAAAGGCAGGCCAAATCGACCGACAAAAGAAAACACCGCAAAGAACTTATCCATGTTGAATACCGAATTGAACAAAATTCTTGCAGTTGCCTGGCTAAAACTCATCTAATGTCAACCTCCAAAGGTGGATAAATATAATACTGAAACCGTTAAAAATTCTGATTTGTCAAATTCTACAGGATTTCTTTTATAGTGTACTTATACATCACTAAATTTCTATGGCTACATGATGCTTACAAAAAATAACCTGAAAACCAACGGTTTTAAGTGATTTCTAAAGGCGACATACGTGTTTGGAGATGAATCAGGACCACTATTTCATTGCTAATGTAATAGAAATGTTTCACAGAATATCTATATAATATGTTAATTGAACAAATATATACCTCACTAGTAATGCTCTCATACTAATACATTGCTATATCTAAGAATGCTACCATTAATTTATTTTGAGTTACATTTTGCAACGCTGAAGCGTAAGACGCGTTAAAAAATTTATTAATGAACACCATATGATAAAAAAATTATAATTTGCCCTGAGTCATTGCTGTAAATCCCTGTCTTTACAAATTATTTTTACCGAAACAGTGAGGGAGATGGCGGTACATATTTCGCTTGAGGTTCCATGTGGCCACGTATTGTATTTTACGATACACTGTGTCACCTTGAGTTACATTTGCTAGCTTGTCAGATATTCCACAAACCCTTTAAATGTTACAAATATGAATTTTTCGAAATTGTAAAGATTTAGTACAAAAAATATAGAGACCAAGTGCATAAATATGGGATTTGTGGTGAGTAATCTATAGGAAAAATAAAATACTCCCACGGAAGTTGTTTTGTGGGTGGATGGAGACAATAAAATTTTAATGGGAAAGCGAGGCTCGTGAAGCTCTAAGGTTTTCACACTGAGGCGGGTTTCTTTCTCCGGCTTGACTCCGGCTGATCTCAGGATTGACGAAGAAAGGTGCATGGCAGTTACGCTCACTAACCATTCAAGCATATACGTCTGTTTCTGGGGACCAGAGCGGCCATGTTACATTTATAATCAGAGGGTGTGTCAAATCGAACATCTGTATTTATTATCATATTTAATTTAATTCATTCTACATAATATACCTACATGTAATGCATATGCGAATTATAAATTTTGCTAACTGTGTTTATAAGGTTTATTTAATTACTACATTAATTTTAATATGAATGAAAATGCAAAAGGAAAATTATTTTGTATTTTTAACTATTTGCGAAAACATGTAGCAAATTGCAGGATAAAAAATTCTCGCTCATTAAAAGAAATGTGTTTTGTTTTTTAATTGAATATTGAATTAGTATATTTACTTATAGAAAGTTAAATTCGTCCTATTTGAAATCCATTGTATTTTTTTAGATTCGTAGTTAATTTGTACATGGGGTATTAGGGAACCCTACAGAAGTCTCTTACAGTAAAGCAAATTTTTATCATCAATTTACGAACAAATCTATATACATTTTATTGAAGAATTATATTTCCCCGACTTAAAATTTTAACTTTTAAATACATGCATAGTTTAGTGTAGTGAACTGTGTGAAGTGCTTTCAAGGTATCTATTCCTCAATTTATTACTCACTGGCTTAAGTTTCCGTCATTTACCGGTTGTGTGAGTCAATCGTAGAAACATTTAGTGATAATGTCACTTGCTTGCTCCTGATTAGCTGTTGGTCACATGAAATCTCGACATTTCCATATAAAAATGAGATCAGAATCACGCAATATCTCGGTTTATCGTCTGTTTTTCGTCTGATGCGAGAGATAATGAATAGTTTTCTTCTGAACTCATTAGCTTTCAGTCTGGTAAGTTATATCCTGTTGTATCATATGAGATCCATGTAAGCTCAATAACGTTATTACTATACATGCTGGTAAATATGCATATTTTTTTCCGTCAAGATGCAATATCTAGGCAGATTTCAAGTAACTGCTCCAGCCAGAGATACGTTTAAACTCACTCATTTTTAAACTACATGGGTGACTTTAAATTAACATAAACTCAATAGTGACTTGCAGACATGTCATAATATTTAATCTCTCAGTTCAAAGCAGTTTTCTATAATATGGGTGTAAGGGCCCAATACATTACGAGTAATTAATAAGGTCATTGGCAGCAGGTATTTAAATGAGAAAATAGGCCAATACCTTCAATCTGCTAGGTATTGCATTTTGCATCATGCAGTGATACGAGTTAGCTATTCCTAGGTGTTCTGGGTGCTAGGTAATATAATAGTGCCTATGAGTATGTAATAGCTGGTCTGTGTGTATTTTTGTAAACCATTTAACTTATTTCCTATGATGTGAGACTACTTAATTATATTGTACCCACGCTAATGCTAATGCTAGTGATCAAGATGAAGCGTAAATATAATGGTGTCGCCCCATCTAGTATACCGTCGTTGTCTTAGGTGATACTATGATTCCGGCTCTCACTAGACACATCGTTTACTTTTCCGCCCTTCAAGCAATATGAGGCCAGTTATAACAAAAAAGTAGTTGTGTCATGTTATACCGCAAGCCTTTCCATGGGCATGGTATTAGTTTAATACATCTCAAACATTCTTAATTTCAGTCATCATACATTATTCAGTCTATTCTTTGCTCAAAAATGTCTCAATTCAGTTATTGTTCAAAGCATTCTTCACAACATGCCTCAGTTCATTCGTTATTCAAAGAGATTTCTATCGACTTTAAACGTTTCTAGAGAGATATTATATTTGGAATGAATCACGGCCCTACTTATGCACTTGCTCGCCGAAATCTTACCTATAACAAACTTTTACAATATATGTATTGTATACACCACTGAATTAATAAGACTTCCAGAAAAGCAGTAGGGGTGGTATCAGAAATACAACACACTCATATGAAACAATACATTTGTGTTTCATTTACTCCTTGCCCTATAATACCTAATAGTGTCACACGAAGCCACCCCTTTCCTTCAGTTCACCGGTGATTGAAGATATGTTATTTATGTGTGAGAAATCTTCAAATCTTTGAAAGTGATCAAAATTCTGAATCAATAAAAAGGTTTATTCGGGAAATATTCGGGAAATATGTAGCAAGTGTTCTTGTCGTATTCTGACTTCTGTATACCACTTGTCGCAGAAAACTCGTAGGAGAGAAGCGTGAGTACGTCGCGAAAATCAATGCAATCTTCATTGCTTTCATCATCAGTGCTGTCTTCAACGTCATTATTCTCTAATCGTTTGTCAGCACGGACAACATTGGATTTGTTTTTCTCTGCAGTTGAGGTCTTGTTGACGATAGTCGTCTTCGCAGAGGTTGGTCCTACATTATTTTTTGACGCTCGTCCATTTCAAATATCTGTTTAGCAAGTGCACATTTGGCACGACCAGACTGTATCAAAAGCTCTACCTCGCTCGGTGCACCTCGTCGCGGCGGTGTAGTGGTTAGACTACTCACCTCCCACCTAGAAGAACCGGGTTCGATTCCCGGCAGTTATTTCCGGATGTTCGCATGTGGGAATCGTGCCGGACGACACCGCTGGTCGGAGGGATTTCTCGGAAATCTCCCGTCTCCCCGCCCTCGTATTCCGGCGCTGTTCCATACTCACCTAACATCGCCTTCATCAGCTCTCAAGACCTCGATGTTAAGAGTCCCCCAAATCTCTCCACTCCGCTACTTAGACGGCGACGGTATACTAATTGTGGCGACACAATTAAATTTACGTTTTATTTGGATCACTGCGGGAAAAATATATATAATTATAGGCATCATTTGTGTGCGTAAAGTATGGAATATAGTAAATGCTTCACTCAAAGTAATAAAACGCAGATAAATTATTAAAGAGTTATGCACCGCCTAGCTATTACATACTCAAAGACCGTATTATGTTCCTTAGTACCCATAACACCTATGAAGAGATAACTCTTAACACTGGTGGAATTTGCAATATAAATCAAATTAAAGTAATTGCAGTGTTATCGCTCGTTTAAATACATGGTGTCCTTAGCTTTCCTTGTACTCGTAATATGTTGGACTGTAGCACAGCTAATAACGAGATCTGTTTTGAACTGCGAGACTAAAAATTAGGAAATGTCTGCAAATTACTGTTGAGTTTATGTTTTTTAAAGTCACGAGTGTAATTTAGAAAATTTGTGAGTTATATGCTCTAAATATATCTCTAGTCCTAGCAGTTACTTGAAATCTGGTTCGGTTTTATAGTTTGAAGAAAAAATATATGTGTATATGTCAGCATGTACAGTAATAACTTGCGGGGTTATATGGAACTTACATGCTACAAGTTATTAAAATTTTAGAGAATGAAATTTGGTAAGTCCAGGAGAAAATAAACGTTCCATCATTTCTCGTATCATAGAGTAAATAGAGACGAAATACCGAGATATCGGTCGACTCTGACTTCATTTTTCATCGGGAGATACCGAGATTTTATGTTACTAACAGCCTATTATGAGCGAACAGTGCGACTATCATCACTGAATATATATTTTTTTCGATTGGCACACACAATAGCGGAAAATGACAAAAATAGAGTGAGTGAAAAAATAATTATAATAATATATATATATATAGCTTCTCACAATTTACCTCACAAGATTTTGCCATGTATATAAAAGGCCAATTTTTTACTCGGGGGAAATACAGATTTTTTTAAACAAAATATTCATCGATTTTATAGCAATTGATATAAACTTAGTAACTAAGCCCTATGTTGAATTTAACTACAAATTAAATATTATATGCGTTCATCCTCACGCACACACACACACACACACACACACACACACACACACATATATATATATATATATATATATAGAGTCCATTCACGACAATGGAACAGACTTTCTCGGAATCTTTCCTACTCCCATTTTTAAGCAATAGATAAAAAAATACGTTAAAACATTCAAGCAATATTCTCTCTCCGTGTTCAAAACTAACTGTACCCGCGCCAGTCACTGTTTCTAGTAACGATGCACGCAGCTGACGACTAAGGTGTTGTTCAAAAGTCTGTTCCAGTCGTGAACCGACTATATTTAAAGTCGGACTATATTTAAAGTCACTTTTAAAAGTGAAATACATAAATTAAAAAGACTAACTGATGAAAACATATAACAATCGAGAGACTATTCTGTCTCCGCCATTTGCTAAATATATTTTCGACAAATACAGATTTTCAATTTGGCATAAATTATGGCTATAAAAGTAATACTGCTACTGGTTGCCATAAACAGATGTGTATGCTTGAATGGTTAGTGAGCGTAACGGCCAAGAACCTTAGGGTATGTTCGCCAATCCTAAGACGAGCCTAAATTGAATTCCCCCCCCCCCCCCCAGGCTAATGTTAACTGAAGTCTACTGTACAATTACGAGCCGAACCGAAGATGCGAGCCTCAGTAAGGAAACCTCCGAAACTCACAAGCATCACAAAATGTTTAGCATATTCCCCGCATCTGCACCTACGTGGCATCCGAAGAATGAACCGGCTAGCTTATCCAGCTGACATGAACTGCGATTAAGAATGTATGGTCTTCCCTCAAACGATTTCAAACCATGCACAACCACGGATGACCATTAAGGCCTTAAAATCAGCTGAAACTGAGGAATGGGACATTTTGACTCAATAAATGCGAAATGTTCTTGTTTTTGGTATGCGTTGTCGGTTACACGCGTGCCGCAGAAACCGTGGAGGTCCTACACGTTATTGAAGTTTGTTAATGTTTCTGAGAAGACCAGTTTTGTTATTGAAACTGATGATATTCCGTTGTTCACTTTGTTTTTCATACTGGAACGATATAAACAAGTGTTGTATTTTTTTTCCTTTTTATGTGCTGTTAGGAGTATGATATGTAATGTAATCTACTTTTATCCATTATAACATCCAGAGTTCCAATATACGCTAAACTTTCTGTGAGCGGTATATAATATCAGCGTTCGCACATAACACCACCACTTCCGTATCATGAAGTTCGATGCAAAGTGATTGTGAACTGCTCAGATATTTTCATAAGTTTATTAAGTTTCGACAAAATACTTTGGTGTGGTTGCAGGTTTTCATGCACTCACACAATATCAAAATATTCAGTTTTCTTTCTTATGTGCTATGTATAAGCCTAATATTTGCAGGACGCTGCTAGTGTTTCAGATTCACATGAATAGCATTAAATCTCCGTTAATCACTTGAGACGCAAACAGTGTAAGTAAATATACACCAGATGTTCGGAAATTAAACGTCCAAACTTCAGGAGGTGATTCCGTGTGAAAAACCAAGTGGAAGATATAAAGGACACCATATACCTAAACGGAATATTAAAGAGTATATGAGCCTGTGAAATCTGGGTTTTTAAAACGTATTTTGCTGAATGCCTTGTACTTTCTGCCCGCGGTAGGGTTGCCGGCACCTTACCCACACTATGACCCACAGAGTTAAATGGAACACGACCGCTTGGCACGCTATGGAACGTGAACTAGTGGAGAGCAAGTCCTTGATGTAATGACATATCACTTCCTCAAGCCGAATAGTGCGCACAGACCGAGGACAGCCACCATTACGCATGCGTATCTGCAACATGGGAGGCATAAGTATTCTTTGCAGCGGACTTCGTAGGCGTTGTACAAGGCATTCGGCGGAAATACGTTCTCCAAGCCCAGTTTTCATAGGCCCATATCTCCTTTAATATTCCGTTCAGGTATATTGTGTCCCATATATTTTCGACTCTATTTGTCATAAGGAATCAACCCCCGTGGTTGGGGCGTATAATTTCCGAACAGCCTGTGTAAACACACCTCAAGAAATATTTGCACTGCCTGTAATTTGGTTGCTCATTAAGTCTGTTTGCTGGGACATTAGGTGTATTGCAAAGAGACATCGGGATGACAGGCGTAGTATTCTGTACACGCAGTGTGTATTGTTTTCGGTGTAGTTAGTGACGAACTTACTGCCGTTGGCTGTCGATATTATCAAATTACAACATGTACATTTTAAATCTATAATATAGCTATTAGTTGTTGTGTTTGTATAATTAGGTAAAATAAAATTATCAGACTTACCATTGACATAGTATTGCAAGGGAATGTGCACTAACAGATGTAAAACGAACGTTTTCCAGATTCTCCTCCACATCTGAAAAAAAAAAAGCCACATGTTATATCTCACTATTTTTATGTGTACAATATTATATATACGCTTTCAAAAAATTAAGGATAATTATTCTTTTACGTGGTATTGATAAAAAGAGTTAAAGATGGCTGTGTTTCATTAGTGGCCGAGACAGATTTATGGTTAAGGTTTTAGCAATATCGGCAAAACCGTTCCTTCAATTAGCTCGTTAATGTGAAAGTTTTTATAAACGATTAAATTTGTTATCATATTAGTGGTAGGGAAATAGGAAGTCTGGGCCAAGGGCATCGGGCATCAGAGCCGGAGCTGACGGAGCCGCCATGTTGTTACGTCACTTCCACTTTTTCACTTATTTCCCTTGAGATTTCCCTTTTTCCCTTAAAATCGACTAAAATACACTACAAATTTCCCTTTTTTGTAAAATTTTATATTTTTCCCTAAAACTTCCCTTTCTTCCCATTTGCAAAATAAAGGATCCCCAGAAATTTCCAATTTTTCCCGGAGCAGGCGAGGTGGACTAACGACTCCGGCGAGGTGGGTCAGTGACTCCGAACCAGAAGCGCTTGACTCAGGACCATTGAGGTTTGACTTTGACCTTTGACCTAAAAACCTAAATAATTCCATAAATCCCAAAAAAAAAAAAATTTAAAAAATGGCCAAAAATGTATTACTAACAATTATTAAATATGCATTAAAGAATTAAATTCCCTAAGGTTCCCTCGTAACCCCTCTCACCCCATCAATTAGTCGGGAGGCCCCTACCCCCCTCGCCCATACCCAGTCAGCAAGCATATAACATTATTACTACTATTACCATATCAGATGCAGACTACCTCAACCTTGACCCCATGACCTTGAAAAAACTCGAGAAAAATACATAAAAGTCAACAATTATTATACATTAGAGACTATCGACAACATATTAGATGCGGACTATCCTGATCTTGACCCTATCACATTGAATGACCTTCAAAACAAAAACTCGATATAAAATTACATATAAGACAGCAAGCATAATACATTACAGACTACCAACGCCATATTAAATGCCGACTACCTTGACCTAGACCCCATGACCTTGATTGACCTCGAAAACAAAAACTCGTGAAAATATATAGAATACAACAAGCATATTACATTACGGACTACTACCACCATATTAGATGCAGATTACTTCGACCTTGACCCCACAACCTTGAATGACCTTAAAAACAAAAACATGTAAAAATACACACAATTCAGCAAGCGTACAATATTACAGACTACTACTGCCATATAAGATGCAGACTACATCGACCTTGACCCCATGACCTCGAATTATTTTGAAAACAGAAACTCGTAAAAAATACATACATGTCAACAAGCATAATACATTACAGACTACCAACACCATATAAGATACAGACTATCTCGACCTTGACCCCATGACCTTGAATGACCACAAAAATTTCGAGAAAAAATACTTAAAAGGAATTATGCTGGAGGCCAAAGGGAGATGTCGTTTCTTATATTTATAGGCATAAAAAACCTGTACTTTTCCACAGTATTAAAAATGTTTCAAATCGCCTGTATACCTACAAGCATGAAGCGGAACTTTGACTATTTGCATAATTTATTAAATATATTTTTTATTAAAAATTGTATGTTGTACAATTTTAAAAAGCATTTTTAAAATTAATTATATATAAATGTACATGTAGCACAACAGAACTTTTTATAACACTTATTTAAATTATATTTATTTTATATCTGTACCTTTTAAATTTAAATTTTATTAGGCCAAATTAGTTAAACATGAAATAAAACACACTTGATTTTTCCCCACACATTTTAAATTCAATTAATTTAATACAGTCACTCATGCCCTAAAAAAAATTACAATATTCTTCAATATATACGCGTTCTAATACATGCAATACCTAAGTCACAAGAGACCTGCTTGCAGCAAACAAAATACCGAGGTACTGATGAGAAATGCACTTCACCTTTACATATCGTTTTTTGCATGTCTAAGTAAATTGACGCTATGGCTGAACTGCGTACTGCACCAGTTACACAAATACTACATGCAATAAAGATTATTGGAACAATTAAAGCGCTCATATCGTCGTACATTGCAGTTGACAGTAAACGTCTTATCACAAAAGTGACACTGATGAAGAAATAGTGGTTCAGACAATGACTCGGGCAGGCCTGTTGGAGATGTATGTACTGGAGCTAAAGAAGCAGGTGACATCGGCAATTGTGTTCTCGATACCTCAGCAGAAAAGTTCGATATCTTCATTGAATATTTCGTAGATGTAACAGCTAAAGAAGACGTTGGTACTGTAACATCTGTTCATGATCGTACTGCTGGTAGTGATGTAGGTATCACAGCTGAAGAAGTCGATAGCACCATACCAATCTGAAATGATGGCACTGCACGGTGGAAGTAGATGCTGCTAGTGACGTAGCCATCGCAGCTGAAGAAGTCGATGGCGAGAAAACATTGGTGGGCAATATCCACTCAACTTTAACGTTTAAGCTAGCCGAGGCGATTCACCTTTCATGGACATCACTACGCGTAAGCAAGCCCTACGAAGTCATATTGATGTTCAATCGTATTGGACCATTAATACATTGTGCGAACACCGACCAGTCAATTACCGAGTTGTCACGTACAGAGATCAGAAATGCGAGTCCCCAAAAGTGCATGGTATTTTGTGGTAGAAAAATTCTTCAACAACCGAGCAACAGTCCCTTGTCATGTCTAAGGATAATCTGCAGTCACTTCTCGCACGAATACATCATATGGGATTTTCTCAGCATGATTCCGTTTACACAACATAATGGTCTTCTCATTGCCTTGCTTTAATTATTCTTAAAATTTTAAAAGCATATAATATTTTTCCCTGAGAGAAACAGTGTAAAACCTCCTGTTTATTGCCACATCTCTTTCAGATTGATGAGCAGTCTGATATTGGACAGAAAATGCAGAAAATCATAATTTGTTATTTTATAGAACTTGCGATTTTTTAAATGTTTTTCCCAACTGCAGGCCATTGTTATGGTTTTTAACTCATTTATTCTTACCCCTATTATTTGGCTAAGAGAAAGGGGGAAAAGGAATATTTTTCGTACTCTAGTTTCTCTGTGAGTTAGCTCTATTGACTTCAGTCTGTATTCACTTGCCTTAAGGGGCAGAAAATATCAAGCAGAGTATCCCACCTACTTCAATGCATTATCTGGGCAGCTCAGTGATTGGAGTAGATTGCGGCTCCATACATGATAGGTATTTTTGTGTAACAACCATTAAAAGACGGATATCTGATCTGGTCGACTTTGACTGCACAAAAGGTCAGAACGGTAATTGGGAGCACGAGGTCTATATCTTTTCGACAGTTTTCATGTTTGTAGCAACCTGTCGGATCTCTCTGTGTCTATATTGTAAAGAGGACTTTAAAAAGCCTGTGTTTTTTTAGTTACCAGAATCACTTTACCTCTGGGAAAGGCATGATGTAGGAGTTTTAGTACTTTACCTTCTATGCTTGTATTATGAATGCATTAATTTGCAGCCGGGAGTGTGAAGAGGTTTATTTTGTTTTTATGGCAGACAGATAAAATTGTTATTTATTTCCTAAGTACACAAATGCATCATTACCTGTTTAAGGGGTATCTGGGCATAACCACTATGTAAAAATTTAAACCAACACCAATTTATCCCAAGTTTAACATTATATCTTCGGAACCATTATCTGTCAATACAGCGAATAACACATTTCTTAGAATTTTCAATCCTTCCGTAAATATTCTAAGTAATGTTTGCAATTCTGCACTTAATCATTGAAGGAATATTTTGTATATTATTTCCTGGTTTACAGAACAGTAATCACAAGCACGGTGCACCACGG
Organism: Dryococelus australis; assembly: GCA_029891345.1. Taxonomy (NCBI): domain Eukaryota; kingdom Metazoa; phylum Arthropoda; class Insecta; order Phasmatodea; family Phasmatidae; genus Dryococelus; species Dryococelus australis. Next base: position 82,190,819 of record CM057009.1, on the reverse strand, counting down.
GGGTTTGATATCGCCATCTGGTACTGAGAGATGGTTGAGCCTTCCTCCAGCAACCGAAATATCACGAGTGATGAATGTTCTGCTGGCTGGAAATGGTGTGAAATATTTTCTGAATCTGTGAGGAAATGCAACTGCGAGAGAAAGGGAAGCAAATAGGGGAAGCTAGTCGACAGACAACATCCTTCATGTTTCTCACATATGAAAATCTAGAATTGTCCATCGGAAATCGAGCCTTGTTCACTGTGTTTGGGGCGACCAGACTGGCCTTTGCTCAAAAGCAAGACTCTTAAGTTTTTGAGTAAATGGGGCTGGAACCCGTGGCACCAAGTGGGGTTAAATATTCCTACTGTCATGCTGAATTGAGGTATTCTTAATTTAATTTGAGATCCTTCAGTTTTGTCGATTGTATGTGCTCGACTGTGAAGCTCATTTAATGCCCGAGGGAAATGCGCAGAATGCGGATTTTGAGACAATCTGGAAGTCTGACTGCTTTTCAGTTTTGTGGCAGATTGTCGCCTGGCCGCTCGTTCGGGACAATTGTAGTAGCCTGAGCATTTCTCCGAATTCGTTTGGCTGCCATACATCGAGAGAAAATAAACACTTTGCCCTGACAATAATTATGAAGTCTCCATGTCCTGTCACTATATCATCGAATTCTGCTACTGGAACATTGCCTAGTCACTCATGCACATGTACTGTGAGGATGGTACCTTCATTCAGCAACGGAGATTTTCGCATTCAACTCCGTACATATCAACTGAAGCAGCTGCTCGTGGTTTGTTGCAAGCCTATAAATTCTTATGTCTCACATTAATCCGAAAACAGTTATTCCTGGCAGAAAGAAAGACGGGGAGTATTATTTTTCAGCAAGAACACATACTCTCATAATGTCCTTTAGGAAACTGACCTCCCTTGCTCTAGTGTTTTGTGATTACTTTCTGTATGGGAGGTGGCCCTTTGTAATGTGTGAGACTAAAAGCCTATGGTTACAAGCCACTTCATATGAAAGTTCTGTTTCTTTTTTTCGTGACAATGTGCATGGAGTGTGTGGCTGACAAATGAAAATGTTGTACTACAAATGCATACATGTGTACAGAATCTGGTTACCTAACACCATGCAGATCCAGAACTGTGAAAACTGTGTGAAAGCATGCACACATGCATGTGTGCAATGTCTGGCTTTCAGGCATAGCATTTATCTTTTGCCTTTATTGTTCCTTTCATTTATATTTACAATATTTAAAAAATGCACTTATATTTTTTTGTAACATTGGATTATACATAGAATGCCCAAGCGGTCTAGGGCTGAGGACAAACACTCAAAATGAAATAATCTAAGACAATTGAACACATTTAATAAAATAAAACACTGAAACGTCTACACTTGCACTTATACATCTACTTATTTGGCAATGTGGCGCAAGTTGACATGGGATATGTCAATATAAAACAAAATAAGAATTCGACTCGAAGCAAAAACATATTAGAGCTACGGTGATGAAGGAGGGTGGAGTCTCAGCGCAGCTCAGGCGAGTCGTCCCAGGCGGTGATGTGCAGTCTCTGGCGTCCTCTGCTGAAGTCGGGCGTCCCCAGGCCGTGCATGGCATAATAAAGCAGCATTAATGTAGTGGGGAGAAGTCTCCGTCCACCAAGAAGTCAGCGCATGAGCAGTCTCCCACCAATGAGAAATCAGGGCGTGGAGAGTCGTCAACCAATGAGAGAGCAAGGTTAAGGCGTCAGCCAATGAACTGGAACTTTGCACACGGCTTCAAAAAGTGATGTCGAAATCATGTGATGGGAAAATAACGCGTGATACAGCGCGTGATTCCAGGAGTAATAGGACTAAAATATCATGAAAGCAGGACGTATTTCCTGTCAAAAGTGGTTAGCAATCGCAGTCACGCGGTGCTGAAATCACCGCAGGTCGTATCAGGGCGAATACAGCTTCCTGTCGCAGGCACCGAAAAACTTGATAGTTGCGAGAATACTTCGTTAAAATGTTCTCTCTCTCTCTGAACTGAAAACTGGCAGAGTGCCCGCGGCACTACGCATAAATATTTTATGAAATATATTTTCCCATGACTATTTATTTCCTGATACGTTTGTACATACTATGCCGTTTTATAAGGCATTTATAAACAAATCTTTTTGTGCACAATTTAAAGTATTTCGCATTTTAATTTTGGTAGGTGTAAACTTAATTAGTATCTGTTTTGAATACTTTAGTTATAGAATTGGTGATAACTGACATATTAGTTTCCTATTGAAGTTTTCAAGCTAGTTGGTCTCTCTGCCAACTTCAGTAGCTCGGCCAGGCTGGTAAGACCGTCGCCTCACGAACAGCGCAGGCGACAGTGTGGGCTGTGTCCCACGCGTGTTATCAGACCACAGATGCAGCCATCCGAAGTTACAGTTACGTCTTCACATCCAGTTACGATAAGTGCGTCCGTTCTGCAGGCTTCGGCCTCCCACGCGGTAAATTACCTTCAAGAGTGTACTTTTCAACTCCGTGTCCCATTAGAAAAGTGTCCTAAATGACGCCCTGAAACGACGTTTTCTTCATCGTAGTGCTACCTAGCTTCGCGGCCGGTATTACGTTAGTTTGCTTCGCCGCCTCCGCAGCACTAGCTTTAGCACCCTTCGCCCGACCGATGCCGTTGGCAGCGCGACATGCCCGAGCCTGCTGCAGACGAGAAACCGATGACTTTGCTGCGCTCCTGCTGTCTTCACCGGTATACGTGAAAGATGTAGTCCATTGCGACATTTTTAACTCACTACAATGTAGGACGTTACAGCCCTGTATGATAGCATATGTAGCTAAGATTTTTTTTTGGTGATGTAACAGCTGTTGGCAACGTGACGCTGTTCTACGTCTAGCATCTATTAAACCCTTCCAGTTGGGGAAGTTTGACTCTTTTGTTTTACCGTCATTATCGTGGACAGGACCGATAGTGAATGTTTCGCATTGAATTTTGTTGCAGAGGGTCAAATTTTCGGCTCCAACTTTTGGCTTCGTCTTTTGGCCCATGATTTTCTCTTCAATTTCCTCTCGTGAATTTTTCTGAGATTTTTCGAGTTTCGCCATGTTCCAGTGAACGAGTTACACCACTGCTGCAGGCGGCAGCAATCAGACGCGGTGTTTACGGTGCTCGGGAATGGACTGAGCCAAAGCAGATATGACTACCCATATTTCAATTTATTACCTTTGAATTTCTAATGATGCAATTTTTTTTTGTATAAGCACATTCAAGTGTTCAGATCCAATACTGTCGCATCTTTAAATGAAGAAACTTTATTTTATTTATTTTTTGTTGATGTATAAATGAAGGTAGTAAAAAGTGAACAGAAAATAATATGATGTTATTTACAGCTATTAATATATAATTTGCGAGGTGCCTCCTCGTTTTAATATCTCGTCTTATTAATTAATTAACATTTTGATGATTTATTAAAACTTTTATGGTCAAAGTATTTATAGTAAATTTTCTAATGTGAAATAAATATTTTTTGTTTTAACAAAAGGATATAATATACGGCTGTGTCACCAAATCTTTACAGGCCTTGTTTGCTTTATTTAATTTAGTGATCCTAGGTATAACATAATTCCTTTAACCATAATTATTTTAAATATAAATGTTGGTTGCGGTCAGAAAATAATTGTTCTGCTTGCCACTATTCCCGCATACTTTGCTTTTAAATTTTGGATTTCGTAGCATATTTATTGTTTTTAACAAGTGGCAAGGGATACAATACATTGGTATCTACATATTTTATAAACACTTACTTTTTTTACAATAAATGCTTTTAACATTTTCGGGTGTCATTACTGCTATATTTCTTTACAACCAAGAATATGACAGTATACTTTTTTTCCCTTATACACCTAAAGGCAACTGAACATAATGTAATGTTTGATCGCATTTGTTTAAATTATTCAATTATCAATCGACTTTACTGAAAGAGAGACACTGCAAATGTGTTACTGGATACCTTGTGTCACCCACATGCTTTCACTATGCACAAATAAAACTTAATTTTTACCTCATCAGTAGCATGTGCTGCACTGTCATTGGGTTCTTTTTGTCGGAATCATGGTCCTTCCACATTCTTGTCCCTCGAGCTAGTCTTAAACTCGCAGAGCAGGTTGCTGCACGTCGTTGTCCACAGTAACACATAATCGTCTTTAATGTGATGGGTTATTAGAAGTAGACATATGCTGATTCGGGCACAAAGATTTTAATGCTGTGTATCGGTGGATCGAGGAGCTATCTTGGAATTCCCCGTTTCTCTCAGAATCACTTGTTTCAAATCAAAAATCGCTTCATAAATAAAATATTTTACCCAAAAATTGCCCCTTTTCCTTAAAAACTTACCATTTTCCCAAAAATTTGTGATTAAAGTGCTTATTCCTCAATGTGGCTGACTGCAAGCCTCATTTTTGCAAAAACGAGCTAATTCATATGATTTGAAGTGCTTCAAATTCCTTCTAGACTAAACAATGAGGTATCTGAGAAGTCTATAAAATAAAATAATTTCAATAATTACTTTTTAAATTAAAAAAATATTCTTTAATTTAAAAAATTTAAGGGCCTAATTATTATGTGTTATTTATCACCGAACTCTTCTTTATAAGGCGCCTACGATGGTGATGTCATAACATAATTTTGTTTTTGTACTTCATACTCTCTCATTCCATGTCGTCTCTCTCGTTCCATCTCTTCCTCCATTTCCTTCCTTTTTCTCATTTCTCCTTCCTTCTCTTTCTCTATTTCTATCTTGTTTCCTAATTCCTCGCATTCCTTTCTCTCTTTCCTTTCTCTCTTGTCTCTCTCATTCCATATCCTTATATCTTGTCCCTCTCTTGTCTTTCACTTCGTTTGACCACCAACTTGGTTTTTTTCGTTTGTCATTTGTCTCTCTCTCTCTCATTACATCTATTTATCTCTTGTCTCTCAATTCGTTCTACATCACCGTCTACGCATTTCCTTCATCACCTGATAGAGTGCTCAATTCTCCAGTGTGTTTATTTATTTACAAATTTAAAGATGCAATTGTCTGTACACAAGAAGGTATATAAAAATTATTTGCAAATTACATTCCTGGCCATACTCTGTAAAAATATTCGAATTCTAAAACTTTACAAATAAATTTAATTGATGCTTTTAAAATGTTTACTTTATTCAATTTGTTTTTACTGTTGTATGAAAATTAATTCGCCTAGCCATGAAGCCAAGCACACGCGCACCGACAGGTATGCAAGGCAGATGCACCTGTTTTGACAGGCCAAGAGTATTGGCGACGTCCATATGAAACTGCCGGTGGTGTGAAGTCTTGTCAAAACAATAGTGAAATGATCAGATATCTAGGAATCGATGAACTTATAAATAATTAAAATTATTTAAATTTATCTCATTTATCATTATAAAAATGCCTAAATCTTTAAAAATGCAGTAAAGTACCTCTAATATGCATTTTTAATATAAAGTCGATAAAAAAACATTTAAATTATAATAATTTTTCACTTTAAAATGAGAGCTGCTAACATTAAAAAAAAAGAAAAATTTCTAATATAGGTATGGGATTTGAACTATAAACCTCTTAGATAACAGTAAATCTCTTCGACCACGGGACCACTGACCACTGACATCACACTGTAACAAGTGTTTAAAAGTGGTATAGAAGTGTCCAAACGAAGAAACTGCAATCGCCTAGAAAAATTTCATTAATGTATTAAACATTTCATTTTAATTTGTTTTATATTGTACTAAAATTATACGTAGACTACAGCAGAATAATGCAAAAAGTTCTCTCAAATTCATATCTGATCTCCTCTTGTCAAAACTCTATAATACAGAATGACAGTACTTGTTAATTATGCATTATCTTGAATGTTTTATAGGCATAATTAACAAACTCGGGTTTTTTTAAAATGTACGTTTATGTGACTAAACCTAGTGCCATCATATTCTATATATATATATATATATATATATATATATATATATATATATATATATATATATATATATATATATATGAGAATAAGTAGGCAGGCTACAACACCAGCAAGAAATTAATTTTTGAAAGTTTGAAAGAAAATTACATACATATTTATTTACATACGTCAGACTATAAACATAAAAATAGAATTCTTAAATACTCCGCATCATTCACATAGTGTCTTTACAGCATCATGGTCACTTTTCATGTAGTCCTGGTGAATATACTCTTATACGAAACTCAAGACAGTATATGCTAGCAGGCATCCAACCAGAACCCATGGCAAAATATATATTCTTCTTCTTCAAGACAATGTTTTTCTTTCAAGGCCTCTGCAGCCTCTGGGATACTATCAACATTGTACAGTGCTTTATTCTCAGTCTTTAATGCTCGGCGGCTGATGGCTTCATTCAAAGGCTGAGGCTTTTCGTAGGTACACTCAAGCCTAACAATATATTTTATTGGACATCTAACTTCTTTTGTTAATTGATTATCACTTGCTTAATGTGGTCCAGGTTTGAACATATGTCTTTGGTACCTACGAAGTGGTTTCCAGTTACATAATTATTTAAAGTACCCTTAAATGCTTATTGTTTGTGTTAGAATCCGTTTGACGTGGTTTCGCCAACAGCTAGTACAGGCCGTTTCTTAGCTGCTGAAACTCGACCTTTACAGCTATCGCTATGTCTCTTCAGCTTATCGTCACATTTGAGCAGACTCTTGCACTTGATGCACTACTGCATAGCACAGAAGACCCCTTCACAGAAGAAGTATTATCATGCTCTCTTCCACCGTGGCTGTAGGCAAATATCTTGTTCCAGTAACAGCAACGAAGCCTTGACGAAGTCGTCGATGGATGCACTGCTATAGGTGTCCCATCCAAAGAAGTCTACAGCATTGTGCCAACATCTTGCATTGATAAACCAGCAACATTTTGGGTCTATACTATATTCCAGTTGCTTAGACGAGCTGAGATGAAGTGTCTTTTACAACTGCCACTGTCAGTCTAAGCTTCCTTACTGGAAAACAGCTGCTTATATACTCGGAAGCAGGCACCTTGACATTCAGTGTTCCACCCACTCTAAACGTTTATAAAAACTATAGAGTTCAGACCAGCGGAAACACAAACATCCCTGCCGTCAGCGCTGCCAACCAACACCAGACGAAATATTCTCATTGTTCATACCTCTCACTATAACTCAAGCATGCCCCAACCATTTAGTCCTGACTGACCTTACCAAAAAATTTTCTTAATGCTCTTTCTTTCTTCTCTACTGATCAACCCCAGCCGAATATATACTAGCCACTATACCACCATACCAACCAATCATCCATTATATCCCAAGTCATACCAGATCACCCAGCACCCCATCTCCTACAAACAGAAAGAAATCAGTCATTCTAATCAACCGCAGCACACACTAAACCAAGAACAATATCCATGATAACTCAAGTGTACCAAGCAATTACATAACTGATGTCAGTCCATAACATAACACCAATTCTACTTGTTCTAATAACTAACACTAGTTATACTTTACCAACCATACCACCCACTATAACTCTAGCATACCTCAACCACTCGTCCACACAGATCACATAAAACAAACATATATCTCATACCAGTGATACAATCAACTTTCTCTCATACCATCCACCATGCCGACTGACACTAGTCAAAATACGCTGACCACGCATACCTCTTACTGTAATTCAAGCATACCTTAGCATTACAGGAGTAACCGACACAAACATACTGCCCACGCCATTTGACATACAAACAATCTCTAGACAGATGTACTGGGAAGACATATAATCCAAAATACCAACCATACAATCCGTGTTAACCGAATTATATCAAGCAAATATACAGTCTTGACCAGTCTACAACACACATATTCTTACAATCTGTCAAACTAACATAATTTAATCTATTTTGTCCAAAACAGCTAACCTACCTTAACCTACCAAATGCCAGAAAAAAATCAGAAATAACCTACCATAGTCCAGATAAAAAATATACTTATCCTAAGCATACAAATGTCCTACATGTCTAACATCATTTAAACCACTTAAGAAAATTTGACATGTCCAAACATTAGAAATGCACTCTAAACGGACTGTGAACAGTCAGCACTTTGAGTAATCGTCACCTTACAATTACATATGAACAGTTGGATCAAGCAGAATTATATTGAAAAATTTAATGTAGCCAAAATAGAAAGTCAGACACCATCATGACTTCCCAAGCAACCATACAATCAAGGCCAACCCATATCACATCTCTTACCACCTGAAAACGTAACATAATCGACTGATACAAGTCACCATGTTATGATGTAACCCAAACATAATATTGGATGCAGATGACTCTGTGAATTTGAAATCCCAAAAAAATCTTTAAAAATGTAAAAAAAAAAATTACCGAGTTGCCATGTGATTGCAGCTGGCCAATCACATGAGGTGGTGGAGGTGGGGGTGGTGATGGCAGTGGAGTAATTTGGAATATTTTGGAGTCTTTTGGATTCATTTAGAGTCATTAGGAGTAATTTGGATTCATTTGGAGTCATTTAGAGTAATATGGAGACATTTTTGGAGTCATTCGGTGGTAGGGGTCGAGTCATTTAGAATAATTTGGAGTCTTTTTTGGAGTGTTTTGTGGGTTGTGGTGGTGGTGGTGGTGGTGGAGTCATCTTGGAATAATTTGTAGTCATTTGATGGTTGTGGTGTTGGAAGTAATGGTGATGGCAGTGGTGGTGGTATTAGTGGTGGTGGTGATTGTTAAAGATTAATGGAAACAAGACTTTAAATAATTTTTTTGGGATTTTTTTTTTCGAATTTTTTGTGGTTTCAAGGCGAAAGTTCACCTGCATCCAATATGATGGATGGCTGACATCATAACATGGTACCTGATATCAGTCGTTTCTGTTGTGTTTCAGATGGTAAGGGATATTGTGATATGGGCTGTCCTTGAATGTTGGTTGCTTGGGAAGATGTGACGATTTGTGACTTTCATTTTGGCTATATTGGATTTTTAATATAATTCTTCTTGATCCGACAAATCATATGTAATTATAAGGTGAATGTTGCTCGAAGTGCTGATTCATCGCAGACTTTTGAAGTGCACTTCTTATGTTTGAACATGCCCAATTTTTTTAAGTGACTGAAATAATCCTAGACATGTAGGACATGTGTGTGTTTAGGATTAGTTATTTTTTCTTACTATGGTAGGTTATTTCGGATTTTCTTCTGGCCTTTGGTAGGTTAAGGTAGGTTAGGTTTCTTTGGGCTTTAGTAGGTTAAGTTGTGTAAGTTTGACAGATGGTAAGAATGTTTGCATTGTGGGTTGGCCATGACTAAACATTTGCGGTATACTTTGGTTAACATGGATGGAATGGTTCGTATGTTAGGTGATATGTTTTTCCAGTATTCTGTCTTGGATTGTTGTATGTCGAACGTTGTGGACAGTATTTGTGTGTCCTACGAACCCAACACCCCTGTGGTTTAGTATCACGACATGTACCATATATTTGACGTGTCGAACTGCCTTGTAAGACACGTCAAAATAACCGAGAGAGAGCATATTTTATAGTGAAATTATATCAACAGTTTTTGAGCCAAGCAACTATATTTAGTCAATGTTTATGTTATTCCTTTATGCAGCATTCTGAAAGAAAAAAACATAAAATACTAAAATAACTAAGCAACAGGCACACTAGAGAGTGTAAATCCCGTACGGTATATTAAAATAATTCAAACATATCACGATCAATTATTGATACCCAGGATACCGAACAAGACAGTTAAAGCTGTACCCAAAAATAATTCCAGACTACTAAGACCACAGAAACTACACGTGAGGCTTGCCATTAAACACACATGTTCTTCCGTATTGTTGTGAATCACCAGTCCTCCCACAGGTTTGAAGGCTGTAGCAGGGAAGTTGTGTAGGGACAAACTGCATGACCCCAATACCAAGGCAGTATGACTCAGAATGTAGATAACTATCAAGAATTATTATATAGAAATTATCAAAGCTTCTTTGGCACAGATACAACATTATTAATTCTATTCACAGATAAAGTGTGGAGTGAGGAGATCAAAACACTCCCTTTTATCAGAAATCACAACAATGCTTAGACCAAATCTCACAATACATATTGTAATATCGTTCTAGAAATATTTAATATGTCCTCTCATCTGCGAAACAAAAATAATACCATCTTAATAAGAGAATATCTTAACTGCACAGGAAGTGTAACAATTAAATACCTCATTTCCTATTACATTATAAGTATCCTTAAGCAATTATGGATCTTATATTTTAAGATCCATCATACCTTAACGATACTTAATTGATTTGATATACGAAAAGTCTTTGACTTTTGTGTCTATAATAGATAAGATGCAAGATAGCTGGACAACTGATCCCCAAATTTTTAAACCTCATTTTTAGGATAATTTCTGTAGGATTAAATCTAATTTTTTGGACAAAATATTAAAATATAAATTTACCAGTATCCATATACTTCTCGTTCAACTCAAAGAAAACATAGGAAATCACAATATTTTACCACAAACATAAAATAAAAAATATTGTTTGTAATTTTAAATAAATAGCAATCTATATAATGAAATATAGACATTGAACAAAATTCTATATCATATAAATATATATCTTTTGTGTCTAAATTTATTTCTTTTAAATAAATACCAGTATAAAATAATAACATAAATTAACCAGTATGTTAATATAAAATAGGAATATGTATTCATTGAATGTATACCAATACGTTGTTAGATAAAAAATACACAACTTTTTCCATTATAATCTCTACATTGCAATAAATGTTCGTAGTATGGTTTAACATCATACATAAATACATCGACACTTACTATGTCCCTTAAAGATCAAACACATTTGTGAATTAATTATTAGTTATTTTTAAACTGTTAAAAAAAAATTACCCAAAAATAATTGGGCAGAATGAAAGTTACTCATTTACGACAAAAATTGATTTTGGCACCACAAAGGCCATTATTATATTTAACAATTTCCATTAAAAACAATATAGTATTAAAATTTCCATTTAATCTAAAAATTAAGTGCCTTCACTAATTCTCTCTTTCAAGTAAACATAAGTGAGATTTCTTTCACTACTCAGTATTAAACTTCATATAGTTTGGCCTGGAACATTTTTATAAATTCAACACTTATTTTATATTTTTTTTTTATTTTACGATTACAGTTTATCTAAATAAAAAAATCAAAAGTATAAAATGGTATCCTGGAAAAGAAAGAACAATATAAATTAAAATTCAATACTAGTTTATAAGAAAGTTCATTATTTCGGTAAATAATATAAGTTATTGACATATATCTTCAAAAATTGTAATATGTATATTTTTTGTTAAAATTATTGATTGGAGTCTAAATTACAATCTTCTTTAAAAATGTTAATTATGTTTCATTTTTAGATCATCGTTTAATAGCTCTTATAAGTCATGGATTAATAAAAATGTTTTTTTAAATTCGAAACATTTATGGAATAAAACACATTTACAAATATTAAAAAACCGAAATTAATATTAGGATTTATAATTTTTATTATATCTGAAGCATTGAACCTAGCGGATTCCTTTTAAGTTTTGACACCTCTTTTCATATAATTTTTCTTCCATAGATTTTCTACTTGTAATTTTTTTTTAGCCTTATCATTCATTTTATATCCCAGAAATTATTTATGTGAATTATTCTATGGGTCAATAATTTTCTGTATTTACATTATAACATGTTCTCTTATTTCCTCTTTTGGTTCTCTAATTAATATATTGGAGTATTTTTCATCTCTTTAATCATTAATTAAATCTCCAGTGTTATTATTTGATGCACGAATCGACTGAACATATTTATATAAATCATCAGAATTCATTGATATATTTATTTTTCTTTTTATACTCTAAAGGGATGAAGGAACATGCAGATAACATTTTAGATTATTTTATAGTTATGAAAACTTAAAATGCGCTATCTACTTTTCTCGACCTGTGTTAAACTTATCATCATTATTTTGTAATACTCTTTTTAATCCACCTACAGCAAAACGGTTTTGCTGAATATATGTCAATAATAACGCCAATGTAAATAATAAAAACCTTCATATTTTCACCTTTATTAATGGTAGTCTTTAAGTATAATACCACATCTCTATCGTTAGTTAGCCCCTTCTCTTTGATTTGGATTTTATTTTCTTTAAGTTTTGGTCTATTTACATATTATATTGCTAATTGTTCTTTTCCTCGTTGTAATTTATAATCAAGATACTTTTAAATTGATTATAAAAGATCACTAGTTCCCCAATTTTAAAATAATTTTGCTTTTTCTTTCTTATTTGGTGACATAAGTGAATATAAACCACATTAATTTATAAATATGTTGTAAGGTTACATAATATAGCAGGTATATCTGGTGGGAATCTATATATTTTCATAAAATATCGTATCTTCATATATAATAATTTAGATAACTAGTCTTACATTGGTATATTCATTTGTATCTGCTATAACTTTCTTTGAACTAGGGATATTGATTTTAGGAGATATTAATATAATTTTACTATTATTGAATGCAAGGGAAATATTTGTCGTATCACTAATCGACTCAAATTACATAAGAAATATTTATGTATATATCAAACAGTTTTTTTAAATTAATAAAAGCAAATAAAAAACACCCAAACAGTCATTCAAGATTTCTTATCACATTACAATTATTTCTGTTTTTACCACTTACCATCATTCATTTTTCTGCTGAAGTCAATGGTAAAGAAACCTAATTATTTTACCCAACACTTGTAACACATCTCTTTGAATGTTCATAAAAGTATCTCCACAAACAATATCTCTTTAAATATTACTTTGATTTGTATAATACTATCGAAACAAATATTAAATTTTATTACTGGCTGTTACTAATTCCTTCAGAACTTTACTGAATATTTGAGCTACATAGAAAATATTGGTAATTTTATGTTTACCTGTAGTAAAATAATATCTTATTATATTTCAGTTCAAGAGAATGACACAATTAAATATAACGAGTGAATTATTTTCACATTCATATATAGGAATCATTTCTTCATAGTTATTTTTAAATCTACTCATTTGATATTTTAATTTTTGGGTTCCAGTAGAAAAAATTTTCTATCTACGTACATTTTGGTTAGTTCAAACTTTTTAAGCAAAATGTAATTAATTAAAATATAACCACACTATTTTCTATATAAAAATAGTCCTAACCTATTATTTTGTCTTTCTGCAATTAACTTGGCCAAATATTATTGCCCTAATATGGTGATTATTATTTTATTATTTATATTTCATGATTTTCTTGAGAAATCAAAACACTGCACTCTAATAAAATTTCTTAATTTTATACATAATTCTTTTATATAAATGATTAGTAGTAAGTATTTAATTTAACAATCAATTTTTCTTTATTAAATAAGAAACTTCATTATGATATTCATCATAATAATGATGACTCAATTGGTTTGAAAAGATTTCATACAACACATTTTATCAATAATACAAATAATAGTACTTTAATACTAACATATGTGAATAAAGTATTATTCGTTAACATTACTATGCCATAGATTTGTTGAAAGGGACTACCAACAAATTAAATTGAATTAATCCTAATCAACATAAGGAATAGTTTAAGGTTTCAAAGTAAATTAATTATTATATTTGAAGATAGATTATCTGAAATGCTAGGTACTGAAAGAAATACTATATACGTAAAAAAAATTAACAATAATTGAAAAAAATGCTGACTAAATTAAACGCTTTAATACTATAAATATTAATACCAAGTTGGCTGATGGTATGTTTAAACAATATTACCAATCTTATAAATTAGAAAGAAATATTATTGCCAGAAAACAATGTTTGGTTTAACATAAACATTGTTTTAAGTTAATAACTATAAATAGGATTGTCGTGTCTTAGAAAATTAGATATGAAAATAATAATTGCATAGATTTTAATGTCCACTTTAATTTGGAAGGAAAGAATATTTAATGCAATAATATATGATAATGATATATTTTATGATAGGTACCTTGTTTTTATATCTTCATTTAAATTTATTATATAAATTAATCTTTACAAATATTTAGTTCATTGAAAAATGTTAATATTTATATTATTATCAACCTATTCATTACTTTCTACCTCTTGTACATCTTGTATATCTTCAACTTCACGAATATTTATTATAAATAGCAATGAAAACATATTAAAAATACTGTCCACTTTTAATTACTTTATACATCTTTTTAAAACTATATTAATATGGTAATGTATATATTTTATTTTCCGAAACGATTCTATAATATCACAGTCTTCATAATTTATAGCTATTTTATTATTTGGAGCTGTATTATTGTCGTGTTTATAATATAATATTGGGTTAGTTTTTCTGAATATTTTATTCTCTTTTGACAGAGGATCTTCACAATATTCAATGTTATTTCTGTTATTTCGTTTTTATAGCAGATTTTTAATGCCTTTCGACTTTTCACTTTTTTTTTCATCAGCTTTGAATGCATACAATTTTGCTCCTTATCCAAAAAATTCTGTCATAATTTTTCAATTACATTCATCTGTTACATTACTTTATTACATTCTTTTTATCTATGATGTATTATAGAGATTATGTTTTAGATAGTCACTTGTCTCAAACTTAACTTTTATTTCATATCTGTGTAAAAATATTCAGGTATTTATTTTATATAATAACAACAGAGCCTTAGTAACAAAATAAAATATTTTTACCATAATTTGGTTATATTATTTTATAAGCAAAGTGTAATATTAATTCTTTCTATGTTAGTAAGACCTTCATTTAAACATAAATTGGATCGTAAAACTTTAATGAAGATTAACTAAAAATTTCTGTAAAAAATATAGTATCTCTATCATAAATAGGTTTGCAAAATAATTTTCCTAGTTTTCTCGACATTGTTTGTTAAATTTATATCTATTCATTAATTTTACTTTACATAATTTTACCATTAACGAAATTATATATTAATTTCTAAAAAAAAATCCATTTTAAATTGTTTGCTTGTTTGATCGTCTTTTTTTAAAATCAAGATCAGTATAATTTAAGCCAATTAATTTTTTTATTCATCTCTTTGTGAACATTTGTTCATTTTAAACCTTGTTCTTGGAGTAATTTCAATGTTCTGTAATACAAAACATACTTTTGTTTACTTTCTAGATATGTAATTAATTTATTGCTTCCTTCTGGAGCTAGTGGACAAAATTTATGTCCATTATGCAGATTATTTGGGTATTCTAAATCAACTTCCAAATGTAGACTCCTTCTGAATCATTTAGTAAATTTGTGATGTACTTTTTTATTATTTCTGTCATTTTACCATACTTCTTTGTGTACCGATTTGTTTTAACATATATTTGCATTGCGTTTATTGCCTACACACGAAACACGTTTTAAAAGAGATGGCTATTTCAAATCCCATAAAAGCCACATGATGGTAAAAGGAAATCCACGTAAGAGTGGTGGCCACATACCACCAACAACAGTTTGTGGTGAATGTGTGATGTGGCATCGCCCAGAACAAGTTATTTGGCCCTTTATCCTTGCAGCACGTTTAGAGAGCCATTAGTTTTTAACTTTCTGGCAAACGAGCTACCTCATCTGCTAGAAGGTATACCACTGAACACACGAGTCAACATCTAACATAACGGTGCCCGCCGCATTCTAACCACCGTGTTTGCCTACACCTCACCTACACGTTTGGTGTTAAGTGGATTGGGAGAAGCGGCCCTGTGGCATAGCCACCATAGTTAGCCGATCTCACGCCAGCCGATTTCTTTCTTTGAGACCACATGAAGTGTTGTGTGTACTCTATATATGTGGAAAACCGCGATGTTGTAGAACGAACATAGGCAGTATGCAACGTAATTAAAACCACTTCTGGCATCTTCCAGAGGGTCCTCCAGGCAACACATTGACATTGCAACATTTAAAATCAAGTATAGGTCCGCCATTTTGTGCACCTGCTTTACGTTAGCGTATGGAAATGTGTAACAGGCTGTCAATAAAGTATCGCAACCTACAATCGTCTACCTACTCTTTGTTACCACAACTTCTACAATACTAAATAAAATACCACTACTCGTCAGCTGGTACCTATTGTATGTATTGCTAACTGCCAAACTGCCAGGCATTAAAATGTGTAAAAATATGTCTAAACAGGGCGTCTCCGGACATCCGTTCTCAGACAGAAGTTGTTCCTCATCACATTACCTCCCACCCCTAGGAGTTTTTCGCAATGGTATTGTGACATCATATATTCGTAGGTATAAAAGCATTTCTTAATGAATAGATTAAAATTCTGATCTTTGAAGTATTTTGATGTTTCCCTAAATTTTCTTTGTTTCTATATTAATATTTTTACCCATGTATTTGCAAGAATCAATCATTTTCGCTCTAACTTCTCTTTGAGTTTGTTATTGACTGACACTTATTTCTCTTCATTACTAGGTACTAAATGTACATCTTATTTTTCTATCTCAAATTATTTGATAAAACCAATGATATATAAGAGATATTAAAATAATAAAGTGCTGCTCCTCGATAATTCCATGTTAAGTGATCATGGTCTCTAAATTTATTGTAAATTATTTTCAAGGTAATCGATTGATGTTTGACATTTATCTTTAAAAATTTTTTAGTAATTCCTTTTGTTCTTCATTTAAAATTTCTTTGTTTTCAAGTTTTGAATAGAATCATATTTTATTATTTAAATCTAACATATCTTTAACAAAATTTTGTTACACTTTGAGGGTATCCTCACAAACATAACATATTTTTCCTTTGTCAAACAGTTAATTATTTCCGAGAAATATTTTTATTATGATGGTTTTTCTTAAGTTTTTATAACTTCTGTACCGATTCTTAACATTTCAATGCAAAGAACTGCTTCATTTTTGCCTACATATTCTATGGGTTCGTTATAATAATCATTGCCATACTTACACAATATGAACAATAAGTTTCTGGTATAAGTAATGTGCCTACATTCCTCAATATGAGTGCAATTAATTTTTAATGATTTCTTAAAAGCTGAGTTGGTAGGTAGGAATTTTCGTATTGTTGAAAAGCAATATCATAACAAATGATACCAGAAGTATATGCAACAGTAGCGAGACCATTATAAAGACATATGTGCCTTACCCGGTACTTCAACACAGAAAACCTTGTTCCATAAGCTAGTGAGCAATCAACTGCATTGAGGAAGTCGGATTCGAGCATCAACTTCGAATTAAATCAATCTAATATTGAGAATGATAGGGTTTACTGAACTAAAATATTTACAGGGCTGTCAGTAGAGCCAGCATGTATGCTTTGGCCCACTAGGTGAATAAGGTGTGGATGGAGCAGCTAATTTGCATAATGTTAATTTGTACATTATTTACAAATTAATTGATTAATTGCAAATTAATTTTATTAATTAGCATAATTGGATTAAATAATGGTTTTATCAAAGTGCTTTGATCAAATTTCTTTGATCAAATATCTTTATCATATTTATTTGATGTATTATTTAATTTTAATTGTTGTTCAAAGGGTAAAGTAGCATAAGAGTGATGTTAGCCGAGTAGTATCGATATGTACTCTGTGATTTCTGGCAGCCAAATGAACAGGGAGGTATGTTGTTATTGGGTATATAGGTGTTGAGGTTGGTTGAATAGTGGCATAAGTTACATTTATTTTTATTATTTGTTTGGAGATATGTTGGAGCACTTGTGACTAATATGCGAATAATGGCAGTGGGGCTACACGTACATCCATGCCACTCTCTGGATGCATACTGAGGATTTAACAAATTAAATAAAATTTATATACAAGAGAAATATTTCCTTCTGTTTAGAAAATTAAAGCAAATTCTATTTAATAAATTAAATGAAAATAGCCAACTTATGTTCAAATACCCAATGAAGCAAATTAAAGAATTACAGATCACAAAAAAAAAATTTTAATCACTAACCTTATTGACCAATATATACCAAATGGACCACAAAATTATTTCCCTACAAAGACACAAGTGACTGATCTCCACTTTAATTACACATTTACTACACATAACACGAAACATTAAAAAATTATGCCATTAATTTGTCACAAATTCATAAAACCGACAGAACTACAAGACTTTAACCATGTGATTACCAAATGAAACACAAAAAATTTATTTATATTGTAGTCACAAAACTAATTCCCTATCAAATGCTAACTAACTGAATTCATTAAACAAAGTTAATTAAATAAAATAATCAATCACATATGAAAATGAACCAATAATGAATAGCTGTCATAAATTCAATTATAAGCATACGAAATATAGTCAACATAGCAAAGTTTCACATCAAAACTCACCAGAACTCCCCAGAATAACGAATATTAACATCCATGGAACCTAAGCACACATCCTTCACTTCGCCGACATCGGCTCTCAAGAGCAAAACATAATCGGAATGAAGTATTCTAAACATAGAAATGCAAATTTGTACAAACACCTAACACACAACGAAATACATGTTAAACCAGACGAATGATCTTTTTAATATTTCACCTAATGACTTACAAAAATGATTGATTACACTAAGAAATTAATTGTAAGACCAAATCGCAAACGAAAACCCACGTATAATATTAAAACTCACTCACAATATAATTAAACTGCATGCACGCAATTTATGAATAAGACAAATGTAACTATCCAAGAAAATCACTTTGGTCTCACCACACATTGAAAATGCACTACCGCAATCCTGCTCTTAGAAATACGTTATGAGTCGGCATGCACCGACTTTACAAATGTTTTCTGATATCCTGCCGTACGCCGGTGAGGCACATCTCTGTCACTCCAACTCACCTATCGCACACATTTCACGCAAATGTATAATAAAAATTAGTCAATTAATGAAACCTAATAATTATCTGAACATGTGAGAGAAAAAGTAGCATGTTGTGTAGGAGATGGCATTACTACTCCATGCCTTGCATATCTCCTGCAGGCAGCTTGGCTGCTCGCTTGGAACTGACTTCTCCCGCGACCAAAATTTTCGCCGATTAACCCTCCACCCCTCCTCCATGCTCCTGCTAGGGAGAAGGGACCTACCTGGTTACCTCAATTCCTCATGCCTCCAAGACAGATCTGGCACCGCGGCACCTCCCCACCTGCCTGTGAAAACTTGCTCGCCAAGGAAAATTCAGGTACTAGTAACAGATTTAAAAATTGAAAGAGTAATTCCATTAAATCTATAGAAAATCAAATTTATTCCATAAAAAGTAATTTAAGTCCAAGAAATTCTAAAACTTTAACCCAAATTTCAAGTAAATATCCCACAAACACGGGCGTATTTGACAGGTAAATGAAATTAGTAATTCCAAAAATATTTTAAAAAAGATTATACATCCGACATACTGTTTTCATGCGAAGCAGTCTTCAAATGTTTTTGATACCTACCACGATTCGACAAACATCCAAACGAACGTATATTTTCTAAAATAAGTTTTTGCAACTAGATTTACTACAAAACTGTAAGTATTAAACCAAAATTGGTATGCAAAATATATAAATAAAAACATAATTAAAATAAAATGTAATCGACAATCCTGAGGAAATATAAATATTTCACATTGCAGTTCCAATTCAATATAATTGTAAACGAGAATATCTATAGAATGCATTAAATTGTGCAATAATCCTGTTAATTTGTGTTAAATTACCTTCAGCTTCCGCATGCCTGCCGGAGCAGTCACCTTGGAGCTCTGCTGGGATTACGGCTGGCCACCCCCTGTGCTCACCTGCATGAGTGGGGTCCAATTGGGTCTACCTGACCTGGGTTCTGGTCTCGTTCGAAGCCTACTTCCTTTGCTACTTGTTATTATGTAAGTAAATGGAGTTAACATTGAGTGATTTTTAATACGGTTTCGTATAGTATTAACATTTTAACAACTTTTACAATTGTTCAACATATTGCACTTAATTATCACATAAATATTTTTTAAAAAATCGATTGATTGGTGGTAGTTTTTACTGGGAGTTTAATTAAATTAGTTTTACTTTATTATGAAAAGCTCATTAGCATTATTTTTACCGGTGTTTTTCGTAACATTGATCAGCTATTTCGGTAATTGGTCAAAATTTTTATATTTTTTCCCGGGACTTTCGTAAATCTCTTAAATTTTCTTTACAGATTGTAAAATTTTTTAGAATTTGCTTAAATTTTCTTCTGGTTTGTTAAACTATTTAAAATTTGCAAAAAATATTTAGAATTTTGTTAGTTTTAAATATTTTAAAGATATTCTGGATGAGTTTAGCTATGACTGTAAGTATGAGTGTGGGGAAATGTGTTGGAAAGGATTCGAGGTAGGTTCTTGATGTATTTTTGAGAGTTTTTAATTGAGTAGAGAGAGAGATACTCAATATCCGCCATTTGTTTTCACAATGGACAGAAGGCCATGACAATATCACGAACTCAGGCTCTTCCTACACTATGGAATACTCGCAAAGATATATTATAACTATCTAGATTATAACTCCAAATACTTAAGGAAACAATTATTGAGTAGGTGTATGACTGCGAGGATGAGTGTGGGGAAAGGTGTTGGAAGTGATTCGAGGTGGGTTCTTGATATATTTTTTACAATTTTTTGTTAGTTTAAATAATTTTAATACAATTTGGGCAGGTGGGTATATGTTTGCTTGGGTGTGAATTATGGAACCACTAATTCAAATGGAGAACTAAACAGCTTATGTAAGGCTTAAGCAGAAGGCGCATAACCCTGTCTCCCTAAGACTGTTCAGGATGTTATTGTTTGGCAAAGTATGTAAGATTGACGAATAAATGTATCTGAGTATTTCTAACCATTGTGGAATGATTGAAAAAAGTTTGGGTGGGAAGTTTTAAGAAGGTTATTTCCTTATTTGGTTGTAACAGTATAACATGTTTGGGTTTTTTAGAAATTTTACAATTTAAATAATTTTTAAATATTGTTTTAAATTTCAAGTAAGTGTTTTAAAAGGTTTAGTTTTAGAGTGTAACAGATTAATTCCCCTTGCTAAAATTTTCAGATGAATATCATTATTAAATTGATAAGAAATTTTAACAGTGTCAACTAATTTTAATGGTGTTACACACTTTAATGTTTTACAGTATTAAATATTTAAATTTTTGACAATGTCGAGTAATTAACATTATTTTTTTAAAAAATTCGATTAATATTTAAAGTATTGTCTTAAACAAATTGTGTTCAAGGACTTGCTTAAATTCAATACAATGATGATAGGTAAAAGTATTAAATGCATTGTAAATGCAGCTCATCTCTTACAAAGCGCAAAGATCATGTGTGCCATGAAGGATACGTTTGATGCGAAACACTGTGAATCTCAGCGCTGGCAGAGCATCAGGCGACTGGCTTCAGCATGCTATCCACAGTGTCGCTGGAGAGGAGGGAGAAAGGGGAAGTGGAGGCCATAACTCTTGGGGTGTCGCTAAGTGCAGGCGCATGGAAAGGGGAGCGGCATTCAGTGCACACATTGCGACAGTGCTGGGAAAGAAGGATGGCAGGGAAGTGAGCATGTATGGACAGGCAGTCACATGTAGGGGGAAGGGGAAGTCGCTGGGCCAGGTCTGGGAGCTGGTTCTATGCGGCCAAGTGCCCAAACTCGCTCCCTCCTTCCCTCACCCTACTGTTCTCTCGCCGACTCGACTCTTTCACACACATCACAGTGCACTGTATCCCTCCAGCACCCTATGTTTCCTCACAAGCCATGTTTCACCCAGCTCCAACTGCCTCACTTCGCAGTGCACATCCCAGCTCGCCTCCCTCACCACCCGGACCTCCCAGAGACAGGTTTTTTTGTACACAAGAACCAATTCATTGTGTTTCAGTGCCCTTTGGTAAATCAACTCTCTTGTTTGCTGGTTTTCAAACACAAGACTTTAATGCAGTAAACATTAACAATTGCATATATTGGAATTTGGCTGATCAAAATAATATTCCAGTTGTTAGAATGAGAGAATGAAACTTGCATAGTTTGGTTACTGAATACATATCAAGTAATTTTTTTTGTTTTTGTTGTGTTGATATATTTGTTCAAGATGAATATATAAAAAGATCACACCCACAAATATATACTTGTTCCTCATAGAAATGAAGTGTAAACTTATGATCATAGATTGTTAATGTAATACACTATGTTTTTAATTTTATGTAAACAATGAATCACTCATTTCTTTAAATAATGTATTTTATATACATACAGATGTATAGTCTGTTTGGTGTAAAATGAAGCAAACTTTCAGTTTGAAATACAATTTATTATGTTCCACTTTTTCAAACAAACACAATATTTATATATATAGAAATCACATTCTTCATAAGACATTAATTCACATATACAAAAAACAAACAATATTCTTTTTAACAGACATTCAACTTTGAAATGATATAGTTGATGACTTAGTAACCCTCATAGTTAGGGATATGATGTTGACAACATTTTAGTTATTGTCACATGCAGACAAACTCATTATTCTCTCAAATATGTGAATTGTTTTTGTTTACAGAGAATACTGGATGAATTATTGATTCGCTGGTTGTTAGACATTTAAATTAGATATAAGCCACTATGCACCAGATGTTTCATACATTCTTGATGCAATTGGCTGCTTGATTTACTCATAGATGATATTATACCAGATGTTTCACACATCCTTGATGCAGTTGGAAGATTGATTTACTTGTAGATGATATTATACTATTTAAATACATCTTTGAAGGTGGCTGAGATGAATTTATTATGTTACTGAGCATTAAAAAAAATCTGTGAATCGGAGAAAGTGAAAATATTTTGCCAGCTCTCAAAAGCAAGATCTTGAGACCTGATGAGGGTGAAGTGATATGAATTATAGAACAGCACTGGATTACATGTCCTCTTATCACTAATAACCTTTGATTACTTAGTGTATGGGCCATCGACAATAACTTGTCTTTATTGGGAGATATGAATATATATTTGTGATATCAGTTGTAAAGTCCACCTGCTCCCACAAGCACTAAATTCTTCAAGCCTGCTGGCTAGATAAGGCACTATGTTATAGTCATCAACTACATTAACATATGTGGAATGTAGAATGGTGAGAGCTTGACTCTGAAAGTAGAATGTTTCTGTAGTGCCTTCCTCCACTGTGATGGTTTTCAGAAATTTGCAAGATAAATTAACACTAAGAGTTAAGGTCATAGTAATGTTGTAGTTAAATCTACCAAACACTTCCTACACCTTGAAAAAAATCTTTGAAAGTCTGCATCAGTACTAGTTTGGTCATTATGTATCTGAACATCAGTAAATCTGCCTGCAAACACAATGGCCAGTATCTCCTAATTGTGGCGTGACACAAACTCTTCACTGACAAACCAGAAAGCAATTTACTTCCCAGTCCTGAATAAAGGTAGCGACATTTTGTAGGAAATACAGTAGGTGAAGCAGGAATTTTTAAATTTGGAGCTAACTGTGATATAGTCTGTCGAGCTGATTGTGGAGCAGGCAGAGTAGGATGTGGAGGTAGAAGTGGAAGTGGATGCGGAGGTGAATGTGGATGTGGAGATGTATGTGGAGGTAAATGCGGAGGAGTTGGATGTGGAGGTGAATGTGGAAAACCAGTGTTGTAATTTATACAAGGTTTCTTAAAAATATTTCCCCGAGAAAATTGCTTCTGACAAAAATTTCATTGAAACCATTTTCTTGAATTTTTCATTCCATGAATCTGTAAATGCTTTACCACAAAAGCAACAAAGAAGATTATTACTTCTATACTATTTCAAGTCTAGAATGAATTTAACAGGTTCAAACCTTTTATATATAATTCTAGGAATCGCAAACTCATTCTTAAACAAAATATATTTTTAATGTATGGTTACGTATTAAATCACTTTCAAATTTACTATTATTTAATCAATGTTCCACCCACAAACCTTAATGTGCTACCACATTTAGATATTATTCTTAAATACACCCAGCTAATATTTCGTTGTCAGAATTAATTATAAGGTAATTTTACATTTAATACATTCATAAAGTCCATAAAAACACAAAAAGTAGTTCCAAACCATTAATTTTGTTACATCTGTATTACATTTTGACAACATTAGGTGTTTTACAAAAACACATTTACAGCATATCTTCTCCATAACAAGATTTGTAGTATTACCATATGTTTATTGTCTTTTAGTATTGTACATTCTGGTAAATCAGGAAATGTTTGGATGCATTTCTTGTATTTAGATACATATGGTAAACAGGAAATTTTGTCAGACCTAGACAAGATATTAAATCATTACAATATTTCACTCTCTGATGCACTTTGGATATTTTTTAATTTGACACTTGAGTTTCCAGAGATGTAAATATCAATTGGGTGGAAAAAAAAACATATTTACAAAGACACTGAAACTCCAGCATGCAAATAACTTGCTAATATTACTCTTCCATTTCATCATACATAAGCATATGACCTCATTTTCTTGACCTATCTTGCAAAGTATTGGTTTACACAAACCAAGTACATTTATATACTTATTTCCAATTGTTAGTCCACAATATGCTGTCATCCCAGATAATGCCATATTACTAATATAATATCCACTGGAGACTCAGGGTGAGACTCATTACCATATACTTCACCCCAGTCTGTTATCAATGCTCAATTGACCATTGATCTAGAGTTTTACTCTGCAGAGAAAAAGGTCAATTTATATCCCGATGTTTTACACAATTGTTTGAATGAGCAACAATTGTATTTTTTTAATATCTGTTACTTTCCCATTCGACATACTTTGCAAAATTCATTTTTTATTGTATCCAGAAACACATATATCACAATTATTTATATACTTCTTGCAAATATCTTCTATTTTCTCATACTCCACACAACCACATTCCCAGGTTAAATTGTGATGGTGTTTGGTAACCTATCTATTTGTTTTCTTACATTTAGGACTAAGATATTTCCAGTGGAATGGTGGTTTCAAGCTGAATACCATTCTGTGTTCTTCTAAATCAGTAATAGCCAATTATTTAATGATAACTTTTAATCTGGGGATTGAAATCCTTGCACATTGCAAGGATTGTTAATTCTGTGTCTTGTTAAATACTGGCTCAAGTCATTATATTCACCAGCTTATCTCTTAAATTATAGCTTGCCAATCTATCATGAATCATCAATGCGTTAGCTTGCATATTTGCCAGAATTGGTGCATTTGCAAAAATTTTAATTCATCAATCAATTATAATATTCCTAATTGTATTGTTTTGTTTGCTTATATCAAATAAATAACCTTCCTCTGGTTTCTAAGTGATTGTGGTTCTAGGATTGGTGAGCTTATTTTGTTATAATACATTTCCTGGAACATTGAGTAGATATGGTATCAAATAAGGAATTCCCCATTTCCAAAGTTCGTATTTAAATCCGTTAGGGATAACCTTGACTGTTTAGGTACAGTTTAATATTTTTCACATCACAATTATCGAATACTGATCTAAGAGCTTTTAAATTGTTGTGTCGATTAGTTTGAAAACAAATATAAATAAATAATCTTTTTTTCAGATGAAAAACTTGATTTAACATTTCATACTTTTTTCTGATGTTGGTAAGTTTCGGAATTTCTTCAAAGCTCATGATCTGAATGCAATATCTAGATTCTTCCCTTTTTAGATATATAAAAAAAATTTACACTGTATGATTCAAATGTTACACCAGCCTCATTATTAGTTGTGTTGTATATAACATTCAAATGCATGTTACCATATAGAATAACTAATTCTTATTCAGCATTTCATATTATATAATTATAGTCTTCGGCAAATCCAAGTATCATGCTTAACAGTATAACAACTCTTTATTTTCTGCTTGGATTAATTTATAGCATAAAATTACTAGCATTGCTCCACCCAGCCATTAGCCCTGTATAAAGGGTGTTTACAGTTCCCAAAATATAGTTCTTTATCAGGGATGTAATTCCAACGTCCTGTGTTTGGTCTATTTCAACACCATCGAGCAGATATGCAATTCTATCGATTCAATCAAGTATTCCATTTCTCACTATTCCTATGTAAATATTGTGCTATTGTATAGCAATCCTTATTTCCGATGCAAACCTACACAGACTTGCCCAGAATGGTTCATATACATGCATTTCTGTATTGGTGATTTCATCTTCATAACTTATTGGTTCTTCAACATTGAGTATGTCTTCCATTTATATTAACCATATATACTAATTCCTTTAAAAACAGTTTGTTGTCCTCTTAACTTTACTGGTAACTAGTTTGAAATGAACATTTTTTTATTCTGCTTACATCTTTTTACAGTTATTTTCTTCGAAATATGTTTTTTAGAAACCGTTTTTAAATTAACCTAATATTTTATGTCCGTATTGATTATTATACACAATACCAATTTTGATTGTAATAAATGCAGAATGCTAGTGTTTATATATCCTTTTTTTAATGTAATCGAATGGTAATTTCTTCGATCCTAAAATTAATCATTTGACTGGTTTGACCGACAATTGTAAAACTAATTAATACACTCGATTAACTTTTCACTGGGAGATATATCAATGTATTAGGTTTTTAAATTATTTTGTAACCTAGACCCACTGCACACATGAATTCATGTATTGTATTTGTCGGTTTTCCATTCAAATATGAACGGCCTTCAACGCTAACACTTTTATACCACATTCATTAACCAACAATATATTAATCTGGTTTGACAATTCGTGCAATGGATTAACTGGATATATTCTCCTTTCATGTCCTAACATATTTGTAATTGAATTGTCATCCCTGAAATCGATATCCACATTACTATACATCACACTAGTTATGTATCTGGATTTCCATTTAATCATAAATGTACATTTTCAGATAATGTTGCTTTAATGAACATTTCTCAATCTTATACATTTTTTCACCACTGTTGAATGTAAATGATTGATTGTGAATATCGATGATTGGTATGCTGTTGTAAGTAATGAATTAGATTAAACTTTGTTGCTATTGTCCCTATAACTCCCAAGCTGGGAAATATACCAAGCACAATTGTAACGAGTTTCCACTAAATATTAACTTAATTGACATATTACTAATATGTTTTACTATTACATTGACTTATACATGATGAGCTATTAAAACAGGCCACCTTAATAAATTGCCCACGTGTAAAGATAGATGAATATGGTTCGGACAAATGTGGTTTGGCATGAAAGGGGCCATAATGTGACATTAACAGTTTGGTGTAACATCGAGGGGTGAAGGAGATATGGGGGTCAAATTTGGTTTTGTAAATGGGATGACATACTTTATTACACACATGAATGCAAACATTTGTCAAATGTATTGGAAAGGTGAACATTAAACCACATTGTCCCATTAAATATATATTAATTTTGACCCCCAAATTTCCATCACCCCTTGGCATACAACGTACCTATTTATTAACGTAACATTATGGCCCCTTTCACCCTAATCATTGTTTGTCTGAAACATTCTCTTCTATTCTTACAAGTTACTTATATATTATGGTGGCCTATTTTAAATGCCTCACCTGGTAAATATACTATTTATAGTCGAAAACATAAACATGCAATACTACAGTTAATTTTATTTATTAATTGTTCCATTTTGTAATTCTATCTTAATTGTGTGTTTTTAAATAATTGTGTATTTCAATTGGTGGAAGTAAATAGCCAAGACATACATTTTTTATTAATGCAACCCAAAGTGTTCCTTCAGTTTGTCTCGAATCTAAATTAACAATGATACATTCGCGAAGGTTTTGTTTCTTTAGAATACGAATTATCCAATATTGTTAGAAATACATTAATGTCTTTGTTAGTTAATGCACATTTTGGAAGACTATTAAGAACTTTCTGTTTTTCCACGTTTGGAGTTTTTCTACCAAGGCCGACTTTATAATTTTAAAGATACATTCCTTTAACATTTAATGTAACTGCTCTACTGATTACCAAAACTCCTGCAAGGAGCAATCCTAGAGCTGTTAATGCTGGAAAAATTAAGGGCAATATGACCCGTATCTTGGTTTTTGTTTCATTTTTGTTTTACTCCCATGCCTCTTTTAACTTTTGCATGCATAACTTTGTCAACAACCCAAGCATGAAGCTTTTCACCTGTTGATGTACGCAGATTCTTCCATATTTTTGCTGTTTTATTGGCTAGAATTATATCCACTATATGTCTTTCATTCAAATTGTTTGTTCGATTGTATACTATGTCGTGTTCTTTACAAGCATTATCTGAAGTGTTTGTTCCTTGATAGTTCTGTGTCAAATGCTTTGCAAGGTTAGTTCCAGGTCCACAGTAATTGTATTTCAGTAAGTGCAATTCAAATGGTAGTTTGCTAATTAATGTATTCAATACTCCTCATCCTTTTTTGATACATTTAGTATGAACCATTGTTTTCAAATGAGCACGAAGCTATATATAGACACTTGTTTATAGTTTTATGTTAGTACAATACATAATACTGTCTCATTGTGTAGAAATGAAGGTTATAAAACAAAAGGTTCATTTGCAGGTAATAGTAAATATGAAAGAAAATGTAATTGAACAGAAACATGGTATTCTTTTCCTCCAAATATATGCTGTATAATAAGTGGTCCTTCTTCATGTGGAAAAACTCATGTTATTGTGTGGTTTTTGGAACATCCAAATGGACTAAGTTTGAAAATGTATATGTGTTTTCTAAAACATCCAATAAGAGATATATCAATAATTAGTGACCATTTTGTTATTAATTGAAGGAATATGTTATTTCCCTCTTACTATTAAAGGAGAAATTATATCTCCGAATGAAGCATTACCCAAATTAGTATTTATATTTGATGATGTTTGGAGCAAACCACAGGGTAAAATACAACAATACTTTAGTTTTGGTAGATATTCAAATTTTGATCTTTTTATCTGTTGCTAAGTTATGCACTTATTACAAAACAAAATTTGCACAATAATGCAAGTACGTTAATTATGTTTAACTTGGACAATATGAATCTACAACATATCTACAATGATCATGTTTTAGGCTATATGACATTTACAATTTTAAAGATATGTGTTTTTACTGTTGGAAAAACAAGTATGGTTTTTTGGCAATCATACCACTGATTCCCTTATATAAAGGAGGATATAGGTCTTGATTTGACAGTTTTTTACTTCCCAATGAAGAATAATAATTATTTTAAAGTTTGGACATAGTGGTATAGTTTTTACAGTTATTTTCTTCGAAATATGTTTTTTAGAAACCGTTTTTAAATTAACCTAATATTTTATGTCCGTAGTTCGACATAGTGGTATAGACTCATTCATTACAATACCCGTTTAACAAGAAATCGCGATGGGAATTGTGGTTTGAATGGACACACATTACATAATGTGGGTATGGCTATGAAAGATACAGATGCGATAAATAAATAATATGGTGAAGATTTAAATAGTATTATGTTGAATGAATTTAATTCTCAATTAGTCAATATACGAAATAAATTAATAATGATAATTGAAACTCTTACAAAAGTGTGTACGATTATTGGTTATATCTTGGAAATATTGGCAAATGTAATGACTGAACTGCAAAATATAGAAACTACAACAAACGAAGGATTGGAACATTTAAAATGTAATAAATGAAATGGCAAGTTCTTAGATAACAATACATTTTGTAACATAAATAGAAAAATGACAGAATATATAAGTGTTGAATTGTTCAATAAATAATCTGTTTTCACTATGCAAATGGATCTGAAACAGCAAAATGATAATTTTAAATCTCTAATAAACAATTTTAGTAATGATTTGAGTGTTAAATCAGTGCATTAATTAAACATACTTTTGAGTAAAGTCGATGAGATTGAAAAAGTGCAGACTACCCGACGTAGTACACCCACTAGAAAACCAATTTACAAGCTAAATGTGCACAAATGTAACAGGATTTTTTTTGAACAAAGAAATATTTAAACTTGTTATGAGTAGAATGGACACATTACATTCCATACTAAATGTGTTTAATGAAACACCACTGGAAAAAAATTGGAAGAACCTACAAAGAAGAACATACAAAAATCTATCTCAATTAACACAGCATTATTTAGCTATAAAACAATCTTCACCTATGTGAGATACAATATTTGATGTATATTGTCATGGGAATATATGGTTTCTGGGTGATTCGGTAATTAAGTTTTTGCCTGAGAATAGAATTCAAGTAGGTGATCACATAACCTATGTCAGTGAAGGATTGTTTGAATTATTTTTAAATGTTCCGAATGGTTATTCCGACACTGATTTGGAGAAATATAAGCCCTCTGTTCATCGCACAAATACAAAGAAATGTTCAGATGATAAAAATCATCTGAGACTACATTTATTAAGCAATATTGCTGTATGGGGAATATATAAAGATGAAGTTGGGTATCTCTTTTCTCGAGTATATTGGAACAACCTTAATGAGTTAGTCGATAGATTAAAACTTCTCATCGCTTCGAGAGAGTATCGGAATAATTCACATACGAACAAAATTATTTCCATTATTGAAGAATTGACTGATAATGGTTCAATTACAAATGTAGTTCAGTAAAATCGCTCGAGAAATGCATACCCTTGCAAGGATAAATTTTACAACAAGGGAAGTTATAACTTAGGGCTTAAAGGATATTTCTCAAGCCAATTTGTGTGAAATGACATTGCTTTCTACATATAATTAAGGATTCAAATACGTTTTAACCTTAATATATGTTTATTCCAAATATTGTTGGGGTATACCTGTCAGGAACAAGACAGGGAAACAGATCAGCGATGCATTGAAGATCGTTTTGCAAGAAATAATGCCATATTCGCTCAAAATCGACAAATGATCTGAATTTCTTTCTTCACTGTTCCAGAAACTAATGACAGATTGTGGTATCAATCACTATGCAATGTATTCAGACCTTAAATCTCGTGTGGCAGAAATATTTAATAAATCGATCAAGCAATTAATATAAAAGCATTTCACATAGAAGGGGATTTACAAATGTGTGGATGTTTAGCCTGAAATACTTAAATTGTATAATTCCAGATATCATCAAAAAATCAAATCAACCTGAAAGATTACAGACAACACATTGAAGAAAGCCATATATAATAATGTTGAAGTATTTTACAAGAGAATGCAAAAGTTTAAAGTTGGTATGTATGCACAAGTGTATAAGTTGAAATCTGTCTTTGAGAAAAAATGTACGGTTAATTGTTCGTATGAAATATTTAAAATCATGTCAGTTTGATGTTCATTCCCAAGAGTGTATTACCTTGAAACCTATGATGGAGATCCTATAAAAGTTGGTTTTTACGAACACAAATACTAAATAAATTCTTCTCCAAATGCATATTTCAGTTAATAAAAATATTAGAAGGGAAAAGAATAGGTCTTTGGTTCAATGGAGAAGTTTCTCAAAAGCACATGATTGGTGGGTGAAGTATCAAGATCTTGAAAGATTCTAATACATTGTTTTGTAAATTGTTTTTATACTAAATAAAATAATTCTAATATATTTTATGTATTATTTGTTTGATAAACCTATCGATATTGATGGGTATTGGATGTACAATTATTTTGTAATTTATTTATTACAATTATTGGGCAACCATTCCTCTTGTGAATTAGGTTACCTTGTTCATATGGTAATCTACTACATTTCACATATGAAGTAATTATTTGTATTCGATTAATATTTTCCAGGTTGTAAGGAGCAAAAATATTTGTATTTCGATGTTTAGAATATTTCATTCCGATTGCGTTTTGCTCTTGAGAGCCGCTGTGGGCAAAGTGAAATATGTATGCTTATGTTCGGTGAATGTTAATATTCATTATTCTGTGGAGTTCTGGTGAGTTTTTGACATGAACCTTGGCTGTATTTCATATGCTTTTTAATGTGTTTATGGTAGCTTGCATTATTGGTTTGTTTGCATATGTGATTGATTATTTTAATTTAATTAGCTTTGTTTAATGAATTCAGTTAGTTAGCATTTGGTAGGGAATTAGTTTTGTGGCTACAATATAAAAAATTTTATGTTTCATTCGGTAATTAAATGGATAAAGTCTTGTAGTTCTGGCGGTTTAATGAATTTGTAATGTATTTATGACATAATTTTTTAAGGGTTTGTGTTACGTGTACTAAACACATCGTAAAGTGGACATCAGTTACTTATTTCTTTGGTAGGGAAATAGTTTTGTGGTCAATTTGGCACGTATTGGTTAATCAGGATAGTGATTAAAGTAATGTTTTAATGATTTGTACTTATTTAATTTGCTTTGTTAGGTATTTGAACCTAAATAGACTCTTTTAGTTTAATTTATTCAAAATTTATGAGCTTTGCTTTCCTTGATGGAAGGAAACACTTCTCCTATATCTAGATTTTATTGAATTAGTTAAATCCTCAGTATGCAACCAGAGAGCGACCTTGATGGACATGTAGCCCTGCTCCCATTATTCTCATATTAGTCACAAGTACTCCATCATATCTCCAAACAAATAATACATATAAATGTCCCTTATGCCACTCTTTCACCAACCTCAACACCTACATATTCAATAACAATATACCTCTCATTTCAGTTGGCTGCCGAATATCAGAGAGTACACATCGATGCTGCTCCATCAATATCACACTTAGGATATGTAACCCTTCCTCACCAATTAAAATAAAAAACATCAAAGAAATTTGATCAAACAATTCTTTAATCCATTCATGCTAAGTAATCAAATTCATTAGTAATTAATCAATTAATAACAAATTATATGCAAAATAGCAATGTCCAAATTAGCCACTCCATCCACACCTCATTCGCCTAGTGGGCCAGAACATACATGCTGGCTCTACTGCCGTCATTTTAATATAGGTGACTGAACCACTTAAAACATATATGCTTACATGGCCTACCATAACAATATTTCTGTAAAGAATTTAGTGAAAAATCGGTTGATTGGTTGCTAAGTTGTGGCATATAAATTATCCATATTTAGCATGTGACGATCTTCATAAATTGAGGACAGAACTATTATGTATTGACACATTTGATGATTGTATACTGCAAGTATAAACATTTAAGCTAAAGCCGACTACATAATGTCGTACTTAAATCATACTAAGCTAAAATTTTTATAGGCGCCATTGTGGGAATAACAGTTTGTAAAACTTAAGAAATATATATATATGCTAAGAGAGTTTGTTAAGTTAAAATATTCTCAGTGTAAGAAGAAGACATTAATTTTATTTATATATATACACACACACACACACACATATATATGTCCATGCGACCGAGGTTATGAAGGGCAGTGCCTTAATTAATGTCATGTCCACATGCACACTGTGATTAATACATCCTTCATTACGGCCATCAAGTGACATCACATTGTTATGGGGTGACTAGTTGTAAAAGGTCGGATAAATGTTTGTGAATGCAGACGCTTTGCATTTTTCACATGAGATGACATACCAGATTCTTTGTAACCATGGCACAGTCAATTCCAAAATCTCATGATGAATAGTTTGGGTGCACTCGGGAGGTAATCTCATGAATGTATATAAACGTATGTGAATAATTATTACAGACGTATTCTATAAGTAATTGGATATATAGAATTTCGAAGGAAAACTTTGTAGTTCAGTCAAAAATAATTTCATAGTTATTCGATAAATTTTTTAATTTCTCTAAATGAAAAAGATGTTTTATGTGATAGTATTCTTCAACACTTCGAAGCCATCCAGAGTCTAGGCCTCATGCTCTTGCACCTTTGTGTCTGAACTGGCCAAATTATACATTTATATTCAACACTTAAACATCACCAGCTTATCGTAAATTCGAAACGAAAACCTCGTGGTTTTAAGGCAATTACGATATTGTAGGCCATAATTATTGACATAATAAAAATTTACAATTTTTTAAATTAATACTGGCTATACTCGAAATGGGTTTCTATGTAGACTTTCATAATTTTAGCTAGCGTTTAAATAAATTATTTTATTAGTAATATTAACAATTGTTGAAGAAGCACTTCATAATCAATAATTGAAAAGCTATTTTAATAATATATAAGTATTACATTCAATATTTAATCGAGCATTTCTGAAAAGATTGGCATTTTTTATTTTTGGAGTATCCATTGGACTCTTCAAAACATAAAGAAGAAATTTAGAGTGTCAAGTGTGTAAGTGATATAATTAATTGTTTCAATGTGCTAAGGAAAATCTTTGGTATTAACAAATGCCCTAAGACCTGCTGTGGCGCTCTTCATCGCAAAGGATTCCAGGATCATTATCCAGCAAGATAATGACATGGTACATGGTACACCTCTCAGTGACCTGTCTCCGTACTCAAGACACACTTTCGAATTGGCTGACTTCTCTCCTATAAATAATGTGGTATCACATGCAAAGTTACCCGTGTCCTTTCCGGAATGAGAAAGATGTGAATCAACTGTTTGGAACTATTTGGCCTGCAATCCTACAGACTACAATCCAGGAGATTAATGCTTCAGTGTCAGACCAAGTAGCTGCTTCCAGCAAACCACTGGTACTGACGTGCTCAGTTTGTGTAGCTGTTTCTTTTACAGAAGAACTAATCTAAGAGATTTGTAAACGTAACCATTTCTTATGTTACACATCAACAAAACAAGTGGAAATTTTTATCTGAATTATATGATGTTCTTTGGGTGCTTAGACTGTATTATAAATTGCGTGGACGCAATAAAATAATTAACAGGCCAGATTGGATTGGAAAAGGCTTATTAACGTTCCCCGGTTTTATGCGTGAAGGCTTAACAAGGGACGGCTTATAAACTAACGAATAACCTAACTTAAAGTAACACCCATGCCTTACCTAGGATTCGAAAACATTACGTCCCACACCACAGATCGGCAGTGCACCAACCGAATACGCCACGAGAGGTCGGCAGGCGGGCCAGGGTTATGAAATATAGTTACATAACAATGAAACAGTTAATAACATTACTTTTACTGGTTTAAAGTCACAGCAGTATAGAAAAAAAAAACATATTTTCCATTTTGGTTTGAATTTATTATTTTTAGTCCTTAATTGTTTCGCAAAAATTGAAGAAATTGCGTTTTAAGATCTTCATAAGTAGTCTAATTCCATTAAACAGGTAGCTGGAAGGAAGATAAAAAAAAAAAACAAAATATAAGCAGCCTGTGTGTAATGAAAATTACTCAATTTGGTTGAAATCAATATATCAATTCGAATTTAATAGGAAATCAGACACGCGAAAATTGGTGATTTGAAGAGCTTTGTTTCCGAAATTAATTATCTTATAATACAATGTTACATAGCATGTAAGAAGCCGGAATTGTCACAAAATAATTAGAAAATCTCTACAAATGAGGTTAATAGCGAGTGTCAAAACAGGTGAAACTCAAAATTTTATTACATAAATACCTAAATGTCACAGAGCATTTGAATGCGTTGAGAGTTAAGGGATTTCGGCGGCTCTTACAACGAGGTCTTGAGAGCCGATGAGGGTGAAATGAGGTGGGAATGGAGCAGTGCTGGAATGAAAGGGCCGGGGAAACGAGAGTTCCCTGAGAAAATCCACCGACCAGCGGCCTCGACAGGCACAATTCCCACTTGCAAAAATTTTGAGTGACCTGTCCGAGGATTCAATCCGGTTCGCAATGGTGGAAGGTAAGCAGTCTAACCACTCCGTCACTGCGTCCTCATAGACTATTTGGACTTACGGTGATATTTCATTATCCACAAAAATGAAAGGCGTATAAAAGAAAAACTCCTTCCTTTATAGGTGGAGACAGAAATACAGAGTAAACCCATATCGGAAACAATATTTTTCACCATAATTCATTCTATCATCATGTAGATGTGCTGTTGAAATTAATATATTTACAATTAAATGTAAATCAGCTCAGTTTTAAGGTTGCTATGCTAAGAGTTGTTGCCAAGATTTCAAACGTATTATTTGAATGAAATGTTATCACGTAATAACAGCTACGTAAATATAAAATATTTTTAAAATAATAAAGCACAATATTGGTTTAACAAAATGCTCTCTAATGTAGGTTTTTAATCGTAAAAATAACATGTTTTGTCTAACATTAAACATGTTAAACGCCAGCTCGTTCCAGCATCAGTTATGCGAAATGGCGAAAGTAGTCACTGTCCAAGCGCTAGTATTATTCAGTGACTGGTAATGTTACCACTGAAAGTGCTTTTACATTTTGGAAAGTTATTTTGCAATATTTATGTAGACTATGAGATCAATATACCTATAACCAACGTTGTTTTGTCTTGCATGTAATTCAGAAAAACTAACTCTACATTTTGTTTTAGAATTTGGGAAATATGTATAGAAATTTCAATTAAGAATTTAAGGTTTCAATTGCTCTCTGATTTGTGAATGTGTTAGAATTTACAAGCAATTTTTATTTTTTATTATATATATATTTTATTTAGAAAAATTTTAACGCCAAGAATTATTAATAGTGTGGCTGGTATACTCGACTTCGCATTTGTGTGACTATGGGTTTGATCCTGACTGAGACTGGCTTCCCATGTAATTCTATGTAGCGGTTACGAGTGTGAGATAATGCAAAGAGAACGTTTGTATTTTATTACATACAGTTATGCTCAAAGGCTAAAGAATACAAACTCTCCTGATTATAGCGGGTTCAGCCACCGGCGATCCGTTCTTATCGCCAAATGAGCATAAAACATAGAGCATTGCAACTCATAGAGTAGGTGTACATTAGTAATCCTTTGCTGTTTATAGAAGAATCTCATAACAGGAAGATACAATCATTGCAATAAAGTAGAATTATTTTTATTTTATTTTAAAATTGTAAATTATTTTAATGTTAGTCATTTTGAAATGTGAGAAAGTTTATATATATATATATATAGAGAGAGAGAGAGAGAGAGAGAGAGAGAGAGAGAGAGAGAGAGAGAGAGAGAGAGAGAGAGAGAGAGAGAGTTTTTAATGCAGATTTAAAAAATAAACATTAATATTTTAAAAACGTATTTGTTAGGAAAACAAAACTAAAATATTTTATATTATTCCATTGTAAACTATATAACAATTGAATATTTTTTAAAGTTCCATGGACAGTACTTTACACCCAGTAAAGATAACCTGAGAAAAAATTGTATTTGTAAAAAACAATTTTGTACTAACCATAAAAACTCATCGAATCTATTTGCATAAAATATGTGTATAATAAATGTGTGTAACTACAACCAATGAAGATTTGTTTCTGTCACAGCAACATTGCAGATGCTTCTTCTTTCACATCTTCTCGCATGAGAGTACCACGCTCAGTTATCATTGGTAAGTTATTTACAGTGAGACCCATTGGCAGCAGTGAGTGGAAAACATATTTATTATTACAATTCAGAAATCCTCAGTACAAAATGTAATTACGCTTTTGTCCACTCGCTATAAATTATCTTTATGTAGCATCCACTAAATGTTTATTCGTGAAATATTAAACATTTAGAATTTGTAACCACATTAGATTTTTAAAAGTAAAATTTAAATGTACTGTATAAAAATAGAAAATTTTGTGAAATATAATTTTTTACTGTCTATTTAAAAAACTATGTTACACATTTATAATAACTAAAATTATTAAGAAAATATAAATATTCTAAAAAATTGATACTGATTTTATCTGCTATAAAATGTTCTCTAATTCAAACAATTAAATAATTTAAAGCAACCAATACCAGTAATACGAATTATAATGCGGCTTCAGTAATACGGACTATTAGTAAGAAAACCGCAAACAGTGTTTGAAAGTGGAAGAGATATAAAATAGTCGAAGGTGTCAAGAGGAGAGTAACACTACTTAATACAGAATAGAAATTACTTATTAAAATAATTATGTAACATCTTGTTGTTTGATATTTTAAGTTCTGTAAACAGAGTGGGAAATTGTCACTTTCCCCTTGAATTTCCATTACATATTAAAGGAAGCAAAAAATTTGTACTTTACAATAATGTGGTTTCCAGCTCAAGATAAATATTGTTATCTTTTAAGGTAAAATGGTTAAAAATCTTAGAATATTACGAGCTTCATAATGTTAATAATTAATTATACATATATTTTAAAATGTTATTCAAATTAATAATACCATATTTTTGTAATGAATCTTACACACATATGATTTTGTCTTCCTTTCATATTTCATGTATAGGTAAATTATAATTATAACTCGTAAAAAGTTTTTATTGTGTACGGTATTATAAATAATTATTAAGCTCAACAGAATTTTAAAAAATATTAAAACAATGTTATCATAAATTTGCATATTACAAAATAACTTAATACCTAAAAATTTGCATTAAAAATATATTTTCTTAACTTTGTTATGTTTTCTTACTATAACATTAACTCAATTAATACAGAACAATTATTCAAAACCTTAAACAACCATTTTGTAATAAACCTATATATTATTATTATATCATCGAATCAAATTAAGGTATTTAATGATTTTATAATACTTATTCATTTTTGAAGATAATATATGTGTTTTTAAAAATTATCTAGATTTTCGATAAACATTTTCAAAAATAAAAGTACGATATATTAGTTTATTAAAACTTTTTTAGTATAAGTTTCTCTTTCAATAGATACATTGAAGTCAAAGTACTCATAATTAGAAATCATCTCTATTTCTACAAATCTCTTTCATCATTTTTGATTGCCAGTCACTATATGGTAATTGCATCTTTTTTTAATATCAGACTCAAATTCTAGATTCCTATTAGAAATTTAATTTATATCACTTTATACAAGTATACAGTATATAACGTACAATAAAGTAAACAGTTACAATAAAAACAAGAAAACAAAGCCCAAAATATTTTATTATAATTAATTTATGTATTTTCTAAAAGAAGTGATTACAAAATATGTAATACTGAAATGAATAAAGTAAAAATAATCTTACAGCGAAAACTTAAAATGCAGAAGTGAATAAAGAAGCTTGTTTTCTATGAATTCCAATTAGTTCGTATACAATTGTACAATATTTTTGTAATAATTACTGAAATTTCATTGGACTTCCAGTATGGCTTCAGATTCGAGAATTTTTCACATTATTTTAAATTTTTAATCAACAATATTACTACTAAATGAGTAATATTTATTAATGCGCCCTTAACATATTGAAATATATAAATAATCAAACACGAATACCATAGTAATTTCTAAAGAAAGTGTTGTTATAGCTACATTTTCGATCATATTAGATATTTCATCTAATACAACGAAATAGGTATATTACAAAATATTATTAATTTCGCACAGTTTTTTCAATTAATTGTTTTTATAATGCATTCAGTAAATCTTTATCTTATTTTATTATTATTATTTTATTTCGTATTCAAATTATAGTTGCCATCATTGTTGAAATAATACAAGGGTCGTCTGCTGCTGCAAAAGTTCAACCATTTATCGAAATTTATTATCTATAAAACTCGAAAGGAAACAAATTGGCACAAGTAGCAAATGTCTACTCCTCCGTACAATTTTATGTTTTGTCTCTTTTGGAAAATATAGATTGTTTATAAAGATCATTTAATCAGCTGCCAGCATTTTATTGAATAATTGTTTCGATGAAACTGTCGTTTTATGTCACTGCAGTAAATGGCTACATTGTCATGAAATGGCCAGGAATGATATCAGAGAGGTTGTTATAGGACTTATAGTACTTACCAGTTGCCAGTTTAGCATTTCTTCCACCTGCAATAGGATAGTGTAAAACTCTTCGTTTAAGGTGTTGTTCACCCACAAACAAACAAGTCTTTACTGACTGGACTTCTAACTTCCACGTTTAACCAAAATGATAAGCACTCAGATGGATAAAATTATATGTGATACCCAGTGGTGCCAATTTACTGATAGCTTATTCCGATGAAATTGGAAAGGTAATAAGCTGTACAGATAAACGTAATTTGGGGTGCTCCTACAAAGTTGGCACAGTCAGCGTAAATGTGCGAGCACTTATCTTTCTATCCGGTGAACAATTTATACAGATTGCCCTATTTATATTGACCACCCCCAATAACTTTGTACCGCAGCTCCAAATTAAAAGTGTTTCATAAAATTTTGTGTAACTGGAAAGGGGAAATAATACTTCTGGAGAGTCAGCCTTACAGCATTTTTATTTAGCGAATGCGGGTACAAAAATCAGTTGTTTAAATTGCACCATGTATATATTCGCCAAACGTTCAATGAAGCTCGTAAAGACCTATTCAAATATATATCACACTGTACCAGTCGAATAAACAGATCGTTATAAACCGCCACAGACATTGAGACTCGTAAGGGTTCATGAAGACCCGTTATGTGATGCCTTGCAGCACGATTGCGGTGCATGATACAGACATTATGGCATTGATGCACTCCCATTTGACGTAGAGGTGTTGTAACATTTCAGTTGCCCAGAGTTTCGTACCCCATTCGACAGAGTTTGCGCTTAGAGGAAACAAAAGAACCACAATTCGTGGCGAGTACTCAGTCAATCATCCGTGTACAGTCGAATACAGTACACTGCAAGGTAAGAGTTGTCGTAATGGAAATGTACACCAACAATGGTAAGATATAAATGCTGCTTATCTACGGAGAATGGAAGTTAGCAGATTAATGTGTCAGTATTATTTTACAGTGCACTGTATTATATTCAGATGAGTTGCACTGAAACACACACACACACAGAGTTCTGTTATTAGAATTATCAATAGCTTCGTTTGCTCACTCGTTCATTCTGTTTAAGGTCGGCGTAATGTTAGGCAGGCGAAGCAACTCTACAGAGAGCGATACCCTGACAATATCCCACCGTCCAGACTAAAATTTCCCCGTCTCGTTTTGAAGCTTTGTGAAACAGGCAATTTTAACCCACAACAACGAAATCGTCGCAGAGCTTGCACAGATGAAGCTGATGAAGTTGCTGTTCTCGCTTGAAGCCGAAATTGGTATTCCAAAAAAAAGGTGCACATCGCTCTCTTAAGCATGACAAGTTACATCCCTATCATGTATACTTTGCGCTATTTTAAAATATGTCAGTACAGTTTTAAAATACATCATTATATATTTATTTTCATGTCACTGCCAATGAGCTATATTTTTTAACAATTTTGAAACAATATTGTAATATTGAAGTCAGTTACTATTTTGTGAGTAATATTAATTAATGTCTCGTTAAGTTTTATATTATCGCGGTAATTAATACCTTTATTCTTATTTCGAATTATTTAAGCTTTATTTAATTAGTAATGGAATTCGAAATGTTCTGATATGTATTTGAATTATACAAGCAAGTATAAGCCTTTTATTTTATATTTTCCTTTCTATTGTACCATGTACAATTACCCAGCATGACTTATGTATGTGTTGTTTTTCACCACTTCGTTTGTTTTATTTGTTCTTTACTGTGCAGTCCTTAGATTATTTCCCTGATATGTATGACATTTCATGTACCACGTTTATTGCAAGTGGTTATGGTTTTTATTTGTTTAAATTTTTCTCTTACCAAGGATTGACTCCTTGCTTTTACTATGGAGTGAATGTAATTTATTTCCCTATGGTGGTACATGGGCACAACTTACACCAAGAATTGCATGAGAATTATTTCCGAATCGTGTAGATTTCTGTCATTGGGCACAGATTCAATATATCACAAACCCAAAGTTTTCTTTGTATGTTCTTTATACCGACGAATCGTCGTTCGCCAACTCAGGACAGTGAATACGAGGAACATGAATGAATGTACCATCGAGATGGCACGATTGCTTCGACAGGTGGACCGTTAGCATCAATGGAGAGTTAACGTCTGGTGGAGGATAGTTGGCAATATAGTTATAAGGCATTTTTTTCGTGAATGATTATCGAAACGATAGGGAGTAGGTTACATTTATACAAACAATTCTTCCTGGTATTCCGGAGAAGATACCCTTAAGAAACAGAATGGTAACGTTTCTGGCACAATATTAGGGCCATGATGGATTGTGCCAGAATAGCAAGCATGCGAAAGAAAATTT
Organism: Dryococelus australis; assembly: GCA_029891345.1. Classification (NCBI taxonomy): domain Eukaryota; kingdom Metazoa; phylum Arthropoda; class Insecta; order Phasmatodea; family Phasmatidae; genus Dryococelus; species Dryococelus australis. The sequence goes on along the minus strand of CM057009.1, from coordinate 82,148,581 downwards.
TCAAGGAATTTTTCAGCTGATAATTCCAAAGGTCCGTTAGATTTAGACTCATATGATATTTTTGGCCCACTTCCAAAATCGAAGGCAGTAGTGCAATATATTTTTGTGATGTCTGATTTGTTCAGTAAGTTCACTAAACTATATCCAGTTGTTCATTCTAAAGGAGAGAATCTGTTAAGTAAGGTGAAACAGTTTAAGGAAGAAGTTGGTAAACCATGCAGTATTTTGTCTAGTCACCTTTGGTAAGATGGGGTAAGGAAAATGAAGATTTCACCTACTACCACTTCGATATGTCATCCGCAGTGAAACTCCGTGTCAAGGAGGATGAGTGTGCTTGGTACAGCTCTCCTCATATATTGCTGCCATGCGCAACAAGCCTGGCACGATAATATTCCTTTGGCTGAGTTTGTAATGAACCACACTATACACATTATTATGGGATAAACCCTACAGGAGAATTGGCGAATGACAGGTGGGAGTCTATTGCGAGTGATTTGTTGCATAAGTTAATCCCAGCTGAAATACGACTTGAAAGAAACAGTAAGACCGTATCACAAGAAAGTTACTTGATTTAGAAAAAAAGAAGTTGTTATGCTCTGCCGAGTCACGCAGGAGACAACAGAAGCTGTTGAAAATTCATAAGTTCAAGATAGGTGATCTAGTATCCAAACGAACTAGTCATGTAAGTTCAGCTGTTGACAATGTAACCCGCAAGTTATTCTTACTATCTCAGGGCTCGTTTAAAGTAGTAGTAGAAGTGACTAAGGAAAATGGTTACATTATTTATACATTGGAGGTTTAAGTTAGCGGAAGATTTAATATAACACAGCTAAAGCCATACAAAATTCATGAAGATGGAAGGTAGATTATTTAGAAAATTTATTTATGTAAGCTATGAGATGTACAGTTTAATTCTTCGAGAGAAAACATAAGCTATCTACAGTTATAAGAGATTAATGATGGAAAGAAAGGAATAATGTTTATTGCCCACAACCTACGTGCAGTATTTACTGTGTATGAGTTAGTGGTGACATAGTTTATGATTATGTGAATATTTTCCTCTGAAGCCAGTGCAAGAGTTGATTATATTTTTGTGTGGGATGAGAGTTTACCCCTACCCGGTGTTACATCATGTCACACAGTGTAGCACAATTATGAGGATTAATGGGCCTGATTTTCTCTAGAACATCGTTATATACATCCTGAAGATTGTGCAAGCTGACTCGAAGGAAACAGAAAAAACATCATGTAAGTTAAGTTACTGATATTTATCCTCCAGAATAGTTTTCATCACTTTGAAAAGCTACACTGAGTTAAGAATGATGTCTGCAAGGATGGGAAAGGTTACATGCACACCCTATCTCCTAATGACAAGGAACACAGCACTTCATTATCACTTACATGCATTGACTTACCTCGAATAGGGTTAATTCCATAATATTTTTATTATTTTGAGAACGAACAAGGGACATATCCTTTATTTGGAACAAGGGGATATTCTTGTGGCGGTTGATATTTCTTCAAGTGATGTATTGCACTATTATATCACTCAATGGATTTTTTAATGCTTCTATTGCATACGTTTTAAACCTATGTTTTACTATGTATCTTTGTATTGTTTATTTTGTATGTGGATGTCTTCATGCTAGTTTATGTTTATTGTAGAGTATCATGTTTGTTCAAGTGTGATCATTGGTATTTCTTTACGAGAGGTCATTGTTGACATCTTCTTGAATTTTACTTGTCCCGTAGGGATATAAGTGTTATCAAATTACTCTTACAATTTATCCCGTAGCTATTGTTTAGTCGACGATCGAAGGAATGAAGAGTATATGTATGCCAGATGGCTGAAACAACATTGTAAACAAAGTCTAATTTTTTTCATGTAAATTTCTGAAACGTGAAGATTACACATGATTTATTAAGTTAATAGTTGCAATTTTAAAAATATTAATGATAGGTAGGTAAATGCCACCATTAAATTTTTTTATTTGGATATTGTTTATGTAAATTTTTTATGAATACTTATTTTTGCTGCTAGTGATTTTGTAAACGAATTGAAAGCACGAACAGTATGAACATTATTTGAGCATATCACAACCAAGATAAACATTTTATCGTGATACGAAAATGGTTAATAACTGTTTAGTAACACCAGTCTAAGATGAATAGTTATCCAGTGTTAGGAAAGAAAATTTAAGTGAGTGAATTTTAACAATGGTAAGGACTAAAAGTAAAAACTTTAAACGAAAATTTAAGTGATCTAAAGTTATGTGTGAAAAATGACACTATACAACATTTTAAGCTGCGAAAGTAAACATGGCTGTATGTTTTCGTCAGATACGTTGTTGAACTGCAGTCATGTTTTGACGTACCAGTGTTGCATATATCGCAGTACTTTTTTCCATGCAGTTTAGAGCTACATGCGTAAGCTTCATGTAAAAATTTTTGCGCGGATAACCGAAAGGACAGTTGCCATTCCCTCACTTTGAAGCAAAGCAGGTACAAATTGATGCAAAGTATCATGTGACCCGTCATTCGAACCTACCAGCTCGCAGCTACTTCAAGTTTTGAATGCTCACCATCACCCGAGAAGAGCATTCATAGATATGGAAAACAGAGAAATTAAAACTGTGAAATATATTCACTTACTACGCAGATTAAATGTTTCTTTTATTAATGAAATTTTTGATGTAAAAATTGTAATTCTTTATTTCATTATTTGCAACAACTTGTCGTGTCTGAAAGCGAGTATATAAATATGTTGTTCCATATAGGAAATGAAAATTTGTTTTCAACTGTTGGCCGAATCGTAAGTGTTAATGTTTTTTTTCTCTCTGTTATTGGTTTATGTTTACATCCACATTGATATTGTATATATGGATTTTCATTTAACATGAGTATATATAGTGTGTTTAATGTTACTAACAATTAAATATTTCCTTTTTTAATTGCATGCAAGCAGGAATACTATAATTGCCAGGAGGGACATAGGGTTTAATATAGAGCGCAGATATATATTTATTTTAAGGTATACTAATAAATTACATATGTTGTGGGAACCTAACAGATGTTTATTTACATATAATTTGATGAATTAATATTTTCAACCCCTCCTATATATATATATATATATATATATATATATATATATATATATATATATATATATATATATATATATATATATTGGGATTAAGTAAAATGACATATTATTTACATTGTAAACCACACATTCATTTATATTTTTTTTATTATTCCATGATATTTTGTGCAGTATTTTGAGATCTTATATATTATAACCTAACTGTATAAATTTTTATTTATATGTTAATTTTAATTCTCAGTAAATGTGTTTTAATTTTTGAGATATAATTATTTCTTCCTTTTATAATTTTATTCAGTTTAACATTTATATTCTACTATTTTAGTTCACCAGAAGTAGCTCTCATATTTCCGGTTAGCTAATTAGATAGTTGCCTGAAGTCCATGCTTCTGGGGAGGGACCTATGAAGAGTCTAGCAGCGATAGTTATCACTGGGATTTCATCTCGGAAATCCTCAGCACCAGCATAATGCTAGGATAGCATTTAGACCCCAGAAGTTACAGTAAGGTTTTCTGAGTCAGTCATGTAAAGAAGAGGGTTGGCACTCAGATATTTGTTTAGAATCTATTAGTGGTATCAGCTGGAGAAGAGACGCTGTTCAGCGAGGCGCCGACGCCATTATTCAGGTTATGAGTTTGGCCTACATCCAGGTTACGCCAACGTCTTTTTAGAGATTGAGGCACACTTGATCACTCCTAAGTGTGATGTCTGCACACTTCAAAGCACCCAGTTTACTGAAGTAATGTTTAAAGAACATGTAAATGTGCTATCATTATGGATATTAGGGTAATAACAAGTGATTCAGCTTTACCACTGAGTGAGTCGCCGGAGTACATTCAAAGAACCTGAGATATTTTTATTTTAAAAACATTTGACTTTTATTAAGAGTAATTTCAATATTACTAGGTTTAGTGAGAAGGTAGTACAGACATTCGATTTTGAGAAGTGAGAACTTATTTGCACTAGTATATAATGGATCTCGTTTTAACTCTGCAGAGGTTAATGACATACGAAGAGAATAATTCTTGGTGTCATTATTTTAATTTTATTTTCCTTTTCAAGTTTCAATGTTTCTCAGCAGAACTAATTAAATTTTTTATATAATTTCTTTAATTTTCTTTAAGATACCTACTGTAAGGATGATGGTATTTTTTAATTCCAGCTTATCTATATGCAGAAAAGCTGATTGATTTTTCACACAAAACCTAACATTAATGTTTTTTTTCTGGATCTACACTATCAATTACTTTTTAATTTGTAAACAATTAATTTTAATCACTTAGGAATATCTTCTTTTCAATTTTGGTATGAATAAAAAATTTTCACTTCAACTATATATTTCATTCATTAGTTTTTTTTTTCCAAGTGTCATGTGCACGAGGATAACTTCTGAATATATTTCGGAGTTCCTGAGTCAACAAGAGGGCCTGGATAAGGTAAATGAGAACGTAATTTATCAAGGAGAAATCTCATGTGCATGTCTCACTCACACCATATTGTGATGCAGTAAAATTTGTGATAACTTTTTTTTAGTTAAATATATTTATTTTTGTTTAGATACTTATATTTTTTCTGAGGAAATTTTTTTTTTGGTAAGACGAGCCAATATAATATTTTTTTTTAGGAGAGGTAACCTTTTTAAGTATTATTATTTATTTAAGGGGACGTTGGGTTTATATAATTTTTTCGTCTGGTTAGTTTAGAAATGTTTCTTTGTTATTTTTCACTGTAGTGGGCGATTGATTCGTCCAGAAGTAGGTTTTAGGAATTGGCACTTTTTTTCTGGTCTTTCTGGAACTGTCGGGCTGAGTTTGTCATTAGACTTTCAATTTCACAACCCATTAATGTCGTCAACGCATATTTCAGGAGTTTACAAAATATTGATGTTAAATCTCTGTGCACCGCAGCGTTTACATAGTAACTCTCGGAGCGGTCGTAGCCACGGTCTGTTTGTGCAATGCCAGCTGGGAGTTTTGTAGTACCCCTAGGGGTGATGTATAGACCTGCTGAAGGCAGCAGTGAGAGTGTAGTCAGTTAAGGGGAAAAGTGGAGTGTTGCGGCAAGGATGGTTGCTGGTCAGCTGGTGCGCAGGGGAGGGAATCTGGAAGATGATTGGCTGTCATGGGTGGAATAACGCTTGGGGTAAATAAGGTCAGGCAGACGAGGTCACGAGTCTGCATGACGGCGTTGTGGCGAGCGTACATGGGCAGCCAGGGGAAAGGCTGTAAGAAATGCCCACTGTGAACTAAGAACTAGTTTTGTTTTGATTGATCGGGACATTCTTTCCGAAGTTTTGGGAAGGATATCGCTAATCATTCCATATAAATAGTCGTAATTTTAAGTTTAGTTAGTGTCTAAGAGAGTCTGAAGGTCTATAAGTTGTAGAGTTTAAGGCGTATAGTTCAGACTAGGTTGCAGTGTTGAGTCGCTGTCTGTCAGGCCGACAGTCATGTAGATGTGAGAGTAGACTACAATGGCAGAAGAGAGTGACTATTGCCGATTATTTGTTAGAGATATTTTGACTTTAGTCGTAAGTAATTTAACGAGTGCCTAGAAGTAGGCAGAATTTATAGTTTGTTAATTTCTTGTTGTTTTCAGAGTTCCTTTATTTGAGGTTCAGGTCGAAAAAATTGGTACTAGGTGGTGCTTGTTTTCATAGCCATTCCTAGCGATTGTCATGAGTTTTTTAAAGTCTGAAGTATTGTAACCTTTAGCTCAAAATATATTTCTACTGTTTGCTTATTTTAGTATCTCTTAAAATTGTTGCGAATCAATAATCAGTGAACGATTATTCATTTGCATGTTTAAGGTAAAGTATATCTGGTATAGTTGCTGAAGTCACTTAATTTTTAGACAGAATTTTAGGAGTGTTTAATTTTGAATGGCTGCTTACGGAAAATAAACCTTAAACACAGACATACATTCAGGATATTTTTATAAACGATAGGTTTTGAGATAGTTTTTCCCTTTTGCCATTATTTCCATTTGCGAACCTCTCATTCATATTTTATCTTATAAAGAGTTTGTATTTTTATTAATTATCGAGTGACTGCTGAAGTATATTGTCATTGTTTCTATTGCTGATGATGCTTGTATAAGTCAAAATTTTTTTGATTAAATTTGAATTTGTATTTATATCAAGGTTTGATATCACTGGCAGTTATAAAGTTTTTAATTAATTTCATTGTTTTAATACGAATACCCAGAAATATTTGATGAATAATTCAAGTTTATGATTAAAAGTTTTATCTGTAGTTAACCTATGCAAATACACAATCGATAACAACATTTGATAAATTTTGTTGTACGAAAGCCTGCAATTTCATGTAATAGTATTGTTTTTAATACTCGTTATTGGTACTTTTTCACATTGTTCCTTTTGTTTTGAAAGGGAATGGAATTTTCAATTTTACTAATTAATGAATTTTTTATTATTTGTATTTTTTGTTTAATAATTTTTTATAATGAACTAATTTTGTTAGTTTATTTCGAACCCGTGGATTATTCTACCGTTCACTCACCCTTCAGTCATAATTGACTCCCTCATATTCTGGACATTTGGCATTTTAATTTTAAGGTCAGCAATTTCTTATCTTCTTTTTTTAAGAAAAATGGCTGGAGATAAATTTTAAAATGTTTGGGAGTGATTGAGTATAACTTATAGGGAACTGTACCTTAGGTTACCTTCCTTACAGCCCCAGAAACCACGAAACGATCCCATCCCCTCCTACCTTAAGAACTTTAAGCGGGAAAAACCTCCTTTCACTTTATAACCCCGCCTCCCTCCTATATTTTCTCGTATTACCTGAGTTTGCATCTAATTCAGAATTTTCTGAATTTGGTAAATGACTCATTGAGGTGGCGCCCAGTCCTTTCTTCAGGAGATACAAGGATTTGTGGTGTTTTGTGGTATGGAAGTGTTCGTGTTAAGGGTACTCGGACGACCCACTTAACAGTCCAGGGTTGGATGTATTTGACGTCTTGCTGTCTTTTTTCTGAATGAGATTCACGTGGGACAGGAAGATAATTATTGAAATATATGTATTTTACTCATTTCAACTTTCTTTAAAATAGTATTTAATTATTATTAACTATTTTTTTTTCATTTCCGATACTATAGGTATTGAGTATCGGGCAACCCAAATTATTTTCTACTCCCCCCTTAAACATTCACCGGCACCACTGCCACAATTGTTCTTTGGTGCCTGGTATTAGATGGTGTGAGGTTAGGTTGTGGGTGATGTACCTACACCTCCAATATCGGTGGGTATAGTGGTTTCTTGTTTTGTTGTTAGTGCTGTTAAGGACGTGGCATGGTTGTGTCATTTTTTGTAGTAATAAGCAGTTTAAGTAATTAGAATAAGTATTAATTAATTTAGTTTTAATTAACTATGTATAAATGTCGTACATGGTTTGTTTCGATATTTGTGTGCATTTCTAGTTTTTATTTATGGTTTGTTTGTGTATTTTGGCTCTCTCTAATTTGTGTTGAATGCTAAGCGTTTAGGGCTGAGGTTAGAATCGTAAACTGAACTATGGCAGGTAGTCTATGAGATGTTCAAGGAGTGTATGCTTCGTAGTCATTAAAAAAAAAAAAAAAAAAAAAAAAAAAAAACAGAAGTCTAGTGGATCTATTGCACAACCTACCATACGAATTCAGGCAGGTAACGAATCATAATAGAGTAGCTCAGATTCGGAATTAGGTACACCTGGTTCTCAAGGAGACAATTCAGATGAGGGATCAGGAACTTTAACCTCAGGAGGTAGTGATAATTTAGAAGAAATGGATGGTAGCCGGTTCTTCGTAGACCCCGGTTACTTTTTCGGAAAATGTTCGGAAGATATATCAGAGTATTTAAAAATTTTAAGTGAGCAGCTCTAGTGAATAACTGGGATGAACAAAAATGTTTGTTGTACCTTCCTAGCTCTTTAAAGGGGGCAGCAGCACGCTGTTACGATAGCTTAGGCGACCAGGCAGAGGACATAACATCTTTCGGGGCATAAGCAAATGCATTAAAAACAGACAATCGACAGGGTCAGGCATAGCTGAACCCCTGATGAACGTCCCATTTGTTTTGGGCGCGGAAATGAAGGCATCTGCGAAAATTTTGTAAGAAAAACCCTTAGACAAGTGAGGCAACTAGTAACATGGAGGACGTATCAGGTTAATGGAATGGTTCATATTGGCAACTTGTATTGTCACTTTCTTTTAAATAAGACTTTAACTTTTGGATTTATTAAGCCACCCCTCGGTTTTGGGTTTAGAAAGCCACCCTTGGCATTTTGGGCTTAGAAAGTCACTGACTTAGACGGATTATATGGCTTATAAAGCTAACAACTAGACGAAAGGAAGGGGGCAGCCCAAGCTCTAAAGGCAGCCTGTGTTAGAGGTAGTAAACATGGAACGAATGAAGCTCTGCTATAGGGCTTAGGATGTTTGGTTTTGTTTCAGGAAAACCTTCGATACAGAATATTCCAGATATTCAATGAAGAATATTTCCCATTAGTCGCAGGACTTGTCCAGCCTTGGAGAAAGGGAAAGTTGGCTTAGGGGTGATGGGGATCGGCGACCCCACATCCTGCCCAAGGAAAGGCGGTATTGTTCCGTGGGTGGATCAGGTGTGGTTGTTAATATAGGGGCAGCAGCATCGTACACTCCGTCCAGCAGTTCAGGACGTGGCAGAGCAGTGAGATATCCGCTGCGCCGATAGCCAGTAGCATTTTGGCTTGTACTAATTTGTCGAAATGTTTTTTTATGGGGAATCTATCATACGAAATGTGATTTGACTCTGGGAAAAAATTGTTGCAGGAGAATAACCTTGTTCGACAGCCCTAGGATCTCGCAGTCTAACACGCCCTTGGGAAGGTTGAAGGTCATCCCAGGTACTGTGGAGATGCAGACACATGGGCATTATACCAAAAGTTGGTTTTTCATGGAGCTACAGCTAGTGTTTAGGAGAAGTATGTTCGTTTAATTGATAGACGAGTGCTCAATTAATTATTATTCAGGTATGTCATGGGAGGTATTTTTTGACCAATGCCAGAGACAGACTGGAGTTAAAATGTAATATTAGGAAGAATGAAACTAGGATGTTGGATAACAGTGCACACCCAGGTGATATTGATATAGCTGTGTCATGTGCCTTGAATTTATTGTTTAATGAGGAGGTTAGTACCAGTGAGATGTACCCATGCGACTATAATTAAAAAACTGAGTTTGAAATAATTAATATAATCATAGCAGCATTGTCCACATTTAAGATGTTACATTTCTTGCGCATCCTTTATCGACACAATATTATTTTTCCCACTATTGATGATTGTTTGGATGAATATTGGCCCTCTGCCATACCCCATTCTGAACATGTTTTTAGATACCAGTGTCGGTAGCTCTTCTCATGTTGTGTTGGAAACCCCCATTGCCTATGAGAATTTTTCGATTCGTAACTTACAAATTATTTCTTTGAGCTAAGTCATTGTTGCACTGTTTATTATAATGTACAGAAACCCGTTTTTAGTAGTGATAGGCATGTTATCCATAGCTGAGGTAGCAATTTTGGACACTATCCTATGTTTAGAAATATGGTCCACTGTCATAATAGTGTTGCTTACTGTGATGATTGTGCTGTGCATGTTGTGGATATTTTTCAGTTTAAGAAAACAGAAGAGAAGAAGCCCTACTCCCGAGGAACAGAGTGGTTCCCCTATTGGACACAAGTGGACCGCATTCTAGCAAGTGGTAAGTTTAGAGCCACTATACGAGATGCCGATGGCAACAAGGTTCTATTATGGTTGTCATTGGAATATAACCCTTAAAGGGTTTACAGAAAATAGTTGCAGAATGCCGTGCCTTGTAGCTATATATATATATATATATATATACACACACCTATCTCTCTCTGTGTGTGTGTGGGTGTGTTGTGTTGCTGTCGCTCTTATTGTTATACTTAGTTTTTTGTTTGTTGTGGTAAATATAGGTGTCAAAGAACAGTAAGGCAAGGTTTTTATGTCTTGTTGACTATAGAGAGGTTAAGGCACTGAGAAATAAGAAGGTGCCGACATGAATGGAAATCTGTTGAAAAGAAAAGTAGTTCAATTTAGGTTATGTACACAAAGGTTGTGTAACCATTTTAGTTTTTTTTTTTTTCCTATTAAATGAAAGGAAAGGTCTTAGTCTATAAGTGTAAATACATGTTAAAAATTAAGATAATATAAAATCCTTTTTTTAAAAGAGCTAATTCTGTCAGTAAGTTCAAAAACTTTGTCTTAGGGTGAAAAATTTTCTGATACTCAAACTTAAACACCAGTTAATTGTCTTCATAGTAGAGAGGAGAAGAGGCTGTGCCACTGACTAATATAATAGGTTTAAAAACTTAAGGTATAACTATAGGTTTCCGAGTTTTGAATGCTGTTGATGATGAAATTTAAATTTAATTTTTGGGGTTAACTTTCCTATACTTTTTTTACTAGCGACCCGCCCCGGCTTCGCACGGGTGCAATTAAGATAAAAAACTGCTTAACCTGGAGTTAATTAGGTTGGGTAAACTCTCCTAAAGCATTAAAAAAAGCACATTATAATTTAACAATTAATTAAATAATTTATAATTTAAAGTTTTTTTGCTATTTTTATTTGATATTTTTTTACTTTTTTATAATTTTTCATATTAATATACATTATATTAAAATGCAATTTATCTGAAATAGAAGTATTTAATATGTTATTGGCTAAGACATTCTCTGTAGACAATGTTTGACGTCCTGTTATTGTTTGGTAGCAAAATGTACTGTTTCTCGGGACTTCCAACTCGTGATAAACCAACATATAGTTGGCCATGGGAAAAACACTCTTTTCGTAGGTCGATTCCAACCAAAAATAAAGTTTGACCCTGGGACTTATTAATAGTAATCGCGAACGATGTTTTTACGGGAAATTGCAACCGTTTGAAAGATATTGGCAAATCCGTGGGAATCATGGGAATCCTCGGGATGTTTGCCAGCTGGCAGTCTGCTGGACCGGTGAGGATGGTCGCGACAATCAAATTTTATTTCAAGTCTTTAATGAGCAATCTTGTGCCATTACACATGTTAGGAGGGCTTATATTCCTTAAAAGCATGGTAGGAGTACCTACTTTTAATGATAGTTCGTGAGGTGGCAAGCCAGAAGGATTAAGCGAATTTAGAAAATCTTGAGGGAAGTGGACGACATCGTCAACATTGGTGACTGTGTCAATCGACTTATAGGTTTTGACTTGGCCGGGAACTCTTTGTATAATGAGATTGTTTATTTCATTGACAGTGTCGTTCCTAGGCGATACTATTGCCCTGGAACACAACCAGTGAAAGTCTCTTTCAAGTAAATTTTCGAGGCCCGGATATACTGCTTCTATAAGATGCTGCAGACTGTGGACTATCTGACCTAATGTCTCATTAAAAATGATTTAAGCAGAATTAGTGCCCAAATTTAGAGAAGGAAAAACTCCTTCTCCAAGTCTGAGCAATTGTTGTGGGAAATCTTTATGCGTGTCTCCACCAAGATAGGCTCTCATATTCGTTCACAAATTTAGGTGTTGAATAGAACTCCATAAGGGAGATGATTTAAGACATGCTTTGATGATATATGCACGCGTCCCTTTTGTAACTACAGGGAGTGTCTGCCGAAAATCCCCAGCAAACACAAAAGTAACTCCCCCCATAATGACAGTAGAGCTTCTAAGGTCCTTTAACGTTCGATCCACAGCTTCAACATGGGCTCTGTGACTCATCGATAATTCATCCCACATTATCAGTGCCGCGTCCTGTAACAATTGGCCAAGAGGGTCGTTTTTGCGTATAGAACATACGGAGTGTTGGTCCAGAGATACTGATAATGGGAGTTTGAACGTGGAATGTGCAGTTTTCCCATTACGTAATAGAGTAGCAGCGATTCCTGAAGAAGCGACTGCCAGAGCTATTTTTCCAGACTGTCTAACCTTTGCCAGTAATAAATTCGACAGGAATGTCTTTCTTGTGCCTCCTGGGGCATCCAAAAAAAATATTTTGCCTTTGTTATTCATCACACTATCAACTATTGTATTAAACGCTTGCAATTGATCTGAGACTAATTTTGGCAAATTTTCGTTGACAAAATCATTCAAATCACTGACATTGTACTGACGTACCAGCATTGTATCTATTGAATCATTTTGTGAACGAATAGGAGACGGTAATCGAAATCACTTAAACTTTTTTCATTTAATTCCAAAAGCTTATTTTCTATATCTATCAAGCCTTCATTGTACATGTCGTCATTGAATTGCAAAGTTAAATCCTGATTTTGCTGACGTATTCTGTCTGATGTCTTTACAAAAATCATCTTTGAATCTATCCCACAATTTTAAAGGTTCAGAAGGCTGACAAAATAGTAGAATGACTACAAACAACTCCCTCATCTTTAATGGGCATTGCGAAATCGCAGCTTCTTTCAAAGTATTCTCCCAATGATCGTCAGTTTCAAGCAAACCTCTATCTCGGCAAGCTGCTTGATAAGTTTCTTTGACAATTCCATTTACAGTTTTTAGGTCATTGAATGAGGTTGTACCGCGTACATGATGCAATAACATTCTGAGATAAAAACACTCAGATTGAGAAGGATGTACACCATATACTCTTCCCAAAGCAACGTCTTTCTTTATTCCTGGATGCCCATCTACGTTTTGACCGCGTTTTCTTCTTGAAAATGTGTTATTAGCCCAAGTATAATAGTGTGGAACTTCGTGGTACAGTAGAGTTTTTGCAAATTCGCCCGTGTTAAAAAGCTCAAAGAAAGCTAAAAGTGTAGTTTTACGGGGGTTTTGGGCAACTTGTTGAGCTGTTCCTGTCGTGAAATACACCCTTTGGCAGTTTTCTAAGTGTACAGCCAAATGTACGACAGTAGGATACCGGTCGTGGATCGGAAACTCTAATATTCTGTAAATTTTGTTCTATCATCAATAGTTTTCGCAGCGCACGCAATATAAGGAATTTTATAGGTCATTTATTTACACTTTGGGTTACATTATTGGAGTTTTAGTAGGGATCCCTATTGATTTTTTAAAATAAAATATAGCCTATGACACTCAGTGATAACATAGCATTCTACTGGTGAAAGAATTTTTAAAATCGGATGAGTAGTTTCGAAGATTACCTCCTACATCCAAACACACAAACACACAAAGTTACAAACACTACCTCTTTATAATATTAGTATAGATTGGGTGGGGAAGATCAGGCGACGGATTCTTCACCCAACTTCAAGCTGCAACTCGCATGAAGTAACGGGCATGTTTATTGTTGAGAACTCCAGTTATTTGTTTGTGTGAATTAACCAGAACTGTGACTAGTGATGACCTTAAATGACTTCCAGATGAGAGCAGTGTTTTATAGAAATAGGGGTTATTCGTTCTTCTTTTGTAATTTTTGAAAATATGAACTGAACTGTGTTTATTTATATAATGAGATTGCCCATCGACAAAACGTTACTCTTGGAGGCTGTCTAGAGTGACGGTCACTCTACCAGGGATGTGAAGCAGCTGCTACAAAAAGATGCTCTAGATGTGGCCAGTTTTGAGAGGATACTGTATTTGACCACATGAGAGGAGTTCCATCTGCTGTCCATTGATGTGAAGCCCTCTAATGGCCGAGGTTCCCACGTCACTGAAGAGGCGACAACGCGACAATCCCTATGTGGCTAGAACCGAGGACCCAGGGACCCTTGTCAGCAGAAGTTGGCATCGGTGGGACAGTCACCCGGCTGTGATGCTAACCTCGGTCCTGGTGGACATGTCTAGCTCCCGCCCTTGGCCTGGCATGACTGCACCTGAAAGGCGAGCCATTGGTGCTGACTCCATGAAGAAGAAAGGACTCACTACTTTTCGCCAGTTTGGGTATCTGTGTGTGAAAAGACTTCAAATGGATGGAACTGTCCAGAGGCCAGTTAGTGGATCAACCAGCCCAGAAGAAAGTGTGGATGTGCGTGTGCATTGCCCGAACTGTTGGATAGGTTTGCCCTTCTTCAGTTTGGGGAAATTAGTACTGATTTTGTTAGGATAGGTTATGAAGTGCTGGGTGATTTTTTTTACCCTAATTATCTTTGATGCCCAGGATTGTTGTGTATCTTTTTTGCAGGCACAAGAACAGCTGGTACCTTGCTCCTCCTTAAGATTATACATACATAGAAACAAAAGAAAAAGGAGACTATTAGTTTAGATGTGTAATTGAATTCAGAATCATGCTATTTTGTCATTAGACCTGAAGGGGAACTGGTTACCCTTATGTACGATCTTGTCATACCTAATGCTTGACCACTAATGTTTATGTTGTAACCAGGGACCAGGGTGAGCAGCTTGTTATGCAACTTATGGTTGCAGTCGAGGAGATCCCAGAGCCCTGCAAAATCTATGATTGTCATGGAAGGAAGGTCTCCCCCACTGGAGTGTCAATCATCAGAACCACAGCCCCAATATTTCCCTTCATTCAAGTTAGCTCAAACTATTTTTGATTCAAATGACTGTGTTCTTGTTCAATCTTTCTTAGTAAAGAGGAACAAGAAAAAAAGCATTATATATCGCCTGAAACCAGCATTGAGAACAGGCAAACATATAGCTTTTCATGAATTTGAAATTGTGAGAACTTAGTATGAAGGGAAAAATTTAGAATATAATAGTACACTCAAGCTAATCAGTAACAAAGATAATAAGTTCAAATTTTGTTTTGTTACTGAGGGATTGTGCGTTGATTGATTGGCCTATAAGTAAGAAAGGACAGGTAGGATTTGGAGGCCTCACCCTCAGATATTGATGAAAAAAACGATGAAAATGAAATAATACTATTTCTACCTTGTTGACAAACTTTTCTTGAATTATTTCTGTGTAATATTTTGAACTTAAGTTTGTAAAAGATGTCAATATTTTAAATTTTGTATGACTAACATTTTATTTGTGGGGGTCCCCAAATCACTACGCGACGGCAGATGTAACGCAGCAAAATTTGAGAAAAATAAATAATTTCTTAAAATTATATATATATATAATATGCTTATATTTTCTCCGAGGAAAGTTATTTTTGTCAAGACGAATGACTACTTTATTTTTGTTAGGAAATAGCCCATTTTAATAGTTTTTTTTTTTTTTTAGACGGAAGTTGAACATATATAATTTTCCGGCTGGCTAGTTTCGAAATGTTCCTTTGTTATTTTTCACTGCAGTAGGTGACAGATTCTTCCAGAAGTAGGTATTAGGAATTGACACTTTTTCTGGTCCTTCTCGAAATGTCGGGCTGAGTTTGTCATTAGGCTGTCACTTTCACAACCCATTACTGTCGTCAACACATATTTCAGGCGTTTCCAGAACATTGCTGTTAAATCTTTGTGCATCGCAGCGTTTACATAGTAACTTCCAGAGCGGTCGTAGCCGTGGCCTGTTTGTGCAACTCCAGCTGAGAGTTTTGCACTTCCCCTAGGGGAGAGGGGTAGAACTGCTGAAGGCAGCAGTAATACTGCAGTAATTTAAGGGAAAAGTGGAGTGTTGCGGCAAGGACGGTTGCCAGTCAGTTGGTGCCAGGGGGAGGTAACCTGGAAGCTGATTGGCTGCCGTTGGTGGTAATAACATGTGATGTAAACAGAATCAGGCAGACGAGGTCACGAGTCTAAAAGATGGCGTCGGGGTGAGCGAATGTGGGCAACCAGGGGAAAGACTGTGAGAAACACCCACAATCAGCTAAGAACTAGTTTTGTTTTGATTGATCAGGACATTCGTTCCGAAGTTTCGGAAGGATTACGCCGATCAATCCATATAAATAGTCGTTATTTTAGGTTTAGTTAGTGTCTAAGAGAGTCTGAAGGTCTAAGAGTTCTAGAGTTTAAGGCGTAGAGTTTAGACTAGGTTGGATTGTTGAGCCGCTGTCTGTCAGGCCAACAGTCACATAGATGTGAGAGTAGACTACAGTGAGGGGAGAGAGTGGCTATTATAGTTTGTAGTTACAGGTATTGTAACTTTAGTCTTAAATAATTTAACAAGTGCCTCGAAATATGCAGAGTTTTCATTTTGTTCATTTCTTGTTGTTTTCAGAGTTCTTTTATTTGAGGTTCAGGTCGTAAAAATTGGTACTAGGTGGTGCTTGTTTTGAAAGTCATTCCCTAGCGATTGTCGTGTGTTTGTAGTTTTGTAGTATTGTAACGTTTAGCTCAAAATATTTTCTACTGTTTGCTTATTTTAGTATATCTGGTAATTTTTGCCAATCAATATCAGTGAGGGATTGTTCATTTGAATTTTTAAGTTAAAATAAATCTGGTATAGTTAGACAGATTTTAGGAGAGTTTTAGTTTACATGCCTGCTTATGAGAAATTAAACTTAACCGAAGACACCCGTTCAGGATATTTTTAAAAACGACAGGTGTTTTTATAGTTTTTCGTTTTTGTCATTATTTCCATTTGCGAACCTCTCATACATATTTGATCTCATAAAGATATTTGTATTTTTATTAATTATCGAGTGTCTGCTGAAGTATATTGGCAGTGTTTCTGTTGCTGATGATGCTTGTATAAGTCAAAATTTTTTGACTAAATTTTAATTTTGTATTTTATTTCAAGTTTGGATATCACTGGCTGTTATATAGTTTTAAAATTATATTGTTTAAATTCGAAAACCAAGAAATATTTTATGAATATTTCAAGGTTCTGATTGAAAGTTTTATCTGTAGATAACCTATCCAAATACGCAATCGATAACTACATTTTGTAACTTTTGTTGTTCGAAAGCCAGCAATTTCATGTAATAGTATTGTTTTCAATACTTGTTATTGGTGCTTATTCACATTGTTCCTTCTGTTTTGAAAGTAAACTGACTTTTCAATTTTACTAGTTAAATTTTGTTAATTGAGGAAGTTTATTAATATTTGATTTTCTTTATTTAATATTTTTTATAATAAACTAATTTTATTAGTTTATTTTGAACTCATGGATTATTTTTTCGTTCACTCACCCTTCAATCATAATTGACTCCCTCATATTCTGATCATTTGATATTTTAATGCTTAGGTTAGGTATTTCTTATCTTCTTTCTTTTAAAGAAAAAAAGCTAGCGATAAATTTTAAAATATTTTTGGATGTGTTTTAGTAGGAGGTATTGGGGGAACTGTACCTTAGGCTACCATCCGTACAGCTACAAAAACCACGAAAAGATCCCATCCCCTTCGTACCTTAAGCACTGTTAAGTGAGAAAAACCCCCTTTCCCTATCTAAATCCCTCCCCCCTTTATTGGTACTCTATTTTAAAATTTTCCTTGTTTTCCCTCTCAATCCGAAATTTTTAGATTTCCGATTTGGTAAATGGCTGATTGAGGTGGAGCCCAGACATTTCTTCAGGAGATACAGAATTGGGGTATTTTGTGTTATAGACCTGTTAGTGTTAAGGGTACCTGGACAATCCACTAAACAGTCCAGAGTTGGATGTATTTGACGTATTGCTTTTTTTTTCTGTGTGAGATTCATGTGAGACAACAATATAATTATTTTAATATATGTATTTTACTAATTTCAACTTTCTTTAAATTACATTTTTTATAATTTTTTTTTCATTTCTGATACTGTTGGTGTTGAGTATCGGGCAACTCAAATTATTCTATTCTCCCCTCTTAAACTTCCAACGCTGCCACAATATCTCACATAAAACACTTTCCTTACTCAAATCTCGAACACTGATTTCTACACAGATGATAATATACTGCAGCGTTTCCACAAAGGCGCTGTCTATCAAGATATTCCAACAACTCCAAATAACACGTAGGAACGTATTGTGCTTGATTTTAATGTCCTTCAGCAGTCAAGACTGGAGGAATCAGTGTTGTCATTCATCCAACTACTGAACCTGTATATCGCTCCCAATGGTACAACTTTGAACATCTTATGTGAATATTCTACCCGTCTTAGTATCCACGTGGAAAGTACTACAAACGGGTATTAGGGATACCACTTTCTGTGTCGTATTTTGTGTTCATATTAAGGAAGTGTACATTGTGCTACATGTTTAAATAGGTTTTGACGAGCTTCATTGAACATGGTGCTATTTACATAACTGATGTTAGTACTCGTATCTCACAAATAAATATTGCTATAAGGCTGATTCCGCAGCACTATTATTTCCCTCTTCCAGTTATACAATTTTTGTATGAAACCGTTTTTTATTTGAATCCCCGGTACGGAGTTATTGTGGGTGGTCAAGATATTTGGGACAGCCTGTATATGGCAAGAAATGACTCTGTGGTTAAAATTTGTATCAATTAAAGTTGAACAGCCATAGTTGCAAAGTCACAAATAGGCACATGTTATATTTAAACCAACTGGGAGTCATCGGTTTTAACAAAGTACAAAGAAAGGCCCTGCATAATTACCCCAGATAATGAAATGTGTTTGAATTTTTGAATTAGAGCAGTGCACTGATGAATGCCCAGCTAAGGATCACTTTTCTGAAAAGACGATATGTTGAACTGAATTTAAGATCATTGCTATAAAAAGTTATGTTACACATACTAGGAGCTGTGACTAGCTGCGACTACAATAGCGAGAAAGAATAAAATGCATACATGAAGTGCTACAATAATTGAGAGTAATGGTCAAAATTGAGTGAATGCTGGATATTGCGTGTGGCTTGCAACAATTAGGTACACATTTCATGTGCTCGAGTGGTGAGTGACGTTCTTGAGGTGAATCATGTCTCCTGACTTCCTCAAATATGCCATGGTTCACTGAATTTAAGAATTTCTACATGTTGTGTTTTAAGTCTATTTTGACGTATGTTTACGATGTGGTATAGTCTTTTTCCAGTTTGAATTGTTTCCTTTTCATTTTGATCATCTCATAAAGGAGTGTAAAATTAATATAGGATTTTAATTCCGCGATTAAATTTTGTTGTAATAGAAGCAAGTAACTATTTTGAATAAGTTAACCATTTGTATGTTATTTGAACGTGTACGGCATTGTTGATGAACCTGTGGGGCAGAATGTGACAATCTCATGACAATTTCATCATATATTGTTTCGATATTCACTAACAATATTTTCTTTTATTTATTCTTTAATTTCCATACTTAAAGACACAGATACTATAATGTGTATAGGTAGGTAATTTCAGTCTCTCTCGCCAACATTTGCAAAGTTTTAAAAATAACTGCCTCACCACTCCATTCATGCCCGTGATTTCATACGTGAAGGAAAAACCCCGCTTTCTCTGGTGTATGTTTATATTTTATGAAGAAAAAAAAGGTATACATCATAATTTTATCAAGGAATAAGAGAGAAATACAAATCCAACTGGATTCTGACTCTTAATCTTGCGAATAATAAACCAATATAGGTATAACCTTATACACAGGAAAGTGTTTTTAGTTATATACTTTACTTGTTACACGGACTTTTTAATTGGTATTATTTAAAATATGATATCCATTGATTTGCAGCTAATGAATTTTTATAAATAACTCTTATTAAGTGTTGTATTTATTAGAAACCCATTGTGTTTTGCAGGGAGGGCATTGTTCTTCAGTGGAATATCTACAAAGTGATGGTGGCAGGAGTTTGTGGTGTGATGTCATAGCTGGCGTAGTTTTCGGTGTTGAGGTCAATATAATGTTTTTGGCAACATAGGTGACGAATGTAGCAGGGGTCGAGTTCTCGACGCTCACTTCTAAGGACGAAGATAAATTTAAATATTTTTTGGGCGAAAGGTTAAGCTCTAATTGTTGATAGGTCTGACAGGGTAGGTAAGGTGATAATGAATTGAAACTGGCCATAGATAATAGCTGAGCACATGTTGTGTTTTTGATTGTTGTACGCAGACTGTTTATGCTGGAAGATGCGTGCGACATAATTGTTTGGCGAAGAAATTTTATTTTGGAATGGGCGATTATAAAGTGGAGGGCTGCAGCTTTGTGGCATCAATAAATGTAATCCTGCTGTGATGGTTCCTCCTAATTAATCCTGAGTCTCCTTTGCGCAACGGTGATCGTTATATTGATGGCTTGATAGGCTGGATACACTGGCGAACATTGGCTGCCTCCATTATGAAATTATTGATTATGTTGGGCATGAGTGCGGCACTATATTTTATAAATTTATGAGTGACAACATCTTTGGGCTCAAAAGTCCTATTAATTGTCATGAATAAATAAGCAAAATATCAAGTGATTACTTTTAATCGCACGAAAATCGAATTTTACTCAAATACAATTGAATAGTAGCTTGCTGTTCTTGGTATGTGCTTGAAACTTTTAATTAGGTGTGACCATTGCTAGAGGGTTGTTTGTCTTTGAAGAGGAAATTGATGCTGATTAGGAATATTGGGTGTGATAAGGTAGTTGTTTTAATAGAGTAATCTAGGCCTGTGTTAAGATTTTGAGGTTCATGGGTCTAAAGCATTGTAACTATAAGCAAGTATCGTACGCCCAGTCCACATCACTTCGTATTTTAAAGTGTATCCTAATATGTGCCTTGTTGACATAATTGTAAATAACGGTCAGCTCTATACGAAAAATTAAGACAATACTACAAAATATAACCCCATGGCTAGGGTGTAACCACGATTAAATTTTGGCCACTCTTTTCTGTACAAATGTAAAATATTATTATTGTATACATTTTCCTCCTGGATACAATTGGGATCTTGATGACTTAATTTTGTAATTATATTTTGTTATCGTCACAAAAAAAATACTTTAATATAGAGATACAAGTTAAGTCCTGGTAATCATTATACATATGAATATGGTAACGTTTAGAACATTCAAATTAATTACTTTGCAGAATCAGCAAGACAAATGCAAAAGCTAGTTAGTTTCTTATTTTGAACACGAACTCTAATATTAAGAATTTAATTGTTTTCTGTTACAAATTATAGTTTATAAAACTCGAAAATTCTGACATCTTTATAACGAGAAGTCTGTTTCCTTATTTAAAGATGTATCAAAAATGAATAAATATTCGTAAAATTAAATATCCTTAAATGTATTTATTTGCGTCATTACGTATTACATAAAAACATATATACCTCAAGTTCATTTATAACAATATCATTAGTTCCTACATTTGTGTTCTGCAATAAAACTAAAGAACATTTTCAAAAAATATCAGTAAGGATTATTAACATTAATATTTTGAATAATACCTGGTGTAAACCTTTTTTATTTTAATTTATTGAATAATGTTGTATGCAAATTTTCGTTTTTACACATTTTTGAACAAACAACTAGATGTGCTCCAGAATTCCTTTCTACAGCTACCGGCTCCCGCTTTGAATAGTTTGATGAGGCTGGAGAGAGGAAACAAAATGTTTACGATAGGATTTCCATAGAAAGATATTCTTTATGATAGTATCCAGAGTGAAGTATCCAGAGTGAGGGTGATGTGATATCAAAATTACCTAGACGTGAGTTTTTGGCAGTGTGTTTATGGAGGGTTTGGAAAGACATCACAGGTGTAACAAGGGGTTCAAAACAGTCGCTTAGATGTGCCAGCACCCTTGACAAGCAGTAATCCCCTTGACGGCGAATGTGTCAGAATTTTTTTTTATACCGCAATATAGCTAACTTATAATCGCACATGGAAGGTCGAGTAAAACTTATGGGCATATGTCAGGCAAAAATTGCAGGAATGCAGGAATATTTTATGAATACAATTTAATAATGATAAATTTTAAATAACATAATTTCTAAAGTATTTGACATAGTGCATGTTTAAACATGCACGACATAGAGAAATTACAATACAACTTTCTTATTTACATTGCTAAGGAAATTTAGAAATAAAGTTTAGACATTTTATTTGAGTGTTGGAGGCGGATTTTAATCAATTTTGTTCCAGTTAACCACTTAGATTGGAACGAACCATTTTTCCGTAAAATATTTCCTAAGAAATATTTTTAAAATCCGTTTATTATTGTCAATTTGATGTCATTATTCCAGTATATTCAGAAAAAAGGAGCTCTTTATGCATAATGAGATATTTTACTTCTTTTTGAAAAATTTAACCTCCTCCTCTCATTTATTAAATCTGTTGAGTCTGAATAAGCAATACCGTGAATTTTAAATCACAATATTTAATCTTTATTTCTTAATATATTCTCTAAGTATTATTTCTAATTTTTCGAATTTAGCTTACACAATAGAAATTTAATTTATTGGTAAATTTATACGAAGAAATTTTTGAAAATTCAATAAATTAGTGAGCATTATAATTTAAAATTCGTCTTCAGTAGATGATTTATTTGGGATATGAAATAATATGAAAAAAAAAAAAAATATCCGCTGCAATTTACAATTTTATGATTTACAAACATTATAAAATAATATTTAATTCGAATAATTTCTTTTGAGTTGACAGTTACCCTATCGATTACATTTATTAAATTATGAGTCCAATAATATTTTTACGTACATTCGATTACTTTAAAAAAACTAGGCAATTTGTGTTTCGATTTTCCGTTATGAAGCGTACATTCAATTTTCACCAAAAAATAGAACAAAATAATAAAATAATTATCACAACAACTTTGCGACTGGATATAAATATACGTGTGGTTATTTGATAAAAATGTATTTTGTCCTCTTTGTAGAATTACTTTCCAAATTATTATGAAAATAGCCCTTAAAATTTTCTTATGTTATTTGCTATGTACTGAAGTTAAAATAGTTTTATAACTAAATAGATGAGTTTTGAAGAAACGTATAACAATTAATTATAATAGGAATATTACATTTTTAATAACTTTTCTTTTATAAATTTTATATCATCAGTTTTTTTTCTCATTTTTCCCTAAATATTCTGATTTTATGAGTAAAACGCGCGTATTATTCTTATATTTTGAATACTAGAATTTTCTCCTTTTTAAGAATAAGTAATTTAATTCGTGTTGTATATTTCAATCTACCCACTTTTCAGCCAGGAGGTTAATCGGGAATGGCTTACGTACCTGTATACTAACGCTTACATCGGAAAACACACATCAATGGGCTAAACGAGATTCGAACGCTGTACCCGGTATCCCGAAGGCGCCTTAACGACCTCTGGCACTGAGATCGTCTTATTTTCTAGATTTAAACCCTGGTTTCGTTCAGAATGTATCACTTCATAAGAAAATACATGTGCAATCAGCAGAAAATTAAATAAAATTACCGAGAATCAACACAAAATCCATGGTGACGTTACCGGCCGGGCGAATGAACCCAGGTATTCACTTCACAGGAAGGACGTCAGAGTGATTCACGGTCGTTGGATGGCACGCCCAGTGGTGGGAAACATTTCTTTCTCTACTGCGCGTTATGCGGACCTCACTCTTTGTTGCCTGGCCAGCATTATTACAGACATGAAGGCCCAACCTACATGCGTAAACTATAACTGTCCACGTGTGCATAATGATGGCCTCCCTCCAGCCAACTAAAAGATCTATACACATTTCGCGATGGGGGAGGGGGAGGGTGATCAAAGGTGTTCATTTTCGTGATCGTTATCATCGTTCTCTATGTTACATTTTTGGAATGCTCATAACCAACTATGTGTTTCATTTGTATAGGTGTAAGAAACAAATGAATTTGTAATACTGTACGAGAAAGAAATTCCACTCATACCGCATTACATTTTGAGTGCAACTTAAGCACTTATTTTCATAATCACGGCCCTCTAAGAATTTCAGGTTACTGACACTATTAAACAAAACATTATACTGATTACATCAGAAGTTGATGCTCCGAATTCTACTTTCATAATGTAGTTGGTTGCAAACTAGGTTATAGCAAGCGCGGTGGCACAATGGTTAAATTTCTCACTGACATTCGGGAGGACCCGGTTTCGAATCTCGGTTCGGCCATCCTGTTTCCTGAAAACACCCCAGACGAATGCTGGGACGCATCCTTACTGCAAGCCATTGACAATTCCTTCCCGCTCGGGTTTCTCTGAGCAACATGCTTCGTCGCTAATGACCTCGCTGTCGACGAGACGCTAAGTCCTACCTACCTAAAGGCTGTTCACGATAAAGTGAGCACTTTTTAAACAAACCTTGGAAAAAAGTCACTGATCATATCTGAATATATTTTAACATACGCACTGAAAGACATGCACCCAGTAAGGTTGTGAACGATAGCGGGAAAGTAATTCCATAATCTTAACGTCGAATAAAATTTTTTAGGTAACCATTTGTGATAACTTAAATTATTACTCCATTTTCTGTTTTTTTTTAATGCTTCGAAGTGTAAAAATGAGCAGATTTGTAAAATATTTACTTTTCTAATAATTGCAAAGTTTCACTTGACTAACGCGTGAATAAAGTGATGAGGCCAATGGCAATGTTAATTTTACATTAGATGTAAGAACACACTCCGTGAATACAAGTAGATATTATATAGGAGTTTCAAAAGTGCTCATTTTACCGTGAACAGCCTATACCTACTTACTACACTAGCTTATTGTATAGTCCATTCATGGTTGCTTAACACTGTCCTGAAGCCCTGCTAAATTTCTAGTTTTGGTTGTAGATTACGTTTCCTTCCGCTACATGTAAACATAAACACTGCCATGTGACTGCTACGTTTCAAATATATAATGCTTTGTTTACTGTTTACAGCTGTTCAAAGACTTCTGTCATGTATCAAAAACCATTACGTACGAATGTTCACATGTTATGCCTATAACCATATTTAGGTCAGCTTTATGACTTCTTGACAATGTCTGAATTGACGATAGTTCTCACAATTAGTATTTTATGATTTCAATATATTGGTTATACGCTATGTATATTTTGCCGTGACTGTGTTTAACACTGTTACAACTGCGGGGGAAAGAACTGTAGTATTTAAACTGCTTTTATTGATGTGTGTCACGGCATTTTGTTAAAATAACGGCCTCAGTTGGAACAAATATTTAAACGAAGGAGCAACCAGCTTATTTTTTGTACAAAGCAGCGACAAACGTAAAATATAGTGGTGAACATGCACATAAATAGACCTACATCAACTTTTACTCCGCTCATATTCTTTGCATAGGTACTTAGTTTGATCTCGGTTTATTTATTTAATTATTTATTAGAAATTTCCTGGCTGAGTTTAGCAATTTGTTGGGAAGTGGCAAAAATTCAAATCTCATAAACATAAGCCCTGTGTTTCAAAAACACAGGGCAATTTTACAAGTTCGTTGTAAATAAATAGACGTGAATTTAAACAATTAACTTCGTCACAAAATAAGTTCACAGTTAAAACGTATAAATTTCGCACGTCCAATATTGGCAATCACACACACACACACACCCGGCCAACGTAACGACCACGATGCAGCCACACCCTTTCACATGTAGCGATCACGACACACGTTATAGTATATTTATTACTGCTATGGAAACATTTATAGCAACATCGGAACTTGCCTACGTAGGTTTAGAAAAACACAGCGTGTACGAACCTGATGTGGTAATTTGAAGTATTTTTCGGAGAAAGAACAATTAACGCTTCGTTGAACAACAACTTGCCATATCAAATCGCCACTCGCCAGACGCCATGTCTGGCAACTTCGGATTTCCAACCCCCCCTCCATCACATCTAAATACATAATAATAAGTATTCAAACATTAAACAATATTTTCAGTTGTAAATTACAAATTCAAAAATAATTAGTTTTGCTGTAATAAGTATGAAATATGTTAAAATTGAAAAAAAAAAAATGTATATTTTTCCTGCTACGATTAGCATTGCGAAACTTCCCGAGGGAGGGAAAGAGATAGAGAAAGAGAGAGCGACAAGCTCCACTCCGCTGACAACCTATTTGAAGTTTCTTCCTCGTTCGAAAAAAAACACCATGTCACTAGGGCTTAGGCACCTTATTTTGCGCTGATATTTTTAACTGCAACAATGAAATCTGTTTCCATCACGGCTACCTAAATATTTAAATATTTCAGAAGCCAGCGTTTAATTTACAAATATAATACCAAAAACTCGGTTAAAACATTATTTTTTACTGTGAACTATTTCTTGCTAGCTGTTGCCAAAATATCGCTGCTCTCACAGTTTTTAATTCATATTGAATACGAAATATGATTGACAAGTTATATAAGATACTAAGTTAAAATTTCATTTATTCAAGAACGCCATTCTTTAAAGTTAATCACAATGTAATATAATTGTGGTAAGCAAGTTATTGAAAGAAAAAAAAACTGGTTGAAATGTTACTCCGAGAGTGATTTTTAAAGGTACGTTTCAACACATCCGAAGAAACCATGAATGGACTATAAGAGGTTTTCTGGGTTCGAGTTCCGGTTAAGGTACCCGTGTATTTGTCATTGTCTCACTACTATTGCATATGATTCTTGTTCCATCTCTAATGATACCTATTGCTATCAATGACATGTCAAGGCCTGCCTACAACCTAAGCTTTCAAGAACTTCTGTTTTCTATTTGTATGTATAAACTACTTGTGCATTTGTGTGGAGATTGTGTGCTAGTGCGCTGATTGATACCTACACTGCGAGTAGTCCCTAACCCAGCCCAAGGATCACCAGTGACTCTCAAGATGGCGCCGCAGTAAGTCTCGCTCGCGTGATCTACAGTTCTCGTAATGTCTACGGCAGTTATGTGTTCATATTTCCGACATTTTTTGGTCCTCCGGTTCTGATAGATATCCATGGGAACTACGACTAACGATTTATTGTCTTGTTTATTGTGTGGTATGTAATAATCCCGCGCACATGAAGATGCCGCTTGCTGATGCCATCCTTTGAAATACACTCAACGCTTCAACATCCTACGAAAATATGAAGACGTTTCACATAATTACGTCAATAATAGATGGAGACAAAGTTTTTATCATAATTTCAATGAGGTATTGATGGTGCTACAAGCATTTTCGCTGTGTTTCAGTGCTCTAAAATGGTTTTTGTTTCGTTTCCAGTACATAATATGCCACATGAGTGAGCAATTTATTTAATGTTAATATTTTTGACTTTTGAAATAATGGTTCCAGGAAGTCAGGCTGTTCGTTGCAAACAACTAAACCAGGCAAACATAACTTTATTTAATGTGTTTATTTTTGTTTACTAGTTTAATTTGATATTTGTTTCATCTCTCGTTGCTGTAATTCTGGGACAGTGTTGATTTCCTTCCTTTCTCGTCTCATCAGCAACATAGGTTTTAAGGTATTTTTGTTAAAAATCAAACTTCAGCAAACGGAACTGAAATGCCTAAGTGAGAGGATTCAATCCTTAACCACCGCCCCTGAAGTCACGGTCCAAATTGTTCACGACATGAACACATTAGATCTACAGTAGAGAGGGCTGTCAATTCTCTGTGTAATGATTTATTTCAGTTGGGCCCACTTTCCGACGTGTTCAATTTAACGATGATCACAACAAAACATGGTAAATTCTTCACTGTGTTGTCGGACACTCATTGTCTCTCAACTTCTTGTCTCGCCAGACATGTGGTACAAACCGAACCAACTTCAGCTGACGTCGGTCAATCTGGTAAATGTCGAGCTGTCCAAAATTTATCTGCTCATTTTTCTGGCCAGTGGGAGAATTGACCAATATTTTCACTACTGTACAAGGCTTCCGTTTATACTAATCAATCATTGGCCGATGTTGAAATCTTTCAGTATTTAATGGGATGCCTCAAAGACGAAGCTTTGCAGTTGGTGAGGAATTCCTAGAGTCCGAAAATTATTATGTAGCTTTGGAACTTTTGACTTGTCATTAACAAAACCTCAGGAAGTTGACGACATTATACATTAATAGAATTCTTGATTTTCCCACAGTCAACACCACATAACTCATATCTCTGAGACATTTTGGCACTATCTTCAATGAAAATGTGCAGACTTTAAAGGTCTTAGGCTGCGACATCTCTACAGAAAGTCCAGTGCTTGTCACTATCCAGATGAGAAAAATTGGATGTTGAAATGCGCATAAAATTTTTAAATTCTCATTCAGAACAAACCGTTATATGACCTTGTGTTTTAGAATTGATAGAATTTATGGAAGCTTTGGTCTCGAAAATTGATTGTGCAGTTGATGTAGGGGAAAAATAAAGTACTGGTCATCCCTTTCATCGAACCACTCAAGTCAAATGATCTCACTCATCACAACCACATAAGTCAGTATTTGTTACTAACACTGGCACTAAAGTTTCAAACCCTCTGTAATCTGTCAGTAAACCAGTTATTCTCTTTATATAAGCCAAGAATTAATCAGAGTTTCACCAAAAGACAAACCATTGCACGAAACAAAAAACATTGTTTCAATTGCCTTGGAACATTTCCTGTGTTGGCCACTTGTGCTTCATTAAAAATATGTTTTAAATGTAAGTAAAGACTTCACATACTGCTCCATGTCGAGGGCAAGTCTAATACCCTCAAGTGTCGAAGCCCTGTTTCAGATGGTACTCCCAAGGAGCCTGAACCCTTTGTAGGTTGTATCCTTAGCCCGAGGTCATACATCAAACTTGCTGTCCACTGCCTTGGTTACTGTTTATGATGTGGGTAATATACCACATATAATGCATTGCTTACTGGATAGTGCTGCTTAAGTATCATTCAGTTGAGTGTCAGCTGCTACAGTTTTGATGCTTCAGACTCATAGGGTCATGGAAAAGGTCCATGGTCACTCTGAAGGCACAGTAAATGTGAAAGGAGCAGATGAATGTAAAATTCAATCAACTGTTGACTCTCGTACTTTCTATCACACATTGTCTGTACTGTCTAAGATTACAGCTAACCTGCCACGAACTTCTATCTATCCCTGTGTCCATGCCCAACTGTGTTCTCTGCCAGTGGCCAAGCCTCAGTTTGATAAACCAGCTCCTGTTGACATTCTGCTACATGCTGATGTTTATGCCCAAGTATGCTTGAGTGGTCGATTAGAGATGGGCTGTCACCTGCCAGTCGTGCTAGAGTCTAAGCTGGGATGGATACTCCTAGGTGACTACCTTGAGTCATGTACCACCTCCGACCAAGGACTGGTTTCTATGTTTGTGGGAATGGAAAACATGCTTGATACAATCGTCAAACAATTTCGGGGAACTGACGAACCACCTCTTGTAACTACACAGCCACTGGAGGCTGACTACTGTGAAACACACTACCTGGCTACACATTCACGAGATGATTCTGGTAGGTACACAGTGTGCCTCCCGTTCAATAATAATGCTCATCCTCTTGGCGATTCATGTGCAAATGCTGAATATCGATTCTATTCTCTAGAAAAGAAGCTTGCCACTCAACCTGCAATTTAAGGTATGTACAATGCCTATTTCGCTTCAAGTCACATAAGCAGATAAAATGTTGACAAATTGATAAAAATGTTGAAAAATTCCAACACTACCACTAAATTGAGGGTTGTTTTTAGTTGTGGTTCTAAGACATCAAATGGCATGTCCCTTAATGGCATACGACTCTCAGGACCCAAGCTGCAGAACAATATCTCTGAAGTCATTTTGAAATTTAGGTGGTACAGTGTTGCCTTTTTCTGCAACATCATGCAAATTTACAGACATATATTTATTCATGAAGCTGATAGAACTTAACAGCTCATATTCTGGCATGATGATCCTTCTCTTCCACTTTCATTATTCCCGGTAAATACTGTAACATATGACTTAAAACCATCACTTTTCTTGGCTATTCACATCCTTCACCAGTTGGCTTTTACGAAGGTTCCCACTATTCGCTAGCTCATAATGATCTTTTAAAGCAAATTATTGTTGACGATATTGTGACGGGTGCATCTTCAGTAGAGGAAGTCGACTCGTTGAAAAGCCAGTTGATTGAACTATGCCGAGGAGGGTTCGAGCTCCGGAAATGGTCTAGCAACCAGCCACAACATATGGATGATGCACCTGAACTCCATTGTGAAACTCCCAAAATGATTGATTTTTCGCCATGGCCAGTTGTGAGCATTCTGTGTCTTTAGTGGAATTCAGAAATTGACATTTTATCTTACCATTTTAATATTAGCACAGTGGTCCCAACCAAATGCTTTGTCTGGTCTCATATTGCTCCAATATACGATCCCAAAGGGGTTGGCTGTCTCCTGTGATTGTAGGTGAGAAAATTTTAATGCAGTGGCTGTGGACCCAAGGACTGGGTTGGGATAAACACTTTTCATCACCGAACAAGGGGAAGCGGATCCAGTTCAATGATGGTTTTGCCAAACTGTAAACTCTTACTCAACCATGTTTCATATGCTCTGATGTAGCTAGTGTAGAACTGCATGGCTTCTTGGATGCTTCCGATCGAGCTTATGCAGCAGTTGTGTATCTGAGGAGTAGCGACACTCAAGGGAATATATATGTGCATCTCATATTGACCAAATCACGAGTGACACCACTGCAACGAGTGTCTGTTGGAGCACCTCCTCAGTCTCGGAACACATTGCTTCTAGTGAAAACCCAGCAAATGGTGCAAGTCCTGGCATACTTCCAAAAGAGTTCCTTGATCATGGTTTGTAGTGGCATGGCCTGGAATGGTTAGCAGGCCCACTTGAACATTGTACATTGTATAGAGCAAATACAGGTGTAGGTGAAATACCCGAACTATAATCATCTCAACTAGCCCTTGTGAACACACATGAACCTCCTCAGGAGCTTCCCTTGTTGCAATAAATGTCATCATGATCTAAACTTGTACCTGTGATGGCTTATGTGATGCAGTTCATCAACCACAGTCGGAAGCAACTTCAAGCCTATAGTTCCTTATCTTCTGCAGAATTGACACAAATAACCACTCATGTGTGAAAGTGTGTTCAACGTGTATTTTTATGCGAAGACTTAAAATAGCTAAAGGGAAAAATGTAATGCTCCACCAGACTACAACATTGGGTTCATTTTTGGACCCACGTGGTGTGCTCAGGGCAGGTGGTCGTTGGTCACACGCAGATATTGAGTTTTCAGCTAAGCATCCTATTATCCTATCCAAAGCGCACCTTGCTGTTGAAGCCCTTTTAGAGCACTACTATTTTAAGTATCTGCATGCTGCACCACAGCTGCTACAGTCTCTTCTGTCACAAAAAATTTGGGCATTCTCTGCTAGATCGTTGCTTATATCTCGAGTCTTCAAGTGTGTTCGGTGTTTCCGGAGTCGACCTACTAATAATCCTCCTCTAATGTGTGATTTCCTGGATGAAAGTATCACACCAGCTGGTGTTTTTGAACGAACGGGAGTGGAATATGCAGGACCAATCACCATATGTCTCAACAAGTTATGATATTGTACATCACAAAAAGCTTATTTTTTAAATATTTACTTGCTTCTTTACCAATGCTGTTAGCATCGAGATTGTGTTTGACTTAACTGCAGACAGTTTCATTTCTTCTCTGAGATGGTTTGTCTCAAAAATAGTTTTGTGTACCAGCCTTTACTCGGATTGTGGCACTAATTTTGTGGGTGCTTCAAGACATATTCTACAGTCTTTCACATAGTTTCTGAGTTCCCTTTTGCTAGAAAACTTTTCTATGTCACACTCAATTGAGTTTCATTTCCTTTCACCTGCAAGTCCTCACCTGAGCAGTTTATGGGAAGCCGCAGTGAAATCTGCTAAATACCACCTCAGACGCGCAATTGGTGATCAGATATTGACAATTGAAGAGCTCATGACCCCTTGCACTAATGTTGAGGCTGTCCTCAATTCGAGACCCTTAACACTATTGTCATCTGATTCACGAGACACTGTATATCTTACACCATGTCACTTTATAAATGGAAGGCCTCTTGTATCTGTTCCTGAACCACATGAAGACAGTGATTTTGGGTCTCTAGGTCTGTCCAGACAGTGGAAAATTGTATGCCTTCTAACAAAACAATTTGGACTCGGTGGCACCGAGAATATTTGCAGCAGCTCCAGCCACGTGGCAAGTGACAAACACAACAATCAGTGTTTACTGTGGGGGAGTTAGTTCTTGTTGGAGGAGATTGTGTGCCACCCCTAAATTTGTACTTAGCAAGTATTACCAAATTGCATCCTGGATGGGACGGTATTGTACGAGTGATTGATGTCTGCTCCCCAACGGGACAGTTGTGTCGACCTGTGCATAATTTGTACAGGTTGCCAATCCAGTAATTGTTTGCCGGATATCTGTGTAATATTGGTATATAGTGACTATGTTGTTTAGTGCTATAAGAGACCTCATCCGATCTTGGTGGGCGGTAAGTTTTGCATATGTATGTATAAACTGATTGTGCATTCGCATGGATATTGTGTGCTAATGCGCGGATTTATACCTACGTTTCAAGTAGTTCCTAACTCAACCCAAGGATCGCCATTGGCTCTCAAGGTGGCATTGCGGTAAGTCTCGCTAGTGTGTTCTACCTTTCTCGTAATGTCTGCAGCAATTATGTGTATATATGTTTAACAACTTCATTAATAATTATTTGCACTTATGTAGTGGAAAGTAGCCTCATTAGTTATATCAGTAAATCAGTAATGTCTTGTCACAGTTGTCATTTCCTGTACTGGGTATGACGATAAAAATCAAATGGAAGTGTCTTTTCTATAATTTATATATTTATAACTAGTCTTTAACAAAGCTGAATTTTTATGTGTAGGCTACAAGAAAAACTATTTTTGATGCTCTGGTTGCAAGAGCATACTATACGGAAATTTCAGCTATTGCGTTGGTTCGAAATCGTGGTATAAACATGCGTAATTACGAGGACATGTATGCTCAGGAGTACTAATAAAAATTTCCATGCTTGTTTTAGTACAGTTTGTCAACATATGTAAAATGAACTACAAATATGTTTTTATCGATTTTTCGAATTGCGCTTCGTATAGCTATATTTTCTCGAAACATACTCACGAATTGATAGAAGACAATGCAAAGTGTTGCATGATGAGAGTAGGCTTACTCTAACATACTAAGATAAGATTACCAGAATCAAACATGAATAACACGGCTATACACAACCAAAATTAAAAAAAAAAAAAAAAAAAAAAAGTTATGAAAAATTTGCTGGTAACTTTAACATGCAAGAAAAATATGGTCGTTCTTAAAACTTAATTGCACCTATGGAGCAGATAATTTCTATAGCGTGTTGATAGAGATATTGTGGTACTTATGCAATTCAGCTGAGAAATGTAGTGTATGTGTTTTAGAGTTTTTAAAATAAAAAAGTAAAATAATTTCTGAACTAATTTAATGTCGAAGAAGGATTTTTGAAATTGCAACATTTAAAATACATTGATTATTGCCATATATCGGTGAGTTTTGTAAAGTGTGTTTTTTAATATGTTGCTCTACTGCGCTTCTGACCTTGTAGCGGTATAAAATAACTATTTTCTGGCCATTATACAACATTATTTATTTTTATTTTTTTTTTAATTTACAATACTTTTCCAATTACACTTTTATAAAATCCTTCATTAATACAATTTCAGTGTAACGTTTGTTATAAACCTATTAGTTTAGAATTCTAAACAAATTAATTTTCTTCGAATGTTTGTACGAAATTAAACAGCTATACAAAGAAAAAATGTCATAAAACCGCAATATATTATCGATGTCGGTTATACAGATATATAGGTACAATATTTACAATACAACACAGTAGAGAGGGGGTATTTTTAATGTATGCAAAATTAAGGGATACAGTGGAAAAGTTATATTCTAAAGGCATACATATACAGTGTATATACGTGTTACCATTCCATGAAATGGTTATAATTTTTTCTGGTAAGTGTTTACGCATACAAATATCTTTAAAACTTTTTAATTTTAATTTTAACGTGCAATAATTATTACATACTAGACAAGTTTTCTGTTAATATTTTTAATTATAAAATAAAATAAATAAGTATTACGCACTCTATAAATGTTTGCAAATTTACAAAACAATTTTTTAATGTGGATTAGCTTCACATTACAATCTGAGAAGTGCCAATCTCCTTAGAACTGTTATTTTTAAGGGAAAAAATTTGGCTCAAAATAAAATTTGATATTTACCAAGTTCAATTCTTTTTATTGCAGAGTTGTGAATTTGACGTCACACGAATACACCATACAATACAAGAAATTTAATTTTCAGAATTCCTTCACAGTTTAAAATTTTTATCACGTTTTACCTTCCTTGATGTAAATTCTCAATCCCAAATAAGAATGAGCCCTGTCATTATAGGGACCGAGGTGTCTGAGCGGTTAGCCCGCTCCCCTCCCACCAAGGCGAACCAAGTTCAATCTCCGACCGGGACACCGAATTATCGCATGTGGGAATCGTGCCTGACGATGTCGCTGGTCGGCGGGTTTTCTCGGAGAGCTCCCGTTTCACCCGCCCTTTCATTCCGGCGCCACGCCATACTCACCTTAATTATGCTGATTGGCTATCAATACCTCGCTGTTAAGAGCTGCCCAAATATCTTCACTCACTCACACTCACCACTATCATTATAAAATAAAAGTTTTGAGAACTATGAGAACGTTGAAAAGTATAAAATAAATTGTCTAATAATCCACGCAGCGTAAATGTAGGGTGTTTAAATTTAAAATAGACCCGTATTTGATTCATTATTTACGTGTGTGTGATTGTCGTGTGTGAAAATCAGTTCTGTTCCTACTTTGTTACTTAACGCATTAATTTAATTGGATTGCATGCAAATGCAATGCTATACAACAATTTGAATTGTAGTTGTGTAGTAAGGTTCATTCAACGCATGTATGGAGAATTTTCTTGTGTATATAACGCGTATATTTTCAGATACGGTGCGTCGCTTTGAAAAAGCCGTTTTAAACAATGCTGGAGTGCTCAGAAATGGTGTTTATAATGTGCGTGATATTTTTAATGTAATCGACAGCCATAATCTGAAGTGTAGTTCAGTACACTGGACGCATGTTTTATAGTTTCGTAAAAAAAACCTGGATTTCACAAACTCTGCAGTGTAGTTCGAAAGCCAGGCAGACGGGCTACTTAAAAGCACTTTGAACACTCAGATATTACTAAAACCTGAAAACAAAGTCTAGAAATACTATTTTTATACGCTACATTGCCACAAGAAGGTCGTAGGTGAGAGGTAACAGCCATGTTATTTGTGACTTCTGATTTATTTTCAAATAACGCTGCAGAATAAAATATTTTAACTAATTTCAATCCATTGAAAATATTTTCCGCGTGTTTTTTAAACGAGAAGTACAGAACAAACATACAAGAAAATTTTCTGAGTACTTATTTGAGCTCATGGGCAGTTCTTTAAAATTTACGGTTTGTACGTTATTGAATAAACAAAGTGCTTGTATTCTCATGAAATAACCTGAAGAATTTTTTACTATTACTTTACCCTAAAACGACGGAAATAATTTAACAGTGTGTTTACCGTCTACTTTACTTCACCTATTCTGTTTTTTGCGTATGTATTCCGAATGACATGCAGATTGTGTGCCAATGTAAACTCTAATAGGTAATGACTAACTGCTGCGGGACATAGCAATAGGGTACTAGAATTTATTGAAATCAGAAATGGAGACATCCGTCATGGTGAAAATGAAGTTAGAGTTGCAATGATATTTTGCATGAGAAATATTTCTTCCTAGGGGCTACCAAAACACGTGTTATTTTACTGTTTTCATTCACATTTTATTAAAAAATAAAACACATTTTGAACTTCAATTTAAGGAATAATAAAGTACTATCATGTTGACAGAGGTATAAAACACTTGCGATAAATGGCTTATTACTAAACACATCGTACATGGGGGGATTTTTGAAATGTTTTCTCCAATAGGTGTAAAGAAAACGCGAATAGCAGTTGATCTTGATAGAGTTGCCTTTTGTTGAAGACCAAAATCACATTTCAGTATAAGTAGCTACTGTCATAGCTTCGTCTCTGTCATATATATTTGTAGAATGATAGTCGTTATCAGGCAACTCAAGTGTAGGGTAAGAGAATTTCACCAAGTAGGTCGTATATTACGCCAATTTATATTGTACAATTTATTTCTCCAACTCATTATGGGAATCTGAAATTACATAAATTTTGGATTAGGTTAGGTTAGTTTACTTTAGGTTAAGTTAGGTTAGGTCAGTTTTGTTACGTAATTTTAATGAGTGTAGGTGGGCTAAGGTGACTTCAATCACCATATAACATTTGGCACTATACAGGCTGTCGCGATATTGCATGTCAGTACATGGGGGGGGGGGGGGACATTCCTCACATCTGGAGGATGAAAAAATGTTATATGAACATAGGATCGCAAATGCTTTATTTCCGTACTGCAGCCCATAATACATAACGTGCAGTGTATGGCCCGTGGGCTGGATCATGTTACTGTGGAATGCTATCACAGCTGTAATTGACAGTACTATACCAGCTTCCGAGGAGTCCTGAATTGAATCCACTAGACGTTTAGTTGTGGGGGACATTTAGAGGCACTTTTGTATGCAACCCCAGTGGACAATGTGGGTACCCTCGGTAACCGCATTGTGGCGGGTTGCGAAACAACCAGGAATTTTCCAGGGTGTTTATCAACTCATCCGGAAAGCCATGAAGCGGGTTTACGCATGTGATAATGCTGCTGGAGGGAATTTTGAACATTGCCTTTAGTGTCAACCATAAGTTTTCTCACGTGTGTAACTAATTCCTGTGCAGTTCCTACTGTTCTATGTAGTGTCGTAGTGTGAGGTGTCATGTGTCATGCAAACGAACGCAGCGATATCATTCGATAGTATAGGTCATGCAAACGAACGCAGCGATATCATTCGATTGTATAACATAATCCAGCCCGTGGGCCATACGGTGTATGTTATGTAGTGACGAAACGAAGCGTTTGCGGACCTATGTTCATGTAATATTTTTTCATCCTCCAGATGCGAGGAATGTTCCCCCGAAGTATTTACATGCAATATTGCAATATCCTTTATATTTTCACTTTTCATATTGCATTATTATTATTATTTTTTTAATATTTACATACGAAAACCATTTTCAATAAAAATTACAGCACATCACCCAAAGCTAATCACTAACCGAAATGTAATATCAACAATAATTGTATCACATCATACAGTCACTTACTCAGCGCACAATACCAACCATATCCGTTCTCACTCATCCAGACACATGCGATTCCGAACGCGATTCGGCCATTCGCGGTGGTGATGTGGCCTTCGCGAATTGCGCGCGCACACAAAACCATAGTTTATTCACGGTAAAATGAGCACTTTTGAAAGCCGTGCTTAATATATACTTAAATGCACGCTCTGTATTATTCCGCCTTATCGAAAGTTAACATTGCCTAGGCCTTATCACTTTATCCATGAGTCGGTCAAGTAAAACTGTGAAATTATTAGAAAATAAATATTTTTCAAATTTTTCTCAATTTTAAACTTCGAAAAATTAAAGAAAACGTAAAGCGAAAGAAACTATATAAGTTATCACAAATGGTTAGGCCCTACCTAACACTTTTTATTCGACGTTAAGATATGGAACTACTTCCCATCCATCGTTACCAACTTTACTGGGCGCATGTCACTCTGTGTGATAGTTAAAATTTATGCAGGTGGGGGCACTAACTTTTTTTTAGGGTTAATTTCAAACGTGCTCACTTTTTCGTGAACAACTTTTATCAATAGCTCCATCGAGCACCACTTCAAAGGAAAATAGTCGCGATCCTGCACGCGCCCACGGGTCGGTGTGGTCGGACTCCTGGCAATGTAGTGTGTTTGAAATACACGTTTTTCAACGACACTATTAAACGTGCTTCCAACGTGCTGATCTGCGAAAAGATCGCACACTTCAGACAAAGGCTGTTGCGTGTTTTTAAGACGTCGCGCACATTAGAAGCACACAATTTCAGAGAACTCTCAAAATATACACGTCGGATAGATACAAAGCTACTCAAGGGCAATGCATTGAACTTTCCGGCAGATTTACCACGAATAAAATAGTAGTGTCCCTGCTAAAAATCCGATAGGTAAAGGCTGTTCACGATAAAGTGAGCACTTTTGAAATCTACTTTAGAAAAGTCTCATTGCCCATGCCTGCATGTACGTCAACAGGAGCACTGAGTGACATGTGCCCGGTATAGTTAGTAACAAAGATGGAAAGCAGTTCTATACATTTACATCGAATAAAGGGTTAGGAAACCATTTGTAATAATTTAATTTATTTCGCTTTTTGTTTTTTTTTATGTTTCTGTGAGTAAAACTTTGCCGATTTATAAAATCTATACCTTTCTAATAATTTCTAAGTTTCACTTGACCGACGCATGAATAAGGTGATGAGGCTAATGACAATGTTAATTTTATATAAGGCGGAATAGTACACAACTTGCATACAAGTAGACCTTAAGCAGGGCTTTCAAAAGTGCTCATTTTACCGTGAACAGCCTATATACGCAATGTGACGAAAATATCGCACGCCAGTCCAGAGCCCTGCGCTTATCAGCGATGGGGCACTTGTTGCGTGTGACAATGTCGCCCTTATATTCCCCGCGTTTCTCGATCTCAAACGCGGAAAAAAGTTTCAGGTAGACGGGAACCTTAACAGGAGCGAACTTCTCGTATGTGAACATCGGGTGTCCGCGTTTTCACGTAGGCACTTGCAAAACAGATAGGGTTGTCGTTCTGCGTTTAGCACACACTTGTACGGTCGTTCAGTAGAATACAAAGCATTTGCACACCGAGAGAAAAATATAGTCGCCTGCACCAAATTAACTTACTTGCAGGAATTGTTTCCGCTGAAGAATGTCTTTTTTTTCACCCAACTAATCTACTTTTATTTCAAACATTAACATTCGTTTCCTTGTACCAAACAAAGCACTTAAAAAAAGTTTTTTGGGCTGATAATTTATTTGGTTGTTCCGCCATCATTTATTGTATTTAGTCCACACGACACATAATCAATTTGGTTACCATGACTTTTTTATAAACGTCATGACGGAGTCAAATTAATATTTTGTTTAAAGTGAACAAACATTGTGGTTACCTGGAACGATCTGGTAAACGTATTCCTTTGGTTGGCTATACAGTAATCGCGTTGCCTGTCTTGGCTGAAATTTGTGCGAAAATAAAGGTAAAAGCAGTTTTAATCAACAATTTTCCTGCGTTTCATTTGTTATAAACCTAAGACGCTGTCTATTTCACCCCGTCGCTACCGTCCGATATTTACAATTACCATCTGCATAAATTTTCGCCTGCCCAAGTTTGCCCTCAAAAAAGAAAACATTTGGGATGTGGCTGTGTCTAGGACATGCCCGTGGGTTTCGCATTAATATGTCTGCATTAGCGAGTAATAGTTTCTGTGGAAAATGGAAATTATATGAAATCATAGGCTTTTCACGGTAAAGTGACTACTTCTGAAGCTATAGTTATTGTCATGCTCGTGGATCATAAATATTGGGAATGAATGCCTTACATAAAATCGGTCCTTTAAATGGTTGGCAATAACTAAGTAGCTAGTATTAGATCATGAAAGAGTATTTCCGTAAAGCATTTATTAGTTTTTCGCCACCCTTTCAATTTTAGAATGTGAACAAGCAAAACCTTCCTGATAATTTGTAAATAATTACATATTTAGGTACTGCAGACATTATTTTATAATTGTTAAACGCAAAAACATATATATATTTATTTATTGTTTTATGCAGGCGAATACATTGGGGGTAACAGTAAAACCAGCCAAAATACAGATTTCTTGAAGTGTATAAGCTACGCCTTGTGCCCTGTTAGATCACAAAATGTAAATAAAAATATATAGACAGATTTTGGAGGGAAGTCCATAGATCCATAATGGAAGGATAAATCTCCCTTGAGCGAAGCATTATCAATCACCGTGAAAAAAATAATATCGTTTTTGCCATTTCGACTTTAATGTTCTACACATATGATTTGGCAAATACACCAGTTCAATAACATTTGTGCATTTTATGCAAATATTTTGAATCATTGCTCTGATAATTAAACATTGCTGATCTATTTTTACTGCTTCCGATATTGACAGGGATTGTGTGTTTCGCCCAACTGCAACCAGCCGACACTAGGCGAAATATTTAGGGGTCACTATGTACTATGTTATCACAACTGGCCAATGGTAAAGCTAGGACTGCGATTAGTTATGCTTAGGATACAGTTCATTTAGAACTCACATGCTGAAAAAAGAAAAATATTTTCAGTACTCAAAATCAGGTTAAGCCATTCAATGTGGCATTACAATTTTCAATTTCTTCAGAACTATTTTCTAACTGTGTCTAAAAATTATATCTGAAATTTGAAGTAGTCCAACCAAGGAAACGGTGAAAAGTTTTCGATAAGGAAATGTTATACACTGCAGATTATATAAATATAATATGAAGAAATACACTGCTTGAAATGAGGAACTAATGAAATAAGCAAAATTTAGTACAAAAGAATAGGTTATACCTTTCAATAACGTCTTTGGAACATACGGTTTTGTATAGGACACTCTCACGACAAATATTTTACCTACATAAATTGTTTGGGTTATATGCGATCATTTATTAAACATGCAGACATTCCAAAATTACTTAAATGTGAGTTATCTAAACATGCGTTATATTTCCAGCAAAATGTTACCCACCAGGAACAAGTACGCAGCTTTTCACATTACAGGTAGCCGAAAAAAAAAGTTCGACTCTTTTCCCGTTATAAAGTAAGACCTGAGACAAACTGAACCATGGAATTCTTTCGCTCATTCCAAAATTCATCATTCCGGCCATAGCCCTAATCAATTATATTTATCTTCATTTAATAATAGAACATATTCGAATATCTGAAGACCATAGGATGCCTTAAATTACTCCTTAAATTACTCAAGCCTAAATCGTGTAACGCACGACCAGACACACCCACGCTTAGTTAAAAATTTTATTAGCGCATTCTTCGCAAAAAAATATGGAATTTTCTAAATAACTTGGAGTAAATCTATTTGTTCATATTGTGGTTAATAACGTGTTATTAACAAAAATAGTATTATTTGGTACTTGCAATAAGTTGAACGTCCTGTCCCCACTTTAAAGTAGTAAGTAAATCTGACTTGAGACCATAAAAAGAAGGAACGTTTCAGTCTTTGTTACCGTAACTAACCTGCAGCCACATTTCGCCAGTATTAATTCAGTCATGCCATCAATAGTAGCAAATTAAGTCAGAGATATCGCCACCAACATGGACAGACAATATTCGTAACGGGGAAATAGAGTTGTGGGCTATTATCACAACTTCCCTTAATGAACTTTTTCTGTGTGCTAGAAAGATAAATTATTCATTGCGTAATGAGTGCAGTTGATATTGTGATCTTTTAATGAATAGTATAATAGGGGTGAATGACTAGATGGAAATCTTTTGACATTCGCTATTGCGATGCAGATGTCTGTCAACGAAAAACCGGATTGAGCACAAAAAAACATTTTTTTTTTTCGTGTCCAGCCCGGAAAGGCATCTGTATCGCAATGGTGAATCTCCAAAAATCCCCATCTAACAGTTGATATTTATCAAATGGTTTTATATATACTTTAGTATGTGTATCTCACATGAACAGTTCAAGATTGAAGTGGAGATGTTTAGGTGAGTATACAGCAGTGCTGGAATGCAAGGGCTGGGGAAACGGGAGATCCCCGAGAAGACTCGTCGACCCGTGGCATCGTCCGGAACGATTACCACGTGCGATAAGAAAATACGGGAGCAGCACTGCCGGGACTTGAACCCGGTTCACGTTGATGAGCGAGCACTCTAACCCCTGCGCTACCGCGGCCCCTACTGTTTAGGCGTTCCTGTAAACAAAATGTGTAATTTACGTTAGCAGAAAATAATTATACTTAAATGTATTGCTGGAGTGAATAATAAACCACCGACGGTAATTTAAAAAAAGATGACCAAATCGTGTTTGTGTGCTTCAGTTAAATATATAATTATTGTGGGTTTAACTTTAATTTATCATATACGTTACCTAAAGACAGTGTCACAGTGAAACAGTAATCACAGCTTAACAACCGGGATGATCAGGTACAACAAATATCAAGGGGTCTTCGATGTAAAATCATTTTCCGTTGTTTTCCTTCCATTTAATAAAGGAATCCATTCATGTATATTATTTTTTCTTAACTCAAGAA
Organism: Dryococelus australis; assembly: GCA_029891345.1. Lineage (NCBI taxonomy): Eukaryota > Metazoa > Arthropoda > Insecta > Phasmatodea > Phasmatidae > Dryococelus > Dryococelus australis. The sequence continues at coordinate 82,106,393 of CM057009.1, read as the reverse complement.
ATACCTTGTGGTTTATTAATTGGAATGTCTAAATAATTAGCGAGCGTTTCATATTAAATATGTTATTCTTATCACTGCTCTTTTTGTAGCAGTTCCGTTGCCTTATATTTGCATACCAAAAAATATTAAATAAATGTCTTTATTTTGTTTTTAAGCCTACTAGAGTTAATCTCCGCATGTGATTTACATTAAAAACTATAAATATTTTTGCGTGACTGCGAATGTAGGAAAGCTATTTCATAAACGCAAAATAGGAATATTTTAATAATAGGAAACAATTAGTTTCGTTTAAATGCTCAGTCAAATAAATGTAGAATTATATTTCAAACGAACAATCTTACAGAATATCGTATTCATTGTCTATGACTATGCCTGACTTCTGAGATTCAGCCTCGTTGAAGTAGTGGTGAATAACAAAAAAGGCTGAACCTCAAAGTAATTAGAGTTTAATTTATAGTAGCCTAAGTGAGGGGGGGGGGGAGGAATTTTTTTCTTAAAAACAGTTGTCCCGTTTCATAACAGAAACAATATCAAAGAATATCAGCGTCTGTTGGTTTCGAAAATTTGCTCAACGTTCATAAACTGCATGCACATTTGATGAAACCTTTGAGACTTCGTCTTTAGGTGCGATCGTCCTGACTCGAAATCCTGTGTAAGGCAAGGGTGTCAGAGACTTCCATTTAAAGCCACATACAGTACAAACCAGTAGCTGGTGAATTGGAAGCGATACACGGGAATTACGGGGTAACGTGACAATTACCTCCTCTCACGGATTGCAGTCAAACAAGTAGTACATGAATTTTCCACAGTAGTTTGCACGTTTTTTCTGTTAAATTGTATCTTATCATTAAAATGTTATTAAGAGTGCATTTGGTGTAGTGCAGCACTTGGGGTCATCTGTGTAATGTCCAACAACTAGGGGCGTATCCATAAATTTCTAGATACCTGAAAAATTCGCGAGTTCAGTGACCTGCAGGCTAGACTCTAGAGACATCTATACAAATATGCCGATATTAATTACACATTGGTTGTCTAGTCGGCTGTCACAGTGGAAAGCGACTATTGGGCAAGCGTTCTCCAAGATGTGTCATACACCGTGTGGACCAATGACTAAAGTTATATAAAAGCATATATTTTGAATTCTGGCTCGTCCTGAAATGAATCCGCGAATTTTTCAGGGCTCTATAAATTACTAAAGTACTGCGGCCCCCCTCCCGTCCTTACCACTCTGCCAATACAATGTGCATGCGCATTTAAATAAATATAGGCCTACAGTATATTTTCGAACCAGTAGTAATTAAGTATTCCACACTACGTCATTTGTTAGCTTGTGAACGAAAAATTTTTGTACCTTATTTATCCCCTTACCATCACACACACCCAAAAATGCTGTGGATACGCCCCTAACACCAGCCGTAGCCAATGTCTCGGCACGCTACAGTGGGGAGGCCGAAGCCAGGTGCTTCGGAAAGCAAGTCCGCTGCTGGGCCAGGGATACTTAGGCCCGGTTGCACCATCGTGGTTCGAAACGCGATCTGATATCGTATCTAAGATCGACACAGGAAACTGTCAAGTTCAGAGCTGGACCTCAGATCGATATTAAGTTAATTTCGAACTGCCGAAATTGGCGGTACGAAATCTCGATCCGAGATCAGCAGCCATCGTCGACAAATAATGTAGTTTGAAAATACGCCAAAAGATAGAACTACGTGCGATTGTTTTCTTGGAAAATTAAAACAACATTATACGAACTTGAGTATTATTCAGTAAAATTCATACAACATCAATTCACTTAAAACAGATAAAAGATCGCACATCTAGTTCTATCTGCTATGAAAAATACGCCTACTTCCATGACTTCATATATTAAGAACCAATAACAAAATTTGTCTCATACTTAATATCGATCTCTCACTTTGGAATCAAGACTGACGAATCGGAGATCCAGAATCATGAAATTTCGTTGGTGCAACACTTTTACATGAGAACCACAATAAACTGGATTCTGGTTTGGAACTAGGATCATTTGATCTCGGATCGGGGAAGATGTAGGTGCAACCGGGCACTAGCTGGGGTGCGAAGAAGCGGTGCAGGTGCACAGAAGCATCGACGGCGGCCATACTCACCCGCGTTGGTGACATGTTGGTTGGGCTCGAGTGTGCACTCTTGACACACGGCAACTCTGCGACGGCGGACCAGAGTGCACACGCGGCAACTGACCGCGCTCCCACCACCCTGGCCAGCCAACCAGATCGCCGGCCCAGAGGAAGCACGTCCTCCTCCACCCCGCGCAGCTTCCTCTGTTCCGCACGCCGCCCGCGTTACCGGTCACTACGGCCCATCACCGACCCTGGCAATCACGCCACCTGTACTCCCGCTGCCACCAGCCAGCAAGGTCAACGCCACAGCCCGCACCGTGCGCTCTCTGGTGCTGTGGCTGGTCTGTGGAGAACCCGTTACCTATAGTCTAGTTGCCATTTCGTCGTACTCTCTAAAATCAAACCTTAGAAAAATCACCCCATGTATGAAGTGCTTCGTTGTTTCCTAGATATTTCATCAATCAAAAGCATTTTATTCCTGTGTTAACATAAAAGTACCTTATTTTTGGATAATTCGAACGTTTGCTTATATTTCATGTATAAATTATAATATATATTTAATTTAAACAAGAAAATAGGAGGTAGGTAGGAGCTATCCTCTGTTACGCCGGAGAGAGGGAGAAATTACCCGGCAAACTACACCATAATGTGACGAAGAATTGGTTGGGGGGGGGGGGGGGAGTTTTAACTTTCGGGGAAAAATTTAAAAGGAAAAAGGAAGAAAACTAAATTTGATCTTAATAATACTTAAAAGACACTGAATGTTCAACTACCTCCACAACCAGGCTGTTAATAAATACCACAGCACAAAAAAAAAATAACGACGGTCAGTAATTAGGGCTGCCTGGAAGCCATTAGTTTCAAAAATAAATAATAGTTCAAAAATCACTTATTTCAAAATAATGTTCTCGCAGATTCATGTACTCATTTACGAGGTCCGATGTATTGCGAGAGAAATTCATCAAAAAATAAATTTAAAAAAGGAAACAATTACACTGAGGGGTGTTGTGGGTAAATAGTCAATGTTACCCATATTGGTTATTTGTGTGCGCGTCAGAGAGGGATACGGGAGGGCAAAAGCTCAGAGAGGCAATAGGGAGAGGATAGGGGATATTTTCATGACTCTAAAGGGGGGATATCTATGGAAATGGCACTCTGTAACCTATACAACTAACCCAAGTCCAAAATCAAATATAAAAATAAAATTAAACCACTAGAGAACACCTCATTCTATTAATTCTCCAACCTATGAGAGAGAGAGATAGAGATACGGTGAGCGACAGATACCTGTTTCGTAAATAAATAAATTAAGTATGTAAAATAATGTATTTGATTTTTTAAAATCCATAATCTTTCAAAATGGTAATTTAAAGCAGTTAACCAATTATAAATTATTGTCATCAGCTCTAGGGGAGAGGTAAAAATCCTACAGAAACAAATAACACTCACCAAGTCCAAAATAAAAAAACGAGTATTTATTGTTTCAAAACTTTAAATATATAAATATCACAAAAAGGAATGATTGTGTAAAAAGTTAGGAAGTTTGTTAAAAAAATAAATGAAATCATTACCAAATTTTATATCGTAATACACACACAGTTATACATTTGAAATGAAAAAATTCGAAATCTGTATGAAAAGAAATCCAAGAGCAAAAGTTTGCACAATATATTGGTTACACTCTACAAAAGCTTAATCTTCCAAGCAGTGAGTGGGCAAAGTAAAAGTGGTGAAATGAATCACCAATAAATTCGTACTTATTTTATATAGACAGGAAAATAATAAAGTATTGGAACTGAATGGCCTATGTCCAGATAAAACATCAAATCTGACAAAAAAAATACCATGAAAATGTTGAGAAACAGTTACTTAAGTATTGACAAAAATTGGAATAATTCTTTCCAGTAGAGAGCTGTTACATAAAGATAATTTCTGAAGAGAGAAATAAAAGAGAACTTTGATTACCATAAATTACTTAATTAATTAAGAGTACCAAAATAATCTCAATCTAATTTTCTTAAGCATCTACCCACTTTTTCAACAACAGCATTCGCCTATAGGTCTAATGTTACTCAACAACCCAATAACTTCACTGTTCCACCTCTTAGCAGCCCACATAAGAGTCACTACACCTACTAGTGTAACTTGCGATGAAAAGATGAACATCAACCCAAAATTACACCCTCACGCCAACAAATAAGATGGCGCCTGACACCATAATGCACTCCAAAAAATTTTCTTACTATTTTCACCAAAAGGAAAATTCTTAGAGTGCGACAATATTATTACACTGAGTACGCACGGATGCGGTGCCTTATCTCTTAGTGTAATATTCCAAAATCAGTTAAGCTTTGTTTGCATGAGGTGGACGTAAAATTTTAGCAAGACTCCAGAAAAGTTTGAAGTAAATGTGAATTGACTATGCACACTACTATCGAGCCTGAGTCTGAATTACTCTGGGCGATAGGGCTTAAGGTTGAAGTAACGCAACTGCCTATGGAGTACTGCACCCGACTACACAACACGAAGAACTCATAAAAAAAGTAGTACAGACACCATGAAAATTATCAGAATATTGCGATTTATGCTGTATATGGAAGACGAATGTTTGTATATTCCAACATAATAAAATATTTTACCAAAATATACTTTCTAAATGTAAAAAATCAATCGATCAGTAGAGTCCGCAATTTAATAAAATTGAAGCGCATTTCCTTTCTGGATACTTCAGAAAGCAAAATTTTCAATAAAATCTTCTTCAAGAAAGTTCGTCATAATATTTACTATGATTGCATGTAAGAAAATTGTAATAGTAATGTAGGAGATAATTTTGTAATTAATTTTATGTGCGTCCATTTGTCACAAACGTTTATTGCTGAAACTGACAAAAATGAAGTTAATAAAAAATTGTTATGATTCATTATTATTACAATTTTCTTACATATAATCATAGTAAATATTATGGCGATCTTTCTTGGAGAAGAGTTGTTTTTAATTGTAAATTCTGCTTTCTGAACTATTCAAAATGGAAATGAGCTTAAATTTCGTTAAAAATGCGAACTCTATCAATCGATTTACCTTTTACATTTAAAAGTATATTTTAGTAAAATATTTTATAATGTGGCAAAATAAATGTATTCTTCTTTCATATACAGCATATATCGCACTTTTCTGTAAATTTTCATGGCGTCTGTACTACTTTTTTATGAGTTCTTCACGTTATATAGTCGGGTGCAGTACTCCATAGGCAGTTGCTTTACTTCAACCTTAAGTCTCCCACCTACCTGGTGCGTGAACTGTGTTGAAGAGATAGACACGTCCCACAAAATTATTAAGCGTGCGCGAAATTATTAAGCTATCTACAAAAAGTACACACACTCAAGTGGAGGTTTGCTGAGCAATTTCGAGACGCCACTCACATTATAAACGCAACTTCTGAGCACTACAGCATAGATAAAACAGGATTTCTCAAAGTACTCTATTTCAAGATGTACGTGCCATATAAGTACTTATATACTCAAGGGTCCTGCATCAACTCATACTTCAGACGTTCCACAAATAAAATGATAGCGCCACCACATGGATTCCCGCAGGTGCACATAGCAAAAGAACAATGCAGGCCAGTTCATAGCCTTGCGCATAGCAGCGATGGCGCACTTCATACGCGTGGCAGTGTAGTCCTTATCGCTCAGCGATTTTCGGCCTCGGGCTCAGAAAATAGCTCAATGCATGCGGGCCCCTAAAATGTGCTGGTGTCCAAAGAGATTATTATATTATGTCCCTAGGAAAGAGCATTCGACTTGTAGACAGTAGTTACTTATTATTTTCTCACAAAAAATGTTTTGGATAGCATACTTTTTTTTAGTTATGTTATTAAAAACCACGATTGTAACGTTTTGGGACGCAACAATAATAAAAACTAACATAACGAAAAGAGATAATTAATATTGAAAAAAAATACGTCATTAATAACTACGAGAAATCTTTAAAATCAAGCTATGAAACGTTTCTACAATTTATAAAATTTACTTAAAACACAGGCATTGCGATGTTTTTGATTTGTAGCAGTATATAACTTTTATGAAATAAATTTTGCTAAGTATATGTTAAAATTAACCACGACGTGACATTTCAGTTACAATTGTTAAATTTTCTAAATCATGTTTTTGTTTATTTTATTTGTAGGTTCCAACAAAACCTTAGTTGTATTCCGACATCTATCTTACAAATCTCAAATATTGAATTTTTTTGTGACCTGCAGCCTATACATCTCACGTACAGCGAGGTCATTAGAGACGGAGCATGTTGCTCACAGAAGCAGGAATGGGGGAAATTATCCATGGCCTGTATTAAAGAAACATCACAGCATTTCTTGGAGTGATTTTGGGAAACCATAGAAAACTAGAATCAGGATGCCCCAGTAGCAAATTTTTGTTGGCCCAACGTCTGGCTCTGGCGTTGTTGGACTAACGTTCGAAAACGCATGTTTGTCCAAAGTCAAAATGCCACTCGGGGCAACGTTCGCCCGAACGTATATTTTTTCGTTGGCTGCCAACTGGAATACGACGCTCAACCTACATTATTGAGCCAATTTAAATCTGTGTTTTTTTTTTCTGCACGCTTTCCTAAATTCTCTTTCTTTCAAACACATGCCTTATCAATCAAAAAACCAAAAGGCTGTTTGTTGGCTTTACGTTGGTATAACGTGTGTATGTTACAAATCACAAATCTAAAATGGCAAGAACCCAACCACTAACTAACGTTGGTATTACCCTGGTTGTTCGTAATATTTTGATTATTTGCTAAATAATATCATTTCTCTCTCAGAAATGCATTCACACAGTCATTTATCTACAGTAAGCAATGTTTTGCAAATGTATGTCAGTGCATACATAACACCAACTAAATAAACAACGTTCTGCCTACGTTGTTCACCCGTTTTTAAAATAAATTTTTCCCAATAACAAAAAAATTCAAAACCATTAATCTTATTTTTTACTGAGCACATACCACGCTGCACTGCGACTTGAACGTTCCGTTGGTAGATATCGAATTCGAACCTACACCCATTGGATTAGCAGCCCGAAGTCATATCCACTAGACTACTGTAATTTTTTACCGTTCGAATATAATGTGTTTTATTTTTTATATATTTAAGCCAAATTTCACTCATCTGAAACTAAATTTAAGACCGGCCAGTTACACGAATATATTTTCCAACATAAACAAATACACAGTCAAAGACAGGCAGTTTATTTCTAAAGAAACTCTATGCTAAAAAAACTATAAATATTAAGCAAATTTAATTAATTATAAATGTGTTTATTTCGAAAAATAGTTACCATCCTATGAAAGCATGGATAAAACAATCATTATTACTGCTGAACGGCCCTCGTAAAACATATTTAAACATTTACTTTATGTAACAAAAAAGATAAAATTTACATACACACCAAACATAAATACGTACTCCGAAATAGTTTACATCAAAAATCTCTTACGTAAGACCCAACATACAAAATGCCTGCAAATTAATAACTGTATGTATTCCAATGTGTTGCCACCAATCAGCCAACCACTACGATAATAATCTATTTGAAACGAAAATTATATATATTCAAATCCTAATCGGTAAGAAAACATGAAAAATTATCGATACATTTTTCATCACATACATAATACTGAGTTTTGTTAGAAATATGTTAGTTACATACAATTGGCCAAACCAGCCAATAAACTAAAGAAAAAGTACTAATTACCAAATATTCGGTTTCCAACATTACCCCAACACAAGACCAACAAAACATATTTAAAATAAAAGTGGTCAGTAATGTGAAAAACATATGTACTTCATTAAATACAGGAAATGGGCATTGTTTTCATTAATAATAACCATTCCCTAACTTCGACATTTAAGTGTTGGTCGTACACAGTTGGCCCAACATTAAAATCAATACCAATTACCAACTGTATGTCTACCACCTAGTTCCAACGATCAGCCAACCATGACCATAAAATATATTTTGAATACAATTAGTTCATTTGTTTAAAAAAGAAAATGTTTAAGCAAACATGGAAAATTTTGTTTTACTCATTCCAAACATTGTATGTAGCATTGTTGAAATTATGTTAGTTACACATCGTTGACCCAAGAAACAAAAAAGTATGAAAGACGAACCATTTGGTTCCCATCATTGTTCCAACATAAAACCAACTAAACATATATCATATAAAATATGTTCAGTATCGTGGACAACATTTGCGTCTCATACAATACGAGAAATAGGCATTGTTTTCATTAATAATAACTATTCCCTAAATTCGCCATTAAAGTGATGGCTGTACAATGTTGGCCCAACATAAAAACTAATACCAATTACCAATTGTATATCTACCAACTTGTCGCCAACATTTAACCAACCATTTGAAGTTTTAAAAAATTGCTGCGAAATGTACTGACATTTTTTTTGTATAAGGTGGTGTTCATGTATGTTTTTCCGAGGTTTATCGTTATGATTTTCCTGTAAAAATGTTTGTTTAGCATATTAGGTTGGGTAAACGTTGTAGGCCTATTTATGCATGTTTTCTTACCCAACATATTGCCAACCTTTCCAACCAAATGCCAACCGTTGGACCAACGTATGATCCTACTTGGTTGGTTTACTAAAATGCTAATCCAGGTCCTCCCGTACGCAAGTCCAGTAGTGGTTTACCAACGCGCTACGTCACTCGATAAAACTTACTCCGGGAAAAGAACAAATTAATACTACCCCAGTTTTCACAGTTTTATATTATTTATGAAATGAGTAGTGCGTCAGAGAAGAACTGACATATTAGATGTAGCACTCAGGACAGCACTGAAACACAGTAGCCCCTAAGTCAATCCTAGTTATTTTCTTGGATGTTACCCAGTAATTACAGACAGAATATATGTACTTTATTATGCTCAATTCAAATATACTGGAACGAGTAAACTGAGTTGGTACTTCCAAAGAGCCAAATAAAACCCATAAATAGTGAAATAAAATCACACAATTTTACTTCGCATTAATTATACAAAACATAACATAAATTTACATTTCCTTGTACGATTGCTGTGTATATCAATGAAATAAACCCGTGACATTAAGCATGAGGATAAATTTAATGGAATTCTTAATTTTTATGAATAATATTCACTACACTGACATTATAGTATCACATTTTGTTATCGAGATGTATAAGAAGGAGAAAGTTTACGTCACTTAAACACATATACTGAAAAGAGAGGAATATCGTTCAGATAACCTTATAATAAAAGAGTTGCCACCTAAACAGACTTTGGTCATACGGCAATATTCAATGCACGATAGACGATAAACATGTTTGGTTAACACTCACCGCCAATCTACGTGGGAAATGGATTTTGCTAACATTATTATCGTACATAGAAATAACCACAAAGTGTTACGAGCTCATCATTGTTTGCCGAGAGTATCTATTTTTATTACCTGTACTCCGGAATATTTATAGAATTTCGAACTTTATACTTAGCTTTGGAAACTGTGGTTTTCGTGTGGAAATATATTCTTGTGTTCTACAGAAAAATACATATATAATTATGAAATAAACTTGGTTCATATTAACCTCATTTTAATAACTCGAAGGACTCTTCACAAGTAACTATTTCGAACCCACATTAATTTACTGTTTCGTGTTTTGCAAAAACAATGTATGATGCGTGCTGTTCTTAAGTCTACACAACACTTTTTTCGGTGTCACAGCCAATAAGCTGTAGGCTGTGCGTTTGACTACGGTTATATGTACCAATTACCACCTAGTCCAGTAAAACGGTTTGCAAATCATTTATCCACATATAAGTTCATTGGTCATTGAGCTTCGTAGTGTGCAGTACAGACCAAAAATTACCTACACGTGCGTAATATGGGTTAAGTAAGACTTGACAAAAGGCCATTCGCATAAGATAAATAAACCACTAATTTTTGACGCAATAATCATGTTTTCATGGAAGTAGCATAAAACGTTGCCTTGGTGTAACGTTTTTCGTGAAAACCTTTTGCAGGTATCTTAAAGGGTGTCGTTGGTTCCCTGCCAAGCATGCAAACATTCTAACGGCATCACTCGCCAAATAGTCAAATATGGCAGATATCAAATCAGGCTAACACTATTCACGAATTTTTTATTTCATCTCACGTAATTTCTGAGAGTTCGCAAATAACTAATTCACAATTTTCAAGAGCTTTTATCTTCTTTGCGCATTTTCCTTAACGTCTCATCTCACAAAGTTTGTAAATTGAGTACAGGATACTCCTGAACAGTAATATAGTATAGATGTGAGTTTTACAATATCACCATTAAAAAAATCGCTTTACGTACCTTAACGACTCATTTGTTTCAAATTTCAACGCAGGCAAAAAACTGCTAATTAAAGCTACTATTTAATGTCACCTAAGATGAATTATTATGAGCTTCCTGCTTTCAATGACTACAGTTTCATTTGGAAAACTCTGAGCCGGATATGACGTAATCATCCGGGAATTCAAAAGGTTTCGAAAGCAAAAAAAAAAAAAAAAAAAGGGCTGCCTATCACAAAATGTGATCGCCCTCTCAAGTGTATGTTTATGTGTGTGTGTGTGTGTGTGTGTGTGTTATATATATATATATATATATATATATATAAAATATTATAAAATTTATTCATTCTTTAGAAAAAATAATTTCACAAAAGTCATGATAAAGCTTTTAATTTAGTATATTTCACAATCTTAAAGTAGGTGTCGCTTGTACGATGCAATATGTTGAAATTACACTACACGGAATTTATTGTATTCAGATAACTAAATTTAATGAAAGTTACGCAGTAGCAATTACTTACTCTTGCTTATGTTACAAAGGAATCTGAACGTTTTCAAAAACATTGGTAACGATGTACATTTGATTTGATTTGTTTTTGTATCGATGAATAACAACGGTTTTATTCTGGTGTACATCCCAGAAGTTTGCTCTTTTTTAGTTTGGAATTCTACATAGGTAAGTTTTAACGAACTTTTAGAGAAAAACCTTAAAATTGTGACCTCGATTAAGTAACAGTTGCATCTAAAAAACACAGATTTGAAATATTAAGAATAACTGGCAAATATGTCTGTAGTAAACAATGTTACTTTAAAAATACTACCTTTATTCAAATTTATGTAAAAATACGAAGCTTTGCACTCTTCATTTATAATTTTCCCGTTTGTGTCTGTAAAAAGGATATCCACATTCAACTAAACGTTCCGCCATTTTCGTTTTACGTTTCGCTACTCACTGAAATAGTGCGTGTAAAATGTTTACTTTGGCAGAATGCTCGGAGTAGTTACTCTGCAGTCTTGGGACGCTGCCAAGTGCGAGTAAAGCATTTGTTAAAAATGTTTTGGGGCAGCCGAAGGGAAAAGTTTACTCTCAGAGTGACGTTTTGTTATGCTGCCATGCAAAATTACAGTAGGCCACGTAAACTTACATGATGTAAGTTGCGCCGTCTGCGTCGTTGTGTGACTACTGTGAGCGCCCTCTAAACTTGCGGTCGCTGGCGTTCCTTGGAAGCGTGCTCGGATCTTCTCCTTTCCCTCCTTGCATTCCTACTCCTAACTACCCCGCCCCTCACCATCTTACACTTCGCGTGCGGCAGTAGTTGATTGAAGGCCTTGCGCGGCCGAGTTAGGCCCTTATTACGTTCTGCTTCGCCTTGTCCTGCTTCAGGTCACCTGCACTTCACTTCGCTTATCTGAGCTGCCTTTCTTCAACAATTATGTTAAGCTGACGACTTCATATAGTCATTGACGCAGAGCGATAGGGCATTGTATGGTGAGTCGTGGGAAACGTTAGAGTGCTTTGCGGTAGGATATTAATGGTTTCGTAATTTTGTGGGGCATGTGTGTAGTTGCTTGGGTGTGCAGTAGCTGCTGACCATTTCAACATTTGGTATCAGTTGCCCTTCTAAATTATGTTTGGTTTTAGCTATGGTGTCGCGTCTGCTCTGCCTATTTTAAGGCTTGGAGCTTTGTAGGGTCTCACTTGACTACATCCCACCGTAACTATTCTTATTGTAAGGTAGGTCGACCAAATATGGACCCTGTCCCAATCATGGGCACTGCATGGGATCCCGCGTAAATGGCACATTGACTACTCGACTGCAGAACAAAGCAGCGCTAGATTGTAAGTGGTGCGCGTTGGTACCAATAGTGCCTGACAGCAAGCGCTGAGCCCGTAGAGAAAGACACCATTGCGTTGAGGTACGTTGAAAGACGTAGCACTCTAATTTTCGTGTCGCGGTAATTATTGTGAAGTAAATACATTGCAATTGTTTAATTTGTCTGTATATAGTTATAGTAGTGAAATGGAGTGTATTTAAACATATAATAAGTGTAATTCATGTAGCCGTCTTCGTTTTGTTTTGCTTCGCAGGTAATGATGTAAGTTGTAGGATATAGATGACTTTTTGACGACATCTGGCTCAGATTCGGATTTGGGGGAGCCGCCATCTTGTTACGTCACCCGACCGCCATCTTGGATGTAATAAACCATTTACCACTTACCCGAGTTATCTTCGACCTTGAGCTTGACCCCGAGGACCTTTGACCTCAAAAAAACACCCAATAAAACCTTAAAAAATCCATAAACTCCTCAAAAAATTACAAAAAATTATAAAAAGTTCTGAAAAATTCCGAAATTTTGTTACTAAAAATTATTAAAAATTATTTTAAAACTGTTATAAAAGATCCTCAGAAATGACCCATTTTCCCCAGAAATAATGACAGGGATCAGTGCCCGGGGAAGACAGTAGACAGGGATCAGTGACCCAGGGGTCAGGAATGTAGTAACTATGGCCTTTGACATTGACTTTTGACCTTGAAAATACAATAATAAAAAAATTAAATAATATTTCAAAAAATAAAAAATCATTAAAAAAATTATTATCAATTTTGGTTATAATATCGCTTAAAATTTTTTAAAAATCTATTAAAAATGTATGTGAAACTCATTATTAAAAATTTAATTTCTTAATTACAAAGTCTTTAACCCCGGCTGCCATTTCCCCCTTTTCTCCTTGAAATTTCCCTTTTCCCTAAAAAATTTCCCTTAAAAAAACTTACATTTCCTGAGGCCTCCCCCTACACCACTAATTACTCACCTCTTTTCCAATCCAGCAGACGAGTGACTCCCTCGCACCCACTACCCTAACCTATACTCATTCCGACATCTTGATTTTTCGTTCGCCATTAATTTATATGCTATTGGAGGCCACCATATTTGTTTATTCGTTCGTCATTTGTTTATACATTACTGGAGGCCGCCACCTTGGTAGGCATCTTCCATCCGGCATATTGGAAGCCAATGACCTTGCCCTTGACCCCATGACCTTAAATGTACTTGAAAACAAAAATTCGAGAAAATAGATATAAAGTCAGCAAGTTTAATGCTTTAAAGACTACTACTGCCATGTTAGATTGAGGCTACCTCGACCATGATCCCATGACCTTGAATGACCATGAAAAAAATTCGAGAAAAATACATAAAAGTCAGCCGCCATAATATATTAAAGACTACTACAGGTTATTCACGATAAAGTGAGCACTTTTGAAAGTCCTCTCATTTGAATAATAGTCAATAAATACGATTTATGTTAGCCTTAGACACTAAATTCTGATCGTAGTGGAATATGCACAGTATGTTTATTACTTGTACTGCAATTTTTGTTTAAAAATGTCGTCGAAGGATTAAAACAAGGCAAAAAGGAAAAAGTAACTAGTGCAAAAGTGCTTATTTTACCGTGAAAATCTATACCACCATGTTAAATGCAGACTGCCTCGACCTTGAACCCATTACCTTAAATGAATTTGAAAACAACAAAAACTCGAGAAAAAATCTTCAATGTCAGCAAGCAAAATACATTGTAGACTACTATCGCAATGTTAGATGCTGACTACCTCGACCTTTACCCCATACCCTTGAATGACCTGGAAAACCAAAACTCGAGAAAAATACTAAAAAATGACAACAAGCATAACACATTAGAGGCTATCACCACCATATTAGACACAGACTACCTTGACCTTGACCCCATTACCTTGAATGACCTGGAAAATAAAACTCGAGAAAAATACATAAAAGTCAACAAGCATAATACATTACAGGCTACGATCGCCATATCAGACGCAGACTTCCTCGACCTTGACCCCATGACCTTTAACGACCTTGAGAATAAAAACTCCAGAGATAATAAGTAAAAGTCAACAAGCACAATACATTACAGACTACCACCATATTAGATGCAGACTACCTCGACTTCGACCCATGACCTTGAATGACCTTGAAAAAATGTTTAGAATAATACAATTAAGTCGCAATCATAATACATTACTGACTACCACCACCGTATTAGATGCTGACTACATTAACCCTAACCCCATGACCTAAATACCAAAACTCGAAAAAAAATGTATGTGAAGAGGCAGAAGCTAGTCGAGACGTTCCACCTTCCACTCATCTGCTGTCAAACTCTCAGCCTACCTCCATACTGCTTATAATATACAAGTGTGTAAGCCCTATAACATAATATTGATTTTGAATCAATCGTACTGCGCCATTAATGAATTGTGCAGACACCAACCAGTCAATCACCACGTTATCACATGATTGCAGCAAACCGAACACACATTACTATTGAGACATCAAACACAAGCAGGTAGGCAGACTTTAGATGCTAGTTCCTTGATAACATTACCATGCAGTTATATCTTCAACAGTTTCTTCCTGACAAGTTCTTACTCACCTAAAAATCATGGTCACACTTAATGAAGACAACTGACTCCTGTTGTCGGACCGACCCCCTCACAAGATTGACCCATTGACCCATTGACCCATTAACCCCTTGACCCCATTGACCATATAGACCACATTGACCCAATTGACCCAATTGCTCACATTACTCCATTGACCCATTGAATCATAATGACCCATGACCCACAATTACCAATGACCTATTGACCCCCTTGAATCATTGTGACCTATGACCAATTGACCCATAATGGACCCTGATTGCGGTGCTGACCCCTAATGACCCCTAAACGACCCCTAAATAACTCATAATGACCCATTTGCAGATAAAAATGACCCAGGCCCATTGGTCGATGCACAACATGGATTTTGCACTGAACAACACAGTACCACGACAGCCCATCATCCATGCTTCTCGATTAGTCGTCGCATGAAAATGACTATTCGTACGGACCACCCACACAAACCGTCATGCATTTTTTGAAACATAGGTGAAAACTCGATCGCAGATTCAACACTGGCGACAACCGGTCAGTGGTGATACAGGTCATGACTTCATGATCGTCGAGGTCGAAAGGCAGCCCTTCATATTCGTAATTCATCTTCGCGGTATGGATGCGCTCTGAGAAAACCCAAATACTTGTTCGCCCTGGAAGAAAACACGCAGGTCGTATATATGAAAGGTTTATACATAATTATGTAAATATGTATAACTATGTATAGGTATATATGTATGTAAATATTGTATAAATATGTGTAGGTAGGCTATATATAATTATGAAAAAGTTAAATTATTTTAATTTTAATTTATGTATAATTATGTACATATAAGTATGGAAATGTACATTTATTTCAATGCAATTTATACCTATTTATGTATAGGAATAGGTATATAATTATGTAAACATTAAATAATATTCAGTTTAATTTATACGTATCCAAATTAGTTAATATAAATATATAATTATTTTAAATTTAATTTGTATGTATACATATAGGTGTCTTATTCCAGGCGAACGAATATTTGGGTTTTCTCAGAGTTCTCCCATACCTTCGAAGATGAATTGCGAATATGAGGGCTGCCTTTTTACCTCGACGGTCATGGAGCCGTGACCTGCATCATCGCTGAATGGTTGTCGCCAGTGTTGATTCTGCAATCGAGTTTTCACCTATGTTAAAAAAATGCATGACGGTTTGTATGGGTGGTCCGTACGAATAGTCATTTTCATGCGACGACTAATCGAGAAGCATGGATGATGGGCTCTGGTGGTGCTGCATTGTTCAGTACAAAATCCATGTTGTGCATGAATCAATGGGCTTGAGTGATTTTGCTCTGCAAATGGGCAATTATGGGTCTTTTGCTTCGCATATGGTCATTGTGAGTCATTTAGGGGCCGTTTTGGGATCATTAGAATTCAGCACCACAATAAGGGGTCATTATGGGTCAATGGGTCATGTGTCATAATGAGTCAGTCTCGGGTCAGTGGGGTCAAAAGGGTCAATGGGATCAATGGGTCATTGGTCATTATGGATCAATGGGTCATTTGCCACTATGGGTCAATGTGATCAATGGGTCAATTGTTTCAATGGGGTCATGGGGTCAGTGGGGTTAATTGAGTCAATGGGTTAAGGTTGTCAATGGGGTCAATGGGGTCATTACATGTATTTGGTGCCAATGGGATCAGCATCAATGGTTCAATGGGTCAGTCTTATGAGTGGGTCGGTCCGACAACAGAAGTCAGTTGTCTACTTTTAGTGCGACCATGATTTATAGAAGAGCAAACAACTTGTCTGGAAGAAACTGTTGAAGCTAAAACTGCATGGTAATGTGATCAAGTAACTAGCATCTAAAGCCTTCATACCTGCCTGTGTTTGATGTCACAATGCTCGCATGTGATTGGTTAGCTGCAATTATGTGGTAACTTGGTGATAGGCTGGTCAGTGTCTGCACGATTTGTAAATGGTGCAGTACGATTTTTCAAAGTCAATATGACGCCATAGGGCTTTCACACTTGTATATTATGAGGAGTAGGGAGGTAAGCTGAGAGGTTTAGTTTGTCAGCAGCTGAGTGGAAGGTGGATCGTCTTGACTAGCTTCTGCCTCTCAACATAGATTTATTCTTGAGTTTTGGTTTTTAGGGCATTCAAGATAATGGGGTTAATGTCAAGGTAGTCTGCATTTAATATAGTGGTGGTAGCCTGTAATATATTTTGCTCGCTGACTTTTATGTATTTTTCTATTTTTTTCAAGGTCATTCGCGGTCATGGAGTCAACTTCAAGGTAGTCTGCATCTAATATGGCGGTAGTCTGTAATGTATTATACTTGTTGACCTTTAGTTATTATTCCTAGAGTTTTTATTTTCAAGGTAATTCAAGTTCATCCAAGGCCATGGGGTCATAGCCAAGGCAGTCTGCATCTAATATGGTGGTGGTAGTCTGTATTGTATTATGCTTGTAGACTTTTATTTATTTTTCTAAGTGTTTTATTTTCAAGGTCATTCAAGGTCATGTGGTCAAGTTTGTGGTAGTATGCATCTGATACGGAGGTGGTAGCCTGTAATGTATTATGCTTGTTGACACTATGCATTTTTCTCTAGTTTTTATTTTTATGGTATTTCAATGTCATGGGGTCAAGGCTATGTGATCTGTGTCTAATATTGTGGTGATAGCCTGTAATCTATTATGTTGGTAATTTTTTAGTATTTTTCTCGAGTTATTGTTTTCAAGGTCATGAAGTCAAGGTCGAGGTAGTCTGCATTAACATACCAGTAGTAGTCTGTAATGTATTGTGCTTCCCGACTTTTATGTATTTTTTTCTCGAGTTTTGGTTTTCAAGGTCGTTCAAGGTATTGGGGTCATGGTTGACTTAGTCTGCATCTAACATGCCAGTAGTAGTCTGTAATGTATTATGGTTGCTGACTTTTATGCATTTTTCTCGAGTTTGTGTTTTCAACTTCATTCAATTCTATGGGGTCAAGGTCGATTAAATCTGCATATAACACGGTAGTAGTAGTCTTTAATGTATTATGCTTGCTGACTTTTATGTATTTTTTCTCGAGTTTTTTTTCATGGTCATTAAAGGTCATGAGATCAAGGTTATAGTCATTGACTTCCGATATGTCGGATGGGAGATGTCTACCAAGATGGCGGTATCCAGTTATGTATAAACAAATGATGACCAAAAAAAACAAAGATGTTTGCCTCCAGTAGCACGTAAACAAATGACGAACGAAAAGTAAAGATGGCGGAATGAGTAAGGGTAAGGGGAGTGGGTGCGAGGGAGTCACTCGTCTGCTGTATTCGAACAGAGGTGAGTAATTGGTGGTGTAGGGGGAGACCTCAGGAATTGAAAATTTTTAAATTAAATATTTTATAAAATTTTAAATGTAAATTTTATAAGGAAAAAGAGAAATTTTGAAGGAAAAGTGAAAAATGGCAGTGGGGGATAAAGTCTTTTTAATTAAGAATTTTAAAAAATACAGCTTTATAAAAATAAATTTTTAATCGATTTTCAAATGAAATTGTTTAATAATACATATTTATTAATTTTAATACAATTTTTTAAATTACATTTTTAATAATAACTTTTTTTTATAGAATTTTAAACAGATTTTTTTAATGTTTTAAAAATTTCTAATTAAATTTTTTGTTTATAAATTTCTTATAATTTTTTAGCAATTTTTTAAAAATTTTTAACCATTTTTTGAATTTTTGCATTTTAAAGGCCAGAGATTAAGGCCAAAGGTCATAGGTACTGCTCTCCTGACCCCTGGATCACTGATCCCTGTCTCCTGCCTGACTCCAGGTCACTGATTCCTCTCAGCATTTCTGGTATAAGTGGGTCATTTCTGAAGATATTTTTAATAATTTTTAAATTATTTTTAATAATATTAAATTATTAATTTTTTCGGAATTTTTTTAGATTCTTTTACAATTTTCTGTAATTTTTGAGTAGTTTTTGCAATTTTTAAATGTGTTTTTTAGTGTTTTTGATGTCAAAGGTCTTCGGGGTCAAGGTCAATATCAAGGTCAAATATCACACGGTCAGGAGTAAAAGGTCAATGACATCCAAGAACGCTGTCGGTGACGTAACTAGATGGCGACTACTCCGAATCCGATGCCAAATGCAGTTGTCCCAAAGTCATCCGAATCCTACTACTGATGTCGGTGTGAAAGGCCTCGATATGGTCATGTTGAGTGCCCATTTATATGATACACAGTGCCCATACAAAGTACAGAGTGCCCTTATAATGTGTACGATACCCATAAAAAGGAATAGTTCAAATTCAAGCATATTTAAAATCACCTCTATTTTTTAAGTTAGTACCCTCACAAAAAAAAAATATACTACCTTGAAAATTTTGCATTTAAAAGTGTGGAAACTAAGCGATAGTAATTTGTGCGGTTAATGAGAATGGGAGAGAATTTAATTATCTGTATTTATTTTATTTATTTAGGATTTTCCATAGAATCAGTTATAAATTATTGCCTTGTTAATTTACCCCATGCTCCACAGCGTCTATTCATAATATTCGCTATCAAATCATGCAATTAATTTTAAGAAAACAATCTGTATTGCAAAGTTAATAAAAGATATTTTGTTTGATTAATTTATAACTTTCTGCCAAAGAGAGGATTATTGTCAGAAGAAATCCTGAAGGCAGTCTAGGAATCGTTAGCACAAGGGGTGAAGATAAAACGGGGTTCAATCAACTTTGCCATACCACGCAGTACGCTGCAAAGACATATTCAGAGCAGTGAGTATGAAAAAAGTAGGTCGCAAATCTCTCGAAACTCCAGAACGAGAAAGTGGATTATGCTCGAGAATATTTCGCTTAGCAAACGTAGGAATGCCTAACTTCTGTGGTTTTGAGACGTTCTGTGTTGACAATTTGGAAACAAAACAACATTCGTGTACCAAGAGATAATGACAAAAACAATATGCTTAGTAGAAAATGGTTTAAACGCTTTCTAAGTCGCCATCCAGTTGTCGCTCAGTGATGCTGTCAAATTGTCAACCCAGGGAGGTTTGCAAAGCTCAATAAGTAGGCCTATATGGTCAATGATTACATGTAAACACTTCGCAGGGTTTTGAACGAGTTAGACCTCATGGACAAACCAGAACGAATATTCAATATGGATGAGAACGGTGTACAATGAAATCTCCACAATTCACCAAATGTCTTAGCAAGGAGAGGAAGTAAAAGAGTGGGTGCAACTTAACATGCGGAAAGTGTCACCGTTGTTTATTGCTTAAGTTCTTTGGGGCAAACTATTTCGAAGTCCATAAATTACATAGCTGTCAAGATTAATAGGAACTTATTTACCGAACAAAAAGAAGAGAACATGAAAGAAGGGACGTCTAACAAAGATGTCCGATCTCACAAAAGTCGTTTCCTGTGGGAGAAGAGAAAGGGAGCAAAACATCAAGATCATCGAACTAGCACAGTGACTTGTGCAACGAAAACAGGAAGTTTAACATGACATGATGCAATGTTTTTTTTTGAGTTCATCATGGATGTGTAGGCTTGATTCCTCATGAATATCTCGAGTCATGTTAACTTTCGGGTGTACTTCTTGTGAATAGTTCATATGTTTGTGACAAAACGTGGCAAAATAACTGTTGACTATAAACTTTTTTTGCTATTCTATTTTAGTAGTCACATAAGATTTTATTGTAAGGGTAATAATTATTTTTTAATCACAGTTATTTTTGTACTTCATTAACATCCAATTTAGGGTTGACTGGGATACATAAAGTAAATTAAATTTCATTTGAATACATATCGTCTTTGTTTATGTTTCCATGTTAGTCTGATGGAAATGTGCATCTCTCATGTTGAGATGTTGCTGACTGGCCACCATGTTGGAATTTCCCTTCTTCCTCTCAAAATTTCTCTTCTTCCCCTCAAAATTTCCCTTTTCCCCTCAAAACCGAATGAATTACCCTAAAAATTCCCCTTTTCCTTAAAAATTATATTTTCCCTAAAAAATTATCTTTTTTACCTAAAAAATCCATAAAAATGTCTAATTGTTCCTTGAGAAGCCCCTGGGGAATCGCGATTTCGTCGAGGGGGATCATTGACTCCGAGCCAGGAGAGTAGCACCTATGACCTTTAACCTTGGACTTTGATCTTGACCTCTGACCAAAAAACACAAAAATATCGCAAAAAGTCAAAACAATTCCTCAAAAATCCCAAAAATTTCCAAAAAAGAAAATAATGCCTAAAAGTTCTAAAAAAAAGGTTTTAAAAACACTCAACTTTCCAAAGGTTACCTCTCACACATACCTATTCCATCATCTTGGTAGGTGCAACCTACGACTATCTTGGTAGGTGACCACCATCATGGCAGGTGACTCCCTTCTTGGTAGGCGACCCCCATCTTGGTAGACATCACCCATTCACTATATTTGAAGCCAGTGACCATGACCTCGACCTCATAACCTATAATTACCTTGAAAACCAAAACCCTAGAAGAAAACATAAAACTCAACAAGCATATTACATAACAGATTACTACCACAACATTAGATGCAGACTACCTCGACCATGACCCCATGTCCTTGAATGACCTTGAAAACAAACCAAGAGAAAAATGCATAAAAGTCAACAAGCATATTACATTACAGAATATTGTCACCATATTAGAAGCAGACTACCTCGACCTTGACCCAATGCCCTTGAATGGCCTTGAAAACAAAAAAAACTCGAGAAAAAATCTATGCGAAGTTATAGAAGCTGACAGAGACGATTCACTTTCATTGTAGCTGCTGTCACACTAAGCCTCTAAGCTGACCTCCTTACTGCTGCTTATAATATTCATGTATACAATCCCGGTTATGTCATATTGACTTTAAACCAATTTTACTGCACCATTAATACTTTGTTCGGACACCGACCAGCCAATCACCGAGCTGCCAAGTGACTCTAGCCGACTGACTCCAACAGACTGACATCTACAAACTGATCCTTCACAAGACTGACCCCTAAATTGCCCCTAATGACCCCTAAACGATTCCTAGATGACCCCTAAATAACCCTGAAAGACCCCTAAATGGCCCCTCCAATACACTGATACCTAAATTACTCCCAATAACTCCCAAGTGACTCATGATGACTCATAATGACTGCTGATTGCAGTGCTATTTTGCAGTTCTGAATGCGGTGCTGATTGTGGTGCATTCGGTTCTTATTGTGGTGCATGCAAGGCTGATTGTGGTGTGTGCTCTGCTGATTGTGGTACATGGGGTGTTGATCGTGGTGTGTGCAATGCTGACTGTGGTATATGCAGTGCTGGTTGCAGTGCATGTAGTGCTTATTGTGGTGCATGCTGTACTGATTGCGGAGCATGCAGTGATTATTGCGATTTATGTGATGCTGAATGCATTGCGCACGGTGCTGATTGTGGCACATGTGGTGATTGCAAGGAATGCGGTTCTGATTATGGTGCATGTGGTGCTTATTGTGGAGCGTGCATTGCTGATTGCAGTGAGTGCGGTGTCATGTGCGGTGTGTGTGGTGCTACGTGTGGTTTGTATGTTGGTCGCAAGTTAAAATTAGCACCCCCATTATTTTAAAATAAAATTATAAAGTCCTACCTCCAAAAGGTGAAAGGTGAATATTTTTGTTATAATCGCTTTTTAAAAAGTATATATCCAGGTCCCTCGATATATTTAATCGCTTCCTGGGTAAGTTGTATTTGTATTTTGCACTAAAATTGCCTTGAACTACAGCAGGCTTCAACCATGCTTCCCAGTCGGTCATCGCATGAAAAAAGGACTCTTCATACAGACGGCCCTCTCATGCCAACGAACATTTTGAACGAAGCTTTAACGAAGTTAGGGTCGGCCTTAGCTTCATCTTCGACGAAACTAATGTCTTATAATTTTTTTGTGCAATTTTTAATGTTTCTAAAAAAAGATGTTTCTTTTTCTCAAAAAATTGTTATTTTTCCTGTGAATTTAAAAAATGTTCTTTAAATGATGATTTTTTCGTAGTAGGGTTTTCTCAGAATACTAACATACTGCCAAGAGGAAATGTGAATACTTATGCTTGCCTTTGACCATGAAGATCACAGTGTCGCGATCTACATCACTCACTGCTTATCACCAGTGTCGATTCTGCGATCGAGTTTTCACCTATGATCAAAATGTTCGTCGACAGTGTATTCGCATGTAAGTTTAAAATAATGTTTTGAATAAACTGATGACGGTAGAGTATGTTGCTCTTGCTCTGCCCTAATACCTATAAAAGAAACTCGTACCATAACACACCATTTAAACGTCTTTCTCTTGTTGACAGGGCGTATAGTGAACCTGATATTATGCTGTACTATTGTTAATTTTACCAACTATTATGCCATATGGAAAGCTTACGTCACTTGCAGTATCCGATAATGACGATGGGTTTGCATACCTGTCTAAAGAATTCCTCGCACATGCATGCCACGAAATATAAAACACCTGTCTATCGGAATTACGATAAAGAGATTATTTGCTGTCTCCCATTAATAGAGGGTTTCCAGGGAAGTGTTACTGTTGCAGGCATTACACATTCTAGGAGTGGATGTAAGACAGTTCGGGAGACTATTGCAGCAAAAGCAAATAGAAGTAAGTTGCCTCCAACATAGAAAGATGTAGAAGTGCGTATAAGATTATTTGTCTGATGGACGACTTCGCAGGTTTGATAGCGAACAGGATGATTAGCTCACGTGTAACACACCATCAACTATGATGCTTTTACGTATTAATACTTAGCAGATATATACTGAGAGAATTGAGATGGATAACATTTACTTATTTTTATGTAGTGAAAAGAGTATATAAGCATGCATCCTGTGAAAATGTTTTTATTTCTTTGACGGACGTGTCGGAGGGGACGGATCGTCACAAGTGGAATCATATAGTGACAGTATGTATAAGCTGTTGTAATATGAATAAGGAAAAGTGTCGGCAAGGATATGTCGACATCATCAATGGTAACGTGAAAGCACTCGGACTCTGGGATTCAAGGTTACTCAAGAGTATCAAGCACCTACAAATATTTTGCCAGACGACACGAAGCTAGTAACTGTGTATTCTGCACTTCATAAAAAAATATCCATATGTTAATTGTGGTGTGGTGAATGCGAATAAGAGTAGATGGAACTCTTACAACATCATTTGTTCTATAAAATTAGACTAAATCATAAATAATTTTGTTTAGTAAAGAATTTGTTTGAGTGTGAAATTATTATTGTGTGTTTTTGATAAGTTTGTAAAACGAAGTTAATGTGTATGAAAGACTTATGTTTTATTCGATCCCTCCTTATAATATGCTGTCCAGGAGAAACGAATGAGTCTGATCTGAGTTAAAATATGTGTTGAAGATGTTATTCATTTTATCATCAAATATATGTATTATATATATAACTGATGGTCGTGTTCAGTGTTATTGATCAATATAAATATGTGAAAGCTGTGGGGATATAATGGGTATATAGATTCTTGGAATAGCTAATGGTTTGGATTTCTTTGAAAATTAGAATACTCATTGCTAATTAAAATATGAGAACTTGTGTAACAAATAATGTTTCTAGATTCAAGAGTACTCTGTGGATAATGGCGGGAATAATATGCTACTAATTTTTTCTAAAGTTTATATATATATATACACGCGCGCTTATTGATTATTGCACACTTCTTGGAACACTAATTAAAAAAAAGTAAAATTAAGGCTTTTTTTTTTTTAGTTAGTTACCTGTGGTTGGATACAGAATATGTATATACAGGTATATACCACATGCTCTCAATAAAAGCTGAAAATGTTGTTCGGTCTTGGCAGGAGTCAATCTGTAGGAGTCAGTCTGCAAGAGTCAGTCTGTACGAGTAAAGTGTGTGAGTTCATGTATGCTTGAAGACGATGCAAGCGACTGGTGATGTGATTAGAGCGTGGAAAAAATTTGTGCCTACATATAACATCGCCGATTATCCTATTTTAGATGGAAAAGAGTGTTGTTTTTATGACAAAATCTTTGATAATAACTAATGGTGTGTTAAAAGCAAAAAAAAAATTGTTACACAGGGCTGGCATTGGAACTTATACAAAGTGATGGGCATTGTATTTCATTTACTAGAATCTATAATTACAATATTTTTTTACAAGACATGTAAAGTTTGTGTTATATCTCCTGAATTATATTATTAAATTTTTTTTGTAGATGGTGACGGTAGTAGGTTTTTCAGCAGTATTGGTGGAAATTGTCTCGCGACATAGCTGTGCCTTTTTTTTTGTAAGATCTTCCTAAGCCACAATTGTGACATGGTAGTATATTTTATAAGTATTTGGTTTGGAATATTTTCGTAGGAATGGAATACAGTTGGAATGTTCTAAAAGTATGGCCCAGTGGGTATTGCCAGATAGAATAGTCTGCTAGAATTGTTGGTTGGAATGATCGGTTGAAATATTTTCGGTTCGATAGTTGGTATAGCTTGTCTTGCTGGTATTGTGTCTGCAAATGAATTGTATGGTGTGATAGTATGATTGGCCATAATTTGGAGTATTTGGTTAGATAATTGCTATGTTCTGACAGTATGGTATGGTAGTTTGTTTGATATTAGATGATGATATGGTCTATCTTAATAAGTGGCGTGGTGTTATGTGGTCTGCGAGTATTGATAGTTGGAATGTTTTAATTGGCTGGAACATGTGATTTGTTGGTCTGGTTTTATGATTTATTGACATGACGATATCGTTTGTTCATCTGTAAGGATGTTCTGTATGATCTGACCATGTGGTTATTACTTGAAAGAACAGTGTGTTAGAATTATTTGCCGATATATTTACTAGGAGTGTCTCGATGGTAGCTTTGTTTATATGGCTCTTCTAGTTGATATAGTCTAATGGTAAGGACTGTAGTTAGTTATGATCTGTTTACGTAACCATCATGACATATTATAGTTTTTTTTTTTACATTTGGTAAGGATATTTTTGTACGAATAACTGGTGGGTATGTTTTATCAGTAGATATGCTGTGGCATCGAATATTGTATTATAGTAGAAGCATTTTTTAGTTTGGGGATGCTAGGTTCTGACCATGTGGTTAGTCGATATTTAATTAAATATGGTTGGTGGGGTGATACGGAATGCTGGTCGGTAAATAAAAATAATATTATGGTGTTAGAAGTATGGAACTAGTTTCTAGAAAATGAAACATTGCCTTAACAGGCTGCATAAAATAAATAAATATTTTTAAATAATTTGAAGTATATTTTGTAATATGGTTAAGTTATGGCAATATTGAGAATATTTACAGAGTGCAGATAATACAGCAGAACATTCGTCTTCCTGTGCGATTAATAGAGGAAGAGGTCGATGTGGCTGGTAGGTCACTATGGTTAGTTAGTCCAGCAGTATGACATGACTGCATTGTTGGTTCTTCGACATTTGTTTTTCAGAAATGTGTATGGTCGGTATAGATTGATGGTAAGATATAAAATCTAGGATTTAATACTATATGGATGTCATAAATGGTTCAATTAATGGCATTGACCTTATGAGAGCATGGTTGGAGCTTATGATGATTGGAATATTTGATTGGTTCGGCTGCTGGTATGGCTTGTATATATGTGTACCTGGTGAAGTTAGATGAGCTGAAATGGTAGTCTATGTAGTTGACTGTTATGATTGATCACTAAGTCTGAGGTATGGTGACTGATATGGTCTAACAACAAGAATGAGGAAGGCTTGAGTTAGAGCGAATAATATGGTTTGGCCTGTATGTTGGTTGTTAGATCAAACAGATAGGATGCTCCTTCTGACATGACGACAGCCGAACCTTCTGTACCCCCTAGTGCATTATCTACAGAACTTTCAGTGGCTAATCGGTGTCGCTCTTGCTGCAAGGATTTTACCTTCAAGCTTATTGCACGACAACACGAATATTATGAGTGCTTAAATAGCTGGTTTCATGTTGAATTAATCACGGAGATTTGTATAACGGTGTAGACGAACAAGAAAATTTTTTAAGTGTTTATTTGTGGTACTATTATAATAAATTTTAAAATTAAATGATAGAGATTTTTTAAATTCTTATTTTAATCTTGTATCGTAAGCAGTCTGCTATAAACAGATCTGGTTAAAAAATACAATGAAGCAAATACTATTTTAAGCTAATCACTATGCTTATAAATGGCTTAAACATACATTTCAAATTAAACATTTCTACAAAATCTATTTCACAAGCCTGGCCCTAAGAGATCACAAATTATAATCACCTGCTTATATATATTCTTACAGCCCTACTTGTAACATAATTATTTAAAAATAACATATAAAACAATTAATGTGGGTATATGCTCTTAATAAAATATAATATTCAGACCCTGGCTGAAAAAATAACGAGATGTTATAATACAATATATCGCATGCCTTTAAATAAACAAAAACCACTTCAAAATAATAGCGTTAATAAGCAATATATTCACTCATTGAAAATAAGTATAAAACATTTTAAATATGTTAATGAAATTGTAACAGGAGAATGCAGTTTCTCCTATTGGATACATATACAAGTATTAAGTACGACTTTCGACCTGAGCTCAGTGGCCGAGTGGCTAGCATGCTATGTTCCTACCTGAGAGGTCTTGGGTTTGAATCCTGCAACATGTGAGAAAGTGGTATTTTTTTAAATGTTAGCAGCTGTAATGGCCAAGTGGTAAATTAATGTAATTTAAATTTTTTTAACAGATATTAAATTAAAAATTAATTTTTGATATATTAAACTGATTTTTCTAACAATCGGCATTTATTCAAATGATAAATATCATTAATTTTTAAATAATTATATTTATTTATAAATGCATCGATTCTTAGATGCAGGATCGTCTTTTGACAAGACTGCATAGCAGTGAGAGCGATCACTCAATTTCGCGTGCAGTTGGCTTGGAGGTCGTCTAAACTCGACCCCTTTACCCAGCGTGGTTTCTACCGACGTCACTGCACTCTTGGCCTGTCACAGAAGGCGCGTCTGCCTCGCAGACATGTCGGCGCATGCATGCGTGGTTACAAGGCTAGACGACTTAAATTAAAATTAAAATTATGTTTTTCGTACAAGAGTAAAAAAACTAATGGAATAAAATAAAATATTTAAAATATTGATTTCAAACAATATCGACTGAATTGTTTTTAAAAAATAAAGTATTGAAATTGGAATAGTTTTTACAAAGTACTGCCTGGAAAGTATTTTACAACAATTTTTAGATATTTTCTCGTGTATGGAAAATTACATCTTTAAATTCGTATGTAAATATACACACTGGCGATTTGCGCACTCTAGCAGTCGAGAGGAACTACGTAGACAGTGATGTCGAACGACAGAGAATAAGGTTGAGAGAGAAAGACAAGACGGAATTAAAAAGAGAGAATGAAATAATATATGGGAGGACTCGGAGAAAACCTATGGAATCATAGAGAGGGAAAGAGAAAGGAAAGAGAGAAATAGAGAGAAAACATGGAATGTCAGACCATGAAAACAAGACAGAACGGTGGTATGACATAACGATCGTATGTACCCTGAAAAGATTAGTCTGGTGATTTATAACGCTTAATTCTTATGCCTTTACATATTTTAATTATTAAAAATATTTAAATTAAAAAAGTAATTTTTAAAATAATTTCATTTTGTAAACTCCTCATTATGTCGCTGAGTTTCAGGAATCTCAGCCACATTGAGGAGAAACTACTTTTTTTTACACAAACGTGTGGAAAAATAGAACATTTTTAGTGGAGAACGGGAAAATTTTTAAGGGAAAAATTATAAATTTTAAGGGAAAAAGGAAAAAAACCAAAATGGCGGCCAATCTACCGAGTCATAGCTTGAATACTCTGGAACCGAATCGGCTATATCCATCTCTTAATTGCTCTTAATATATGTTCCAAATTCCCAAAATAATATATAAATTTTAAATTACTTACAAGGCGAATTGTCTTAAGTGTAAAAAACTTTCAATAATACAGTTATATATAGCAAGTATTTTATTCAGCAAAAACATTTTAAACGTTTCGACATGAATAAATTGCTGTGATTTTCCAAATTCCCAAAAAAATATATAAATTTTAAATTACTTACAAGGCGAATTGTCTTAAGTGTAAAAAACTTTCAATAATACAGTTATATATAGCAAGTATTTTATTCAGCAAAAACATTTTAAACGTTTCGACATGAATAAATTGCTGTGATTTTGATTAACCTTTAAAAATGATAGATAAATATTACATGCTGTAATCATGGTTCCACATTTACAAGTACAAATATGTCTTTATACATCTAATTTCCTTACCTGAAAATCTAATGAACTGATCATTTTTACGTTAAGGAATGTCCGGTGAAGATACGAGGTATTGGCAGTTTAATTTAGACTTTGTCACGCCGACACTTACGAAACTACTTGAAAAAAAAACACTATAAACTTATTAGGCATGTCCATTCATTGCTATAATATTCAATATTTTTTTATTATCAAACCTCTTAAATAAAAATGGGCATCGAAAAAGCCGACTTTAAAAATTCTAAATAGGACTATTTACACACAGCAATTAAATATTGAACATATTGTAAAAGTTATTATTTCTTCGTAAATATATTTTCATTATAGTTTACAAAATATTTTATGAAAAAATCGCTTTCATTGCATATAAACTTTTAATTGCCATGAAGCCTTGATCACATCACAACGCTCGAAAAATTAGAAAAGCTGTCCTGAATTTTATTCAAATATATTGCTTTCCCTTATGTCGGCTCTATAACAATTCGATGTTTTCGTTTTTTTAAAGCAGTAATAACGCACCAGCGGGACTTGAAGGTGAGGGCAGTTAAACTAATACTTTAATCTGAGACAGAATTATTATAATACAGTTTGCTACTTTCTTAATATATAATTAGCTTATATAGTTAATTTCGCCCCAAATAACGACTAAAGAACAGTGTACCCTTTCTGTTAAATAGAGTGTTAAGTAAACGTAATGAGACAGGGCTTACAGAAATGTATTCAGAAATTTTGTATAGCTAAAATTCAAATACATGCCCAATTTCTGAATATCTGTGTTACAGCGCCATTCTCTAATATATAAAAAAAAAAAAAACGAAAATTACACATTTAATAATTAGAGATGGGTATGTTCGTAAAACAAAAACATACACTACAAAATATTTCCCTATTACGAGTAGAATAATTTGGAGGAGTTTGGCATAAGGGAACAGGGAAGTAAGCACAAGGCGCCGACCGGCTGCCAGGTTGTCATGTCACCCGACCGCCATAGTGGACGTTCGAGACTTGATCCTTCACCATGAACTTGACGCTGTGCCCGTGACCTTGAATTAACTTGAAGCCAAAAAACTCCCCAAAAAAAAAAACAAAGGAATTGAAAAAATCTTTAAAAAAATTAACAATAAAATCCAATAATAGTAAAATTTAGGAAGAAATTACAACTACAACTCCGAGCACCATATTGGGTGCCAGTGACCTTGTACCCAACGAACTTAAAAACAAAAAATCGAGAAAAATAGTAAAAATTTCGAATATATTCATTAAAGTCGACTAGCACATTACGTTACTGACTACTAGCCTCATGTTGGAGGTCGATGACCTTGACCTTGAACCTGTTGCCCTTCACCCTTTAACAACAAAAATGGAAAAAAATTGACATAATATATTATAAAAATTTATAAATATGTATTAAATCATTATTAAACAATCTCTAGAAAAATAAAATCTCGACTTTTTGGGCTTAGAGGGGATGGGGGAATGGAGCCACCTAGCCACCATGTTATGACTTCACCCAACCACTATATTGAATCCAAGTGAACTTGAACTTGACCTTTGACTTTGACCCCATGAACCTAAAAAAAACCTAGATTTCCGGTGGTTCGCTCAGCACTAAATCCCGCACACGGCTAACCCCCCTACAATCAATCACATTCTATTATAATTACCATCCCCTACCCCCTCACCCATGGTCATTCTGTCGAATGCACTCCACCCACCACATTCGGTTTCTTTGTTTTACATTTGTTTACAGGTTTATCATCTAGGTAATGCTAGTTTTTGCTCCCAGAGGAGCTGGCGATTTAGCCACAATATTGGTTGTTGTTGAACTTGACCTTGACTCTAATAGAATTACACTCGAAATGGAGAAAAATCACAGTCCATGCAATGTTTCATTACTAGCTGGTCACAACAATGGCCACAACCGACTAACCATACAAACCAAAGTCGG
Source organism: Dryococelus australis (assembly GCA_029891345.1). Lineage (NCBI taxonomy): Eukaryota > Metazoa > Arthropoda > Insecta > Phasmatodea > Phasmatidae > Dryococelus > Dryococelus australis. The sequence continues at coordinate 82,075,221 of CM057009.1, read as the reverse complement.
ACTCCACCCAAGAGTAACTCCACCCAAAACTAACTACATCCAAGACTCGTTCCTGGCGAGACTGACTGAGCCCAAGACTAGCTCCTGACGAGACTAGTTCCTGTAAAACTGGCTACACTAACGGACAAGACCAACCTGCTATACTACCCACCTATACAAACAAACCATGATGGTCAATATCTAAAAAAGTCTCTAATATGTGTCTCATAGCTAACCTCTCCACACATAATCTTCGCAAAATTTTCGCAAAACATTTCCACCATAACTGACCAAACCAAAGGGTCATACTAACTTACCAAACCAACTTACCAGACCAACTGACTAGGCCAACCAACTAGTTAAGAAGCATTCCTCAAAAATATCACCCTCATTTCATTTGTTTGCGGTATAGAATTCATCCATTTTAAACGACCCGAGTAAGACATATTATTTCAGATCGATCTAATGACCTCTTTCACATACTCACATAATATTTTTTATAAAGTAGACTCATGAAATAGATAGTTTTAGAATACTTAATTTATAAGTATTTCAAAGAAGACAAGAATGTATAAGAAATTGAACACATTTTACAATATATACATACATTTAATTTACTTAGGCCTACTAATTATATACATTCTATCTTTATAGTTATTTTGTAAATTCGATCTATACATTTCTCAGATATTTACAGATCGTAGCTTGTAGCCAACATTATCATCCGATGTAACCCCAATCCTTCAGTTAATCGATGATTGAAGATATTTCTACAATGTTTTAGAGATCCCCGCTTTTTTGCAGGTCTATCAACAAGTTTATTTGGGTCTTTGGGAAATATGTAACGAGCATTCTTGACGCCTTCTACATTCTTCACTTCACTTGCCGAAGGAAACTTGTTGGTGAAATGTGTGGGAATGTCGAAAGAATCACCATTCTGCTCATAAGGTACATTCCACACATACTGATTCTACCACAGATCGTAGGTCTCTCATTCCATCATTATCATTAACTGTCTCGTCATAATCTTCTGTGGAATCAGTACCCACCAATGCTGCAAGGGTAATGACGACATCACTTGATGGCTCTCAAAAGACGAATCCTTGCAGTTATTGTTGTGTTTCTCCAGTGTATCACCTTGCATAAACTGCATGTGACCACCATCATAACACTTAATTATTAAATTTCCCTTGTCGTCTGCGAACATTTTATGTAGTGTTTTAACAAGAGGTAGCAAATTCAACACATGCTGCCTCGAGTTAAGCAAAGATGCGTTACCTTTACATGTACTAGTGTGTCTCTTTAAATTACCACTTATACCAAATGTTTTACCACATTTGGCATATGGTAGTGATTTGGAGGTCAGTCCTTTTAAAAATTGTCTTTGTTCATGTCGACGAGCATTGCAGCATTTGCTGAAGATCCTTCCACAGTTGCAACAGTGTTTTTTTTTCCATGTCATTTGCCAGCAGCAGGAGAAGATACATTTATAGAGGTAAGCTCTACAGTAGACTTAGTACAACCATCGACTTTCACCATCTTCATGAAAAAAACTGAAGTCCTTTCCACAGTTGCAACATGTAATCTATTTGGTACTCCTGTTACTCTACATGTGTGTATATATATATATCACACACACAACATACACACTTAGTAACACATTTCATCAGTGATTATTAAGAATTTTGATGCATCCATTTAACCAGACATTTTATCTAGTTCCTTGATCACATTACCACGCAGTTATATCTTCATCAGTTTCTTCCAGGCAAGTTCATCGCCCAGATTGAACTCATTGTCACACTTAAAGCAGACAACTGACTACTGCCAGATTGACCCACTCACAAGACCGACCCATTACAAGACTGACCCTATACGACTGACCCCTCATTGTGAAGCATGCAGGGCTGATTGCGCAGTATGCGGAGCTGATTGCACAAATGCAAGTCTTTGCGTATATATAAATGTATCCATTTTATTTTGCATAGTCAATCACCCATGAATTTTGTTGGTTGAATTCCATCCTATCGTCAATATACATATGCACAGACGGGAAAAAAATTGCTACACCATAAAGAGTGCTGTCCATTTGAATGTGTGTATAAGTGTTACATGATAGAGGAGTGTAATTAATTTGAGACGAACATTTCAAGGAAAATGGCCGACATATTGCGTTGTACCATCCACTTCGGTGTGCCGTGTACAGCAACGCACCAGACAGTATCGTGCATGCTCGAAAGGTTGAACGTTAATTATGTGTGTAGCAGTCAAGCTATCGCCACACCTCGATACGATTATGTAGCCCTGTTGCGAATGTGCAGCCATTTGAGATGGGCCGCACCATGTTACTTCGCGAGATATGATAGACATATCGACGAATTGATGCACATTTAATGATGATATATACATAAGGTGGCAATCTTATCAAAGGTGGTCAGTTGAACAGACCCAAATCGTCGACCAGTTTCGGGGTAGTTTCGTAGAACAGATGTACATAGAGATCGGTATTTTACTAGGGTAGCACTGACAGGCCGCACCGCATCCAAAGCAGAGATCACAGCGAATGTAGCACCATAAGTGTGCACACATAGACTACCATTGGAAACTGTCTACTTGCAGCAGCAGTAAGAGCACATTTGCGTTTGGCCAGGCTTACTCTTCACTGTCGTGCATGTCTCCTGAGATGTAGTGAAATGGTCTCCTGGAGAAAGGAATGATGTTAGGTTATGTTTAGCGATAATAGCAATGGATGGCTGTTTACGTATGCGATTTCGACACAGTGAGTTTTATCTTCCTGAGTGTATTCACCCCAGAAATATGGACGAAACTCCTGGCGTTATGCTGACCTCCTGTGGCACATTTGATTAATGTGCCGCACAGTGGGGCAAAAAAACCCACTTTCCTGGACAAAACTCCGAAAATCATAGTTATGTTTAGCGTTTAAACGCGGTTCATAGTCATGTAGTGCAATGTCTAGGTCAGTAAAAACTACAAGAAAAAGCACATTCGATAGTTTCCTTTAGTGGCGAGAAGCCTGCAAATTAGCTGTATCATATAGATGCCATTTGTGCGAGCTACTGGAATCTAAGATGTCTTGTAGTCCTGTGATCTTAGATGACAAGGTGATACAATTATCAAGTTTGGCAATCAAAACACCGCATATTATGATGGTCGTAAGTTAGCTTAGCAACATAAATTTATATAATGATCTTATTTTCATTAATGTTACTTGTACAGGTCGATTTCTGCATACATCTTTGTACGTTCGCAGAACTACATAATTTGCCCCACGAGGTCCCATACTAAATGTTTAACCAAGCGAACCAAACAACCTTCCCTTACATTATATAAAAATTACGTGTCACCTTTTGCCACTTCCATAGAATACAGAGAATGTGTAAGCAAGGACATCTGCTAGACAGGATGTCGGGTCGTGAGAGTAGTTAGGCCGGGAGAGGTGGGGAGTATCACCCTGCTTTTGATTAATCGGATTATTAATTTGATACCAATGGGTTAATTAAATTTATTGGTAGGGTCAATCCTTAATCCGATAAAAATTCTTAATCCGATCTTAATCTGATTAAAATGGCTTAATCCATTTTTAATCCGATCAAAAATTGAAAGAAATACATTTATTGAAAGGGTTAAATATTTTTTCTTGTACTTCTTTCTTTCTTTCTAGGCAGGAGGAGGGGGTAACAGGAGCTCTTTACGATGTCGACTGTGTGGCATCCTTGAATCGACTGACCTGAGTGGTGGGTTGCAATGTCTTTTATAGGTGTAGTTTAGTGCAAGAGTGGGACAAGGGTCATTTTTTAAATTTTTTTAATTTTGATGTGTTTGTAGGGATGTTGGTGGTAAATAGGCGATTTTTTCTAATATATTTGACACATTAGAGAATTTCAGAGGGTTCCATGTATGAATAAATTACATGCATCGAATCGTAAATTTCAAATGACTGTGAATAATAAGTGTAATTATGTGAGTCTTAAACGTAATGTAAGTCTCGAGCTTAGCAATATAAAATACACGAGAGAGAATTTTAACTAGACTGGTGTCGACAAGTACTAAACAATGACAATTACGTGAGTGAGAAATTAACGATCTACAAGAAAGAAATTAACAGTAGAAAATCTTAGCCCAAATGTTATTAAAATAAGTCTGTTCGATGTACGAATGAGTTGCACTTACGTGGAGCTGTGAGTAGATACGTCTAGCATGGACTATAGACAACTGTGTTTGAATTACGGTAGATACTCATAAATGTTTATGAAATTCACTGCACTTGTTAAAACAAACTGTATTTTCGTAGACCGAGCTCAGAAATTGCAAATCGCAATATTGTCTTAACACACAAAAATTTATATTTTCCAATAAATGAAAAAAATATTTCACACTGTAGTTTACGAATACTGTGAACTAGATGTGAACCCCAGAGCAAATAATATCGCTTAACGAAAATCGCTGGTCCATAGTTGAGGTAACCCCCGATTGTAGCTTCGTCGTCTGCCAAGTTCTAGAGGTGTGGTGAAAATGAGAGAGAGAAAGAGAGAGAGAGAGAGCTGTACACATCTGGCTCCTGCAAGCATTGACGACCAACTGAAGATGGCAGTGAGTGGGTAGCTGAGGTCACTTCACTCCAGAGCTCCCTCAGAACCAGCCCGAGTCTAGAGTAACTTATTCTTTATATCTAACCAAAAACTTTCCACCAGCAAAATGTATTCCATGTAACATAAAATGTATATATTTGAATTTAATTAATATTTTAACAGTTTCCGACATTTGTTTAACAAAACTGTATGAATACAGGTAGATTTAATGTTTTGTGGAGCTGGAAAATAGAGATTTCAATGTTATTCTTACTTTATTAATAAAAGGTACAAATTCTTGTCAATTCACAAGAAAATGGCAGCCATTTTGAATTCTTACAGTATATAAGGAGTAATATTTTTTTTTCTGTCGTAACTCGGCATCTACGAAGGTCACTTTGAATATGTCCGTGTGCATTGCAGTAGCATAGATAACGATATCAGGCATCTACTACTGGCATCCGGGAAGCGCCACAATTAATGCCTAGCCTTGATAATGTGAACAACGCCAGGCGTCCACTACAACGACAGACATCAATCATGCCGACTATAACGCCAGACATCCATCACGACTAGTACAGCTCCATAATGTCTATTACAGCTCAAGACATCTACTAGAACTTCACTACACCTAGATCATAACCAACACAGAATCTACAAGAAATTTCATCTTTTCATCAGGTACAATGCATCAAGGTCACTGCTGTGACAATTGCAACTCTGAATGTGTTGAAACGTACAATGCTATTTTAGCTTATGGGAAGCCTAAAACCTTATTGAGCCTAGAGTGTTCCCAACTGCAAGTGCTGCCGAAAGAATTCACAATTTCTTTTGCAGACTACAAAATAAAATTAGTGTATCTGTTCCTGGCTGAACATTTAAAAGCAGATGAGAATATTTTATCATATTTACCTTGTGAAGACTGTCCTTATGGCATATCTGCCTTTGCTAATGATGAGAACGTACACCATATGCAGAGGGATTGTATGTCGTGCAGGTTGGAACAGTTGTTTGAAGGTGTAGAATCATTCCAAACATAGCAATGGCCTATACTGGAGTCGATGAAGTAGATTCCGAGGCGAGCACTGTCATCTTATAAAATGTTATAAATGAGAGAGAGACTTTTTTTGTAAATAGTTTATAAAGAAATAACATAAATATGATGTGTTATGCTCAGGGTTTCGAAAAATTCGAAGACAACTCCTTTCTAATTAAGGAGCATGCTATTTCTTATGCAACCGACACTAATGGCTCTAAAATATTATGCTTTGAATCTCCCAGACCTTGGTATAGTTTAAAACTTGAAGTTAAAATTATGTTTTGGGAACAGACTTACGAGATACATAACCTGAAATGGGACTCTGGTGCCATAGCTTATGAAAAACATTTTCAATATGCAATGATGCGTTACTCGAAGACTATTCCATATATGTGCTTGGAAAAACCGCAGAAGGAAATTTTAAAAACTAACAAATGCAGAAGTAATAAATATCAGAAGTTATCATGACTGTTCGAGTATTAATTCAATTGTCAAACACTATAATACTAATTACTGTAAGGAAGAAACATTCTGCTCCGAATGTAAAAGCAAAGCTTTAAGAGAATATTTTTACCAATATCCTACCTATGTAGAGAGATAAATTTTCGAAAAATTGGTTTGTTCCAGGTAGCATAAGATTAAAAAAAAAATGGAGATATTCGACCCTGAGAAAATATGCTCTACTATTTTTCGATGACATAAGAATGCATGGTTGCAGCCTCTAGGCAACATATACTTAAAAACACAGATGTGTAATGGAATTGAAAATTGGAATTTCGTAAAAAGATTCTGAGAAAGCCTGTATAAAGAACGAGTGCTGTGTGATGAAGAATAAAACTGTCGTGTTTTTAATATGCTGCCTGACAGCAAACTGCCCTGTTCTTCTTGGGACTTATGTTTTAAAAATTGCAGTACAGAAATAACCAAAGAACAAGGTTTTCACTATATAAAATTTAATAATAAGAAACACATCATGTGAATACAAGGCAGTAGCGCACTTTTAAGGTGCCATGCGGAATGTGGGACTGTGAGGTTTGGAACTATATTGTTTGTGTCTGTAAATTTGAACTAAAAAAGTTTTTGTTGAATAACTAAGTTTAACTGTAAGTACATCTGTCTATATAAAGCGAGAGAGAATCGTACAGCAGAGCTTCAGTTAAGATGGAAAGGTTCGACCGACCACTCCAGTATGCTGGTGTTACTCCAGCATTCAGGCGAGTGTGGTTTCGAATAGAAGATGAAGATAGTCCACTACAGATACAGATGTGCAATGGAGATGAACATTGGTGTTTCTCGTTAATCAGTCCAACAGAAGAAACTTTTAAAGTTTTCGACGTATGTTATGGGCACAATTAGTGTAGTATATATAATTTACATCCTGACAGCAAGCTTCCTTGTAATAAAGGTAAACTGGAATTTGAAGCTCACAGTGGATACATCACCAAATGCAAGCCTGCAATGAAATCAAATACATTATGCAGAAGGAGTGTATTTGCGGTTCCTTACTACAGTTTGTACATTATATGTACATCAGTGACCAAGAATTAACTTCTCCCTGTGGCATGTGGCAATGCAATGTTTTTCAAAGCAAGAATATCTGACAGACTATATAAGGAGTGTGCCTAGTATAAAATGATCAGTCATTGCTAGGATCTTCAACCCTACAGACTTATACGAGGTCCTACAAATTGGATAGAGAAAAGTGTTCTTTAAACCATATGATGGTATTCTACAAGTTCATGTGTGCAACATTATAAAACATTGTTGCTACACTCACAACAGTCTCGGCATTCACTTTGGTGAAGGAATGGCATGCAATGATTGTGCTGTGATATTTCTTTGCCCCGACAGTGACTTTCCATCAACATTAGAAGATATGATGATTGCCAGAGGAACAGGGATACGGAGTAATCGACTACCAGCTCACCATACCTCATCAAGGAATCACCGTTCGTTGGAGACTTGCGACGGAGACATCCACAACTTTACATTTGAACAAGGAGGATTAGTTTTTGGGTCGACATGTAATTTATGTGTGTGAAGTGGCTAATTCAAAATAATAATCCCAATGTTCCCATTGTGTCCAATGAAATAAAAGTATGCATTTTTACTAAGGGTTTTCATTCTGTAACTTACACCTTAGTATGTTCACATCTTGTTGTAAAGGAAATGTGTGAGTCAGACATTAATTTCAAATGTACGTATTTCTGTCAAGAATTAACGGCACATAGTAAACCAAATAATTATGATGCTACTTTAACTAACTGTAATAGTTCTGAATGTCTTGTAAACCAGTACAGGCCTCATGTAGTAGATTGTAAGAATAAACTTAAGGGCAAAGTCATTATTACTTCATTTTGTGAGGAAGAAAAATGTTTTTTGAAATATCTTGTTTATAACAAAACACTGTTTTGCCTAATCAGTATTTCGAAGAATGTGATAAATATCGCCATACTTTATATCATTACAGTAAAAACAAGTTTGGTTACACATCACATACTAGGTGTGATTAAACAAAGTGTAACGTACATCGAGCAATAAAACAGCAAAAATAAAATTTAGCTCTAAAACACATTAAAACTTGCAAATTTAGAGAAAGAATTTATCAATATACATACATTGTTCCTTGCTAAATCTTCTCAGTCGAGTATTGGGTGTAATAGTAACCACATTATGTATTTTCATTCTGCAAATCATTACGATAGTGTCAAACAAGGAAAGTCCAATATAACTTATGCCCTGTGGTGCAAAGGAATTTTGCAAGAATTTATGGAGACCTGTTTCAATATTATCCATTTTAAAGTTATTTACTTTCCTCTAATAGATGAAAAGAGTCACGAACTCATACAGTTTGGTGACAATAAGAAATGTCCAGTGTTTGATATGATTGCAAACACACCTCTCCCACCTAGTATTGAAGATGTGTACTCTCATTACATAGAATCAGATCCTGATTTGGTAGAACGCGTTATTTTACACACCGCTACTTGTAATGATGTTTGTGTGCAGACAGATTAAAATCAGGGCATTATAAATGCTCACTCCTTAAAAGCAGAGGTCAAGAACGGGATCTGGATCCCATTTTAAGAAAATGCATGATAACTATGTTCACGTAAGTTGTCAACGGTTTATAAAAATATTTGTTTTTAAAGATAAAAATGTTGCAAATGTTGTATTTAATAGTGTTAAAAACTGTTGTGTTACTTGTAGTTGTTTCGGAGCAAGGTGTAATTGTTGTACATAATGTTTTGATCAACCTGTATTTTTGAAATATTTGTCTAATATATTTTGTAACATTCTGTATTTGCTAATGTTAAAACTGTAAATATATTGTTAATTTAATTTTTTTAGCATGCTAATGTTTGGAGCAAATTCTATTTGGTAGTGTTAAAATATTTTGTGTCATTCTATACTTGATAGTGTTGAAATGATTGAGACAAATGTGTAATTTGTGTATGTTTTCGAGCAATCTATACTTACTTGTGTTAAAATGGTTTTTGTATCATCTGTATTTGTATATGTTTTTGTAAATAAATATAATGTGAAATGAATTCATTTCTTAAAAAATATTTGACCTATCCTTAATAAAAGTGAACTTGTTTTGCTAAGAAAATATTTTCACCCTTGAGAGAGAGAGGTAAAAACGATTAATTTGTCTCCAATAGAGAGAGAGAGAGAGAGAGAGAGAGAGAGAGAGAGAGAGAGAGAGAGAGAGAGATACTTAAATGTTCTATTAAAAGTCTGTTGTATTAACAAGATAGAGTCTTTTAAAGAAAAATCTGATAACATGCAAATTTATTAGTTCACCAAAGATACTATTCAACTATAGATGTCTGCTGGGAAAAAATTACAAATGCGTCAAATGTCGCCAACCTTTGTAGTGTAATTAGATTAGGCAAGGAGGCTCTGGGTTTGAATCCTGGATAAAACACAGTAAATTTTAATATATACTTTATGGGTTCGATTTCTGGCCAAGGCATGGTAAATTGTAATATATTCTTTGTGGGGTCCATTCCCAGCTAAGGCATGGTAAATTGTAATATATACCTTGCATGTTCGATTCCCACCTAAGACATGGTTGATATAAGCTGGGTTCGATTCCTGCTTAAATCATATACGGTTGTAATCTAGTTTCTCACGTACAGTGTTGGGTGGTTATATTCGATTCCCAGCTAGGTATTGTATGATAATAGGTAGTTGGTAAGTTGTTAACCATATTAAATAAAATAATTAATAAATTAAGTTACAAATAAATTATAGTAAAAACAGAAATTTGTATACGCAAAAAGAGTAATGAATCGTAGCATTAAATTGATTTCACCTCATAATGCAAAAAGTTCGTATTTAAACATTGAAGAGAGCCTGTAGTTATGGATTATTGATGTAGCCTTATTCTATATAGTGCAAGATGTTCCTACTAGCAGTTCACCTCTCCTCTCAACTCTGCTAAATAAACTCAAAACTACATGAAAAAATGGCATCTGAAATTAAATTTATATTACTTTTCCCTCGCACTCTCACTTATGGTCACACACACATACACATACATGCCTCTTCATAAGCAAAACCCATCCTTAAACATCCACCCTTAAACCATGTTAAACACTCTTAAATTTAGCTAAACATCTTCAAAACTCTTAACTTAACAAATATTCAGAAGTGTGAAATTATTTCATTTGATTTTAAAGAAAAATAATTCAGTCATAACAAATTTTAAAGAAAATTCATAGGATTTTATTATTTTTAAAGAAAAATCATTTAGGTCTAAAGATTTTTAAAGAAATTTCATTCAGTTCTAATGATTTTTTAAAGAAAATCATTAGGGTATAACAATTTTTAAAGATAAATTATTTGGGTGTAACGATTTATAAAGAAAAAATATTCAGGTATAATGATATTTAAAGAAATTTCATTCAGACAGAACAATTTTTAAATAAATTTCATTCAGGTCTAACGGTTTTTAAAGAAATTTCATTCTAAAGCTAAAGATTTTGTTAAAAGTTTATCGAAATTCATACAATTTACTCAAAGTTTAAAAAAAATTCGACAATCTTCAAACGAAATATCCAAAACCATAACTTTATATATTTAAAATTATTCACTTACTTAAACTCTTTAAGCGAAAATGTTGATTGATGAAGGGGACCCGAACCCAAGGTCAGTTGGGCTGACTGCTGCCCTGCTCTAACAGGTAAGTGTCGGAGCAGGCAGCTAGGCGCTTGCAATCCTCTCGAGAGCTCTGTGCAAACTCGCGGCAGACTGGGAATTCTAGTACACTAGACTGCCGCTAGCGCTCGGGTGTGCCACCATCCGGCTGCTCTACACCTTCACCTGCCAATATTTTTTTTTGGCAATTTAGTTGTAAGATGATTGTTTTAAAATTTCTTTAAAACTGTTTTGAATATATTTTTCTAAAACACTGTTATTGAAATATGACTTTTACTGTGTGCAGGAGTTTGTTGTAAAGTGAATATTTTTGTCAGGTGCTCTAAATAGTTAGGTTTAAGGATGATTTTGAGAAGAATATATTATAGTAAAATGTTAAAAGGGAATAGCATGTGACATTTTTTTTAATTCCCTGTGTCACTAACTTTTTTCAATAATTACTTATGTATAATGAATGATGGTTTAATAGTAGTGAAAAGAAATGAGTAGGTGTCTATCAGTAATGGTAAGCTGATGACTCGTATTAAAAAATTCAGGATAACTTTTGGCGTGCTTTCATTAAGAAGATGTAATTTTCTTGACTTAAAAAAACTTACAATCATTTCAATTAAAACCAACTTTGAAGGGCTGTTGAAAATTACAAAAAAAAAAATATGGAGATAATCAAACATAGATGAATAAAGGAAGTTTTGCAAAGAAACAAGACAACAGGTTAGTATTTTGAGAGAACCTTGGTCTGCTCAAGTTGAAGGTTGGAGTAGGACACAACACTCTGCTGACCAACTTTTGTGACACCCCAGGGGAACATATTGAAAGTGAGTCCCATATAACTTTACAGAGGCAGGTAGCAAAGACCTCTGTCCCTTCTTAGCTCCAATCTACGACTGCACCCAACAGAAACCAACAAACACTTTAAATATTTCATTTTACATACATACACACAAATTACACCTCTTCAAGAAACAACATGATTATGTCTGGAGGAGGAGAACAAGAGAAACACAAAATATTTAAAATGCTATTTTAATATTTAAATTCAACCCAAATTATGTAAATTTTGCTGTATATTTCCCATAAATTTGCAAAAGTCTGACCTATCTTCATGTCTAGTGAAAGCCAAGATTTTCGTTTTAGTATAAAAGTATTTTATCGGGAAAATATAAATTGTGTGTGCTAAGTCAATATTACGACAAGATTTTGAAATTCTGAGCTCTGTCCACAAAAATACAGTTTGTGTTAACAAGTGCAGCAAATTTTATAAACATTTAAGAGTTTTTCTGTACTTTAAAAACAGTTGTCTATCGCCTACACTAGATGTTTCTACTCACAGCTCCACGCAAGTGCTACTCATTCATACATCGAATGGTCTTATTTTCATATCATTAGTGGTAAGATTTTCTATCATTAATTACTTTCTTGTAGATCGTTAAATCAACACTCACTTAATTGTCATCATTTAGTATTTGTCAACATCAGATGTTATTTACATAGTTAAAATTCTTTCTCATATAAATTATATTTGTAAGCTCGAGACCCACGTTATTGAACTTATTATTCATGTAGTCGGTTGAAATTTGCGATGCGATGTGTGTAATTTATTCATATATAGAACACTCTGAAACGATCTCATGTGTTAAATATATTCGTAAAAATCGCCTATCTACCACCAACATACCTACAAAGATATCAAAATGAGAAAAAAATTAGAAAAAATTAACCTTAGCCCTCTCTTGCACTATACTCTACGCCTATATAAGTCATTGCAAACCACCACTCTGGTCAGTCGATTCAAGGACACCACACTGTCAACATCGTACAAAGCTCCTGCTACCCCCTCCCCACCCAAAAAGAAGGAAAAAAATACAAGAAAAAATAATTAACCCTTTCAATTTTTGTTCGGATTAAAATAGTATTAAGAAATTTTTTAATGGATTAAGATGGGATTAAGAATTTTTCATGGGGTTAAGATCGGATTTAGGATTAACCCTTTCAATCAATTTAATTAACCTTTTTTATCAAATTGATAATCAGATTAATCAACAGTGGTGTGAAACACCCCCAGCCCTACTACACGCGTGACACTGGTGTGGCGTACATGGAACAGCGCTTATGGATATCACTTCCACTTATATTTTGGCTTCCAGATAGATGTGATCAGGGCATTTAATTATCACTTGGGAAATGTTGTTTTGATATCAAAGTGGGGATTTGATGGCAGCAATCAATCAACCTGTAAACAAAAAGTGACTGCGGAAAGTGTATGTGAAGATAGTAATTTACCTATGACAAGTTTAGTGCATTCTCAAATGTACTTTAGGAATTTTAACTCAGAAAATAAAGTTATCATCTGCAGAATCCGCGACCACCTTCAACTGGAATTTGTTACCCACATGAAATTGAATTTCATAAAGAGACCAGATAAGCTTTTTAAAAATAGTACGAATACATTCACATTGCAAAAAATATTTCTTCAATCTGAAATTTTGTTACCAGGACAAGAAGAATTATTCGTCAGACATCAAAAGTTTTTAACCATGACTGACGGGAAAGTGAGTTTTGCAAAACAGGGACGTTATCGAGTCAACACTGCAATTTGTGTAGAGTGCTACAGAAGATCATGAATGATATAGATAACAGAGAAGAGGCCAGTAATGAACAAGCTATGGAGTATGGGCTACCAACACTTTATGTTTACATACGATTTATCGAGGGGTTACTCTATGCCATGTAAGTTATAAATTAGAGATACAGTCATGGCATGTGAAGCAAGAAGTAGGAGTGAGGTTGGAGAAAAGAAGAGAGCTGTGATCTTTGGTTTATGATTAATGATGGGCCTGCTTATTCATACTATCAAACAATGACAAGGCACAACGAATGATGGAAATACAGCCAGTCGTTTTTTCAATGATCCCACATGTTCGGCAACGATGACAGGGCTTTCCGATGCCCTAATAAACCAGTGTGGTATAATATTTCGCACCTTATCGTGTGGATATGCTGTCAGCGCCCAACATTTTCAGCAATACACCTTTGATACAGCGCTGTTGTATATCCGTGAGTACTCGTGATATCGGTTGCCTCCTGCACTGCACCAAATTCGGAGTCATGGTTCGCATGTTATTGAAGTCGCTTTGCTTCCGATAGGAATGCTAAGTGAAGACGCCCAGGAAGCCAGAAACCAAAATTTTTGCAGTTTCTGGGAGATAAGATGTCGCAAGTCAAGCAGAGTGTCGACTAAAAGAGATATAATTAATATAATGTTAATATCTTCTGACCCTGTAACTTCTTCTATTAGGACAATGACACCAAGAAAAGAGAGAAAAATAATCCCAGAAGTCACACGTTTTCTAGAAGTTCGAAGCTTGTGGTGTGAAGTTGATGATGATGATATTGATGATTATTAGAATGATTGTATTAATTGCTTTTTGTGTGTTGTATTAAAATAAATATTATTGCTTTTAATTACTAAAACAAAAAAAAAAAAATCTTAATTATTTCGCTGAATTCCTGGAATTTTGAGTGTATAAATAATATTTCATTCTGACACCTTTATGTTCCGAAATGCAGAGTTTTATGCTTCATATTTGCTTCATATACTGCATTACACTTTACTAGAGGGTTTGTCCAGGAAAATGATGGTTTCGCCATACTGTGCGCTGCCAATCTCCAGTGCGGTAGGTTCAGGGTTCAAATACTTAGTTACTTTGTCAGCCGTCCCCTGATAAGCCGCAAGGCATAACACTGGGGGACATTAGTAAGCCCTTTCCGATTCCAGTTCCAGTTCCTGGCGTCATGGTGTGGGGAGCAGTATGTTACAATTCCATTTTGTCATTAGCATTTGTGAAGGGTCTATTAAATAGCACCTGCTACATTCAGCACATTGTTCGACCCGTTCTACTGCCAATTAACAGGAAGGTGTTATACAGTTTCAGCAGGGTAATGCTTATCCACACTGCTGCTACTGCTCGACATGCATTTCGTAGTGTTTGATAACTGTTCTGACTAGCACGATTCCCAGACCCGTCTAAATTTAACATGTTTGGGACATGATAGGATGGCATCTTACTCTGTCTGTATGGCCAACTACTAACCTTGCGCTATCGCGACAACAGATGTGAGAGGCTTGGAACACTATACTTCAAGATGATATTTGTCACATATATGATCGCCTGTATGCGAAAATACACCCCTCTGTTTATGCCAGGGAGTGAGGGAAGCACGATTTATAATAATGTGGCGCTAAGAACAATCAATTTTTGGCTTGTCTTATTTCGATTGACCTTTATTGTTGATGATTTAATGCCACCAAGACGGGCTGAATCGTGAATAATGTGACATAGGTCTACACTGGTATCTGGGTTGGAAACAGGCGCTGACCACCACCATCTTGAATTCCATTTTTTTTACATTCTACTCTCGAAATTTCCCTTTTTTCCTCGAAATTGACTAATTTTCGCTTAAAATTTCCCTTTTTACCTTCAGAAATTACTCTAAATTTCTAGTTTATCCCGCAAAAAGCACCAATCCCCTCATTTTAAATAAAACGAGGCCCCCTTTTGAAAAAAGTTCCATTGGAAATATTTAATTGGGGGGGGGGGACAGTTTTTACCAGTGACCTTGATTATCACCCTCGGCCTGGTGGCCTTGGATGACCTTGAACCCAAAAAATTCCAAACAATGCCAAAAAAATTATTGTTTCCCAAAAAAAAGTATAAACATTTTTTTCAAATGATTATAAAAAATTTTTAAGATGTGCAGGTAGGAGGTCCACGTACTTGCTGACAGGCTCTGTTCATTGTGGTGCAATACAGCCTCTTCCAATTCGGGAGTGTGGCGTCTCTTAGGAGCCCCGCAGTCGTTCCTGTCGGCGGTTAAGTTTCGAGGCATGGTAGATGTCTTGTGCCTTAAGTTGATTTTCCAGAAGTAATGTACTACCTACCCGGTTGCATACCAACACAGGTACACCCGAGGTGGAAGAATGATACACCTGATTTGAAATGTTTGTAGCATGGAAATGGTATGTTTCCGAACATGGGTTCCTTATTCAAAATATAGTCTACTCAGTTCCCTTCACAAGTCCTAGGAGTTTGTAAGGGGAATTTCGGAACACTCTGTATATATCTATATAAACATGCATACACAGGGTGAGACGTTAATGCATGATAACCCGGTATGAGCAAAATCCTTAGGACAAAAATAGGGAAACATACACGTCATAGGACTAAAGGGATTTCTGAGGGTGGTAGAGTCCCTGAAACATTGCTTTGTCATTGGAAATGTCATATGCGACGATAAATTGGAAACCACTTGCGATGAAGCGACGAACATTGTCGTACAGGCAAACATTTACAAGGCCGGTTACCACACAAAATGGCACACATGTAAAAAAAAATTATGCAGGGTCCTTCTTGGGACAAAAATAGGTCAAATTTGCTCTAAATTGCTTTAATTTCCTTGAAATTTAGCCTCCTAATTATTGTGTTGCATTATTGCACTATCCTAAAAAAAATTTGTAAAAAATTGCGTAATTTGTGTAAATTTGACCCGAAAAGGACCCTGATCAATAAGTTTTTTTTTTTTAAAGGACCCTACTCAAAAATTTATGAAAAAAAATCTATTTATTTTAAATTTGACCCGAAAATAGACCCCTCTTGATTTAGACTGAAGATTTGGATTAAATTAGCTTGATTTTGGCCTTGATTTACTTGAATTTGGGATTAAATTGAAGAGACTACTCATTTCTCCAGTAGATTGTGAAATACTAGCTTGAAAGTGAGAAATTTGCTTTAATTTTAGCATAATTATTGGGTTGTGCTAAGATCAGCAATAGACATCTTCTAAGGTTGCTTGAAAGTGAGAAATTTATTTGATTTTTAGTCCAATTATTGTGGTGCACTTGGATCCGCATTAGTAATATACAGAATTAAAAAAAAAAAAAAAAAAATACAAAAATTTAAGCACATTAGCCCTTTTTTAAATAAACGCACAAATAAAATCGACACTATTCCACCGTTATAAAAGTCAAGAACCCTGATTCTCTTAAAACAAAAAAAAATTATGAAGATATAGGGGTGAGCGATTCCCTCACTACTTTATGAATTTTTTCTTCCTCTTAATACATTTTTTCTTTGTAAATAAACGAAAATGGAGTCTCTGCTCAAGAAGTTAAACAATTCCCTTTAATTCATTAAACTACAAGATCAAGAAATAAATAAATGGTTTACTGCCACAGATTTTGATATTTATGAATCTTATTTTGGTAAAAAGATTAGTTTTATTCTAGTTGGTAAATATAAAATTTCATTACCAGAGCGCTGTGTGAAAATATTAGATACAAATCTATTGAAACTAATAAATGAAAAGGAAATATTTATAACATATAGAGGCTTTAAATAAATTTAAAATGGAAAATTTATACATGATCTAGGGTTCTCTTAATAATTTTGATCAAATTTTTTGATATTTTTAATAAATTAATTCCTTTATAAATAAATATGACGTCGCCTATCTTTCTTGCAGCCTGACTAACATGTTTAAAGGTGGTCATGGTCATATGAGCTATGTGATATTGGTGGAAATCTAGAGCAAATAGAAGAAGTGTTAAAAAAAGTAGTAGAGCATCGAATGTAAATATTATCGTTCTATTTGTGTAAATTTTTCTTGGGTAGCACCAAAATGGTGCTACTTGAGAATATACAAAATATTTACAATGTTTATCAATGAATCTGGTTTATATAAAAATGTTTGCATCTTGTCTACTGTTTTTTTCTTTATCCTACTAAAATTGATCTCTTTATAAATAAAATTGAATCTTTGCTCAAAGAAATGGAAAGTAATAGCATATGTAAGCACTGCAAAATATGTGGTGAAATAACACACATAAGTGGTTTTCCATCACACAAAAGATAGTCATATTAACACCTGTAAAAAATGTTACATTGAATATTCTAGAAGACACTATGAGTTGAAAAAAGAGAAAGTACAATGCGAATATGAAATTTTACCAGGCGATTACTCAACTAAGACATGATCTGTATGCAATGTGAATAAACCTATCGATTCTTTTGCATCCCATGAATACACAAGAGATAAGCATTACAATACCTGCAAAAAAATATTATATCAAATATGCGAAACATCATTATGAGTCAAAAAAAGAGAAAGTACTATGCGAATTCGGAAAATATGTATACAATCATTCTAAAAAAAGCATAAAAATAGTAAATCACACAATACAGCAATATATATTGTAAATGAAGTTACGCATTTGCCGATCTCATAAATTTTAGAATATTTTATTATATATAAAAGACGATGCTCAACTCAATAAGTGATCTGAGTTTACACGAGTCGAGTTATAGGTAGAGAGTTAAAAATTAAATATTGGTATAGTTTAAGAAAAGCTCATTTAATTACAACTCTTACACCAATAATTAAAAAAGAACAAAGAAAAAGAAACTTTGCAAATTTACCTTTTCCAAAAGGCGGAATAATATATAGAACAGCCAAAAGGACATTTAATAGAAATATTCCCCTTTCTACTAATTTATATGTAAACAAAAGAAATAGAAACATCAATAACACTTATGCAGCCGAAGAAGCATTTAAATGTAGATTATCAACATATAACATTGAAAATTGTTTTAATTTAGTGTTGCCCAGGAATTTTTTAACTTCTGTAAAACAAAAAAAAATTATACGTGATCAACTTATAAAACTCAGAGCAGTGAAATCTAACTTTAAACTGGTCGCCCATTTTCGAAGCAAGAAAACTGGTTAAATGCGACTATTTGACGATATTCAATCACATAAATTTACAATATTGAATGAAGGAGACATTAAAAAGATTTAAAAACAAACAAAGAAATTAATACTCGCACGAATAGAAAACATCGAAAAAATAATTCAGATTGGGCTTTATATAACATAGTTGGGATGCAATTAGCTATAAACATGTATAATCCATTAAAGGGGGCATCTTATATTAAACTACCAGAAGCAATTAAGAATAAAAAAGCATGCATTAATGTACAAAATGATGATCAAAAATGTTTTCTTTGGGCAATCAAGTCTGCATTGTTTCCAGCAGAAAAAGATTCACAAGGAGTATCTAAATATAAAAATGTGGGTCTTAATATAATATTGACAAAGCATTAGATAAATATGAATATCCTATTAGATTTGACGATACAGCAAAAATAGAAAATAAAGTTGATGCCTCTATAAATTTATACTCTTTTGATGATAAGTTCAATGTATATCCATTAAAGTTTAAAAAAGAAAAAAGAAAAACATATACATAAACTTTTTTTTCTTCAAAAATTATCCAAAGCATTACTGTAGGATTAATGATTTATCTAAATTACTTTCAACGCAAAAAAAAAAAACACAAAAGTAAAATGTATATATGCGATATGTGTCATATTTTTTTTACTCTCAAGAATGATTAAATAAACATGCACAAGACTGCAATAAAAATGAACCAGTAAAAATTGAATTACCCCTGGAAGGCGAACAAATAAAATTTAAAAACTGCACACATACAATGAAAGTTCCCTTTGCCATATACGCAGATTTCGAATCAATTCTTAATATTATATTAACAACTAAACCAAATCCAAGGGAAATAAAAATATAAAATTGATCCAAAAATCTCCAGTTTTAACAGAGGATAATATTGATAATGACCTTTACAAGGATATGCTTAAAGAAATATGTAAACTTACCAATGTACAAATAAATACAACTGATTTAAATATGAATGATGGATCATAGACAACGAATTATCAGTTACACGAAGCTACTGGTTTTTGTTATTATATTATGTCTAGTTATGGCCATTATAATCCTCCAGTTGTATATGGAGATGCATTTGCAGATCAGCATTTTATGGAGCAATGTAAGAGGGAAGTGGAAGAGATTGGGGAAATATATTCTCAAATTGAAGCAACACATTCACTAACAAAAGAACAATCAATATAAATAAATTTAGAAAATGTACTGTATGTGATTGCCAATATACGAAGGACAATAAAAAAGTACGCCACCACGACCACATAACAGGAAAATTCATTAATCCTATATGTAATCATTGCAATCTACAATTAAAATTACCCCATTTTGTTCCAATTTAATTTTATAAATTATCTGGTTATGATGCTCATTTATTTATTAAAGAGTTAGGTTATGATGAAAAAGAATATATATTTAATTGCGAATAACGAAGGAAAGATGATCACTTTTGGGAAACAAACAGAAAATTTAAAGATGCGATTTATAGATACTTAGAATGAATGGCATGTAGTTTAGATACATTAGCATCTAATTTAAGTAAGGAACAAATTAAGACTATGCAAAAACATTTTCCAGAAGATAAAAGTAGATTTAGTTATTAGAAAAGGTGTTCACTCAGAAGATTATTTTAATAGTTTTAAAAAATTTAGAGAAACCAAACTTCCACCAAAGAACGAATTTTGCAACCAATTAAAATATAGTAATATATCTGACCATGATTTTGAGCATGCAAAAAATATATGGAATCAATTTAATAGTAAAAGTTTTGGTGAATATCATGACTTATAGTTAAAAAGTGATGTACTATGGTTGACAGATATATTATACAATTTTAGATATACGTGTATCAATGCATATTGTCTAGATCCTGCATGGTATTTTACGGCAACAAGTTTATCATGGGACTAAACAACCACAAAATTTATTACATGATTATGATATGATTTTAATATTAGAAAATGGAATTAGAGGAGGAATAACACAATTTTGTAAGTGATATGTTAAAGCCAATAACAAATATTTAGAAGATTTTATTCCAAATCAAGAGTCTAACTATTTAGCATATATCGATGCTAATAATCTTTATGGATGGGCAATATCGCAATATTTCCCATATGGAGGTTTCGAATGGGTTGATTATCCAGAATTTAAATTCGATTTTGGCGAGAAAATATATTAAATTTGAAGGATGATTCACAACATGGCTGCATATTAGAAGTTGATTTAGAATACCCACAAGAATTACATAATTTACATAAAGATCTTCCATTTTGTCCAGAAAATATGGCAGTTCCAGGAACAACTGAATATAAATTATTAACAACTTTATATAAAAAAGAAAAGTATGTAATGCAATATCATCATTTAAAACAGTGCCGTAATAATGTATTAAAGCTTACAAATGTACATAGAATATCGAAGTTTAATCAGTCATTGGTTAAAAAAGTATATAGACTTGAATACATTGATGAGAACTAATGCTAAAAATGACTTTGAAAAATATTTTAATAAATTAATGAACAATTCTGTGTTTGGTAAAACAATGGAAAATATAAGAAACAGAGTAGATATAAGGCTGGTTTTAAGTGAAAATTTTGGAAATGTTAGTAGCAAAACCAAATTTCAAAAGAAGTACTATATTTAATGAGAATCTTGCAGCCATTCACATGAACAAGAAAAGTGTCAAATTTATAAGCCTATATATGTGGGTATGTCAATTTTGGGGATACCAAAACAATTAATGTATGATTTCCATTATAAAGTGATGAAAACCAGACATGGAGATAAAATTGAATTGTGCTTTCAATATACTGACTCGTATTTTCATAATATAAAAACACACGATTTTTACAAAGATATGAAGTCAATGTTAAATAAATTTGATGCAAGTGACTATCCAAATGACAATATATGTAAAATACCTCAAATAGATAAAAACATTTTAGACAAAATGAAAAATGAATGGAATGGCAATATAATTAAAGAATTTGTTGAATTAAGAGCAGAAATGTATGAATATAGAGTTGATGATAAACAAAACAAAGAGGAGAGGATGTGAAAAAAATGTGTAGTTAACAACATAATTGCATTTGATGTTTATAGGAAATGTGTATTTGATGAACTAATACAATATAGAACATAGAATTTCATAAGGAGTGAGGAACACAAAAAATATATAGTCGAAGTACATAAAATTGCATTAAGTCATTGTAATAACAATAGGATTATACTAGAAATTAAAATAGATACTTTACCATATGGATATCAAAACATATAATTTCATTAATGAGAGGTATTATTATGAATTTTCGATCCCACCCATTTCTGAAAGAAGAGTTCTATATTTTAAAAATCTTTAATATGCAATACAATCTCAATATCAGAACAATCAAAATCAATCTATTTTCTACTTTCATCCCTAATTTTATACACTATAATTTAAATGTTCATTGGATATACAGGCTCATAAATAATATAATCCCTAAAACCAAAAATAGTATTTGGTGGAAAACTAGCAATTATATCTGTTTATAAGTGATTAGATTCATAATAATTTATGAACATTCAATATGCCAAATAACAATGAACATATATTGTTTTAAATTTATTTAAAATTTAGGTAATTTAGTGCTTAGAACAATTTTGTCTTTTTCGATAGTCATATTTCTTTCAAAACCAAGCATATATGATAATCGAGTGTCAAATTTAATATCAAACCTAGATTCAATCGACAATCTGTTATTCACATTGTCTGCTGTCAATTCAATGTTAATTGTTTAAAATGGATTGATTGAACTTATAGCTTCCTTTAAAGAGTCAACATCGTATTGGCCTCTAGGAATAGTGGTAACTTCATTTCTATCAATGGAAGCATTCATTTTTAAATTGTTGTTATTGCATTGTTGTCTATATTTGGTGTTAACATTTTTGTATGGAAACTAACAACTGCAGTCGATTTATCTTTACGAATTATATCACAGTGATGTTTCTTCTTTAGTACAGATGTATTATTTATTACCTTAAATACTTTATTCCCCATTAATTGCACAAATTATCATATTACACTAAAAAAGTAAACTGAGGTGTTGGTGTTTTAATTTCCAAAGGGATGCCAAAAAAATAATGGTGAACTTTTGCCTGATAATATGAGAGCCATTATTGTCAGGCCACATAATGCTGATAAAAGAACTTGATGATTTATTATATTTGAAATACAGGATGGGTAAATTTTAATAAATTGTATTTTTGTTCGAAAAGTTTAAATCAACCCAAATATATTTATTCACATAATGACTTTGATGTAATATCCAGCAAATTTAATTTAAAGATGGCTTCTTTTTTAAATAGCAATGGTGAAATGATTCCACTAGACCAATGTGAAAATAATTCTCTAGTAATTTTCGATAATGTCACCTTAGAAAATCCACATGTTATCCATGAGTACTTTACTAAGGAAAGGCATTAAAGTAACGATGAATTTTATTTGACACAGACTTATTCAAAAGTACCTAAACTATTAGTAAGAGATAATTGAAATTTATTGTGTATATTTAGAAAAGATGACACAAATTTAAAACATATATATAATGTTTTTGTTGGTGCCGATATCTCTTATGAAAAATTTGAAGAGATGTGTGCAAAATGCTTATAGAAGATTATGGTTTTATCACAATATAGTTGAGTAGAAAAATGAAGAAAGGAAAGTTCAGAAATCAAATAAAAGATTTTATATTATAACTCTCTTGCTTGTGGATTGTATATGAGAAATCTTCATCTTTTTGGCGACCATCATGCTATCTACTATCAACAGGGAAAAAGCAATCTTACAGTGTGCTCTGCTTTGAGACAAGTTTTTCCTTGTTCTGACCACAGCGAGCTCTCATCACAACAGAAAGAAGCTTATCGTGATTGAACTGCTATTTACTCGTGATGAAGTGAACAGTTGGCAAGGCACTAAAAGAGGCATTCCAGCTGTCTCCTTGCTCTCTTGGTGAGGTAACTCGGCGACAAGTTGCTCGACTTCCAACTCGAGATTTAGGGTTCGACTCCGAGTTAGAGGATAATTTAATAGTGTGAAAAGGTGCCTGCACGATTAAATTATCACCCAAGTTGTTCGAAATTCGAGCTAAAAAACCTTTTCATTGGTATTGCTCAGACAGCAATTTATAAGTATAGATGCAGATAAATGATACTTCTTAATCTGTAACCCAGAATACTCTCTATGCTATACTGTAGTATATCTGACATAGGGTGGAGTGATTCATATAGTGGAAGGTTTCCCCACTATATGAATCAAGAATATCATTAAATCAAAATGAGAAATAAAAATACCAAACCAATCATCTCTCTCTGTGGTTGGTTTTCTCCAGTGGAGTTTTGATGGTGCTAATGAAGGTCGGAAAAATAAAAAATGGGTGACTGGCATGATAGAAAGATCCCTGGCACAATAGAAATACCTGTAGACATATTGTAATTTTTTAAAAAATTTGAATGTTTGTGGGGGCACCAAATTGCATACCCTCTTTAGAGAAGTTATTTTTTGTGTGGATCCAGAATTGTTAACCTTCAAAGGCAATGAAAAATTTGTTGCATTTGAAATGATTGGCCTTCTTACAATCTGTTAAAACAAATTCTGTATATAACTTACGGTTTACATAATCATTCACACTATCACAAATATTAATTTTGTGTTGTCCAAAAAAGAGAATTAGACAGAATGTTTTATCAATGTTTTAAATAAATATGGATATATTGAGGGTATTCCAAATTTGCTTTAATAAATTAATATTGGAAAGTTCGAAAATTCTGTAAGAATATTTCAAGAATATCATAACATTTTTGCAATTGATGGTAAACTCAATGAAGAAACGATTAATTAAATCAATAAACAAGGATTTGTTGTTAAGGATGAGATACTTGTTGACTGTTCATTAACCACAAAATGGATAAAATAAATATTGAAATGGAATTTCTCATGTGCAAATAAATAAATTACGAAGTTAGCTGAAGAGGCTTTTAAAATTTGGCAAAAGCATACAAATTTGATATTTATTTACGATATGCATTCTCCAGACATAGTTATATCATAGAAACAAGATCAGCATAAATATCACAGATTATGTGGATTTTGTCCTTATAAATTATTTTGATATGGTAGTGCACTAGCTCAAGCTATTTTTCCAATTAAAATAATAGTCTTTTTGAAATTCATGTGAACAAGCAGGTATATTGGTATATATGGTAAAAACACTCCTGAAAATAAAATTAGTTTATGAGCAGTTTTGATTAATGAAATTGGCCATGATTTGCATTTACAACATACAAATGATAAAAATGCAACAATATATCCAATTCTTAACAGTTATTTGTTCGATTTGCAGCCAGACAACATCAAAAACATAAAAAAAATTTATGGACCACCCATATGAATTAATTTTAATGACAATTGATTGTTTGATTGATGCAAAAGCAAATAGGTGAAAATATTTTAAATAATTGATTGCGAATTGTATATTTTTTAACAATTAAATGTTTGGACATTATGTTTGAATGACAATAAAATAATCAATAGGCCTTTTTTGATAATAGAATGGTTTAAGTTTTTACCAAGTAATTTCAATATTTTTTTAAATATATTCCAGAGACCTTCGGGCGTATTAGTTCTGTTTGTAGACAGTAAAATTTATATGGTTGATTACCCTAGTTATAAACTTATTGATGGTTATCCAAAAGTATTTTCTTCATTTGGATTAAGAGATGAATATAAAATAAAAGCTGTATTTAATTCATATTAGGGAAAACCTTTTATCTTCTATAAAAAGTTGTATTAAGCCGAAATAGAAGAATGTTGTTTTCCAGATAAAAGAGAATGGCCCAATTAGAGAGAAATTTCCTCATTTACCAAATACGATACTCGGATTTTAGATATTCAAATGGTTTACTGTAATTCTTTAGCAATGAAACTTTAGTGGAATATAACAAATTTACAAACAAATTGACTAGAGTTGGTAAAACTAGCATTTCATTGTTTGGTATAAAGTGCCAACCATATAACGAAATTATAATTTAAATGAAAGATATTGCTAATGATTTAGAACATTTATCACTTTAAGAGCTATACAATTCAACGAATATGGTCTATATTCTATAAAGTTATTTTCTTTAATTTTTCATTTTCTTATTAAAAAAGAATAGCAGAAAAAATGCTTATTACAACTCACCAATTTCTCTTCTGCACAGTTACACATATAAAAATGGAGTCAATTCTAGATATAATTATTAACAAACTTATGTACAATGGTAAATTAATTTTTGTGGTTATTGATGAGAAAAATAATCCTTGGTTTAAAGCCAAAGATGTTGCTGAAATATTATAGTTAAAAAAAAACATGAGAAACAATTAGAGATCATGTTAGAGAAAAACACAGAAATATTTATGAAAATATAGGGAGGAGCGAATCGCTCCCCCCTCTAAATATGCAACCACATACAATGTTTATCAATGAACCTGGATTATATTCGTTAATTTTAAAATAAAAAATTTAACAAGCTGGGTAACTGAAGTTCTTGCTTCAATTAGAAAAATGGTGAATATAAGATCTAAAAAATATATAAGACAATATTCAAAGACCAAATAGAGCATATAAAAATTAATGAAATTAAAGTTAATCATTTAAAGATATAAATAAAGTTAAAATTGATCATATAGAAAATT
The DNA here is from genome assembly GCA_029891345.1 of Dryococelus australis. Taxonomy (NCBI): domain Eukaryota; kingdom Metazoa; phylum Arthropoda; class Insecta; order Phasmatodea; family Phasmatidae; genus Dryococelus; species Dryococelus australis. Next base: position 82,048,940 of record CM057009.1, on the reverse strand, counting down.
AGGAGGTATAAATAGAATTCAAGGTGTATGTGTGGAATATTTAAGAGAGGCCATTGATATTGCATTAGATGTAATTGCTCGCAGAAACAAGGAAATCAGAGTAATGTCTCCTCATGTTGTACCACAAACACAAAATCAAAAGTTAAATACAACTTTCGTTCTTTTAAGATTATGTGATGATGATTGTGATCATAATTTTTATGTCATTATAACTCAAAGAAAATATGTTCAAAGACAATTGAATAGAATTGAAGATAAGCATCCAAATTGTGAACAATTATTGAGATTTGATTATATTCAAAATTCTATTTATTTATATCAAAGAATGATAGAAACATTGAATGGTCATATTGAGTGTTTTCGTAAATATTTGTCGAATTGAGTAAGAGGCTCATTTTTATTTTAAAATTTACAAAATATCTGTTTTTTTTTTTATTCCAGGAGTTATGAGAATCATTGAAACCCAACCATTTTACATAAATTTTCTTATCTTTAGTTTTAAAAAAAATTTCATCTGTATAGTTTCTTTTAATAATTCCGTATTCATAAAAACTGCCTATTATTTCTTCACCATTGTTATCTTTCAGTTTGTAAGTTAGCACATCATAATTTAAAACCTCAAAAATGGTAAATAATTCTGTTGCCCAATTAGCAGTAAAACCTTTTTAAAAAATAGTTTAATTTTGCTCACATGGACAATATCACCTACTATATATATCGTTTATGTAAACACATTCGCAAAATCTCATTGCATGAATTTTTAAAAATTTCTTTTATTAACATCAATTGGTTGCATACCAATTGTTCTATGTTTTCTATTGCAGTATTCTTGAACTAAATCATCTAATATGTTTACCCATTTGTAATTGCCATTCAAAGTAAATTTCTTCCACATATTCTTCTTCATTGTACGATTATATCTTTCTACTCAATTGGCTTTAAGTTTACTGTATGTAGAATAATGATTTATGTTATTATTATGCACAAATTCATTAAATATTTTATTATAACATTCAAAGCCATTGTCACTTCGAATATTAAGTGGTTTCTTTTTATCAATATACATTCTAAGGCACTTGCTACATTTTTGGCTGTTTTATCTTTAATTGGTATAGCAATTACATATTTAGTATAAACATCAATAATTGTCATATTATACTTGTATCCAATATTTATATGTAGTACACATTTCAATTTTCGGTATCCATTTCTACAAGATCAATTTGCCATAAATCATCAATTCCATACGAAATTGCTTTTCTCATTGGGAATTTTTTCAGGCAGGTCTATATAGTTTATTGATTATACCTTATCTTATATTAAGCAATTTTTTTTTAAGAATGTTGCTTTATCGTAATTACACATAGAACATTTACTTTTCTGAACTAATCGTACATTTTTAATATATTAATTTTTATTTTATTATTTTTGGTAACTTCCTTACACTTCAAACACCTATTATTCTCGATGCAATAATATATATATTTAATCTTTATATTTCACAAATACTCCTATTGTAGTTAACATTCCTTCAACAAAATAATTAGATAATTTATTTGATTTAATTTTAAAAGTAAAAAACTCGCCCCTGTTAACATCAAAAGGATTACTATAATATATTTTTGTAGTTCCCTTAATAACATTTAGAGTATCATCAGAGAAAATATCAGAAATTATTTTATAAACAATACAATCCATCAAAAATAAAATAAATTTACATCATTATCTATGTGAGAATCATTATTATTTTTATTCTGCTCTCCTCGTAAATATAATATATATGATTTTTCTTCCTTAAGTTTTCCAACTTTCGAGTTTAAATTTTGTAATTTAACAACTTATTCTTTATCAGAATATTCTTTGCTTTTTTTTCTCTTTCAACTTTTGTGTTAGCAAGTGTATCACAATAATTCGAAACTGATTGGTTTAAATATTGCAATTTATCATCAAGAAATATTTTATTGACTGCATTTTTTCTGTCTATAGGATCAGCCATATTATTAATTCTACGATTTTGAATAGAAACATAGTCTTTTGTATTAACAAAAGTTTACTAATTTGATCTTGTAAAGAAGAATCAATAATATTGTATTTTGAATCTATATATACTTTTACGCATAATCAGGAACAATAGTATTTTATTTTGAATCTACATTTTTTTTAAAATGCATAATCAACTATATTTTTAAAAAAGAATCTTATAGTGACTGCGTCTTTTTCGTTTATAGAATCTTCTGTACTAACAATTCTATGCCTTGAAAAAGAAACAATTTTTTGTATAGTCAAAACAAGTGCTGAGTTTGCTTTGTAAATTAGAAACACTCGAATTGCACTGTGAATCTACGCATGTTTTTAAATCAGAAACAATAATATGATATTTTGGATCTGCATATTTTTTAAATGCATAATTAGAAACAATAGTATCGAATCTTGAATTTACATATTTGTTTTTAGCATAAGCAGAAGTTAAATATGAGGTAATAGATAAAACAGTTTTGTATCTTAAATCTACACCTGTTTTTTGAGTATAATCAGAAACAATGCTATTGTAACTTGAATCTAAATCCTCTTTTAAATCAGAAGCAATAGTTCTGTATTTAAAATCTACATATTTTATTTTTAAATCAGAAACAATAGTATTATATTTTGAATCTACATCTTTTTGAAAATCAGAAGCAATAGTTTTGTGTTTTAAATCTACATCTGTTTTTAAATCAAAAGCGCTTGCCTCAAGGTTGTTATTAAAAAAAATTGATTAATGGTTTCCTAAATATATCCGTACTGTAATAACAAAGAAACTATATCGTTAAACTTAGAACCATTCGAAAAAAAATATGTTATACAAAACATAGATGCCCACATATAACAGAATCAAAATTCTGAATTCGATTAACATTGTAATAAATATTTCTATTTTTGAAGTAATTAGTTAAGTTAGTAGGAATATTGCCTCCCATTATGTCTAAATAGTAAACATCGTTGTTTTATTTCAAATAGCAAACCCAATAAGTGTCAGGACGTGATGAAATGTCCAAATTAACAACAGTACATTCATTTTTGTGCATTATATTTGGTCATTCATCGATCATATAAACACATCTGAAATTTTTTATATTTAATATTTTTACATATTTTTCGATATCGATAATAGATAATGGGGACATATTCAAAATTTTTAGGTTGTCCTCTTTTTTTTGCAACTCTGCCATTTCCTGATTTATTTTCTGCTGTCTCTGCTGTTCTTCCTAATCTTTTTTATTTTTCTAGTTTGTTTGACAGAATTATAAATTGCAGTAGCTCCTCCAGGTAAAGCAACAAATGCACCTAAAGCTGCAAATAAAATTGGTAAAAATCCTCCATGATGTAAAAAACTTCCAGTTTTTCCTTAGAGTATATTTTTGACAAAGTTAATAAGAAACTTTTGCTTTCTATTAATTTTTTAGTTGTCTTTTCTAAAGTTCATCTTTTGTTAACAATTTATATATACCAAAATCTCTTAATTGATTAGTGGGTACATCGAAGGTTAAGCTTTTTATCAACAGTTAAAAGTTAAAAAAATTTCTATTTAATTAAACATTTGAATACCCCAACCTCATTTTCTTGTTGTAAACATTGTTGAGGCAACTGCTGCAGACGCATTTTTTTTTCACCAATCGGAATATTTTTATCTAATATAATTTCTTTTGCTTCTTTTTGTAAAATTTTATCAGTATTGTGTCTAGAATATAAATCTTTATGGGTTCTATAAACAATGTCGTGATATTTGCAGGCTTCGTCTAATTGATTTATTCCTGTGTCACCTCTTTCCAACTTTTCATTTAATTTTGTAAATGGTGCTCAATAATTATAGCCTTGCAAATGCATTTCGGGTAAATTTAAATTATTTAATGTTTAATTTATAATACCTTTACCACGATGTTCTGAATTCCAAAATGAAGGTGGAACTAATTTTAAAACTCATTAGATAAGGAATTCCTTTCTGGTTATTAACCACAAAATCAGAAAATTTGTTGCTCAGCATATTCATTATGCTTACTTTTTCATTATAAACATAATTATATCCAGAATTTACTTCACCATGAAAAAAATATAAATCTGTCTATTAATTCTCTAACGTCATTCATCCAAATATGTTCTTTTGGCAAATTGTTGTATTTTTTAAATATCTTCTCCAACTCTGGGAGTTTTTGGAGAAATCATTCTTTTAGGCGTGATTGGCTCTGATCTTGATGCTCTTATATAATTATCATAAATATGCTTAATTACATTTATGTATTTCCAACCTACTCTCGAAGCTACCCTTTTCATGAGGATAATTTTCTTGGAATGAAATATTGGTTATTTTAACAATTTCTGCAAAATCTTATAATCCTTATTATCAAATTTATCCACAAGAGCTTCTGGTGAATGTTCTGTTAACAAATTACAAAGTCCTGGTGTTAATTTATATTCTTTATCCTCAACAAATAGTGTATCATTGTTTATCGTTACTTGTGTATTACCAATGTAAAATTTTTTCTAAATTCCATGTAAACGAAATTGTGCTTTAACAAAATTAATTCTCTTAGAAATTTCTGTTCCGAGGTTTATAGTAGAATCAGACACAGTAAACGTCGAATCAGATGCGGCAAGTGTCAAATTATTTATGGGTATAATGCCCATTCGCTCTCCTAGATTAGGGGATTTTGAAAATAATTATCTTTCAAATGATGTTTCTTGTGGTGTTTGTGGATAATCTTATTTTTTGCTACTACTGGAACTAGTGGTGTTATTAAATCTTTATTTTCTTCAGTTACTTGTTCTACTTTTTTTTTTTTTTTTACCAATATTTCGTAATTCAATTAATGGCAACTATTTTTTTCCCTTATTTCTTTCATATTCCACTTCATGGTGCTTTTTGTAATTGTCATGTCTCTCGATGAGTAATTTAACACGAGAAACATCTTTTGAATCTGTAATTTATATATTGTTTTTTCTTTTAAATGAGTTATAAAAGTTGAGCACTTTGATAGACAAACTTTTCCCCCAACTGATCAAACTAAGGGAATTTTAATGTTTACAATAATAGAATTGAAATTGATATTCCTATAGGAGATGGCTTTTCTTTTCCAATTTATGCTTATGTTTATCAGCAATATAGATTAATAAAAAGAGATAAAGAAGTAAATGAGGCAAAATATGCAAAATTCTATAATGTCGATGAATGTTCGAACTTTTTCCTTTTCAGTTTTCTAGAGTAGACATTTCAAAACATGGAAATACTATTGAAGCTTTCAATAATCCAGGTATAAAATCAACAATAAAGAAGGCTTTATTAAGATCCCCAAGTGAAGAAAATTATTTAGAATTTTCTGGTGTTGAAAATAAACGTCGAGTAAAATCTGTCCATAGTGATAAAACAAATTAAATAATGTATCCACTGAGATATTTGTTTATTTTTATTCATGTCAACAATAAAATTTATTGGAAAGGCCCATTATAAAATTAGTTTTTTTTTCTTTTTTAGAAATCCATCTGCTAATAATTGCATATTTGTTTATGAAACAAAATATGCAGATGGTGCGGATCAGAAAAGCTATGCTGATCCAGGTAAACATGTTATTCAAAAACTAGAAATTATGTGGCCTATTGTTGAATTCGAATCCAACTCAACATTTGCAACTAAAGAAAAAATATTCAAACACCATAAAATGCCTATTAGTTTTGATTATTGGCAATTTTTATAAAAAGAAGTCCCTGCTGGAACAACTTTTTTTAACTTGATATAAAATATCAGTTTAATAATTTAAAATTTGACATCCCCGATTTTGTAATTGCAGGCTTCCAAACTAATAGAAATATTGTGCTGAACAGTATGTCCACGCTTCTATGTTTGACAATTGTAATGTGAAAAATATTTATGTTAAAAATAATAGAAATGAATTTTTCCAAAAGAAAATCGAAAACTAGATATTGAAAATGGCCTTTGTGATAAAATGTTCCTTGCTTATAATGACTTTAGAAATTCAAAGACAAAACTAAATACCATATGTAGAAATATTGAACGTTAATATAAATCAACTGTAAACTTCGAATGCAAATAATTTATTATTAAATTTTTGGGTGAAGAGCTAATTGATTGCTTGTATAAAAGACCACTGTAGTAAAAAAAAACAAATATAAAAATTTATGTATATTTTAATAAAACCATTGGAGCAAATGCAATTTGCAATGTTGTTATAATTAGCCAACGGAATTTAACTTATGATTATTTGAAAGAGAGAATTACTGAAGATGTATAATTTTTTAGTAATTAATAAATTAAGGATATAAACTATTTTATAGAAACAACAAATTGTTTCGATAGTATAATACAAATTTTTAGATGTATAGTTATGTTGTTTAATCGAGAAAAAAACATTTGTGCTACACCTGAATGAGATTTTATTTCCTGTTGTCGATTTTATTTGAGTATTTTTTTCAAAAGGGAAAAAATTGCTTATGTTTCTACTTTTTTCATATATTCAGTAGATGCCAAATGCGGATCTTAGAGCATACCCAATAATTAGGCTAAAATAAGCAAATTTCTCAATTTCAAACAACTTTTTCAAAATCTGCTGCAAACATTATACATCACTTCAATTTTAATCCCAAAATAAGCAAGTCAAGGCCAAAATCAAGCTAATTTCATCAAAATCTATTATCTAAATCAAGCGCACTTAAAAAAAACGTAGACCTTGGTCCATTTTTGAAAAAACCCATTGAGCAGGGCACATTAAAAAAACATTCAGCACAGCCCATTAAAAAACATTGAGCAGGGCAATTTTCGGGTCAAATTTAATCGAAATCAAGCTATTTTTACAAACATTTTTGAGAACGGTCCTTTTTTAAAAAAAAACCTATTAATCAAGGTCCTTTTTGGGTAAAATTTAAGCTAAATCAAGCAATTTTTTCCTAAAATTTTCGGGGAAGTGCTATAGTGCAACGCAATAATTTGGCTGAAATTCAAACAAATTAAAGCCATTTAGAGCAAATTTAGCCTATTTTTGGCTCGAGAAGGACCCTGCTCAAAAGTTTTTTTTTAAGTGCGCTTGATTTAGATCGCATTTTTGGATGAAATTAGCTTGATTTTGGCCTTCATTTGCTTAATTTTGGGATTAAAATTGAAGATATATATGTCTCCAGTAGATTTTGAAAAAGTAGCTTGGAAGGGAGAAATTTGCTTGAATTTTAGCCTAATTATTGTGTTGCACTAAGATCCGCAATAGACATCTACTTATGTATAATGCATCAGCTGCGCGTTGACGATACGCGAAAAAGAATTCAGCCCGACATTTACCGTTTGCATGTGCATTCACTTGTTTTCATCGACGTTTGGACAACGACGTGCTACAACCACATATGGAGATGAACAACTGTATCTACCAAAAGACGTGTGGTACATGCGCAATTGTGCAGGAGTACACGTAATTTGCACAGCAATGCAGTACATGGATGTGCTGTACTCAGCGCATTGGATTGGCCGAAGTTAGATGCATGCCCGCGATTTCCTCATTACTCCGCCCCATAACTAACGTTTTGAATAATTGTCTGCTATTAAAAGTACCAACGAAATGCTAGCAGGCAGACAACCTCGTCGCCAACTGGTACGACAACAGAAACCAATGAAATGGGGCACTTGTCCGCAGTAACTGCTCAGCCGTCCACATTCTTGAAAAACATGTTGTCATAGGGCATGGACATTAGTCAGGGCATAAGTTCACACATCATGCATGACAGTGTTACTTGTTGCCTACCAACCAGGCAACTGCGACGGTTCTGTGGTGCCATCATGCTTAGTTCTACGATTTGTCACCCTGTTTGCTTCACCATAAACGTTCTCTTTGCGCTGCTTGGATTCCGATTCCTTTACCATTTCATTTCCCCACCCCTAACTCCCCTCCCGGTACGTCACCCTTTAGTTGTATTCGGGGTCATTTGATCAGTTGGGCTGTTACGCTGTGATCTTCCCGTCATTCTGCCTTAGCGATTGGAAGCTAACACATCAGCCTTTCCACTTCGGAATCATCACCATGGAAATCGACATGATTTAAGAAATTGTAATATATGCACAGCGCACGAATATTTTTCATATTTAAGATTTTAGTAGTGTTATATCGGTGTAATTTGGTAGATGAAGATGGGAAGACACGGCGAGTCGTGGGCAGTTTAATTATTAAATTGACTTAAGTTTTTTGTGCAACGAAGAAGATGGTTTTCACTGTTAACATAGTGGGTGCACGACATCTGTAGAGTTGCTTGTTCTGAGTCCTTTCTTTCTTGCTTGTGTTGAACAGTTGATTTGAAAAAGATTTGTTTGAGCATTACCGTACTTGTTTGCTAGTGCAAATGGGTAGTTTGTTCTTACTTTCGTTGCCTTATCCGGCTGGCCCGGCCGTCAAGGTTTTGCATGCGATCGCCTGTCCACACCTCGCCGCGTTGCTTTGGTAGGATTTTTAATGGCCTTGTTTGATTTACTACTGGGCGCTATGTACGGCCCAAGGCAATTTTCGGGTGCCACCTTGTAGATAAACTTATTTTTATAATAATTTAATTCAGTATTTTAATCTGGTGTTTTATTGCGTTACCTTTTGATGGGTCAAGTTTAACCGCGCATTGCAACGTAATATTTTAAAAGGTGTTCCTTAATGGCGCAGTTAGGTTACCTGTTAAATATTTTCTTGGTGGGATTTTCTAGTAAGCATATGTGCGCCAAGTAATATCTTAAATACGTTGGACACATTTTTTGTGTATCAGTTGAAAGTGTAGTGGTACAAGGTCAAAGTACATTTTCGAAGCGGTGTTACGCTTCACGAAGGATAGCTACCTGTTTTCCGATGATTACAATATTTTGACATGGAAATTAAATTGAAGATCAAATTGGGGAGTAGTTGATTACTCCACTGACGTGTCCGACTGTCTAATATGCTGTCGTTTTGCAAACGATTTTGAAACTTATTGAGAGCAGAGAGTTTTGAATTTTAAATAGTATTGCCACATTTACATGGTTGAAGTATTGGCTGGTGCCGAATATATTTTGATTGACTCGTCCCTTAAAAACAAAAATGCGTATTGTACGTATTGTCTGAATCTCATTTTGCATGACGTCAGGTGATGTCAATTATTATTATACTGGGAATGTGAGCTTGAATATTATCCAGCCTTTAATTAATTGGCTTTTAATGAATTTTGTTACACCTGTGAAGGGGTTTTGTGAGTATCATTTTATAAACGTGCTTTCAAAGAAATATTTTTCTAGTCATTGTGTAAGATTTAATATACCCAGAATTGTGTGATATTATTGTGGCATATTATTTTTTTACAGAATTTTTATATTACGTGCGCAATTTTTAAGTAATATTTTTTAGTATTTTTTGACGTGAATACGCCTTTAAGTTTGTGACTATAGTGGATGGTAATCCAGAAAAACCGATGATAACGAAATCGGGGATACAGTTTGGCTTGGCAGCTACGAATCCATCGTCTACATTCAAAATCTAATTACACCTCTCGATTGCCAAAGGATCAAAGAATATGTTATGTTGAGTGAGGACTGCGATGCATAACGCGAGACAATGCATTTAGGGGGGGGCATTTTGAATTCGTTTCGCCGCGTCTCATAACTTCGGCGTAGTATAACTTTTGACTAGGAGAAGTTACGACGCTCGTTTAAGTTTCAATCGACAGCACTCATCAAGATCAGTCGATTACGTGTATAAAAACATTTGTGTGGGGTGGGTATGGTGAAATGGTATGATTTTAATGTAAAAAAGTAAGAAAACTTAACATATTGTCGGCCTGTACTCGCCAAAAAGCCAAGTCGAAATACATAAATCGTATACGGTTGGAAAGAGCATCTCAAAAGTAATTCAGTGACCCATGAAACCCCATATGATCTAGTGAAGTGGTGTGGTTACCCCATTTTGTTGTGTACTACGTGCTCTCATGTACAGTGATTAGGCAGTTGTAATAAATTGTTAAAAAAAAATTTTTTTTCTGTCTATTAGTAAAATTGTGCTGAATCTTCAGTACAGTTATCTGCTGTCGAAGCAGATAATCTGCTATTGTGTCTGCTTCGACTCTGCTATTGTACTTATATTTGTATTTGTATGTTTCATGTTCAACCGTACGATGAGTTACGACGTCGGATTTGTTTACAGGTTGGCGAAAGAGGACCTCTTCGCGATGTTACACGACCTTAAAGTAGATTTCGAGGAAACCCTAAACGTCGCTCCGCTCCACAGGATGGCCGTTTAACGAATTCGGCAGAATTCCGCCGCTGTGTATTCCGCCTCGCCTAGGCAATCTGACCCGGTGAATCAGCCACCTTTTTCCACGAATAAAATTTTTCTTGTCGTCTTTCAACCGGATAAACCCACTTGCTTCCCTTGAACTTGTTTCCATTCTGACCTTTTTCATTGCGATTACCAAGGTTGCTAGCTTAAGTCGTTCTCGCAAAGGCCTTTCTGTTAAGGTAGAAGGCCTCATTTTACAGTTATTGCAGGAGGATCTGCTGTCACTTCCCGGCAGTACCCTCACTGGTTTTAAGTTGCGTGGCTTGCACGCATTCTTCCCTCCTCGCGTGAGACGGCAATGCGAAATGAGTCTAGTGCATCGTATCCAAAATCCTAATGAATCAGTTTGTGATTTTGTTGAATCAATTTGTGCGTTTCATGATGCTATGTGTGTAGGTGTAAGTGAATCTGATTTGGTTAATATTGTAGTTGATAATTTTGCTCCTCACGTGAAATGGCATTTCATGATGTTATATCCCACATGGAATTTGACCGAATTACGTCAAATTGCAGTTGAGCTCCAGAATACAGTTATAGCCACTTTTCAATTTCAGTCTTATTTTCCTACGCCTGCCGGCTTTTGCGGTAGGGAGCCAGGAAATTGTTCCGGACAGGTAATGCCTTTGCAAAGCGACGGGCGGCGCGAACAGCGCAGTCCGTTCGTGCGCTGTGTAATTGAACCCGTGTTGGACACGTTGCGGGATTTAAACAAGCTAAATGTAGATTAGCGAAAAGGAAATGTTTCCTTTGTGGAGAGCCTCGAGACGTCCGTCGTCTTTGCACACGGGCGGGAAACGACTCGTGATTTGGCAGGGGTGGGGGTGTGCCAGTCGCGTAAATAATAAATGACCACACAATATTATGAATTGTTACTGTTACCTGTGGCGATAGCAATTTTCCCGTGTTGATAGATACCGGAGTGACGCTTTGCGTAATCAGTCAGGCCTTTGTTAATCGCCTTTTGAATTTAAAAATTTTCTCAAAGGGGCGCATCAGTGTAACGCCAGAGAGGATTTTTTTGTGTTGCCAATGGCGATATAGTGAGGTCTGATTTAGTGGTTGATCTCCACTTTAAAATAAGCCGATTTTCCTGGACTCATCCGTATTGGGTGTTTAGCTTCCTTTTTCAAGATCTTATTTTAGGATTGGTGTTTTTGGGGAAAACCAGGGCCACTGTGAATTTTGAGTCCAACTATTTGTCTTCTGTTGTCTATACACCAAACATTCGTTTAGGTTTACACACAGATAATGTTCTGGCTATATACATCACCTCTGCGGAAGGCGAGCCCAATAATGCCTATTTCAAGGTCAGCCTTGAACGGATGAAAGATGCATTTAGTGAAGTAAGAACGTCTCGGATAAGGAAGTGTGACATCCTCCCTTACAAATTCGCCCTTACGGACAATATTCCGGTTTCTGACCGACGATTTAAGTGCCCCCCCCCCCAAACCAAACTTCAAGCCTTTCGCGAGATAATTGACAAGATGTTAGAAGCGGGTGTCATCGTGTTCACATGGCTTCTTAGCCATAAAAAAGAATGGTGATAAATATAGTCAGAATTTAGTTAGTAAAAATATACACAAAGACCCTTGCCCTGCAATAAGTACGAATTCATGCGGATTACTAAGGGCTCTAACTTTGGAAGCCAGGCCCTATCACATGTCCTCGATTATGTACTGTCAGAGTTTAAATTTAAGTTTGAATCCAATTATATTGACGATATCATTGTTTATAGTGAGGACATAGATTCTCATCTAGGTCATTTAAGGCAGATTTTGACTACGGTGCATGAAGTTGGGCTTACCGTTATCCCCGAAAAGGTTACTATTTGTTCGTAAAGAGTTAAATTTTTAGCGTATTTGTAGTGCGGGGAAAGTTTGCTCATCGACCCAGATCGAGTTGCACCCATTTTGAATTTTCGTGCCCAAGAACTTTTAAAGGTGACCAAAAGTCTCTCGCTTCATCGATCATTACTCAGAAGTTGCTGCCTTCTTAAATAATCTCAAGAGGAAAGGTATGAAATTTGTTTGGGATCCCGACAAGGAAAACGCCTCCCTAGCCTTAAAAAATATTTCTTCATCGCCACCTACCCTCCATCTTCCTGATTTAACCAAACGTTTTGTAGTTCAGGTAGACGTCTCCTCCCTGGCTCAGCCAGTGGGTGGAATGCAGTCTCGCTCCTGTAGCCTTTACGAGTCGCGCCCTCTCTAAGCCGGAACAAAATTTATGGATTTATGAGAAGGAAATGCGTGCCCGTATCTTCGGTTTGGAGAAACTTGCATCCTATATTGAGCACGAAGAGTGCGATCTGTACACCGACAATGAAGCCCTGAGTTGGGTCTTACGCCTGTCTAGGTTTCGCTTCAAAGTGCACCATGTCCGCGGTGTCGACAATCAGGTTGGAGATGCGTTTTCATACATGTATAATGCATAGGACTTTAAAATGTGTCAGAGCATGGCCCCCTTGGCTTCTATTAATTTAATTCAAGGTTTTCCCGAATTTTTCATAAAGCTGTAGTAGGTACAGATTGAAAATTATTTCTGCTCTCAAGTGGTGAAGGATCTTAATAATGTCCTAGTTCTTCCACATGTTTTTGATAAGGTCTTTTTTATTTCGCAGATAAGAATAGTAGAACCGAAAAGATTGTTGTCCCAGAGTCCTTACACCCCATACTTTCATGACTCCATTTATTACTAACTATTTTGCTTGGCCTATGTTGAGGAGCGAGGTGGCTGCCTCTGTACGGTCATGCGAGGCATGCCAGAAATATATGAAGGCCAGGCAAGCCAATGTTGGGCAGAGTGGGAGTCAAATCCCAGATGCTCCACGGGACACTGTACAGCTGGATGTGTTTGGCCTCTTGTCCGCTCAAGAAAGGAAAATGTTTGTGTGCTTCTCCTTTTGGATATATCTTCTAAATTATTACTTATTCTCCCACTTATAAATATGAAATCATTCAAAATTGTCAAAATTCTGAGTGAGCAGATATGGAAGGTGTTTAGTGCTCCAGCGGAGATCATAACCAACATCGCCTGATACATTACATCGATTGTCTTTAGGGATATGTGTTTTAGATCGGTGATCAAACACTTTACGTCGAGCCCTTATTACCCTAGTGGTAATCAAGTGGAATGGTTTAATAAGGATCTCAAAGTGTGCCTTACCAATTTTTATAATCAAGACCATAACTTTTGGGATGAGGACCTTTATTTAATAAATGTTGCGTTAAATAGTTGTTCACATGGTTCTACTGGGGCTCCAGGTCATCTTTACCCTTTACAGGTCGCCCTCTTACCCATTCGCTCTTACATCTGTGGAACATCCCGCCTTTTCCGTCTCCCCTTTCCGAGGTTGACCAGGACAAACTGTTGGGCGAGGTGCATAATCGTTTGGCTGGCACTAAGGAGTTGGTGAATGAACGGTTGAGCGTTTCTCTCTCTCCTCCATAGTTTTCCATTGGGGACCTCGTGATCGTGAGGAGTTACCACTTGGCCGATCTCGCCAACAATATTACTAGTAAATTAGTGCCCAAGCTCGAAGGGCCTTTTAATATTTGTAAATAAATAAGGCCAAACACTGTGAAATTATTCTTCCCATCTTCAGGCAGACTGTTTAGAAAGGCCAACGTGTGCCAGCTAAAACGTTTGTTCCCAGGGTGTAAGTTCGTGTAGCCGTTGCCTCGTTATGTCTTAATTGGTAATAGTAATTTACAATTGTGACTATGCACCCTTTTATCCTTGTACCCTTTCCTTCCCATTCTATTTTAAAATTTTATTTGTCCCTTATTCTAATTACCCTATGTGATGTTCGAAACCCGTCTTCCCCCCGAGCGGTTCCGAGGAGATTGCGCCTGAGGTCTGCCACCGAAGAGCTGATGCTGCCTGGAGGTGTTGCCGCTAGGACATTGTACCCCTGCTGTCTCCTCTCAACGCGTGAAGAGACCCTGCTCCTGGAGCTCGGATTTTCCTGGCTGCCATCTGTGTCTTCCCATGGGAAAGACTTTTTCGTCTCTCTGTTACAAGTATGTTTAAAGAAGATGTTGTTCAATGTATCTAATGTGATTGAGAACTGTACATACTGTTTGGTTTGGGAAACTCTTCCCACTTAATACTATTCTTAAATGTCTACGCTACTATGTGCTCTCATGTGCTATTTTTCTGCTGGCGTCTACAAGGACTGTGTTTGTTTATGTGTAGTAGTAAGCCACAGTCGGCCGACTGTGGTTTTACTACTGGCACTGCTGTTTGACTGCTGGCACTGAATACTTATGGGTTTACACAAATGGCCCTGTTGTGGCTGACTTCTGCCAACACTACACTTGGCATGCCATCAATGGCGCGTTAATGGGATGTTGATGGAAATGAAACTGATGGCCGAGAGTGGGTATACTGCTAATGATTCGCAAATAGCTTGCTAACTGTTAAGTTAAGTGCTCCAGCACCAGGAGCACTTAACTTATCCATGTTTGGACCATTGATGTCACTTGACTATAGTATTTCGCGGACTTACGAGGCAGTCGGCTGACTGTGGTTTTACTAATGGCATAGCTGGATTACTGCTAGCCCAGAAATCATATGGGTCTACACAACTGGTCCTGCTATGGTTAACTGCTGGCATCAAGATACTTGACATGCCATTTATGGCCCACTGATGGAATGTTGATGGAAATGAAACTAATAGTTGAGAGTAGGTGACCTATTACTGGCCCATAAAAGGCATACCAACTGTATTCCAGCAATGCCCGCACATAACCTACGCTTATTGATGGTAAAAATTATGGGTAGCCATCTATAGGGCATTTGATGGCTGTGAAGTGGTACATCGATGGACCATTTTTATGACTCCCAGTCTCGAAGATAGCTTCTTCAAACTACACACAAATATATATGTATGTGTGTCTA
Organism: Dryococelus australis; assembly: GCA_029891345.1. NCBI lineage: Eukaryota > Metazoa > Arthropoda > Insecta > Phasmatodea > Phasmatidae > Dryococelus > Dryococelus australis. The sequence goes on along the minus strand of CM057009.1, from coordinate 82,033,725 downwards.
ATATAATTATAGATCATATGATACTATGAGAAGGTCATTTTTAAATATATAGTGATGGAAATATCTATGGAAACTGCTGTACATGCATTATTATGTGTGACTTCGTGAATAATTTGACACATGTAATGTTTTACATGTATGACTGCATATAATTAAAATGAGAAGTTAAAAAAAAGAAAATAAAAACCACCTTTAAGTAAATTAATATTAAAGAACTTTTATTGTTTCACATCACTAAAATATTCATAACTGGCGACTGCATTTCAAAACAGATGAATAGCCTTCAGGTGACATACATACGGCGAAATATTATATTTAAGTCGAGTTTTTGGGTAAGTATCGCGATTCATGTAGGAAGATTTCTTTCAAAACAGTATATTTTTTATCTGCATCTTTTTAAAAACTTATGTGTTCGCATGGTAAATTTTAAGGCTGTGGCATAACTGGAGTAATTTATATTATATTGGGGTTCGTTAATAATTCAATCCGAATATATTATAAATTAGTTCATCTAAATATAAGAATACACAGTGGATTAATGGTCATCATGCTAGGCTGGCAATGTGTAGATACGCGCCCTCTCTACTCCTCCAGTAGGCATAAGATTTTCATGCATAATGTGATAGTGAACTAAAGAAAATTAAAAACAAAGAATAGTTTATATTGATTACAAAATTATTAATTTTAAGAGATAGTGTTAGGCATATGGTGAAAGTATGGTTAGCTATCAGTAGGCCATCTGACGACTGTGAAATGGTACATCGATGGGCCATTGCTGTTGATAGCATTATGGGCCATGCTTGGACCATTTGTGTTCACCACACCTGGGCCAGTTATGGGAAGTATGGCTAATAAGTGGTGCCACTTCTGGACCAGCAATGGTGCCGGGTGCATGCCAGCTGTTGGCCAACTGTTTGCCGGCTTGGCATCCGACTGTAAACCATCAATGGGCCATATATTGTTTGCTACATGGGTAGGGATTAGCGGATACTACCAAGGCCACCTTTTTATTGATGTTGTAATGATGATTACTAAGATTTAATGTAACAGTGCTTTAAGAGCAAGGTTACAAAATTTCTGAGCAATTGGAGGGTGCCAACCCCTATTTAGTATATGAAGGGATGTACACTCTGTAAAGCCGTTTTATGTTGTAACCTGCCTTGTAAACGTTTGCCTGTATGCTAATTTTCATTGCTTAATCGAAAGTGGTTTCCAATTTATCGTTCTGTAAGACATTTCCATTCGCAAAGCTTTAGGGCCTCTACCACCCTCAGAAATCACTGTAGCCATATGTCGCATATATATTTCCCGATAATTTATTTGTCCTAAGAATTCCACTCATGCCGGTTTAGATTACATTAACTACTAATCCTGTATATGTGTATACATATATATTATATATATATATATATATAAGTGTGTGTGTGTGTGAGGTGAGAAGAGTAGTACAAGGTTGGTGAGGGGAGCGGGGAGAGGGGAGTGTGGAGAGGGGAAAGGGAGAGGAGAAATGGAGAGGGGAGATGGAAAAGGAGAGTGAAGAGGGGAAAGGGTGAGAGGAGAGGGGAGGGAGAGAGGAGAGGAGAGGGAGAGAGGAGAGAGAGAGCGAGAGAGAGAGAGAGAGAGAGAGAGAGAGAGATTGTGTGTGTGTGTGTGTGTTAAAGGCCAACACATTCAGTTTAATATTGAAAAAATGAAACAGTTCATTCGGTTTCTCACAAAAAAAGCATGCAAGGTATTTAAGTGTTCGCTACGATTCTGAAGAAATCAGTAACCCAGAAACACAAAATCACTTAGGGTAGATGCAGATCATCATTTGAAATTTAAATATTATATTAAATATATTTTTCGAGTACTCAGCTGTCGGTTAGTGCTGGACAGCATTGTAAAAATTTCAAGTATAAAAATTGCTATTATAAATGATAAATTAGTTTACTTTGTGTATTTTCAGCCATTCATTACACATGGTGTAGCATTTTTTTGGAGAATTCAAATAGAAACAAAAAAAATCATTTAAAAAAAAGAGATGTAAGAATAATTTTGTCAGTAAAAACAACTGTCTGATTATTGCGTTACGTCAACTGCTGAGATACGAGAGCAATACATTTTTGGCGAAGGTGCAGTTATCCAAATTTCTTTCTCTTCATGACTTTCAAGACAAGAAGTTATTGTTTATTTACAATTTTCTGAAGACATACAGTAGTCGATTTTTGGAGCTGGTGAGCTGGTGTTGTAAGTTGGACCTTGGGATTTTGCCGTGTTGGAATTGGTACTTTTATTCTACTGAAAAGATCATGCAACGTGATTTTATATACTAAAATTATGTGTTTGGGGGTTGAGTATTAAAATTTTTAGTATGCAATGTATTAACTAACGATGGCTAAGTTTATTTTCAAACAGCACATTTACTTCAAAAATATATTTTCCAGTTAACATTTAGTTGTGTATTTTTACGAATTCTTAACAAGTGACTGCCAACAGCATTCGAAGTGAAAGCTACCAATCGTAAATCACCAAATACCTAAATGATCAATTCCAACACGGCCATTGCTTTCATAATAACTAAATGGAATTATTTTGAATGGGCAATAATAAAATGGAATCAGAAATGAAACACAGGTATTATTTCATATTTTTTTTACTGTAAGTATGGCATAAATAACAGTCAAAAATATTTGTATACTACAGTCACATAAGTGAATGCAACAGGGTACAAATCAAACCTTTACAATATGACACAAGCTTTAATTTATTTCTTGACATAAACGTGGGATACATAACTTTAAATATAATACACAGTGCATTTTTTTAAAATTAACATAAAATAATTTAATTTACATATATCTATGGGTTAAGCACGTTAAGGCTAACTTTTATAATAAATTTAACATCGTAGATACAGAGCAAGGTGAGGGAAGACAATAATGGAATGTACGAGATGGAATTTTTCTTGTACCGCCATTTATGGCAACAATTTATTTCCTCCTTAGCAGGGCCGGCTTAGCTAAAGCTACGTCAATAAAATAAAAAGCACGAGGAAGGCTACATAAATACGTTACAAATGTTTCAATTTTAAATTTATTTACATTTCATATTTAATTTTCATGTTTTATTCACAAAGATATTTTTAATGCAAATGTTACCATATCAAGCAATCAGTTACACAAATAGCTAAAAAATCAACGATATTATGAAAGGTTTTTGTTTTCGGCAGAAAAATTACGGACGTATAGGTCGAATTGATCAGTACTTCTGCCTTTGGTTATTATAAACTAATAAGAACCAATGTAGTTTTATATAAATTCAAACACTTTAAAGTGGAAGGCTAAGTTATGTTATCACATCCTTTATTATTTCATAGAGAATTGTGTAAATGACCAATTTCAGGTTTCAGTGCGTGCTACCACGATTATGTGACAATCTGAGATTTGTAAGGGAACATAATTTTCACCAATGAATATAGGACATTGTGAGTATTATATATCACGGTTAAAATAATACACTTCATCAATAAAAAATGAAACTGTGATAGCAACACATTGTAACACAATTAGGTACCCACTTACACCAAATTGAGATAATTTTAATGTCTAAACATAAGTAAAATATGTACGAACGCAACTTAATGTTGATTTAACAAGCAACGGCATAGGTGTATTAGAAAAAAAAAAACATAATATTGTTTCTCCAAAAATATATGCAAATATTTTTAATGTTCAAACATGACAATTCTCAAACGAATTGTGATTATAAAAAGTAAATTAAGCTACACTTAACCGAATCCGGAAAATTCGACATTAAGAATATTGAAATTTAAAAAGAAAAATAATTTTTGCCATTATGCATAAAACTGGTATCCTTCAACCAAAGATAGTGAATCCATGCCAAGAGTTCATTAAAATATTATTAGCCGGACATAACTGAGACTTATTTGCATTTAATGCAGCATCTAAAATATTTTCAACTACAACGCATAAATACCAAATGCTGGCAGGAAAAGGCAACTTCTGTTCGCACATGGAGGGAAATCTAAAGAGTCCCATTTATTATCACACTGCCATGCTAAAATCATTAAACTTTGCCTTGCTTCTCTCCCGAGTCCTTTCCTTTACCCCAAAACTTGTCGAATCTATTTCGAGCTTTCTCCAGCACGTCGGACGCCAAGGAACGGCTAGCCGAGGGCGAAACAATAGGCATGGTTCGGGACAGGGCTGTTTCAGGAGAGACTAGAGCAGGCTGAGGTGGCGCCTCAAGCACGTGGTACAAAGCCTGACCGCCGCCGCCTGAGCTCTCTGCACATTTAGGCAACATTTTATCTACCTCATAAAGTAATGCTGGATTGTCGGGAGCATCGAGGCATCGCAAGGTTGTTCCTTCCACGACGCTTTCGCAGTCAGGAACAATGGGCTCATTTGTAGCAGGTTCTTGACGAGCTGCTGGTTCCTCTTCATGGACTCCAGTAGGTGGGAGAGTGCTTCCTCCTGGCCTCATCGGATCACTATGACTAGGAGATTGGAAACCACAATCTGAAACATAAACAGTTCAGTCTTAAAACAGTGGGGCAGTGTTAGCCGCATGTTGCTGAGCGTACTGGAAATCGAATTCCTGGAGAAGGTTGGTGCTTTACCAGAAGATTATATATATATATATGGATTTAAATGTTGGCACTTAACAAATATGATGGTTATCATATTGAAAAGGCCGCTCTTGGTAACAACCCCTCTCCTTGTACTCCTTCTTTAGAAAATACTAAAGCATTTTCCTTAAATCACGTAGATATTTAGGTGTTTATAAGTTGGAAGGTCAAATATAATAAACAGAAAACATAGGCTAAGTAAATCAGATGAAGCAAACTGAATTTATTATGTGGAATTTAAAGTTATTTTTAGTGCAATCGTTACTTCCTTTAATTTGAAGGACTCAAACTTGTTAGATAACGATACAACTCTACTCATAATAGAAACTTGCCTTTTTTAAATAACTAGGCAATATTCCCTTTCACTTCCACCAGTTTACAGTAGTGGAGTAGTTATTTATGCTGCGTTATTTAAGAAGTTGTATAACGAACGGGATAAATACATTATCTAATGTGTTTGTAGTTCTCTGCCATACACTGCAAGTAACAATCTGAAGATATGCTGCTAAGGAATGAAGCTACTGTAAAAAAATATATATATCTTAAAAGTTTGTTCAAATCCATATCACCAACACGGTGTTAAATGTAGAAATTCTTATAGCAGAGATAGTAAACTTTATGTTGCAGAACCTAAAATACGAACATTGACTATCTTATAAAAGTTACGTGCTGAGTGATCTGTACTTAGCGTATAAAGATAATTAAGATTTCGGCTAGGGTTACGGCAGAAAGAGTATGTATACTCAATTTTAAACACTTTTTATATGCGCGTGGCTGCATTTTTCAAGACGATCAAAAATGGCCGGTATTTTGTTATTTTAAAAGATAGTACTTGTCTAATAATTATTTTTACATCATTAGTTCTTGAGCTACAAAACAGTTCAGTTGTCACCATTCAATCGGTTAATCATATGGAGACGTATGTGTGTTCTTTTATGTTCTCTGTAGTCACGATTTTGTTATAAATTTCTCATTTATATGAATATTTTATGCTGCCGTGCGCGTATTAAAATATTTTGGTGTGTGAACAATGGTAAGCATATCATTTTTTTTCCTAATACTAAGTTTTCATATTTTATTTTAACTGATAATGAAAACATTATTTTATGTTGTTATTCGAATTTCAGAAAATTAATTGTATGAAATAGCAATGACTGGTTTAAAATTCCATTTAATATTTTCAACGTTATTAAGATTATACTATATGCCAGAATAATGTTATATGTATTTTTTCCAGTATAAATAATTTATTATAAAAGTGGAAATGCATTGTCCTCCATTTTAGCCAAGTTTCCGAAGGAAAGAAAGGTTTAGGAGATCACTTTCCTGTTTGTGTGTATGTGACTGTGTGTTTGTGTGTGTGTAAGTGCGTGAGAGCGTCTCTCTCCCCACTTTCAATTTTTGAACGCGAGAACCCAATTTCACTAAACTCGGTATACGTACAGTACTAAGTAAGGACACCTGACTTTTATAGTTTTCGACCACGTCGGGCATAAGCTTTCAAAATGGCGATCATTTAAATATTTTGGGTAAAATGTCATATCTCGGGAACTATTCAACAGATTTAAACCGAATTTTTTCATGCTGTCATAGCCAGATGTAAGCATTGAATTTTGAGAAGGATATTGTTGTAAATCCGTCATTTTGGAAAACTGAAGATTCTACTATACATCTCGAAAAATATGAAATCAATTCTCACCCAATTCGGCACGTAATTAATACTATGGCAATCAATGTAAACGTAAGTAATTTAACTACGTTATGTACTTATTTCCAAATTGGCGGCCATACAAATAATTGAGGTTTATTTGTTATATACTACCATACCATTTAAACAATTTCAACCAAGTTTTGTTTGCTGAAATAATATATTAAGAATACCATATATGCAAACAAGTAACCACATTTGTCTGTAATTTTTTAATTTAGCATTATATCTATAAAGTTTTTATGACAAATATATGGCATTGTCATATCCTGGTAAACAATTAACTTATCCCTACCAAATATGGCAAACAAGTAGTGCTACGGTTTGATATTTTGAATGGTGAGTTTTAAGTATGTCAGACACTTATTTTAAAATGTCGGCCATATTGCTATCTTAGCTAAGAAAGCTATATCGTCGAAACCATGTAATCAGTTCCAGCATAACTTTATATTTTGAAAGTAGATATTACAACTATCAACTGTATCTACATAGAAACTATTTTGTCCGCCATTTTATAAACTAGCGCCACTTGAATAAATATATTTTTGTCATATCTCGGGAAACAATTAACCGATCTCTACCAAATTTAGCAAACAATCAGTACTGCTGCAGATGATGAAACATGTTATGTTATAAGAACATCACTCACTTATTTCTAAAATGGTGAACATGTAGCTCATATAGCTTTAAACACTATATCGTTGAAACCATGCTATCAGTTCCAACTTATCTTTGTATACTGGCAGTAGGTAATACAACTATAAACTGCATCTACATAAAGATTATTCTATCCTCCATTTTGTAAGGTAGCGCAATACGAAGGAACAAATGTTTATGTCATATCTCTGAAAACAATCTACAATTTCCTACGAAATTTAGCAGACTATTAGTACTTCCACACATGGTTAAACTGGAATATTTTAAGAAAGTCTAATGCTTATTTTCATAATGGCGTCCTTATAGTTGTTTTAGTTCAGCATGTTTTTGCATAATATTTCTGGAAATATTTGACAGATTACTGTCAAAATTGGCAAACAAATAGTACTGCAGCAGGTAGTGTAAATTGGTATGTTAAGAGGGCGAAGCATTTTTTTTTCTTCAAAATTGTAGCTATACAAATAACTTAGCTCAATTACTGTTACATTCGAAACAAATTCCAAATGAACTTTGAAAGGTGGCAGTACCTACTACACCATCAAACTTTTCTACACAGATTCTCATTTCACTGTAATTTTGTAAGATATATCCCCAAGAAATATTTAGTTTTTTATGTCATATTTCACGAAACAATCAACACATTCTTACCAAATTTGGCGGTAAAGTTGTACTGTAGTAGACCATATTAATACATGTAATTGTAAAGTGTGACTCTCACTTATTTTTAGTATGGCGCCTATAAAATCATTTTAGCTTAGTGTACTATATCTACGAAACAATGTAATCAATTTTAACATAAATTTGTGTACTTGCAGTATACAATCATCGAGTGTGTTAGTAAGTACATTTTTTTGTCCTCCATTTATAAAGATTGTCTTCTGAAAAACGAAAGATTTTATGCCATATCTCGAGGACCATTCAACAGATTCTCGCCAAAAGCTACGTAAACTGGCTTGTTTCAGGTGCGGCAGTCATTTTTTAATGGTGTTATTATATATAATTTAGTTTAGCATGTTTTATATATAAAGACAACAAAATTCAACCAAATTTCGTACACTAAAACTATTCAATAGAAGTATTAATTATGCGCACAGGGATGCAATTTTTTCCAATATATGCAAAATAGTGCCTGTTGAAAAAATTGAACATTTTGCCATAATTCTGGAACAGTTAAACTAATATCCACCAAATTGTCGCACCATAAATGCAAACAGAAGTCCAAGTAAGCTCACATGATTTAAGACTAAGATGTTCAAAATGGCGGCTTGATAAATAATTGAGATATGTTTTCCACATATGTTAAACAATTTAACCAAATTCAACAAAACTATTATTTTTGACATTGCTTTTTGACCTCGTTGTTAAAAGACCCACAAAACTCACAACTCAACTAAACTATTTTTGGCAGTTTTTTACGATAGCAACAAATAAGCAAATAAAGTTTTATATATCATATATCATGCACATCAGAAACTTATTTCCAAAATTGTGAACATATAGCGCTTTTAGCTTTAAACACTATATCGCTGAAACCGTGTTTTCAATTCCATCTTATCTTTGTATTACAACTGTCAACTCTAGCAACATAAACATTATTCTGTCGTAAATTTAGTAACAAGCGCTATACGAAGGAATAAATGTTTATGTCATATATCTGAATTCTAATCGACAACTTCCTACGAAATATAGCAGACTAATAGTACTGCGACAGATGGTTAAAATTGGTATATTTAAGAACGTCAAACACTTATTACAAATACACATGTGTCTTACCCGGGACCCGAACTCAAGTAACCTCATAACTTAGGCTAGCATGCAATCAACTGCATTACGGAAGTCGGATTCGGATAATAAACTTCGGATTAATCATTACAATGATTCAAATGATAGGGTTTTACAACATAAAATATTTACAGGGCAGTCATTTTATAAATATATGTGACTGAAAGACTTACATAATATACATTTAGATAGCCTACCGTAGCCCTAATTGTCTCACTACTGTTGCATATGTTTCTGGTTTCATCTATAATGATATTGCTTTCAACGAGACGTAAAGTCCTACCGTCCAACTCAGTTTTTAATTACTTATTTCAAAATTATTTGCACCCATGTTGAGGAAAGTAGGCTCAGTAGTTATATCAGCTTCTTGTTAATGAAAGATCCTCCTTTTCCGGGGTGAATGTTATCAATTTTTGTTTAAAGTGACCGATTAGTTGCGGCCGTGCACATACTTTACCTGTGGCAGACTGGTTAGTTGAAGCCGTACACATACTGTAACTCTGGCAGACTGGTTAGTTGAAGCCGTGCACATACTGTACCTGTGGCAGACTGGTAAGTTGCGGCCGTGCACATACTGTACCAGTGGCACAATGGTTCGTTGCGGCCGTGCACATACTGTAACTGTGGCAGACTGGTTGGTTGCGGCCGTGCACATACTGTACCAGTGGCAGAATGGTTCGTTGCGGCCGTGCACATACTGTAACTGTGGCAGACTGGTTAGTTGTGGCCGTGCACATACTGTAACTGTGGCAGACTGGTTGGTTGAGGCTGTGCACATACTGTACCTGTGGCAGACTGGTTAGTTGCGGCCGTGCACATACTGTACCTGTGGCATCAGTTGGGGAACTGGCTCCCGACTCGCCGCTGGCGTGGTGCTGCTGACGCGAGAGTTCTGGTGGCGCTGACTGTGGAGCTGGTGGGCGAGAAGCCGGTGGTGTCCAAGCCTTCACCTCGCTGTGGGGTCGTGTTATCATTTCTCCTGCGCCACACATGCCCACAGACTTATTTATGTCTGACGTCAAAGTCGAACTCTCGATACAAGTACCTCAACATCTTTTACATTCTGCACATTTATTGATATTATTTAATAAAAATCGCTCTGTCACAATTTTTCACATAAACAACGACTTCAAACAACTAATCACAAATAAAATTAACCTTTTCTAGGTTGATGAGCCGTAAAACAACATGACGATTTATTTTATAACATTTAAAATATGATAAAAATTATTATTATTTTAAAAAGTCAGCTACCTAATAATACAGTTGAAAGAAATCTTTAACTTTTTGAACAATTATAAAAATATCAATATTTCAACAAAAAAATATTTTACTTATACATACGATTCTAAAACATAATAAAGGTAGGGGTATATATACATAAGTGTAAACATTTATAAATATTATATGTACCTATATAATGTAAATACACTCCGTGTTACCCTGAAATCGAGGTTCGTGAGGTGATTCTCTCATCCAAAATGAGAACGGAAACATAATATTCCGTGTTCCATACAATGATCATCATGGAAAACCTAGATTTTCAAAATAATCTTGTGATAATAGAACAAATTCGTGAATAGAAGAGCTAATTATCGAATAAAATTTGGCCTTTATGATTATTCTATTGGGTAGTGAAATCGTATTCCATTAAAGAAATTGTCATTACACTACTGGTTGCATAGTGGGCAAAAAAATTACGTAACAATTTCAAAATATTTTCTAGAGAATAACTTGACTAAAAGTGTTACACCACGATCAAATTTTCTGCTAATTTAAATATCATAAGCCATACTATCAGAAAAATGTTATCTTACCACAGGTTTCAAAATGATATATGGTAAAATTGAGAAAACTATTGAAATATACTGTGACCATCAGCGACATGTTTGTGACATATATGAACGTGAATAAACCTGTACGAAGAGAGAGATTGGAGAGTGGAGTGGAGAAATTGGGGCGGCTCTTAACAGTCAGGTCTTGAGAGCCAATGTGGGTGGAGTGGTGAATATACAGCAGCTCTGGAATGCATGGGTGCGGGAAATAGAAGATTCTACAGTAAAACCCACTGACCAGCCGCATCGTCCGGCACGATTCCCAAATGAGAATGTCCTAGGAGAAACTTGCAGTTACTGCTAAAGCGGTATATGGGCATGAATTTAAAACCGCATGTATAGACAATAACATTTAATCCTGAGATTTTGGGACAGATTATTACAATGTATAAATAGAAGCAAAGACGTCCCTCACTTTCAGTTGTTCACTAAACGCTGGTCAAGAATGTATGTTTCACAATGTGAAGATTTAAACAAGCGTCAAGTCTGGCTGATATAGTGTCAAATACTGGTTCTGAAATGCTGGCTACATTTACATCTACACGGGAAGCTTTATGGTCGTGGCATGCAGTCCTGTATAATTAAAAATATGCTCTGTTGTACGAAACAATACAGCAACTGGTAGAACATTGTGCATCTAGAAACCGTGCATTTTTCACAAACAGCTAACTATGGGTCTTCTTGATAGCATCGCAGATGTGTCGTATTTTTATTCATAAGAATGTTCATCTATGTTTCTATATGGCATGGAGCAGACTTTAACACCACCAGCCGAGACCCAGACCACCAAATTTTGGACAACTCATGAAGTTGCATTATCGTTACTGTGTATGTGCCTGGTGATTGCGCGCCATATTAATGATGCTTCACTGAGTCTGCTACTAAATCAGCGAGTCATCATAGACGTCACCACACAATAGTGTGTACCACCAGGACAGCTTCCAACAATCCTATTGTTGACGGGCCGCAACTCACTGAGCGATCGAAAAATAATCTCATCTAAGAATAGACAACATGTTACAAATGTTCTATCGGAGACTGGTACGAATATATGTGATTACAGTTGCTGCGGTGAACGCATGATATGTCAGGCATTATAAATTATGCTAATATTTCCTTCTCATATTCTTAAAGAATCACAATAAACACTCGAATTCAGAAATTGTTCGAAACAAACTTTGCGTACAAATATTTATGGGGTATACAAGTATAAATGCACTGACCCAGGATTGCATGTCTTAAATGGGTCATGGAAATGGCATGTCCTATGATGCCTCCATAATTAGTATGTCACATACTAAAATAATGCCCTGTGTGAGCGGTTTTCTTTTTATGGGCGATATTCCCTATGTAGGCAGCATGTTACTTGCGGTCGGTATGCCCCATGGGGATGGTAACCATATGCATATAGTAAACCCTTAGTAGGCTGTATACTCTGTATACACCCTTGGATATACTTTGCAAGTGTGATACTATTGATTATTGACTGGTCAATCTATAATATAACATAATTAATATTTTATTGTTTGACTATGAGTGATGTTTCGAATGGTTAAATGGGATATGATTGGCCAGGTAAGTTCCAGGGCCAGGATTAAGCATTCAGGGCCAGGTTTGATCCTTGTCCATCACCAGAAGCGGATATTTTGGCTGGATATACCCACTCGTAATGGAGTATGCCAAACTGGCCGAGGGTTCATCAGCAGCAACGCTGTCATCGCCCTCACCGGCTATGCTACTTACATGATTATCAAAGCCGCTATCTATTCCAACTGCAATAGAGGAGGCGTTATTGACTACCACTGTTACAAAACCAGCGAAAAGATTACTTCTTATGCCGTGTTATGTGTTTTCTTTTGGCCAAGGTATCTGCATTTCTACCAGAGTTGTCAGTAAGGTTACCTCTTCGGCTCCAGCATCTACAGCCTCTTCACAATAATTATCTGCTGGTTTAGTCAGGTCATTTACATTTCTAGCAAATCCACCCAATTCTTTTGTTGAACAACAAAGGCGTTATTAGTGTCGCTTTGGTGACAAAACATTTGCCTGCTTCTTCAATGCAAGACAACATTAACATATGTGCATGTGTAGCCTCGCATATCAAATTGTTGCAATATGTGTGCATATATATCCAATCATAGCGACAGTATAAATGTACTTGTAAAAACCTGAAAATATATAGTGTGTCGCTCATAAATACCTCAAAGCAGGTTTTGCTGCCAGTAATTTTCACGCGACTTAGATTCTCATTGTTATGATACTTAGAGTTTCAATATTACCATCTGACTTAATAGCGTCACAATATATTTTCACACAAAAATAACATGCATATGCACATAAAGATGGCACTATTAAACAGGTTCTCATATTACCACCAATACACTAATTTGCGATATGCAACATCTACCTCAATTCCCGAGGCAAATACATCATCGACCACTTTGGCAGAGCCATTTGGGTCTTCGGGCGTATATTATAGCACGGCCATCGTCATATCGATGTTGCTATTGCCATACGGACTTCGCATTCAAATTTACCATACAATGGAGTAAGTTTAATTTAAGTAAAAATTCCAAGAAGCTATGCGTTTCAGTGTTTATTCATGTAGCAGTATAAATATCCCAACAAACGCGAAAGATACAGGCCGGAATTGGGACAGTAAAAGCTTGCCGAGCTGACTTTTGCAGCTAGTGCTGGCCCGATGTATTTTGCCGTAATTGGGCCGATATAAATATGGAACGTCGGCCAACTGTGTACCGACAGTTGACTGGCAACATACAGAACACTAAATACTGTGTGTTTACTGCTTCGCTCTGAATTTAATTCATAAGTGTCAGTTGTCATACATATGTTGGTCATCTCTATCAATCACGTATATTATAATGAAACTCCAAAATACTTTGGAGTGGAGTAGCCTCGAACATCTGAACCTTGGTTCAGGTGGCATTAGCCACCTGAGCTATCGTGATATAAGGGGTAGGCTGCATGTTTAAATGAGCTATATCCACATTCCCAATGCTTAAAGACTGTTCAAGATAAAGTGAGCACTTTTGAATTCAACCTTAGAAAAATGTCACTGCTCTTGACAGGCATACATTTCAACGGGATCACTGAGTGACATGGTCCCAGTAAAGTTGGTAGGGATGGAAGGAAAGTAGTTCCATATATGGACGTCGAACAAAAAGTGTTAGGTATACCATTTGTGTTAACTTAAATTATTTATTTGGCTTTCTGTTTTTTTTTATTGCATCAATGTGTAAAAATAAGTAGTTTTGTAAAATATTTACTTATAGGCCCTATATTAGTTTTACAGTTTCATTTTACCGACGCATGAATTAACTGATGAGACCCATGGCAGTGTTAATTTTACATAACCCGGAAGAATACACAATTTGCATACAAGTAGATCTTAAGCAGGACTTTCAAAAGTGCTCATTTTACCGTGAACATCCTATACAAATATTTACTCGAGCAAGAAGACACCAGAAATAATATCTTTCCCGAGACAAAGCGGCTTATCTTTAAAAAGATACTGGGATGGAATCAATAAGATATTTGTTCGTACATACTAGGTAAAAATATACTGTGCTGGAATCAGCCTACAATCTTCTTTAATATGTTGGTGAGCGATTAGCTGTGAGACATCCGACCGACATAATTTCTTTAATATCTATCCGTTATCGTAACAAATACGTTGGGCCAGTGTCTTTATTTTCTTGCATATTTCCGATGCTTACAAATAATTACTCAAACAAGAGGTCGTAACATAACAGATAGTTATCTTAGAACCGACTTTGGACACTAGCCGACAGCACTGGTCTCGAGCCGACATGTTGTCGACGGTTTGCCGACAGGTTGTGTTTACTAGAATATCAGTAATACGTTTTGAAAAGTTTATTTCGTAAGTCATGTTCACTAAATTTCAGTTTCACTCCTCAAACTTCTTGGCCTGTGGAACTTGGGCGAGAAAATTCTAAATTTCATATGTGTAAATATAAATACACACTTCACTATAGGAAATTTATGTATTGCTTCTTTCACAAATTAACAACCAGAAGAAGTCCTTGGAAATTTTTTAAAAGTTCTTGGACACCTTAATAACTACGAACACTATTTTACGATCATAACTGAATATACAGCGTGTTTAAGAACAATATACCTACAAACTCCGGCAGGTCATTCCTTGCAAAATATAAGACGGAAATGTGGTAACCACTTTCTCCTAAGTAATTATTAAGCAAGTTATGGGCACAAAGTATGAGAAAATACATGCTACGAAGCAACACATTTGTGAACAGTGCTTTTTCGAACGGAGATCTTACATCTCTGAAAACGTGGTTAGTAATACCAGCCGCTTTTATTAGATGAATAAGTTTTCCCATCCTATATTTGAATGAAATTTTGGAACACCAAGATGTAAGCGATTAGATCGATTAGTTAATGCCACTTAATCAGCACATTTAAATTAACGAATACTATCTTGTCGGAACATTCTCAGGTGAACATGTTACATACGAAACTCCTGCGTGTTATTAAAAACAGAATGTGCTTTGCCTAAGAGGTAGTTAATACAATTCGCAGCAGTAGCTTTTGACTGCACGATAATCTAGTGACGGCCTAATAAGCAGTCGCGTCAAACTTGACATGAAGTCAGTCGTGTGCTAGTAATGTGGGTGGATTAGCTGCAATAAATGATTAAGATGGATGTATGTCACAATGTACTGACATGCTATTTGTAGGAACGAACGCAATAGATGAGATGCCCAGCGTCTTTACAAATAAAGATTTTCAGGCAGGCATGTCCTACACCACACGATGTTTGGGGAAGTTACTTGATGGCTGCTTGAAAAAGAAATTGTGCATATAAGGATATAGTAATGTATGTGGTAATTGGTTCGAGACGTGTTATACTCAGCCTAATGCTCGTGAAGTGAGCTTTCGGTACGGAAACCATACAGAACGCCGGAGAACAATGTCCAGGGTACAGTTAGTTGAGCTCCTGGAATGTTTTTGGGATCAGCTGTACACAAGTATACGTCAAGTGGAACGTGAGATGGGCTGCGACAACCCAACCATTTGGAATGTTTGCAAATAACCACTCTTGTTTGTATTTCATCTCCGAAAAGCTCAAGAGTTACATGGAGATGACTTACAACCATCGTGGGCAATTCGCAGAGTAGTATTTATAACACCGCATCTTCGCTCCAGGTTTTGCTGTACACATTTTGTACACAAATGAATCATCGTTCACACGTTAGCGTATTCGCAACATGCATGGGCCGAGGATAAGCCACATGCTACTCACATTTAAAGTCACTAGGTACGATTATGGGTCGGTGTGGGGATAATTGCAGTTGTAGACATCGCTCGGATCACACACTTCCTGGCAAAATAATTGGCTGAATATTTTTACCTGTCATTTCATAACAGTAGCTCACTTAAATTATTTGAATGCATTCCTCTTAACCCTTAACCTTTAACATCATAAATACATTGATGCGAACAGTAACTAAGCCGCCAAAGTAGTCGTTTAGTTATCGCAACCAGTGAGATGTAGGATTTATGTTCATATATAAGGATATTAACCATCTATAACCTATAAAAATAGCATTGTTTACTAGTCAGTTACAAGGAAGTTTATTGAACACTGAGCCTTTCAGAGTACCCTACTGGGATAAAAATAACTTTTCTGTGCCTAATATGTATAATTGTATACACTTGGGCAGTTTGTGGACTGCGCCGAGTGTAATAGAGGGCGCTTTATTTATTAAAGTGAGTTTTGACTGCCTCGTACCCGTGTGCTTCGAAGTTTTCCCCTTTCTATTTTCCTTCAACCTCCTTGTTTTTGCATTCCTCCTGCGCCTCTGCGCCTTACATTAAAGTTGAGTAGTTGTAGAAATTTATTTGAATCAGCGAGCCTATCATCAGCTCAGGCCTCTGCCACTCTAAGTCGGCTCGTCATCACGTACGCACTCTTCTGGTATTAGCCCTGCGAGGTCTCTTCAAGACTCTTATAATGTTACGGGACTCACGCCTAGCACACGACTTGCTACACGTTTTAATTACAGCAAGCGCTAACAGTATGTTTAGTAAAATTCGTAGTTTACTTGGTGCCTCTTAATAAAAGATTCACGAAAATCACTTTTGTTTGTGACTTTAAAAGTACTTAGGTTCAGTTACGCACTCTAAACGTGAAGCAGTGAGAATTGAGCCAAATGTGTGAAAACAAAGAAAATTGAGCTATTAAAAATCTGTGACAATTAACTCATTTATATGGTTGCTAAATTTAACTGATTAATTTTTGATTCTCACAGAATGTCAAGAATTCCACCACTATTAGTTACTTGCTACCAGTTAATTTTCTTCATTTGCCAGTCGGCAGTAGCTTATCAACTGATTTTGTGTTATGTTATATGTGAATGTTGTTCGACTGATCACTTATTTGGCCTTTGAGTGTATAAATTTAAAATTAGTATGATTTTTACTATTTAATTGTTTGTAGCAAATATCTGGTGTAACACTTCAATATTCATGACTTTATAATGATAATTCTGTCTTTAACACTTCAATACTTATGACTTTATAAAGATTATTATATGTCGTTAAATTTAATTTAAATGCTAAACTTTAATGCTATGTATAAGATGTTTAGCGTATGTTCAATGTGATATGTGTAAATTTATTTATTTTTACAGTTCTGTTGTATAAGCTATGTAAGTCTAATGATTATCTCTGGTTTATTTGCATGAGTATTTGTCTTTGTAACAAGCACTACCATTTGTTTTCTCAAAAGAATCAGGCCACACCAGCCGGCCTATGACATTTTATTTAATTTCTTTCGAACAATAGTCTGACATCACAAAAAACTTATTCATTCTAATTTGAGATCAGTGAGAGACCAGCTAGGAAATAAGTCAGTCCTGAGTATGAAAGCTAATGTATAATATTTTATTGGCAAAATTTGATATTTACGACGGTGATACATAATTATTTACGCACTATAGAAATGCTGACCCTATATAAGTTTAAAAGCAGAAGTAATTCGACATAAGCCCGGAAGGAAGGACGGCCCAGTAAAAGAGGACTACGGGGTTTTCCACTTCGCACCAAGGATAACGCGATGTCTGGTGTTCGGAGAGCCAATTCTGAGAGAGGAGCGCCACTGGATGAGGATTCTGGCGTGGTTCCGGTTCTGCACCCACCTCCGCTGTTCCGGCCCGCAGAGGACGAGTTCGCTGAGTACCACCCGGAGATGTGCTGTCCGTGGTGAGCGGGAGAGCTGTTCCTGGGTTCTACATCAGTGAAGGATGACTCCACAACATCGGCAGAGTTGCGGTTATTTCCCGCTATCGACACAACTAAGTCGTATTTTTCCTCAAGCAAATGTAGATGTATATATGACACCAGAACTAGTTAAGTCAAATGTTGGCAAATCGGTTGATGTGCAATGTG
Source organism: Dryococelus australis (assembly GCA_029891345.1). Taxonomy (NCBI): domain Eukaryota; kingdom Metazoa; phylum Arthropoda; class Insecta; order Phasmatodea; family Phasmatidae; genus Dryococelus; species Dryococelus australis. The sequence continues at coordinate 82,015,658 of CM057009.1, read as the reverse complement.
CAGGCTGGTGTTGCTTGTAATTTTGAGAATTAGTATAGTATAATATTTCGTAATTAAAGTTCTGCAACAGTACCATATAATTTGAAAATGGCTTGATTGATCAGTATTAAAATCAAAGTAATTTTATTCTTTTCTATTGATTTGCTTGAATTGGGACTTCTCTGTTTGTTTATAAGAATAAATTAGCCAATTGTTTCTAACTACAGAGGAAATGGAAATTTGGATGAATACACCGATGTTTTAGCGTGGCAGCATAGAGTTCAGCTGAGGTATATCATTAATATAACCTATTAGACTCACTCACATATACAACGATACTTTATCATTACATTACACATTCATATCTCATATTACTTATCTAAGAAATAATATTTTATAGGCAATGAGATTGGCCGTAATATTGTAATACATATCAGAGGTGTTACAGTATTAATTTGAACGCCCAAACGTGTGGCTATAAACTTTCCATACTTTGCGTCTATTTAACACATGACATTTGCTTTTTACTATTTAATCTTTGTTGCGCATATCTGGTGTAATACTTCAGTATTTATGACTTTATGATGATTATTCTATGTCTTCAAATTATTCTATGTCTATTTAACACATTAGTATGTTTTTTACTATTGAATTGTTTGTAGCACATATCTGGTTACGGTTCAGTATATTAGTGGCATGTTTTTAAGTTATATATAGTTTGAATTTAGTTAACCAGAAAGGGAAACAGTTTTAAAATAAACAAATAAAATCTCCCATCTGAATATTTCGGCTGCGTATATGCACAATAAAAATAAATACAACCGTATGAATACGACTTCAAACTCATCACTCAAATAAGTACAAATTATTCACATGGTTTGGTTACAGGGAATCCTAAGGAGAATATATGTTTTTGAAGATCGAACTTATTACCAAGAAGGTTGCAAATGCTACAGAATATTATATTATATATATATATAAATTAATGTTTTTTTTTTGTTTGTCCCGTATGCGTTCCTATACTATTCATCTGATTGCGATGAAACTTTGGTAAGTTGTTATGCGCACGCCCGCGAAGGTTTCTGAGTTGGTAAAACCATTTTACAATAGGTGGCGAGCGAGTCGTTTCAACAAATGTGTGTATCTATGTATATATACCATTCATCCGATTGCGATCATCCGATTGCGATTAGTACAACCATTTTACAATAGGTGGCTCGCGAGTCGTTTCAACAAATGTGTTCATTCTAGCTATTGTCTTACAAAAGACAGATGACGAATGAATATGACGTACCTAATCAAAATATGACAATTTGTTCCGTTTCAAATCTACAATCTACGTGAACAGATCAGGGATTTGATTATTGATTGACATTTAATCTTAACAAACATTGTTTAATATTACTTTTGTAAACAACACTAATTACTAATTTATAACTTCACGTCACATTTAACTGTACTATCGTTTGTATATAGTTGATTTTGAGCAGACATAAGATGTTTTATTTGTCCATCATTTCATACTTTACCTAATCTCCTAATCGCATTATATATAATTTCTAGGTGCATTGCCTTGACGAGCCCGGTATTTATAGAATAATTAATGTATTTATTATATTACTAAATTTCATATAGTTTAGCCGCAGTTCGTGTGTGACGTAATAAGTGGTGTTGTTTGTTAATTTGTAATTGCCATCGCAAAGCATTTCTTTCGCTGTAAAATCAAATATGCCACCCAAACGAAAAGCGATTGGCCGATCTACACCTCAAGCAAAAAGGAAAAAGGTCATCACGAGCTTCAGAAACCGGCGAGCAACGGAAAGTAAGACTGGAAACCGTTCGAGTAAGCACAGGATTACAAAAGTCATCAGTGGTCAATGAACGTGCTATATTAGCAGCCAAAAACAATGATGTCAATGACATCAATTTACGCATTCAAAACTAAATACCAGGCGAAGCGACAACGTTTAAGTCCATCGATAATGTAATGAATCAAGACGAAGTTGTCAATTATTCAAATGAATTCTTGAATTCACTTGATTTGCCAGGCATGCCGCCGCACGTGTTAACATTAAAAACTGGGGTGCCTATCATTCTTCTCCGAAACATCAATCCACCACGACTTTGCAACGGTACCAGGTTTTCAGTGAAAAAGATGATGAACAATATCATCGAAGCTACAATTTTAAAAGGAAAATTTAAAGGAGAAATTGTTCTGTTAACACGCATCCCAATGTTTCCGACAGATATGGCATTCGAGTTCAAACTTTTGCAGTTTCCGGTGCGACTCGCATTTGCAATGACCATCGACAAGGCACAGGGACAAGTGTGTGGACTAAATGAAGAAAATCCATGCTTCTCGCATGGACAGCTGTATGTGGCCTGCTCACGCGTGTATCCAAAAGCACTTCAATAAACAGATTTTAAACACAAACACTTTCTCTCTTTGCGTGGCATTGCAACGCATGCTGGGTACTCGCTAGTATTTAATAAAATGATCAGCCAGCATTGAAACACTGTCACAAATATGAAATGATTTCACGGAATTTTCTAAAGTTGCCTCATAAAATTTCTTTTAAATTCGCGGGAAAGACGAATACTTAGTTATTGCCAACGGATTATAAATCAGTAAGTAAAAATTAAGGAATGTTTTCTTTGCCTTATTTTGTATTACTATGTAATACGCGTGTCATAAAGGTGTCAGTAATACAGCAGTAATTAAAATTCATATGACAGAAACTGTTAAGAAAGCTCATTATGACATACATCTAGTTCAGAGGTGAGAGCGAGAAAAACCTACAGTATTCACAAAATAATCAAAACTCTTAGCTGTGTAATAACAAACCACGATCTTCAATCACTGCCAAACTTGTTTCATTCATCAAAAGATTACGTGGGTAAATTCGAGGTCAATATAATTTTCTTGAATTGAATTTATGATATGAAAAAAAAACTGATAATTTAAACGATGAATTAATATAAAGAATTATATTAACGAGTTAACATTGTTCAAACAACCTTTTTTGTACATAAATTGACACATATTTTATAAATAACATGTATAGAATGCGAGTAACGGGGTGAAATCCATTTTAATTAATGTTTCTCGTTACTTCATATTAGGTCTACATTTGCCCCTCTATTACTATATCTAGCACCTCAACTATATAAAGATTTGCTAACCCGTAGGCTTTCTACACTTTTAATAATAACTACAAGAATGAATTTTTCGTAACTGGATAGGTACAGGACAATCAATTAAAGCAGACATTTTTGAGCAAATATGACATTGGCTAATAATGTTCCCAATTTTAAAGTTTAACTTCAAAGACAATAATTACAGTTTCTCCCTAGACATAATTTTATAACTACAGGTTTTGAAGTGACTGGAGTGAAGTCTGTTTACAAACAATTCATTCAGTAACTATTCCTACTTAAATATAATTTATATTATTCTCTAATAAATTAATGTTTCAGGTCCAATTTTAACGCGCACATAGATGTAATAAATCACTTTAAGCCTTGAGCTGTATACGGAAACACGTATAATTTTCTCGTGTCGAGATTAGAGCAGTGCATTTTTCTGCGATTTTTTTGGAATTCTGTATATTTTCATTGAAATTCATATATTCGTCTACGAAAACATATCAAGTTCCTGAAACAAGTTAAGGAAAACATTTCTAAATAATTTTTTTGCATTTTGCTAAGTTTTATACTGCCTGGAAATACGAAAATTTCATTGACGAGTGTTAATTTAATATTTTATTGGAGAAAGATACTTTTAATACAAAAGTTCCATAATTGTAAATCCTCATATTTATTATTATTTATTCAGTGAGATTCAATTTTTTATGAGAAGAGCACACATCCGAAAACATAACAATAAAGACAGAGTTCTTTTTCCAGAAAGAAAGCTAAGCATTGATTATGAAAATGGTAAGACAAGAACAAATAAAATAACATTTCAGATGCTTAAGAAACAATAAAGAAAGGCATGTGCTGTGTAATAACATAGGAATAAAAAGCGTAAAAGAGCTAACTGCAGCTCTTAATTCAAAAGTGTCATAATAAGACGAAATCTGTGGCTCAATAAAATAACATTCATCACTTACACCAACGAAAGAATATCACGAGAGAAAACTTCTGTGATAAAAAAAAAGCTTTAAATCTATAGAGGTCTTTTGTAAAATGTAATTTAAAGTATTCTATTAATACAAATTTACTTACGCCAGTAATGAAGTTTTACACTAAAGTTGCTGATAAAAATGAAGTGAAGTTGATTATATCTTGAGTACTACGGGAGTACGATAAAATAATGACACTATGTGGGGAGGTTCTTAACACAATTTAAAATATTTATACACGGAAGTTCTAATGCAAATACTAGTGCAATAACATGAGCTCACAAATTGGTAAATTACCATATATTGTGTTCGAAATGATTAACACTATACTAATCACATTAAACCGTAACTAATCTAAGAACAACATAAAGAACATGAACAAACTAAATGTTCCTACATTTATTACAGACAATAATGAAAGTTAAGAGAAAATAAATACACATAAATGACTATTCTAGAAAGCTAACTATACATAGCTACAGAAAAGAATCAATGTAGTTACTAAATTGCATACCTCTGTACTTCGCATATGGCATGGCTACAAAGAAAAGTAATTTGTGATACCTGCTAGCAATAGACAGGGTTCTAATGAAGACATTAAATGAATGCTTATATCTAATAAAATACTATTTTAAACTACGATATGTTGCATGCTAATACAGTGTTTATAATATAAAAACATTAAAAAATTACAAGATATTCCGCGGCGTATTGGTCGAAGCAAGAAATAAATTACTAAAAGTACTCCCTGCAGTCCAAACTGAGTATATATTAATTTCAGTGATTTTGTAAAAGTTCATTATAAACTGTGACACTGTAAAATGTACAAATATTCTTATATGCATTATGTAACATTCATAAAATATTACTTGAAAGAAATTGTTACGTTCAACTGAAAATAATGGCTAGACAGGTCATGAATTATTTATGAAATCAATTCTGCGCTTATATTTAAGATTGATTTGAAGGTTCAGTAAAAGAAGCCGTGAAGATAGTCATGAGAATGTGTGCAGATTTATCAGCTTGCGTGAGTAAATATGAAGTGATGTGTTCAGTGAAATACCAGAAATATAATAAATGGTCTCACGACAAATCTGTAAAAGCAATGCATGTAATATACATGTTTCAAATGCAAATAGATTACAGCTTATGAAATATATCATTTTTCTTTAAATTTATTAATTAGGTATTAATTTATTAATCAATACAAATATAAATATTTTGGGAAAATAATAGCATTATAAATAATTGTTTATAGAGTTTTGTAAAATTCATATTCGAGTTTTCATAAGGCATTTAAATAATGTTACAAAATCTGCATGGCTCAGTGAAGAGGAAATACTCTGCATAGAGAGATTCATATACTCTCACATTAAGAATTGTTTCACTGCAATAATCTTATTGTGAGTCGGTTTAGCAGGTTTACCGGCGTGTCCCGTTGGGCACGTTCCAGTTACGTATTTATGTTAATCTATATCCTCCTTTAGTTCTTTTTAAATTATCCTTTGCTATGTTTTACAACATCTTTGACTTGGTATGTCAAGATTACCGATTTCCGCCACTATACATCAAAATAAAAAAGTGTTCTGTCGAAATCGTCCAAAGAAATATTTAGGCAAGTTAGTGAAATGAATATTAAAAATCTAATCATACATGACACAGCCTAGCGTGAACAAGGAATAATGCCATCTAATATTAAAATAATTTTTAACTAGCAGCAAAATATATTAATTATTGCTACACACTGGATTCCAAACTTACCTTTAGTATACGTTTTGATTTGGGCTAATATATGGTGCTTGGTTTATTTTTATCTTCTTTCTAAACTAACTAATACCATGACTTGGATAATACGGTGTCAGGAATTAGATTGTGGAAGTGTAGAGTACAAAGCAGGTATATGACCACGAGTTAAGATCATGTTATACTGAGCGATATTTAACTTGACGGCAACCGTAGGAAGATGTCAAATCAAAAAATTACAAAATATTTTTAAAAAACATGAAAACACAAGGAAAACATTAAAACTAAAAATATCGCAAATCAATTTATGAAATCTAGTAAAAAGTTTCTAGCAGCCCCTCATCCAAATAAGCTAGCAGCCATATTGAATTGTATCATTATAGTTAACATTTTATAAAAATCTCTCATTGAAATCAAGTTTATCTTAAAAATCAATTTACCACCTACATTCAATTGGTCATGGGTTCCATCCTCACCCAACCTCGCACAAAATGGCCGAGCATTTTATTTTGGCAATACGTCATGATGGAAAAGATACATCCACAAATTAATAATCGGATTTATGTAAGTAGTTGTGAAATGAAAGAGCTAGTGCAAGTGGCGCCTGGTGCAGGAGCTTCGGAGCCAGGCGGCCATCTCGGATTACGTCGCGAGGAACTTCCTGCTCTATTATTCCTGTTGGTCGGTGGCCATATTGTCAGCCAGTATGTATTCGTCCATATTGTCAGTGAGTACCTCGGCGGCCATCTTATCAGCTAACATGTAGTCGGTTATATTTGTCAGCCAGTAAAATGTCTCTTCCTGCTCTTGCATTCGTCTCCGATGGCGTCCATCTTGTTTTCACATCCCGTTCTCGCAATCCACCATCGAGGGTTTCCTCGGAATCCTCACAAGTTTTCTTTCTTTTACAGTCCACTTTCCCCCCCCCCTCTCTCTCTTCCTCTATTGTTTCGTTCTCTCTTCCTATCGTTCTCTCTCTCTTCCTGCGTTCTATTTCATTCTTGGAGGGGTTTTCTCATATTCCCTCCATCGTCCTCGTCGTTTGTTTTCTGCTGGTGTCGGCCATCTTGTTTGAAATACATCTTGTTCCATGTCATCTGCTGGAAGCCGCCATATTGTTTTGCAGTAGTTTCCTAGGTGTGGCCATCTTGTTTGCAGAACATCTTCGATTCCCACATCGGCTGCTAGAGTGTGTGCTTGCACCAATCTTCAAGTCTCGCACTCACCACCAGAGTGAAGTTCCACTGGTGGCAGCTAGGAGTGCTGGCGGCCATCTTGTGTTCACTCATCGACCACCAGGAGCGCTGGTAATTTATTTTAAATGTGAACTCAAAAATGCTGGAGTTGTGCAGTTTTGTTCCGACCCTTGGGTCGCCAGTATGGTGCGCTAACCACAAGACTACCTCCGCATGTAGACCGATAGTAGTTGAAATAATGCATACACGAAAGGAATGTTCTCATCGGACTAACTTGTAATCGTGAAAATAAACTATTCATCTAGCACCTCTCTCGTATGTCGTCGTCTGCTGGAGGCATCCATCGTGATCTACTTATAAGCATAGTTGGCTGCGGGATTGAGGACCGGAGGACAGCCGGACCACCATCTTGGGTGATGCCACAGGCAGGAAATTGCCTATATGTTTACTTATAAGAATAGTTAGTAGCAATTCCCCAACTTTTTAAGATATTGTTGCCAAATTTATAACATAGGCATCACCCCAGACGACAAGAAGGGTCCTGGGATTAGGCATGCCATATGTATACGTATAAGCATAACTGGCTGTAATTTCCGAACCATTTAAGATATAGTTGCCAAATTCATAACATAGTCATCTGAGATGGTCGTGTGTCAAGTATGTCGTATGTTTTATTATAATCATAGTTGGCTGTAACTTCTGAAGCATTTAAAATATAGATACCAAATTAATAACATTGGTATCACCTGAGATGGGTCGTAGGGTCAAGTATGTCACATGTCTACTTATAAGCATAGATAGCTGTAACTTCCGAACCATTTAAGATATAGTTGTAAAATTTATATCATAGTTATCACACCAGACAGGAAGGGATGCAGGACTAAGTATGTTATATGTCTACTTATAGGCATAATTAGCTGTAACTTCCAAACCATTAAACATATAGACACCAAATTCATAATAGTAATCACCCAACGATGCGAGAAGGGACATAGAGTTAGGTATGTCATGTTTCTATGTATAAGCATAGTTAGCTGTAATTATGAACTGTTTAAGATATAGTTGTCAAATTCATAACATATGGATCGTCCTCATTAACAAAAAGAGGTGAAAGGCCAAGTATGTCCTATCTCTACTTATAAGCATAGTTGGTTGTAATTCCCGAACTGTTTAAGATATAGCTACCGAATTCATAATGTAGACATAACCCCTATTAACGAAAATTTTCTTGGTGCAATGTACATCCTAAGCGCACTTATAAGCATAGTTGGATGTAATATATGAACCATTTAAGATACAGTTGACAAATTCATATCATAGACATCATCTACAATGAGACTAATCACAAGGTCAAGTTTGTCCTAAGTGCACTTATAAGCATAGTAAGCTGTTATTTCCGAATCGTTTAGTATATACACTCAGAATTCATAACATAGGCATCAGCTCAAACTTGAAAAGGGTCGTGGAGGACAAGAATGGTTTAAGTACACTTCTAAGCATAACTAGCTATAATTTCTGAACTGTTGAAGATATATAAATTGACCAATAAATATGTAAGTACAACACAAACAACAATTAACACTCCATGTATATTGCATGAGCATCGAGTGCTGTACATTATATCAGGTGAAAAAATTGCAATTGTGAAGTGTGGAAAAGATAAGCTCATCACTACTATACACTGATGCAACACATATATAATAAACATAATGTAAAGGAAACCAGTTATATGCACTTACCATCCATCACATAAATCGAGCATTGTACAATGTGTAAGATGGTGATAAGCAAGACCAGGAAACCCCTGACTACTACAATAGAATAGCAAACGACTTCCTTACGAACTGCATAAAACAAAACCGATAAATTCAGAGTACAACTAACACTAGCAGCAGAACATGTCCGACCCAGATGTCATTGCACGACCAATTAACATCGTTCGATACTCTGTAAGGCAGCCCAAGCAGACGACTAACAGCACAGGCACCATTCACACATAACCAAGACGAAGGTATGGCCAGCCGAATCATGCGTGCACTTTTCCATTATGGGGGGAATTAACTTATACAGTATAGGATAACAGTTTATTCCATTGTAAATACACAACATTTATAGTGATAGAACTAATTACAAGCACGTACATACAGTCAAACCATTAGTATCACAAAAAGATGCTGCTGCGTGCTGATGTGAACAGTTATGAAAGCGTAATGATTATTGCCATTTAAGAACCTGCAATATTGCACAAGCATCGAGTGTTATGTTAGGCAAAAAAAAGTTTTATTGTGAAGTGTGGGAAAGATCAGGACAACACTGCTACACACACTGAAACAAATGGATATAAAATAATTATATGCACATACCAGCCATTGCAATCACTTATTACACATGTGCCAGGTGCAGCACAGTATGTTAAAAGATGCTAGACGAAGTCCAGACCATCCTGGTCAGTACAACAGAATAGCCAACACCTTCCACACGAATCGAGTGAAATGGAACCATCTTATTCAGCCATCACCAGCAGCACAATGCACACATCCTATCCAGCACTGAAAGATCGAGTAATCTGTAAGACATCACTATAAACGAAAATTGAAAATAGTACATGTACTTATTTTGTATATGTATCATTTAAACCATTAGCTTCGTAAGAGAGATGTCGTTGCTACACACTGAGACAAACAGATGTATAAGAAAATCATAAGAATAAATAGTTATAAGCATTTAACAACCTACACAAGCATCGAACATCATACAGAACGTTAGTCTAAATAAAAATACTTTCACAGGTCTACCAGGAGGGGTCAGCTGGGAGGGGTCAGCTGGGTGGGGTCAGCTGCAAGGGGTCAGCACTGTGTATGACCTCCAGGATACTAGCATATGTAGTGCAACAACAATTTGGTATAGAAGTGATAATGTAAAGACATCCTTTGCTTGACTTGAGATGGAATACAGTGTCGGACTGACACTCAGGAATTGACACAATGAACACAGGGCAAGTTGCCTGCTTGCAGTGCTGTCCCACTGGGTAAAGGATTAGTTACATTGACAGGTACAATACTTAAGTCTCACCAGTATAATGAGTGTTTATATGTATATAGCCCAAAGGCTAGACCTGGTTTACATACTAGTGCTGTTACTGTGGGAAGAACTTCAGTTTTTCATCAAATTAAAATGGAACAAGCTGATACATAGCCTGTTGTAAAGCATGTCTCTATGGTTGTACCTTCCTCTTCGGATGGAAAACAGTGCTGCTCCTGTGGGAAGATTTTCAGCAACAGCTGTCATGCTCGTCGTCATGAGAAAAGCAAATGTGTACAAGGGCAGAACTCTAGAATACTAACATGCGATATGTGTGGTATGACATTTGGTAGAAGCTGGGCCTGCATCATATTCCGGACCAGTGTGCGAAGAAGGAAATACGAGTATTGCAGACATTTACTATGAACCATATAGATCGCCAGAAGTTGCGAACAACCCTGCACCTCTAACATGTAAAGTGAAAAATGAAGATGGTGTCCAGGATGATGAGAACAAAAATTTACCTCCAAGACTACTGCTGCTGGTGATGGTGTGAAGTATTCTACTGATGGAGTGGCGACATCTGCAAAGCAAAAGCACAAACGCATTTGCTGAAACATACTTGACGTTTCAACAGAAGAAACATGGGTTCGAACCTAGTACACTGATACAGAGGTACTTCACTACTGATGATGATGATGAAGTGTCAACATCTACAAAGCAAAAGCACAAACGTGTTGCTGAAACCTACTTGAAGTTGGGACAGAAGAACCATGGATTACAACCTAGTACTCCGGTCCAGATTTCTTGCAACCTATCCACCATGGAAAATGAACATAGATGCAGACGACATATATCGTGAACCTTCTGCGAAAAGTTTCAGCTTATTTATTGAAGACCCCAATGGCCTGTTTGATAGACTGCGACTGTTGGTTTCACTACAGAGAAGTGCATATATTTCTGTCGGCGAAGAAATAAATGTCGTTATTGATAAACTTAGAGCTTGAGGCTATATTAAATGACATATGCATGTGTGTGAATTTGCATATAAATAAATAAACAATAATTCCTTATATTTATTTTTTCTACAATCCTATCATCTAAGAAATGTACCTTCTGCCATGCATATGTTTAGCAAGTAACAAATAACTAGCTATAATAATTCCACTCACTTCCCCGATGACCGACATACATTTTCTTGCTGACTATTAAGACTATCATTGTAGGCGAACATGCAATAACTACTTTAATGTTTGCATGATTTAAGGAGCCAATCTTCAGAGACCTTTGCTGTTGACAATTCAGTTAGTGTTACAGATGGATAATTTAATATTAAGAATCGCATATCCAGTAATTGTGAAATAACATTTCGTCAAAATACTGTGTTCGTGTTGTCTATCTCGGTTTGTCACGCTGTGACCTGCTTGTTACCTACTTATATATAAATGCATGGCAGGCTGCAAGTATTTGGGATTAACATACATTGAGTAGTACCACGCACAAAAATATTTTGTTGGATAGTTCATTGTGATCGGTACATGATGTGCTCGATACTTAAATATACAGAAGTTTTTAATTATGTACCATGTTGTATTTTTACCTGTGAAATGATTGGACTCTCTAGGAGAATTGAACCTACGAACCTTATTCGCAAGGATGGTGCACTGTCTCCAAACATCTATCAGGGTATACCAGTTAATTCCTATAAATTACAATAGAATGTGCATGATTTTCAAGGGTGACATTATTACAGTACTTGTATATTTCAATAACATATGTAGAAAAACTATGTACTTTTGTCAAGGGCGATTTATGTGCAAGTGTGGAGTTGCTTTCTTGGTCGCTAATGTATACCATGTACAGATAGGCAGAACGAACATTCTGGTCTGTGCATTCAACGAGTTAGCATCGGTAGCTGTGCTCGTGGTCTCCAAGTCTTCTCAAACAGCTATGTCAGGTAAACCAATTCTCTTTGAGTCTTCCAAGCGTATAGTACATACGTAGTTGAAATAAGTGTGAAATTGCTGTGTGGGTAATTTGTGTGTGTATACTTTGCATATGTGCGATAAGCTTTAAATGTGGATTTCTGTTTATGACCTGTCGATATATATAGAATTAAACTATCTTCTTAGGTGAGGTAGAGCATAGGGGGGGTCTGAGTTCAAGACTTAAAACTATACAAAAATAAACTGTTAATTCTCTTTCTGACAAATTTCAGATATTTTTTCCCTTAGTGATGTGGAAATATTCTGAATGATGGACATGCAACTAATAGCAGCATAGGTTAAATTACAGGTGAAGTAATTTATACACTTTGCCCTTATTTACAGACGACATAATACTACTTGGTACATGCTCTTTCGTAGAACATTTCCGGCTTAGCATTCAAGCACTTTGTGTTCGAATCTATCACACTATAGTTAACACTTTGGTAGGTCTTTTAGGCGATGGGAAATAGTCAGTTACTATCTTCTTCGTGACATTTTTGGCAGTTGTGTTGTAAGCGAATGTCTTGTCGCTTCCCGATGAACTACAAACATTGGCTTTGTGCTTCTTGCAATGCATATACAATGTATCACTACAGGTAAACAGAGCATTACAGTGGTACATCCTATATGCTGAACTGAACATGTAATGACAACTTTCATGTCACTTTTACTAACAAATATTTCCGCATTAGTAACATTGTAGCGTCCCTTGCCGACGACGATGATATTGGTGTTGGTGTTATAGATGGTAAGTCATCGTCAGATGATTCCATCTTCATATTGTAGTAGAGTACACGATCGTTGTAGATGCGATCTGCTTTCCGCCATCGTCACCCACACCGACGAACTTAGTTTGTTTTACATAATGCTAATATTGTATACTGATCATACTGTATGATAGTTTGTGTTGCACTCGTTCGCTGTCTAACCGGTGAAGTTAACCTCTCAACTTGTCTACACTCGTTCATCTTTCCATGTTTGAGGTGTCTTGTATTTTTATTTTCCTGCTCGCTCTCATTCTTTCTTAAACCAGCTCCTGGGATGTGTCATGTCTGTAACGATATCACTACCTTGACCAGCCAAGAATCTCTTTGTCCTGTTGCAGATATGCAGGTAGGGACATATTTTTTGTGTCGTGCGAGAATAAATTCTTTAAGCATGTATGCATGCACAATATCTTTGTAGAGTGTTGTATGTGATTTCATCTTTCCGTATACCAATAAAATATTCTGACCGCTAGAATAGCATGTCGTCATTTTCACTATGCCCTCTCGGCTAGAGGTAAAGCAATATGGATCAATGTGTTTTGGTATGAAGTGCTTATAAAGACCTGAAAGTGAGTAGAGTGGACAGAAGCATTATTCACTACCATCACCACTTTATTCGAAGCAATATTTTAGAGCCATGCTAATATTTAAAGCTTAATGTATTTATAAAAATTGTTAGCTTGCACTGAATTCATCTCGCTAAGGGACACACATGTGTAATATGCGAATGGAATGGTTGGTATTTGCTTATAAGTGTTTGCAGCAGAGTTATCATTATTGTTTCCGCACTTCGCCTATGTACAGCGCACGATGCTCCCGCAATATGCATTTTATGGTAAATGCATATAATTGTGTTGCTTTTCAAATCTATTTGCCACGGCACATAGCAATGTCGACACACTTGAATGACTAATAGTTTAAATACATGTTTCTTATGCTATAAATAATATAAATTCAAATAAGTACATGTACATATAATGTTTAAACGAAATTAATTGTTACCTTGTACTAAATTCCTTTCGTAAAGAAGTGCTTGTGTGACACGACTGGTCTGCCACCCTGGAGCCTGACACATCTCTCTCGCCTAGAGTTCTGTACCATCCCTTCGACTTGGCGAGAACTGCACGATGTTCGTGTAGCTAGCTGCCCACCTGAGCTAGTTGTTCGCACAACATCGGCCACGTCGGATGTGTTCTGCTGCCAGTGATGAGAGTGTTGACTGAATTTGATGGTTTCGTTTCGCTTAGTTTGTGCATAAGGCGTTGTTCTGACCAGGATAGCCTAAGTTTGTCTGGCATATTTTAACACATCGTCCAACACCCGACGCAGGTGTGTAATATGCGATTGTGCTTGTTGGTAAGTGTTGATAACTATTTTCCTTTATTTTGTTTTTTTATATCTGTTTGCACCTGTATGTAGCAGTGTTAACCTTATAACGCCTATGCTTCTCGGCTTCGTGAAAGTATTTTTATTTAGACCAACATACCGAAAGGTGTCCGATGCTTGTGTAGGTTGTTAAATGCTTATAACTATTTATTCTTATGATTTTCTTATACATCTGTTTGTCTCAGTGTGTAGCAACGACATCTCTCTTACGAAGCTAATGGTTTAAATGATACATATACAAAATAAGTACATGTACTATTTTCAATTTTCGTTTATAGTGATGTCTTACAGATTACTCGATCTTTCAGTGCTGGATAGGATGTGTGCATTGTGCTGCTGGTGATGGCTGAATAAGATGGTTCCATTTCACTCGATTCGTGTGGAAGGTGTTGGCTATTCTGTTGTACTGACCAGGATGGTCTGGACTTCGTCTAGCATCTTTTAACATATTGTGCTGCACCTGGCACATGTGTAATAAGTGATTGCAATGGCTGGTATGTGCATATAATTATTTTATATCCATTTGTATCAGTGTGTGTAGCAGTGTTGTCCTGATCATTCCCACACTTCACAATAAAACTTTTTTTTGCCTAACATAACACTCGATGCTTGTGCAATACCCAAGGTGTTAATTGGCTATAATCATTATGCTATCATGACTGATCACATAAGCATGCAGTAGAAACATCTGTTTGTGATACTAATGGTATGACTGTATGTATGTGCTTGTAGTTAGTTGTAGCACTATAAATGTCGAGTATAATGGAATAAACTGTTAACCTATACTGTATAAGTTAATTCCTCTCATAATGAAAAAGTGCATGTATAATTTGGCCCGTCTACCACCCTGGAGCTCTGATGTGTCTCTCGACTAGTGTTCTGTGCCATCGCTTCATCTTGGCGAGGTGTGAATGGTACCTGCACTTTCAGTCGTTCGCTTGGGCTGCCTTTCAGATTATCGAACGATGTTATTTGGTCGCGCAAATACATCTAGGCCGGACATGTTCTGCTGCTAGTGTCAGTTGTACTCTGAATTTATCGGTTTTGTTTTATGCAGTTCGTAAGGAAGTCGTTTGCTATTCTATTGTAGTAGTCAGGGGTTTCCTGGTCTTGCTTATCACCATCTTACACATTGTACTACACTCGATGTATGTGATGGATGGTAAGTGCTTATAACTGGATTCCTTTATGCTATATTTATTATATCTGTTTTGCATCAGTGTATGGTAGTGACGATCTTATAATTTCCGCACTTTATAATGGCAATTTTTTCACCTCATATAATGTACAGCATTCGATGCTCGTGCAATATACATGGAGTGTTAATTGTTGTTTGTGTTGTACTTACATATCTATCAGTCAATGTATACATCTTAAAATGTTCAGAAATTATATCTTACTATGCTTATAAGTGTGCTTAGGCCATACTTGGCCTCCACAGCCCATTTCGAAGTAGGAGCTGTGCATATGTAATGAATTTTGATTGTATATCTTAAACGAATCGGAAATAACAGCTTACTATGTTTATAAGTGCACTTAGGACATACTTGATATTGCGATCCTTCTCATTATAGTAGATTACGTCTATGTTATGAATTTGGCAACTTTATCTTAAAAAGTTCGGAAATTTCAACTAACTATGCTTATATATATACATATAGGTAATTTCACACCTTTGGCATTATCCAAGTAGGAGGCCGGGATTTCTTCCAGTCCTAAATCTCACAGCCAGCTATGCTTATAAGTAGACCAAGATGGATGCCTCCAGCAGACGACGACAAACAAGATGGGTGCCAGACAAATAGTTTGTTCACAATTACAATTCTGTCCGACGAGCTTATGCTCTCGTATCTGCCTTATTTCAACTACTACCGGTCTATGTGCGATGGTAGACTTGTGGTTAGCACACCGTATTGGCGACCCAAGGATCGCCGGAAAGAAACTGCGTGACTCCAGCATTTTTGAAATTCACACATAAAATAAATTACAATCGCTCCTTGTGGTCGATGAGTGAACACAAGATGGCCACCAGCGCTCCTAGCTGCCACCAGTGGAACTTCACTCTGGTGGTGAGTGGGAGAATTAAAGATGGGTGCAAGAACACACTCTAGCAGCCGATGTGGGAATCAAAGATGTTCTGCAAACATGATGGCCGCACCCAGCAGACGACTGCAAAATAATATGGCGGCCCTCAGCAGACGACATAGAACAAGATGGATGTCAAACATTATGGCCGACACCAGCATACAACAAACGAGATGGCCGATGAGGACGATGGAGGGAATATGAGAAAACCCCTCCAAGAATGAGAGAGAACGAAGGAAGGGAGAGAATAAGAGGAAGAGAGTAATAGAGAGAACGAGAAGAAAAGAGAGAGGAAAAAAGTGGAATGTAAAAGAAAGAAAACTTGGGAGGATCCCGAGGAAACCCTCATTGATGGAATGCAAGAATGAGAGTGAAAACCATGACAGATGCCATCGGAGACGAATGCAAGAGCAGGAAGATACATTGTACTGGCTATCAATATGGCCGACTACATAGTAGCTGACAAGATGGCAGTCAATGTACTGACTGCCAAGATGGCGACTGCATACTGGCTTACAAGATGGCCGACACCCAACAGGAATGATAGAGCAGGAAGTTCCGCACTATGTTATCCAAGATGGTCACCTGGCTCCATAGCTCCAGCGTCCGGCGCCACTTGCGCCAGCTCTCTCATTTCACAACTACTTACGTAACAACACACTTTCCCATCATTTACTTCCTACCCACTCCAGCCCTTATTCTAACAACCATATTCGAATCCTCGTACCTCTATCATATCAAGGTTCAATCCTGTTAATTATATTAATATATGTTTGTGTTTTTTGTCCCACCTATTCATAACATCCTGTTTTCAACTCACTCGCTGTGTTTTGACCAATTTCTTAGAACGTCATACACCAATTCTTTTATGGCCTTCATATCACTTCTTCGGTAATCAGCTCACCAGACGTATGTAACATCTTTCATCATTACAGCATATGGCAGTATATGATTACAGGAAAGGGAATTTTATCTGTTGTGCACATGTTTGCAAGTCTCTCAACTCAGGATTCAGGTTAAATAAATTTGAAATATTTAAGTTCCTTCTAAAATAGGATGGAAAACGATAAAATTATCTGATTCTACAACATATTTATTTAAAAATTATGTATTTCCAAAATTATATTTTTTATTTATTCGTGAAATAATACAGAGTAAGACAGATTCATATAAAATTCTCTATTCTCTTGGATAATGTTTGTAATTCACAGCTGGATTAGTGTTATAGTGTTAACAAGGCGATTATAATTTATATTTAAATGGCAATATGGCCAGTAGCTAGCATAAATCGTAGTCAATAAACAATATATATGATGCAGGAGACAAACACAAATGAAAATTCATACAACACTTAGACTCATTCATAAACTAATGCGATATGAGTGCCTTCTCATGCAGTTCGCAATCTTCATAGAGGAAGATCTCTACAAGACACCAGACAGTAACTCTGTTGATGCTCATCTTGCAGTTTTAGAATAAATTTATTCGTCATGCTTAACACACTCTCCACACGTTTACTGTCATTTTTGTGTGTGGATCCATTAAACATTGCTGGTAATAACAAATGTCTGGGAATGATTTAGCAATTTTTCTGATAGCCTTACTCAGCAAAGTTGATATCATAAACAACACAAACACTTAGGCCACAATGACCCCATGCATTAAAACTGTGTTACAGGTAATACAGAACATACAATGCATTTGAGCACACTGCTCGAAACATTTCCCTATAGAACAGAAAATACATACTAGCCAAAAAGACCACCAAGGTCATATGCACGAAACCAACCACACTGTGACACGATTATAGCAAACTTATTCAATATACTAGCCGTAATGACTATACAGTAGCTACCACCAACATCGACACTAACGTCCGTCCTGGGTCTGTTTGTTGTCCCGGTTCAAAGTGTCTGTTCAAAATGTCCACCACCATCGGCCACATAGGCGGTGCAGCGAGGAAGTATATATGCAAAGGTTTCCTTCATAATGAGCTCATCCCTTGTGCCAAGTGCTATGGCTTACACCATCGATTTGATGTGGCCCTACAGATAGAAGTCAGATGATGTGATGTCAGGTGAGCATGGAGGTCATGCTATGGAGACTGCCTTATCTATCCACCGGTTCGGGAAATGCATATCGAGGTGCCGGCGAACCACAATGACGAAATGAGACGGAGTCCTGTCTTGCTGAAACCTCATTGCCTTACGAGAATCTAAAGTAACCTCCTCCAAGTATTCTGGTAACACGTCCTGCAGTAACAGTAGATACTTAGCACTCCGAGACTGCGACCGTGCGATACTGAGCGGTGTTATCAGGCACACAGACCTGTGCACAGGCTGGTTACAATGCCATGTATGCAAGATTGCATACCCGCCTCTGCACATTGCCACTGCCATTAGCAGGTTAACTGTATACAATAGATTATTGGTTCCTTGGTAGAATATTCTCAATTTGTACCTAGCTACCCCACTCTGATGTTTATTATCATTTGCTCGTGAATATCCAGTAGAACCCATTCCGGCCACAGAGACAATAGCGACCATTCCATTCACACAAACAACACAGCCAATGCCGACTTAATACATCACTCCGAACTCACAGATTAAAAAGACCACATGGTCTACACAGACCATACGGTCCATACCAATCTTACAGGTCATACAGATCACACTGACTGTAAGTGAGAGTATTGAATATACCACATCCATAATAACGATACCGACCATGCAGACCATAACATATATGCGAACTTCACAAACCAGAACTACACACACCACCAAACAACCAAAAGTAACCATACCAATCATGAAAGATATACTGACCACACCATGCATACCGAACACACTATCCGTATAGTCCATACCATCTACAATCTCACAGACCGAAACGAACATAAAGGGAACACCGACTACAGACCACACGCATATACAAAACCGATGATACCATCTGTACATTTCATACCTTTCACAGAGATCACTCACATGCCAGAATAACAATAATGGCCACTCCCCTACTACATCGCCCATAACATCCATACATACCACATCACTCTATACAGGAAACAAAACAAAACAGAACAGAGACAGGCATCAGACGTACCAAATTTATATAAAGCCAATCAGAAACCACTCCAACTTAACTTTAATCCATCTAGTCTATTTAATTTTCAACCAGCTTCACAGCAGAGTGTTTGCAGTGAAGCCCTGCTTCAAGTCTGACACACGTGTCAATCAGGAAACTCAAGCAATTTTATGTGAGTACTCCTGTCCTGCCAAAGACTGTCCTGCCTGAACGATTTATTTTTTGTCCCGCCAACTGGTGAATTGTGTGATGCTTACAATTTCCTGGAGTATGATTAAATGCTGCTATTATGGGGTTGGTGTGTTTACAGAACCACGTGACCTAAATGAACTTGGTTAGCAAGTCTGCTTGGTTATTTGCCGCGTCCATATTTGGTAGCACAGATTAATAAACTGTTATTGTTTGAAGAGGGGTTACTATTTGAAGAGGATATGTTATTGCGCCAGAAAAAGGTATCATATTTCTTCGCCACCCCCCCCCCCCCCCTCCTTCAGGGGTTTTCCAAACATCTGGACGCTTCCAAGCGCTGAGCTGTACTGAAGATTGGCGGGTGGCGCTCTTGGCGCGGCCGAGCGCTGTCTGGTGGCTACTACTGGCAACGAGTTCAGCCTCGCACACTCTGGCACCTTCCATACGCCTCTCAGCCTATTCCCGCCGCCTCCTTTCCCTTTCCTAGCCACTTTTTCTCGTATAAATGTTCGTCCCCAGCCCGAGCGAGTGTGCAGTGCTCCTCTTCGATTTGCGCGGCCTGCCAACGATAGATCATGTATACACCAATTCGTACTTCGGGGCGTCAGCATGCTAGACGCGTTTTCGCGTAATATGAGTACTCAAGTAAAGTGTTGGAATGAAAGTAGTAGTTGTTATGCCGGCGGTAGAGTTTCCATTTTAGTAGTTTTTTTTTTTTTTTTTAGCGATTTTTGTGTATATGGATTTTTTGTAGGGAAGTGTTTCTTCACTGTTTTGCTTGTGTGAATTTCCAATATGGTATTTTATGGGAATGTTTGTAAGAGGTGGATTCTTACCTTTTTTCGGCATGCTGTAGGAATGGTCTCCTGGACTAAGATTTGCCAAAATAATTTTAATACCAAGGAGTTTGGTGGATATTTTATGGTGAGCCTTTATGCTCATGGTTAAGTGTAATGAGGGTTTTTGCTCCTTCCCAATGGTATTCTTGAAATTAGTATTCCATGTTGTACTTTTTAGTGAATGATCAGCCGTACTTTACTTTTAAAGTTTTAATGGTGCTTGATTTGCTCAGGGAGTCATTTTACTTTTTTAATGGGATTTAACAAGTGTTTATTCAGGTTGGGTGATTTCTCAGGATATATTAATATGGTCGTTTTTATGGTTGTCCCAGTGCATGTGTATTCTCTCCTTCCCCTAGTTCACCGATTGGTATCAAGCAACATACATTTACAGATTCAATTCATACTTTTCAAATCAAGTTACAAAGTTGTTGTTCTGGGCGATAATATATAGATGGGCTTCGATATATTTGTATTGATTTTGGAATTTTTGTGTCCATGCTTTCTTGATTTTTTTTAATGGTGTGCATCCTTCTCCTTGCATTCCTATAGTCCTGCTACGCCCTAAAAGGGCGTAACAGCAGCACTGCATCATGAAGACTATCAGGCAATCAGAGAGGTAGGATGCAAATAAAACTTGGTTCAACCCTTTACTTTTAATCTCAAAAATGCTGATAATAGACGAACAACATCCATTTTACTCACTCTGTATATCTCTCTTTCTTAATGTACTTAACGACTGCAAATATTCCATTCAAAAGAGAATAACCCCCAGCTGTCTGCATGAAGAAAAAGTCTAAATATATAGAAAAGTTTTTTTTTTTTAATTCATCATTAAATGCAAATAAGATCCTGTTGCCTTCGTTATTAAGAAACAATTACCACCTTTAGTGACGTAATACACATAATATGTGGCTTACGTCCGGCAGTCAATTTCTCGGCCTCATCCACCTGCCAGCACCACAGGTGACTCATGAACTCCAACGGAAGGAGACCAATATCATACGATAAGCGGGTGCAGAGAGCGAAAATGGCGCATGGTTGACTACACCTCTTATTAACAGCTCACACGTGATGGCGAATAACACCTTTGAGTGGGGGGGGAGGGGGTTGTCTTACTTTTTGAGAAAAATCCTGATGCTTTAATTTTTAAATATTTCATTTTCAAATTAATAGTCTGCTGGAATTGAGAAATCTGGAATTTTCTACTGCCACGGGTTCTTCTATTGTATTTGTGTTTAATTTTCTTCTGTAATATGTTCAAATTTTTGAATTAATTGTAAGCATGCATTCTTATTCACGTCATTATCTAACCCATGTTACATATATTTAAAAGTTTTAATAAGTAAGTTAAAGTATTTGATTTTTTTCTGGATGGCGTTTTTTATTCATTTATTTGAAAAATTAAACGTAGATTTCTTATTTAATGAGTTATTGCAAATATTTGAAGATATGGAAGGCAGTCATTTTCCAGAAGAAACCAAACAGTAATATATAAAAATATATAATTATATAATTGGAGTAAATATTCCCATATATGGTAAAATTAAATTTCTTAAAAATGTGTGTGTATACGAAGAGTTAAATTTAAAATAAAATATATCTATCTTAATATTTTTCAAAATATGAAAAAAAAATGTGTATTCAACTTCTTCATTTTAGTTTTTACGAGCTGAAATTTCCAAATATTGAATTATAAAAGAAACTCTTGATAATACATTGATTACATCGACTATGATCGTCAGGTTAATAAATCATTTAGAAATATCGACATATCTCTTACTATACTTTATAGGTAAATTATGAATTCAATATTTGACACGCAAGGACACTCTGATATGTAATTCGCAGGGACACATTTATCCTATTTTATCTAGTGCATCATATTATATTCCCAAAATATTACGTTATTACACTCTACGAACACTTTTACAGTGGGCTCGCCTAACTGATTTACTAGAAAATCCTAATTGTATTATTATAACACTAAAATGTGCATAATAGTGACAATTTTGATTACTATAAACAATAATTTTAATTAAAAATTATTTTTCTTGAAAAATAAGTCAAATATTAAAATATGTTTTGGTTATTTTATGCTGAATTGTATGTGTTCAAAAACTGAATGTGGAAAATCTTCTTATTTTTATTATTGGGTAGGCCAAGCAATATTTTTATTGATTTATTTAAGAGCTTGAATATTTTCATTTTCAAACACTATTATTTATTAAATAGTCACATGAAAATGGCCGGATTTTAATAGGTTATGACTATTTTTAAAATATATGAATTCCAATACACAATGTAAAACACGTGTGAGCTAACATAACTAACATTCATTAGAAATTTTAGAAAAATAAATTCCGTTCGCGCGACATGTCACTGTAAACTTTATTAACATTCCAATTTAAACTCCCTTATCTGTTTGTTGAGCTACTCCGCCTTCTCCAAATCTGAAAAAAAAAATCAAACGAGCAAGGTGAAGCAGTCTTACCACTCTGGACTCATATTGGAGAGAACCCTTATTCGTTTCTGGTCCGGCCATCCTAATTTCGGCTTTTCACTTTTTTTCTGAAATCCCTCAGGCGTATGCTGGTATGGTTTTAAACTACAGGCCATGTTCACTTTCTTCCCTAGTTGTAACTATCTTGAGTGACTGGTCCCAACTCTAATGGCCCTTCTGTTGACAAAACTAGGATACAGCTTCCATCCATATGCACAGGAACATATTTAGTCCATGGCGTGTATATTATAGGGAATGCATGTACACTGAGACACCCCGCAAACACTCACAAATACTGGATTTTAATTTTCAAAATTTATCGAGTAAGAAATTTTTAAAGTGTCATAAGTGATTATTAAATGTATGTTACAGACTGTGTGTATATGTGTTCGTTTGCGCGCGCGCGCGTGTGTGTGTGTGTGTGTATATATATATATATATATATATATATATATATACATATATATATAACGTGTTAAGGAAACATGTATAGAAACCCGGGCACATGAATCGTGGCCAGAAAAGAGGAAGAATGATCTAGGGCACCCATGGTCCATCTCAAATAATAAGGGCTGTAGAAACCCCTAAAGGTGGAGGGCGACAAGCATATTGAGTGAGATGTTATGTAAAGTACTAACATTAGAGGAACACAAATCGTTAAACAGATTAATAAAACCAAGATCGTAGGTAAATTGAAGGTATGGTACGTCGTACACACCCCCATCATGTAAATAATAGGGATTGGAACAATTTGATTGCTTGCAACATTTACACCGTGAGGTTAAATTGATTATGTATACCATCGGATGAAGCAGGACGTCGTAATCAGCAAATAAGGCCTGCTAGCTTCAACTCTCTAGGACCCACAGTTTCCTGTTAAATTGCAAACGAAGTGTACAATGGTAGCAAGGCCATGGCCTGGTGGGTAGGCAACATGTCCTGCACCCGGTGGTAAACACATATTAGTGCTATGATGCACGATGTTACATGTCACAGCCAGTTCCTCTTCCCTCCTCCTAAGCAGTGTAGTTTACCTCACTGTCTGCAAAAGCAGCCTGTTAATTGAAGCTTATCACTGCTTCGATGCACTAGGTACTGCAGATGTGAACAT
Source organism: Dryococelus australis (assembly GCA_029891345.1). Classification (NCBI taxonomy): domain Eukaryota; kingdom Metazoa; phylum Arthropoda; class Insecta; order Phasmatodea; family Phasmatidae; genus Dryococelus; species Dryococelus australis. The sequence goes on along the minus strand of CM057009.1, from coordinate 81,991,643 downwards.
GGAAGAGTTAACAAATTTTGAAATGATTGACATAGTATTGGTGTATGGTGAAGTAAGAGGCAACGGCAGGGCAGCTGCGCGTGAGTACAGTCAAAGATACCCCGCACGATGTCAGTCGAACCACCAAACATTCGCACACCTTATACAGCGACTATGGGAAACAGGCACGTTTCAGTATCGATGTAGACCTGGTCAACCGAGAACCATTCGCACTCCGCAGTTTGAAGAGGCGGTATTAGAGAATGCAGCGGACAACACTTCAACGACCACCCACGCAATCGCGCAGAGAATGGATGCATCGGAATGCACTGTATGGCGTGTCCTCCATGAACAGCTGCTGCAACCATACAATATACATAGGGTCAAGCAATGGGGCAGCAGATTATGCAACTCGGCTAGACATTTGCCAGTGGTTCATGCAGCAGTGTGAAATTGATCCTGATTCCCTGGCGATTGTAATGTTTACGGACGAAGCCACATTTACAAAGGAAGACTTTTACAACAGTAACAATGTTCACATGTGGGACGACTCCAACCCATATGCAACTGTAATGAGAGGCTCACAGAACCACTTTGCCATCATCATTTGGGCCGGCATAGGGGGAGACAATGTTATTGGCCCATTATTGCTGCCGATCAGTGTCTCAGGATTTCACTATTATGATTTCCTGCAGTTACATTTGCGACAGTTAGGGGGGGGAGGGGTAGGGTTGAGTGACTCCGCATGAGACACTATTCGGGATTTATCTCTGTAGTAGCCTAGGAGGAAAGTCCTCAGCATGAGAGGTGGTGTTGCAGTACCGTGCTATAGTAGCCGAGCCAAATTACACTGCACACTACCCATTCAGGGTAGATGATGCGTCTTTTATAGCCTCTCGCCACTCAAGGCAACCCAAGGTTTCACGTGCCACCCCTTATACAGCAAATTGAGCTATGCTGCCTGTTCCCTATGGGTTGCCAGTTTACTCGCAACTGGCTAGGGATATCTGCTGTGATGGCTTAGGCCAATAAATTGGTACCTAGCCTCAACCACTTGGCGAGGTGTTGGACCATTTGGCATTGAGGCCGTTGGGGTCCAAGGCCTGGACTTCAATGTGTGTAGAAGTCCAAAGGCATGGAATGGACTGTGGTCGATGCAGTCCCCTCGGACTGAGTCTTTCCGAGTGGATGGATGAGGTGGCGACCGCCCAGAGGCGGTGGTGAAAACAGGAGAATGAAAAGAGCTTAGTGGTTGGAGGGCTGGTGGGCAACCGGCCTCTAACTGGGGTGTAAGGCTTATGCCTGGTAGGATTTGTCCTCAACCACAAGATTGGGAAGGGAATCTCCAAGCTCGCCTGTCTTTTGGTCCTGAGTGAGGTTAATACTCCTAAAATCAGAACAAGGGCTGCTTTTTCCAGTGTACCGCGACACCGGGGTACAACTCGCTGCTTCCCGGTGAGTTGGGCACCGGGAGTGTATGCCACTCTGGGATAGTTGTCATCGCCTCCTGTTCACGAGGGGGGTCCTGGTGGGAAAGTCGAGCGACCGGCCCTTCATTGGGTGTAAGGCTTATGCCCAGTGAGACATTCTCAACCACTCTGGTGGAAGGGAGTGTCTCTGCTCGCTAGACGTGCTACCGGCAGGACAATCGGTCATCGATAACCCATTAGTGCCATGAAAATTAAGTGGTAGCATGGGACGATCGGTTAGCACCACTGGAGTTTCTCTCGGGTAACCGATCATTGTGGTTGGACTCGTGCTGGTAGTGGTTAACTCTGTAAGCTGGAGGAGGTATGGAGATATTCCCACTCTTGTGGAAAGACCAGGCGGTGAGCGGTAAGCTTCTCAGGTTGTGCCCTGGAGAGGCACTAGGGGTATGGGTTTAACTCCGGCCAGACCACACGCTTGGTTTATGAGTGCGAGGGTCTCAGAACCTCTGTGCTAGAGGCGGCAGATAAATGCGTACGTGCCGGGTTTGGGCTTAGAATATGGCCAATGGTGGCATTAATTCTGGTCGCCTTGCAGTGAGAGGACGTGATTCCTCTTCCCAGCTTATGGGGAGGCTGAAGCGCAGCGAGGCCTTATGGTTAAGAGCGCTGCTACAAAATAGAAAATTGCAATGACCAAGATGTCTTACTGTATGTTTGTATGCCACAGTTACTGGAGGATATTCTGCTCGCCACCAGAGAACGGATGTGGCTGCAACGCGACATGCACCACCTATTTAACCAGGATTGCGCGTGGTCACCCAACACAGAATATCCCGCTCGCTGGATAGGACGGGGTGGGCCTCATGCTTGGCCACCATGATCCCCGGATCTTCTTCCAATAGACTTCTTGCTGTGGAGATTTCTTAAGGTGTGTGTGTACGAGGCACCTGTGGCATTGGAAGAAAACTTGTTAGCGAGGGTCATGGCTTCCTGCGATCCAGTGCGAGACACACAAGAAGTTTTTAACGTGTCTGCAAGTATCCAATACGCCGTGTATAAGACTCCATTGACACTGGAGGGGCACGTTTCGAACATTTGTTGTGAATCTTGTAACACAGACAGCATTGTACATCACACGTCACTGGACGCACCAAACGCGTGTTTATCACGGATACGATCGCTATTAGCCAGTGCAAACGATATACTATTATCTACGTTTCTACCCTGTGCAGCACAATCTGCCACGTACAGAGCTACACTTTGGTGTAGCACATTCCTTAATGCCAATCTGTCTGATGCGTGTTGGTTCCTGGCCATAAACATTCGGCGGGGAATCTCTGCTGTATCCTCCAGGTGCATGAAGAATTGCCTACTCTCCAGGCTATGGCATTGCTGCCACTGAACAGGTAGTTTGCGATTTAACTGGAAACGGTGGGTCCTAGAGAGTTACATCTAGGAGGCGGGAGGCTAATTTGCTAATTACGACGCCCTGCTTCATACGATGGTATCCATAATCAATTTAAACTCATGGTATAAATGTTGCATGCAGTCAAAGGGCATAAATTCGTATTATTAACATGATGTGGGAGTGTACGACGTACCGTATCTTATTTTTATCCATGATATTGGTTTCATTAATCCGTATAACAATTTGTGTTCCTCTAATGCAAGTACTTTGCATTATATCTCACATAATATTTGTGTCCCACCACTTTTAAGGGCTTCTACAGCCCTTAATAATTTAAATAGACAATGGGTAAGTTATATCAATATTCCTCTTTTCTGGTCACGAATAACGTGCCCGATTTTGTACACATGTTTCCAAAACACGTATATAGAAAAGGACAAACCTGCATCAGCTATAAGAACATACTCCAGAAACGGTGGTACAATACTTTTTAACACTATATTAGACATAGTATATAGTATGTACCTAACTTCACCACATATCCCCACTAACATCTCACATCAATAAAAAACAAGTGTAATCAAATTCGAACGAATGAAGTAAACTGCATATCGAACTATTTGATTTCACTTATTAGAATTAACACACTCGCTATTTTCTTGTAGGACAGTCGGTGACCCGAGAAGATAAGATCACAAGCTAAATCAAACAATATTTACTTATAAAATGCAATATCGTCCATTGTTAACAGGGAATTCGATCACAGATCATTGCAATTCGAAATAAACCATTTAGCGACTTTAATCACGGATGTCGCTAGAGTGCTTCAGAATATACGATTTGTAATGTTAAATAAACTTAATTTAATAAGCCGTAATGTTTTGGTAAACATTATAAAAATGGACAGAGAAACTGACCTTGATATTGAAATGTCATCAAATATTTTAATTCCTTCAACAGTCACGTAATTCATAAGTAGGATAGGTCAAAATATCTAAAAGTATAATGCATGATATATATGAACTAGATTAAGATAACATATTGGTATACACAACTCCTTCGCCTCCGCGTACCTTCCTCCGTACACAAGTGTGCTTAGAAGCATTACCTTTATATAAAAATCGGTACCCAGAGAAGTGAGCCATTACATGACCAATGATAATACTAACATAACTGACATTACTCTCGTCTCTGTGAGAATGAATGACTTGTGATCGATTGCGCGAATTTTCTGGTCATCACCTCCCTCGGCACGACTCAAGGTGCGAAGAACTTTCTGGACCATGTGATCTCAGTTATATAAGCCGTCTCGGGCATTTGTGTTGGCAGTATTGGACGGTCATTAGTGCTGGGGGCGTACGACAATATAAGACGATAGTTCATGGCGCAGTGACCAGAGAGTGTATTGTGTGTCCATCGGGACGATGAGCAAGAGCGCAATGACCATCGAGTGCAAAGAGAGCAGAGACTGGTATTGACCAGCTAAACGGTAAGAAAGTGTGGCTTGTTTCGTGTATGGCGGCAATTTGAATGGTGTATATGTATGACAGTGGAAATTTTGATAGTATATTTCTTGTTAATGAGTTAATATTAAGTGACTGTATAAATTATAAAGACAGTAGTAAAAAACATTTGGAAATTAATTTTTATTATTTTATTTTATTTAGATATCCATCCCTTACGAGCCTCGATACCTCCTAGGCACCTTGTTACACGGGTGCTTGAAGTGGAATGGAGGTAGTCATTCATTTTTATATTTGTAAAAAAGGTACTATTATAGGCTACTGATTAGTGAAGTAAACTTGTGTAAAAATAATAATAGTAGCCGGTCGCAAAATTAGAATTGGATCGTGCAACCATTGCAGTGAATACTAACGAGAAAAACGCCTGCCTAACTGGAAGCACTACGAGAGTTATTTGAGCCCAAGTGTAATTAACCTGAAAGATGATGTAAATTACTCAACAAGTAGTCCAAATGCAAACACAAATTAAATAAACGAAATTGTAAATAGCATAAACGAAACCCAAATTAGTAGCGTGAAGGACACATTCAATAGTCAAGTGAGTATTCTGAACACTGAAATAATTAATGTTAGTGAATTATTAAAAAATAAAATTTTGAGTGTTAATGAAAATGTAGTCCGAAAAATAGAAGGCATTTAGGAATTCGTGAATGCAGGAATGTTTGTATCGAAAAGGAAATTGACAGTGTGAGTTAGTGAAGAGATTTGGGCGACTCAACAGCGAGGTCTTGAGAGCCGACGAGGGTGACTGAAGTGAATATGGGGCGGCGCCGGAATGAAGGCGCGAGGTAAACGGGGGATCCTGAGAAAACCTGCCGACCAACGGCATCGTCCAACACGATTCGCACTTGCGAAAATCCGGTGACCCGGCCGGGTATTGAACACGGTTTGCCTGGGGGGGTGGGGGGGGCGAGCATGCTAATCGCTCAGCCACCGTGGACCCTTGATAGTGTGAGTGATATGTTAGAAAGTGTAGTTGAAGGAATGGACAGTGTAAATGAAAAAGTGTACAGTGCAAACAAAATTATGAACAGCATTAGTGGAAGAGAAAACAGCATATAAAATAAAACTAAACAAAAAAATAGTGCACTGTAAATGGAACCTGCAGATGAGTGGTAAGCATGGCGGGACAGGCACAGAGAGTAGTTTCATTATTACCGAGCAGATAGCCGACATGGGTGGCGAAAGAAACCAAATTGTAACCAATACAGCTATCTCTGGGGGTGGCCAACAGCTGTGCAGTATTAGTGTTACTCAGTCAGGAATGGGCAAGGGTGTCGCAGTTGGGCTTACGATGGTCAGACTCCTTGTCAGGAGTACCATCAGAATTTTGAGTTAGTCGCCACACTGAATGGCTGTTCGGACGAGCAGCAGGCTCGCCAAACCGCGGTTTTACTTAGAGTAGATAGTAGTCTCTGCCAGAACATATAACAGTACATTCCACAATGGCGTCGGCCTTGGAGCTGCAATTCAGTGATCTATATTAGCATGTCAGTAGTATGCTCGGGAGAGTTCATGACAAAGATTCCACGATTCGGGAACCGGAGCCAACGACCATCTTGGATTCCGCCATTTTTGGAATTTTGGTATAAAATTACTTGTTTTTACCCCAAAACCACTTGTTTTTTTTTTACCTAAAAGACACTTTGAAAAGGAATTATTTTACCCAAAAATCGGCCTTTTTCCTCCAAAAAAAATTACATTTTGCCCAGCTTCAAAAGAAGACTCCCCCAGAAATTGCTTTCTGGGGGCTCCGGCTGCGATATCGAATTTCCCGTTTTTTTTTTTTTTAATTTTTTTTTTATTTTTTTTTTTTATTTATTTATTTTTTTTTTTTTTTGCTAAATCGACTAAATTTTTTTCCTCTTAAAATTTTCCTCAAAATTCACTGGTTTCCTTTAAAAATTCTAAAAATTCCCAACAATTTATTAGTAAAATATTTAAAAATTTAAAAAAATTGTAATAACTTAAATACATCTCAATGCCTCATAGTTTTATTGACTTTCCTAGAAGAAACCTCCAGTCAAAGTTTAAAAAATTATCTGTGCTTGCTTGGCAAGAACAGTAATAGCAGGTCTTCACCTGCACTGTATCAGGTAATTGGATGTGTACATGCTGCTAGGTCGTTTTCGCACATGTTTGGTGTTGGGTAACCAAGAAGTGCGCATGTGTGTGGGAAGAGCTGTGTTAGTAGGTCCGCACCTACATATGTGTCAGGAAACTGCATGTGTATGAGCTTTCAAGTCGTTTTCGCACCTGGACTGTGTCGGATATCATAAGTCAGCACATAACAGTGTTAGCAGTTCTGCACCTGCATGGCATCAGATAGCCTAAGTCCCCATGGTGGGCACTACTCTGCAGGTAGTATTTCCATTTCATCAATCCGCGGTTCCCCACCACTCGGCCAGGATATATAAACTCCCAAGCATCACTAAATCTCGCACTCTGAAATCAGCGCTTGTCACCGGTGTATCCGAGTAGCCTTGTGCTTCATTACTATTTTGTGCTTAAGAGTTATAATTGGAGTGAGTTAAAGTTTTTTTAGATTATTAAAATGTTAGACTAGTTAGTACATCAAGATTTTTAGACTAGCTCGTACATCAAGATTTTAAGGCTAGTTCGTACATCAAGATTTTAGGCTAGTTTGTACATCAATATTTTTAGGTAAGGTTTTTAGAACATCAAGATTTTCAGGCTAGCAAGTACATAAATATTTTATGTTACGTTTTAAGAACATTAATATTTTTTTATTAGGTTTATATGTCATATAAATTTTATGCTAGTTATTACATCAAGAGTTTAGGTTAAAACATCAAGAGCTTAGATTTTAGTTAGCACATCAAGAGTTCGTTAGGTTTTTTTTTTCAGCGATGTAAGAAAGCCAGTGCAAGTTTTGTGGGAAGGCTTTTACTGTGCAGAAGAACATGTTAAGGCATAATATGAGCTATAGCCTCAAACCACATCAGGAAGAGCAGCTGATGTGCGAAAAGTGCAGCAAAACAATTGCTCGCAGAGATGAACTGCAAAAACATATGCATAGCTACAATGTCATCACCAGGAAAGCGGCCACCACCAGCTGCAAGTTTTGCAACAGGTAATTTACTGAACGGTGCAATTCACGAAGACATGAAGCATGATGTGAGTTCAATACTGAACGCAGTCTATCAAAGTGCAACAACTACAGTGTCCGGTTTACCTGCCATGACAACTTGGTCATGCACCTGAAGGTCTACAAGGGGAAATCAGTACAGCCAGCCCAGAAGAAGTGATGTGTTCAGCCAACAGATAGTGCTCAACCATCCTGCTTGAGAATATCAGCCCAACCAAAAATAGTTGCTGTAGCTGGTGGAGTAAATAGCCATGGTTTCGTCGAGAAAGACACTGCATTCCATGGAAATTGAAAAACTTATGTAGCAGAGTATGATTGTGATGCTGGAGATACATGTGACTACTTGGTAGGCATTTATGAGCACATTTTTGGCCAGGTAACAGAAGAAGTAGAGAGGTGTGGTGCAGTTAAATTTAACATCGTGCTGGAGTGTACTTATGGAAAGCCAGAGCTACACGAAGACCATACAGATGCAAGAGTTTTAAGACGAAAAATGTGCCAGTCCACAATAGTGATGCCATGTCGCAAAGTATTGTGAAGCTCTGTACTCAATAAAGAGAGCATGCCGAGAAAGGATCTGGATGGATCCTCATCTCTGACAACCAACTCCAACTCCAGATCAACAAACTAGATCCTCTAAGACCCTCTTTATGAATAGATTTGCCAACTTCCATCAAGGCTAAGAAAGCAATCATCAATACAAATAATGAAGACCACATTTTTTACATGGGCAGTACTGGCCAAGTTCGTGGAAGATACTAATTTGTGACATGAGATGTTGAAGACCGGTATGACTGTTCAGACATCATTGTTCCAGCACCAGTGAGTCATTTTAAATTGTTCGAGAAGAAGAACCGTGGAACATTGGTAAATATTTACTCCATTAATGAAAAAATAGGATTTTTCCTCTCCGAGTGACCAGTGACGGAAATAACGATCATACAGACTTGCTGATTTTGTCAGATGAAGAGACATCCAATTGCTGTCAAATTTAAAATTTATCACTACTGGTACAATCCCAAAAGATGGCTCATTGTTGCACAGTGCATATATGCAATAAATGCCTGATGCATTTCGTCAATCAGCCACGAATATCTGGGCGCGAAGTTGAACAGTTTCTGGTGAACACAAACAATTTTGATCTGGATATGCACCACTTCGAGCTGACATGCCAGAGCCTGGAAAGGATGGGAGGCCTCCAGTGCTCTGCTTCAGAAATATTCAGCACCAGTATAAACTACTTATTGTGACCCACTCAGATTTCGAAGCTATTTTGGTATCATTTCAGACCTGCCAACCTGATTCTAAGAAGACTTTCACGATGCCATGCCAGAAGCACGAAGCTTACACAGCTTCTGTATTTACATGCATGTAAAAAATAACATCAACCTTGCAATACTGATGTCGGAACTGTCACAAGAACATATAATCTACACAGGGTTTGATTTTCCGGAGATTTAATTGAGAAAATCTTTGAGAGCAGTGTGAAAGTGAAGTCGATCTACGAGACTTTGCTGAAGATGCTACCACTAACTCAGGACAAAATTCATCATATCTCCAGGCATCAAGATGCTGTCACTGTGGAGGAAATTCGGCAAAGATAATGTGAAGGTACGGGACTACTGCCACTTTAGAATCAAGTATATTGGAGCAGCCTGTACAACTGCAATTTGCTCAGAAGATCGCCAAAGAGGTTTCTGATGTTTTTTTCATAACCTGGGATATGATAAAAATGTCACCTTCAGAGAACTGGCTGAGACAAAAAGGACATCAGCATGTGAAGAGAAAATGATTTCTTTTGGAGAGAAGTTCAGCATTCAATTTATCGACAGTTTCCATTTCATGGCCAGCAGTTTTTCAACCCTAGCAGGGAACCTGCCTGCAAAAAAGTTCAACAGTATCTAAATTCTTCAGTTCTGATAAGCTGGCCCTAGTGACAAGGAGTCTTCCTGTATGAATATAGCCACAACATCGGGAGACTGGACGAGACATAACTACTATCAAAGAAGAATAGGCTGTCAGATGCGAACATAAATAATGCCGAGTATGCTCGTGCTCAGTAAGTATGGGAAGAATTTGACTGCCTAACATTGTAGCAGTACTCTAAAATCGACATATGTACTGCTACTCGCTGATGTGTCTGAAAAATTCTGCGACTTCTGCCTGGACATGTATCGACTGGACTATTTTCATTATGTAAGTTTATCTGGCTTCCCATTTGATGCCATGCTGAAGTTGACTGCCGTGAAACTCGAACTTTTGACCGATTATGACATGTACATGTTTCTCAAGAATGGCATAAGATGTGGCATTGTTCAGTGTGTGAAGAGGCACTGTGTTATGAAGAACATGTATGATGACAAGAAATATGTCCCTTATGAGCCGGCGAAATACTTTATGTACATGGACGCTAACAATTTGTATGGCTGGGCGATGAGTTTGCCTCTACCTATAAGATCTTTCAAGTCTGCCAGTACCGACATTGACATCATGAGCATGCCTGACAATTGTTCTGTGGGATACATCATCGAATGTGATGTAAGTTACCCGCCTGAACTGCACAGTGAACATAAAGACTTGTCATTTCTGGCAATTAATGAACGTCCGCCAGAATCCAAGCATAAGAAACTGATGACTAAACTGATGAACAAGAAAAATTATATTGTTTAGTATGTCACATTCAAAAAAGCCATCACCCATGTACTGAAAATTGAGAAGGTTCACCATGTGCTAGGGATCGAACTGTGTGCCTGGCTACAGCCATGCATGCAGTTGAATACAGCAAGATGTGCTGTAGCAGCAAACGAATTTGAAGGGACCTTTTCAAGCTGGCAAACAATGCAGTATTCGGCAAGCTCATGGCATACAAACGTAATATACAGAGAATAAGCTTCATCTGCAAAGAGAAGTGTCTCAAGAAACTTGTCGCAAAACCAGCCTTCAAAGAGAGAATAATTTATTCAACCTGTTGCTTGTCAAACTAGAGCATGAGGCTATCCTGTTCGAGAAGCCTATTTATATTGACTTGAAAGTACTAGATTTGTCAAAGGTACCCATATATTATTTTCATTACGATATAATTAAAATTATTTATTGGGAGAACCTGCTTTTGGCCTACATGGACACTGATAGTTTTATCTACGAGATGAGAACTCTTGACTTTTATCATGACATGTCTTCTGATCCGGCTTTCCTATACGAATTTGACACCAGTGGCTATCACACAAACCAACCTTGCTCCTCGCTCAAGAACAAAAAAATCTCTGGCAAGTTCAAGGACCCGTGTCATGGTGTGCCTATGGCAGAGCTCGTAGACCTGTATGCAAAGTTGTACGCCTACAAGTGTGCAGGCGATGTTTGCAAGAAGACTAAAGGAATTCAGAAGTGCGTTATTAGGAATAAGATTACTTTCGAAGATAGTGTCAGTGTTCTAAACAGATAGAAGGCTTTGCGAGTTGTTCTACATGATATAAGGCCGCGCAAAAAGCAGTTCTATTCGGAGTGTAGATGGGCGACAAATGCCAAGTATGTATGGATGGAGTGAATACATACATTGCCATATGGATACTCCATCTAAAAATAGCCTTGCAGCACACTGGAGTTCATGAAAGAGTGAGTTTTTTCACCTTGTTGTGGTAGGACTCAGTACCCAATGATTTAGACGGCCATTCCGGGGAAGTCTACTTCGGTAGCTTGCTGGGCGAAGGGAAATAAAAATATTGACTTACAACAGGTGAATATGACTTGCCAGCTGCACAGAAAGCAATGTGCCTAGGTGTAAAGCACGGATCATGAAGACAATTTGTATATAATTTTGACAGATTCTAAAAGTTATACTCTGGCTGGGGATATAGTGCCTACTGTATATATTTGTGTGAACATTCCCTACATTCTATATTTAATTTTAAAAAATTTACACTGATTTCAAGATATTTCAACATTAAAAGTCAGATATTTTCAGTGTCGTAACCCTGCCTGCACTATATCATTGTAGTGTTGCCAGTCCCAAGCTTCGATAAAATGGGAAGGGAAATGTGTAATTCATGATTCATAATGGTAATACAAGAGTTTAAAAGACTGTTGCAGTTGGAGATTGACATCAGATGTATTCAACTAAGACTGGAAATCTTGTATTTATATAATAAATGTTATTTGTATAATAATAAAATTATTAAATATTTTATTTAGAAAAAATTCTTTCAAAAAGTTTCCTTAATTGCGTCAGATACAAGTCTTTTGACGAGATATGCACACAAACCGAAACACTATGAAATATGATAATAGAAAAAAGTGTATATGAGGTAACTGAATTAAAACATATTCTGAGTTCCTACGCATATGACTTGGTCTGGTGATGACTAGAGTGAAAGTTAGGTTAAATGGAGTGGGTGCCGAGTAAAGATGATAAATTAGTTACTAAATGGAAAATATTCAGTCTTATACAAGGGAGGGAAAAAAAATTCAAATTCCTACACAAAGTAAAAAATTTTCTAAGACCTAGACAACATGAAAAGTTTTCTAACTCGTGTGTAGAGTGGAACATTGTTTTCCTAAGTCTTTACACATGGTGCAATATATTCCAAGTCCTACACCAGTGGAAAAATTTACATGTCATAGTATTACATTACATGGGATTAGGAAATATTCCACATTCAACATAGGGTATAACATTTTTCTAAGTTAAGTGTGAGTAACAAAGTCCAAGTTGTGCATCAACCAATAGTGGGCATTGTGGGAGCCTGCTGTAGTTCTATGTACTTTTATTGTAAAGCGTAATTACAGTTTACCCAGAAAGCGGTGAAATATACAGGAGGACATGAATACTTTTCAATCGAGATTAATAAATGAAAAATGTTCATCTTTCAGCTTTGAAGGTAAGATCATATAATTTTATTTTTAAAATAGGGGAATTTATTTTTACTTGCGACCCACACACATTCCTCTCCATCTCCATCTCCACCCTCACATCCAACTCCACCTGGACCTCCACCCCACTTCTGCAACGGGTGAAGGGTCAAGTGTCAAGGGTAAATGGTCAAGGGTAAAGGGTCAAAGGTGATTGGTCAAGGGTCAAAGGGTCAAGGGTCAATGGGTTAGTCCTGTGAGTGGTCGGTTTGCCAGTAGTCAGTAGTCTGCTTTAGGTGTGACTATGAGTTCAATCTGAGCGAAGATAACACAATGACGAAATACATTTTTCTCATTAAAAAGAACTGAATCACTGGCAGGGCAGCAATAATAATTCAGCGGCTAGCGCGTAGGTCAGAAGTTTATTCCACTTGTCTGGTAGGGTACTTTCCCGGGCTAAGCATAATATACATTATTTACGAATTAAACTAATTTTTTTTCCTGTGGCAACTTGCATATGAGGTTATCTCTTTCCTGTACATTGTTACAAAATCGACTGGGGTTGAACATTAATTTTTTTTGCTATATGTTGTTTAACATTTGATATGTCTGTATATAGACGTGATCGACGTAATAAATATTTATGCTAAATTTAGGTTTCAAGTGTGAAATATTCCAAGCCTTGTAAGTTTGCGATGATGTAGGTCGCAGCTCCATGATCATTGATGTCAAAGGCAGGAATCCGTATTCACAAATCATCTTCACTGTATAGCGAGAGGGAATGCTTCCAAATCGATTTAAAATTTCCAATATCTGATCAAGAAATAAGGTATCAGCATGCATCACAACTCCATATGTAAATTTTGCCGTCACTCGGAAAACACCGTCCAATATTTTCTAAGAAGAAAAGAAAATTAATATGGTTTTAATAGTTTCGGACACCAAACTGGAAGCCCTACGCTATGCCTAAATGTATATATTAGGAGCATGCAATGGAACAGAAAATCACGCACAAAGTTTGTTTAAAACGATCCAATGCCCAGGTCGGTATTCGAACTGGGGTCCATACATAATATTTATTCTTTGTCCAAAATTTGTCAAACAACATACATTTATTCCGAATTTATTCCTGGGATTTTCAATAAAGTGTCACTGGAAAGCCAGTAATATTTAGTCTCAATTATTGACAAATGAATAAACCTTTTTTCCTGAAACATATTCTTTGAGAGCAGTGCATTCTCTGCACTTATTTTTTATGGTTGGCAAATAATTAAGTTTCTCAATGGCACCCGTATTTATGAATAATAATAGGACTGAATGTTTGAGTGAGTTTGATATTAACCTGTAGAATATAAAATAATATAATAGTACTTATATTTTTTGTGGCTTGGAAAAGCAACTGTGTCATAGGTACTGCGTAATACGTACAGTTATTTGGCTGTAATAAATGAGTAGGGAAGCTTAGTTGTTGCAGCGGTTGCACAACCTTGGGATGGTTACGTCGGCAGCGGATGTAGCAGACTCCAACTCACCTCCCCTCCTCATGAAACCACTGTCGGCTGTGATGCATGAGTGTGGTCGGCATGAATATCTTGCGATAACGACCCCGTCTACAACCGGCATTCAATTCAAAAACCTGTAGTTCACATCTTTACGTAATTACGAATTATAATTTTACTTTTTTCGCCAGTCATTCCGGAGCCATAGAAATTAAAGTTCCCGGCCTACAATATTTTTTTATGTTTCCTGGCATCGCCTTTCTTTTAAAACAGACGCATTACTCTAAAATAGAAAATATAAGCGAAACACATTCAGCATGTACGGTTGCAGTTACCTAACACCATGCAGGTACGAAAACGACTTGAAAGCATGTACACATACAATTACCTGACACCGTGCATGTGCAGACCTGCTAACATTGCTATGAGTTGACTTATGGTGTCCGACATCTTCCAGGTGTGAAAACGATGTGGAAGCACGCATATATCCATCTGACACTGTGCAGGTGCAAGCCTGTGAAAATGCTCTTGCCATGCAAGCACAGATATTTTTTAAACTTTGACAGATGGAGGTTTTTCTAGGAAAATCAATAAAAATCCGAGGTATTGTGAAACATTTATTGAAGATTTCACACATTTTTTAATTTTATAATAAGCTTTTTAATAATAAATTGTTGAGATATTTTTAGAGAAAAAGTGAATTTTAGAGAAATTTTTTAGGGAAAAAGGCTTATTTCAAGGAGAAAGAGACCGATTTTGAGAGGAAAAAAAGGAACATTTTTGAGGGGGAAATGGGAAATCCTTGTGGGGAGGGGTCTTCTTTTTTTTTTTTTGCAGCTAGGCGATATGGGAAATTTCTTAGGGAATAAAGTGATTTTTGGGAAAAATAATCGATTTCTGAAGTGATATCTGGGTAAAAACCAGCGATTTTGAGAGAAAATTCCAAAATGGCGGAACTTCAGGATGGAACCCGTATCCGGAATCCAGATAGAGGAATCCTTGTCATGAATTCCCATTCGCCTACTCATGTTCACCATGCCCAAATGTGAAGCCTCATTCAGCGACTAGGAGAGTCACTGCATAAATTAAAGTAGGACAGCGTACAGCTAATCCCACTTATATTTTGAGGGGTACACGAAGAAGGAATGCAATGTCATCGAAGTGAACTTCTTAATGGATGATACTACTGATGGGGATGTTCGCCAAGCGGTATACCTGGCAGCACCATACAACATGCAGGATGCCCTGTCTTGGCGACATCAGTGGGGAAACTTACGAAACTTGGTCAAAGATATGGCTTTAAATAATTAGTCTATAAGTTTGTTAAAATTTTACATTTAGTAAAAAATTAATTTTGAAACCTCTTTGTCTTCGTTGGAGTTCTATTGTGGCAGCTATAATTCGAACAGAGACAAATAACAGTTGGCTTTAAAAATAAAAGTGTAGGAACATATTACAACACAGACTCAGACACCCATGCTGGTTAGTGGTGGCATTGAGACTGACCTCAATAGCTTTGAGCTCGAAAAATCGAGAAATTATAGAAAAAAATCAACGAAACTAATAAAGTTTTGGAACATAATACATGACTGACTCCAACCACAATGTTGAATGTTTATGACCTTAACCTTGACCCATATACCCCCCCACCCCCCTTCGGCCAACTATCATAAATAATCGAGAAAATATTCTTAAAAATCTAGTAACATATTCCATTAGAGACCTCTTACTTTGCTCCCCACTCCAACACCAACCCCCAACCCTCCCCACCCCAAAAATTAATCAATGGCCTTACATAACATAAAGTATCCCTCCAGCCATACCAATAGATCGTAACTGCCAATTGGCCGCTACATTACAACTTTAAGACGACTTTTATCCCAGTATTGGACACTATAGAGTTTGCTAGTTATTCATTTTTAGTATCTACCACCACATAGCTCCCATGTCGTACATTTCCAAACCCATGACCTCGGTGACAATGCATGCAATCTTTGTCGCGATCGGCCTGGCACCGGCGAATTTGCTGAAGGCATCGATGACTGTTTTCACAAGTCAGCTGATATCGCGTGTGGAAGAAGAACCACGGAGTGAAGTTTGGGGTGCAGGGACAATCAGTTACGAGCTAGAGATGGACGGTCACCATGATGCAATTAGATGGATGGTTCATTGTAATGGCAACCAGCACACTGCCATCCTGGACTGTGGTAAGATGGTAGGCAAACTTTGTGCTCACCACTCATGTGTGACGCATATCTAGCAACGACGTCTGAAGCTGGCAGCCATCTTGAAAATACTTTGGCCATATAAGCAGCGGCAGCCAGCCCGATCGCAAGTTCTCGGCTCACCAGCAAGCATGTATTCCAGTCTGCATATGCGATGGTTGCAAATGTTTGCCAGTCTCATGGCTATGGGCCACCACAGCCAACAGAGTACCAATTCGAAGTCGATGACTACAGCGGATCTGAAGGGGAGTAAATTGATCTGCTTCCGCATCTTCGCCCAGTGGAAGATGTCGACTGCAGCATGTTCGATCCTAATTCGCGGTATGATTACGTCTATACAAACCAACACTGTGCAGAATATGGCATCTGTTTTAAAGATGAGTGTGGTGAGATTCGCAGTTTGACTTATTTAGAAATTTGCAATGAGAATATTCATTTCCAGCACAGGTGGAATATATTTTCACCACAAGACACCTCCCAGCTTTTAGCAAGCTTCTTATTGAGGGGTCACATGGGGGTCGTTTAGGGGACATTGAGGGGTAAATTAGGGGTCATTTTCAGAGCAGGAGGGGGCAGTTTTATGAGGAGTCGGTCTTGTAGTAATCAGTTGTCTGCTTTAAGTGTGAACATGAGTTCAAATTGAGCAAAGAACATGTCTGGAAGAAACTGTTGAAAATGTGTGCTACATAATTAGGTGTCAGAATTGTGAGGGGCCAGTCTTGGGCGGAGTCAGTCTTGCAAGGGGCCAGTTTTCTTGTGAGGAGACAGTCTTGAGTTGGAAGTGATTGAATGTAACTCCTTAAAAATTTGAAAGATTAACTTTCGTATTAACAATAATTTCGATAACAATTCTCTGTTTTATATAGATAAGTGTATTTTCCACAATTAACAACACTATATATTAATAAAAATATTTCAGATAAACTTAATTGTTTTGTTTTTTTTTGCATATATGGGTATGCATTTTTGCACCCAACCATATCTTATATTAGTTTAAATTATTTATATTTTAGTTCTTGGTTACTTATGTATTTGAGTACGTAGGTATTTTGTGTTCATTATAACTACATGTTCTCAGAAACATTTTACTTTAAAGTTATTTATTTCTCTGATAATTTTTATTTGGACCAAAAATTATATTTAATGTAAATTATCTGTTCTGTCTAAATAATTATGGATCTTAGAATGCAAAATAAATCAGCACACAGTTACTTGTGGCACAGGTATAGATAAAAAAAAATATTTTAGTAAGTTTTATACATTCAATTTATTTACATGAACCTAACTTTACATACAAACACACATTACCAACATGTAATATTTGCAACTTGTAGTTATTTCCAATTATTTTTCAATGCATAGCTTAACAATAAATAATGACACATAAACAGAAATGTGTTTGGCATATAGAACAAACATACCTTACCATCTGCCCAGGAGCAACACAAACTTCACAGAGCATCGACTAACTGACCGAGTACAGATTTTAAAATCGACGTAAGTTCGGCTTTGGAAATTCAGACACTCACATACGGAAGCATGACGGTTGCCTCCGGAAACAGAAAATTCACTGAGTCATCGATGCTGAGTTCCGGTTCAGATGTTCGTTGATGTTTACCCATCTGGAAGGAGTTAGGTTCGAGTGCTGTCTTGCGTTTGGAGCGGGGTCTCTGAGAGGCTGCTTATGGATGTACTGCGGTGGTTGAGTCTACCAACTTCGACGTATGTGGATCTCCGATGGCTGTCTTCGAGAAATGAAAATCCGATGTCGAAACCAGGCATTTCTTTAACGAATCTCTCTATTCTACCACAGGCTCAAAAGGGAATTTTATCCTTTTTTAAACTATAAATCGGAATCATGGGATAAATACGGATTGCCAGTTGAAACTGCTCCATCCGGAATCAGTAGAAAAAGAAAACTATTAATCTCTTTAGTTAAATGAACGCCACTAATACAAACTGTAGAAAATCAATTATTTATAATTGATTAATAAAAATCAAAAGGATTGAAAACCGTTATTACGGATTGAAATAAATTAAGTACAATTATTTTGTCCCAAAACAAAATTATAACATGTACAAGGGGATTTTGGAAGTGGTTTTTATCGAACAGCCACCGTAAAAGGCAACACATTCTCTTGTTTCTTTTGGGTGACGTTTTACCAACCCTGCTATTTTGCCACTGAGATAAACGGTCTCGCATTTGCGTAGTAACATAAACTTACTATGGCGAACAGCTGTAAGTTTCGTAATGTGAAAGTACTTCATATTATCGAAATATACACATATCATGTATTCGTACATGTCTTTGTAAGGCTCGAAAGTCATTCTAAGTTTAGTTTAGTTCAGATTGTGTGCTTTAAAAGATAAATTCAGTGGTTTTAACGGTATTGTCGGTGTTTTCTTGTATCTGCCATTTTACAATGCAACGAGATTTTACAGAATTATACTGTTATTTTGAAGAGACAGATTGACTAGTAATAACTGTGCTAATTAGACAGTGGAACGTTAGAAACAATGCAATATTTATTAAAATTTGTTGTTTCCTCATTATTTGACCTGTTAAC
The DNA here is from genome assembly GCA_029891345.1 of Dryococelus australis. Taxonomy (NCBI): domain Eukaryota; kingdom Metazoa; phylum Arthropoda; class Insecta; order Phasmatodea; family Phasmatidae; genus Dryococelus; species Dryococelus australis. The sequence goes on along the minus strand of CM057009.1, from coordinate 81,973,058 downwards.
TTGCAGACCACAAAACTTTTGTTGATGAAAATCCTAATTTCTTATTGAATCACCGCACTATCGGGTCAGTAAAATTATCACTGATCTAGCCATCGCTAAAAATAACAGTTAAAATCCGTATTGTCTTGTTGCATTGTAAAATGGCGGATACTAGCGGACATAGATAATTTCGTAAATTGAAACCACTATATTTATCTTTTAAGCACAGAATTCGAACTAAACTTTACATAGATTGACTTTCGAAATATGCAAAGACATGTACTTACGCATAAAATCGATATATTTCGACAACAAGAAATACTTCACATCACGAAACTTACAGCAATACTTGACATTACATTTACATAATACGAGAACACGTTTGGCAGTGGTAAAGTAGGGCAGTGGATACTGTTGATCATGAAAGTTTCAGCATACTTTGCTTTATTGGCGGGGGTTCGAGTCCAACCACGTCCAAAAACGTTTTTGTGTAGACAAAATTTGTGTTCTGCGACAAAATAAATCGTACCTAACTTACATCACATAGGAATGCCCTGTGCTTATTTATTAACCAACTATAAATAATTAGTTATCTACTCTTTGAATTAGTATATTTCTTTTAACTCATGAATCAGTGATATTTTTTTCCACAGATTCTGGATGGAGCAGTTTCAAATGGCAATCAGTAAATAAATAACTGATTCTGATTTAGAGTGATATGTGTGTACACTTTTACTAGGATTTTGGAAGAATAAAAAAAAAGGACGTTTATATCAATGTCGTTTTAAATGCATAAATTTTATACGCCCTGTTAACTTATTGTATAATTTGCATATTTATCAAGTAAATAATTTTACTTGCTGCAAAAAACAGACGTGATACAGAGAATATTATTCCATTATAAAAAAAGTTATGAAATTTACTGCATAGTTTGAAAATTTTAATGTGGATTTATACAAAATAAATATTAAAAAGATACATAAGAGAATTCATGTGTGGTTTTTTGTTTTGTGCCAGTAATCGTTACACTTTGTGTTTCTGCTTAAACATATGTTTTATAATTATTGTTTATTGAATTGATGGGTTGTGTATAAGCCCGCTTGCCACACCCTTTGAGAAGGGCACCACAACCCCAAATTTGACTCCGCAGTTCTACTTCCACACGCGATACCAGCTGACTTGTAGTGACAGTCATCGATGCCTATACCAATTCATCTGTGCCAAGCCGGTCAAGACAAAGAATGCATGCGTTTTCACCGAGGCCATGGGTTTTGGAAATTTACGACATAGGAGCTATCTAGTGGTACGTACTAAAAAATAAATAACTAGCAGAACCTATAGTGTACAATACTGGCTAAAATATGTGTTAACGTCGTTATTTACTGGTCAACGGGCAGGTACGATTGATTGGTATGGGTGGAGGGATGTTTTTTGTTATGTAAGGCCAATGATAACTTTTTCGGGAGTGGTGGATGAGGGGTTTGTTCGAGGGGGGTGGAGCAATGTAAGGGGGTATAATGTTATATGTTACTCGATTTCTAATCAATTTTTTTCGATTATTTATGATCGTTGGGGAAATGTGGCCAATGTTAAGGTCACCAACATTCAACATTTCGGTTGGAGTTAGTGATATAATATGTTCCTAAACTTTTATTACGTACGTCGATTTGTTGCAAATTTTTCTCAGTTTTTCGAGTACAATGTCATTGGTATCAAGGTCAAGGTCACCAAAATCTAACATGGGAGTTGGAGTCATTAACATAATATCTTCGTCGATATTTATGAATTTTTACAATTTGTTTTTAAATTATTCGTTTTGAGTGTCAGTGGCATCCAACATGGGTGTCGGAGTCAGTGATGTAATATGTTCTTTCAGTTTTATTAGTGTTTTTCAGTTTTTGCAATAGTTTTCTCGAGTTTTACTATCGGTGAGTGTGATGATAGTGGACGAGGAGGTGTAGGAGGTTAGGGTGATGTGAGCGTGAGGTTAATGTTTTATGTTCCTCGATTTTTAGAATATATTGTCCGAGTCTTGCAACTTTTCTCGATCTTTTTATTATTGGGAGGAGTTGGGTGTGGATAGGAGGTGGGGTGAAGGTGGTGGAATGAGTGTAAGGTTAACATTATAAGTTTTTTGCATATTTAGAATTGTTTAAATTTTTTGCGATTTATATCAATTTTTTGATGATTGGGCTGGGGAGAGGAGGCGAGAGCTTGCCGAGATGTTTGGTGATGTGAGCGAGGAGTAGGGTAGGGTATAGGCGGTTCACGGTAAAATGAGCACTTTTGAAATTCCTGCTTAAGATCTACTTATATGCACTTTGTGTATTCTTCCACATTATTTAAGATTAACGTTGCCATGGGCCTAATAACTTTGTTCATGCGTCGGTCAGGTTAAAACGTGGAGTTAACAGAAAAGTAAATATGTTAATAATGTGGTATTTTTTACACTTAGATACATTTAAAAAAACAGAAAACGAAATAAATAATTTAAGTTATCACAAATTGTTACATAACACTTTTTATTCGACCTTAAGATATGGAACTAATTTCCCTACTTTGTTACCAACTTTACTGGGTGCATTTCACTCGGCATGCCCGTTAGAATATATGCAAGTAGGAGCAGTGACTTTTTCTAAGGTTGATTTCAAAAGTGCTCACTGTATCGTGAACAGCCTTTAACATTACATGTTCCTCGATTTTTTTCGAATTTTCCCGATTTTTTATGATAGGTTGGGGGGGGGGTGCTGCGGGGGGGGGGGGGGGTGGTAAATTTTTGGTGGGGTGACCGAGGGGTAGTGTAGTATGTGTTTCTAGATTCTTAGTTTTTTTAGGGTTTTTTGCGATAAAAAATTTTTGGTTTAAGATCATGTTTATGGGTCAAGTTCAACAATATCCAATATTATGGTGGTCGGGCGCCATCACAACATGACCGCTCCATGCCGCCTCGGCAACCCAGGTGATGGGGGATTCATAATCCTGTTTCTGATGCCTACACCAGAAGGAACCAAACCAATCTACTTTCATAACTTAATTTATTGGAAACACGCTCCCCCCCCCCCCCCTCACACCACGGGCATTCATTGGACTTCGGACATACGTACATCTCTATTAGTAAAAAATGTCGCCAATGCAGGTTTCCCGACTGAGTTCGCTTCAGTGATATTACATGCGTGAGCGAAGGAAAAAAAAACTGTGTATAATACCCATTCGTGTTATGTTTGCCACCTTCAAATGGAAATCACCGCGTCTACGACACTGGTACATGTACAGAGGTCAGAAACGAGAACCCCCAGTGCCTGGTATGTACACAAGATAAAGTAATATGAAAAATTGACTGCGAAAACCATTGTGATGGCTGTGAGGCTCTATCCCACCATAATGTGTAATGATTATTGCGGAAAAATAATTCTAGCACCCAAAATTACACATTAAAATAAAATTTGCCGTTCAGCACCAATAGAAAAATGTCTGACTGAGAGCCAGGGCATTCTGCGACATTGAACAAATAATGCCAAGTCCTAGAAAATGTTTTTAAATACTCAGTTTTGTGCATATATGGTGGCATGAATATATTGCGTTATTCGGAATACCTGGTAGAAAATAATCCAAGGTCATATATCACGCACCTCGATTCCTCAAAGGTGAAAAAAATGTCGGTAATGCTACAGACAAGAGCATTTCAATTTCCAGTCTTATGAACTGTATATTTATCGAAAAACATCCCCACTCCACCAATTACTCGCCATAGCTTGACCAATCAATCGATTTTATGCAAAACCCTCTGATACCTACAGCTCCTCCACTCCCATGTTCATACCATTACCCAACCTTCAACGACAGTGTTCGCCAGCTATGCACTGGTAACTCATGTTTCCAGCGTCTACCATAAGAGCGCACACATGTTGCCCACTTTCCAGCCCTTCCCCCTGCTAATGCCTCCTCTTCCCCCTCCATAGCACGCATTTACGAGTATATAGAATGCTTTGGGACCCAGTCTTCCTCCTGTTGCTGCCATCGTCATTACAAGCTCACCATAAATTATGCAGATAATTTTTCGTATTGAATTTTAGAAGATGTTTGCTGCTGTTCCAGTGGGCGAAAAAAAAAAAAAACACAATTGTTTGGAAAAACTGCTACACCCAAAAATAATTGCCCGAATAAATCCAAACTCGGAGGATATGTAGAACAGTGTACCGGCAATAAGTGATTACGATTTCGGAGAGATGGTGTACACATAGGCCCAGCAGCGCCCTATCCTCTGTAACTGGAAAGGTCCGTATTTCGCCAAGCTCAGTCAGTAAAGAGCCGTCAACTAAAGTCTAAGCAAGTGCCGGTATGCCTAGTTTACGTCAAAGGGCGCCATATAAGCATGCGAGTGAGTTCGAACGGGGCAGAATAATTGGATTCCGGAAAATGGATTTTTCATACCGGGACATTTCGGCTCGTACAGGGCATGCTGCTAGAACAGTGATTTGTGTGTGGCACTGGTAGAGAGAAGAGAGTCATATGCAGCGACGAGCGGATACTAGACCACACAATGTGACCACATCAGAGGATGATAGCCCTCTTGTACGCATGGCCGTAACGGACCGTACAGCCTCGTCCACAGTGTAGTTTCGACATTGTAGCACTGCAGTGGGTTGGGCCTGCCTACCTCGACAGTTCGACGCTGTCTGCTGTGGGCTCGACTAGTGGCATGCATGCCATTGTGACGGCTTCAATATTCCAGAAACCACAAATGCCTCCGACTGTAATGGGCATGTGAAAGACGTCGCTGAAATTGCTGAATGGCAAAATGTAGTGTTTCCGGATGAGTCCTGCTTCAACCTGTCCTACAGTGACTGCTGCATATGTGTTATATTCTACCGTGGGGACCACAAGCTTGCATTGTGAAGCGGATTAGCGGACAAACACCAAGTGTGATGGTGTGGGGCGCTATTGGATACAACATGCGATCTCAACTCCTACATATTGAAGGCAATCTGAGCATCAAATGTTACATCCGGGAGGTTTAGAGTCCCCTACTTCAGCAGACTTCACATGCCATATTTCAGCAGGACAATGCTTAGCCATATGTGGCAATGAATGTGCAAGCCTTCTTCAGTGAACGACGAGTACTAATGCTTCCTTGGCCTGCAGATTCGCTTGACATGTCGCCCATCGAACATGTCTGGGATATGGTTAGATGGCTTCTCGTTCTTCACGGTCCTCCAGCAACCATTGTTGATGCTTTGTGGACTCGCATACAAACCGTGTTGAGGGAGATTCCCCGGAAAAACATGCAGGTACTGTTTGATTTCATGCCACGATATTTAGGTGCTCTGATTGCAGCATGCGGCGGCTTCGCACAATACTGAATTCTCAAGGACAGAGATCATGTAAGGTTCTGTAATTCTAATCAATTGTGTATTGTCATGCACCTAATATGCTGTATAAAGTACATTTCAATTACATGTATCCTTCATGGTGCTGCATTTTTTAAGAACATTAGTGTGATTTTGGCTACCATCGCATATGGGAGGCTATGCTCACTTGGGGCCCTTGATATGGAAAAAGAACTGGCCTTTCTACCGCAAGAGTTCCTGCTGATGAACATATTCAAGAAACTCTTGGCCTACCTGCAGCAGAAAAATATATTCTCGACTGCCAACCATGCAGGGAGTGCTTCGCTGGCTGCACCACTTTCATTGCAGATACTTCGCATTCCCATGCTTGGTGCAAGATGAGACTTAGTGCAGCAGGATCAATCCCCGTCACAGCCTCCACCATAGTCACAAATTCATTACCGACCATCACCTCCACTGCTCACAGCACTGCCTCCATTATCAAAGGGTCCACAGAGTGAAAAACGTGAATGACTCTGTAGACTAGGGCACTGACGACCTTATGCTGCTATCACATCACGTCTGCGACCCAACACCAGCTCCACCTTGCACCCACTCACCTCGACAACATGGATTTACTGGCTTCCGGCATGTGAGGGCTCTATACAGACCCCTATCACCACCAGTAGCAGTTGGTGGATGCCGACTAAAGCTACTCCCTTCATATCACAACTTTGATATTCGATGCACGAGGTTATGTACAACAACTCCTTCGAGTCAGGTATGGTGAAGAGTTAGCCCATCGCTATCCCCGGGTTCCGGAATGTGGACTAATAATTGGGCGATCCACGATACGAGGATACCACGAAAAACATAGAAGCCTACAATGGTGTGAATCATGCCAGTCTTTAACTACACCCTGGTACCTGCGTACAACCCGAGCATCATGAACGCCGAAAGCAATTCAAAAGTTCATTTCATTGACAGAATGGTCAAACCTACACAGTGTACAACACGATGGTGGACGTAACTCTACCATGTAGCACAGACGAACTGTTGAATCTGAATGAGAGTAAAACCATCATCATTAAAGACGAAATCCAGCGTAGGGTCTACGAGATACGAAGAGGGCGCCGGGAAACTGTCCTTCGCTTCAGCACATAACGCGTTGGCGAGATGCATAGACTCCTACCGGACGAAGAAGTTGACGTGGTTCCATTCGTCGAGCAGACCATGACTGTTCGCAGCCTTCCATACGAGGTAAAAACAAGCTCGCCGGATGAGGCTGAGGAAGAACTGTGGACGTGAAAAAAATACTGATAGTGAGGAGTGCTAAAAAAAATTGTGACGAGGATGACCAATTATTTTGTTATGTGCAAGGTGTAAACATGTGTGTGACACAAAGTGTCTAGAAACACATTTGTATGTACATTTCTGAGCAAAAGCAATAGGGAGGTATGAGAAAAGTGGTAACCAAATAATAAATATATATAGCAGACAAAAAGTTATAAATTTAAATTTGTAAAAATGGTTAATTACATGTCTGCACCTTGTTGCGAATGCACCAAATTTAGTCAAACCGAGAACAGCTTCGGGTGTCAGACCAAGGAATTCATGGTGATATGCGGTGTTTGGTTGTGTAACATAAACTTAGAGGTTAGGCAGGCGAAAGGAGGCCAGCAGGGCCGGTATAAAAGGGACGCTGCGGTAAGGTCACCGACCAGAGACGTCACGAGGCAGCTGCGATGTCATTGGGTCCACGACAGGAGGCTCCGTGGTGTTCCGAGCATCCGAATAGTGATTTCTGCACCTTCAGTGGTAAATTAAACCCCCATGGACGTGATACAGGGCCTAAGAAGTGTTAAATGCATGGACAGGTAATATAAGAGTCAGAACTCTTAACTTTAGTCGCTTGCTATCAGTATCTTCGTAAAGCTCATTGTATTGAGAGTATCTTTCAGAATTAGCGGTAACTGAGTATTTGTACAGGTAGTGTAACTTATTGTATTGTACTTATGTAAAGAACTTAGTCAATTATTAGTGTTTTAATACCTGCAGTGTCTTACTGAGTACGTCAACCCTTTTACTTTGGCAAGTATATTTTACATGCCCCCCCCCCCCCTTAAGAAAAACATAATAACTGGTATAGGTGCCGGCCATTCCAAACTCTCATGGCAAGCGAAATAGTCAATATAATATAATGTAACAAAAGTTACAATTGGATATGTAACAAAACAAATATCCCTTGCAGGTATTGTAATATTGAAATACATGCTTAACTAGCTTCAGAGTTAAAAACTTTTAGCAGTATGCAGCAGCTTACGTCTAAGAAATAATTGCAAAACTGTTCGGTCAAGTAGCATGTTAATGTGGTCATTCGAACATACTACAGAGTAGGCTTTACATGTGTAAAGGGAAAGTCATAGTAAACAACATGCTAGTTGGCAGTGAACCGCAACCTGGCAACCTTGCGTAGTCAGCAGAGCACAATAATTCAGAGCAGCAAAATTCCAGCGCGGCCCCGCTGGTAGAGTAGTGTAACCTTTAAGCAGAAGACCAGATATTTCATGCTTGTAAATTAATGGATGCTGGAACTGCTTTTCGGCTCCAAAAATAAGTTTGCAGCAAAAATAAACATGCGTGTATATGTAGCTTAGAAGGGAAACACTGCTTAGTAGTTAATATCGTATTGCAAGAAGAATTGAAATTACATACTGCCTCACAACGGAAACACCACATTTCGCAAATCTTAACAATACAGTACATTACATATAGTTAAATTTAGTAAACGAGTGTCCAAAAGGATAAACCATTTGTATCCTCTGCTAGTAGGTTATTTAAGACAGCACTCATAAATTTAGCTCAAGTAAAATATACACTAAACCAAGCGGAAACTGACACTGCGGGAAGATTCAATTCGTTAATAGGAAAAGCTGATAAATTAATACAGGAGAACCCAAATCTCATTTCGTAACTAGACACACAGTCAATAAGATTAACACAGGGTTATTACCACACACACCCGAAACACAATCAATTTACGATTAAATAAACATATAAGGAAATAAGTTTGATAATAGCACACCTACACCAACCCCATACGTCAAAACACATTCACCATAGACTACATACATTATCACCCAACTACAACAAATAAATGAGAACAAAATTGCAGAAGGACAACCACTACAAGTAATTTTACAAAATGCAGAAAACATTCCCACATTTTCAGGGGATAACACCCAACAGGTACAAGATTTCATAGAACAATTTACTGCGGCCAGTGACATAAATGGTTGGACCGAGAAACACAAATGCTGACGTATCAAGTTTTACTTTCAGGCAACTGCTAAAAGGGCATACGACAATATAGGACAAAACAGGGCAGACGAGCTAAAGTGGAATGACTTCACCACGAAACTAAGAAACACATTCACACCACCAAATTCCACAGAGCAATACAGACAGCTACTCTACGCAAAGAAACAGGGAATAGGGGAAAGCTGCTAAACACAAGTAGAAGACGTTATCTACTACCAGAGGAAATACAACCCATACGTCCCATACACCGAATTTATTGCAATTATATGGATATCACTACTGCCATCCATTGCCGACAAAAGTATATGTTTGTGAAATGACATGGTAGAACAACTAGTAAATAATTTGAGGAGAGTAGAACTGGGTCTAAATAGATATAATGACGTGATTGCCGCAATGTCTCACAGCACCGAAACAGAAAACTGCAGTCGGAAATCACAAAATTAAAAGGAATAATAGCAAATCCGACATTAAAAACAAACAAAAGCCTTAAATAACCTCAAAAGAACAAACTACCTAGCCAGGATTGGAACAACTACATATCTCAAAATGCACAAAATTACAGCACATGCGATTGCAAGCACTACACTCCAAACTCACCATGTACGAACTCACAGCTCATTGTCATAATACAAAACAAATATACACCACTCACGACAAGGGGTCAGTACACACCAAGGTAATAGAAATACATATAGGAAACAGCTGTGAAACGAATACAGACAACAATATCACAGTGAGCCACAAAGGAACGCGAAAAGGTGGAACACACCATGTAGAGAACAGTACCAGTCAGACAATGCCAGAAATTATACAAGATATTTAGACAGATACGCGTAAGTACGACAAGCCAAAAGTACACCAACCCAAGTCAGAGATACACTTTACAAAAAATTGCCAAACTAACAAAGATAGTGGTGGGACACAAATGAAAAACCAGCAATATAAAGCTAAAAGCTTCCAAATACATGCAAAGTCTGTAGGAATAAATCCTGAATTCAGAACGCAGCAGGCGACCGCCAAGGACGGCAGAAACACGAGTATGGTAACACAAAAATGCAGGTCACCGCAAGGCCACAGGACATCACCCCACAGCAAAACAAAAACAGGAAACTAATAGGACCATGGAGTGGAAGTTAGGATATCTATGCCTTAAGTCTTTATACCGAACATCATGCAAAAGAGTGCGACCTATTTCCAAATCAGGTAACAAAACTGAACAACAACATTGCGAGAGGTTTCGCAGATTTCAAAACAAGTTCGGTATGCGACCACACAAACTGCGTATCAATTCAGAATTTGATACCAGCCGTGGCACCCAGGAAGAACATACAGAGTACAAGGTGACAATAATGAAACAAGGTCACTAGCAAGACTACTGAGTCACTGTAGAAAACAAAACACACACCAATGCAATATTGCAAACAAGCACTTGTGAAAACATCGACACCACGTGTACTCTTCAACCTCAATGATAAATAATAATATGCACTCTTAGATACGGGCTGCAGTCGAAGCTACGTAGCAAGCACACCAATCACTACACAACAATTAAAGCCCATAACGGATAAATTGTCGCTGGTAAGCGCAACATATAAGATAGAGGCACTATAACTTAAAACCAATATAAAATTCAGCATAGCTGGTAATACAAATTAAAAAATTTGCAAACAATGGCATACAACCTAGCATGCAATGGTTTAGTGGTATCTGCAAACAAAGTTTTAGGGCAATAACTTACAGCATGCGCCCCCGAATACCCTGCCAGCTGGCATGAATACTTAGATTTCATTGTCTTCAACACGGCAGTTAATGCCAGCACCAAATTCACACCTATTTATTTACTACAGAGCGTAGAGACAAGGCAACCCTTACACGTCCTACCTAACAAATATTCGCAAAGTGGACACAATTGAAGCGAAAAATTACAAACAGATAGGGAACAAGCCAAATTAAACTTTATACAAGCACAACAAAAACATAATATACACTTTGACAAAAAAAAACCAACCAAACAAGGAAAAAATTGGTGGTTGGGTCTGGGTTCGAAACAGAGCCAGAAATAAAGGACTTAAATTGAAATGCAAAGGCCCCTATTATGTCACGGATGTTATGGGGCCATCCACAATAAAAATCCGTATGGGAAAAACCAGGAACTATAAACATGACACTATTAATACATGCAATGAAAAAACGGCGTACATAAGAGATTGAGTTTTGATGATGTGTTTCAGAAAACGACATACCTAGTGTGCACAACAGACACGTTGTTTATGGTCAACCAGACGCTGCGCTAAATAGGTTTCAGGGGGAGAACGCTGCACCAGGACCATGATGACACGCAGATGATCCGCCAATAAGAAGAATTCCTAAGGTGACGAGCGTGGTTTAGCAGAGGCAGTGCGGCAAAAGGTATCCGAAGAAAGAAATGTCGACCACTTCAAAAAGAGCAACAGCCCTGTTTACATTTATTTTTATACATAAACTAACTTACACGGCATTCAGAACACATGCCAGATTGTATTGGAGATAGGTAGAGACAAAGTTAAGCTATGAGGGAACAATTCCATTAATGTGCTTAGTACCATTGCAAACACCCACTGTACCACAAAGTTTGGTTACATGGCTACACATAGCGTGCGATCTAAGTTTGACAACTATATGCAACAACGCAAAAGTAATACAAAAATATGCTACCACACTACATTTGAATAATGAACCATTTGAAAATTAAATAACTCTCCCCACCAGACAAAAACAAGGAATACAATTACTCGGGGTAATCGGGACATGGTGCTGCAACTTTCTTACCAATAAACACTTGCAGGCACTACTCTCAAACGATCAACAACTAGCAATGCAATTCAAAACATTAACGAATATGGTAACCACGTCTAACAAAAATATTAAACTCACAATAAAATTGCAGCTATACTACAAACAAATACCCAAACTGAGGAAGAATAAATGAGCTGACAAAAGTTGTAAACTCTATAACAACTAGTCTAAATGGTCAAAATAAATTTCACAAACATAGTAGAACCAGCAATATTTTGCAGATATTAGGCACCACCATTGTACTACACATTATAAATAGTGTAATAAACAAGCAACATATACTAATAAACATTGCGCACTGCCAAGCAAATCAGCTACCATTTCACATTATATCTCGAGTTCAATTAACCAACGAACTTCGGAACCTTCAGAAGCAATTTAAAACATTCAAGCCAGAGCGAAGTATACCTATAAGAAAAATAGAAGAATATTATACAAAACCCATTCCTCAATGTACATTAATGGAAATGTAAATGCTTATCAAACTTCAAATATCGCTCAAAACCACGCGAGCCAAATTGCAAATTTTCGAAGTTATCAATACCCCTATAACTATTAAAAGGAAACTTGTACCATTACACCCGCCAATACACATATAGCGATTGAAGAAATTACTAAATTAATGAAAAAAAGTCCCAAAATTGACCGAAAATTAAACAACATTTACTATATACCAAAATAAACGGTCAGTAGCGATCAACATGAGTATATATGTGCAGTTATCACCCTAAATAGTTTCTACAATCTCTTAACAAAATGTAAATTTACTTGTACTTAAGATAAACCTTTTACAGTAAAATATTGTACCCACATCACTATGTGCTCACAAACACGCTGAAACAACTAAGGATAATTTGCAACACATTAAATAGAGATATCCCTGTAGACAATGTTGGCAGTACTGAATTACAGTTACCGTGCAGATGCAAACTGGTCAATGAGAGGCAAGTCATTATGACAGGGGCACACATATGTGATACAAGAATGGCACAGAATCTAACATAAATACTGTAATACCAATCCACTGGATAAAGGACAGCTGATTCGACATAAACCAACTTCAGTTCGATAAAGGAATCCACTTTCACAACATACAACAAACATAAGACACCTAGTGGAAAATTAAACATGTGGACCTCCAGATGCTCCCAACATACCCAGTAGCGAACAACATACCAAATCAGGGCGACGATATAAAGTTTTCGCATTCCTGGAGCAAAATAACTATAACTATGCTAGTGGAACCATAATGTTAGTACTAATTGTAGCATTAATTATGGTCTACATAAAATTAATACAAATCCTTACCTTAATCAAGAGGGTTATAAATAACCACTAAAACCAAAGAAACGTTTGTTCTGCCATCTCCAACGGAACCAAGACCACATTATTTATCAACAAATCAGCAACATGTGGCACGCAGTGTGTTGTACCATCACTCAAACTCAATATGGCACACGTGCTTAACTAAAGTAACAAGTATCCAATAACATGATCAGTAATAAAATCCACATACTATGCATGCAACCTCGGAATGAAAAACCGCTATACCGTTAGTTTGCTAAGAAATGTATCACAGCCTTAAAACTGCAGTATAAATAATTGATCCCCGGCATATGCACTTAACACTGGGTGAAAATGTCAAGGTATAAAAAAAAAAAACAAATAGGGCACTACAAAAGTTATCTTATGCACACAAAACCATACAGTCGAACGACACAAATCTGTACAAATGCCATTCCATTGTGTAAGTAAATATAATTTTGCAATTTGGTGTGAAACACGTAGCCACGCTGTGCAAACAAACCAATGGCGTCATCTAAGAAATGCAAGTTTAGCCTTTATCCTTTCACATGGGAGGTAACTCGCTACCGGAGTACACAAGCGCCGTATGCAGGTTCGTAGATAAGATATACCCCGGGTTCAAAAAGCAAAAAAAAAATATTAAAAAGAAACCGTAGTATGGCCTTGTACAAAATATATTACATTAATGAGTCACATGTGTATTCATATTCAAACATTGCAATTATAATGAATAAATTTTGTATACCATGTACACCAAAAATATGGTGAGCTAGCAATCAGAAAATAAGTAATACACAATATATTAGGTAACATTAAAAAGGCCAATAATTCAATGTACAAAAATAATACAATCAAGTTTTGGGGTGTCGCGATAAACAGTGTGCACAAACATAATATCTCAATCCCATTATCCCAGTGGTTGGCGCCGAATCAAACATTTTTGGGGGTAATGTTAGTGCACGATCACACTCCACTATCCAAATCGCGACACAAAACAACTAAGTCAATTATAATTATGGTATAGCACGGCAGTGAAACAAAATTTTAACTTTTTGTACCAAGTACTATAATAGAACAACAAATTGTATACACCATACCAAGGTAATCAACTTAATATGTCAACGTGAAATAACGTAGCAAATTAGGACATGTAAATACAACTGCTAAAATGAAAAACATGTACTGAAATGCTAATTATACATAGTAACCTATTAAATGTTTAATATAGCAGATGTCAGACGATAAGAGTCAATGCTTAAAAAGCCACCTAATACATAAAACTATATAACAATGTAATAACAGATAATCTGCCACATAACCTTGCTTCACGTTTATAGGGCATGAAAGTGAACCAGTGCGCAAAGGATACTTAAAAAAAAATCTTAACCACTGCACCGTTACCTCGTGACAACCGCATGCAGGAGGAAGAGGGGGCACTACTAGACCACACCACAGCGAACGGACCACGCTCACAGACCGCTGCCTACTCCTGACCTGCTACGTCAACCCCTAATGTTACAACCAAACCAAACCGCCCTCCCATGGCGAGCGAGGACGAGCGCCTTTTCCTGAGAGAGGGAGCCATTTTGCAGACGTACCAAATGAAGTCAAACCGAGGAGGTAAGCCTCGGGTGCTAGACCAAGGAATCCAGGGAGATATGCGGTGTTCGATTGTGTAACATAAACTCAAAGGGTAGGAAGGAGAAAGGAGGCCAGCGAGGCCAGTATAAAAGGGACGCTGCCGCAAGTTCACCGGCCATAGACGTCACCAGGCAGCCGCAACGCCGTCGGGTCCTCGACGGAAGGCTCCAGGGTGCCCCGAGCGTTAGAATAGCGACTTCTGCACCTTTAGTGGCAAGTGAAACCCACATTGACATGAGACGGGGCCTAAGAAGTGTTAAAATGCGTGGCCAGGTCGTATTAGAGTCAGAAATCCTAACTTCAGTCGGTTGCTATCACTATCTACTTGAAGTTCATGGTATTAGCGGTAACTGAGTATTTGTAAAGTGCAAATTATTGTATTGTACTTACGTCAAGAACTTAGTATATGATTAGAGTTTTAATACCTGCAGTGTCTTACTGAGTACGCCAGCCCTTTTACTTTGGCAAGTTATTTTGTACGCCCCCTTAAGGGATACGTAACAACTTGTATGGCATCATGCAACTGTATTCTGCACATGTGCAAGTTTACATGCTTCCAAGTCGTTTTCTCTCATCCACACCTGCAAGATTTTTGGTAACAATAATGTTTGCATGTGTGGAAAGAGCAGTGTTGGTATTTTCACAGTGCTGCACCTGCAGGCGCCAGGTAACTGGAGTCGGCACATGTACATGTCTATGTGCTTCCAAGTTGTTTTCTCACATCCGCACCTGCTCAGTGTCAGATAACAGTGATGTCTGCATGTGTGCACGTAACAGTGTTCGAATTATCACAAGTCTGAACCTGCATCGTGTCAGGTAATTGCAGTCATCACACATCCATATGTACATGCTTACAAACTGTTTTCTCGGGTCCGCTCATGTTCTGTGTTGGATACTAGTAAGTCTGCACACGTACATGCGTGGAAAGGGCAGTGTAGGCATTTTTTCAGGTCTTCAACTGCACAGCATCGGGCAACTGGAGTCCTAAAACACACACACATGCATTCCTACGTGATTCCACGCCATTTTTTCATGTCTGCACCTTCACAGTGTTGGGCAAACGTGAAATCTGCACACATGCGTGCATGGGAAGAGCAGCAGTGTTTGCAATTGCCAACCACATTCCACTTGCACATCGTCAACAAAAACAAAGTTTCACTCGAAGCAGCTCGGAAACATAGGATTTTAATCTCGCACATTATGAAGGTGCGCTCCCTCTGAAAAGGTCACCACTAAACACCAACGCAAGCAAAATCAGTTCCATGCAGTCCATTATGGCAGCGTGTGTGCTTGCCAAAATATAATAAAGCACATCTTCGAGGTTGGCAGGAATAACTGTTGTTGGGCGCAAGTGAAGGTAGTGCACATTCCAGACTCACAATATACCACAAGCAGATGCTACGGTTCGTATGGCCAGAGGAAAAACCCCAAAATATCTGGTGCAACATACCGGTACTCTAATCACTTTCCTTTAACATTTGCAGGTAGCAAATATCCCAGTAGCAGGATATGTCGATTGCTGGACCAGGCATTATAGCTTCATAATTGTCAAGGCGGAATGCATGCATATTCGACCGATGTCTGGCAGCTAAGCAACATCCCAGTAAATAATCCATAAATTACTCCCTTTAAATTACCGTCCGAGATGATAAATATTACTTAAAATATTAACTAAAATAATACAAATTTATAAATACTTCTTGTTGTCGGGTAGTCAGACCCTGCACATGCACATATAAAGCAAGTACGGTTTTTAACATTTACGAGCTACAATACACATACACGCTGTAATCAAAACGACGCTTTCACACAAAGCTGCTAGCAGCCCTTGGAGACTTTTACTCTTCCACATTATGAAGGAAAACATAGGGATGAATAGTACATTTTTTAATGCAAGTCACTGAGATGCCCTAAAAAAATCAAAATTGCGCATCTCGCGCAAGAAGGGGTCTCAGATATAATGCCATTTCGTGTGGCGAGAGTCGTTTGCCCGATGGGTAAAGATCTCCACAATATATCTCAGTTGAGGTGGAGAAATTTCGCACCACAGAAAATACCTTGATACCTCACTTGCTTCAAGAATCAAACTTAATCGAGTTCGCACCTTGTGCTCATTTCCCCTGAATGTTAAATAACGTTCTCTATCGATCACATATACTAGCGACACACCCAGCAATGGTGTGAATCATGCCTGTCTCTACTACGTCCTGGCGCCTGTGTACAACCCGTGCATTGGAACGCCGAAAGCAATTCAAAAGTTCATCTAATCGTCATATTCCTGTGCGCATGGTCAAACCTGCACAAGTTACAATATGAGGTTGGACGTAACCCTACCATGTAGCACAGAAGAACTGTTGGAGTTGAATGCGAGTAAAACTATCATCATTAAAGACGAATTCCAGTGTAGGGGTAACAAGATACAACGAGGGCGCCGGGAACAATGCTTCACATCAGCGCATATTGTGATGGCGAGATGCATACACTCCTATCGGATGAAGAAATTGACGCGTTTCCATTCGTCGAGTGAACCACAACAGTTCGCAGCCTGCCATGCGAGGTAAAGACGAGCTCGCCGGATGAGGATAAGAAAGAATGATTGATGTGGAAAAAATACTGATAGTGTGGGAACTTGATAGTGGGGAGTGCTAAAAAAATTGTGACGAGGACGAACTATTATTTTGTTATGTGCAATGTGTAAGAATGTGTTTGACACAAAGTGTCTAGGAACATATTTGTATGTACATGTTTGAGCAAATGCAATACGGAGGGATGAGAAAAATGGTAACCAAATAAAATAAATATATTGCAGACATAAATTATTCAGTAATATTGAAGTGCGCTTGGAAAATAAAATTGTCATTCTATGTTGTAAAAATGCAGCCGAAAGACACTCCATAATGTTTAAATTATCGGTTAAAAAAATATATGTGTTAATTATTCAGAAAGATAAATGGAGTAAATGTCGATGTAAATAAATAGCCATGGGAAAAAATCATTTCATTAAAATAATTTGTGCAAACGCATCTCACGAAATATTTTAAGTGTTTATTTAATTAGCTGATATGAAAGTAATGGTAATGATAAAATAAAGAGGTCAGTTATGGAAACATTCTATTAAAAATGGTTACTTACAGGTCTGCACGTGCATGGCATTACGCAATTTGATTCTGCACATGTGCATGTATACATGCTTCCAAGTCATTATTTCTTATACGCAACTGCACGATTTTTGGTAACAATTATGTCAGAACGTGTGGGAAGAATAGTGTTAGTATTTTCGCAGGACTCCATATGCAAGGCACCAGGTAACTGTAGTCTGCACATGTGCATGTGTATGTGCTTCCAATTCGTTTTCTCATAGCTGCACCTGATCAGTGTCACATAAACACTAAGTCTGCACATATATTTGCATGGGAAGAGCAGCAGTGTTATCACTTGCCAACCACATTCCCCGTGCACATCGTCACCAAAAACAAAGTTTTATACTAAGCAGCTCGCAAACATAGGTTTTTACTCTCGTACATTATGAAGGGTCGCCCCCTGAATAGGTTACCACTAAACACCAAAGTGAGCAAAATCAGTTCCATGCAGTTCATTATGGTAGGGCGTATGCTTGCAAAAATATAATAAAGCACATCTTCGAGGTTGGTAGGAATAACTGTTGTTGGGCGCAAGTTAAAGGTAGTGCACATTCCAGGCTCACAATAGACCACAAGCAGATGTTTCGGTTCGTATGGCCAGGCGCGGAAATCTCGGGTGCAACATGCTGGCAGCATCATCACTTTCCTTGAACATTTGTAGATAGTTAATATCCCATTAGCAGGATTCGTCGGTTGATAAATCCGGCATTGTAGCTTCATAAATGCTGCCCAGGCGAAATGCACGCATATTAGACCAATGTATGGCAGCTAACCAAATTTGGTTAAATGGTGTAGCAACTATGTTTACACCAAATGATGGTCCCGTAAGGCTGGAATCGTATCTCAGAAATGTAACTAGGACTTCAAGCAAACCTCGAAATCAATGGCAGGGTCCCCCTTTTATGGAGTCCACCCTTCCTCTCCTGATATTACATGAATTTTACTGTCAGCACATACAACTGCCTAAACAGATGGACATGAAATTAAGTTGAGAGGGCAGTAATTTAAACAGGCAAACACCATATCAAACTCAACGCGGAGATGAGGTTTCCGACCTCATCCCCTTTAAACCTAGATACATTTTTGATGCAGTAGCGAGACAGTTCATCCCTTATCTCGGTGAATCAGGTTTGATTGTTGGTGGGGCATACCAGATTTCCATACACGATAAATATGGAAAGCGTTGGTCGACGAGCTTCCTCTGCGTACTTCCCATTCTTCATCATATATATTTTGTTGTAAGAAAATTTTTCACACCACTGGCAGTCTCAACGACCACATGTTATTCACTGATATTTTCTGTTGCTGGAGAGAAGGCTTCGCCAGCTTTCTGAACCAGAATGTGATTTCACATATCCGAAACAAACACAAGTGGAAAATGTTACTAAGGTAGGCTCCAGTATATGATGTTAATTTGCATCATATATCCAACACATCACCAGCAGTGCCATGTTTGAAGCCATGGCTAACTTTCGTGCAGGACTATACCAGGAAAACATAGGAATGAATAATACATTTTTTTAATGCAAGACATTGAGATGCCCTGAAAAAATCCAAATTGTGCATTTCGCGCAAGGATATAATGCCATTTCGTGGGGCGAGAGTCGTTTGCCCGATGGGTAAAGATCTCCACAATATATCTCAGTTGAGGTGGAGAAATTTCGCACCACAGAAAATACCTTGATACCTCATTTGCTACAAGCCTGAAACTTAATCGAATTCCAACCTTGTGCGCATTTCCCCCGAATTTTAATTAACCTTCTCTATCGAACACTTATACTAGCGACAAACCCTACAATGGTGTGAATCATGCCTGTCTCTACTACGTCCTGGCGCCTGCGTACAACCCGAGCATCATGAACGCCGAAAGCAATTCAAAAGTTAATTTTATCGACATATTTCCGTGCGAATGGTCAAACGAGGTTGGACGTAACACTATCATGTTGCACAGAAGAACTATTGGAACTGAATGAGAGTGAAACTATCATCATTAAAGACGAAATCCAGCGTAAGGTCTACGAGATATGACGAGGCCGCCGGGAAACAGTGCTTCGCTTCAGCGCATAATGTGATGGCGAGATGCATACACTCCTTCCGGACGAAGAAGTTGATGCGTTTCCGTTCGTCGAGTGGACCACGACAGTTCGCAGCCTGCTATGCGATGCAAAGAAGAGCTCGCCGGATGAGGATGGGAAGAATGGTGGATGTGAAAAAAAAAACTGACAGTGCGGGGACTTGATAGTGGGGAGTGCTAAAAAAAATTGTGACTAGGATGAACAATTATTTTGTTATGTGCAGGGTGTGATCACGTGTGTGACACAAAGTGTCTAGAAAAACATTTGTATGTACATGTTAGAGCAAATGCAATAGGGAGGCAGGAGAAAATTGGTGACAAAATAAAATAAATTTATTGCAGACATAAATTATTCAGTAATCTTGAATTGTGCTAGGAAAAAAAACGTTATTATAAGTTGTAAAAAATGCAGCCGAAAGATGGTCTTTAATGTCTAAAGTATCGATTTAAACACAAAATATGTGTTTATTATTCAGAAAGATATATGAGTAAACGTAGATATAAATAAATAGTCATGGAAAAAAAATCATAATTTCCATGAAATAATTTGTGCAAACCCATGTCACAAAATTTTTAAAGTGTTTATTTCATTAGCTCAAGGTATATGTGAAAGGAATGATAATAATGAAAATAAAGTGGTTAGTTATGGAAACATTCTTGTTAAAATGGTTATTAAAGGTCTGCACCTGTATGTCATCATGCAATTCGATTCTCCATATGTGCATGTATATATGCTTCCAAGTCGTTCTCTCATCCGCAACTGCACGATTTTTGGTAACAATGATGTGTGCATGTGTGGGAAGAGTAGTGTTTAGTATTTTCGCAGGACTCCATATGCAAGGCACCAGGTAACTGGATTCTGCACATGAGCATGTGTATGTGCTTCAAAGTCGTTTTCTTACATCCGCACCTGATCAGTGTCGAATAACCAGTAAGGGTGCACATGTGCTTGCATGGGAAGAGCAGCAGTGTTAGCACTTGCCAACCACATTCCCCGTGCACATCGTCACCAAAACCAAAGTTTCATACGAAGCAACTCGCAAATATAGGTTTTTACACTCGCACATTATGAAGGGTCGCCCCCTGAATAGGTTACCACTAAACACCAAAGCGAGCAAAATCAGTTCCATGCAATCCATTATGGCAGGGTGCATGCTTGCCAAAATATAATAAAGCACATTTTCGGGGTTGGTAGGAATAACTGTTGTTGAGTGCAAGTGAAAGGTTGTGCACATTCCAGGCTCACAATAGACCACAAGCAGATGTTTCGGTTCGTATGGCCAAGCGCGGAAATCTCTGGTGCAGCATGCTGCTAGCATCATCAATTTCCTTTGTATATTTGTAGATAGTTAATATCCTAGTAGCGGGATTATTCGGTTGCTGAACCGGTCGTGGTAACTACATAAATATCGTTAAGGTGAAATGCATGCATATTCGATTAATGTCTAGCACCTTAACAAATGTGGATATATGCTCTGGCTACTATTTTTACACCAAATGAACGACGGGTCAGGCCGGAATCGTAACTCAGAACTCTAATTAGGACGTCAAGAAAACCTCGAAATCAATGGTAGCGTCTCCCTTGTACGCAATCCACCCATACACTCCTGGTATTACATGAGTTTCACAGTCGAGCACATACAACTGCCAAAACCAATGGACCTGAAATTAAGTTAAGAGGACCACAATTTGAGCTGGCTGATCCCATATCTAACTGAACTCAGAGGTGAAGTTTCCGACCTCATCCCCTTTAAACCTAGAGCCATTTTTTGGTGCAGTAACCAGACAGCTCACCCCCTATATTGGTGAACCAGGTTTGATTCCCGAAAGGGCACACCAGATTTCCATACACGATAAACTTGTAGGACATTGGTCGATGAGCTACCCCTGTATACTTCCCTTTCTCCCTCAGATATATTTCGTTGCAATTCCCGAAAATATTTCACACCATTTGCAGTCTGCCGAACACATGTCATTCGCTGATATTTTCGGTTGCGGGAAGGAAAGCTGCACCAGCTCTCTGAACCAGAACATGATATCCCGTATCCTAAACAAACACAAGACTAAAAGTTACTAAGATAGGCTGCACTACATTGTGTTAAATTATAATGCATATTCAACACATCACCAGCAGTGCCATGTTTGCGGCCACTGCAAACTTTCGTGCAGGACCATACTGCGAAAAATAATAATAAAATCTTTGAGATGGTGACTCATAAACCCAGCCCTTGGAGACTTTTACTCTTCCACATTATGAAAGTAAACAGAGGAATGAATCATATATTTTTTAATGCATGACATTGAGATGCCCTGAAAAATCCAACTTTCACATTTCGCATAAGAAGGGGTCTCAGATATAATGCAATTTCGTCTGGCGAGAGTCGTTTGCCCGAAGGGTGAAGATCTCCACAATAGATCTCAGTTGAGGTGGAGAAATTTCCCACCATAGAAAATACCTTGAGGCCTCTCTTGCTACAAGCCTCAAACTTAATCAAGTTCTCTCCTTGTGCTCATTTCCCCTGAATGATAAATAAGCTTCTCTATCGGACACATATACTAACGACCCGCCCCGGCCTCGCTCGGGTGCGATTTACAAACATGGCTTTGTTTCGGTGTACAGTAAATATATACTCTAAATGTTTAAGTTAACTAACATAGGATTAACCCTGCAGTGTTCCAAATGTCGTCGTAAGGGAACCCCTACTATTAAAAAGAAAAAATTGCTACTTTGGGTCATCCTTAAAAGATAAACATATGGTGTCGCGGATTTTTTGTAGACCTTTTTAAGATCTATAATTCTATTGTACATTAATATGGTATATTTCTTATGGTTTAGTCAGTGTAAGCCATGTAAGCGCCCGTAAAGTGCCTTTTCCGACTTAATTAGAAAACGTCGAAATTTTTCTACTACCCTTATATTAAATATTAATATATTATGTGCTTTAACCTTCCTCAAGAAATTATCCAAGTGACGGTGAAAACCGCATCGAAATATATTAAGCAGTAAAGACGCATAAAACGAATACACAACAAACACGCGCCAGAGCGACTTTGTTTTATACTATGTATAAACAAGATAACCTATAGCTGTCAAAATAGATGGACCTAAAATTTTAATAAAGATGGCTTTAATGTATATTTTTTTCGATTTGCCAAACAGACAGACTTAATTCAAACCCCTACACGAGAGCCACAGTTTCCAGCATCATACACATTAAACCTAGAGTCTTGCAGTGCCGTTATGATCTGGAGGTAACCATCATATAATATAAATGCTAGACACTCTGAAAAAAAACCCACATTACTTGCTTGCACGAAATGGATCCAGGATAACATATCGTTATTCATAACAATGGTAGATTGTCCGATGAGTATAAAACTCCGCTACATAAAAAACCGCAAGAACTTCGACTCCACCTCATCTGACACCTATGTGGTATCGGATAGGCATACTTTGGGTCATGCATCTATGAATGCCGAGGGTCGGTCGACAAATGGGTTAATAACTCTTCCACGTCAGAAAAAAAAAACTGTATTTGTTAATAATCTCCCCAAGACAAAAAAAAAACCATGAAACCTCATGAGTAAAGGTGGTGGTGAGGCCTCCGTCTTCACCTTCGTTGTAGACAAAAATCGAGAAAATAATCGATAAACATAATATGTGACTGACTACGCACCACATGTTGAATGTTGGCGACCTTAACCTTGACCCCAAGTAACCTTTTCCCTGTGCCCATAACCTTGAATGAAAACTTACATTTACGTTAATACCACGAATTAAATATAAACTGTACACGCACTGAAACCATCTCATATAGGTATAAATATAGAAATTTCATGTAGGATTATACATAATCATATGTAGAATATATTAAATACATTTTGTATTACTATATCCATATATATATATATATATATATATATATATATATATATATATATATATCAAAATAATACACTGTTATGAAACTATCTGTGTATTCCATTAATCTTTTACTCCTGGCATGAACATATTTGTGGGTTTTCTCACAGTACTTCCCTATATTTTACATTTTAAAATATACTTATTGTATAAGGCCTTCTGTAGGCACAAGTTAGGCTTTTCACTATAAAAATAATTGCTTTTATATAGAAAAATTTGAGGTGTTCTGACACAGTGAGGTGAACATCGATTTGGAAGGTGTCACATTATACCGTGAAGATGAATTGAGAATACGAAGGCCTACCTTTGACCTCAACGAGCATGGACACGCGACCTGCATCATCGCTACCTGATTGTTGTTGGTGCCGATTCTGTGATCGAATTTTCACCTTTAATCAAAATGCTAAGCAACATGAGAGAACGACCTGTACCAAGAGTCCTGTTAACATGAGGAAACAATACGACAATAGACACATGCTGTTTATGCAAGGTAATACATAGAAGAACCATATTAAGAACTGCAAGTATTCTTCTCTTGAAAGCCAATAAGTTTGGCCGCCATTACCCCTTGCTGCATCGATGGGTACTGATTCCATAGGCGATTATGATGAGACAGTTAATGTTAAAAATTGAATGTATGCGGTACAGACGGTTCGCACGAAATATACACTTGCAACAACTTGTCGATAGACTCAGACATTTCATCGCTTAGTAACAAGGTGGGGATTTCTCGCACACTAACGAGATATCTTCAATTATTAGTGAACTGAAAGTCAGGGGTTATATTGCTCGACACGATGAAATAATGTATCATATCGTAATGTGTAAATATTAGCGTAACATTATTAAAATAAAATTAATGTGTTTCAATTTGTTTGCTGTATTTTTTTATCCTTCATAGCTTTAAAGTGCTGCTGTGAGGACTCAATTATTAAAATAAGAACCTGCATACAGATTATTAATGAATGCATGGATAGTGGACTGCAAACAAATCGTTAACTGAGTTAACATGTACAAACTTGGAGACAGTTGGTGAACGTAATTACACTGTAAAAAATTAGTGTAATTTTACACAGCCAGTATTGGTGTATTTTTACATTTTTTTCGTGTACACCGAAAAAATTACCGACACTTGGTGTATTTTTACACAAGAGTATGCGTAAATTTTCTAAAAGCGACGTTTTATATGTTTAAACACATCAACAAAGTGTATTATTATACAAAAAGTAGGTGTACAGTAGAAAAACACTAGGTACATGCATAAAAATATAAACATTATGTATTAAAACACATGCGTGTGTAAGTATTACACACAGCGTACGTGTAATAAAACTCACACCCACACAGGAAAAAATACGATAGTTGTAGCATAAAAACAGCTGCAAAGAAAATGTATTTAAACAATAACCTAACGTGAAAACAACACATATATTTGGGTAATTTTACTCATGTGTGGCTGTCATGCCATCTTGACGACACCTCATGTGAAAAATAACACAGACACCGTGTATTTTTGCCAGGAATGATGGTATTCATTGAAGAACTAGATGCATATGTGTGAAATTACACCATAATCGTGTAAATAAACACAAGTAATTAGTATATATACACAAACTATTTATGAGAAAAATAAATGAAATCTTGCAAAAAATCATAGATTAATGGTAAAATATACTCATGCATTGAAGGTGTTATTTAACATTGACTTTCTGGGAATAGTAACACTTAGGGTAATGTTACGCGCACGTAGGACAAAATTACAACTGAAAAACTCTCTATGTGTAAATTTACACCGACACTGTGTATGTTTACCAGAAATGTTGCTATTTATTGAATGAACTAGATGTATGTGTGAAATTACACCATAATATTGTAAATAAACACACAAAATTAGTAAAATTACACAAACTACGTAGGAGTAAAAACACGCGACATCTTGTTAAGGAATGTAAATTTATGGCAAAATATACGCCGACATTGAAGGTGTTATTTAACACCGACTTTTTGTGAATAGTATCACTTAGCGAAATTTTACTCACATGTAGGAGAACATTATAACTGAAAAACTCTCCGTATGTATTTTAACAGGAATGTTGCTATATTTTGAAGAAGTATATGTGTGAAATTACACCATAATCAGGTAAATAAACACACACAATTAGTAAAATTACAAAAATGTCAATTCAGTGGTACATCTTTAATGGAATAATTTTACAATGACCATGTGAGTGTAAACTTCATTATATTCTGGAGTATCTGTAAGCGTATATTTACACAAACAAATTTTCGGGAATTTTGCAATTTTTATGTGTAATTTGCCAAAACGAGTAGAGTATTTGTAATTTTACACTAATGTTCCTGTGAATTCAAATATAACTACACGCATTTGTTTAAACATGCGATCTAGAGACAGAGAGTATAACAACTTCAATCTCCTTTTGTGTGTTCCAAAGGGAATCATAACTCCCACTGATGGAATATGCTGGTTTTTGTATATAACTACCTATTCTATATCTGAAGTCAATTGTTACCTATATTTTGGAGATAATGTTTTATAACTCCATTATACCTCAAAACGCAACAATTATTCACACAGGCAGTGTTGGCGTGATTTTACTTCATGTATGTGTAAAACTACAAAGTAATGATGACATATGTACACCACATACAGTGTCTGGGTACTTACACATGATGTAGGTGTTAAAAAACAAAACAAAATCCTTATTCACACAGGCAGTGTTAGTATGATTTTACTTTATATATGTGTAAAAATACAAAATGATGACACATATTTACACATACAGTGTTTGTGTTCTTATACATGATGTAGGTTTTATACCACAAAATACAACAATTATACACACTGACAGCGTTGGTGTGTTTTTACTTCATGTATGTGTAAAAATGCAAATTGATGTGGCACATTTACGTGTACAATGTCCGAATACTTATACACAGTGCAAGTGTTAAAACACAAAAATTAATGTTAATTAACCCGGAAAGTGTCTGTGAAATTTTACACAGTGTATGTGTTGAAATGCGAAAGGAACTCTTTTTTTGACACTGCAAAATTGGTGTTATTTTACAGTTGGTCATGCAAAAAAAAACTATCTCATAAGCTATTTTTAAACAAACTGTGTTATTGTGTTTTTACAATATGTTATTGCATATTTCCCTCTACTGTAGCTGTTTTAATACACCTACACGTGTTGGTGTAAAAATACACCAACTGTTCTGGAGATTCGTGCTGCAACCAACATTGGTGTTAAATTACACAAAATATTTTTACAATGTACCTTACATATCGGTTGGGACAGATGTCAAACGAAAGGATAGATCGAGGGATTGGGATTTGTGGAGCAATTGCTGGGGATTGCGGAGGAGGATCGCTGATGATTTGCGAGGAGGATTGCTGAGAATTGTGGAGGAATGGTGAGGATTGCGGAAGATTTCAGAGAATATGTGAGGATTGCTGTGGATTAGGATTAATTTAAGTGTTGATGTCTCAGAAGAGCACGAAAGATAATACTGTTTATTACGCTAGCTGTCCTCGTACATTCCAGCTTTTAAGGGCTTTACCTAAATGGTTTGCGAATAACATCGACACAATATAGATGGTCCAGCTGGAGTCAATGGTGGTACCACCAAAGATGAAATCAGAATGTTGGTTGTAAACATGTTACTAAACGACCACTACATCTTTATAATCTACAATCCAGTAGCTTGCTGGCCCGAAATGGTATTCGAAATTTGACGCAGAGTTTTTAATTTAGTGGGGAAATGTATGCGTAATTAAATTATGAGCATACTTGATATTACCCTGAAAAATTTGTTGGAAAGATATTAAATTAAAAAATAAATTATCAGACTGAATACTGAAACATCAAGGTAGACAGTGTAATCACTTACCTCTCGCATCAGACGAAGAACTGTGATATGGTGCACCTTTGTCTATATTAATTACCTGCAGAGGACGAGATATCATGCGACCAACAACCAATCACGAGCGAGCAATGCGATGTCATCGTGAAATCGCAACCGCAGTCTAGTAGCCGTGGTTGAGCTGGAGTGTGTAAATTGAGGGAGGTTGATAAGGGGGCGGGGAATCGAGCGAATATGAATAATAAGGAGGTGTGATGAAAGCCCATAATTGGGTGGATGGGAGTCGACGACGTAGTAAATAGAATATAGTGGTTGGGTGAAGGGTAACAGAAAAATACCCAATAAAGGACAAGCTAAATTTATTGGAGCGAGGGGAGGTTTTGAGGTTGGAAGGGAGTGGACTGATGGGGGTGGAGATCTGCCGACTAAATAGACAAAAACTTTTGGGGGGTCAATCATCTGCTTGACATGGTGATGGCGAAATCTCCTGGAATCGAAGTATTAAACTAATATTATATAAATCTTTAAATTTTTTAATTTCTTGAAAGTTTTACAATATTTAGGGTTCGAAGTCACAAGGTTATAGGTATAGGGTCAAGGTCATTGGGTCAAGGTTATGGTCAACAACATTCACCATGGGGGTTGTAGTAATTAATGTAATATCATAGTTAATTTTGTGGATTTATTTGACTTCTACATTATCTTTTATTTTTTTCATTAAGGTCATTGGGGTGAAGATCAAAGTAGCATTTATCCATCACTGTGGTCGAAGTCATTAATGTACTTGTTTCCTCGATTTTTAGTATTTTATAATTTTTTTTGCAATTTTTATAATTAGGAGGGGTAGGAGGTGAGGTGAGCAAGGTTAGTGGTTGGTTAGGGGAAAGGTGATGGTGGGAGGAATTAACATACGACTAGGATTCCGAGCGCGACCTTCGCTTGAGATGCCACAACATGATGGTCGGTCGGATCAGTTCCGGTCCCTGGACCCTGTGTCCCAGGATGCAGATTCTTATATTACTTTTATCGTTATGTTATACAGCCTTGCAGACGATAGCGTACTGTTGATGATGAACATTTTGAACATTGGTAACTGTTATTAGAATTAGCACCCACCCAGCTTTGTCCTTACAGCATCAATTACAAGCAGTCGCATAAGATTATCTTTTAAGTTTTCTGTTGTTACCTTTCAAAGAGAGTAAACATTAATTTTGGAAAGCTGGTACATTCACATTTAGATATTACTATTCTAGAAAACTGAAAAAAGCAACAATTGAAGCTACATCGATATCAGCATTGTTTGAATGATTTAAATTTTATCAATATTAATAATTTAGATAATAATCATTAGCAAAAGAAAACCTACCTCGTGTGTGTATATGTGTGTATATATGTATTTACCGTTTTTCTATGTATTGGAATATTGTTGGATCTGCTCTACGTGATTAAAACTAATTTAGGTAAAACATTTTATCATATAATTTAAGTATAAATAAAACACAACATAGTCTTATAGAGTATATAGAAATTATATATAATTACCTGCATAAAATTATACATTATCTAGATAACCAAAATTCTCGAATAAAGTAACTCATTGTAAAGTTTTAACATTAAAAATAAATAAGGAAAATCAGAAAGAACAAAAAAAATTAATTAATTAATTAATTCCCCATAATGCAAAGGTTTCTGAAGAATGCAAATTTACTTACATGTTGTGTACCTTATAATCACAATAACTTAATAAAATCACCAAATGAAACTTTATTTAATAATTTCTTATATACGCTACATGCACATAAATAACTTAGAAAGTGATTATGAAAGTGATAAAGCAATTAAATAATGTGAATTAAGCCATTATGAAAGAGAAACAATGTCAGGTATTCAATCAATTAAATACCATTTAACTTATGAGACTACTCAGTAATAACTAAATTCTTAAATATTAAATATTATTATATTTTTGGTTGAGTATAATATAATAATGAGTTATATAGGAGACAGTTAATAAAATTTTGATTATTAAAATATTTATAAAGGATAGTATTACATTTCTGTATATATAATGTATATATACATACATATAGATTCATAAAATTATCATTACAAAATTTTAAATATAAAGACGGGCTAGTAATGATAATTATAAAAAATCATACTATAATTAATTTGGATGCAAATGAATGTCCCACAATTATAATATTGATAAAAGGCGATAAAAAATTATTACTATGTCCATGAATAATATTAAACCTGTCTATGAACTAACTATAAAGTTCAGTTTAATGTTTATTATCTATAAGGAAATCACCACCTTCAAATTTGGGGCAGAAATGTAATATGTATAATGGTTTACCTAAGTATATTTTGTGGGAGTGGTGTACGGAATATTTGAAGTAGTTAGCATATTGAAGGAAATGTATTTAATAAAGGCTATAATAATATAATTTGATTTCTAAATATATGTTAAATTAAAATTGCACTTATGTTTTTACTATTTCTAAGTGCATTTCTGATTATTTAGAGTCCTAAATATCATACGTTATTTATTTTGAAATTCAGAACAACATAGCAAATGTATAAAAATTGGGCATTCAACAATATATTGAAAGTTACTAGAAATGTCTCTTTTAGGATGTAAAAATTAATGGTTGGAAAAGGCGGTAAAGAGATTCTCATCATCTGGATGAATCATGTATTGATAATATTATTGCATATCCCGATAATAATAATAGAGACTTTAAAAGTGACATAGAGGTGTTAAAAAAAATACAAAAAGGAGGAAACATTATGCTGTATAACATACACCAATTGGTAGGGTAAAATTGCTTATACTACATTTCAGGAGCAGTGTACACATAAAGTAAATGTGAATAGGGCAGAAAATGTGTTGATTACATACTATGACAAACAAAGTAAGGTAACAAGAATGTAATTTCAATAATATTTATTAATATTTAATATACTTATGAAAATATTTTTTTTTAACTTTCTATTCTTATTAATTATCATGAACATTATATAAAGATTTTAAAAACATACAACTGGCTAAAAAGAATAATAAAGTGAAGATACTGGATAATAATTGAAATTATTTTCACAATTAATCAAGAAAATATGAAAAAATAAATAAAATTGAAGTGAATTAAGTGCAACATATAAAGCTTTATTTTCATCTATATTACTCTCTATACTACATGCATTAGGCAGATTAGCAGAAAGTGCAAGTTATATATATAATTCTGTTGAACAAAGAAAAAAAAGAGTTGAATTATAAGAACAAAAATTAAGTGTAGGTTTAGTAGTTAAGAAAGAAGTTGAAGCAAAATGTAAATATTGCTCATTTATCTAAAAAAGTTATAAATTACGTGAAAAACTTAAATATAGAAAATTTCATAAATATAAATATCATAGATGACTTACCTAATAAAAACCAAAATGAATGGTCTATATTCAATTTAGATATTTCTTCAAATCTTGGTACACATTATGTAAGCTATTATGAAAATGATAATATGTATTATTTTATTAGTTTCTGTGGTAATATACCTGCAAAATTAACTATCATAAATCTGATTCTGAAACAAATGAAATATATTAAAATTATGATAGAATAATAGATTTGAACTCAGTTATATGAGTTCATCTAAATTAAATAGAATTAAAATTAATTTCTAAATATCATAAACTTGTGATTTTATTGTTTTATTAATTAAATATATATTCGGATAAAATTGCTAGAATATTTAAATAAATATTTTTTTATACAGTAATTGTAATAACGAGTGTAAGGTTTACATAAATATACATAAACAAGTTAATTATGTTAACATTTCTAAGCTTACTAAATATGTTTTAAATTATAAATTCGAAAATAAGCCTTCATCCTGAAATACGAATTCATAATATGTGCTCAACATATTCCTAATAAAACTAATGTAAAAATCACAGTTTTGAAATCAGATGAATACAACAAACATAATGTTATGTTCTGTAATAGTTAATTTACAACAAGTACAATTAACAAGAATTCAATGCCAGAAAATAGCTAGTAAAACAGCAGCTCAGTGTTTTAGCCTACATACAATTTATTTTATTTTCATTTAAAAATTATAAGATTGTATTAAAGATTAATACTGATATTAATAAAGCCATTTTATTAAAAGTTGTTAGAAAAAGCTTCTTATTGATATTACAAAAATCTTTAATTTATAAGAAAAGCAATCATATTATTTTTAAATTAGTTCATCGTGTAAATACGACTAAATATTATTAAAAATATGTATGTGATTTAGACATGTTTACTCATTTATAACATCCGACTGTAATATTCTAATATGTATAAAAATTGAAATTTTAAAGTAAACCATACAACCATATTAACCAATATTGCATGGTAATATGCATTGTATGTTCACAATTCATTCATCGTGATCAATTTCTCCGCAATTGAACATACTTATGGAATAATAATATACTCGAATATTTAACTAGGAATTTAAAGGTATATTTAATAAAAAATCTGCTCTACATGCAAATAAAAAATAATTAATGCGTCAGCCGCTTATTAAAAGCATTTACTGTAAAAACAAAATGTATACTTATTAGTGTCAAATGGACAAAAGTTGAAGGAAAACTAAAAACATTTGACATTCAAGTTTCTAAGTTTGACCACATGAACCAAAAAGAAATCTGACGATACTGTTTGAATAAGAATATTCCAAATATTTTGAAAATTCTACATTGCTGATTGAAACACATAATTATTAATTAGGTTAAAGTTAAAAAATATTGTTACCTGCTTTTTAAATTACATATGCAAATATTTACATTATATAAAAGTGGTTTTATGAAAGAGAGATTAAAGAACATTTCCTTAGTAAATGATGGTATACAATTTTATATATATATGAAATAGTAAAATTTATTTCAATTGTCTCATTTCGATATTTAATATAATATTTTTATAATAAAACTGATAAAGTTATATACATTTTGTGATTATGTAAATATTTTAGATATGTGACACTCAAGAATTCATTCAGGATTTATTTGTATATAATAGTGTTATTTCCCAGGCACATATTATCCTGTAGTCCAAAATGTTTTGTAAACAAATTACTTTAGTTCCTTTGTTGGTGTTTTATTTTTTGATGCCCCAACTTTATATGTATAACCCAAAGACATGTCCTGTTATGTCGTCTCTAGCTAAATTATGTAATAAAGTTTTGTTTAAAACTTCCACATTTTTACATTTTCTTATGCATGTTGCTAGCAGTTGTTCAATAATTATTGGTTCCAGATATGAATATGATATAATTAAAATATCATGTGCAATGTATTTCTTCAATGACATAAATTGTATATAAATATTTTGGTTACATATTTAGGCATATTTATATATCAACACAATGCAACTTATGTATTATTTTCGGCATTGATGAAAAACGATTTTAGACAGTAATACTAGACTCTTATTTTATAATTATAACATTCTTCAAATTATTATTCTTACAGAAAATTTGTGAGCTTTATTTTTTACTTTTCTCTCAGTATTTTAAGAAAATGATCTATCTTAATAATATGTGTTGTGTGAATGGAATTTCAAAATAAATAAGTTTTGCACAATATATATTTATTTACTTTTATAAATAATATATTCGTTGTTAATAATTTCGTTAGTAACATATACAACTTAAATTTTTTTCTAACTTTTGTATTGCTTTAATTTATTGCATTCTATTTTTATTTTATTTTACAGCCATTATTATTTTTTCTTTCGAATTGTTAAATATTTTAATTTATTTTCAGTAATCATAAAAATAATATTTTTATGTCGTAAAATAATACTTTAGTTTATCTGTTCAAACATTTGAAGTACACAATTAACATCTAAACATATCTAACCATGTCTTAAACACCAAATTGCTTAATTTCAATTATTTGGAGCAATGTTTCTCATAATTTCTACTTAATTATGAATAACAGGTTTGATCATTGTTCTGTTCGAAATTAATATAAATTTTTACACATGTAAATACTAAACACTTCTTAACATATCCTTTCAATATTCCATAATCAAAACTGTGGCAGGTTTTTAGTTTAAATGGACAAATTAATTATATATGCTTTGGTTATCTCCAAATATATTTATTGAATATTTTTATAGCTGAAAGGGATATTATAATTAGTTGCATAACTGTCAAGTAACATTGGATAATCTTTTAATTTGAAATGATAGTCAGTTATTACAGTATGTCAGTTAAGTACACTAGTAATTTAAAAAATGCAGGTGGGAATGGGTTGAGTTAGCTACAAGTGATATTGCTAAATTCTTAATATTCGAGACAAAACATAAAGAAAATGAATTAAATTAAAAAACTAAATTCAAATAAAAATTATTAAATAATATCATATAATTATGAGAGTAAACATATTTCCTTAAGTTATAAAAGTTAAAAATCTTAAAATATAATAAAAAATTCTTCTAAATATACCAAATTTACAAAATTGTAACGAAATAAAATTAAAATAATAACAAAAGTTTTTCAAATAAGATGAAAATTCGATGCATGGCACTGATTGATACTATGATTTTAATTAATCCTTAATAAAAATTGTAATCATGTTTCAAAAACACTATAAATTTATAATAATGAAGGTTTAAAAAAAAGAAGTATGTTTTTATTATTTTTTAATTCAAAATTTTAAAATTTTATTTAGTTTTTTAAACAATAGAAAACAACAGCATAAAATACAAAAAAACAAAATATTACATTAAAATATAATAAGATAAAACAGAACAACATACAATATGATACAATAAAACAGTATAGAATTCGATAGAATAATTTACAATCTTATAAAATGACACACTATAATATAATAAAATACAATAGAACATAATAATACCGAATAAATTACAGTAGAAAACAGTGCCCTATAACCCAATTTCATAAAGAACTGTAAAAAATAATGTAATATAGTACAACACTATTTAATAAAATACAATGTTATAAAAACCATACAGTAAAATAAAATGTAATTTAATCGAATATAATTTAACTATTTTAATATAATGTAATACAATTAACACAATAAAACAGAATGCAGTACTACCGACTACAATACTCTATAATATATACAACATAACTGTAAATAAAAAACATAAAATAAACTAATAATATTAAAGAATATAAGCATTATAACTTAATTATATAATTTTAAACTTTATTTTTGACTAATTATTTTGTAAAATATATCAAATAACCTTTACATATTATATATTCCAGCATTATATATTTAAAAAAAATTACTTGAAAATATAATTAAACAATCCAGCAAAATATTTGTATTATAGCTAACACAGAAAATTTTAACAATAATATTATTACAGATATTGTAAACATTGTGTATGTAAATATATATTTAAAAAACTGTATAGCACATCCATATTGCGATAACATTCTTATGGCAAAAATAAGAGATTTTATATATTGCATAAAAAAATTATAAAGTGGAAAAATTGAATTTAAAGAAGTTGTTATTGGTAGTTTTAAAAAATATTTCAGATCTCGATTATCTGATTTTAATTTAGTAATTGATGCTGTCAAAGCAAAATGTCCATAATGAATAAATTCTAGTACTGATGGTGTAAATTGTGTTAATAAAAGCAGATATGATAATTATAGGCAAGACATAATGGCCCAGTTGTTTCACCTTATAATGCAAAACTAACAGATACTAAATGGAAACATTTCTAAAATAATTACTTAAGCAGTTAAATGAATTAGAGAAAGAATGTAATTATTCATCAGATTTAAATATATTACAAGCTTATTTATTTGGAATTTTTAATACAGAAAAGGTGAGCCAATATTTAATTCGTAATTTTAATTCCAAAATATAAGGCGAATATTAAGAAAGCCTAATATATTTATATATATAATAATGTTAATAGTGTTAAAATCGATTGTTCAACTTTGATAAATAGTGCATCTAGAGTTAAAATATCTAATTTATTTGCTAAATAACAAGTCCTTGCATAACTAAATTAGTTACGCAAGAGTTTTTAAATGCCAAGATAAAACATTGAATGAAAGGATTAATTCTAGCTTAGCTAAAGATGATGGAACAAGCGAAGAAGGAGCCATTTATTATAATATTAACGTGATATTTGAAACTGAACAAAAATTTAACCAAATGAATTTTTTTTAGATTTATTTATAAAATAACAACAAAATACATAGAAAATACTTTATTCAATTATGTTACAAATTATAAAATAAACGAAAAATTGATAACAAATTTTTAAAAATGAGAAAGTGTTGTTTTGACAACTTATCAGGCTATGTTTATTGGGGTAATATAAAATACTAAAATATTAAGAGCAATACAATGAAGAATTGAAGACTACCTGAAGAAGAAGGAAATAGAAACCAACTAAAAAGTTATAATATTTCTGACATTAATCTTCCTCTTTTATCTATTAATAATACAGAATTGAATGAGATTGAGGAAAATATAAAATACTATAACCATAAACTTAAAATGTTTGATTAAATCTGGGGGAAATTATGTTCTAAATCTACTTATATTATTTCGAAGATTTCCGAAAAAAAACTATTATCATAAAATATTAGCGATTAATAAAATCAAAATACATTTTTCCCCTTGTTTCTACAAAAAAATCAAATATCATAAAAAATTTCTCTGCTTATAAAGTTAAAGAAATAGAGCAATAAATTGTGATTAATTAAAATGTATTAAACAAGAAAACAGGGATTTTTAAAATTAAAATTATAAGAAAGAATATGGAATTATGTGGAGAAAACTGAATCAAACTAGAAATAATATAAATTAAAACGAAGAAAAAAAAAGAAAAAATTGAAGATGGGTTAATTAATATTTATGGACTAATAAGGGATTAATATAATCTTATAATGTACATTATTTGTTATAAATAATCATGGAAATTTTAATTGCATTGGTGCACTAAGCAAATAAAATTAAAATATATATTTATTTAATTAAAGGAAATAAATAAAATTATTTTCAAAATAAGCTAAAATAGAAAAATTTTAACAGTAGGACTTGTATTTACTCCTTGTAAATGATTAGAAAAATTTTTTACACAAAGAAAAATAATTTTCATGGAAATTTAAACTATTAAAATAGAATATTGCTGTGCCCATTTTTTAAACAAAAAATATAAAGTTCTTAACACTTTATAAACTCTTATCTTTAATGACAATTAAAAATACAACGAAGAAATAAAATATAAAATACTATAACATGGGAGATAGCATTCGAAAGTATAAGTTAAAGATAATAAAATATTAAAATTATTAGATAATGGAATATAATAATTTTTTTCTCATTTATCCACAATTAATTTTCGAGGGAAGAAAGGATAGTTTTTATAATTCGAAAATCTAGGATAAATTTCAAGACATAATCAAATATTTTTGGTTTATGATAATAATAATTGGTAAATAAATAAAACCAAAAACTTCAATAATATAATTTATTAGTAGGTATATTTCTATTCCTTTATCTTCGTGTAATTCTATTATATTTCCTACTGATATTTTTAAAATTTCTATTCCAAACATGTATTCAATAAATGATTAAAACATCACATCATCTACTATTTTGGGTATTCTTTTAGAAATTTTTAAATTTTTATATCTACTAGTACCACTTTATAAGGAATAGCTAATAGGTCTATATATTTATTGCGTTAAATTTTTCATCATCTTTTATAATAAAATTTACAGGCTTCATATTAGAATACAATAAATATGGAAACTTAAAATTAACAATACATTTTGTTAAAATATAGTATAAAATTGAGATCTAAATATTTACTAAAATTACAACAGGCACCTTCATTAAACACGTCTTCCAATTTTTGAATTATTTTGCATTATATAAAAACTCTTGTTATCTACCAAAATACTATCACAAAATGGATCTGTTGTAGAATGAAATGATTTTAACTTTTTTCTTTATTTGTATAAACAAGGATTCCAAGATTTGTAATAAGATTACTATTTAAATATTCTGTTAATTGCAATAATCCAAATTTATCGTTAGAGGGTTTAATTATATTTTCTAGTAATTCTATTAGAAATATTTAATGTCAAAATTTATTTTTCTGTTTCCATTTTATATAATAAGACTTATTTACATTATTAAAAATAAATTATCAGTAAAAAGATTTGAGGAAGTTGAGCACAAGGGGATGTTATGATGCCACCATCCGCCATCTTGGAAGCCTTAGATACCTGATCCACGAACTTTGACCTTGACCTTTGTCCTTGATCTTAATGACATAAACCCCAAAAAATCATAAAATATTACAGAAAAATCAAACAATTTCCTAAAAATCTCAAAAAACATGTTATTAAAATGAAAAAAAAAAAAAGGTTTTTGAAATTTATGAAAAAATATTTTATTATGTTTTTTTTAAATATTTTCCTAACAATTTTCCTTTTATCCACAAGAATTTCCCTATCGTCATACCACAAAGATGAACTGCGAATATGAAGACTTCCCTCAGTTATCATGGAGCCGCGACCTGCATCATTGCTAACGGGTTGCAGTCAGTGTCGATTCTGCGATCTAGTTTTCACATATGTTCAAAATGCACATCGGCATGAGAGGGCGG
Organism: Dryococelus australis; assembly: GCA_029891345.1. Classification (NCBI taxonomy): domain Eukaryota; kingdom Metazoa; phylum Arthropoda; class Insecta; order Phasmatodea; family Phasmatidae; genus Dryococelus; species Dryococelus australis. The sequence goes on along the minus strand of CM057009.1, from coordinate 81,934,954 downwards.
ATTGTACGAAGAGCCCTTTTCGTGCGACGACCAATTGGAAAGCATGGTTATGAACTGCCGTGGTGCTGCATTGTTCAGTACAAAGTCCAAGTTGTGCATCGAACAATTGCGAAATATGGTTGGAGCCTGCTGTAGTTCTACACACTTTTATTGATATGTGCAAATACAGTTTTCCTAGGAAGTGATGAAATATACCAAGGGACTTGTAAATATACTTTTAAAGCGAGATTATTAAATAAAATTTTCACCTTTCAGCTTTTCGAGGTAGGACTGTCATTTCATTAAAAAAAAAGGAATAATGTACTTTAACTAGCTTCTCACACACATGCACTGCACTTACTACCGCACTTGGCACCTCAATCACAATTAACACCACAATCAGAAGTTATTTTTGGGTATTTATGGAATCAATATGAGTAATTATGGAGTCATGACTCTTTATGAGTCATTTTGAGTCAAAGACTGAATATCGCATGTAATGTTTCAATGCCTGCATGTGATTGGTCAGCTGCAATCATGTGTTAACTTGGTGATCGACTGGTTGGTGTCCGAACAACGTATTCATGGTGCAGTACGATTGGTTCATAGTCGATATGACATCATAGGGTTTGCATATGCGTATATTATAAGCAGTTGTGAGTTCAGATGAGATGCTTAGTTTCACAACAGCTGTCTTGAAAGATACGCCGTCTCAGCTAGCTTCTGCTTATTCGCATCTTAGTCTTATTCTGTATCTGCAATGTCTTCGGGCACTCCAGAGCTAATGGTAGCTACGGCAGTGTCATCTAACTCTTCGGGAATGACACCTTGAACATAATTACCGGTGTTACCTGCTTCTTTAGCTCCAGCAGCCACATCTCCCACAGGCCTACCCGAGTCTTTGCCTGAAACACTATGTCGTCATCAGTGTAACTTTGTGATAAGGCATTTACTTTCGACCATTATGTACGGCGATATGAATGTTTTAATTTTGCCACGAATCCCTGTCATACGTCATATTTGTGTGATAGGTGCGGTAAACTGTTCAGCTGTAGCAACAGTTTCTTAGACATGTAAAGACTTGTAAAGGTGAAGTGCATTTCGCGTTCAGTACCTCGGTACCAGATTCACTGGATGCAGAACTCTTGTGACTGTTTTCAAGTTTTAGTTTTCAGGGTATTTCAAGGTCATGGGGTCATGGTTACCTGCATCCACTATGGTGGTAATAGTCACTAACCTAATATGCTCATTCATTTTATGATTTTTTCTCGAGATTTTTTTTTTGGTCCTTCTAGGTAATGAAGTCAGGGTCAAGGTGATCTGCATCCAATATGGTGGTAGTCTGTAATATAATATCCTTGCTGACTTTAATATATTTTTATCGAGGTTTTGTTTTCAAGGTTATTTAAGTTCATGGAGTCAAGATCAAAATCACCATGCATCCAATATGGTGGACGCAGTCTGTAATATTATATGAGTGCAGAATTGTATGCATTATTCTCGATATTTAGTTTCCAAGGTAATTCAAGGTCATGGGGTCAAGTTCAAGTTCACTAGCTTCCAATGCGGTAGTAGTATTCCAATGTATGCTTGTCGAATTCCATGAATATTTTCTCATGTTTGTATTGCTAAGGACATTCAAGGTCATGGAGTCAAGGTCGCCTGCATCCAACATTATGTTAGTAGTCTAACATTATATGCTTGTCGACTATTGTGCATTTTTTCTCGAGTTCTTGTTTTCAATATCATTCATGGTTTCGGGTTCAAGGTCAAGGTTGCCTGCATACAATATGGCGGTAATAGTTTGTAACATAATATGCTGGTTGACTTTCATGTTTATTTATTTTTTGCAATTTTTTGGAATTATTTAGTAAGAAATGAGAAATCTTTAGGGGGGAAAAGAGGCAAATTTTTACTAGAAAACAAAAATTTTTACGGGAAAAGGGATATTGTTAGGGAAAATGTCTCCTAGGGGACCAACATTTTCCAATAACGTTTAGTATTTTTATATATAAAAAAAAAAAATTATAATTTTAAAAATACATTTTATGTTTTTTACGATTTTTTAATTATATATTTTTTGGGATTTTTAGATTTTACAAATTTATTTGGAGATTTTTTGGAATTATTTCTGAATGTGTTGGGTTCAAAATCACCGGACTCAAGGTCAAAGACGAAGTTTAGAGGACATGGGTCAGTGGTCAAAGTCAATGGCTTCCAAAATGGAAGATGGTGACGTCACAACTTTGTGGCCAGCCCAGCCCCTTCTCTGCTCCCCCGTCCTCTTTAGCTCAATTTCCCCAAATCCTACTACTGCAGTAGAAATTTAATTTATTAAAAAGAAAATAATAAATACAATTTAAAAATACAATAGTTCCAATTTTAAATTACTTTTTTCTATATTGCATTTTAATCTATTGTATTAGAAATTTAAGGTCTGTTTCATATAGGAATATTTTCGATGTAATGTGTTACATTTGTTATAGGACTTTCTATTTTATTTCGTTCTATTTTAGCATCTTATAGAATAGTCTATTGTATTTTAATCAATTACATTTTATAATATTTTACTATATTGAATTATTTTATTTTATTATATTAAATTATTGTTTTACATTTTACTATATTATTTATATTATGTTTCATTGTATTTAATTTATTATATTGTACAATATTCTGTCACATTTTATAATACATTTTATAATTTATTATATTGTATTGTATCTTTTTGTATTTTATTTTATTATATGTTATTCCAAACTATTATACTTTATAATATACTGTATTTTATTCATTTGTTTTATATTACTGTAACATCTTTTATTGTGATATATTGCATTCCTTTGTACGCTATGTTATTGTATTTCTTTACATTCTATTGTACTTTACTTTTTGATGTTGAACTCTTCTGCTGAAATAAATATAGCATATTTAATGACTTGTTAAAATTAATATTTCAAAAAGATAAATGTATTATAAGAATATGTTTAAAAACAAATTGATTAGATAAATATAAAAAAAGTTGTTCAATCTTGGGTAATTAAAGCAAAGAGAGGTCAGAAATTTACCTATTTGAAAAAGGTTTTAATTTTGTTATAAGGGATGAATATGAAGTATCAATTGGTGCATAACATTAAATTTCATTTAATTCGAATTGATTTATTAATTTTATTTCTGCTTGATTATTTACACATGAATTTGAGAGATCACTTTATGTATTTAATACATTTCAAGTTTTGTATTAAAAGTTTAATATTTGAAAATTATTTAAAAATATTATTTTATCCAATAATATATAAAAAAAAATTATAACCTTTTAAAGTAATTTTATTTTTAATCTCTGTAAATATTGTATTGACTTTTGTATTAAGTATTAAGGATTTTATACATAATATAAATTCGTGACACTTTTTATTTCTGAAAATTTAGGTTTTTTGTATTTAGTTAAATATCTGAGAATATTAAAAGAACATTTATTATCTATTTTATTCAATTTAATATAATTTTATTAAATTTTTAGTTAAGTTTATCAGACGAAGTGTCTAGACAGTTGAATTTTGAAAACTGATTTGAATAAGTAAATATAATTGTTTTACTATGATCAGCAGTGTGTGTGAGTGTATATATATATGTCGGAATTTATAAGCTTAGAATTGTTAGTTTATATAACCAACGTTTATACATTTCGGACTTATTTTCAATTCTAGTGCCAAAATGACACCATGAACTTATATTATTCATTTGTATTCGATGCCCTAATGAATTTACTACGCATAGACATGATCTTCGATTTTTAAAATTAAATATTTAACAATCCAGAGCCACTAATACAGGACAGTTGCTGTCATTCAGTTTATTTTTTTATTGCAGTACGACTATGTCGGACCAATATAAAATTATAAGCACAGCTTGACACAATCTTTGAACTGTTGAAGTTATATCTCCCATATCACAGACACTGCTTCTGAATCCCATTAATGTGTTGTGGTATATATTCATTAAGCCATCTTAAACGCATACTTGCCTGCCATTTTCGGTCTGTAAAGTTTTAGCTAATATATTCATACCATTGTTAACACTCGAGACCCCCACCAAGGTGGTGTAGGTCATTATGCCTTAATCTATCTTATAAGCATAGATAGCTGACACTACTGACCCACTGAATCTATATATGCCCCATTCGTATTACAGGTACCACTCCTGGCCGAAATCAAAATTATATGGTTCCTTATGCATTAAGCTTTCTTATTAGCATACATTCCCAAAACTTTTTAACTGCTAATGAGCCCTTAAATTAAGATCAGAACAACACCCCAAACCCATGCATAAGGCAATATTGAATACGACCTAATAAAACCATACCCGACGCATCATGTTTTGGATTTCCATTGCTTGCATACCTTAAAAATTCAATTCATAGGTAGGTTCACACAATGCTAGTGCTTCATTCTGCACATCATCACCCAAGAATATTCTGATTAAGTAACTATTTATGGGGATATCTCGCATGACCATGTGAATGAGATACATCTCCGACCAAAGCGAGTAATCTCTGGCTAATGCAACAATTCTATAGTTTTTTTTCACAAAAGATAACATGTCCAAAATTGCCCAAATCTCTATGTGAACACTATGTTAACTGAATCATTCTGTTATTTTTTGTGTCAAAATATGAAATGTCTGTCTCCTAGAGTTCCGGTGATATCGACTGTGACATTCACTGACATGTAAAAATAAATGGTTTTGTTGAATGCAAAAACCGATATGTAAATATCCAATCGACATGCCATGTTTTGGCAAGAAAGATATTTGTTGTTTATATTGTCAGAAGCAGATATATTTAATAGTATCTTCATTTTATTGTCCATAGTATTATGTAAATTAATATGAATGCCAATAAATAATTATATTCCTTGTAGTATGCAAATTTTGAATAATTAGTTTTATAGTAGCTAGAAATAAATAATACTAGGACAACGAAAATCGTTGGTATGGTATTGTCAGCTCAACATTACACAGGTAAAATTACCACAGTTTTATCAGTATGCTGTATGTCTACAGAGTGAAAGGCGAAGACAAGCAACCAACAAAAAATATAACCTGAAAAAATTAATCATTTTTGACATACAATAATGTTTGTCCACTTCGGATCTTAAAACCAAAATAATGTACTACAAAAGACAACTACGTGTCATCAATGAGACCATCCAAGATCTTGGCGATGATATTTCATACTGTTTTATGTGTCATGACGCCTTGGCGGCCGTGGTTATGATCAGGGGGCTTCAGTTCTGTACAAGAACATTCAGACCAATTTACCAGTTTACGTACAGAAAATGATAACATTTTCTGATACTTGTGCTGGATAAACTCACAACACAGCTGTTGCGATAATGTTCATGTCGGCAATTCAAGGTCATCCATCTTTGAAAGTTTTTAATCAAATGTTTTAAGTTCCTGGACATACGCATCTTGAATGCAATAGTGACCACATATGAATTAAACATGCAAAGAAGAAAGGGATGTAGACATCAGAATACCACATGATTGATACCGTTTTGTTAAAAGTGTTAGGGGCAAGAAGTCGTCCAATGTATACGGAATAAAACAAAATGACTTCCTCTCTTTCACGTCTCTACTACGGAGTATAGTAGTACGACGACATGTAGGCAATGACAACAGAAAAGTATAACGTCTTATTATATGCTGACTTCAGTACACTGTCTAATTAGGCATATTAATTTTCAAATATTCCCTGTCGAAAGAACTCTTTCATCAGCTTGATCTGCGGCGCAACAAAAGAGGCCGACCAATCAGTTTGGAGTTAAGTCAAATTCATCCAACATACAGGGCCCCAGTCCTTATCAATATCACCACTAAAAATGATTTGTTTCACCGGTTACCACTTATTGATTCGGCCTATCATGGATTCTATCAGTAACTCACCACTTCTGAAAGACAAACATGCATCGGTCACTATTACTGTCAAGTAATAGTGAAGATGAAGACTGAAAATGTCAAGCACTTGGAAAAAGAGAAATTATGTTTTTCACTTGTGTATTGTATTGTCGTAAAGGTTTGCAATATCTATAATTACATAAACTTAAGTATTCCGGAAATAGCAGTTTACAACAATAACCATTTATGTATATACCATGACTGTAAATTTTAGAGCCCTTAATTTTATTTGTAATGACATGTCACACATTGACTTGACATAATGCCTAATTTATTTCATGCCAAAACATAACATGTACTATACGCTCTTTTCTGCGTGGTCAACAATCAAAGGGATACTTAGATGTGTAAACTAGTTATATGTTTAGCGATTGCAGACATGTATGTATATTCCGATTTTTTTGCATAATCAAACTTTAAATTTGCTCTCCGGAAAAGTTAGGAAAATTTACATGTCTGCTTTTGGAATATGTCTACATAATTTTTCACATGTGAGGTACTTGTGTCGCACTCTAGTGCACTATGATATGATACAGGTTAAATGAGAACATTTACTTAAATCTCTTTATTTACAGATTATTGACAATTATTTTACCATAAGCAAACATCTGAGTTTCTCTCATTTTATTCGTCTCGGGAAGAAACAATACTGTATTCGTTAGTATGGAATAGTTTATACATGCTGAATTTCAAAATGAGCAATATAATTCCTCCATCCTCAACTCGTTACAACTATAGACAGCTAGAAGTTGGCAAAAATAATATAATTTTCTTATAGTACATAGACTACTCATTTCTATGACGAACAAGGTTCGAAGTCTGGTGGTATCAATCTCGTTTTTCACAGATGTAAAAGGGCAAGTGACTTTTCTTGGTGTGCTCCCACTGTCAGCTTTATCGCTACTTCACTACGCCTTCATTGATGCTGAAAGAAATTTGCGGGTAAGCAACGCCTAGTTATCTTACTATTACCTAAAATATGTATTAGTTTTTCAAAAATCACTCACAAAAATATATGCATAATTGGTGTACCTTGCATTTATAAATTTCGAACTGACCATCTATATGCATATGATCAGTGTATGACTAGGTACTAATAACTTCAAAGCTACAATAATAAAATATTTCCATTCTGGAAAATTAAGTCAATTAAAATAAATTATAAAATTATATTAAGAATGTCGCAGAGAGTTCAATTAAGACGACTTTGTCACAAAGATCGGTGGTGTCGGATTTGAATTCGGACAACTGATGCAGCGATCGAAAGGTGAAGTAGTCCTCTATGTTGGATTACGTCAAACCCGACAGTTCAAAATAGTCTGTTTTAGCCAAAAATAACAAATTGTTGATTTTCCCCCAAAATCGTCTTTTTCCCTAAAATATTTCCAAAAATCAGAAAATATACTGATCGAGTCCTCCAATAAGGAAAGTGGACTCGAGGATCCTCTCGGCTCTCAAGACCTCGCTGTTAAAAGCCGCCCAAATCTCTTCATTCACTCGGGGATCCTCAATGCGAGAACCATAAAGCCCTTAGAGCAGAGAAGGGGATTCGAAGCTGTGAGCCAGGTCGTTAAATTTAGCAATCATTGCCTACTCCCTAACACCACCCTGAACCACCCTCCCATACTCCCCACCTCCAAACTCATCACTCCTTCTCTACCACCCCTCTCATTTACCACGATCATCATCTCCCCCTCCCAAACCATCACCACCCTGCAAAAATGCCTCAACATGCTATCCCCTCTCCATCCAGTCCCTACCCCATCTCGCCTCTCACCCAACCAGCCGAACCCACTTCTCCCTTCCCAACATAACAACTCCTTTCCCAACCCTCATCAACTGGCTCCTAGTCATAAAATATCAGAAAAGTAGAATAAAATATTTTAATGTTAAGAAAATGGTTTTAAATACACTCATGGGAAACGAAAAATGAACACTATTGAAGTGGTGATGTAGAAACCACATATATGCATGGGGAACCATGTACTTGGCATACAACCGCTGTGCCCAATACGACTGTAGTTGACTCGGTGAAAGAGTAGTTGTTTCAAACATCGGTCTATGTGTAGTAAGCATTGTAGACATGCCGTGACGGCCTAGACAACCTTACTTATAGAAAATAATAGACTTTGAACGAGGTTGTACTATGGGCATGAGGGACACTGAGTGATCCTTCCGAAGACCTGTCCAACGTGTACGATGTGAAGTGTCTACTATGCATTATTGATGGTGCCGGTGGTCTAACAATGGTGCACATGCTCGTCAACTTGGTTCCGGACAGCTAAGGCATGTGGATTCCCACCTGGACCGCCGCATCATTCAAGCAAAAATTGCAGATCACATGGCAACTGTCGCACATATTAGGGCAACTATTGCACCCAGGGTGTCAGTTAGGTCCATCAACAACTATTTGCTGGCTGCTGGGCTATGATTGTGGGTGCCACTCTTCAGGCTTCTTCCCTGCCTCATCACTGTGCAGCCCGCCTCGGACGGTGCCGCGAAAGACGCAACTGGGATGATTATTGGCGAGGAGTTCTGTATAATGATGAGAGCTGATTATACCTTCTTGCCATTGATGGTCATTTGAGAGTGGAGACCAGAAAAGTGGATACAACCAGAATGTATATGGCAGCGAAACAAAGAACCGACTCCTGGAATCATGGTATGGAGAGTAATAGCCTGCAGTGACCGTATGCATCTAGTGTTTGTTGAGGGAACACTGAATAGTGAATTTTACATCCAGAATATTATACTGCCCAATTTTTTTGTTATTCCTAGAATGCCAAGGAGATGTCATCTTCCAGCAGGACAATGTCTTTGCACATGTCCCATGTTACCCAACATACTCTCGAATGTGTTCGTCAACCCTCCCCCTCCTCCTGATCCGCACAATCACAAGACCTGTTTCCCATTAAACACGTGTGGGGCGTGATGGGATGGCATTTGAAGCAGTGTGCAATTCTGGCAACAAACCTCCACCAATTTCAACAACAGGTGGAATTAGTATGGAACACTATTCCCCAAGATGACATCCGACATGTTTTTGATCATCTCTAAGCACAACTGCAGGATTGCATCATCGCTATAGGCGACTACACAAGACACTGACATTGTTGTTCAAGTAACATACTATAACCTGTATCCATATGCGTATGTCCTTGTGATCATTGTCATATACAGTGTACAACGTAGATAATTATTCAAAAAAACCTTCTTTTATGTCGGACAATTGCGTCTGGATGTTAATTTTCAATTTTCCACCAGTGTATTTCAAATTAAATGTGAAAGTATTAAAAAACATAGGATAACCACCAAAGAAATTATTATTAAAAAATAAGTGAAGAAAATTTAAAACATACACGAGGTGTTTGTTGCCTTCACTTTACCAACATAAAAATTCGATCCTCGTTAAAATAGTAAAATACACAGCCCCTCCCATAGGGTCAACCAGCAGATGACAGAACTGTAGCCTCAATATTTCATTGGCTATATAGTTGGTCAATCTGCCGACCCTACACCAATATCTTTGTCTTTACATAACCCATGATCCCTACACTCACATATCTATTCCACACAACTCTTCAATTCCCTCAACATTTACTGGACATAGATTGACTCCAAAACATCCATCCTCGCCACCTACCATCCGACATTCCAACCCCTCATCATCTCACCATGGCTGGTGGTTAGCTATTAGTCATGTTATGTTTTGACCTCTGCAGATAATTAATATGTCCATTGACAAATCTTATGCAAAAAATGCAATATTTAACTCCCGTGATCTTTGTAGATATTATTCTGGCAAGTTGTAATGTGCTCGATGCTTATCATCACGGTAATAACACAAAGACATTTTCACATACTAAAATTCTTGCTTGAATTTCAAACAACTGCTCGAATAAGTGAGCAATTGGAGTGTAGATATAACATGAAGTATTCTTAAATAGTGTGTCTGTGAACAGAAAACATCCCGACATCATCTATGGTTGTATCATTACTGACACCATCTGGTCGACTTATGTTGAAAATGATGATATTCAAAAACCATTAGGGTAAAGACATTGAAATTTAGAATGGCCAGGCCAACGTAAGCTAAATAAGCTCGATACAACTCATTTTGGCGAGGCTATTTGTAAATATTGTTGGCTACTATTTTCGAATTATTGGCGATAGTAACACTACCAAACAGGCCATCCGACCATCAAACCATCAAGGCCGACTCGAAATACCAACTGGAAAAACCAAACAACTGCAAAGTCAAGTGGATAAGACCATAAACCCATATCAGGAGATCAGTCCAACTAACAAACAGGTTGACCATACCAACCAACCTTGATCCAAGGAGGCAGCATGGCTGAACCCCGAAAACCCCAAACTTGTTCTGAGCAAAAGTAAACAACTGGCAAAAGCCAACAAAAATGATTTTCCCTAGTAGGTCAGGAATATCAATATCTTGAGCTACGATCAAAAATATGAAGTTTGCAGAATGTTATTTTTATTCAGTTCCTTTTTATTTTCTATGGTATGCAAAAAAAGATTGATATTTATAAATTATTGTTTACACTCATTGTTAGAAAAAATCTTAACGATATCAAAAATATTTTGTCATAATACATATTCTTTGAAAACCTACAGTTTCTAAATTTTTCTATTACTATACAGATTCTTAGACAATACTATGTTTAAAAAATATTCTCTGTTATAAGACATATTCTTCAAAAATACTCTCCGCCTACTTGACCTCAGGTACATATACGAGAAATATTCATATAAAAACAAGCCCATTTTGACTTATTAAAAACATTGTAAAATGAGCATTTTACCAAAATGACGTCTTTGTATTCATCAACAATATTTCCAACATGGAATATATATTCTTATTTTCGTGACAAAACAATTCTCTGGCTACATAAGGCCAACCAAAAGCCAATGCAAAATGATTAACTTGAATTCTGAATTCATTCACCTAACCTTCATTTTAATGGGTCTTACTCGGCAAAAACTCTCTTTAAAACTTGCATTAAATTTCCAGAAGAAATTATTACGTGATTTTCACCCTCTGGCCATTCATTGCAATTTTATGAACTATTGCAATAGAAAATCATATTAAAACTCTTAAAATTCCAGGCTGAGTTTGACTTGCCTGCCATTGAATTACATACTTAGCGAAATTTATTTCAATTTTTCTCCCCTCGTCCACTGACCAAACGAACTACTCACAATTAGAAAGCCTTAACTTTCAAGGAGAAAAATACAAATGTCTTTCCTTAGAGTGTCATCAAAAGTACTATTTGCAAGAATAAAATTATCTTAGAAAAATTTGAGCCAATGTTAGGGCGTCTAGCCTTACTTCAAAGTGACGTCATGACCTACTGCTTGAAGAGCCTATCAAGTGATGGAAAGTAAGTGACAAATTACATAACTTCTGATGTACTGATGATGCTCCCTCGACGCCGATATCGTCTGACCCCGAACGAGCAGAAGGACAAAGCATATATACTGTTACATTTCAATTAATTCCTAGAGGGGTGAACAAATTCAAACCCCAATGAAAAATCGTTATTCGACTCTGAAATTACAAGAGCCAATGGGAGTAATTATTACCATATAAGGAGTTACAATAGTTATATTTGGTAGTGGAAAATATTTAAATACAATATGCCCTAGAGGGGTATAAGTATTGATCGGCGAATGAAAGTTCATATCAGCCAACATGTCCAAGTAAGGACGACACTGCCTCACACAAACGGCCGTTTGAACGGTGCGTCGACTCTCTGCGCAGATGACTAACGCACCTCCGTCATGAGGGGAGGACGATGGCAGTGCTCCACTCCGCCAGCAACAGGAGTAGAAACTACAGGCGCCATAACACCACGTGTTGATCCACGTGCCAAGAGCACAGCATTTCTTCTTTCGCATGTGCCATGAAAAGTTTAATTTTACTGCCATGTCGAGCCACAACAACACCAGAATGCAGCGGACAGGAAGAAAAAATATTGTTGATAATAAGAATATTAAGAATGTTTATAAGTATGCTCCAAGTATATTTTTTTACTTTCGGAAAAATTTTCACCTGCATATAATGGATTGCATATGTTGTCTAATGGAATGGTTGAATAGTGGACAGGCCAGTGACAACAAAATCGCATAGGTTTTCTTGCAGTTGTCTCAAGCTGGATAACATCCATATGCACCATTTATGCAAGCCAACAAACTCAGCCAAACATGTGATCTTAACCACCACCTGTCTATACGAAACAGCAATACCAACAAAACTATGACCTGACATTACCATCAGCCCTTACCCACCAGACCAAATGAAATATTCATACTAGCTAGCCATATACGAACTTGCCAAACCAGACAGCCATACCATCCGACCATACCAAAAGGCCATTCTGAGGGACGAGGTTATCCAACACCAATGAACCATCCATCCATCCTAGCCATACAATATGTTTGTACGAACAAGCCATACAATCAAACCACATTAAACAATAATTGTGACTGACCATACCAAACGAACCAACGAACCATACACTCATACCAGCCAGACATATGAAAAACCATACCAACAACAAAGCTGAGGTCTCATTTATATTTGTTAAGTTTTTCACCCTGTGAACAAACAGCCCAGGTAACACACAGTTAGACCAAACGATCCTCGTCACACATATATCGGGTATTGCTTCATAACATAACTCATGAAATTCTTTGATAAAAATTTTCGTAGCTCACATCTTGGTTCGTGACATGGTCCTTGAGATACATTTAGGAATGTTTTGTATCTCTCTGGTTCATGGCATGGTTCACAACATAATTTGTATGGATGATTCGTAGCTGGAATATTGGATAGCGAAATGGCTTAAAAAGAGATTCGCATCATTTTCCCGATAATTACAGCTCAATTCGCTTCATCATTGCAGAGGGTGAGATATATTTTTCGAAGTTTTTATGAAGATTTGAAATCTTTTACAAACATTTGCGAAGTCGTTTATTAAGTATAACAAAGTTTAGAATAGTTTCTGCGCGAACAAGTTAGCAATTAGATTCGTAATTAGCAACTTGTTTTGAAATTGGACGTTATCGTCTTTCGGTATGGATGGCTGTTATGGCCGTTGATCTGGTTGGTTGGTCTTATCCATTGTTCTAGTCAGTTTGGCAGGTGTTGGTTACTGCAGGAACCAGTCTTTGGTGGAGTAATCTTGGGAGGAGTTAGTCTTAGGTTGAAACACTTTTGGGTGGAGTCAATCTCGGGTGGAGCTAGTCTTGCATGGAGTCATTCTCGAGTGGAGTCAGTTGTTGGCCAGTATAGTTCGTCGCTATGGTTGACTGGTATGGTTGGTTATCCTGGCAGGATAGTATGGCTCTTTCGTATGGTCAGCTAGTAATGGCAATTCTGTATATTTGGTCGGAATGATCGGTTTTAAAATTAGGGTGATCTTAATAGACGATAGACTGGTTAACTGGTATGGTAAGTTCGTAACTTTGCTATTATTGGTGGCTTTTGTGGTTGGCTTGTATGGTTGGTTCATATGGCTGTTTGGTATAGTCGTCAAGACCTGGCTTGTGATATGCTTTGAAACAAATTTCTTATTTTATTAGCTTGCAATATGGTTTGTGACATGGCCCAAGATGGACTTGAGGAAAGTATTGTAGATCTCGTTATGGTTCATGTCATTGTTCATGACATAATTTGAGAGATGTTTCTTAGCTGGCATATTGGTTTGTGACGTGTCTCGCGACAAGCTGTGCATCATTTCCCGATTTTCACTACTATATTAGCTGCATAATCAATATGGATGATATTTTCGGAGAAGTTTTAGAAGGTTATGCAAAATATGCATGACAAGGTTAGCAAAGAGTTTTCTATTAGGCTACTTGTTTCGAGATTCGTCACACTCATCATTGGTATGGTTGTTTGGTACAGATGGTTGTTATTGCTGGTTAACCTTGTCCACTGCTCTAGTCAGTTTGGCAAGTGATTGTCTCAGTGTGTGCTGGTCTTGGGTAGAGTCAATCGTTGGACAGTATGTTTGGTAGGTATGGTTGGCTTGACTAGTTGGTTCGTTGGTCTGGGTAGCTGCTTTCCTTGTGTGTTATAGTAAGCTACCACTATAAGTCTGTATGGTTGGTCGGTCCAGTGTCGGTTGGCCTGGTCGGCTGATATGGTCATTTGGTATGGTGAGCTAGTAATGAGCAGTCTGTATGCCTGGTAGTCTGTTCGGAATTATCTGTTGGTCTGGTAGGCATATCTTCATAATTGTTAGACTGGTTGGCAGAAATTGTCATTCGGCATGATCGGAATTGTATAGTATGCTGATATGGTTCGCTGGCATGATCGGTTCGTATTTTTAGCTGGTATTGCTGGTTTGTATTTTTGATTTTTATGTATTAAAGAAGTAAATACATTTTGTGTGGGGAGTTAAACCATGACGAGGAGACACCCTCCTAAAGATGGACTTTTATGTTGGGACCTGTAAGTACCCATCATCCCTGAAAATGACATAAAAATACTGTAATATGGAGCAGCACTGGAATGAAAGGGCAGGGGAAACTGGAGCACCCTGAGAAAATCCACCAGCAAGTGTCATTGTCCAGAAGGATTCCAACATACGAAAATCTGGGAGTTAAACTCCTGGGGATCTAACCCAGATTGCACTGGTGGGAGGCGAGCACCCTGGCCACTACAACACTGCTGCCATTGGTTTGTATGTTAGACTGGTAGGACTGGTTCGTATGGCAGATTGGTATGCATAGTTCGTATGGCTGGCTGGTATATTCATCTCATATGTCCCGTTGGTATAATTTGTTCACATGTTTGACTGGCATGGCTGACCTGTATAATTGGTTTGTTTTGTCCATTCGTATGGGTTTTCTGAGGATACTCTCATAATGTATCATCCTGAGTTTCATCTCTCTGTAGGTTGTGGTGAACCTAAGAGCATCAGTCAATCACTGGTGATTGAGAGAGAGGGGGGATTGAGCTTGAGCTGAAGAAAGAAGAGTTGAAGGGTACGTAAAACTGTCCTCAGAGTGGGAGCGTTAAGTTATCATGAAGAGAACAGTGTGGTACTGACTCCCTGCCTCTGCATGACCAGGTATAGTAACAGGCTACATGATAATTATTACAACGGACCCAATGACATACGGGATTGTGCATGGCCATAATCAAAGAGATCCTCTGTAGATGCCAAGAGGGAGCAAAGTAAGAAGTCGGGTTAGGTCCTCTGGTCACTGGCTTCGAGGTTGGTACCTCTGATGACTACGATGTCGCCTTGTAACTAGTAGATAAAAGAACTTTTGGACGGACTCATGTTAACTGATATTTGTTTGAACTGTTCCAGTGTATCAGAGCATGAACTGAATATGAAGAGTGAGAAAGGTGGAGTGTAAAAAGGACTTCCTTCAGTGGAAGAAATATGGTGTGGTTGTGGTGAACTGTGCATGACTTACATAGAATAAGTGCACAACAAACTTGTGGAGGCCAGAGGAGTGAAGGAGACGGTCATTTTACTTGCTTTGCACGATGCAAGAGTACAATGTTGTCGAAAACCAACCCGTTTATATGGGTAAAACAAACTGGGATGGATACTACTTTTGTTAAATCCACAGGGGAATCCCATGCATGTGAAAGCTAGGCAGAAAAAATTAAAAGGGGATTTTTGTCAAGTAAATGTCCCAGGGTCATTAGTTGAAGCCACTATTGACAGTTTAACATATAGGGATTTAATTGGAACGTATTTAAGCTAAGCCCCCCAAAAAATGGCATCAAAATATATGGTATAGCATATATGGTGTCAAAAAGTTCATAATAGATTCGTGGTTATGTGAGATCTACAATGAAGAGGGCAAATAAGAAGGTGCCAGATAGGGTGTAGTAGAAGAGGTTTCTGAAGATGCGGAACCCTCTTACATGGAAGTAAGAGAGTATGTGGTGAAGATCCTCAATAGGGCGACGATCCTCACGAACAGGACGACCTTCGTGATCTGGGTAAAAAGGTCAGAAAATTAATGTTGGTGGGCTGTGGTGGCAAAAGTCTTAAGAAGACACCAACACTGCAGGATGATGGTGGAGAGACATCTGCACAGGTGGAACCAGCAGAAAGCTCGAAACACACTGGGTTGCCTGTGGATCAGAGGAAAAATAGACCACTTTGGTTTGAACCGGAGGCTAAGATAAGGGGTGCCTCAGTGACTGATGAAGACTTGTTCACCAATAAGGAGAAAAGTGTGGAGCAGACACACTTGAAGGCATCAGAGATTGTTATATTGAGGACTGTTTGGATCTTCAGAAAAAACACTATGCATGCAAGGAGGCTTCTACCTAATGTGCAGAAGTTGCAGTCTTTTGGACCAGACATTGATGGAAAACACAAAGTAAATGAGAACAGTCCAGGGACTCAAACAACAGAAAGTGCAACCTGCGAAGGTATAAAGTGCCGAAGAAAGCATAATCCCTAACATTAGGAGTTATACACAAACAGCTAAGGGAAAGGGACTTGTTCCTAAACCGCTCAAAAATGTTGTACTGGTGTGTCCAGCGACAGAAGGTACATCCAGTACACACATCAAGGAAAGATTAAGGAAGACATTAGACCCAAGGGAGGAGAGTCTTAAAATAAGATACATCCGAGAAATACAAAAAAAGGAGGAATAATGATCGAGGCTGAGAATTATAAGATATTGGAGAAAATTATAAACCTGCAAAAGATAAAGGAGTTGGTATTAAGCTGGAAGCCCCCCAAAAGTCGAGATCTAAGGTGATTGTTTATGACATCCATAGGGCTGATGACAATGTCAATTTAATGGGCACAATCTTCAAGCAGAATTTGAAATCTGCTGAAATGAAAAAGGAGACATTTTTGAGGAAGGTATTAAGACGGGATGCTGGCAGGGTGAACCTGGACTTGAGTGTGATCATGGAATTAGGATCATGATGATGAATTTTGGCTGTCTTAGTTGGATACAACAGCTGTAAGGTCAGGGACTATATGTCGGTCTCTAGACGTTACATATGTCAGGCTTGGGACCACATCACCAAGATAAGCAATGCTGAAGTGGCCTGCTTCAAGTGTGCAGAAAAAAGGCACAAATTTGGGGACTGTCCTCATAAAGATGAAAGGCAGTATCAGGAAACGTGCACCAACTGTAAGAGGAAGCCAACTGAACATAATCACAGAGTGGACTCTAAAGACTACCTGCTGTACTAGCGAGCCCTGCCAGTGGAAATTATTAGAATAGGCAATGGTTTGTAAATTAAGAATGGGGCAGGTGAACCTGTAAGGTCAGCAGTGGTGACCTCTGAGTTAGACAGGATTGTGGTGGAGCAGAATATGGACTTAGTTCTGTTTCAGGAGCACTGCGTTCCTTTTGACAAAGTGGTCGGTCTCAAAGGTATAGTGATGACATCAGACATAATTCCCAAAGCTAGAATTGTGGGAGTTAATCCAGAAATGGATATAACGATGCTGAACAGTGAGTCAAATTTGCATCATGTTTGTGCACAAGTGAATCATAAGGATTTGAAAATATGGATGACATCATCCTATTTTCCATTTGGTGATAAGACACAGGACCACCTGTATAAATGGGACATGGTGCTAGATGTTCTGCAAGGGAAGCCTGTGGTCATTGGGACATACCTCAATGCTAAGACTGCATTGTGGCATTCATCAGAAGCAGATGATAAGGGCGAGTTGATAGGCCAATATCTATAGATCAATAACTTGGAGGTGGCCAATAGGAAACGATACATCCCCACTTATGTGTTGCAGGCTCATTGGACTAAACACACAATTGATGTGACACTAATGAATGCTAGAACAACAGAAAGGGTGAGTGACTGGATAGTTACAGAAGAAAGCTCCAGTGATCACAGGTTGATCATATTTGAAGTTGGGTTTCCTGTTGGAAACATGAGAGACCAACATCAAATAGAACAACCAGAATGGTAGACAGAAATGAGATATATCCATAACAATGCAGATTGGAAGGTGTTTGACCTGGCACTGTTGAGGAAAGCAGATCGACAGAGGCAATCTACTTTGAAGGAAATCGCCAAGTAAAAATATTGGAAATTACTGAAATAATCAAAGGGACCTATGAAGAAGTTCTTATTATCACAATAAATGAACCTCCCGACCTCTCCTGGTGGGATATGGAACTAGAAGAGGAGAGGAAGTGTCTTCGAAGAGACAGAAGGGGACTTCACTGGTCAAGAAATGAAAAACAAGAAATGCTTGCAAGAGAGTACGAGAGGAAGAAACAAGCCTATTTCAACAGAGTTAGGGTGGAGAAAAGATAGTCATGGGTATATTATTTTACCATGATTGGAAATGAAAATCCGTTGTGGTGGTTTGCAAAAGCATGGTCATGAAGATAATAAAAGGCCACACCACTCACTGCCTACTATCAAGGTAAATGGAAACTTGGTGACTGATGTGAAAGAGAGTATGGATATACTCCTCCACACACTTGTTGCCAGATTACTCCTTGGTGGGTGAGGGCGAGGAGCACTCTCACAAGAGAGTCGTTATGAAGGTGTTGCCAGAAGAGCAGGATGCGCCGTAGTTTACTTAGGAAGAACTGAAAAATACTGTCTATGGTATGAAGAATGGGAATGCTCCAGGAATGGAACGCATCGAAACATAAATTATTAAAAGAAGTTTCTCCACATTGAAAAGGCAACTCCTGGATGTGTGTAATGGGCGACTCAATGAGGACATGTTTCCTCACCCATGGAAGCAAGTACAGTAAGGATATAGTATAAAGGTGAAGGCATATACTATGCGGAAGAAAATCATAAAGGCCGCTGACTTTGCTTTCGGTCCTAGGCAAAATCTATGAAAAGTTCAAACAGAAGACTTATGGTTGCATTTGAATCCAATGGGATGTTGAGTGAGAAACAGTACAGCTTCAGGAAAGGAAGTGGTACTCAATGATGTTAAAATGGCAGTCACAAAAAGTACTGAGAAATATATGATGGCAATTTTCTTGGATATGGCTGGAGCATTCGGCAATGGCTGGTGTATGGATGTAATGTGGCAGCTAAAAAGGAAGACATGCCCAGACAACGTATATGAGGTTATGCTGGATTTCTTCAAAGATAGAACATGGCACTCTGCCAGAACCATATAGGAGACGAAAACTCTAATATATGGATGTTTCAAGGGGTCAGCCTTAGGATCGATTGTATGGAACATTTTCTTTGATGGACTTCAGGAGATAAGTATATAACAGAAGGGTGTATTATTTATGGATATGCCTACAACAGACTTGTCTCGATCAATGGGTCAGGGTCAACAAGAAGACAACTTTAAGAGAAAGCAGCTACGATTATGTATTGTATAGAAGAATTGGCAGCTAAGGTGAAGTTGAGCTTCTTAACAAGCAAAACCAAAATAATGATGATGAAAAGCAAGTTAACAAGAACACCTACCATGAAGTTCAATGGTGAGTTTCTCCAGTATGTCAAGGAGTATTAGTATCTGGGCGTCATGCTGGATGACAAAATGATCTTTCTGGGTCATATGCAGTTTATAGCCCACAAGGCAGTGATATTATTCCACAAACTGAGAGCATTATTAAACTATGACAGGGGTCTGAATGTCCTTACTTTGAGGGAAATTTACAAGGTAGTGTTTGAGGGTGTTGTGTTATACAGTGCAGTGATGTAGTACACCAGAGTGGCTTTGGTGCGGTATAAAAGAAGGCCCATTTGTGCTCAGAGGGCAGCATTGCTGGCAGTGTTAAAGGCTTATAATACAGTCTCAAACGAGGCACTTCCTGTCTTGCATGGAGTTATTTCTGTAGATCTGCTAATCATAGAGTGATCTTCTCACAGAAATATGAAGAATGGGAGGACTCTCTAAAGAAAAGAAGAAATAAATAAGGCAAAGACAATCCATATTGGGAATCAGACAAGAGAGATGGGAAAACTCTGGAAAAGGAAGAATTACGTTTGAACTTCTACCAGATACAGAAGGAAAAATGCAAAGGAAATTGTTAATTATGAACCATTACACTGTGCAACTGTTCACTGGTCATGGCAATTTCAAGGCCAAGTTGCACAGTCTCGGGTTGGTTAACACCCCATTATGTGATGTTTGTGGTGTTGATACAATACAACATGACTTAATGGACTGTATCAAGATAGAAGACATCCAAAAATGGCTACAGTGGGTGACAGATCACAAAGGACTGCAGATATATATGGGAATAATTATGGCCGATAAAGATATTCGCCAATTTTGGAGTAATTTTGCCACTAAAGTGGGAAAAAACTTGAAGAATATGACCAACGGCAGCAGGCACATTTCGATGACACATGAGGTTGGTACTAGGGTAAAGGCTTTAATATATAAAGTCAGAGTAACACTAAATTGCGAGGGGGGCAGGTTTTACTCAGAAAACTGGCAGAAAGCTATGTATGAAATCAAGAGAGAAGGTACAAGGCCCAAGATAAGAATAGAAATAAGTGCCGCACACTATCTTACTCATCCGAGTACAGTTGCAGTGCAGAAGAATGGACGGTGTGCCGGCCTTTGGGCCGTAAAACCTGTCCGTTTTTATGGCTCAGAAGGCCGAGTTTGAGTTGGCAGATGGTCGAGCAACCAGCCTGTAATTTGTTGGGTTGCCTGGTTGGGTAGTCGTGCATACAGGAGTGGATATTCTCATTCAGCCATCCCCTGGAGGTGACCTGTTGTGGGTGACACGACCGGACTCTTATGGGTGTAAGAGCAGATCGTCATGAAGTGGCGCTCCCTCCCACCAGATTATCCACGACACACAGTACTTGGTCTGGTAATGGGCTAAGTGCCCTGGCTGACGAGCCCAGTGGAGACTTCTTGACTCTTAGCCATGGGAGGGATTTCACCTGTGGATTTCACACTGTTGAAGACAAGATACCTTAACAGGGCAGCAATATGAATATATAGCCTAGTGCTGCTGAAGTTCATTTCCACCTCTCGAAATGTCTGGGTGGGAAACAGATTGATTGCACTGTGGCTGAAGAAGTGAGGATGGTTATGGGCAAATAGTGGCCCTGCCAGTGCACTGGTGATCAGCCATGTTGAGGTCACGTGTAGCTTTCCAAAGGTGGCATGTATCTCTCGCCTGTGGTGATGACCTGCCTGCCGAATCCGAATACACTGACCCAAACAATGGCCTGCAGCAGTGGGTGGATCTCAGAGTGGTGGAGCTCCAGTGAAGGGACTGTCTGGCATCTTGGAGGGGCTGGGTCGTTCCGGGTAAAAATTCAATGTGCCTGGTATAGTGGTGGAAACTCAGGGGATCAGTGTGAAGCCCCAGCCTTTAGCCGAGCAGATCGTGGCTCGGACTCTGTGTGGCATTCATTGAATCTCCTGCTTAGGAGAAGGCCTTGAGGTGAGAGTTTGCCTGAAGGGCAAAGATTGGCGGTCAGTACCCCAGCCGGAGAATTCGGTTGTGACATGTGCGGCCTCAGTATACTCGGTGAGAAAGTGATTGGGATCTATAGGTACCTCCCAGTGGAATAAAAACCTAGTGTCATCCATGCTAGTGTTCCTTTCAAAGGTTTGATATTCGCTCATGAAGAGACGATGCGTAATCTGGTCCACCCAGCGAGAGGACCCATTGCGGAGGACAGTTCATAGAGGTTTAACTAGCCTTCGCACCATTAAGATAGCACACACAGGTTCAACCCCGTGCATTACTTTTGACAGATGAGGTGGTATCCATGCCAACCCACTCGATTGGGAAGGGTGTTATCCCTTTCTATCAGACTGCATTCAAATGCAGCCGATTATTAAAGTCTGGTGTTTGACATTACTGATAACGGATGCAAATATGCCTAGCCAGTACGACATTGCACAAATAATGCTATGGAGCTAGTGAAGATGTGACAAGACGTAAAGATGTAATGTCGGAGAAATTAACTGTGCTGATCTTGTGTGCAATCTGTTGTGTTTATAGATTTCGAAGAGGTAATTCTCCTTCAACACTGTAAGGAATCAGGATTAGAAGGAGAGAATACCAGCACACCGAACCAAGTTCAGATTACATATCTATTTGTATTGATGTTTGGTATGGTTGGTATGGTTGGTTCATATAAATGGCTGGTAGAGTCGATTCGTATGGCTGGTGTAGTCGTTTCGTATGGTTATTATGGTCGTTTTGTATGGCTGTGCAGTATGGTCGGTTTGTAGGGTTGTTTGATATGAATATATATGTAGTAGGCTTTTGCAGATGTGTGGTATGTTTGGTATGTATTTCTCGTATGGTCATCTTGTATCATATGTTGATATTCTCAGACGGTCTTGGAGGGCTGCTGGCTTCGTTTGTTCGTATGGGTGTTTGGTATTGTTGGCTGTTATGATCGGCTGGTATGGTCGGTTTGTATGGCCAACTGGAATGGAGGGTTAGTAGGGCCACCTGTTTTCCGCGATAAGATTCCACTGCATGCCATGCTCCAAAATACGTTAGTTCAAAACAAATATCATGGATGGAAGATTTTAACTGTCACGCACCTTAAGTGTCTGCCAGCCAATCACAGATCTCCAGTGCCAGGGCAACTTTATTCTGATTGTTCTAGTCGAGTAGAAAATGTCTTATCACACAGACACATGACCAATAAACAAAGGAAATTTGCAAGCCTGGATGTAATAAGGGTAAGTATAGCCTGTGCATAAATCTTTTTTACGAAAGATAGGTGGCCATATGTATTATTGTGGTCGGTTCATATGTTGATTGGTATGACTGGATTGCATGGCTGGCAAAAATGTTCTGTTTGTATAGTTGGTTTTAATGGCTGGTTCATTGCTCGACTCGTATATTTTTCTTGTATTGTTTGTGCTCTCCATTTGTATGTGTGTGGTTGGCTGGAATAGTTGATTATTATGGCTGGCTTGTAAGGTCGGATTTTATGCTTGGTTGACATGAATAGCCTTTTAGTAGGCTAGTCTAGATATGTGGTATGGTTGGTATAATCTGTTCATATTGTCGGCTCGTACAGTATGTTGGTATGCCCAGGTGGTGTCGCAGGGCTGTTGGCTTGGCTTGTAATGTTGGTAAGGGGGTTAGTTTGATATTTTTGGTGCATATTGTTGGTTGCTACAGTCGGTTTGTATGTCCGACTGGTATGGTGTGTTTACATGGTATCAGCTGGTATGAGGGAATTGTATATTGTGTGGCATGATTGGCTCGTATGGCCAACTGGTATGGAGGGTTCATATGTTTGGTATGGTAGGATCGTATATATGTGTGGTATTATTAGTTCACATGGACAGCTGGTGTGTTTATTTAGTTTATATGGCCCATATGGCTTGTATATGTGGATGGTTCGTCAGTGTTGTTTGGTCTGATCGCTCGAAATGGCCATTTTGTATGATCGTATCATATGGCTGACTGGTGTGAATGGATCATATGGGTGTCTTGTGTAGTTTGTTGGTATATTTTGTTTATATGGCTGGTTGGTATGGGAGGATGGTTCATTGGTGTTGGTTTGTCTGGTCACTCAGAATGGTTGTTTAGTGTGTTCGGATCGTATCATTGGCTGGTATGGATAGTTCGTATTGCTGGTATGTGTGGATGGTTCATCAGTGTTGGTTAGCCTGGTCACTCAGATTGGTCTTTGGTATAGTGGGATAGTATAATTGGCTATTATAGGAGGTTCGTGTAGTTAAATGGTATGGTCAGTTAGTATTTTTGTTGGTATTGGTGTTTTGAATGTTTTCTCATATGGTCAGGTGGTATGGTAAGTTCATAATTTTGGCTGATATTGTTTGCCTGCATGAATGGGGCACATGGATTGTCTTGTACATTGGTACGTCCAGCTGGAATGGACCTCCTCTATGGCTGACTGGTATTGATGTTTAGTTCATCTATGTTGGTGGTATGTTCGGTCAGTGTGATCGTATGCTTTTGATGTTCTTCTCCACTGTTATGTCCAGTCGGCCTTGATGGGCAATTGGCCTGGTTGATTGATATGGGTGTTGATTTGGATAGCTTGTCGGAACAGATTGTGTGGTTGACTTGTAATATTGTCTGTTGTTGATGGTTTGTATGGCTGGCTTGTATAGTTTGTACATATGTTTTATAAGGCTGGCTGGTATGGACAGTTGGTTTGTTCCATCATACCCATTGGCATATCCCATCAGTCTTGATTTATCGTTGACCTGGTTTATAGCTATGGGCGTGTGGTATGGTCAGCTCATATGTACAGCCTATATGGTTGGTGGGTATTGATGGATGGACAATCATGTTAGTTAGTTTTGTCGATATGTATGGACATTAGGTATTGTTCACATGTATGACAGGTCGACCTTCACGACTGGTTATCCTGTTTGGTAATAATGTATGTAATGTTTAACTGTTATGAACAGTCTATATGGTTGGTCGGTATGAATGGATGATCGGCCATGTTGGTTGGTCTGGTCGGTCTTTTGTTTAGTTGGACTGATCTACTGGCATGGCTTTATGGTGTTTTCCATTTGACTTTGCAGCTGTTCGGTTGGATCGATTGGTATGACCAGTCGGCCTTGATGGTTTGATGGTCGGATGGTCTGGTTAATGGTGAGTCTATCGGAAATTATTTGAAAGTAGTTGCCTTATGTTTATAAAGGGCCTAGGCAATCGTAATATGTATCGAGCTGATTTAGCTTGTGATAGCCTTGTGCACTAAGTTTTAATGGCCTTGTCCTAATGGTTTATGGATGGCAGTATTTTCAACTAAAGTGGAACAGCTGGAGGCAGCGATGATACCACCGTAGACAAAGTCAACACATGCTCTGTTCGCAGGCATACCATGATAAGAACTCTTAATCTTTATCTTTACACTACAATAGCTGACTGGTTCGCGCATGTATTTGAAGTTGGATGAGATTTTTACTTTGTTACGAACATATGTATGTGTAATAATAAGCATGACCGATTATAACAAGCATTCTGTGATTATTTAGTCGAACAGAATATAACTTGCCAGATTGATAGTCACGAAGGCCAAGGAAATGAGTGATGTCGCCTCTTGCATGAGACAGTAAACTGATGAATCATTGGACATTACAATCATTGGCAGAGGTCGAGATATTATGTGACCAATAAGCATTGATGAAGGGGTGAGGAAACGAAGGGTCGGGTGGTAGGTGGCGAGGATGGATGATTTAGGGGTTCAAGCTATGTCCAGTAAACATTGAGGCAAGTAAAGATTCGTGCGGAGTGATGGTGGTGGTGAGGGTAGAGGGATCATGTGTTATGAAAAGCCAAATATTAATAGTTTCGGGGTAGGCAGATCGGACGACTTTATAACCAATAAAATATAGAGGTGTGAATTTAGTAATCTGCTGGATGTCCTGTTGAGAGGGAATCTGTACTCCACCAGTTTTACGATAATAGATGCCTTAAAAGGGTGAAGTGAAGGTAGCAAACACTACCTGTAATCATTTAAATAGTTTTTGTTAATAAATTTAATTATCAAATTATATTATTTTTGTAGTTTTGGCAGTAATTGGTTTTTTTATAACTGCTTCCTTTCAAATGTTTTCTGGTAATTTTTATACCTTCTTTAATACTTAAAACTCTTTGGGACTTCCCCTCAATTTTTTATGATTGGGTGATTGTTAGGCGAGGAGTGATGCATTGGAGAGGTTGTGGGTTGTTGATTATGGGGAGGTGTGGGAAAAGGGTGTGGTTGCATACGAGGGGGAAATGGGTTGTTTGTGGTGGGTAGAGAGGATGGCGGAGGTGGGTGTTGGAGGGAAGTGGGGAGCTGCTGGGAAGAAGGAGGTAGTGAATGGTGTTGGTGGTTTAGAAGGGATGGTGTTTGTAATGGTGAGGGGGGTGGGGGGCTTGGTGGAGGGTGGTTAAGGTTTGGAAGGAGGAATGGGTGGAGGGGTGTGTGGGAGGTTGGTGCAAGATGGAGGTTGGGTGAAATGGCCATGACCACTGACCTGCCTGATATGCTTGACATGGCTCGGAGACTTAAATCCACTTTGCTGCACTGAAGATTATTCCTTTTAGACATGGTGGAGCTTCGAGACAGCTTTGCTGCTCTAAGGATTTTTTTGTTCTCGCATTTACGAGCCTCGAATCGGTTTTGCTCATTCGATGACTCTATCAATACATTTTCCCCATTGCTTGGGGACATTTTGGGGAGAAAGACGATTTTGGGGAAAAATTAACATTTTCTAAAGAGATTTTTATTTTAAAAACAAAAAAGAGACTATTTTCAATTTTTGGGAGTTTCAAAATCCAACATGGCAGACAGCTTATAACATAGTTCCTACATCATTTGTAACGATCAGAATCCGACGATCAGTGTGCCTAATCATATTAAAACCTACTACTGACATAGTTACAATTATTCGTTACAGCCCATATCTTACCTCAAACAAAATTTCCCACAGTCTTTTTCTCTAATATTACTCTTACAAGCATCAATCCTAAATCTTCAGTACTGCGTATGTTAATTTCCCCCATCACTACAACCATCAACAAAAATCTTGTCAATAGCAGTCATACGAACCTACCCAATTTTTAAATGGAAATTATTACAATTAATAATAAAAAATATTCTAAAAATAATGCAAATTCGAAAACTACCATGTGCTTGGAAAAAACACAGTATCCAATTTGTAGTATTTTTATTCTACAAGTGGAACTTTTCTTTGCGGCATTACTTGCACTTATTAACGATACCAAGGCACTTTAAGATCCCTAAATTATCATAACACACACTCATAGCCACTACATTTAGCATGTGGGAATACTAAATTATAAATGGAAGTAAGTTAGAACGTGGTATTCACATGGTATCATTAAAAACTGTAACAAACACACACAAACATCTTGCCACAGCGTAAGATACAAATTAAATTATTAAGTAGGTAATTGCAACTAATATTACCCTAAAGTTCTCCGGGGGCTCACATTCTCGGAAGTCGCAACACCATCACTTTCAATAGGCACGCCACAGTTCTGATGGCCGGCACAAACGCGCGAACTCTGCAGGCTGGTTGTATAGTTTGGGATATTTCTTCAGTTTCAATATGTTTAGAAAACATTACTTAAGAAAATTATTTTCTCTGAAAAATCATCTCGTCTGCCCATTACATACGAATATAAACAATTTCCGTAATATTTATTGTTATAAAAGTCTTCATTTGAAACTTTAGCAGGCACAAGTTCACATATTCATAGCTGATCAATATTTGCACAGTGCATCAAGTCCTTTTCATGGTATTATCATATATATATATCTATATATATATATATATTGCACAGTATTGTTCAAGTTTTCATTTTAGTTAATCTAAAGTTCCAAGAAACATATACTATAATAAAATGAAGTAGCAGCATCCCAAAGGGAATTAATGTAGATGAATCTAGTTCTGAGCGACATAGAATATTCTCATTAACTAAGATATGTCAACCTTGTAGTGTTAGTTATAAATTAAAAATAATACCCTCCTGGTAATATATATTATGGGATAAAAATCTACAGCTCGACTGGACATAAATCAAAATAAAAAATGGAAGTAGGTACTGATTTTCTATTCCTGCTTGAGGAATATGTATACAAAAAATTACTGTATTTATTTATGTGCCAAGTTGTTGCTTGTATTTTAGTTAAATAGTGAGTAAAGGCTTAATTATATGGCTACTCAAAAGGAACTAAAAGATAATGTGTGATTATTGTTATTATATAAGAATTTAAGATTTCTAGCCACCTGTAGCATTTTTATCAAATGCTCAACTCCGTCGCTGGTTCACTCAACTTGACCAGATACTCAAATGAATATTGATGATAAAACTGCCTGACCCGATGGTTCTCAGTCAATCCTGACAATGCCACGGATATTCAAGGAGATTATCAACACAGACTTAAATTTTATTTGTAATGCTTGCATTTCTCGTCCTTGACGTGGAAATATTCCTTTTAAGGCGGATCAGGCCCCACCATACTGGCATTTCTATATTTTTGCTATAATTTAAACTAAAGAAAGTTTAACGGAATTTTTCACACGACATGCCATAAAGCTTGTCTCTAAAGCTTTAAAGACCCCTTATAACTCTACCACGTTTATTAATTTTTGAACTAGTGACTGCCGGCAAGAAAAAAGTAATTTTTCGTTGCGGTTGTTACAGAGATGATCCTGGCAACAGTAGTCTACCACTACATGTTTTAGAACATGTGCAAAGCAATGCTCTGTGCCTTGACAATGCCCAAAATGAAATATAAAATCTCTAATTCAAGTTGCGACGAAAATTTCGTTATTCCAATATGGCGGGGAATGATCCCCTTAACCCACTACCCCTGGCTTCTGGATCGCAGTGGGACATCCAGTTCGCCCACTGTCAGTTGTCTGTTTCTGGGTCTCGTCTAATGCGATGACCATTCCCAATACGTGTGGCCACGGTTGTATGACTAGAGTACAGGCCTTCCACCTAGACAATCCAAGTTGAATTCCTTGAAGTGCTACGCCAGAATTTCACATGTGAAAAATATGTCGGACATTGCAGTTGACTGACGGGTTTTCTAGATGTGATCCAGTTTTCTGTGTCCTTGAGTTCAGTTGCAACTCCATTTTTAACTCAGCAACTTTTTCATGCACTGACACGACTATTTCATTACACGAGACATTATTCTGCAGCGCAATTGCTTTTTTGTCCCTCCAAAAGCTGCTAACTGATTGACGACAAATGACAGCAAACCTGGCTCGCCTTGTCTGCACCAAGCATGCGTCTATCACTACCACTAATTACACATTTTACAGACACATTTCTTGTTATATAATTGCCGAACCTTGTACATATACCGGCCACTTATGGACCCGAGAGCTGAAGAAGTGCTCTCGTAGGCCAGTGGACACGAAGCTGCATACCTTCGGAAATAGAAAATAAATCTTTTCTTGCCCTATGTTGAGTCACAAATTATAAATGCACAAATGAGTTTGCATATTTACAAGATGCATCTCTATTTTAAATAACTGCTCACTGCAAATACACTCACGGAAAAACATCATAAATATTGCTGTCCAATCGAACATGGGTAGAGTAGTTTGATGTTGGAGGAGTTTAGTTAAACTGGTGAACTTTTAGAGGACATTGACCAACAAATGGCATTGCACCATGTGAAGTTGAACTTAGAGTAGATGTGTAGAAATCAAGCTATCTCCATGTCTCGAAGAGGAATATGTGCCCCGTTGTGCATTTCAAGTCTTTTGAGAGGGGCCACATCAAGAGATTGCTGCACATAATGCATCATGATGCATACATAGTATGGCGATATTATTAAAGTTAGTAAATTGAACAGTCCGAAATATGTAGACAAAGTTCTGAGCCACCGTCTAGTACAAATGCACATTTAGATCGGTGTATTGTTAGGGCAGCATGGGCAGACTGTACCGCATTCACAGTATAGATCAAAGTGAATGTGGCCCCAGGGTTGTTTACACATACCATTTGGAGCACTCCAATTGCAGCAGGACTACAAGAAAGTCTGCCTTTGGCCAAGCTTCCTCTTCTGCCAGAAAACTGTCGTGCATGTCTACAGTGATGTGAAAGGATCGACTGGAGAATGGAATGATATTTGGAGAGAATGTTCTGATGTCATGCAAGTATAGACATTAATGTGTGCGACGTTGACCTGGTAAGTGTATTCTACCAAAGTGTATTCGTCACCAACATACGAGCCCAAATCCTGGAATCATGGAGTCGGGTGCAATAAGAAACAATAAACATGCATCATTGGTGTTTGTGGAGGGTACATTAAACAGTGCCCGCTACAAACAACAAATTGTTCGATCCATTCTGCTGCCATTCCTTCAACAGGAAGGTGATGTAGAGTTTCAGCAGGATTATGCTCGTACATACACTGCCGCACTTACGCGACATGCTCTTTGTGTTGTTGAACATTTGCTTTGGCCAGCACAATCTGCAGACCTCTCTCCCATTGAACGTGTTTGCATCACGATGGGGCGATGTCTGGCCCAGTCTGTACGGCCAGCTACTAGCCTCGAACAATTGCTACAACAGGTGCAAGAGACTTAGAACAGTATACTTCAAGATAATGTTCGTCACATGTATAATAGTCTATATGCAAAAATACGCGGTTGTGTTGATGTCCGAGGGGGTTGACTGAACATTAATATGGTGCTAAGCACATTTCATACTTAGTTTTAATCTCTTGATTTGTTATCAAGGGGAGCGGAGAGGTTTGGGCAATCTTTAATATCGGTGTCTTGAAAACCGATGAGGGTGAAGCAAGGTAAGTATAGAACAGCGCCGGAATACAGGGGCGGGGGAAACTGGAAATCCCCGAAAAAATTTGCTGACCAGAGGTATCGTCCGGCACGATTCCCACGTCTGAAAATCCAAGAGGTACTTTGGTAGGATTTAGTAAAATTTGGGGTGAGTATCAGGCATCAGGACCCTGGAGCCTTCTGCTGTCTTTGATGATATCACAGTTGGAGGTTGTGCTTGATGGCATGTGTCTATTTTATTATCTACAAAATCTGTTTGACCCCAAAAATCACTACATAAACTAATGATTTTACCCCAAAATCGCTTTAACTCCCATAATTTTTTTCCAAAATGATAAAAAAATCTTTAGCCTGAGTCTTCAAATGATCAAATCGCATTAGGGATCCTCGGTGTATGAGTCACATAGTCCTCAGAGCAGCAAAGTAGATTCTAGGTTTTTTGATATAAGAGACATATAGTCCCCAAAGCAACAAGGCGAACTAAAGACTACAAGCCAGCCCCATAACATCAGAGGGGTCAGTGGCCATGTTTGTTTACATAACCGACCCAATCTGCAATTTGGATGTTGGTGATCTTGGTCTTAAAGTCGGTGAACTTGAAATCGAAGGCTATATAAAACAATGCATATAAAATGCATAACTGACCAAACCGCCATGTGGGACATGGGTGATCATGACCCTGACTATGGTGACAATGAGCTAGAATATTTTTGAAAAATAAACAAATTTTTCAAATTGAGGGGAAATTACATTATTTTCCCCGACTGCTATGGTATATATGGGTAACATTTACCTTGACCTCAGTAAACATAAAATCGTGCAAAAAATCGAAAACCCCATTAAGAATCTAGATGTCATAAATATAATGTTACTGACTCCGACCGCCATGTCGGATGTGGGTGACCTTGATCCCAATGACCCAGAGCTCGGAATATAAAGGTAAAATTCCTTTATAATACAAAATTAAACTGGTAAAAATACACAAAAATTTATTTCATGAACCAATCACCTTGTTGGATGTGGATAACCTTGACCTTGACACCATTGACTTTAAACTGAAAATTTGAGGAAAAAATTACAGTTTTCATGTTGGATGTAAGTGACCATTACTAATGCCAGTGATCATCAACTTGAAAAAACGAAAAAATTGCGAAAATAAAATTAATTAAAGAAACAGAGAAAAAAATTGCATTACTGAACCCAAACATTATGTTGAATATAGGTGACATTGCAGGTTCGATTGTAGTAAAGATAGCAGAGCACAGTCACTCCCTGATACGACAATCAATATAAGGCTGATTAGTTCTACCCTAGGAACAAAAATATTTAACAATATAGTCGATCAATCAGCCGATTTCCCAAAACAAATAATTGGCTTTAAAAACCATACATCTCCTCCCCCCTCCGCCCTTAGCACACAATACAACCAAACCACTCATATGTCCACATACCTCACAATTTATTTTCCATAGTTTGAACAAAACACCATTCATCTGCTCTTCCAACCCTCCACCTGCCACTCCACCCACTCGCCCCATCACCAAAACCCCTCACTTACCACCCTCAAACCATCCTCCCTGCCCAACGACTCCCAACCCCCTCACCATGACTCCTAGTTTCCTCCACTCCATTTACTCGCACTAAAACGACTGAATAATCAATTCCCCAACATCCCAACCAATCAATTGCCATACTGTGACTGATTTCTCACTATATTTTGGCTCGACCTCCAACCACTACCATGATGACGTGACCCCCCCCCCCCTTACTGCCACGCATGATAATCAATTCAGCAATCTCTAGTTACTCACTATAGTTCAACCCCCTCAACCCCACCACTGTATTTAATTTGCTATTTCGTCATCACCCATCACACTCACAACTATTTACTGGCCACAGCTCGGCACCATAACTATCACTTGTGTACTAGTGGGGAAATATTCTAATGTTGATGACATTGCATTGCTCACTGGTGATTGCCAGTTGGTCACGCGATTGCGACCCCTGCAGTAATATTAAAAGTCTGCTCAAATTTAGAGTTAACTGCTCTAACTTGCAAGCTATTGGTAAGTAGATATCAAGATGAAGCGATCGTTTAATGACATGCGTGTGACTGGCATACATCCCGACATCGATTTTGGTAGTATCACCTCTGACTGCAACTAGACTCTTTACAGTGTTGGCGATACAAATCGCAAACTATTACAGTTAGTCCATTGAACTTGGAATGGATAAGGTTAAGATAAGCTGGATCAGCCCGATATATCTCACTGGTCTAGGCCGTTTATAAGCATAGTTAACAACTATTTTACAGTAATTCACAACCAACAAGATCAATCAACTATTATCCCATTCAGCCCCAAATTAAATTCTGAGCCGATGTGTTGCAATTGTTTTATTTTATGATATGTACTGTACCTGTGTCAGGCATGCTTTTCTCAACCAGTGAACAATGTTCCGGTTATTTGACGATGTGAGCATTAACCATTCACCAATGCGAGGTGCAGGAACTTCAACAAATAAGATTTCTCGCAAGGAAAATACTCATAACACTGGACACTGATTCATTGTTGCATACAGTGCTAACCATAATATCCTTCATGTGCTACATGTCCATCATGGACACATTGACTGCACAGGTTAAGCCATCAAAGTCAACTTGACATAGAAACTGACAACACCCACGAACTCTCAAGATCAATAGACAATACCAAACAACAATGCCAGCCACGACAAAAAGCCGTAACTGCTGATCAGGCCAATTAGTCAACAAGGCTGACCAGACAAAAAATAAAACCGATCAACTAATTACCATTACCGATCATCCATATAGGTTGTTCATACCAGCTGACCTCACCAAACATCCAAACCAACTAGACCAAATAACCATCAAGGCCGACTGTACAACCAATGGACATGGCTAACAAAAACAAACAATCATACCAGTCAATAATTCAAATCACCCATACCAAGCACCATATGATCCAACCATACAAACCAATAATAGAAGCCGAACATACTGACTGCTCATACCAGTCGACCAAAGCAACACCCATACCAGCCAACAAGGCAATATGATCATCAAGGGCGACTGGACTTACTAGTGGACAAGACCAACAAAATCAACACACCGACCAAACAACCAACATCAATGTAACAACCATGAATACCATTCACCCATCAAGACTGTCCATCCCAACCAGGCCAACTGGTCAGCAAGGTAGACTGGGTATAACAATAGGCAAGACTATCCATACAAACTGTGCATATGGGCCAACCATATGAGCCAACAGTACCAGCTAGAAAAAACGAACTGACCATAGCAGTCAACCATGCCATCTCGACATAACAAAGGACCATACCATCTGGCCAGTTAAACAGCAATCAATACCACGACACCATACTAACCATCCATATCAAGCAACATTTTTAGACAACAATATGGATTTACCACATCAACCGACCGTACGAAATGGCCATACAGCACAACCATATCAGCTAACCATACGAACCGACAATACGAACCAGTTAACAAGCCAATGGTAATAGCCAAGTATAGGAACTGATAATGCCAAACACCCACACCAGGTAACCACTCAAACAGCCCATAACAACCCGAGCTTACCAATAAAACAACCTAACTAACCATACTAACAATCCATACCAGATAGCGATAATATGGTACCATACCAACCGACTATACGCACCAGCTGTACCAGCCAACCATATGAACCACATACACCAGCCGACCATAGGAATAGGACTATACGTACTGTCCATACCAGCCAGACATACAAGCCAACCATGTTTCGTAACTCTCAACATTACCTACTTTTAGAAATATTTCGTAGCTCGCATATTGGTTTGCGAAATGGCCTGCGAAATTGCTTGCGATGAGATTCGCAAAATGTCACGATAATCACTACTCGATTCGCGATATGATCGCAGTGGGAGAGGTATTTTGCGATGTTTTGCATAAAGATTTAGGAACATTCATATTAAGCAACATGTTTCGATATTGGTCGTCATTGTCTGTAGGTATAGATAGTCCTTTCTGGTTAGACATGTCCAATGTTTTAGTGAGTTTAGCAGGAGTCAGTCTGGCAGCAGTTGATCTCAGAAAGAGGCAGTCTTGGGTTAAGTCAGTCACGGGTGGTTAGTCATTGGACAGAATGTATGGTCGGTATGATTGGTTTATCTGGTTGGTAGGTTGGACTGAATAGCTAACAAAGTCGTTTGGTACGGTCAGTTAATAATGGACATTCTGAATAGTTAATTGGCATGGTCGGTGGGTTAGCCTGGTTGGCTAGTATGGTCCTTTGGTATGAACATCTGATAATGGTCAGTGTGTACGGCTGATTGGCTAGTCTGCATGGCATGTACGGATGGATATATTTGGCTGGTCTTAATGGTAATTAGACTGGTCGGCTGGAATTGTCATTTGGTATGTTCAGTATGTAGGTTTGTTGGTATGGCTGGCTGGCATGATTGTTTTGTATTTTTAGCTGGTATTGTTTGTTTGTCTGGTTGACATGTATGAATGATACATATTACTACCTGGCATGGTTGGCTAATTTGGTTGCCTATTATGGTTGGATTGTATGACTAGCTAGTATGGCCTTTTTATATGGTTGGTTTTCATGGATGGCCAATATGACTAGATTGTATGACTAGTTGGTATGGTTGGTTCATATTTTTCGATAGGATGGTCAGTTAGTATGTACGGTAGGTCTTGCCAATGGGTATGCCCAGTTGGCCTTGCTGGAGTGTTGGAATGGTTGGTTGGTATGGTTATTTGGCATGGCTGGCCCACATTATTGGCCCTGTGTTGTCTCATATTGTCCATTCATATGGCTGGCTGGTATGGTCCATTCATATGGCTAACATTATGGTCAGATGGTATGGTTTGTTCGTATGTTCGGCTGGTTTTGACAGTTCATATCGTCGACCTGTATGGTCGGTTGTTATGATAGGTTTGTTTGGTGGGCTGTATGGTCGGCTGGCAAGGTTGGTACATGTGAGAGGCTAATATTGTTTGCACATATATTCGGCTGGTAAAGTTGGTTAGTATGGTCGGCATGGAAGTTAGTTTGTATGGCCCGCTGTTATGATTGATTCATATGGTCGTCTGGTATAGATGGTTTATATGGCAAACTTATATGTCTGGGTCGTATAGTTTTTTGGTATGATCAGCATAAATAGTTGGTTTGTATGGCATGCTGTTATGATTGATTCGTATGGTTGGCTGGTATAGATGGTTTGTATGGCAAGCTGATATGTCTGGGTCGTATAGTTGATTGGTATGATCAGTTCGTATGGTAGCTTGAATGGTTTTTTTGGCAGAGCCAGTTAACCTTTTTTTGCATACATATTTATAGTTTGTATAGATGCATTTTATGGTAGGTTTAAATTATTGTACTTTACAACCATTTTGTATCATCAGCTAATATCTTAAAATTGTATTGACATATGTTAAGGATGACTGGTATTGATGGTTATTGAATTGATCGGTTTGTATAGTTGTTTGCTATATCTAGTTGGCATGATTGACAGGTATGAACAATTTTTTTTGGCTAGTATTTGTGTCTCACATAGTTGGCCCATACGGACAATTTGAATCAATGGTCATGCCTATTGGTATGCCTAGCCGGCCTTGCTGGCTGATTGACCTTGTTGGTATGTTCAGTTGGGATGGAGAGTATGTATATTTGTCTGGTATTTATGGTTTGTTCGTCGATTTTAATTGATCTGTTAGGTCAGTTTATACATTTACTATGGCAAGTTGGTTTTGTTGGTCTTACCCACTGCTATATACAGTTGGCCTTGATAGCTGGTTGGCCTGGTTGACTGGTAGTGGTGTTGGTTCAGTCATCTGGAATACAATTAATTCTATGGCTCACATGGCTGGCTTGTTGGTTGGCTCGAATGATTTATTGGTGAATTGCTGGTATGGTTTCTGGTATGGTTGCTTGGTTTGGTTGGTATTACCCATTAGTATGTTGTGTCGGTCTTTAAGGATGATTGGCCTCTTTGGTATGGTCAGCTGAAATGGGAGCTTGTAGGGTAGGTCAGTATTTATTAATGGTCGACTGTGTTGGTTTGTTTTGTCAGTCGTTATGGATGTTTGGTGTGGTCAGTATTTGGTTGATTTTGTCCATTTGTATGTACAGTCGGCATTAATGGAAAGGTGGTCTGGTTGATGGGGTGTTTTGTATGATCAGTTGGTACGAAAGTTTTGAATTGATGGTCTGTAATGGTGGCTAGTAGGTCGGACTTGTTAGTTGGTCAAGCAAGACTTGTTGACTAGTTGGCACAATTGTCTGTTACGGCATTTTCATCTGGTTAGCCTTGCCGTTTGTTCTTGTCTAATGGTCTTGATAATTGGTTGTTATTGTCAGTTGATATGTCCAGTCTGCCTTAATGGTTTAATGGTCGGCGCGTCTGGTTTGTCATGACACTCTCGCCAATGATTCGAAAACGAGGTAAACTATGCTTATAAATAGTATATGTAATAGTAATATATACATAGATCCGATTCAACTTATACTGCTCTTATACACATCCAAGTTTCAATTGTCTGACTATAATGGTGTGAATATTATATCGCCAACAACATTAGCAGTCCAGCTGGTTTCAGCGATGGTACAAACAAAAACGTAATCGGAATGCATTCTGTTGGCAGGCATGCCATTAAATGGACAATTCGTATTGATCTCTACTTTACAATAGTTGCTGGTTAGAGCAGGTACTTCAAATTTGAGCAGATTTTTACTTTGTTGGGAAAATATATACGGAATTATGAGGACCAGCAATAATAAATTACTTACTATATTGTAGGAATCGAACACAATATCCCTTACCAAAATGAGAGCTATAAATAAATACAGATAATACTATCACTTGTTCCATAAGACACGGATCTTTGCCATGATGCTACTCTGGCCATATTAGTTATCTGCAGAGGCCATTATATCGCGTGACGAACTGGCAATCAACAGTGAGAAATGTGACATTCTCAACTTAAAATATTTTCCCCACTATCACACTCAAGTGATAGTTGTATGTGCTGAGATATGGCAGGTAAATGGTTGTGGGGGATATGGAGAACGATGAAATAGCCACCAACATATAGTGGTGGGCCAGAGGTGGTTGTATTATAGTGAGGAAAATGGAACACAATGAATTAATTATAGTGAGAGAGAGGGGGATTTCGACATGGCGTTAGTGGTTGAAGGCTGAGTCGAATTAAAGCGAGTTATCCATCAAGGTATCGCAACTGATTGGTTTGTGTAGTGGGTTATCGAATAATCAGTCGAACTGTAGTAAAGAAACAAAGTGCAAGGAAGTAGTTGGAGCGATAAGTAGGCGATGGTTGTCGAAGGGCATGAAGGAGTGCTTAGGGCAGAAAGTGAGAGGTTAGGTAGAGATGTTGTGGGGCAGGAGAGGGGAGTGAAGGTTTTGCAGAGAGTGTGGGGGCATGAGGTGGTCGAGCTACGGCGAGTTAATTATATAGCGGGATGGTGATTCGGGTGGTGGAAAGGAAGCATGGGTATATTATGGTGAAGGCAGGTAAATTGTGAGGGAAGTGGAGAGTCAAGTGTTAAGCCACAGGGAGGGGAGTGGATGTATGTTAAGTAAAGCCAATAATTCGTATTGGGGTCGGCAAATTGATCGATTACACTGTCAATTGTAAATTGGCAAACAAAAGTTGAGTAGAACCGTAAACGGATTGTCATTCCAGGGAGTGCCTCCAACTGTATTTACGAAAACCGAACCATAATGGTGACCCATATCCAACATGACAATCGGGGCCAGTTATTAAAATTGTTCCTCAATTTTACATGTGTATTTGTAAATTTTTCGATTTTCTTTGATTTCTCGCATTGAAGGTGAATTAGGTTATCGTCAATGTCACCCACATTCAAAATTGCATTCGGTTTCGGTAACATAATTTTTCCTAGATTTATACGATCTTTTTTTTTTTTTTTTGCTTTTTGAGTATAGTGTCACCAAACTCAAGTTAATTTCACCTTCATACAATATGGCGTACTGGGTCAGTTATTCAAACAAACATGGCCACTGACCCACCTGATCTGCTGGGCCTGGCTCGGAGCTTCTACTCTGCCTTGCTGCTTTGGGAACTATATGACTCTTGCACTGAGGAAAAGATAAGTGCAATTGAATATTTCGATCTGAAACCAGATTTTTTGTTAAAACTATTTGGCGGTCACATACTTGTAGGATCGAGTTGATGCCCGACAGAATTTTGAACTTGGAACTCCTGCAATCTAACGCCTTAGAAACCACTGCTGTAGCCTGTTCGTGGTAAATTGAGCACTTTTGAAAGCCCTGCTAAATATCTATATGTATGTACGTTGTATATTCTTCCGTCTTACGTAAAATTAACATGGGCTTGGTCCTCATCACTTTATTCATGCATCGGTCAAGGAAATCATTGAAATTGTTAGAAAAATAAATATTTTACAAATCTGCTCATTTTTTCAATTCGATGTAGTAAAACAAACATAAAAATAAATGGATAATTTAAGTTATTACAGATCGTAACCTAACACTTTTTATTCGACGTTGATATTTGGAACTACTTTCCAGCGATCGTTTCCAACTTTACTGGACGAATGTCACTCAGTGAGTCAGTAAAAATATATGCATGCAGGGACAGACTTTTTCTAGGGTTTATTTCAATAGCGCTCACTTTATCGTGAGCAGCCTTTAACGTGGATACTGATGGATTAAAGAAAGTCTTATTGAGATATAGTTTGAGTGGCAGTTTAGGCCATGTAGGCATACAAGTTTTTTTTTAATTTTACGGCATTACGTTTGGTTTCCTGTTGAACTTGTTTGATTGAGATTGTTTATATCTACTGTTATTCAGCAAAAAATAAAATAATTGACAAAGATAGCTACTCTCAACTTTCGCGAAAATTGCAAGCAAACACTCGAGCCATATTTCCGAACGAAATAAATAAAATATATGGCAGTAATGGACCAAGCTAATTTTATTGCCGCAATAAATCATGTGATTATAGGAATTACATTGTTCCAGTCAACAAAATACTTGTCCTCTCTTGTATGAATTACTGATTTGTCTCTGCCATTATATTTATGATGTTTATGGAATTCAAACAAATTAGTTTAACACACGTGTAAAATAGTTGTGTTTACTAAATATATGCAGATAATGTTAGACCAATCATATAATGATAAGGTTTCCCCATATTATTATTTAATGACACATTTGGTTCAAAGTAACAAATGCAGTTGTTCGTAGCAACAGCAGATTAGCTGAATAACAAAACATTGTTAACTGTAAACAAATACATTTCAAACAAATTTATTTGAAATCTGCAGCTAAATCTTTCTCCCTGTGTATGTCGAGAAGCCTCGAATCAGCTTTGCTACTCTGAGGTCTATGTGGCCTATACACCAGGTAGCATCGAATACACTTAGCACTTTGAGAACTCTTTGGCTCTTACATCGAGGAGCCTGATATCCTCTTTGCTCATTCGAGAACTCGAGTAGAACTTTTCCTTATTTTTAATTTTTTTTTGTGAAAACATAATCTTTGGTCAAAATAAACCACTTCTGGAATTTTTTTGTAAACAGGTAATTTTTTCTAAACATTACCGCCTCAGATCATTGAGTGCAAGCTCTAGCTGTGATGTCAACCAAGATTGTGAACTGCTCCTAGCTCCTGATGCCTGGCACCTGTCCTTGCTCTTACTTAATACTACTACAAGCGACCCCACCGAGAATCAAACCTGGTTAGCCTTGTTGAGAGGCGAGGACTCTAAGTGCGGTGGCACCGTGGTCCCGTAATGTCTTCAAGCTATATTAATTTTAGGTTGAATTGTGAACAAAGTGAAACAGTCACATTTTTCAAATTTTCTCCGTCGGTGTATATAGAGTTGTGTGTAGGACTCATTTTTCGATTTCAGCTTATTCAAACAAAATTAATAAATTAAATGAAATAAAGCAACGAAAGTTGAAAGCGCCAAAAAGTTAAGTGAATCGTTGCTTCCTCAACCGAACAAGTCTGCGCTGTTTCCATCGTTTGTGGCTTGACATTCCTTTCTTTTTTGAACTACCGTATGTTTATTTTCCTAGTTAAAACTTCAAACAAATTTATAAACATTATTATTTACCTGTTCACAGAAACTAATAACTATATATATATATTGCATGATGTGTCGCTGCGAACAGTCTGAAAATAGACCAATACGATGAGAATGATCGTGGGTATACCTAAATTGCAGTATGTGTTACCGGGAACAACCTGGAAATCGGCTAATAGGACGAGGATGGTCGCATATTTCTACGTTGGATAAATAGCTATATTAATTTGTTTAATCACCATGCGCTTGCAATACAGAAATTTCTGTCTCAAATAAGCGTTTTCATACTAAGAAACATTATAGTTTAACCAAACAATCACTCAAGCGTGCAAAATTAGTAATGAAAATAGCCAATATTCTTTTTGCTAATAATTAATACATTTGCCTAAGTACAAGCAAAAATATATAAACCGTCATTTTAACAAGATTTTATATACAAACCTTTTATATAATTATTTCAAAACAGAAAAAAAAGGTACCACATTTAAATGTTACACAAGGACTAAAAGCAGATAAATGAAATAAGAATTGTACTGGGCGTAATTACTACTACGTATTTATGTAAAATAATAAATCCTATTTATTACATATATTTATAGATGCCATTTCTAGCTAAAGTTGTACTCCATAAGGCCGTGCTCTCTTAAATAAATATTAATAAATTAATAAACATACACTTTAGAGTTCAGATTTAACAAACTTTGGCCCTGCGTATTGCCGTAAATTAACAGGCCCAGAAAATCAAAGAACTAGCGCTCGAGAAATATGTTGAGCCAAAGAGCATTCAAAATTATCAGAGATTAAAGTAATAATACTTTATCAATTTCAGATAACGGCATCGAAATTTTATATTGACAGAGGTGTTTCTATACTGATGGATCAATCACATCCTACAGAAAAAACATGGTTTGTAAAACAATGAACGTAAACAGCGATAGGGCTTACTGTAACATTTCTTTTGATTCCAGTCTTTGTCAAACGAAACAGTTCAGAGAGGATTTCAGTACAATAACACCAAGAGTTCGGTAATAAATAAAGTGTTTTGGTGTGAAATTTTGAATTATAGCTATTTATACTTAGTATGATTATCTCTGAAAAAATTGGTTATTATACTCCGAATACCGAAGACGGCGAAGAGAAAGTTATTGCCTTGCAATCAAGTAAAAATTCTGTTCTTTGCGATACTCTGCTACAACCTAGGTGGCGTAGTTGCTATGAACCGCCAGCTTACGTTGCGAGGTGCCTTGATATCGAATCTGTGTTAGGGTGAAAGTATGTGTACCGTTTTCTGGAATAAGCATAGCGATTTAGTATATAAGTCGGGCCTAGGTTGGCCGAAATATATAGAGCTTGGCGTCAGTAAAAAAAAAAAAACAACGGCTTAAATTAGATCTGGTTGCAGTTCTAGATTGTCCGAATCGGCGACAAAGTAATTACGACGTACTGAGATTGCCACAGCTCACATTCGAGGTGCTAAATAAATTTATCAACAAAATTATTGACTCAGTTGTGACAAGGATTTTATTTATTCTTAATTTAAGGTAGATTTAAGAGTCTTTTTTATTTTGCTGCCTAAGTACAGAGTTCCTTCATTTGTAAATTTGCAATAAAATACCTACTTTTAAGCTACTACTATTGCTACTACTATTAACCCACCTACATCAAAGCAGGACACGAGTGCTTACATTGTGTTGAAGTAATGTTACTCTGTGTAGCACTATAAGCATGTCCCTACTTACAGTATAACTCAAATGCGCACAGCTGTTATACGGTAGAAAGTTTGTTGAAACAAAAACTCACACACATTACAACGGTGGTTCTATCGGTGTGGGAATGAGAAAAGTGTAGCATCTAGGAGGGAAAATATACGAACAGATTTCTTACCATCATGTATGTTCTGGGTGACAGTGAAGGTTTTCCCAGTGTCCAACGGCACGGTCCAGTTTACCGGCTCGGGAGATCTCATGATTATCTGCTCCGGTGACTTGACTCTTGTAGGCTCAGGAGGTGACTTGACCACTATCGGCTCTTCCTTCTCGTCCTCAAACTTGGCCACCGAGTCCAGCTCTTCCTTCTCTGCAGAATATTCAGCTGAAAAATAAATACTTAAGAAAACCTCTCATTAATTCTAATAACAAGAATCAGAGAATATATTTGTTAATTTAAACATTTTTTCACCTTGTTTGGGCTCCTTAAGTTACAATATTATATGTACGGATATAAGAGTTATACATGTGTATGTTAGGCGTTAACTTCAAAATTCTAACTGAGCGAAAGAAAAATCCTTCAGAAAATGCTATGTAAAAAAGAGAGAAAGCGAAGTGTTGTGTCTTGGTCCATTTCAAACAGCCAGATAGCATTCTGGAATTTTCACAATTTTAAGACGCAAAATTCGTGTAGTGGCTGTTCAAGAAATGCCCCCTACAAATTATGGCCGGCTGGGAAATGACAAAACGCATTGTTAGTTTTCCGCAACAACTGTAATACATTAACGACGACTTTGGCTCCTAGGAATGTGTACGTCATTGTTTTAAGCATCAATACTTCTATAATGTACCAGGTTCGGACAAAAAAAAACCTACTTTTCGAATTTGTGAATTTACAACAGTTGATTCTGATTTCAATGTCACTGCTAAAATACATTCTACTGCTCTAGCTCTATAATACATTTCATCACAAAGTCATGCAGTTAATAAGTATTAATGAGTGGCATATGGAAACTGTACTGTATTGATATAAGTGTAGATGCTGATAAAGCTATCAAATGTAAGTCACTATAATAGTGACTGTAAAACAAGTAAACAGGGATATGTATAGTGGCTTATATAGTTATTTATTCTTCGATATTTTATTCTAATTATTGTTTCTGAATTAGTGTAATACAAACTAAAACCTAACTTAAATTTTAAAAAAAATTTCTTTCTACCAGGAGAGAATCTATACTCTTATAAGTGTGTACGCCCTTAATATAATATACGTTTATTTCAAATATTTCCTGTAATGTATTGAAATATGTTATAATTAAAAATATTGGCGTCAATTTTTAAACTTATATGCAACTATTTCTGTTTATACATAGTGTGTTTTATTTGTTACTTAAGTTTCTTAGATTTTCAAAATGTTAATTTAATATTATTTTTATAATGGTAATCGATAATGCCCATTGTAGTATTTATTATTATGTTTTTATTTTGCAGTTTTTATTCTTTAAGAATTATTTTTTTATTGATTTATCTGAATTCTTTAAAAATAAAAGAATGTATTCAATTAAATTGCAGTCAGTAAAATTTTTTGGCAATTAATTTTATACCTCTTTGTTATATAAATAGAAAATTTACATGAAAGCCATATAACCAAGAGTTTCTACGACAGAAATGAATAAACTGATAAAATTGTATGTGTTGCAAAACACATATATCATTTAATATTCTTCGCGTATTTTAAAATATCGGTACTTATCAGTGCAGGCTAATACAAAGTATGTTTCAGAAAATGACAAGCACACGTCTGCTATTTGATAAAGCACTACAGTTATGTTAATTATTCAGGAACACGTAATCCGAAGAAAATAAGAAATAATGAGACGCTATATTTGCATTCTGCCTCGGATCTCAAGACCTCATTGTAAAGAACCACACAAATCTCTTCGATCACTCGCTTACTCTTATTTCCCTACTAGTTAAAATGCGGTGCGGACTTTTTTCGAACAGTCACGATACAAGTTTCTCGTATAGGCAATTTTGAAATTTCAAGAATGCGTTCGGGCGATTTCAATGTACCAAGAGGCAAAATTGCGCATCCTGTTTATTTTAGAATCCACCTAATGATCATGCTGGACTTTTTTCCTCATTGAATGATTTTGATGTTTGCGCCTAACATATCCGTATATTATACAATTATGTACACATATGCGTGTATGAGTGTGAACACGTGAAAATATATGCTTGATTTCCAGTGTCTTTTCGTGCAGTTGTATTAATATTGTCTGCGGAAAGATAAGTCTTATTACAGTCAATAGCATGTAAATTATCACTTTTATTATTTTCAAAACAGCCTACCTCCCTCAGTGTAGTCGGTTGGTGCGATGCCGGTCTGGGGTGTGGGAGGTTCTGGATTCGAATCCCAGGTAAGGCATTGGTGTTAGCTTATAAGCCGTCCCCTGATAAGCCTTCAGGCGAAACACCCCAGGAAGTTACTAATCCCCTTCAATTTCCAATTATTTTCGAGAATTCATAGTTAAGGCGATAGAATTAGCACAGTTGTTAAGGAAATTTTAATTTATAGTTATAACACTTCATTCTGTAAGGTCTATCACTGCTACCTCCACCTTCGCTCTCTTTAACACAGGCGATTCACATTATACATAAAATATATAAGTAGTTTCAGGCACAGGGGATCAGGAAATTAGAGGCAAAGTTCATCCAAGGATCAGGCATTCTGACCATGGAGCCATACGACAAGTTGAATATCTTCATGACCAATAGATCATAATTGCCAGTTTTACCCAAAAATCACTTTTTACATAAATGATTTTGCCCAAAAGTCGCATTTGGCCAAAAAAAAAAGTATTGACCGTGTCCTCATAAGAGCAATGCTTATTCGAGGCTCCTGCATGTATGAGCTAAATAGTCCTCAAAGCAGCAAAGTGTATTCGAGGCTCAGTGGTCATTGCCCCTCTTGCAACCACC
Source organism: Dryococelus australis (assembly GCA_029891345.1). Lineage (NCBI taxonomy): Eukaryota > Metazoa > Arthropoda > Insecta > Phasmatodea > Phasmatidae > Dryococelus > Dryococelus australis. The sequence continues at coordinate 81,889,957 of CM057009.1, read as the reverse complement.
ATACTGCACAACCCTCGCAAACATACCCTCCATCCTCCCCGTTCCCAATACTTTCATCGACCCTCCCCCTTCCCTCATCCAACCAACTTCTGCAGTCTCCTCCACCATTTAACCACCCCCTCCCACCAACCAACCACCTTCCCTCCCACCACCATCTGTAAAAAATATGGGAAATCTTAAAAATAATTAAAAGTTCTCGAAATATTTTGAAAATTCTCAAAAAAAATTAAAGACACATTCATATAAATTTAAATTAATACAGAGAAAATCATAAATATTATTTTAAAATGGTATCCTGCATATATATATAAAGAGGTAGTGTTTGTAACTTTGTGTGTTTGTATGTAGGAGGTAATCTTCGAAACTACTCACCCGATTTTAAAAATTCTTTCACCAGTAGAATGCTACGTTATCAATGAGTGTCATAGGCTATATTTTATTTTAGAAATCAATAGGGATCCCTACTAAAACTCCAATAATGTAACCCAAAGTGTCAATAAATGACCTATAAAATTCCTTACATTGCGTGCGCTGCGAAAACTATTGATGATAGAACAAAATAATGTACTACGGCTTTGCAGGACGGACACATTCGGAAAATAAAACGTGCTGTGTGCTGCGTACGGCGCCAACCTTAGAAGCTCTACTGCCATTATGGGGGAGTTACTTTTGTGTTTGCTGGGGATTTTCGGCAGACACTCCCTGTAGTTACAAAAGGGACGCTTGCAGATATCATCAAAGCATGTCTTAAATCATCTCCCTTATGGAGTTCTATTCAACACCTAAATTTGTGAACGAATATGAGAGCCTATCTTGGTGGAAACACGCATAAAGATTTCCCACAACAATTGCTCAGACTTGGAGAAGGAGTTTTTCCTTCTCTAAATTTGGGCACTAATTCTGCTGAAATCATTTTTAATGAGACATTAGGTCAGATAGTCCAAAGTCTGCAGCATCTTATAGCAGCAGTATATCCGGGCCTCGAAAATTTACTTGAAAGAGACTTTCACTGGTCGTGTTCCAGGGCAATAGTATCGCCTAGGAACAACACTGTCAATGAAATAAACAATCTCATTATACAAAGAGTTCCCGGCCAAGTCAAAACCTATAAGTCGATTGACACAGTCACCAATGTTGACGATGTCGTCCACTTTCCTCAGGATTTTCTAAATTCGCTTAATCCTTCTGGCTTGCCACCTCACGAACTATCATTAAAAGTCGGTACTCCTACCATGCTTTTAAGGAATATAAGCTCTCATAACATGTGTAATGGCACAAGATTGCTCATTAAATACTTGAAATAAAATTTGATTGTCGCGACCATCCTCACCGGTCCAGCAGCCGGCCAGCTGGCAAACATCCCGAGGATTCCCATGATTCCCACCGATTTGCCAATATCTGTCAAACTGTTGCAATTTCCCGTAAAAACATCGTTCGCGATTACTATTAATAAGTCCCAGGGTCAAACTTTCTTTTTGGTTGGAATCGACTTACGAAAAGAGTGTTTTTCCCATGGCCAACTATATGTTGGTTTATCACGAGTTGGAAGTCCCGAGAAACAGTACATTTTGCTACCAAACAATAACAGGACGTCAATCATTGTCTACAGAGAATGTCTTAGCCATTAACATATTAAATACTTCTATCTCAGCTAAATTGCATTGTAATATAATGTATATTAATATGAAAAATTATAAAAACGTAAAAAAAATATCAAATAAAAATAGCAAAAAAAAACTTTAAATTATGAATTATTTAATTAATTATTTAATTATAATGTGCTTTTTTTTAATGCTTTAGGAGAGTTTACCCAACCTAATTAACGCCGGGTTAAGCAGTTTTTTTATCTTAATTGCACCCGTGCGAAGCCAGGGCTGGTCGCTAGTATATATATATATATATATATATATATATATATATATATATATATATATATATATATATATATAATATGAAACACCCATTATACCAGACAGCCATATGGACCAACAAACCATATAAGACATTCATACTAGCCAACCATATGAATCAACCATACCAGGAAACCATAAAACCAGACAATACCAGGCAACAATAAAAACGAACCACACAAAAAGACAATACAAACAAATAATATGATCCAACTATACATGCTGACCACACCAACTGACAACATGACCTGGTCAGCTCAATAATCCATATGAACCAGCCATACTAGCTAGCCATACGAACCAACCATAATTTACATTCATAGACATCATCCATACTAAAGTCACATACTAGCCATACAAACCAAACATATCAAATGACAATTCCAAACAACTAGGCCTACCAATACCGATGAACCACCCAACCATACCAATCTGTCATAAAAAGCCAACTATAACATATAACTACACAAACCACCCATACCAGCCACCCACAACAAAAGGTCATAACGAGCGACCAGTAGAACCAACATCGACGAGCCATCCCCCCACAACAGACAGCCATATAAACTAGCAATACTAGCTGGCTATACCAGCAACCCATACTAACCAACCATGCCAGCCGATCATATAAACTAACCACACTTGATATTTATACAAACCAACCATACCACATGAACCTACCATCACACCATAATTGCCAACAATAAGAACCCACCATACCAGTGGACCATAAGAAAGAACCATTGAACCATACATACCAGCCAGCCGTATGAAACGACTATACCTCCCAACCATACAAACCATCCCTATGAGAGAACCACATTAGCCATCAATACCAAGCACCCATGCCAACCAAGCAAACAGACCGACATGACCATACGACCTGGCATAAGAACTGCCCATACCAAATGCCAAACACCCATCTAACCCAACCAGACCAAAAGCCCAGGAATACCGACAATATGAACTATCTATACAAGTCATCCATACAAGCCAAACATACCAAACAACCATACCAATGAGCCATACAAACTATATATACGAGTCATTCATAAGAACTGACTATACCAAGCATACGAACCACCCATAACTGCTGGCCATATGAACCACCAATACCAGCAAAATATATTAATAATCTAGACAGACAAACCAGTAACAAAAAACACCAAATGAACATGTGAGCCAATGATTCCAGTTAGCCATAGGAAACATACAACCAAAGATATGAACCTGTCAGAACAAATGGCTATTCTGAGCGACGAGACCAGTCAACACCCATTGACCAAACCTGTCAGCCAATTTTATGAACCATCCATACCAGCCAACAACACCAGCCGACTATACAAACAAACCATGCCAGGCATCCATAAAAACCAATTATACAGCATAAATATATGATCCGTCCATACCAAAGACAATGAAGACATATCATGAAACAAGTCACATAATACGAATTTCTTTACTAACCTTTCTGTGAATAACTTTGCAAATCTTCGCAAAAAATTGGTAAATATTCGCAAAACTTCGCAGATATTCGCGAATGTTCGCAACATGTTCGCAAAAATCCACAAAAACTACCCTCGTTAGTCATGCAGCGAAACATAAAATAATGCGATGCTTGATGCGATGCTCGTAGCGAACCATACTGCCAACTAATATGCGATTTACAAAATATGCCTCAAAATATGCCATTAACAATTCTGCGAACTGTAATGAGAGCTAAGTAACATTCATCGAGTATGTCATGGATGATATCACAAGCCAATATACAAAATACAAAAAGTATCTCAAAGCTTGTCACAAGCAACATAATGAAGGCTATACCAGCCAGCCATATGAACCAACCATAACAGGCGAACATACGAACTGTCCATACAAGCTCACTACACAGAACATCAGTACCAGCGAAAAATATCCGACCATGACAGCCAATCATAAGAGCAAACACGATCCGATCATACAAAACGACCATTCTAACCAGCAAGACATACAGACTGGTCATTAAAAGCTGACCATACCATAGGACCATACTGACGAACATACTGGCCAATAACTGACACCATCTGAGACTGACTCCACACCAGACTGACTCCACCCAGGACCAACTCCTCCCAAGAATTACTCCACCCAAAAATGTCTCCACACAAGACTGACTCAAGTCAAGACTAGCTCAAGCCAAATTGACTAGAACAATGGACAATACCTACGAGCGAGACCAACCGACCATACCAACCAGCCATACAACTGATGATATCTCCAAACAAGTCACCCAATATGAAGCTCATTGCTTACTTCTTTGTGCAAAAACTTTGCAAAACTTCGCAAATTTCACAAAAATTGGCAAATGTTTGCATAATCTTTTCAAAATATCTCACCTCTTGCACTCATGTAGCAAATGGAGTAGTGATTATCGGAAAAATTATGCAAAGCTCGTTGCGAGCTACGTCGCGAACTAATAAGAGAAATACGAAACATTCCTCAAAGTATCTCATAGATTATGTCATAAATCAAAGACATGAGCCATAAAAAGGGTCTCCAAGCACGTTGTAAGCAACCACATGAAACAATACCAGAGCTATGTGTGACAAGGTTCGGTTGGCCGAGCTATGTGTGATGAGGGTAGGTTTGGTAATGGTTGAATAATTTTATCACAAAAAAAACATGAGACCTTTTGGCAGAAAGTGGAGGCGATGCCGAAATCTTCAAATTTGCCGAAGATGAAGCTGAGGTCTCATGGTCGGCTGATATGTTCCTATGTTTTGGTCAGTTTATTATTGTTAGTCTGTTTGTCTGGCTGGCTGGTATAGATGGCTGATCTTGATGGCCGATCAACTGGTTTATCGAAATTATCTTTTAGTATGGTCCGATTGTATGGTTAGCTGACATGGTCGGATCTGTTTTTAGCTGGTATTGATGGCGTGTGTGGTTAGCTCATGTGGTAGATGTTTATGTTTGTCTGGCATTGCGTGTTCATATGGCTGGTTGGTATGAACTTCATGATGTTTCTTGTAAAGAACTTTGTGTCACTTTTCGTAGCTTGCATCTTGGTTTGTGAAATGGTACATTACATACTTGATGAATATTTTGAAGCTCGCATATTGGTTGGCGACATGGCTCGCGACCTGCATTGCATCATTTTCCGATATTAACTACTCGATTCGCTGCATGATCGGAATGTATGATATGTTTTGTGAAGTTTTTTGTGGATGTCTGTGAATATTTTGAGAACATTTGCAAATTTTTGCAAAGAGATTTGTATTAGTCGACTTGCCTCGAGAATGGCCATAATCATTGGTATGGAAGCATCATATGTTTGGCCTGTGCAATTGATTCGTATGGGTGGCAGGTTTGTAAAGTCGGCTGTTATGGTTGGCTGGTATGGCTGATTTGTATGGTGGCTGGTATGTGTTATAACAACACACATTAACAGAAACCAACAAGAGGAAGTTTTGCATATTATCACTAATGGAGTGGTTGATCCATTGGTTTTGGTTGGCCTGAACACTCAGATAGGCCATTTGGTTTGGTGAGTTTGTATAGTTGGTGGTATAGGTCATACGGCTAACAGGGATTGTCAGATTGTATGTTCAGCTGGTAAGGAGCTGTAGGATGCCTGATTCACATATCTCGCTGGTTCGTATATCTGACTGGTTCATATGTCTGGCTGGTTCATATATCTGGCTGGTTCTTATATTTGACTGGTATGCTTACTTCATATGACCTGTGATAATGGGTTGTTCGTTTGTTTTGTATAGTCAGAAGGTGTGGGCGACTATGTAGGTTGGTGTGTTTGGTTCATATGTTTGGCTGATATGGAGGGCTTATATGGACAGTTTGTATGATTGGTCATGCAGGACTGTTGGCCTGGTTTAATGGAATGGGTGTTTGACAATGGTGTATGGTCAGTTCATATGCCCAGTCTTTCTCTCCAGACTGTTGTCATTGTTGGGTGGATGGTTAGAATGGGTGTTTGAAATAAATGACTCAAAGTTGTTTCATATAGATGGCTTGTATAGTTGGCATGTATGATTGGTTTTCATGGCTGGCTAGTATGGGTGGTTCATATGGTTGGTGTGTATGACCGACTGGTATGGTGGATTTGAATGGTCAGCCATTTTGTTGAGATCATAATTTCGCAGGGTGTTTGTGGTTAGGCGATGGGGTGGGATATGGGAGGATATTGGTGAGGGGATAGGTGGTAGCGAGGGGTGGTATGGGGGAATGTGGTGGGAAGGGGGGGTGGTAGAGTAGCATTGAGGTGGGATTTGGGAGGTGAATAGTGGAGTAAGGTTAATGTGGCTGGAGAGGAGGTGGTGGGAGGTAATGGTAAAGGGTGTGGGTGATTTTTATGGTGAGAGTGAGAGGTGGGGATGGTGATGAGGGTGTCATATATTGGCACAGGATGTTGGTTAGGGGAGGAGGCCATATATGCTGATCAGCCTGTACCTGGCTCAGAGACTAGCATCTGTTTTGTTGCTTTGATAGCTATTTGGTTCATACATGGAGGAGCCTCGAGTGCGCTTTCCTCATTTGAGGACTTAATCAATACATTTTCCCATTTTTTAAAAACAATTTTTGGGGAAATGGCTTCTTTTGGGCTAAATCATCGATTTCTGAAGAGATTTTTGTGTAAAATTTACATTTCTCATCTGTCTACATGACGAAATCTAACTTTGCGAATGGCTATACAGGTTCCTAACCGAATACCTGCATCCATGTTGACCTCCATCCCCCTCCCCGAATCCACGATTCCATGTGCCGGAACTTACATAATCGTACTACTTATATATTATATGTATACACTACCTATGTATACAATTATATACATAAGCCAAAGTTTGTGTGCAAGTTTCTCCTCTGTACAATTCTACACCGATGAATCTGAACTAATTTTGGCAAAGGTACCCATTAGTACGCCTCGTAAAATATTGTGTAGGCCACAATTCGATTAAGCTTCTTAGCAGATAACAAAACACTTTACTGGTTAACCATAAATCTCGCTTTAGAAATGGGTTCAGCAGATGCACAGCAATTCTTCAGGTCACAAACTACATTAAACAAAACATCTATAAATTTAAGCTTACTTCTCCGACACTACTGGATTGTAGCGAAGCATTTATTTATGGCGTAGACCATGAGATTTTCACTCCCCAAATAGGAATTGGTAATTCACTTCTCTAAAATATCGCTAGAGTGGATTAGAAACTATTCGTGTTGCCATTACAAGAGAGGTATTTGGGGAGAAGATCAGTAAACCTTGCATGTAGTTGAAATGGGTATTCCCAGGGCTCTTTGATTAGGTACCTAATATTCTCTATGTTTATTAACGACATTGCTCAGCAACTACAGCACTCTAAATACCATATATACCTACACGATTTCCCAATTTACTTGCTCACACATTCTGGTAATAGCATATCCTCAGTTAACACAATTAACTTTGAACAATCGTGCATCCTGCAGTGGCATTAAATCTGACTGCAAATAAAATTCTAAGAAAACCCAGAGCCTTGCAATCGGATCCAACAATATACCCAGGCTATCTAATATCACATGCACAGGAAATATCATACTGGATGCATTACATATATCTTTCTCAAAATCATTTTAAAAAATTAGGTACTATAATAGGCGAAACATTAACATAGCGTGAACATATCACATCTTCATAACAAGAAACAAATATAACTATGAATTTATTAAGAAGGCTTAAAAATGGTCCCCCAAAAAGTTAGTGAAGACCTTAACAAAGACATTTATAATCTCACACCTTATCTATGCTGACACTGTTTTCTATTACAGGCATGCCGATTTAGGTCAGACACTTAATGTGTGCAGAACAATTTTGAACATCTTATTTTATGATTAAAAATAAGTCCATTCACACAAAATACAAGCACAACTTCTAAGGACTTAATTTAAAAACCGATGTCACTACACAAAATATGCTTGCAAAACAAAGTTGTTTATAACATGCTGCTAAAACTACTTTCTGTCTCGTTTCTTACAATCCCGTACATATAACACTCGTTCTTTTGATCAACATAAGCTGCAAGTGTTCAACAAAACTGTTTATGCCTCATCTTTTATGGTGAACGCAACTGAGTTATGGAACCGTTTACCTCAGGAAGCGAGGGATAAATATCAATTGCTAAATTCAGGCAGATTTGCTATAACAATAAAGAAACAATATAAATGTCTCACAGAAAGAGACATAAATCATTTAAAGGAGACGTTTTTTTTTGTGTTTTGCGTCCATTTAGTCAAATATGCTAATGTAAGTGGATTGAAGAACATACAGTAAACAGTCTCCAAGACAAACAGGTTTTCAACACAAAATTTTCACATGTAGAAAGCACTGATCGTAAGTGCAAGAGCACCAATGGTCTGCATCACTCTGCAGCCCTTAGACCAAATGTCTTATTGCAGGTAGTCTAAAAACACGACGAGTGCAGGTGGCAATGCGATTTCATTGTGTATGTATCACAGAGTGTGCCTGCAATGCCTAGCAGACGAGAGTGAGCTCCAATTGTCACGGTTAAAGGAATTTGAGCATGGTTTATATAGTGGAACCAGAGAGAGTGCATAGACGTTCCACAGAATTGCCACTTACTTGGAGCGTAAATTGTCAGTGCTCCATCGTTAGTGGAGAAGATGGGTGACAGTGGGTTCACATATCCACCTTGCTCCACCATTGCCACCTCACTGCACTGATGAGCACCTGGACAATAGGATCATGCCACCAGAGCCACTGTGGACCCACATGTCTCTGCATAATCTATAAATAATTGATTTTTGGAGGTTTGTTTATGTTCTCATGTATTCTTTGGTGGTATCGCGAGAGAGTGTGTTGGAGAGGCGAATGGAGAGCAGTGGTGTTCAATAATGAGAGTCGTTTCTGTCTTCGAATAATTTATGACCGTGTTCGCGTCCATAGATGTACGGGTGAGTGTACCAATACATCGTGTTTGCACTAGGCCATACCCAACCCACACCTGTGTTTAGGGTATGGAAGGCCAAAAGCTACACTTCTCAATCGTCTTAGGTATTCACTCAATGGGGCATGCCGAATGTTTCGTACATCCATGACATTGTAAATCCGGCCATCTGACCAGATATTGACATACTGCAGGAACCAATGTTTCCAGCACGATAATGCACATCCATATGTCACTAAGACAACACAGCATGCTTTACATGGTGTATGAATGCTACCCTGGCATTCTAGCTCTACAGACATCAGTCATATCTAGCATGTGTGGGATGTTATGGAACAGTTCCGAAAATAAAGCACAATCCCAGTAACTATTATCGCCTAGCTGGGCTAAGCAGTACAGTGAACTTGAAATATCAAACACCAGAGAGGCATTCAGCAATCGTATAAGAGGTTATATGACCCAATTACTGCATTTGTGGCCATTCGGTTTGGTTAAACTAATTTTTATGGTGACTACTGTATGTATAGCATTTAAAGTTCTGGATGTCCAATGGACTTGGTGTTTTCATCAGTCCCACATACCACCTCCTTTTTCTTGTGTTCCAACTCTCGGTCAAATATGTGTATTCTTACAAGGTGTTTTAAAATGCATTTACACTAGTGTATAATATTTGTATTCTGCTTACTGACTTTTATGTTAAATATGAGCTAATATTTGTGTTCTGCTTACTGCTTTGTGCAAATGTAGTAATATTTTATAATATATTATTTATTTGTTAAGTGTAGTACTACTGATGTATGTGAGAGTTTGTGTGTTTCCATGTAGACTTTACGATAGAACAATGCTGGAAATGGAAATTGCTGCACTCATACTCCTTACGTGAAACTGTAGTAATCTGGCACAGGCTGATGATAGTTCTAATGAGTATGAATTAGTATCTTACACATAGGAGACTTGTTATTAAGCATCCACAAAGCACATGTTCAATATTGCCTAGAACCATCTCCCGGAACAATACAGGCAGCAATGTGACGCGGTATTTCATCATACCGGAGGCCTATAGTGCCCTAAGGTACATACATCACGATCCCGGCAACAGCCAGTGATTGGGCAGGTGGACTATATAATAAAGTTTAATCGCAGAAGTGACGATTATTAATGTGTATAGTTTGAAGATTCCTGCTCGTCTGAACAGGATACGGGGATTTGTGCAGTGTGCGGGTATGGTATGTGGGTTTTCTCGGTGTGTTCCCATACCTTACAAAATATGTTAGGTTTCTCTTTGACTTGGTTTCGTTAATTGTATGTTTTTTCTCCCGAACTTGACGCTGTAAAATAACCTGCTGACTGATATTTTGTGTAGCAAGTTCTTAGATTCATAATTCCAGCTAGTGGAAAAAGTGATAGGAAGGGTGACTAGTACCCTACTTCTCAACACTATATCGAGTGAACTGCCAATTCCCTGTAATTTTGTCAACAGATTCCGCCATACCCAAATAAGTTTAATGAACCGAGTGTTGCAATGGAGCTAGACGCTCGCGAAATGACATGGAAAATATATTTTTTCGTCGCAATTCAGGTACGCCACAGGTGAGCCGTATTGATAAGTGTCCATACTGTCAGAATTATCGTAAATATGGAAATTAGATGGTGAGCACGGTACTCACTCGAACGTATTTGTAGGGGTGTTAAGTGTTTGTATTGTAGTTTCTTGGATGGTTAGTCAAGCCTCTACCTGATGTATGGACGGATTAATAACTATTGGAATGTTGCCTTACACGCTTTCTTCGTTATTGAGCCCGATTTGAGTTTCTGTAAGGTTATGGATATTGTGGTTTATACAGATCATTTTTTTGCAATTGTTTATTCGTGGGAGGGAGATGGTCTAATTTAATTACTCAAAATTTTTTTATTGATAGCATGTTTAAAGAAAACTGCCTACGTTCATAATCAAATGTGTGTTTTTAGCACAGGGGGGAAGGAGAATATATCTTTCTTACCTCGTCTCCGGATATGATTGCTTCCTATGATGAACATGTAACTCGGCTTCCCCTCAAACTTATCGTATGCACGTCTTAACCATGCACATGGCTCCGCGACTTGGGACTGGCTGCACATTCAACATTTGTCACCATGGATAATATTATATTTTTTCTGATATTTTTCTCATATCAAAAAAAATTTTATTTTACACCATAATCACAAGTATTTGATACACATGTGTTTTACAAGCCAGGTTATAATTTTTGAAGACAGAAATTCTTGCCAAAAAAATTATTTTTCTGCAGCTAGCCAGTCATATTCGCTTGTTGTATGCCAATTTTTTTGTTTCCCCTCTCCTCTTACCCGCCATGAAGCTTCCGAAGTAGACTTCCCTGAAATGGTCGTCTGGACCATTGGTTACTACTAAGGTATACAAAAATAAGATTAGATCTCATCAAGAGTTAAACGTTTTTTAGCCATTGTAACCATGTGGGGCTGTGTGTATGCCATTTTCACAATTGCATCGCTTGTTGTCCATCCACATCAGTGCCAATTTATTACTGCACTCAAAATACAACTGCTTTTTGTGTGATTGTATAGTGCGGAGGGTAACTTGCATCGTACGGTATTGCTCCATAATATATATATATATATATAATCGTCAAAATTAATTTTACTTTGTACTACACATGACTGAATACCTTTTGCTCGTTTGGATACTTTTCCTCCGCATGTGTACGTGTACAGTTTTGCACGTAGCCCCTCAAATTTTGTCATAATGTTACCAACGAACTCGTCCTTCAACTTGCCAACCTCTTTCGTGTTTGTGACCGAGTAGCAGAGGTATGTGGCAGGGTAAGCGCTGGTGTAAATGTCGTTTTTAAATTTGTGGTCGCTGGCCAAATCCTCGTAAAAGTCTGAGGTTCCAATCTCTAAAAGGTACGAGTCAGAGTCGGTATACTGGAGCTCGAGATCATCTCTGTACAGAGCTTTCATTACATTGTAATGAAAATTATACATTAAAGTTTTTGACAGGTAGAGGACAGTGAACCTTACCTATATAGGCTTATCAAAGAGAATGAAGTGAAATATTTTCTTTGTATACTGTCCTGTCTAAGAATGTTGGTTTTGCTACCAGTTTTTTAAGTCGCTTTTCTCTGCAAACTAACTCCATTTTTAGGCGTTTTCCTTGATGTTCCATAAGTTTTCCAAAATGTTGCATTATTCGCCAATTTGAAGAATTCCTTCTCAAAATCGTTCTTGGTCGTCTGTCGCTTCACATTGTTGAGCTCGATGTAGGGTTTTAGTCAGGAACGTTGTTCAAATGCAAGTACACGATGCATTTTCGTAACCTTCAAGCCATGGGTGATGGCTTGTTTTAGGTTGCGGTAGTGGACGATGAATATTTCTTGTCTTCCAGAGTCGTCATCAGTTTAGAATGACTGGAGCCAGATGGACACAGGTTGATGGGAAGAAAAGGTAAATCACGATGTTCTTCGTGCAGGGACATGGAGTACTAGACATCCACCTCGACAATATAACCTGTTGCCCCATCGCCTGAAATGGACAAGACGTCGATGTTGGTGTTGACCCATCTGGAATTACGTATTGGGAGCTGTAAACTCATAGCCCAGCCGTACAGGTTGTTTTCACCGAGGTACTGCAGGTATGTTGTCGGCTTGCTGGGGCCGTATGTTTCTGGTGCATAGATGTTATTTGCTACCGCATGACGTTTAATGCACTGGGCCACTCCACCACGAATTCCATTTTCAATTAACATATGCATGTCGTAGTCCGTCAGAAGTTCCATCTCGAACCCCATTATATGCAACATATCATCGACAGCGAACCCTGGTGCGCTGGTGTAGTGAATGCAATCGAGCAATTGTGCGTGGAAATGCAGAAGTCTCTAAAGTTCTCAAATTCATCGGACAGGAGGAGTTCATCAGTCTTCAAACACAATTCTGAATATGTCTTAAGACTGTTGCATTGCAACTCTTGCGTACTGTTTGGACATGAGTAAAGTCTTCTTCACTGATTCGCGAGCCCGTCAGCTTGTTAAAGAAAGCGTCTTTAGGAGGTAGCTGTGACTCGTTCAGCTTCTAGTACGAGTCGACGTAATCGTAGGGGAAAATGCCTTTGAGTGTGACGAGAGGTAGTTTGTTTTGAGTCAAAAATATTGTAGTGTTGATAAATTTTGAGAACCTTAGGTACTCAGACAGGGATTCCAGACTGTGGGCCATGAAGCGGAAGGTGTCGATAAACTGTACAGAAAATTTTTCTCCCAGTGATTTCGAGAAGGTGATTAATTTTTCGTCTGTATGTGGGATGATGAAGATTTTCTTGTTATCGTAGTCAAGATGTTTGATAATAAAGTTTTCGTTGTAGCTGAGGTTGTGGAACAATAGAGATAGTTTTTTAACGCAGCATATTGCTGCTGGTGCGTGCAGGCCATATGTATCGTCCTGTGAAGTGACAGTGGTCCTTTACTTTATAATTTTAGTGTGTGAACGGTGATGCACAGTAGCAGCATCTTGTCACCTGTGAGAAGCTTGACTTTTCTGTGGGGACGAGCGGTATCATTTGTTTCAAAGTGACCTTCGACGAACGGTTCTGGTTTTGTATAGCTGCACTCAAGCCACAAATTAAATTAAATTGGATTCTGCTCTCGTATTTCGTCGGTGAGCTGGACAATTATATTTTTCTTTATGAGAACCAAAAAATTACAAATCGCTTGACGAACCATTTAAATTTTCAGCTACGTATGTCTTTAAATTAGATCGGAAAGAAGTTTCAGCTTCTACGAAACCATTGGCATTAACATTCCTAGACCCAGCGACAATTCTATGACGCGATGGTCGCTGGTACGAAGGTGGATTAACATTATGGAAACCTTGGTTTTGCAAGATGCACACACATGCATTGTGGTGGAGGAGACTGTACACGAGTGATTTTGGTAGGTGAAGGTCCTACAGCTTTGCAGGTTTTCGCATATCTCTGCAAGTTATCGCGCCTATCAAATGACAGTCCACAATCAGTGCACTTGTGTACCACTCGATCTGTATTCATCGTACAGCCATACTTCTCGTGCCTTCGTGCATCGTAGTTGAACACAAAGGTTTTATCGCAGAAGTGACATGTGTGACGATGTAATGGTTCAGTAGATGGCACCGATGTAATTGAAAATGCCGACGAGGGTACTACGAACAACATCGATGGTGATATATGCAGATCATCTGGGTCAGCTGGTCGTACAGCCAAAGACGAAGTCGAGATGTCGCTTGCAGGCACACCATTAAATGCACTTTCCATCTTGATCTCTGCAGAAAATAAAACTAACCGAATTAATACATCTGATAATCGAAAGGTATAAGGTATCTGTATTATACAAAATGGAATACACTTAGGTATATTTACGAACACGAATGATAATTCCCTACAGAATTTTATAGAACAGCTGGATATAAAAAAATGCTTACCATTCAGAATGCTAAGAAAATCAGGAGATAGAAGACGATCCTTCATCAGTCGCATCAGAGGAAGAACTGAGACGATGTGCGAATCTGTTCGTTTTATATACCCCCAGAGCCTGAGATGTCACGTGAGCAACAGCGAATAATGAATGAGCAATGTCAGGTGACCACCATGTCGTGCACTTAAAATTATATACAGCGAATGAGCAATGATACGGGAGAGACATGTGACACACACTAAAAAAATGTTAAATGCATACATACTGGGACCAATGACAGCAAAATTATGTTTACCTGTTAGGTGAACTGTAGGGACAATACACCCTTGTGGTGTGTTGTCGTTGTAATTTAATTGTTTGTTTTCAGACACTCAGAAAAAACGAAGGTACGATACTTACACACGCACCTATACACATACACGCACCTACACACACACACCTAGACACACCTACACATCTACATAAACAGCCCGTAAAATTTCAAGTTGCAAACTGTCACCTTTTCTCGGACAAACTCATCAAAAGACTGACCCCTAAATTACTCCTAAATGACCCCATCATAACCCCTAATGACCCCTATTAGTCCCTAAATGAGCCATAATGACCACATGACTCCTAATGACTACATGACCCCAAATGACCCCAATTTGAATCTTAATAACCCCTAAATGACCCCTAGTGTCTCCTAAGTGACCCCTTTAGGCCCATAAATGACCCCTACTGACTCTTAATTACCCCTACGGACCTCTAATGACCCCCTAAATGCAGTGCCTTCGGTGATTATTGGTGAAGGTTGGTGATGATTGGTGAATGACTGGTGATGATTGATTGAAAAGTGGGGAGAGATAAATGTAAAGAAAGATGCGAGTGAAAGACAAGATGGTATGAAAGAGAGAAACGAAACAACAAAAAATGGGAGGACTCAGATAAAACCTACGGATTGATATAGAGATGGAGATAAGTGTAAGAGAGAAACAGAAGGAATGAAAGATGAAAGATAAGGAGATAAAGAGATGGAATGAGATGTGGGTTTCAGATAGCCTCAGTATCGCAGTACGCTATACAACCCATTCTTTGCCATTAGGCAAAGTTACTGAATTGAATGTACTTATTTTCCTCAGTTGGGAAAGTACATCGAGTAGCATCGTGTTGTTTAAATCCTTAGGATTTCCGAGTTTCTTCTCACTTCTAAAATATTCAAGACAGTTATCGCAAACAAACTTTTTGCACTTCTTAATAAATTGAGATTGAAGCAAACATGATGAATCTTTAATCATTGCAAAATTCAAGTAGGTGGTACTACCATTGGCACCAATGGCTCACACCGCAAAGGAGAAATGTGTATGGGTATGACAGACCATTCCCTAGCATTATCAGACGGCTCATAAACAATATTTCCATATTTGTCTATTACTCAATAGAAATTAATAGAAATATTATTCAGCTCCTCGAATTGTTTGATTTCTAGTAATACTACAGGAGTCAACAATCCTTTCGTATTCAGAACCCGGCGAGGATCTGGATACGAAGAGGATCTGTTAAGATTTATTCTGGCAGGAAATAAACTCGCTACAACGGCACATAGGAAACACTTGTCTTCTGCAAACTGCACATTATTGCAAGCCTGCCGATTGGCAAGAAATTTAGTTAGGTTAGTATAAGATGCATCCACGATTCCTCAATCGAAAGCCGTATCCAAAAGGACATAGTCCAAGTCTTGTGACTAACCTACATCGGACGAAGAATCAGAGCTTGAATAGGTATTTTATTCAGAGCTAACATGTTGATGCGTAAGTAGGGGACCCGACATCCTAAATTTTCCTACTCACCCATAATCGCCCTTAATCCAAGCACAAAACAATAGATCAGAAACAAAAAAAAAAGAGGACTTGAAATCCTACAACAAGGCTCCACATTTTATCCTACTACTTTACCAACTATTCTACAGAGCACTCATAAAATTTGAATACATAAAATAAGTTGTTAAAATTTTAAAAATAGTTAAAGTTAAAAAAAAAAAAATATTATTTAAAAAATAATAAATTTCAAAATTATATTTAAAGTTTAAAAAAGTAGTAACTAAAAAATATTACTTTCATTTAAAAGTGTTTAATCTTTAGCGTTGAAGTCAACAAAAGCATGGCAGAGAACAAAGGACCCCTCCACGCTCACGCAAACCACTGCCAAACTGGAATGTTAGCAACCGGTAAAGTTGGAGAGCATGGAAAGGTGTTTATGTCTACCATGCTGGAGACCGACTGAGCTCTGGATGCTACTGTCACCCGACTTCACGGTCCTTGTTTGCCGGCGTTTCGTCCAACGAACTACTGCCAAATATGATCTCGCGATCACCAGTAAACTTGCCACTCTATGATGCATGAAGCCATCCTTACACTTACAGAGCTGAAGAGAGACTGACAGAAGGGTGAGGAATTTTACCATTTATAGCCCCCTGCCTTGCTCCTCTAAGAACCTAGTAACACAGTTCAAAATAATGCGCTAGTTATAAAAAAATTTATGCAACACGATGAAAGTTACAAACATGGCGACACTGCACGGGGATGCAAAAAGCCCTCCATTGAGACAAAAAACGCCGCCGCAAGTGAGGACAAAAGTTACAAAGGAAATACATCGAAAAAGCCATCCATTTGGGACAAAAAAGCCAGCCCCTTAACACGTGTAGAGGGAAGTCAGGTAGCATCACGGTTTACAAAAACGCGTGAGGTCCCTAAATTCTTTGTTCGCATTGGGGATGGAATGCAGGTAACGTTACAGAAACTGCACCACAGTTTCAGACAGAATCTGCAAGGATTTTGGAATGTACCATTTTTCCCCAATGCAAGTTAATTTATTTTACATTGGTACTTAATACTACATGACAGGTCACAAAGTGAATTCAAATGTATCATCAAGTTACTAAATTTATTATTAACATTACATCATGTGTTACACACTTAATCAAATGTAAAGTGAAGTTACCAAATGTAGTGTCCAATTAAGTTACTAATTATAGTGTTCTCAACACGCATGTGTAAAGGACACATTAAATCATAAAAACAGGCATAATTAAGTTTTTACTCTATATATTATGTTATAGAAATGCATATACAAAACATGTATCTGTTACACTTTTGAGATACACTTTCAACATAACACTTTTGACATAATTTGACCTATACTTCGACATAACATCTTGACATACACATTAACATTACGATTGGCATACACTTTAGACATATGTTTTATTTATACAATCAAAAACTTACAGAGTGTTTACAATTTCAGTAAATATTGATTTTATTATTTTTTTTACAACTCCTTAAATATCCTGTTCTTGCGATGTTAAAGTCTTACAATTCTAATGCTTACTTCGATCTAGTTTAGATTTTTCATTATATGCTTGAGTACACTCATGTTTAGCACAATCTGGTGCACACGACACAATATTCTGACCCAGGTCGGGGTATGTTTCAAGAAATTGTATAATAAACTTCGTCAACACTGGCAGGTAACAAAGTATTTTGTGTCATGTTATGTACAGGACATTTATTTATGTCGGAACATTGAATTACCTCATGCGACTTTTCATTCCATTATGGATAATGCGTAGTTCGAAAGTGAAAAATGGAGTCAGTAGAAAGGTATATATAGCATGTTCTGCGATAAGGGCAAGGGCGCGAGGCACGATTTCTCGACTTTCTGCTCTGTCAATTTGGTCATACGACTACCATATTGGATTCCGCCATATTTGTAGCCAGTATGTCGCCATCTTGGACTGCCATTTTGGTAGTAGTATGTCTTTTTTAATGCTGTATTATTCCATGCTGTTATTTCATGCCTTACCATCCATTCTACAGTAGTTAACTCGAATGCACTGCCATCTTAATTAGCCGCGATGTGCATAGCGTTCACGTGTGTATTGCTGAATAGAGTAACCTATTCTTGTTAAGTATTTACACAATAAATTGTGTAAAGTCATCAGCAAACCTCAGTTCCATGCTTAGTGGTATAACAACGTCGTATTTCCCACCAGGGTTAATGTGTAGTTTATAATTATCAGTGTGGTAACACACATACATAGTGCAAGTGTTAACGTCGTTTGTTGTTAGCGAGAGATACCTCTTTATTGTGGATGTAATACCCACATTGCGACTCTTATCGATTTCCACTCCATTCAATAAGTATACAAGTCTGTCTATACGATCAAGTTCACCATTTCGAACAATTCCCGTAATTACTGGGTTAGTGCCATCATCTGTATTTTAAAATATACTTCTGAACCACAAAGCCAGTTTTGATGGCAAAATATGTATGTCGTGATTTTGTATACAAATTCGTATTTCTGACAGAAATGTATAAAGTCCTGCTCGAAATGGTTCGTATACACGTATCTCCATATTGGTTATAGAGTCTCCGTAAAATATAGGCTGCTCGACACTAAGTTTGTCTTCCATTTCTATTCATATTCGTTGGCATGTGATAATCATATAGGCTTCCTATATGAACTAAACACTTTGTTGTTTTTATATGTATTTTTATAGTTTTTTTTCGTGACTGAGAAGAACATATTGAGTTCTGTAAAAAAGAAAGCATTTTTAGTGTATTACACAGAATGTAATTCTTTTTATATTAATTCTTATTCGCCTTTTTTTCCACTGTAGATGCATGGTTACCTCTTTGTTTCGTAAGTTAATAAGTTTACAGTTTTGGTCAAATTGAGTAACAACTATTTCGTCAATGCGATTAACTATAACTGGAATATAAATTGATGTATTTTAATTATTCAATTATATTATATTCTGGCACTACTGATCACACGAATTTGTGTAATGGGTTTTTAGGTTTACTGTTTAAAAACAAGCCTCCAATAATATTTACATTTACACGACACACATTAACTGACATAATATTAACTTGTTTTGGCAAATTTATGTAGTTGATTAGGTGGATGCACTTTCCGTTCGTAACCTAACATAGATGCAATTGAATCATTTTGCATGAAATCAAAATCGACAGTGCTATGCATTATAAAAACATTTGGATTACCGCGTAACAGAAACTTAACATTTCCAGGCTTACACTTCTCCTAATGAATGTTTTCAAGGCTTCAATCTCGTACGAATCAACATATATAACTATGAACCTATCCTATGTTTTTCATGACATTTTCAGTGTGAATAATTGGTTATGCATATCTATGTTGGGAATGCTGTTGTAAGTTATGAATTAAATTAAACTCATTTGCCACTCACCATCTAACTTCAATGCTTGGAAATAAACTGAACGCAGTTGAGACTAGTAACCGTTTAAGATCAATGTAATTGACATTTTAGTATGTTACTAACTGTTTTAAGGATTTCATATCAGATTTATTGTCAGGAAATGCAAATATAAATGTCCACAATTATATGTGTTTGGCAATTGTTCGGTTTCATATTTGTGTTTGATTTCTGATTTTCTGTAAATAGTTACATATTTCTAATGGAGGATGCAAGTCTCCATAATTATCATAGTAAATGGAATGGCATCCGTTTTTAGTTAATGCAACCCAATGTGGTATAGCATATTTGTTTAGAAGCTTAATTAAGAATCATACATTCCAAAAGTAAGGTTTTTGCAATAAGTCATCTCTCATGTATAAACATCTAATGTATAGAATTTTAAATTTATTGGCATACAAACTAATATTTCTGTCCCACATCTAGAGTCTTTTTATTTTTAAATGATTCTTGTCCAACTTTGTATGGTCAGAGGAACAGACTTTCTCCAGTTGCCTTGCTTTGTGTGACCACTGTACCGATAGCCGATGCCCCACCCAGGAGTGAACCGAGGGTATTTAGGGTGGGGAATAGTAATGCGGTCAACAGGCTGCCTTTCTTGTTCCCTTTGACTTTTCTCGCTGCCTTCTTTATTCTATGAGTGCCCATTCCTCTTTTTACTTCGCCGCACATTATTTTTCCGACCACCAATGCTCCGAGTTTTTCACCAGTAGTGGCACTAGAACGGTTTTGTAATGTTTCTAGCTTTCCCGACCAAAATTCTATCTGCTATATGGCGTTTTTTATATTGTTCTTTTGCCTATAAATTTGGTCATGCTGTTTACAAGCTTTGGTTGATGAATTTATTCCCTGACCATTACAAGCCACTCTTTTCGCGATGCTTGTACTGGGCTTGCAATGTAAATGTAATTCAAACAGCAAATTATTATTGTTTTTAAAACTATGTTGCATGTTTGATACGTTTAGCACGATACATTATTTAAGACTGGGTGCGAACCTATATATAGGTGCACATATATATTTTTATGTTTAGTATATTACTGTTTGTTAGTATGAAAGTTATAAAATAAAATGGGCAACATCCAGTAAGTGAAAGTAATAATGAAACTATAATTCAATAAATGCACTAAAATTGTACACTTTTATCTTCAAATATACGGTATATAACAAGTGGACCATCGTCGTGTGGTAAAATTAGCGAGATGTCACGTTTAGAACACGAAAATGGACTGAGGTTTGAAAAAATGTGTTTGTTTTCGAAAATATTGCATCGGGAGAAATATCAGCGATTAACGTGTATTTTGTCATCAATCCAATAATTTAAATATGTCCTCATCACTAATAAAGATGACACAGTACCTCCTAAAGAATAATGACCTAATTCGGTATTTATTTTGGTCGATGTATGGAGTAAACATCAAGATGAAATTCAGCAGTATTTCAGTTTCAGTAGACATTCTAACATAGACTGTTTTTATCTTTTGTGGAAATATGCTAGAATTTTCAAACATATTTTACACGATAATGAAAATATATTAATAGATTTCAGGATGGATACTTTAAATCTATAACATATTTACAATAACCAAATTAGAGGTGACATGTAATTTAACACGTTTAAAGAAATATGTTTTTTTTCTGTTGGAGATATACATATTGTTTCCATGTAATAATACCTTAGCTTCTTATATATATATATATATGTGGCAGTCCGCAGTGGATTTCACAGTTTTATTCTTCCTAATGAAGAATGAGTATTTTAAAATTTGGATATAGTACTAAATGATGGTCCAATTACACTACATGTTTAACCAGAACTCACGGTGGGAATTTTGTTTTGAATGGTCATATTTTATGGTATGTTGGTGAGCCAGTGAAAGATATTGACTCGGTAAATAAATTATTTGGTGAATGTTTAAACACTATGGCGTTGTATGTTTTGAAATCACAAATGACAGAAGTTCATAACAAATTAGCCAAAGTAAGTGGAATTGATAATGTTTTAAAGAACAAGACTTTAATTTCGACAATTGTAGTAAATATGTTAAATGCAATGCAAAATACTGAAAATAGAATACATAAACATTTAGATCATTTAATGAGCGAATTTATAGTAATGCTTAACACTGTTATTAAATCACAACATACAGAGATAATGGAAGACTTGACACATTTTATAAGTGCTGAAATTAGAAATAAGACAACATCTTTAGTTACTAACACAGAGTTACAAGAGCAAAGTGAGGATGTCAGCTCTCGAATGATCATCTTTCTTAATGATTTGAGAACACATATTGCTACTAATATAGATGGTGTATTAAATAAAGTTTATAGAATAAGAATGGTTCACATTAGTAGTCGAAGCAATGTTTCGGCTAGAAAACCAATGCAATCACTAGGTTATATATATATTCTATTGTGAAGAGGTAATACACAATGTCTGAGTCTACTTCAGAAATACATAATATTATAAGTGTTGTGAAGGAGAAATACGTATTAGCAAAAAGCACAAGACCGGTATGGGATGCTATGAATGGATATATATATATATGCCTCTGACATCCAGATAGGATACAATACATGCCGTGATACGTACAGCGGATGATAAACTAACGGAAAATAAAATTTAAAAACCTTTGGAAAAAAAAACTATCGGTAAACTTTCTAAATTAACTCGTAAATATTTAACATTAAACAGAGCTTCACCTACTCACGATAGGACATAGTGTATATAGACATGGAAAGGTATGGTTCCTGGGAAATTCAATAATTATGTTTTTACCTGGAGATAAAGTACAAATAGGCGATTATGTGACAGATGCGATCCAAGGTATGTTTGAATTACTATTTAAAAAGTTACCGAATGGGTATTCGGATTCTCACTTGGACAAGAATAAATTAATTGTTTAATGCACAAATGCACATTTTTGCAATAGCCAATTAAATGGTATTAAAGATGAGGATCATCCAAAATTACATTTATTAGGGAATTAGGTTGGAAGTGGTTTATGTAAACAAGAGGTAGGCAATAGGTTATCACATATATATTAGGACAACCCAAACAAATTAGTGAATAGATTAAAACTTTTTATTGCTTCTAGGCATTCTGGTAATAAGTCATACAGAAACGAAATACTATTAATTATTGAAGAGTTGAGTGAAGTAGGATATATTTATGAATGGTTAAAAGTAGTAAACATACTAAGGAAATTCATGCACCAACCAGAGAAGAAAATTATGACAATCTATTTGCAGCTGATTTATGTGATATGTCATTGCTCTGTGATAGAAATATATTCAAAATTTGCTTGGGGTAGCATTGTGGATTACAAGTTAGCAGTGTAATGGAGACTATGGTAAACCATAGGGTTCTGTGAAATTTGCATACCGATAAATGAACTGAATTTTTACTGTCTATTTCAAGAAATTAATGTTACAGTATTGGATTAACCACTTCATTACATATTTGAACAAAGAGCTGCTTTTTTGAGAGTGTCAATTAAAGTTTAAACTGCTATTATATAAATATTTCACATTCTGCCTGAAATAAATGGAAATTCTATAATTCTATGTATCACAGGATGATAAAAACAGCACCTATAATTGTGAAATACAATATTTTGTTAAAAACAGTACATAATCACCTCTAGGTGCATGATGGTCACAAACAGAAATTCCAAATGGGCATTTATGTTCGTATCTCTTAACTGACTGGTGTTTTTGAGAAGTAATATATTGTTAATAGGACTTGTGAGGTATTTAAAGTTATTTATGTGAAACATTCAGTTCTTCACATATATTACCTCGAAACACATACTTATGAATCAATAAAAGGCAGTTTTCTACTTATGATTGGCATAAAGTTACTTTGCCAAATGAGTATTGAATTGGAAAAGTTATTAGTTGAAACAAAAACTAGATCCTTGGTTATATGTAAGGGTTCACAAACACTCACGACTTGTGGGTAAGTAATGAAAGTATTAGGAATTTGAAATAGACCACCCTGAAGTCGCCCTTGTGGGTCTGGCAAACCTTCCAAGAGGGTGGCATTAGTTAAAGAAAGTGGGGAGTGCTTCGCCTTTTGTGATGTTTTTCTAAGGGGTGGTGGTCCATGGTAAAGAAATGTTACCTCATTGGGGTGATCTGAAATGTGGGAGCTGCCTCACAGGTAAAGCTTGAAAAAGTTATATGCAGACGGTAAACCACTGCTCCCGCTACTGTCTTTTTGTATTGGTGTGGACATGATACACAGTTTTTGGAAGATTTCGGAACGAGAGTTACTGGAAGCCATTGAGGATCTGCCCATCCTTACTATTGAAATAGACTGGAAAGAATATGATTTCAATATGTTTAATGGCTTGGCATCACCAGTAGCATTGCCTGAGGATACTGGCATAGATCTGCTCAACATGGCTATATATTGGAATAACCAAGATATTTTTAATGGCTTATCATCAGCATTGCCATTGGCAGAGGAGGTCTTGGAACTTTATGTACCCCAGGAGGAGAAGTCGCCTCAGTGGGTGCTGAGCTGGCTGGAGCCAT
Source organism: Dryococelus australis (assembly GCA_029891345.1). Classification (NCBI taxonomy): domain Eukaryota; kingdom Metazoa; phylum Arthropoda; class Insecta; order Phasmatodea; family Phasmatidae; genus Dryococelus; species Dryococelus australis. The sequence goes on along the minus strand of CM057009.1, from coordinate 81,865,830 downwards.
GTGAAGGAACCACAATTATTTCAATGTTCCTACCCCAACAAGCATCGACCCATGTCCCACTGCTACTACTTCTGCCAAGATCTTCCCCACCTGTGTGGGGACTGTTGATGGAAAACATCTTAGGCCAATGCACTTCTCTAGCTGGTGATCTGGGAGAGTTTCTGTGTTTTGACGACAAATGAATAACACCGTGTGTGAGTGTTGTGTGATGTAAATTTACTATCTTTATTCCCTCCCCCCTTCAAGCCATTTGCTCACCGGCATCGCAAGGGGACTGGAGTCGCCCTGAGGTTAAGGCAGTTAGCCCCGACTCGCTCACCCTCTCGCCCACCCCCTTACCAAAATATTACAATTCCATTTCACCTCTATCACCCACCCCACCCAACCTAGCTCCAACCCACAAACAGAAGGTGTGTTTATCCTTGCATTGTTGGTGATACATTGGATTGATGTGTGCACAGTGGCTGTGGGAGAGATGTTTCTGAATACTATATAGAGTTAAAATTTTTTTTTTAAATTGTTTTTCCAAATGTAAACTTTCCTAAATATTTTGAAATATATAAAATGTATTTTTTAATTTATTCATTTTAATGTAAACCACTTTTAGTTTTTCCAATTTTTAATATAATATTTTTTTAAAATTATTTTTTACAGGACGACATACATTCGGTTTTTTCACCATGCATTGTTGAAAATATCTCACGTGAAACATATTTCTGCAAGACAGTGCTTCGACATTTCGAGTGAAAGAAGATTGTGTTTGCTGTATATGGAAGATAGAGTTTTAAATAATGTTTATATCAGTGAAGTGTGTTAGTGTGATAGAAGTTCTCAATTTACATATTATTCCAATTATTAAATAAAATAGATAACAAGGAAACATACTGGGTGAGTCTTGATTTAAAGACACCTCATTAATAATGATTTTTTTTATTTAATAAAATTTATACATTATGTACAGTGTATTTGCTCTTAATAACATAATGTGTTGAATGAGACCATTTTTTCTCTTACTAAAATATAATTACGATATACAGTTACATTCATATAGGATCAACAAGTTCTTTTACAATATGATTGAATATTGACAACACAAACACCTTATCTACATAAAATTAAATTAATAAAGATATTTTTATTATTAAGTCTTTGCTTCAGACATCTGATGGGTTATCGTACATAAACTTACACAAAGCCTTACGTTTGATTTGAGAATATAACATTCGTTTTGAACAAGTATGTAGTTTGCAAAGAATACTGTTTTACTAATGCGTTAAAGTTGCTAGATGCAAAGTACTTTCTAATGTTAAGTATTTGAGTATTAATTAATATTTAACCATTTTATTTTGTGATTTACTTAAAATATAAATTTATAAAGTGGGAAGTCTGATATTTATAATAAAGTCGGTAGTCTGATATAATTGCTTCATTTATATATTGGAATCTGTCTTCATATGGTATGGTCCCAGAATCTCATTTTATGTCATGAACTTTATATGTCCGTAAGCGATACATAATTTGTATAACTCTGGTGACAAATTAGACCAAGGTAATGGTGGTTTAAATTTCCAAACTTTGTGGAATTTTCATTGTGTGAATATAATATTGAGCATTCTTTAATAATAAATTATTGTGACACATGGTAGGGGTTTTCAAAACTTTGCATGCAACAAAACATTTAAAAAATAATACTTTAAGTGTTTGCACACAAAAATATATTTTTTTAGTGACTTACAATGTTTGCATGAAATAATTACCTTTTGTCATGTATACAATAATCTTAAAAAATACTTGTAGTATTGTCACTTATAATGTTTGCACACAAAAAATTCTATTACTTACATTATTTCTGTTGTTGTTTCTGAGTTCACTGAAACATTGTCCAGCACACCATAAGTATGTGTGAAATCAATTGTCTCTTACATTTTGGGCAGTAAACAATTTCTTCTTATGTGTGGCTGGTGCATGAATACATCGCTGGTTAATGCTGGTTTTTCTAGTGGACAGTTCTCACACCAGAGTTATGAAATCATGTCCACGTTTTCGCGCATGTGATGAGGTAAGAAATGACACATGTATTTTATTTTGTGTGAGGCAAAATATATGATGTCTTTAGGAACGAACAACAGTTCATTCGCAATGTCTAATGTAAGTAAAGTCTTGTTCTTACCATGTGCTATTATTGCATAATACATGCTGGACCATTTCGCATCACAGTTTTGACAATGGTGTCTGTGGTTCATCGTGCCGTGAAAAATAGGTAGAGTGGATCTTGAGAATGAATGTAACTACATTTACCCCAGCTGACAGCGGTGGGAGGAGCTCATCCAGGTAGTACGCCCTGCAGAGCAGTGAAGTTAAAAGCCCCTGTAGAGTGATGAAATTGGAAATCTTCGGTTCCAGTTGTTTGACCTGCAGTGCAGGCTGGTGTTTCGTCACTCACTTCTCACTGATATACTTTGAAAATATTAATACAGAATAACATATGTTGCGACACACTCGTACACTTTTAGTCTATTAACACTGACTAATGCAGGTTACATTATGCGCACTGATGCGAACTCGGTGCAAAATTATACTAGGAATTTTTTTAACATGTTTCCACCATATGTATTAACCCAAGCCAATATGGCAGTTGCAACTCTCACATCATATTTTCACATCTACAGTAAACCATCCACAACCCCCTAGTGCTCCCCGCGGCAGTGGGGAGAATTACATTCAATTTGCTCTCGGAGACGGTAGTGACCATAGGTGCGAGCTTGGCATTGGGAGCCTTTCTAACATGGTGGCCATATAACATAAATATATTATCACTTCTCAGCCTAGTTGTAAGTGGGCAGTACTTGGGGATGGACATGTATTTACTTAGTCTGGGAGCATGTACTTGGTGTGTAATTAACTTTACTTATTGCATACTTAGTCTTGATACTTATTATTTATGCAATTACTCATTACATGTACTTAGTCATTACACAGTTAGTTACTATACATACTTTGTCATAACACAATTACTTAATACACACATATACCCTCTACCAGTGTCGAACCAAGAACCCTCCTCATTACCACTCTCTGGCCAGAGAACCAAGGACCCACCTCATTACCACTCTCTGGCCAGCGTCCTCACTTGTGGTTTGGCAGCCAAATGGTGAACATGTGTACTCAGTCTCTGTGCGTACTCATTATGCAATTACTAACTATGCAATCATGCTATTGTGGATTTAATAATTATGCAATTACACCAAATTACCATGTAAGGGTCTCTAAACAAGGACTGCCCACACACTCTCAAAAAATTTCACCCACAAATGTCGCTTGGGTGCTTTGCATTCTAAAAGGATACCATTACAACCAACAGCCAATCGCAGCATACCTATCAGTGGGGAGGGGTGAAATCCATCAACCAATCACAGCATACCTACCAATTGTGGAGGGGTGAGGTGAGTGGGAATGACACCATTTACAAGATTAATGAAATGTTCCTTATGCCATTTTTTATGTTCTTTGATCACCGGAGCCATGTGCTAGCTCTACTGAGAATTATTAGTTCACATACTCTTAGCCATAAATTTAATTTTCATCAACATTTCATCAGCATGCCATATATTTGAATGTTGTAAAAGTTGCAGACATATGTTAATATTTTTGTGATGTAAACAACAAATGTGAAGTCTGTAAACTGCGATCATCGGTACAGTGGAGAGTAAGACTATAGAGCGGTGTTGTTAAACTGGATGCGTGAATGACAAACATTTGGAATGATGGAAATATAAGGTAAATATGTAATTGATAAAAGTGGATTGTCACTGATTAATATATGTCTATTGATAAGGAATTTAATTGGCATTAAGATGGACATTAAATTTTGTGCTCACTGAGAATAACAAATATTATAGTGGGTATAGATAGTTTAATGTTGTATATTATAGGCAAGTGAAAAAATTAAAACATCTAATTTATTATTTTTATTTTTAATAAGACCTCCACTCACGAATTCGAATACTCCCTTCAGGCATCTTGTAAACTTATTTCAAAAGTGAGATGGAGGCTTTCATCATATGTCTATGTTAAGTTAAGCAAAATACTATTAACTAGTTACATTAAAACAAATTAATTAATTGTAAAAGTTGTAGGCCGAAATATTAAGACTGCTTTGTACAAGTATTGAAGTATATTATGTTAATAAGAAAAATATCTGCAAACTTGGAAGAACCGCGAGCATTAATTAAGGGATTAAGTAGCTAAATGAGTGAAGTATTAATGCCATTTATACCAAATTATTAGTGTAAAAGAAAGTGCAATAGAAATTGTTAAGGTAAATACAAACTACCAGATAACTAATGTAAGTGATTTGATATACAAGAAGATAGATAGTGTAGGTTAAAAATTGACACAGTAAATGAAAATGTAAATAGGAAAAAGATAAACAGTAAATAAATATGTAGATAGGAAAATACATGGTATTAGTGAGCTAGTGAGTACGAGAATTGATTGCATAAACATCAAAATCGACATTACGAGGGAACGGATGGAAACTTTAAATGAAATAGTGGACAGTGTAAACGAAAAGATGGGCAGTATCGAGAATGAAATGAAACAGAAGGCAGTGCTTTAGAGATGGAACTGAATTTCTTTAGGAATGGAGTTCCACAACAACTACACCGGCAGTCGAGATAAGTGGGGAAGCAGTGCGAGACGTCTCCAATGCAGCAACCTCGGAAGATAGTCAGCAGACCTACAGCAATGGTGTCACACAGCCAGGAGTGGTGAGGAGATATCAATTCAGTCCATCCCTTACGATGGCCAGGCGTATTGGCAGGATTACCAACATCAGTTTGAAATAGTCCCCAAACTAAATGGCTAACCAACAGAACAAACAGCTTATTGCCTCACTGCTGTACTGAAAGGCCCCGAACTGAACATACTGCAATCTCTGCCAGAGCGGCATCGACTGGAGTACCCCCACACTGGTGTCGGCCTTGGAGCTACGTTTCGGCGACCTATATCTGCAACGTGCCCACCATGCCCAACTGCGAAGCCACATCCAGCTACCAGGAGAACCACTGCAGGAGCAATGGCAAGATGCCGTGCTGCTGTTCCACTTACCTGTGGAAAGGTGTCCGTAGGAGGTGCGTGACTTAATCGCAGTCGACTTCTTCTTCGAGGCCAACACTGACACACTGATACAAGCGGTTCGTCGGACTGCACCCCACACCATTCAGGACGCTCTAGCCCTTGCACTCGATGTGGAGTCAGTAAGACACAAGTTCGTACCCCATCGTCCGGTTTGGGAAGTGACACTTAACGAAGATGACAACTGCATTAGGAAGACACTGAAAGAGATGGAGACGACCATGAGGAACATCGCTTCCAGGTTCTCCGCTACAGAGCATATCACATAGACTTCCGGAGAACCTGAGAGCCTACTACACACAATAACAGCAGCAGAAACACAAGCAGCAGCTGGAAGAGAGGTAGCAAAATGAAGAACAAGTGGCTTCGATGAATGCAGTCAAGCACTTGCATAAAGAGATTTGTGAACTTCGTGTGTATGCTTAGGAACTGAGACACCGCATCGTTGAGCTGATGCTGAAAGCTGTACACCTTACAAAGCAGGTGGAAAATGTGCGCGATGACCTGCACGTGCTTTCCATACGCCCTGCGCACACTATGCCACATATCAGTGAAAGGAGCGATGGCATGGAGCGAGCATGTGATGCATCCTCTAGGCAATAGCTCTGAGAAAAACATTTACAAGCATGATGAACCTCGGGAGGCGAAGAACCGGCTGCATGAGCATTAAGAAGGAGAGTGAAGCAGTCGACAGGAGCTACCAGTGGTTCAGAGTACATCAGACGAAGGTCCATCCAGAACCTGCGGCATCCACTGCAAATACCAGCACATTTCAGAATCGCATATGAAGTCTCAAAGAAGATGCAAGGAGATTTACTGTATTTGCATCATTATACTGGTAATGAGAGAACTCTTCGTTCAGTAAGGCATCAACACAATATTTTATTAGATTGAGAGAATCAGAGCAGAGCATACAGCAAAGTGGCATATTGCAAGGCTTGCAGCAAAAACGAATTTTAATTGATGTGCTTAACTTGACGTCAGATTACGAGGCCAACACAGTGGCAGGGGAACATACTGAGAATTTCCATAATTATTTTGTGGTTGTTCATACACAAGAGCCTTTAAGATATAGTGACAGTATGTATACCTGGTATGACTGGATAATGTCGGGCTCGATATTTCAAGAAGGAGAGCTGTATGGCAGTACAACACAATCAGATAAAATAGGTACTACCCGAAGCTCCAAAAATGTTGGGGTGGCCCCTGCAGAATTTAGATTCAGAAGATCAATGAAGTGGTTTTTGGGATTAGTGAAGGCTCTCGGGCGAAGCCAAAAGCTACCCACGTCGGCAGAGTATCATTCTACGAAGGCCTGGATGCAGCAAAGTCCATTCGAGACGTGCAGACTTGAGGAGGAGCTAGTATTATATGTTACTCGTCTTCATCGCTTCACATTCCCTACCCCGCTTCTGCGAGCGAGAGATAGGTTAGGTGTAAATGTGATATTAGGCGGCGATTTATTAAGGCAAGATGCCGCATGCTGTTGTGATAATCCTGTCCCGACTCGTGCGCCCCTGGCATTTAGCAGATTTAATTTCTGAAGTTATTTTTTGAAAGAATGTTCTATTCGTTGCTCTAGCCTCTCTCAGAGAGACTTGGCGTGCAGGGAACCTTCTAGAGCGGGCCAGCGAGAGTACTTAAGCCGCGACGAGCCTCCCAGCTGACAGTTGAGAATTTGGAGGACTGTAAGAACTTAAGCGACAGGTATGCGACGACTTCGAAGAGACGGGCTAGCAGAGCGGCAAGTGGTGACGAAAGTAACCAGCTGGACTGAAGTTTACGGACTGCATCAGTACAGTGGAGAGTGAGACTGACAGGCATAATTATTAAACTGGATGCTTAAGAAAGAGACATATGGAATTATGGCAACAGAAAGACTGAATATGTGTTAATGATGGGAGTGAATTAAGTCACTCTAAACAATATATAGACATTCATATGAAATTATATAAAGTATTGAGATAGGTAATAAGCATTGCGATCACTGAGAATAACGAGATTAGATTAAGAATGGGAGGTATTAATTTAATGTTGTAAATAATACCTGTCAATAAATTAAAAATTAAAATTCAGTAATTTTATTTTTATTAAGACCTATATCGCTCACGAATTTGAATACGCTGCTGTAGCGTCTTGTAAAAATACTTTGAATTAAATAATTAAGAAAGATTTTTTTTTTTTTAATCAATATTTTTTAATGCTTCTCTCTATTTTTAGCATAAATGTGTGACGATTACGACTATTTCGGGTTTATAAATAATACAATATATTTCTATGTTGTAAAAGTGTATACATTACAATAAAAACTCCAACAGAATTTTACCTCTACAAATTATATACAAAATTTTGGAAGGAAAAATTTTAAATATTTAAATAAAAAAATCAATACGAACCTGAATGTTATTTGGCAAGATATCCGTGTATATTTATTCGAAATATACATGAATTTTCAAATGATAACAAAAATAATATTTATAAATAATTCGTACTAAATATTTATAACTGGAATATATTTGCAATGAGGTCGAAAGTGACACATTGGTTATTTTTAATGAAATGATGTTTCTTGCAATAAAACATTTTTAATACAATATGTGTTAATATACTTACTGCTAATAAAATCCTTTGAAATGAAGTACCGTTGTCATAAATAAGATTTATAAATCATCTTTGTTTCCTTTGTGTCTGAGGTATCATGTACAGAAAATTATGTACCGGACAATTTTATTCAAACCAATATTCTACAATTACATCTTCGATGATACTGTAACAAATCATGAACTTTCACTAACTTCAAGATCAATTAGTGAATAAATTAAAACCCAAAAGATTTTGACAAACTTTTTTGTAACATAATTAAATGATTAACTGCTTATAAATTTAACTAACCGCTGAGCTTAAAATATACATAAATTGGTGATCAATAAGATACATTATCAAACATTTAAATTGCTTTTACCAATAAAGGTATAATCTTCGAGTATTTTAGTAGTTAATTAAAAAAAAAATGTCATGAGGGGAACAGAATTATTGAGGAAGTTGATTCACAACATCAATTATTCCCTTTATTTTATATACAGTGGTCAGAAAGAAACGAATAGTTATAAGAAAATAAAATAAATATAATATATAATTATATTTTATAAAAAAATTATTATTATCATTACATTTTATTTCAATAAACAACTATTCAATGCATCGTGTATCTTAACCCTTTCAGACCTGATTTAATCTTGTGGTTTCCGATCAAATTCCGAATATTTTTTATTTAGTTCATCCTGAGCCCCAAAGATGACATTAGTGCCTAAAACCATAGAGTAATGATACTAAAATGAGAAAAATAGGTCTTTGTTGCAGTAAATGTAATCTAAAAAAAAAAACAAAACACTGTCTTCCTTTAATGGCATCAATTTATGCCACCGGGTCTGAAAGGGTTAAAACAATTATTCCCAAATTCATGTGCTACTAAAAGGTCCCTTTTGAATTTCAATTTTCATTTATTTTGTAAATATTTTAATTTTTAAAAGTAATAATAGTATAAAATCGGCTTTTTTTATTAACTTCTATTACTATATAAATGTATATGCCTTTTCGCGTTTTCACTTATGAAATGCGAGGAGATCTAAATTAAGAAATTACAAATTAAAACACGTGAAACTTCCCAGAAACTAGTAAGAAAGATCATATTTGGAAATGAGGGTTTTTATCTTACTTTCCGAAGGAAAGAAAGGGTAATGAGATCACTTTCATGTCTGTGTGTATGTATGAGTATAGTCTGTTTCCGGTATCTTCACACAATTTGAATGAGTGCTCTGAAAAACCTCCCCATGTATGACATGTTGTTTCCCAAACATGTCATGTATCACAAACGTTTTACTCTTCTGTTAACCTAAAATAATATTATTTAATTTTTAATTAAAATTTACGTATGTTTCATCTATTAATTCTATTATTCCATTTATACGTAATATTAATAATTTCTGGCATAAAACAGGTGTGGTGATAATACATAGTAAGAATTAGTTCCCATGCAAAATAGTATTGAACTGAGTGCGCATGAATGTGGTGTGTTTTCACTTAAGTGTAATTTTCTATACATAGTTAAGTATAGTTTGAACCTGACTGAGGGATATCTTGAAAGTATAATTTTAGCAGGGCTTCAGAAGAATCTGAAGCAACCCCGAATGGTGTGTAATTATGTGTGTCTGTGTGTGTTAATGCATGTGGGTGTCACCACCTTAAAATATTTTGAACGTGTAAACCGAATTTCACGAAACTCGGTACACGTATATTTCCTTAGTACGGCAATTTGACATTTATAATTTTCCACACCACAGCGGGCGCTTGCTTTCAAAATTGCGGCTATTTTTAATTTAAGATTATATTTTATATTTCGGGAACGATTCAACCATTTTAAACCAAATTCGATATGCAGACAATGCATTGTGGAATAATTGTATTAAGAGACGGATATTGTTGTTCGTTAGCCATTTTGTAAGACAGCATCACGTCAAAAATAAAGACGTTGGTGATATCTTGATAACTACTCAAACTATTCTCGTCAAATTTGGTAAGTAAGTAAACTATAATAGGTCATATCAACGTATGCGAAATACATTTTTAAGGTACTTATTTTCTAAATGGTGGCCAGACAAATATTTTGGGTTTAATTTTTATATTCAACATAACATTCGACCTATTTCTACCAACATTTTATACTTAAAGTATCTATAAGAATCATCTTATACGTCAACTCATTAGCCACATTTGCCCGCCTTTTTGTAAGACAGTGTCATACGAATAAATAAAGTATATTTCATGCCATGGGAAACAACTGATCTATTCCTACTGAAATAGGCATACGTGTAGTAATGTGGCAGGTGATGTAAACTGGTATGTTTTAAGTATGTCAGAAACTTAAATGTCACAATGGTGCTATAGAGCAATTTTAAATTATTATGGTATACAGAATGATTCACAGCACCAGTAACACCCCTTTTTCTGGCAACAGCACGACACCGCAGGTTCGCGACACAATTGTGATAACTATACTATACATGAATGATCGATTGGTAGTAATCCCATTCCATCGAACATACAGGTGGTTCTGTCTAGGGGGCAGGCGGGGAGATGTGAGCTTTTAAATTGCAAATGGAAAGAGGTGCGTATGTGGTATCGTTGGATAGATCTTCTAAAAGCAAACACCATTTACTAAGACAGTTCTTTTCTGGCGTGCATAGTTTATGGACATTAAAATAAATCATGTAAACATATGGTTCGTGACATAGTTTACACACAGTGAAACTGAACAAAGTAAATTTTTATTGCAATCAAATGGAAATCGACGAAATATGTGGTTTTACTGGCGTGCATACCTAGTTTACATACAATAAATAAGACGTCTGTTGTACTCTAAATACCGGTATGGCATGACAGAGATCTACTGTGAAATAGGAACTGGGAACACTCATTAGCACACATCACTCTTCATAATTTTTTTTTAAATGTTGACCAGCCTGTATCAGACACGTCTCTTCTCTCCTTCTTATGTTCGCGGTCTTTAATTCTCCCCCACAAAAATAAGTCATTTGTGGGCAAGTCTGGAGAACGTGGTGGACAATCAACAGGGAATAACATGCCAGCACTAGCCGGGCTCTGCGTGAAAAATGAGCAGGACAGTCATCCTGTTGAAGTCACAGTGTTAATCTCAGAGCGAGAGTGACATCTTCGATCAGCTGATACAAAATATTCTCTAGGGAGTCTGCACATGCTGCTCAATTCAATTGCACTTCACAAAAATATGATACTATGACACAATGTTCGAGAAGGCCACACCCAGTATTAAGGCTCCACGCATGTTGGTTATCCACCTGACAGAGCCAATGTGGGTTTACTGCAGACCAGTAATGGGCATTATATAAGTTAACATCACCATTACTCATGAATGTGATCTCAGTAGTCCGCAAAATGCTGCGATGGAAAGAATGGTCTTTGCTCAGCTATCAGTTGCAAAAATCAATGCACTTAGGGAAGTCATTATTGCCAAGTTAATGGTGCAACCGTACATGGTACTGATGTAAAGGATTCTCCACACTGTACTTTGAGACAACCCTATGTCGCGTGCAATCCTCCATGTAAAATCATGAGGATTAACTACCATGGCAGCAAATACATCAACAGCCCTCTCGTCTCTTGCAGGTCATCTGATGCGACGATGTTTGTTGCATGTCGGTTGCACTAGGCCGGTTGTGCGCATGCGAAATGCAAGATGCTGTGGGTATCTGAGTGCGTACAAACGGGCAGCAGCTCTGCAGTTCTGACGACATTCTCCTAGTATCACCAGCATGCAAAATGCTTCTTCGTTTGTAGATGACATTCCACTCAGAAAACAACACAATAGACAGACAATATCTGATACTGAAACAACACACACGATTAATGGTTGCAATGTAAAACGAAAGACTGTATGAATGAACAACATTTTGACTGTCAGTTAACTTGCATGCAAAGCCTGCGGTTCCTGTAAGTGGTAGATGGCTAATCCGCTTACTGCGTAGCACTGCATTATTCTCCACTTTTGCTTGGAAACAGTCCAATATTTACTGCACGAATCCATGCAGTAAGGCACACAGGTCACTGCTAGTATCAAAGCGAGTCTCGCACTCCAACTGACAATGACGTATTGATGAGTATTCTGTATCTGGCATGCATAGTTTATGCACAACCAATGATAATTCGATAAACTTAAATGTTATTTTAGATTGTTTCCGAACAAATGCGGTGAATCAGGCAGCATAAGAAGCAAGTATATTAGCCATCTACCACTTACAAGAACTTCAGATTTAGACTGCACATTAACAGACAAGCGAACATTCTTTCATTCTGACAGTCATTCGGTTTACATTGCATGAATTACAGAATCAGAGCAGCATGTGGCTCTCTCATCAGTGCTGGGGTCCGCTGAGCATCCACGAATGTAAGACGGAGAGCACAGTCGTGTCATACCGGATGGACGATATTTAGAACATTTATGAAGATTGCTGTGTGCGAACTAGTATTCCCAGTTCCCACTTCACTGTAGTTCTCTCACACAACACTGGTTTTTATAGTACACCCGACGTCCTTTTGATAGTACGTAAACTAGGTTTGCACGTCAGAAAAACATGTCTGATTGATTTTCTTTTGAATGTAGTAATAAATCCACGTTTGATAACAATTTTAATTGTGTGTAAACTACGCACGTAGAAAACCATACGCGTAGATGATTTAATTTATTGTGTGTAATCTGTGCACGTCAGAATAAAAGTGTCTTAGTAAATGCTGTTTCCTTTAAGATGATCTATCCAATGATATCCTATGTGACCCACATTCCCATTTGCAATCGCAAAGCTAACCTACCACCTCTATAACCCTGCCACCAGCATGTTCGGGGGAATGGAATTACCACCAATCGATGCTTCATATAGGGTTTAGTTATCACACTTTTTTTTTCGCGAAACCCCGGTGTCGTGTCGTTTCCGAGAAAAAGTGGTCATACGGGTGCTGTGAGGTTGTGATCTGCCCATTCCTTCCCGAGAAATAAATTCTACTGGCCACCAGTCAAGATGTATGTTGCAATTTTCTCTCATTCCATCGATATTTGTGGACCTTCTTAATTTTCTACATGTTAATACGTCAGTATAGAACTTTTCTTTTTTCCACTGGGACATTTTGGTATAACAAACTTTATTTCTACAAAATATATTCTCATGATACATTCAATTGTAATCTGTTGCACCCTGTGTTTACAGATATATTTAACTTAACCTAAAAATAATATGAATATATTTCTCTGCTCCTTAAAATATATATTTGTAACCCAATAATTTTTTCTCAAATATGAAGTAAACAATGATAAACTTTATAACATTTAACACAATCTATATGAATATGCTATATAATACTTAATTTTATCAGTTGGTTTGGTTATTTTATTTTGTTTGCACCCACAACTAATATTTATCTACACTAGCACCAGTATAATTACAAGTATTTTAGACACCATGCCATTTTATTTACATAAGCTACTTTGTGTCACATAAATTATATTTATTATTCTCTTCGAAGGAATCATAGGTAGTAATACTTATTCCATTTTAGTATGTAAGGATGCATTCTAGGCTTAAGTTTCACACTTAGGATAGTATCGTGTAATGATATTTCTAGAACTAATGACTAATATCCAGACAGAAATGAATAAAATTATGTAATTTTAATATTATATGATTTCTGAACTCTGCCTCTGTTACGAAACATTGTTCGTACGATTAATTTTTGTTAATTGGAAGTATGCCTCATCAAGGGTAGTTTGGTAAACTCAAGAATATTATAAGGGACTTTTCTCAATTTCAACCATTCTCATAACCAAGTACATAATGTTGCCCCAGATGTATACAAACATGCATTGCAGCATTCGTAAAAGTAAATTTAAATGTTATAACCCAAGACTATGATCATGTGACATTATCTTTTATAACAGTGTTTATTATCTTTTGTTTATTATCTTTTGTAACATGAAGTGTTACATTCAAGATACTGTTATAATCAACTGCCAAACTACTTGGTATTTCTTAAATATTTAATTATAAATATAATACTCTTTCTTTACAATATTATATTATATTTTACAAAGATATTTAATAAATTCCAAAAATATGAGCACAGCACAATTAACCAGTTTTTATTTATTTAACTTACTATACTTTCACCTCTCGAATGTATATTATTTTATACGAGCAAGTATTAAGTCTTGCCTGTGATTTATATAGGATATTATCATCCTTTTATGCCATGTACATTTCCCAGCATGTTTGAATAATGCATTTCTCATGCCACTTATATATATATATAATCATCAGCCGGTTCAATCATGAAATGACGTGGCCTCTTAGAGTTAGGAATTCATGTAGAATTTCTATAGTCGTCTCCAGATAAAACGGTCTTGAGTGATCCTCTGCCATTTGTATATATATATATATATATATATATATATATATATATATATATATATATATATATATATATATATATATATATATATAAGGTAAACCCGGGAGATATATCGCACCTTTTAATTTATGGCTTTCAAAGCTACAAAATTAATTCTACCCTAAAACAGACACCAGAAAAAAACTGTCAAGGGTTTTGTGTATTTACAAAATAGTTATGAATACAAAATTATGTTGCCAACTTAGTCAAATTTTAAAAATACAAATACAAATACCCTTTTTTTGGCCATATCTCCCATAGGGATGGGTAATATGGCCATGATAGGGTGGGAGATTTGGCTTATGGCTTAACAATGTTAAACTTCTCAGCAATAATAGGAAAGGGTTTTCCAAAACAAAATTATTTTAATCTGTAACTAGTACGATCTTAAACTTTAAATTTACTTTTTTTTTTACTTGTACAGTGAAATAACACTGTTCTTGAAAAAATTGCTAATATTTAAAACAAATATATATGCTTCTCTCTTCCCCCTCTCATCACCTCTCCAAATCACACACTTTAAACACTGATGTTTAAAAAGAAAATGTTGGGATCCTTTTAGCCACATAAACACCGAAACTCTGAATTAATCCAAAACAGATGAAGATATGCAGAAATTGGTAAAAGTTTTTGTAGTTGTTTACATGTATCATGTTCATTTTGTTGCACTTTTTTCTCCAATCTACCACACATGTTGCAAATCAAACCATACATGGTACATGTTTCATTTAGCTACCTACCACAGCTTGTACATTTAATCCAACCTGCTCTTGATTATGTGTCTGCATTGTTCTCGAAACATTCACAGCACTTGTTTTCATCAAAATTGTCACTATCTTCACTTGAAGCAAACTACACCACAGTACTATCTCCTTCACTATAAGATGAATAGTCAATCATTTTTTTGTAGATTGTTTCTATGTACATTTATGTGTCTGACATGTCTTACGCCTATCCAAACCCTTTATTAATTTTTTGGCATCCTTTGCAGCAGTACGTTTTTTTCGCATCCACTCTCTTCCTCTTCGTGTTTTCTATCTCATGGGATGGGTAACTAGTTGCGCACATTTTTTTCTTGCCGGTCGTTTTCCTGGAGCACGATTTGGTATGGAAGATACTGTATTTAGCAATTTGGTTGGTCACATCTTGGCTGGGGATGCATGGAGGCGGAGAAGCAGGAAAAGTAGTGACAGTTTTCATCGGTTTGAAAGCAGAAGATGTGGAAGGAGATTCAGTGGATGTGGAAGGACATTTTGTAAGTTCGAAGGTAGAATGAGAGTAGGATGTATCAACACCTGCTCGGAGAGGTTGTGGGATACCACTACCCTCCTTAGGAAGAGCGTGGTCATGGTCACTTTCAAAGGAGGCATCACTTTCTTCAGGAAAGAACTGGTCCATTGGATCAGATCCTTGAAAATATGCATAATCTGGAATGGTTGAGGGGTTTAGAGGAACTATCCCTGTAGTCCTCATGCCTTAAACACCATTTTCTACAGTAACAGCAAAAGACCAAGCACTCTTCAGGAGAACTCCAAAGTGGTGACGTTCAATGCTGGTATGACTTAGCATACAGTTATTACATGCGTCTGCCCAATAGGCCTTCAGGAAGAAGCTCCGATGAAAAGGCTGAAGGTAGTGCGTCGTGTGGTTCGGCAGACACAGTACCGAAATATCATTATCAACAGCTGTTTTAAGTATGTCTGGAGAGCTGACATGCGAACCATGGCCATCCAACAGAAGAAGACTTTTTCCTTCATTATTGCGTGGAATGAAGTGGTTTTAGAGCCAGTCCATAAATATGTATTCATTTATGTATGCAGATTACTTCCTCATTGTTATGACTCCTCCAGGCGGCATACTTTCCTCCCACAGTGCTTTCATGTTTACCCCTTTAAAAATGCAGTCGGGTGGTAAAAAGGAGCCCTCAGCATTATAGCATGCCACTACAGTAACTGTTTCAGCCCTTTCCTTTGCTCTTCTTACATCAACATCTTTGCTGCCTCGTACAGCCACAAAATGCCCAGGCTCATTCGTTAATGACAAACTCGATTCATCCATGTTGTAGATGTTACCTGTTTTACACAACATATTGTCTTCTGTCAAGGTTTTCTGCAATAGCTCAAAATAGGCTTTAGTTTCTTCCTTGTCCATTCCTTCTGCACAATTATTTGATATACCTTGAGATTTTCTAACACATAAATCTGTGTTTCTCTTCATAAAAGACTTGTACCAATCACAGCCTGCTAACCCAGTTTCCTTGTTGAACCTCTGTGCCTTATTCATTGAAAATACTAAGTTATAGGCTTTTCTTCTAAGGTTTTTCCTAGTTGGAGCGAATCCTGCTGCCTGAAGCTTTTTAACATGGCTAGAAGCTTCCGTTCAGCATCTTCCTCTAACAATGGATGTTGACCAAGTTTCCCTTTTATGAAACATCCGATAGTTAATCCAGTGCGCAGCGTTTTCTTCGGGATGTTGTTTTCCCTCGCAGCTTTCCTCACTGGTTTTTTTTTTTCATCTCGTACAACACTAATAGCCTTATCTAAGACTTCCTATGTCCATGTTGCCCGATTGCTTTTTCTAGGTCCATGCGTCGTAGTCATTTTCAACCATTTAAACTGGAAAAAAGGAGAGAGGAAATAGAATTACTTATTAAACTTAATAGTTTTTTAATAATTTTTTTACAAAATTAAGAGGACTATCTACTTTCCGATTTCTAAGACAGAACAATAATTTCTTAGTATCACCCAGAGTAGTGTAACCTGCGATTTACGTAAATTCAAAATTATCTAAGTGCTTACAGACACACATACAGAAAGCATGTCTCTATTACTAGCAAACGGCACACACGTATGTTATATTGCATCGGTAGAAGCAGACAGCTGACTACAGTTTCGCTTTTTATCTTGTGCGGTTCAGACAGTGTAACCTTGAAGAAAACGTGCGAATGTTCACCGCCATATCTTCTACACAGACAAAGGACATACCTACTTGTCTTTTTCATGAGAACAGCTCTATTTTTTAAGGATATTTGTTTCTCTGTAATTGTATTTATCATAAAGTTACTTTCGCTAGAGTACATACAGTACAGTGTGCCAATTGGCTTTTCATTTATTAGGTGTAACATTCAATTAACTTATATGACATTAATACTGCGTGTGCACACAATCTATTAAAAATAACATTTACGCTCATGGGTACTTGATATTGTTTACATTTTAGTCTTTTGTGTGTTTTTTACATCGTACAACAAATACAGTCACATTTTAAAGGCATTCTACTTTAAGTAGACCTAATGCCATGTTTTAAGTCGCGTTTAAGTAATCAACAAATTCGACTTAATGCAACATTCATTTTACGTAACTAATATCAAGACATAACCTCCTACGTCAGAGTGTTGCTGTATATATATATATACATATACACACACGAAAGGATACTTTTTTTTTTAAATTAACTATGCGTCGTATCTCCCTTTCACTAAATGCATCGTATCTCCAAAACCATGGGAGATACGACGCAACAAATAACTTTGGTTTAAGATGGTGTAACATGCACCAGATGGCGTGAACACAAGGTTAGTTCAATACTCTTCGCAACTACACACCACAATTTGCATCAAATTACATAAATATGAGATAAAGTAAAATTTAAATAACACACGACGAAACTTTCAGTACTTACCAATGGTGAATAGAGAAAGAAAGTGATGTACTATGTTAAAGAACAAACTGGAAGTGCTCGAAAACACAAACGTACACTCCCGCAGACTAATAGCGGCTGTTGCACACAATTACTGTGTATCAGCTCTTTCCCTTCCATGGAGTTCTGGAGCTGCGTCATATGTTCCGCCGCGTCATATCCCCCGGATTTACCTTACATATGTGTGTGTTTCATTTCTCAGTCCTTTGATTAAGTTACTGTAGCCACCTTTTATGCAATTTTAAGTGGTGATTCTCTTACTGAGGGCCGAGTTACTTTATTTATGAAGTGGACCTACTACTTATATAATATTTTCCCCTATTATCATACATCGGCACAATATCAGTAACTTATCTACAATAGTCGATGGCACATTCTAAAAAGAATGCTTTTATGTCTGCGTGGCAGGAAATGTGAGTTTTAAAGCATGAAATATCTTATGATTGTATAAATTGTGCGATGTATAATAGACTTACCTAGTAAAGTAGAAACCATATACAGGATGATTTCGAACAACGAGGAACAACTGCAGGAGACGATCCCTGAGTGGATGAGGAGCAAAAAAGATCATATGGATATAAGTCCGGAAATGCATCGTTTGTATGATATAGAACATTTAATAATTCATCTTCCCTGTACAGTAGAATGCAGTGCACAACATGCTATCATGAGGCCACCGTTAATGAGGTGACCGAACATGGGTCTCTAAGCATTCGCATACGTGCTGCAGCAGCGACTGCCGCACATGTTCAAATATGCCATCCTGTATCCGAATGGTGTCACAAACAGCATGAATATGTTGTTCCAGTATCTGCACGTCCGGGATGGGCTCCTCATACACGATACCAATCAGATATCCCCATAGGTATAAATCTAACGAGTTGAGATCCAGTGAACAGGCGGCCATGCAACTGGACAACCAAGTCCGATCCATCGACCGGGGATGACGTTGTGATGCCTCCTCACAGTAATGCGGAATTGGGCTGAAGTACCATCATGTAGCAGCCACATAGCCATTCGTGCCACCAAAGGCACCTCTTCCTAGAGGGGAGGCAGCGTCACCCACAGGAAGTGCAGGCATGCCTCGCTTATGAGGCATTGTGGGAAGACACTGGTCACACGAGGCAGTCGCCAATAATCCCCGCCTACACATTGATGCAGAACCGGTGCTGATGGTTCACTGTCACCATACCACGGGGATTCTGTGTATCCCACAGACGGATGTTGTAGAGATTGATTATACTGCCCCTTTTAAAGGAGGCCTCATCTGTGAATAGGATCGATCATGGAATTACCAGCAGATTGGTAGCCTGTAAAACAAACCAGAGACAAAATCAATCACACGGAGGAAAGTTTATGGGTAATAAGAATTGAACACATTGGAAGTGATACTTTTAGTAGCAAATATCGTGGAGAATGTTCCACGTAGTCATCTGGCTTACTTCACGCTGGTGCATGTCACCTGCCTGGTGCTGATACCGGGTCATCTTGCAGTGTTGATCATGTGTTCCTCTTAGGCCGGTGTAAGTACCTGGCACACACGCCCTTCATGGTTACCCATTCCCGTAAACGAGACTGTCTAACACAAATGGCGAAACACTGTAGCAAACATTTTATGGCGTGGTTGTTGTCAGTGGGATGCTTTTCCCGTACAGCCGTGCTGCCTCCCGCCCATTGCAATTTGCCTGTCCGTATGTAAAGACAATGTCAGCTTGTTCTCGAAAGGAATAGCGGACAATTGTTACACAGAACTGCACTACACTACTCACGTCCGCTCCAGGATGAGTCGGCAACAACAAGGAAGCAGACGCCTCAAGTTACTGATACATGAGGGCGCCATTATCATGGGGAACAGTATCGCCCTCTAGCGCGAAACCTAACCATTTCAGGGCGTATGACCATTATACCTCTTTTGTTCCTTATTCTCTCAGGGATCGTCTCATGCACTGTGTCCCCATTGCTTAAAACCACCCTGTAAATTTTTCAGAAAAAATATACTTACTTATGCATACACATATTACATTACCTAGCACCAGGATAACCTACCGACACCTAGACCATTAAACTATGAGAGCAACTTCGCAAAGCCAATGCTGCAATTTACTAGTGAAAGTAAACTGAAGCTCTGGACACGATCTCGTCTGCCCGTATAATTAACGTCCAAGGCCTTACAAAGCACCAGTAATATAAGAGATATTTACTCACGTTATGCCCACAATGGAAGAAAAATTTAATTGCGAGTATTTATTTAGTTCAACATCAGTAAATTACTGTCGAATTTAGGTTAGTTAAAGGCAACGAGCAAGCTCTATATTACAAAACATATAATGGGCCACCGGTCCATAAAGCTACCTGAAATTCGAGAAAATTTAAGTTGCTTTAAGAAGAAGTAATGTGTATAATTACGTACTTGGCTACTTATAACTGGTGAGCTTCGATAAAAGAGTTGAAACCTATATTAAGCTACAAGGAATTATAACTTGCTCGATTTATAACTATAATGACGAGCTAAGAAAAGACGATCTATCACATGTAGCAACAGACTTAGAAATGAGATGTCCAGTAACATTTTCCCCCTGATATATCCAGAGAGCCTTATTTGTTGCATTGCCTAAACCCATATATAAACAAGTATTTTGATGCTTCTTAAAAGTTCGATATCACATAACTTTGGAGAAATATTATTTTATTTTTGGTCAATATTCCCTATTTTTAAAATAGTTTCTTATATGAGTAAGTCATATATGACGATCCGGGTGCATGTATCAAGGTAGGCCTATAGGTTTCGGAATAATTGCACGCCATAACGTCATAGGCGGATGGGACCGGCCGGAACTTCAAAATTTCTCGTTTTTCCCTGAATATGGCACGTTTAGCTTGTGACGGCTATCTCTGTACATCGAACAAAAGCTAAACCGACGGAACCATATGAAGTTGAAACAATTTTGGCAGTTTGGGACGGCTTAACTTCGCTGCGACGGGGTTCGTTTGACGAGCACCACGCCTCATGTCCACTGGACGAGACTGCCGGTCTGCAAGTGTGGGCGCCGCGGGGCCGCTCTGCTTCCTCAATACAGAGAAGTTAAAAGGGAAAGTTAAGTTAGGAATTTTGTAAAGTTGCTAAATCGTACCAACTCCCTTGGGTTGGCTCCAGTGGGCGCGAGAGTGACTTTTATTAGTGGAGGTGCATCAACTCATTCACAAAATTACTTCTACAAGTATCTATAAATCGTGGATCTAACGTTTGACGAAACATGTTCTCCAGAAAAGTTTGACGCACACCGGGGTGTTGTTCAATCCGGACGATGGAATAGATACCCTCCGACAGCATATGAGGGAGCTGGTGAGGAAAGGTGACGTTGTTGCTCAACAACAGGTAAATGAACGTATGCCATTTAGTGAGTGTATTCAGGCAATGTTGAGGCAGGTGGGTTCATCAGTAGCTATAGCACACCAATGTATGAAAATATTAGAAAGATTTCAAAATCCCAATGAGTCAATTGAGCATTTTGTAAATGATACTATTAGATGGGTAGAAGTGTTAAGTTGGCCATGTGCGGAAGCGATTTTGGTGGAAATATTGTTTTTTAATCTGTTGCCGGAAAATAGTAAACATTTTACATTGGCTTCAAAGCCGAAAAAGTTAAATGAATTATTATCTTTAGTAATTCAAGTGGAATTATCGATTGGTGATTGTTAGCAAAGAGAGCCTAAAGTAGTAACATCTGACCGACAATACCAAATCTCTTCTCGTACTAATCATCCGACAGCTAAATGCTTTTATAAAGCGCAAAAAGGCGAAGGAAATTCTGTGCTGGAAAAGGTAAAAAACATGTCAAATTTGTTTTAGAAATAATCATCCGACAGAAAAATGTTTCCATAAGAAATCGGATAGTGGCGGGAAAGAAAAGCCGCTTGTAAATGAGGGCCAGTCAGATGTAAAAGAGAATTCAGAAAGTGTTGCGAAGTCTAAAGGTCGAAAAACCGTAAATGAAATAATTGTTTTAGATGCGGTAGTCCTGGACAATTAAAATTTAATTGTCCGTTAAGGGAAAACCTGCAGGAATAGGCGCCGTGACAAACACAAATATATGTAACAAAAATGGTCTACTACACGTACAGCTTATGATTGCAGACTTAAAGATGTCAGGTTTGGATGACTCGGGCGCTTCAGCGACACTTATAAGGCATGAGACCTTGAACAAAATTATACATAATCCGCCGCTTGGAACACTGCAGTGAAAACGGGGCGGGTCAGTGGTATTTTCCTTACCCTAAGGAGGTTTGATAAAGTAAAACGAAATAGTTGTAATGAAAGTGAAAATAGAAAAATTTTCATGGAAAGTAGCGTTCCGTGTTTTCGAACATCTGTACCATGAGGTGATTTTAGGTATCGATTTTTTGGGTAGTATGCGTGTATGCGTTGATGTAGGATAGAATGAATTACGGTTTAGTTTTCCCCCCGAAACTGTAGTTAACTTGCAAGTACTCTTCATTTCCATAAAATTTAGTTGCTTCGGCATTCTGAAGAGAGTGAAAGCATCAGAACAGCTTAAAACGGAATATAAAGATGTGCTTACGTCAAAGTTAGGACATTGTAAAGAAATTCCAGTAGAATTAAAACTTAAAGATAATGAGCCCGTAGTGTGTGTGCAGTATCGTGTGTCAGTACTTAAATTTAAGGTATTAAAAAATTTCATCACAGAATTGCAAGAGCAGGGAATCATGAAAAATTCTACAAGTCCATATGCAAGTCCGTTTTTTCTAATTCCCAAGAAAACTCCGGGACAGTTTAAGAGTTATCTGTGATTATAAGGGGGAAAATGTATGTGGATTCCTATCTGGTACCCGTCATGGAAAGAGTATTTCAACGTTAGCAAAAGGCAAAGTATTTCACTATTTTGGATTTAAATTAGGCATTCTTACAGTTTGAGCTACATCCCAATAGTAGGTCACCCTTAGCATTTTGTACACCGTAGGGCTTGTATCAGTGGACACATTTACCGATGGGAGTAAATTCCGGACCCCAGTGTATGTCTAGAATATTAACTCATATATTGGGAAAGTATCTATACGAGTTTGTTTCCACGTGCATAGATGACGAGTGCATATACAGTAATAAGTTAAAGGAACATCAACAATTTCGGCTAGTATTAGACGCTTTGCGTAAAGTCATGCTGATGGTAAATCCGGAAAAGATAAGTTGGGCACAACAACACATGCATTATTGGGGATTTATAATTTCAGAGAGGAGTTTGAAAACAGATCCAGAAAAGTTAAAATCAGTCTTAAATTTTCCGCAGCCTAAAAATTTACGAGGCGTGAAGAAATTTTTAGGTATGATAGCATTTTATAGTAAGTTTCTTCCGAATTTTTCCGACCTTACAGAGTCTTTAAATAAATTGAAAAGTAAAAACGTGCCGCTTCAGTGGAATGAAGACCAGAAAAATGCTTTTCGAAAATTGAAAGATATGTTAGCAAATCTCCCGTTCTGCATTTACCGAACTTTTGTGCAGAGTTCTTTTTGCACTCCCATGACAGTTCTGTAGCAATATGAGCGTATTTAAATCAGTAGATAGATGGTCATTTTGTACCGATAGCCTATGCCAGTAAATTATTGACTCAAACAGAACGAAAATTTACTATTTATAAAAAGAAAGCTTACATTGTATTTGGGCTATGGAAAAGTTTGCAGATTATTTGGATCATGCGCCGTTCACATTGTACACCGACGACCAAGTGCTCAGCTGGTTATAAAAATTGCAAAAGTCTACAAGCAGGTTGGCACATTGTTTGGTAAGATTGGCCCATTTCTAATTTAATGTGCAACACATTCAACATATAATGCTACGAATTTTTGTCACAAGAATTCAAAGATCTGAATTTTATATTGGGGGTAAAGATGGTTCAAACTACTTCATACCATCCACAAGCAAATTTACTAGAATTTGTTAATCGTAACATTAAGGTTGTCTTGCGCAGTTTTCTGTCAGATACGCAACATAACTGGGATGATATATTAAACTAACTGTTTTTCAGTTTCAATAATTTGATATATAGTGCCATAAGTATGCACCAGCTGACGTGTTTTTGGGGAGATTGATGCACCTTTTAAATAATGTGGTCTCTCCACAGTATTTGTTAGGAAAATGTGAATAATAAAAAACTGGAAGAAATATGGGCGGATGGGACACGAAATTTAATTATGAACTAACAGAAAATTGAAAAAAACAGTAACTTAGCTAACACGGCGATTTAATTTTAGTCGAGACTCACCATCGCAGTTCAAAAATTGGTTATTTTAGTGCTAACTTGTCCGTGAAATGGTGAGGGACGTTACAGATTGCGAGGTTCCTTTCGCCCATAACAGTATTGATCGAAGATTCACATTCTCCTAACAAATATGAAAAGCTTCATATCTCCCAATGTGAGCGATATTATGTACCCACAACATAAGAGGGCTGTCCCCCGCTCTCCCCTTTAGTGAAATCCACACTGTCTTCATTGAAGTATGTCAAACTGTTTTATTAGGCATCCTAAGATTTTAAGGGTATTATTTTTTATACGTATTAGTTTTACAGCATGTATCGGAGAGAAATTTAAGAGAGAGAGAGTATTAAGATTTTGTAAGCAAGTATACTCTAATTAAAAGTTAAATGAGAACATAGATCAAAATGTACAAATATGTAAATCATAAATATTTAAAGGCATACCTGTATATGATGAGTGAATTATTAGAGAATTTATAGCTAAATGGAACAATCGTTCAAAATTTAAGCATGCCTACTCAAAGTTCAATTTTGAAAGATATGTGAATGTTCTATGTCTTCGTCGAGTGAACTCTGGTGCATGTCTGTTTTATGGATGCTGCTAACAACGTGACCCGTGTCCCATGCGGAAAGGAGCCTGGCGTAAGGGCCTGGCCAGCCTACGCCTTAAGTTCTGGTCGCGTGTTCCACACCGACTTCGTGGGTCGGCTTCAGGGGAGGAGGGATGTGACGCCTATCCCTTCACATCGAACAAAAGCTTAACCGATGGAACCATATGAAGTTGAGAAAATGTTGGCAATTTGGGATGGCTTACCTTTGCTGCGATGGGGGTTCCTTCGTTTGACGAGCTCCATGCCTCACGTCCAGTGGACGGGCCTGTCGGTCTGCCAGTGTGTGCACCGCAGGGCTGCTTCAGCCCGCGAAAATTTAGACTGCCTCTCTCCTACCTTGTACGTGACCTTGACCACGTGATGTCAGCCAGCCTGTCACGTAACACCAAGGTGCCCTTCCAGGACTTCCATATATCGATGGAGTGAAGATAATTTTTTTATGTTCTCGATGGTTTTCAGCAAAATATAAATACAGGTGTCTCGCCCATGTTCGAGGAGACAGCACAGGGTATTCACTTAAGCAGAAACTGCTGTTCCGTCGAAATTTTAAAAGGGGGGGGGGGGGGGAGGGGTCACTTGGTGCTATTTTATGTTGAGTGTTATGTAAAAGAAAAACATTCAATGTAACCTGAATATAGCTCGAAAGAATAGTAGTTTTGTAATTGTGGGGAAAGTTTTTTATAGAATTAATATATTTATTCACGATTCATCAATTATTATAAGAGTAAAAGAGGTTATGGTGTAAATATTCAAAACCATTTCCTATAAAAATGAAGATCAAATAACCTATAGTAAATAAATGGTGTACATATTACTGAAAATCACGAGAGAAATATTTGTATGTTAAAGTTTTTAATGGGGTATAAAAATTTATTTTATATAAGTGGCAAACATGTGGAGTTCAAAATGGACGATAGTAACCAGAAATAATAATACGGAAATAGAGAATACTTCTGATGGTAGAATTGCTTTAAAATATAAATGTCAAATATGTGGTTCGAAGAAAACAATCGTTCTTTGAAGAAAAAAAAAACATGATTGGAAATTCGCGAAGGGAAAATTAAGAAATATACACAGCTGTAAGAATACATTTTCCTAGACGAGAAGTTATTTCGTATATAACAGATTATATGTGGCAAGGCCATTTAATTTATATTACTCTGAAAATTTAAGTGGAATACATCACGTAAAATAAAGGGAATAAATATATATTAAATACTATAAATGTCTTTTTCTAAATATGCATTTTCTATTCCAGTTAAAGAAAATTGAGTAATAATCTTGCGAAGGCTATTCAATAAATTAAAAAAAAACAGATATACTAAAAATTCACAAACTGATAATGGTTTAAAGTTTTGTAATCCAAAAATTCCAAAATTAATGAACAAAATATAATACATATCAGCATTATTAATGTTCAGAAATTAAAGCTAGTCTTGTTAAAAAATTTAATATACTTATAAAAAATAAAATGTGGAAAAAATTTGCTTCGAATAAATAGGTTGAATTGTTATGTGAATGAACTTATAATAAAATAATTATACACATAGAACTAGTAAATTGAAACCAATATATATGTTTAATAAGAGCCTATGAATTATTTTTTAAAAAATCAGGTTTTTTCTGCTAAGAAAACTGAAAATCCAGAAAATAATGAGAACATAATAAAAATTCCAGGGGTGGGAAAGCCCACCTTTGAACAAAATATAAATGTATCGATACTATTAGAATTATTTAAATGGAAAAAATTATTTGAGAAATGTTATACTGCAAAATGGTCAACCGAGTTATTTACAATTGATAAAGATTTAAATTACGATGTAGTAAATTTTATTTTATAATATATAAATAATGAATTAATACATGATAATATTTATGAATATTATATAGTTAAAACCAACTATCACAGTCAATATTTAGTTGAAAATATTTTTAATCAAAAGGCGATAAAATATATGCTTAAGGGTTATGCTTTGATACTTTATATAACACCTGGATAAATAAAAATTGTATTGTTGAAATTCTCAACTTCCTACCTGGTAGGGGCTATATTTATTCATAAAATTTTATTTTATTTTAAAAGTTAGACTCGGCTGGGAGGCAGGTCTGAAATGTTTATAAATTTAAACATTGATATATTTCTTTCTTCATGGAGTTCACAAATTCTATCTAATAGATCATTTTTTGTAAAATTATCTATTCCAAAATCATTTTCATGAAGCGTGATATCTAAAGTTTCTTTCTATTATTTATATAAATTTATTAGATTTCGCTGAAAATTAAAATGTTAAATTTCTCCACAATTTGAATGATTATCACATGTTAAATTTAATTGTGTATCCACACTTTTTCTTTGACATCTAATAACATAATATTAATATCCGAAATTTTCTTAAAATAAGTTTAATAGTTTTACAGGCAGCCACTCTGCTAGTGTGCGAGGCAGCGATGATTTACGAATTTGCGTGCTGTCAGTTGCAACCAGAGATGCAGTGGCTTTTCACAAAGGAGTGTTTACAAAGCGTGCATGTTATGCCTCTCAGGGTGCGTGCCCTTTCCGACTCTAAAACAGACCCTGGCCATAAAGATCCGTAGGAATTTCGGAGTGGATGAAATTTCTCTTCATTCCCTGTTAGAGCAAGTTCAGAGGAATTAATAAATCTTGTATAGACATCTGGCATCCCAGGCCTAAATTTTTACAATACAATTTTCTTATTGTACCTTACTTAGTGTGCCACCTCCAAGATTCATCAGTAATGCTATACTTAGTATTCTTATGTGCTGAGTCTAACCTATTATTTTTGTAACTATTAAATTTCCTACAAGATAAGCCTGTTTTCATAATAAAAATTCTGCCACATTTAAGTTTATACATATTGACATACTATTACTAGTCGTGGTTTCAGGCTATGTTTTAAAAGATGGTGCATAGAGAATGAAAATACAAGTAATTACATTTTATTTTTTGTTTTATGTGTATTGATTTTGTGTGTTTGAGGCCGAGTAATGTGTAAAAATGGCAGGCAATATCGAGCTTGTTGGTCTGCAAATCTGTCGAGGCACTGAAATTACTACACTGTTGGACTCCTCAAAGTGTATCATATACCAATAACATAAACAGGAGAAAAGATAACTGGTACATCAGAGGGAAAGAAAAAGATTTTTGCTGCAGTTGAAACACAAAAGGATATTTGTTTTAGAGGGTATTCATAATGTAGGGTCTGATTATGAATTTGTGTGTCATTGTAAAAATGAGTGTTATAATCTTACACCTTTAAGAAAACACTCCTTAGAGAACAAAGTGAAAATGAAGGTCTTTTGCACTTGGAATCATGCAGAGAAACACGTTAAGTTTCCAGTACCATTCTGTGTAAAAGACTAAGCTCTGAAATTATATCATGGAACTGACCATCGTCAAGCGTAAACCTTACAGTATGGCAATGTATTATTTGTGGAAGCAGAAGCACAGAAATACAAAACGAAAAAATCGAATAAGTGAAAGAAATCGAGCTGCAGCTATAATTGCAGCTGCATTGTTTTTCAATGACGATGTGTATGTTAGAACATATGATCTTGAAAGTGAATCGCTTGGTTTTGGTACAGACATATACTACTATAAGCTATGTCTGGAATCATACATTCAAAAATTTTAAAAATAAACCCAAGAAAGTGGACGTAAACCACAAATACCATCAAAATGTCAAACTATAGAAGTTACAAAACAACTTCTTCAGGATATTCTGGCCAGTGTTTGTGGTCTTACACTAAGTAAAATTCGGGTTTTTGCTAATAAAATGTTCGGTGAGCACATGTTCACAAACAACGAAGTGAAACTTTACACACTAAAAACCTTTGAAAGCCAAAAGCTGATCAGGTAGCAGATATGCTTCATTCAGTTTACTCGGTAAGAGTTGCTTTTAAAATGTTAAGACGATCGTTTTTGGAAACTGACTTTTATCTTGACAGTGGAATTGTTGATACTACCCAGCTAAAACATTCTTAGGAAAACAGAAGATCCCTCAACCATTGGTTGACTTTTTGTCCAAATTATTACATGTTGACAAACTGGCTATCCTTTCTTCTGCAAATAACAGTCAACCATGTATTTTGTCAAGACTGGATGAAGAGAAGGATACTGATGAAGACAATAATGAAAACATTATACTAAATAAAACAGGATCTGTCTCATCATGCAGTATCAAATTCATGTTTCAGATACCGTTCTACAATGTTCATAAGGTAGAAATAAAAACCACCTCACTTGATGGCTGCTCATTCAATCAGTGAGAAATGAAAGAGTTAGCAATTCATAACAGGAATCTATAAAATTGGTTTGTCATCCAGTTACAATGAGATTATGGAAGCATATAGAAATCTTGCTCAATACACTATACAGTCATGTTCCACAACCCCAGCCATTCCAAGTCACTTGTCAGGGAGCTGTTTCACTGCAGGAGCAATGGGCATTTTCGATAATGAAGAGGCGAATCTTTTTGGTATACAAGGAAGCAATGACACGGTCATGATTTTATTTCAAGAAGCTCCAAATACAATCCTAGCAAAGTTAAATTACCAGAAATAGCTCTAACTAGCTAAGCCAAACAGAGTTCGGTTCTGCTTCCATGCCAACAGCTGAAAACCATCGTCACCTGTCATAATCCCATCTGACTGTATCAGAATAATGTTTGAATTTTTCGTTTGGTGATATTAAGAAGGAGGAGTCAATTATAAGTTTAATATTAGCAGTGAGTGGTCTGAACAGTTTAAAATCCTTCACAAGATCTAGAATTCATACTGTACTTTCAAAAACTAATGTACCTTCTCACCAAGCGGAGTTCATTCCGATAATGCCCTACCCACCTACAGCTTACAACACTGTGCATTCATGTATATGAAAAATGTCCGGAGTATCCTTGTTCACTTCCATCAGTCTGCACTGGTATTTGCTTGTGATGAAGGTGTTATCCATATTGCAGTAAATTAGATAGAATCTGATGCATTCCCTGACATTGTGCTTCTCATGGAATCCTCCCATTTGACTAAAATACTTCATGCATGCAATGGGAAATACCCCGATCGTAACGGATTAGAAACTGTCCTAATTGAAAACAACATTCTTGGACCTATGGAGTATGAGAGTGTTTTAAGGGGTGTTAATTATGTAAGTTCTGTAAAGGGATTGTTTGTGCCAGCAGAATGTTGAAAAACTTTGAAGGAAGAAATTTGTGAATACCATAGAAGACGAGTCAGACTTTACTACACAAGTCAGAGATTTATTTTATGCCATGCAAAACAAAAATACAGATGTGCAATCCATGTTTGAAAATCTTGTTTCTTCATCAGATACTATTCTCAGTGTACTTAACGATTTCACTCAGCAAGCAGTAATACACTCTGAGCAATGCATATACTTGAAAGATTATTACATCTTGTCAACATTCTGAAGTTCATCATCAAAGCTGACAGAGAGGAAAACAGGAAGCTTTACCTGAGGACAGTTCAAGAGGCTTTTCCTGTTTTTAGGATATTTGAAAGAATTAACTACTTGAGATGGGGGTCACTATTCTTTGAACAAATGAGAGACATTGATAGATGTCATACCGAGGTCTATAATAACTTCTTTAAAGGCAATTTCGTTGTCAGAAGAACTAACAGAAAGTTTAATGCTATTGGTGTCGATATGGCTCTGGAACAAACAATCAACTGATCTCAGAAGTCAGTTGGAGGTATCACTAGGCAGACAAAGAGAAAAGATTATGTTGCTGAATAGGAACTTGTCTATCATGAAGTTCTTCGCATTCCAAAATTATTTTAAGATCTTCTAAGCATTACTCAGGATGATGAGTAGGAGAATCCACCATGAGTTTACTGGAAGGCTCCGAAACCAAAGGAAAACCAATATTCAATATAATACTTCAGTACATTGAACTGGGAGAAAACCCTTATCTAAGACAAGGTGAGATGAGACTTCATAACATCCTCTTCAATGAATGCGCGCCAGCATTAATTGCTGCGAGGTTCTTCAGTTTCTGACAACAGGGAAAGAAGCACATTTATTATTTCGTGAGGAGAGATATGTCCTTTACTCGAAATATTTCTCTGCTCCAAACCAAAAGCTAATGCTCCCAACTTTCCGAAGTGAAATTATTGCAGAAGCGTCACAACCCAAGAAACCTGTAAACACTGTCAAAGAATTATTACAGGTCCAAAATAAGGTTAACATCATTAAGGAAAGAGGGATGGTAGTGGCAGATATAAGTACTTAAGATAGAACCTCTTCATTCTTACTATATAAATATGGTGCTACTTCTAAACCATTGAAATCGCAACAGATGGCCGAGTTGACCAAAACATTAGAGAGAAGAGGTGTTTGTTTTCAAAAAGAGCACACAATGAAAACATGTGTGGTTGTAGATGTGACGAATAAGTTTCGTCGAATACCAACCAAAGTAAACAAAATATATGAAGTCTGGTTTACTATGCTCAGAGGTAATGTAAATAAGGTTTGTATGTTCAGCTGAGCTGATTTTATATTTGACAGCTGCCTTCCATCATCTATAAAGAATGCAAAGAGATAGAGAAGAAATTCTCTCCTGCCACTACCACTGACGGCCATTACACCCGATACGGAGCTTCCTGTGCAGATGGACAGGTTCAGGACATCCACTCATAATAAAATTTAGATTCAAGGTGCTTTCGAAAAGTTTTTAATGGACATATCGTAAGCTAATCAAGATTGAAAATGTTTTCAAGTGGCATGTTTCTTGAAAATTTATGCACTCCTGCAGATGCACCACATAGTGTCATCCCATACGAGAGCATACTTAAACTTCCTATAGAAGAAGCCGACTTGCGCATGATTCCTCACATTTTCCATGCAGTAAGTCAAGAATTCCAGCATGTGGTACTGCTTTCAAGCGAGACGGATATATTTGTGTTGCTCATTCAGTTATTTATGTTTCTACATGAAAAAGGTCTCTGTGAACCCTGGATTAGAAAGTCAGCATCGGACAATATTCCCATTCATACTATAGCCGAAAGATTGGCGCGATAAGGGAAGTAGTTCTTGTCAGACATATTCTTTCAGGATCCGATGTAACTAGTAAAATAGGGACAAACGCATCATCACTCAAATCACATCGCGAAAAATACCCTACAAATTTTGGACGTCTTCTTACCCCCAAGCGAAACATACGTTGAGCTTGCAGAGGAATACTTAGTTAAGGTTCTCAATCAAAGTTCTAAGTGTACGACGATTTATTAACGTAATTTTGAAATCGTAACACAAGAGAGTACACCAAACATTCTAAACCTTCCATGTACAATGTTCTTCACTACAAGGTCGCCTAAAGCAATCGTTCTTCATGGTATACACAAGTGCTGCAGTGCTGAACATGGACACTCTACAAAATGAAACAGATTTTGGATATACTGTGAGTGATAATGATTCATCGCTTATGCCTAACACTTACATGAATGAACTGCCTGAAGATGTACTTTTACCTATGTTTATAAAAAAATGTAACTCAAAGTGTTGTAAATGCCACAGAAAATATTTTCTCCTGCAAATCATTTTGCAAATGCAACATGTCTTGTGACAATGTTTGACACTTTCTGTGTTATTAACATTATTATTTTATTGTCTTGTGACAATGATTGACTCTGTCAGTGTTCTTAACATTATTATTTTATCATCTTGTGACAATATTTAACTGTTTCTGTGTTCTTAATATGATTATTTTATGTTAAGTAGATTATCCCAATCACTTTTTAATACTTGTATATATGACTATTTGTCTAATAGTATGTTTTCAATATAAAAAGGATAAAACTTTTAGTGAATTTTTTATATTCTCATCAGGTTAAATAGTAAAATTAAGGACACTCATGCTATAGCCAAACTCATCTTATAAATAATTTAATGGGAACTCTATATAACTGCTCGTTTTTCACATGAATGTACTGTAATGCAAACTGGAGGTAAGTAAAGAAAACTTCGATGTTGCACACACTGTATTGTACCCTGACAAAATGGCGGTGTAAAAATCTTAATTCCGGATTCCAGATGTCTACACAATACTTTTATATCTCTGTAGGCATGCCATAGCAGGATTTGAAGAGAAATCTCGAGGGGTGAGTGAGTAAAAATATTTGGGTGGCTCTTAACATCGTGGTCTTGAGAGCCGATGAGGGTGTTTGAGGTGAGCATGGAGTGGTGCCGGAATTAAACGGCGGGGAAACGGGAGATCCCCGAGAAAGCCACGAAATAACGGCATCGTCTTGAACGATTCCCACTTGAGAAAATCTGGTGACCCGGCCTGGGATTGCACCTGGTTCGCCCTGTTGGGAAGCGAGCAGGTTAACCACTCAGCCACCGTGGCCCCCAGAAAACTCATCCACTCCGAAATTACTATGGGTCTTATGGTCAGGGACTAGACAATCTGGATATCGTGTGTCTTTGAGATATGTGAAAAATATTCTAATAGTTGTCCTAGTTTCGATCCGTTTGACTCGGGGTGCATATGAAACTTCCAGATCAAGGTCAGCGATAGTATAAAAGTGCGTTTGGCCCCCGACCTGACAGTTTATTAGAAACGGGAGTCGGGGCGACTGCGCTGGAAGAGCAAACAGTATCTCCAAAAGTAACTAGTGGGAGGAAAATATGCGACTGCGAGCATCAGAGCAATGAAGAGTGCGACTGGCAGGTTGGACTGTTTGACTAGATGCGTAAGTGAAAAACATTAGCTAAAAATGATGACAACAGAGAGACTGAAAGTTTGTTAATGGTGAGTATGAGTTAATTAACTGTAACCAAACAGAAACATTGAGGAAAACGTTAATTATATTTTTTATATACATCAAATAATTAGCTCACTGAGAAATAAAAAGAGTAATAGTGAAAACAATTATTATAATGCTGCAATTAATGGCTGTGTGAATAATTATAAAAAATCAAATTTAGTTCTTTTAGTCAATTAAGATCTCCAGTAGTAGCGAAATGTAGGTATGAGCTTAAGGGGAATGCGGATCGGAGCCGGAGCCGGGGGGGGGGGGGGCTTATTGTTACGTCACCTGTCCACCAAATTTGGATGTCATTGACCTATTACTCAAGACCCATATGAACTTTGACCTTGACCTTGACCTCGAGTGCCTTTGACCCCAATAATCACTAAAAATAAAAAAATCCACACAAAAACTCTTCAAAAATAAAAAAAACGAAAAAAAATAATTAAAAAAAGTATTATGACAATTTTCAAAAATTATTAAACAATTAGTAAAAGAATCCTCAGAAAAAGCAAATATTTTCCCGGACAGGCGAGGGGGACTTGTGACTCTGGCGACCTTGGACCCAAGTGACCGGGATCAGTGACTCAGGACCTATGCCATTTGAGCTTGACCTTTGACCTCGAAAATTCAAAAAGTAAAAAATAAATTTAAAAGTTCCAAAAATCACAAAAAAATACTTATTATTAAAATAATTTTTAATATATAAAAAATGTATTATTAAAATTGATTTTAAATATTAAGAAATATTTTAATTTACCAGAGGTCATCCCTAATCCATACCCATTATGCTATCCTGGTAGACATCATCCATCCACCATATTGGAAGCTAATTACTATTACCTTGTCCTCATTACCATGAATGACCTTGAAGATAAAAACTCGAGATAAATGCATAAAAGTCAACACATAGTATACATTACATACTGCCACTGCCATATTTGATGTAGTCTACCTCGACTTAGACCTCGTGAAATTTAATGATCTTGAAAACAACAAATCGAGAAAAAGTACATAAAAGTCAACAAGCATAATGCATTACAGACTACCACCGCAATATTATATGCAGACTTCTTCAACCTTGACCCTACGAGATTGAATGAATTTGAAAATTTATACTTGAGAAAATTTTAGAAAAGTCAACAATCATAATTTATTACACAGATATACTGTCATTTTAGATGGAGACTACCTCGACCTTGACCTCATGACCTTGATGAACTGGAAAACAAAAACTCAAGAAAAATTCATAAAAGCAGCAAGCATAATACATTACAGTATACCACCGCCATAGTAGGTCTCCGGGAGACTACCTCAACTTTGAACCTATGACCTTCAATGACCTTGAAAACCAAATCTAGAGAATAAATCCGTAAAATTAAACATGCCGGAGGCCAAGCAAGATGTCGGCCTTTGCATTTATAGGCATAAAAAACCTATAATTTTTTACCGCATTAAAAAATGTTTCCAATCGGCACTATACCTACAAGCATGATGTAGGACTTTGACAACATGCATAGTAAATTAAATATATATTTATTAGAAAGAATTATATGTTGTACAATTTTAAAAAGTATTTGAAAATTAATAATTTATCAATGTGCCTATAGTTCAATAGTATTTTTTACGATACTTTTTTTAAAACTATAATGATTTTATATCTCTACCTTTTAAATTTTCATTTTATTCTGACAAATTAGGTAAACATGAACTAAAACATACTTTATATTTCTCTACAATTTTTTATTAAATTAATTTATTACTGCTATTTATTATCTCTAAAAATATTTCAATATTTCTACAATATATATGCATCCCAATACATGCAACTTTGTTGAAGTTTACAGTCTGTTATGCATCTCACTATTCACACTCGTGTTGTCCTTGTGCGACAATATAGTGACATTTATTACACCGACATACTGTGCAGGATAGGCTATGTAGGTAACTACGCTTTTGAGCACATGTACCGAAGCCGAAAGAGACCTCTTGCAGCAAACCAGCTTCCGAGGTACAGATGAGAAATGCACTTCATCTTTACAATTCTTTGCATGTATATGTAAATAGTTTCAATGGCTGAAAAGCTTAACGCACCTGTCACACAAATATGATATGTGACAGGTATTTTTGACACAATTAAAGCACTTATGTCGCCAACTATGGCAGCTTTTAATGAAGGTATTTTTACAGTAGCAACACTGATGACGACGTAGTGGTTCAGACAAAGACTCGAGCAGGCCTGTTGGAGATGTAGGTGCTGGAGGTAAAGAAGCAGGTAATGTCGGCAATGGTGTTCTCGATACCTATTCCGAAAAGTTCGATATCTCCATTGAAGATTTATTAGATATAACAGCTGAAGAAATTGTTAGTACTTTAGCATCTGTACATGATCTTACTGCTGATAGTGATGTAGGTGTCACAGCTGAAGAAGTCGTTGGCACCATACCAATCTGAAACAATGGTGCTGCACTGGTGGAATAGATGCTGCTAGTAACGTAGTCATCGCAGCTGAAGAAGTAGGTGGCGAGAAACCATTGGTGGGCAATATCCTCACAACTTTAACGTAACTAGCCATGGATGCCCTGACGTATAAGATAGCCGAGACGATCCACCTTTCACGAAAGCCACTGTCAAACTATACCTCTCAGCTGACCTCCCTACTGCTTATATACGATCATGCAAGCCCTATGAGGTCATATCGACTTTGAACCAATCGTATTGCACCATTAATACAGTGTGCGAACACGAGCCAGCCAATCACCAACCGGCCAATCACCGAAATGTCATGTGATTGCAGCCAGTCAATCATGTGCAGGCACTGAGACGTCACATGAGGTGGTGGTGGCAGAATCATTTTGGAGTCTTTGTGGAACTACGAATCTATGAAGCGATGGAGTGATGAAGTGATGGAGCTATGGAGCTATGGAGAAATGGAGCTATGGAGTGATGAAGTGATGAAGTGATGGAGCTATGGAGCTATGGAGCTATGTAGGGCTTGTGGTGGTGGTGGTGGTGGTGGTGGTGGCGGCGGTGGCAGCTGCAGTGATTGTAGTGGAGGAGGAGTGATTTTGTAAACAGTCAGCAGATTGGAATATTATAGATTCTTTGGGTTGGTGTATGTGTGTAGGATTTTAGGAGTGGGCAGGAGTGTAGGAGTGTGTAGAAGTGTGTAGCCACGTTTCGGTGTGTAAGTGTTTTGGTGGGGTTTATAGGTGTGCGTGCATGACCATGTGTGTAGGTGTTTGCATATATGTAGGTGTGAGTGCATGTATGTAGGTGTGTGTATGAGTGCGTTTGCATGTGTTAGTGTGTTTGGTGTGTGTTAGTGTGTTGGGTGTGTTTTAGTGTGTTTGGGTGTGTGTAGTTGAGTGTGTGTGTGAGCGGGTCGGTCATGTGAGGGGTCGGCCAGGTAGGACTCAGAGACTGACCCACGCATGTGATGTCTAAGTGCCTGCATGTGATTGGCCGGCTGCAATCACGTGGCAATTCTTTGATTGGCTGGTTGGTGATTAGCTGGGCGGTGTTCGCACAATGTATTAATGGTGCAATACGATTGGTTAAAAGTCGATATGACGTCATAGGTCTTGCATGCTCGTATGTTAACAGTGAGGAGGTCAGCTGAGTGGTATAGTTTGACAGCGGCTTTCGTGAAAGGTGGATCATCTCGGCTAGCTTATACGTCAGGCCATCCATGGCTAGTTACGTTAAAGTTAAGTGGATATTGCCCACCAATGGTTTCTCACCATCGACTTATTCAGCTGTGCACCTACATCACTACCAGCAGTACGAACATGTACAGATGTTACAATACCAACAACTTCGTCAGCTGTTATATATACGAAAACTTCAATGGAAATATTGAACTTTTCGGCTGAGGTATCGAGAACACTACTGCCGGCATTACCTGCTTCTATTGCTCCAGTAGCTACATCTCCCACAGGCCTGCCCGAGTCTTTGTCTGAATCACTACGTCGTCATCAGTGTCGCTTCTGTGAAAAGACCTTCAGTAAAGGTTGCCATGCTCGGCGACATGGGCGTTCTAATTGTGTCAAAAATCTCTTTCACATGCCATATTTGTGTGACAGATGCGGTAAGCTTTTATGTCATTGAGGGTATTTACATAGATACGCAAAGACCTGTAAATGTGAAGTGCATTTCTCATCTGTACCTCGGTACATAATTGCTGCAAGCAGGTCTCTTATGACTTCGGCACAGGCCCTCAAAAGTGTAATTACTTACATAGCCTGTCCTGCATAGTGTGTCGGTGTAATAAATTCCACGATGTTGTCGCAGAAGGGCAATATGAGTGTGATAAGCGAGATGCATAAAAGACTGTAACACTCAAAAAAGTTGCTTGTATTGGGATGCGTATATATTGAAGAAATATTTTGATTTTTTTAGAGGTCTTGATGGGCTGGATGAAATAAATTAATTAAATTAAAAATATATGTGAAATATAAAGTGTGTTTTATTTCATGTTTACCTAATTTGCCTAAATAAACTTGAAATTTAAAAGGTACTGTTGAAATTAAATATAATTTAAAAAGTACTATTGTACTATATGTACATTTAAATATAATTAATTTAAAAAATACTTCATAAAATTGTATAACATAAAAAAAGAATGTCAAAAATACGTTTAATAAATTATGCATGTTGTTAAAGTCCCACATCATGATTGTAGATATACTGCCGATTGGAAATATTTTATAGAAGGGTGAAAAAATACAAGGTGTTTTATGGCTTTATAAAAGGTTTTTCATGCCTATAAATAAAGGGGCCGACATGTCGCTTGGCCTCCAGAATGCTTACTTTTGCGAATTCATTGAAGGTCATGTTGGGGTCAAGGTAAAGGTAGGCTGCATACAATATGGCGGTAGTATAATTGTTATGTAGTTATATATAATGCTTTCTGACTGGTAAGGATTTATATCGAGTTTTTTGTTTTTAAGGTCATTCAAGGGCAAGAGGTCAAGGTCGAGGTAATCTGCATTTAATATGGCAGTGATAGTCTAATGGATTATTCTTGATGGATTTTATGTGTTTTTCTGGACTTTTTGTTTTCAAGGTCATTCAGGGTCATGAGCTCAAGGTCGATGTAGTCTGCATCTAATGTGGTGGTGGTAGTCTTTAATGTTTTATGCTTTCCGACTTTAATGTATTTTTTTGAGTTTTTGTTTCAAGGTCATTCTAGGTCATGTGGTCAAGTTTGAGGTAGTCTGAATATAATATGATGGTAGTACTATGCTAGCTGACTTTTATGTATTTTTCTCGAGATTTGTTTTCAAAGCCATTAAAGGTCATAATATCTATGTCGAGGTAGTCTGCATCTGATATGTCAATGGTAGTCTGTAATGTATTGTGATTGTTGAATTTTAGTTTTATTAGTTTTTATTTTCAATGTCATCAAGGTCACGAGGTCAATATCAAGGTCATTGGCTTCCAATATGGTGGATGGGTGATCTCTACCAAGATGGCGTACTGGTTATAGGCTTGTGGTGACCTCTGGTATATTTAATTATTTTTCAATAATTTTTTTAAGTTTTTAATAATACATTTCTTATATTCTTAGATTATTTTTATAGTTTTTGTATTTTTTATAACTTTTCTGATTTTTTATTTTTGAGTTTCAAGGTCAAAGGTCAAGGTCAAAGCTCTTAGGTCCTGAGTCACTTATCCTGGTCACCTGGCTCCAAGTTCACTGAAGTCACAAATCCCCCTCGCCTGACTGGCAAAAAAATGACCTTTTCTAATTATCATTTTAATATTTTTTAAAATAATTTTCAATAATTTCTGATGATACATTTTCGTGAATTTTTAAATATATATATATTTTTAAAGGATTTTTTGAAGATTTTTTAAATGTTTAAGGGTTTTTAGCTTTTTTGGGGTCAAAGGTCCTCGAGGTCTAGGTGAAAGGTCATATGGGTCAAGGGTAAAAGGTCAATGACATCTAAGATGACGGACAGGTGATTTCGGCTCCCCCGTCTCCGGCTCCGATTCCCGATCCCCGATCCCCCTTTTGAACAAACCTACATTTCCCTACTACTACCTCCATCGCTCACGAACTAAGATACGTCCTTCAGGCGTTTTGTAACACTGGTGTTAGAAGTGGGATGGAGGAAATTATTAATTAATCAATTGCAAATAAATTTAGATAATAGGCAACTAATTATTGACATTAAAACAAAATTAATTATTGCACTTTTTGTAGGCTGTATAATAAAGACGGTTTTGTACAACCATCGCATTAACTGCTAGCTATAAAAATATCTGGAATAATGGAAGCACTGCGGGCATTAATTGAGTAGCTAGGTAACCAAATGGTTATTGTGAGCGCGAGTGTGAATAGTCTTGATAGCAAAATTAGTAGCTTAAAAGAAAATGTGAATGAAACTGTAGATAGTGAACGAGAATGTAAACAGCAAGATAAATAATGTAAGAGATTGAGAACTAAATAAAACAGACGCTTTTAAAAAAACTGCACACAGGAAAATATTCACCATAAATGGATATGTAGACAGGAAAATAGACACAATAAATTGAAATGTAGACAGAATAATAGATACGATAAAGAATAATGTAGAAGGAAAATAAAAGGCATACGTGAGTTAGTGAATACAAGAATTGACTGCGGAGAGAAGAAAATTGGCTTTGTAATCGAACTAGTGTATAGAGTAAAATAAGCAATGGACTTGGCAGAGAATGAAATGAAACAGGATATGAGCGTATTGAAGAAAGAGCGGCAGGAAATTCTTCAGAAATGGAGTGCCATTACCCTCACACCTGCACCCGATAAAAATTGGAAATTGTAAAAGTATTCAATAATACAGCAACCTCAAAGGACAGCCGGAAAATCAGCAGCACTGGTGTCTTGCAGCAAGGAATAGGAAATGGGGTCTCAATTAAGCCCGTCCCTTATGATGGCCACAATTCTTGGCGGGAGTATCAATACCAGTTTGAAATACTCGCCACCATAAATGACTAGTCAGCCGAGCACTGGGCTTACTATCTCGCAGCTGTACTGAGAGGCCCCGCACGGAGCATAATACAATCTCGATCAGAGCAACATCGACTGGAGTACCCCACACTGGTGTCGGCCTTGGGGCTACATTGCGTTTCGACGGTCGATATAAGCGACATGCCCACCATGACCAATTGCAACCTATTGAATCGCATCGTGCAGCCTTCGCACCTATCTCTGGACGGGTAACCCGAGGAGGCTTGCAACATCGTAGTAGTGAGCTTCTTCATCAATGCCACCGGCTACACATAATTTCGACAGGTGGAACATCTGGATGCACCCCATAACATGCGTGATGCCCTAGTCTGAGCACTGGAAGTTGAGTCAGCAAGACAGAGGACCACATCCCGTCATACGGTACAGGCAGCAACGCGAAATGAACACGACGAAGGCAGCATGAAGAAGACTTTAAAGGAGTTGCAGATAGCTGTGAAGGACATCGCTTCCAGGGTCCACGCTACAGACCTTCGCCGCCCCCCGCCTAAACGGCCGGAGTGTTGGTCATATAGACATATGGACCTGTAAGCCTATTGTCCACAACAACAGCAGCAGAAGCAGCAGCGATAAAAGAGGCATTGAGAGGCAGGTGAGAACACAGCACATTCGGAAAACTTATAAAAACCGATCTTGGGTGACGAAGGTCGACGACTGCTGGAGGCAAGGCCACAATGTTCTTACACATATGGTCTGTGAAACAGGATTGGGATGCAATACTGATGGAGAGGAGCGTAAATGATGTTCTTTACCAGATAGTAGTAGACATTGGGGTGACTATAACAGTAGTAAGACCAGATATCCTCGGGCCTTCCCCCAGCGATCGCTAGACGACAGTATGGAACAGTGATATTTAGCTACAGTAAGAGGTGAGATTGCGCCAGTTAGCGGTAAGAGAAAATTGATATTGAAGCTTGGTATGATTAGCATAGAGTATAGAGAATACATGCATTTTGGGGCTTGATGTACTGCGTAGGAATTTTGAGGGATGGTGCGGTATCGATACTCGAATTGGTGTGCTACAGGCAGGCAGTACAGGGTGGTGGTGTCAACATGGCATGATCTGTCATCCCCAGTTAGCAGCCCAGTAATATATGGTGAACCCATTTTCCTGACGTCTTTTAGTGAAATTATCATTACAGGCAGATGTCAACAAAAATTTGTCAGCTATTTGAGTTAAATTGAGCCACAGAGATGGTTAGTGACCTGCCAAATAAAGCTGTTGTAGCAAGTAATTTGTTCTCTTCTAATCTGACAGCTTTCCAGTTAGAATGATAAATATGTCCGATAGTGAGTGTCGTATTGTGTAGGGGGCAATGATAGGAGTTTGCAAGTAGGTCAGGCTGATACATTCAAATATTCCAGAAAATGCCAGAGAAGGACGAAGAGAATGTCCTCTACCAGAAGTACTGGATGAACTGCTAGTACAAACAAGAGAAAATCTTAACTCATGTCAGGAGAAGGCTGTCTCTGAATTACTGTAGGGAAATAGGGATTCTTTCTCCTGTAGATCAAATTACCTTGGAAGGACTAAAGTGACCTACCTCCACATTTATACAGGAGATATAAGGCCCATAAAGCAACCACCAAGACGACTACCACTAGCTTCACATTAGGCAGTTGAGGGGATTCTGAAGAAAGGATGATAAATGTGACAGAACCATCAGTAAGTCCGTGGTCGTCACCCATTGTACTTGTTAAGAAGAAAGATGGCTCTCTGAGGTTTCGTGTAGATTATCGCCAGCTTAATAATGTGACAAAGAAAGACTCTTTATCTACTTCTAAGGATAGATGACACATTGAACTGTTTAGCAGGTTCGCAGTTGTGTTTTACTTTGGACATGAAGAGTTGGCACTGGCAGTGCGAGCTAGCCCAAGATGACCAAGAGCAGACTACATTTTGTGTTCAAGTGAAAGAAACCTAGCCGTTCAAATTTGTGTTTTTTGGGCTATGTAATGTCCCTGCAACCTTCAAACATTTTATAGAAAAAGTCCTGCATTTATATTTCTGTTAGGTTTATCCTTATGTCATTGTTGTGACAGGAAGGATGTTAGAAGAGCACCTATAAAGCCTAGACTCTGTATTACAGAAAATGGCTACAGCCAACTTGAAACTAGTTCCTAAGAAGTGCCAACTGTCCCAAAAGAAAATTAATTTCTTGGGACTTATGTTGTCGGCCCATCGAATAAAAACAGACCCCGATAAGACTAATGCAATAAGAAATTGCCAACCCCAGCTGACAAAACATAAGTGTAGAGTTTTCTGGGATTATGTTCCTATTGCCGTCGATTTGGGACTACATTCGCCACAATCACCAAGTTATTACATTAACTAACTTAGGCAATAGGAAATTTCATTGGATCACTGAGTGTGAAGATACTTTTAGTAAGCAAATGGTAATTCTGGTTTTTTCGCCAGCCCTTGATTTCCTGAAAAGTGAGGGCATGTTCATATTGGACACTGAAGTTACCGATGTAGGCATTGGAGATGTGTTATCTCTGATTCAGGTTGGGAAAGAAAGGAAACTATAGTACCTCAGTAAGGCATTGCATAATCCTGAGATAAATTACTGTGTTACATGCCCAGAGCTTCTGGAAATGGCAAATGCAATTTCACACTTCCACCCCTAACTTTATGGCAGACATTTTACGCTAAGAACAAGCCATGCTTCCTTACATTTGCTACTAAATTTAAAGAACCTTGAAGGTCAAATAGTCCGATAGAAAGGCCATCTTTATGAATATAACTTTGAAATACAGTACA
This sequence comes from Dryococelus australis, assembly GCA_029891345.1. Taxonomy (NCBI): domain Eukaryota; kingdom Metazoa; phylum Arthropoda; class Insecta; order Phasmatodea; family Phasmatidae; genus Dryococelus; species Dryococelus australis. The sequence goes on along the minus strand of CM057009.1, from coordinate 81,822,519 downwards.
TATCTGGATGCATTCGTAGCAATGCGCATACACGTTCTAGGTGGTCATGTGAGCCATTCTGTCGTCATTGCGAACGCCAGAAAAGCGAGAGTGGTGAATCACTGAAGGTACAGAGGACAAGAATTCAAGGTTCTCTATTTTGTGATCGGTCTCCTACCTGGAGTGATGAGATTATTAGGAATGATCAGCTGAATGATCCCACTTTTCATCCCTTACTATACTGCAAAGAAGCAGGCTGTCGACCAAAATGAAAAGAGATATCCAGTCTGAGCGCTGCAGTTAAAATACTGGGCCCTGTAGTGCCAATAAGACCCTTGATAGAAATATACTGAGATTCTATTGGCTTCATTATCGGGAGGATGTTGAGAAGTGGTGCCAAATGTGCGACACCTGCACTGCGAGGAAGGGCCACATACCAGAGGACAAGATCATCTCCAGAAATACAATGTTGAAACCCCATCCGAGAGGATGACAGTAGATATTCTGAGTATATTGCCTACCACAGAGAGGGATATTCTGTATGTACTGGAGGCCCAAGATTGCTTTACTAATTGGCCTGAGGTCATTCCCCTCCCTAACTAAGAAGCACGTACTGTGGTTGAGGCACTCAGAGTATATCTTCTTGCCACTAGAATTCCATTCCGATCAGAGAATAAGCATTGTATCTGCGATGTTCCAAGAGGCAACAAAGATTGTGGGGATTAAAAATACTAGGACTACAGCCTCGGTCGGATGCAATGTTCGAGAGGCCTAAGTACACTATTAAGCAATACCTGTTGAGCTTTGTGGCAAACAACCAATAGGATTGGGATTTAAGTGTATCATTGTTTCTCCTTACTTACCGCTCGGCAGTTCGCGAGTTCACAAGGGCAGTACCATCAAGGATGCTGTTTGGAAGAGAGCTACGCCTTCCTAGTGACCTGCTGTTTGGTTGATCGACAGAAGAGGAAGCTGCAATGCCTGATTATGCCAGCGAATTATGTAACTGACTAGTTGACATTCATGATTTTACTCAACAATGCCTCAGAATAAATAGTGATAGGATGAAAATGTGGTACGATAAGAGAATGTCGGGCGAGGTATTTAAAAAAAGGAGAACTGGCGTGGCTGTACAAATCGCAGAGGTGAAAATGGTACTATCGGAAGATATAGAAATGTTGGGAAGGCCCCTACAGGATTCTGAAGAAGATCAATGATGTGGTCTTTCGGATTTGTCGTCAGGGCTCTCATGCGCAGCCGAAGGTTGTCCACATTGACCTACTGGCACTCTACGAAGGACCAGATGTAGAAGAGTCTGATCGGGACGGACAGACTTGAGGAGAGGATAGTGTTACTGTCGGTCGCTCTGCGAGTGTGCATGGCAAGGAAAGATTTATGTACGCGCATGTAATCAGTTGCAACTGGAGATGCAGTGGCTTTTCACAAAGGAGGGTTTACAAAGCATGCCTGTTATGCCTGTCAGGGCATGTACCGTGTCCGACGCTGGGTATCTGTTGTCTTTTGAGATATTTGAATTTTTTTTTTGTATTTTGCTGCCCTAGTTTCCCTCAGCATAACTCGGAGGTGTGTTGAGCCTTACAAATAAAGGGCAGCGGTAGTACATAAGTGCGTCAACCACCGAGCCGATAGTTTATGAGAAGCGAAAATCTGGGGGATTAAGCTGGAAGAGCAACAGTTATCGCCAGAAGAACTAGCGGGAGGAAAATCTGCAACTGAGAGCATCACAGCAGTGAAGAATGCGATTGACAGGCTGGACTATTGGACTGGATGCATGAGTGAAAAACATTAGCTACAAATGATGGCAACAGACAGACTGAATGTGTGTTAATGATTAGCATGAGTTAATTGTCTATAACTAAACAAAGACATTCAGAAAGGGTTAAATACAGCTGAAACAGACATAAAATAATGTGCTCTTTGAGAAATAAAAATAGCAATAGTTGAGATAGAAAAATTATGAGGTACATAATAGCCGTGTAAATAAATTTCAATCCAAATTTATAATTTTATTTTTCTTAAGACCTCCATCACTCACGATTTCAAATACGCCTCTCAGGTATCTTGTAACAATAGCATAAAACTTGGTTTTAGTTGTGCATTTTGAATTTGAGAAACTATCGATATATATATATACATAAATTGGTTCATTCATACTATCAATTATTTTTTAAGTAATTGTTTGTGTTTATACGCACCCATTTTTCTGATTACTAGAAAAACTTTATGGGTAAACCATTTACTGAAGTGTTTAGCCACTGCAAATTTCAATCCTGTAATGAAACCACGTGACACATATGAATTAATAAATGATGCGGTATTTTCATTTCCTCTTAGAAATTTCTCCATATTTTAATTTATCTTTATTATCTACTTGTTTTCTAATTGAATCGTCTGTATCTTTATATTCTAACATTTTCCAAACATCTTTGGCTTTAAACCATTTATTATTATTTTCATGTCAGACAAAATGCATCCTTATTTTGATAGAGAAGAGAATTATTTTTTTATATATAGAATTGAATCTTTTTATAGCAAAAATATTTTACTAAGAAATTTCAAAACAATTAATCTACTAAAATTTTCTAAATAATTAAGTATAACTTTTATTCGATAAAGTATTTCATTGTAAGTGTTACATTATATATCAAATAATGATAAACTGTTGTTACCTACTCTAGTTGATCGATTAGTAAATTGGTTATACTTGTAAAATGTATAACTCTTAAATAAATAAATATATATAATAAAATATTTGTATATATACAACCAGCTTCTAAATCGTTTGCCAATTGTGGGAATTATCATTTATTAATTCCGGTTGTTTTCTGCGAAAACTATATTAATCTAAATGAATATAATATACTTTATCAAAAAATATATTAGTTTTACTAATATGAATTAAAAACAGCATTTATTTTGCTGACATTATTAATCCCAATAAAAGATAATGCCACTGGATATCCTTGAATAAGATTCAAGCTTTTATTAGCAATCATATAAATTGTATAACCTAATATCAGAACTATTTCTCCTGAAGGTCTTTGATAAACATGAAAACTATTAAAGTATTTTGGTAAATATGGTAAGCAATCAGAAATGGTTATTGTAATTTGTATGATCCTTTAGATCTTTTATTTAAACTTATCGATTGAAAAACATATATAATTTTACCATCGATAACAATAAATGTGTTAATATTTTTTGGCATATAAATATTGTAAATATATGCCTTCAGGGGCTATGCATTTAGAAGCTGGGAAATTATGTGATAATGATTTTTCATGTATACTTTTTATATCTTCTATATTGATTTGAGCTGCTTCAAAATTATTATTGTGTATTAGATACATGATAGAATTTGAATCATATATATATATATATATTGTAAAACTAAACAATTAAAAATTTCATGAACTAAAACAGCCTAGAAACTAATTTTATCATCTGATACTTGAGCATCTTTAATATAGCATGGTTCATTTTTGTTTAAATGGATTCCAGTTTGTTTAGTTGGCTGTGTTGGAAAATAAGCATAATCTAATGTTTTATCACTAAAATTTTCTGGAAATTGAATTGTTTTTTATACCTGTGAAGACAATGTTTGAATAAAAAAATAGATCTATATTATTATTACCATGAAAAAATTTTTAATGTGTATGTATTTCCCAAACTTTGAAAGCTTTATCTGTTAGTATAATAATCGTACTTTTGCATAATTCAAAATGTCAGCTAATATTAGTTTTATTCCATTTTGTTGAAGATGAATATTTAGCTAAGAGTTCTTCTTTTAAAACACTTCTTGGTTTATTTATTAATTTCAAAGTTTCGTTATTTAATGTATCAGTAATGTGTAAATCATATTGTTCTTTATACATTTTTTAAAGAATCTATATACGTTGTTTGGTCAATTTGTGATCACAAATTTCTATCCTCAAAATTTAAAAACCCACATGTATTTAAATAATTTCTTACATAAATGTTTATTTTCATCTGACGAATAAACTATTTTTGAGATTGTTAATATTATTATACATTTAATTTATTACAAAAATATTATAACATGAAATTTAAAAAAAAAATTAAGTAAAGGTATATTTAGTCAAATGTTCAAAGTTTAATGTTTAATAATCATTGTTACATGTTCATCGTTCAGGCATTTCCAGATTTAGGTGGGGTAAAAATTTCATCCCAACTTACTTATCATTATGGTAAATATCTTTAATCTGATTGATATACTTATCATTATTATTTTTTTAGTCAAATTAATTTTAATAAATCAAATATTTTTATTACAAAATTCATCACAAATTTCTATAACTTTAACATATGATCTATATCCACCAACATAATCACTATAAATATGTTTTAAACTTGGCTCATCAGGAAATTACTAATTGTTTTAGAGATTTCAAATATATTGAACTTAATATAACAGTTAAACTTTTATCTCTGCCTCTGGTGATATATTCAGCAATAATATATTGATTATCTAATATAACATCATCAAATATAACAACAGAACTGCCCTAAAATACATCCAAAGAAATAATCTCATCCAGATAATTAAAAATACCCCTTTTCTTTTTTGGCGTTGCCGACCTCCCGTGGCGCAGTCTGTTGGTACGCCGCCAGTCTGGGGTGCAGGAGGCTCTGGGTTCGAGTTCCAAGTTAGGCATTGGTGTAAGTTTAGTTAGGTCGTAATTTATTTTGTAGGACGTCCCCTGATAAGCCTTGAGGCATAATACTAGGGGACGTAACAATTCTTATCCAATTCTTTCATTTTCTTTGATAAATTTAGATCATCTTTTTGTCGAACCTATTTTAGCTGATTTAAACTCTTTGAACAAAGATACAATATATTAAAATGTAATCAACCAGTTTTATATAAAAAATTACTCATAAATTTTTTTTAACACATTTACTAGGTCCGACTGGTATAGATCTAATATTATCTGGAGAAAAATTACCATTTTTTAATTTTTAATTTATTTTCATTTATGAAAACACCAACGCCCCAATCAACTTTCTTCAATTAATAATTAAATTGTTATAATATTAAAGAATAAAATTCTTAAACTAACAAGTAATATTGCTCTCGATTAATGAACAATCTTTACTATGATATTCTTTACAGTCAACTTTCTGTTACTTTAATTAGATTTCGTACAACATATTTAACGCCAAACAAAAGGTATAATATAATTACTGTTGTTTATATAAATAAAAAAATCATTATTCCGAAAAGCCAATATATTGAAATGTTAGAAAAATCTACAACTGTATATGTGCCATTTAAAACCGATAATATTGTTTTAGAAGCAAATAATACAAAACAGACAAAATGATAATAGTTAATATGATATGAAATAAGATGATCGATTATTACATATTTTAGGTTTCGAAAACAATAAAATAATTGAAAACGAAATTGGTAGCAGGATACCCAACTATAGTTTGAAACTCTTCATAATCATTGTAATATAACCTATGGAATGTTCATAAAATATGATGAATAAATAATTTAAAAACGATATCATAGCTAGTATCGAGTCAAAACCAATGTTTGGTTTTCGAGATTATATTGTATATGAGCCAGGTTATCCATTATTATATAAAATAAATAATAAAAGTAATTTTTGAAATGATATATATTTAATTTTTAAAAGGATAACAATTTGCTACTCAATTAATGAAAAGTTTTAAAAAATAATGTTCAAGAAAAATTTATTAAAAAATATAAATATTTGATTATGAGTCAGTCACCCGAATTGAGTTGGGATGAATTTTGCATACCACCAATTCCTAAAGATTTGTCAAACGTCGTGAAAAGCGTTATCTAGAATGTCGATGGAGAAACTATATTCTAGCCCGTATTAGCATACTGGTTGAAATTTTTTTTAATTTTGAATTTTTTATATATAAATGGAACAAACTACTGACAATTTACTTCTGCCAACTGTTTTGTTAGATAAAATGTTGTTTTCTTCATTTTTAATATATTTGTTTTGAAAAATGTTGTGACATCAAAGATTTAGGAAGACTTTTGATTTGGATTCATTTGATGAATAAAAAATTTTTAATCTATTTTCAGATCATTATTAATATGAATTCAAGTTTAAATATGAAAGTAGTCACTGGAATTTTAAATTTATTAACAAATAGAAATTTAGTTATTAATTTTAATTTCGTCCGAACAAAGCGTTGGGTCTTACAATCTAATCTTGTTTTATATTATCATCGTAATTTATATATATAATTAGTAATTATTCCTACGTGAGGAAGGGGGGGGGGAGGCTGTTCACACGACACCCTTTAATATTTCTTCATAATTGATCTTATCATTTGTATCTAAAGTTAAAATTTTATGTCCATGTCGTATAGAATCTATTCTAATTTATAATAAAATTATTTCATTACTGTGTGGACTTAATGGAATTTTATTTATTTCGAGGCAATAGATTTTATGTTTCTCGCTTAGCATTGAATTCATTGATCTAGATTAGATTTTATTATTGAAAAAAATTACTACAATCATCAACTGTTACTCTCTCATTAATAACAAAATTTTCATGTGATTTGTTATTTCTTACTTTATTATCAAATTTTAATGCATATATCCTTAGTCTTAATCCAAAGAATTTTTCATTATTTTTCCAGCGCACCTTTTTTCATTTCGCTAATTATTTATTTATTTATCTGTAGTTTATTATATGCGTTATATTCTGGATAGTTGCTTGTATCAAACACATCTATCATTGTTTTTATATCAGAATATTAATATTTTGTTTTCGCATTATATACAGAGTGTTTCAGAAGTGATGGGCAAATATGTATGGCTGAGGCGTGCAAATGAAGAGAAGCAAAATAAGGTGCTGTGAACATGGGTCTGGAAATTAACAGTTTACGAGGTAATAGCATCTGTATGCTGGTTAGGGCCGCCAGAGAATTCCGAACGCTTGGGTAATATAACGCATCAATGTTTTGTTTACGGTGGCAACGGACATGCTTCGTGCTATACCGCCCTCTCCCCCGTGCGCCATCCGGTCCCTTGCGATTGCATGAGGCATAATACTACACAAAACACAACCAGTGTGTCGTGAAAGTGGTGTCTATGTACATTGTGCATAAAAGGTATGTGAAACAGTACGTACAGAAGCGTGATTTACTTGTGCGAAGGTATTGTAAACATGGACCACGATTACAGCAACTAAGAGTACGCAGATATTAAGTTCATGTACGGCAAAGCCAACGGCAATGCACTGGTGGCTGCGCGGCAGTATGCAGTAACATTTCCTCAGAGAAGGCATCCCGACAGGCAAACATTCATCAGGATCCATCAACGCCTTAGAGAAAATGGGTCTTTCGCACACCACCAACGATCAGGTAAACAGACCTCCATAGCTCATGATGTAGAATAATGTGTGTTAGAACGTGTAGATTTTAAACCAGGAACTTCCACAAGAAGGGTGACTACGCAAAAGGGAATAAGTGCAAGTAGTGTATGGCGAATATTACATCACCAGTTACTGTACCCATACCATATTCAACAGGTGCGAGGTTTCAAAAACACGTGATGTTTACAGACGAAGCTGGGTTTCCCGTGACAGCATTTTTAATGTCCACAAATCTCACATGTGGGCAGCAGTCAATCATAATGCAGTGAAACAGGCACATCAGAAAATGTTCTCGTTGAATGTCTGGGTAGGAATACTCGGCGGCCATCTAACTGGACCACATTTTCTACCACAGAGACTAAACAGAGAATGGTACCTGTACTTTCTGCGGGACAATCTTCCAACGTTGCTCAACAATATACCATTGCAGCAACGTCATTATAGTGCACCAGCACATTTCCTTCTACATATAAGACGACATCTAAACAAACGCTATGGTGACAGGTAGATAGGTAGACGATGACCTGTACCGTGGCCTCCTAGATCACCAGATATAATCGATTGGAATTTGTGTAAGGGGTTATACCAATAGCCTAGTTTACAATAAAGCAAACACTGCCGCACCTGAAGATCTGCAGCATCAGATTGTACAGGCTTTCTAGCAAATGAAGAATATCCCCGGATTTATTTAGCTCAATCGCTGGTATTTGTGAATACGACTAGACAGATACATTCAAGTGCATGGTCATCATTTTGAACACCTATTGTAAACGTCTTCAGATAACATGTTCATCATGTACTGTACCTTGTGTATCCACAGACGTCACTGTTGTTCAACCCAAACCATTGCTTTTGTGTATGTTTAATCACATTTCTATGGTGCTGAAGCCACAATTATGACTTGTACTGTCTCGTGATTGATTCATTACATCAAAGTGTCACTGTTTTGTTGGCATTCGTACGTAGTATTCAGTGGGCCCTAATCAGCACACAACAGAAATTATCCTGTGTACAGTTAATTTCCGGACTCATGTTTACTGGACTTTTGATGTTTCTCTTCATTTATACGCCTCATACCTACAATTCTGTCCATGACATCTTAAACAACCTGTATATATATGTGTATGTATATATATATATATATATATATATATATATATATATATATATATATATATATATATATATACACACAGGTGATTCACAGCATTCGTATCGCCCCTTATTCTCGGAAACAACACGACACCAGGAGTTCGCGAAAAAATCTGTATAACTATACCATATATGAATCATCAGTTGGTAGTAATTCCATCCCCCCCTAACATACCTCTGGTATTGGTACGGAGGGAGAGAGGGGGTGAACTTTGAAATTGCAAATGGGAACAGAGGTCGTGTATTTTATCGTTGCATAGATCGTCTAAAAGGAAACAACATTTATAAAAACATTTGTTTCTGATGTGCATAGTTTATGTACAATAAAATAAATCATGTAATTATATGGCGTGTACCGTGCGTAGTTTACGCACAATGAAACTAAAATAAAACTATATTTATTATTAATACAATCAAATTGAAATCAACGACCAACGACACACATTATTTTTTCTGGAGTGCATGCCTAGTTTACTTACATGAAAAGGGCATAGAGTGTGCTGTAAATACCGGTAAAGTGTGAAAGAACTACTGTGAAACGGTTTCATTATACTATAGAGAACGTAATGCATTAATCCTTTAGACAAATCAAATATTGACATACCAACATATACAGGTGTATAAAATTTAACCTTAGTTTAACCATATGAATAACTACAATAAATATATTTTCTTCCTTTAAAATTTGTTTTAACAATAACATTTTTCTACAGATTCTACATTTGATTTTTAATGAAAAATATTTTACATCTCTTATATTTTCCATTATTTTACCAAATACAGAATTGTTCATTAATTTGTAGAAATTTTTAACCACACCATTTGTTACATTTTTCTCACTTTGTATCCAAATCATTAAATTTCTTTTAGCTAACCAAGCGAATTGATTTAACTTTAGAATTATATGCATTTGTTTAAACTCTAATCCATTAGATAAACATGGTTTTAGATTTCTATAAAGTATAACACATTTATTTGTATTGTTTAATTTGGTTAATAATTGCGGTTTATTTGTTGCTGGTATTATTTTATTTTCACTACCACAAGGGAAATCTTTATGTAAATTAACTTGTATAATTCCTGAGGATAATCCAATTCATCTTCCAGTATACAGGATGGATCTGAACTCTACCCACAAACTTCGCCAGGTGACTGATCATCAAAACATATGTATAAAATTTTTGCACGACCTATATTCTAAGTCTACTCCACAGGGGTGAAAACCGCCCTTGATTGTGTAGTTGTAGATAATTTTTGCTATTAACACAGTCAGAATGAGCTATAAATGATTTATTTCCTATATTCTGCATTATTAAATGACGAATTACAAAGCACAGAAATATGGGCTCCAATATCAACCACCATACATGAACTGTAAGGGGTTGGTAGCCCTTTTTTGCAAATAAAAATGTAACTGTATCGCTGTGTTTGTTGTTTCCTGTGGATTTGTAATCTACTGCATATGGTGAACCAAACTTCTGTGTTGTATTTTTAAGCTAACTGCCGCCATTTTCCGAGAAATAAATACAAAATGATCCAACAATGAATCACAACGTTTGGTACATAGCAACACATTTGCTGTTGGTGCACGATGTTGCTGTTTTAAATGACACCATGTAATGGTGGAACAAGTCGTGTTTCATCTGTTATCTATACCCACCCCAAAAATCTATCGCTGATATGAAAGTAGCGCCCGTGGTTGTACAGTGGCCAGGCTGCTCGCCTTCCACCACTGCGAATCGGACTCGATTCCCGACGGGGTCGACACCAATATTAGTATCTGGGGAACGTGCCGTACGTTACCATTTCCCAGTGGGTTTTTTTTCGGGGCATACCCGATTCACCACCATGTAATTTCGACAGTGCTTCGTCTCCAACCCTCGTGACATTCATCAACACAAATTAATTACAATGAACGGTAGATATAAATCCATAGGAAACGAGAAAGTGATAAAGTTAGATTTTTTTACAATAATGTGCTGTAAACCCTCAATTTTATAGATGGGGGTTGATATTGGAGCCCATATTTTTGTGCTTTGTACTTCTTCATTTAATAATCCAGTATCCAGGGACTCAGAAATTATAGTTCATACTGGCTGCATTACCAGCAAAAACATCTGCTTCAACTACATTTTCAAAGGTGGTTTTCACCACTTCATAACAGAGTTGGGCTATCTGTTGTGTATATATTTTAGACCTATATTTTTCATGAGGAATCATCTGCCGAAGTTTCTCAGCAGAGTTCATTTCCACCCTATATAACCATGTTAAGAACTGTCATTCATATTATATATATATATATATATATATATATATATATATATACATAGCTTCCCAAACTGTAAATCGAATGAAGGAGAGTTAATCCATTCTAAGCCACCATATGGTAAGTACTGCGAAATGGCCCAACCAAATAAATTACTTGTATCCAGGGTAGATGGGTTTGGGGAATACTGACATCATGGAATCCGGGATCGCAGCCGCAGCCGGCCGCCATTTTGTGACGTCACCCAACCTCCATGTTGCATCTGGGTAACCATCACCTTGAAACTTGACCTTGACCCCGTGCCTGTGATATTGGATGACCTTGAACAAAATAATTCTAAAAAAAAAAAAAAAAAAAAAAAATTATAAAAACTTTAAATAATGTGCAAATATTCCCAATATATATAAAAATACATTTACAAAATTTATATCAAATTTCTTTTAAAAATTATTTCAGAATTTTATTTTAAAAAATTTTAAAAATTAAATTTCTAATGCTTGGGCTTAGAGGGGACAGAGGACTGAAGTCAACCAGCCACAATGTTATCACATCACCTAACCACCATATTAAATACATTTGACCTGGAAATTGACTTTTGACCAAGACCCCATGACAGTGTCCTTGATCACAAATAGTTGCAAGACTCACCAAAATATTTTTAAAAATTAAAACTTCCTAAAATTTATTTTTAAAAATAATAAATACGCATCGAAATTTATTACAAAATAATTTAAAATTTTAATTTAAAAACTTATTTAAAAAACTTTTACTTCCAGAGGTTTCCACAGCAGCTCGACGTAGCAGACCCACCAGCCACCAATGTTTCACATTGGTTAATTGGTCGGCAGGCTTCCACGCCCCTCACAATTGCTCATTCCATCATATGCAGCCATTTTGTTTTTTCTTCACTTGCAATTTGTTTAATTATTCACCACATAGGCGATGCTTGTATATTAATTATCGATTTCGTCGCCAGAAGAGCTGTCGATTTGGCCAAAATGTTGGTTATTGTCGACAGTGGCCTTGACCCCAATAACACTGAACTCAAACAATCGAGAAAATCACAGTCCATACAATTGTAAATTATTAGCTGATCACAACAAGGGACCGCACCGGCTAAAAATACTTGTCAGTGACCAACTCCACCCAGAAGACCGACTCCACCCAGAAGACCGACTCCCCCCAGAAGACCGACTCCCCCCAGAAGACCGACTCCATCCAGAAGACCGACTCCGCTAATTACTAATTCCACTCAAGAATAATTCCACCCAAGAATAACTCCACCCAAGAATAAGTCTACCCAAGGATAACTCTAACAAAGAATAACTTAATCCAAGACTAACTCCATCCAAGACTATCTCCGCCCAATATTAACTCCACCCAAGACTGGTTCCTAACGAGACCGACCTAGCCCAAGACAAGCTCCCGACGAGACAAGTTCTTACAAAACTGGCTAGAACACCCTACAATACTAACCTGCCACATCACACACCAATACAAATAAACGAAGATGGACAATATCGAAAATAAAGTCTCCTAATAAGAGTCTTGTTGCTAACCTCTTCACGGAATATCTTAGCAGAATCTTCGCAAAACATTTCTACCAGAGCTGTCCAAACCAAAGGGTTATACTAACTTATCAAGCTAACCTAGCTGACCAACTGACCAGGCCAACCAACTAGTTACGAAACATTCCTCAAAATTTTCCTATCATTTCATTTGTGCGCCCTATAGAACTCAATCGATTTTTAACGACCCGAATAAGACATAATACTTCAAATTGAACTATATGCCTTCTCCTGCACGCATTCACATAAATTTGATCTAAAACACTCTCTTCATTGATTGTTAACACCACTGAATTAATAAGTATTTTAGAGAAGCATAATGGGCTGTATAAGAAATTAAAAAGCCAATACTATGTAAGTTATACACCAATTTAATTTATTTACTTATTTTATAAATTATATCTATCTAATTATGTACATTCGCTCTTTGAATTTCTTAGGGGTTTGCATAACTTTGACAGCAGCCAACAGTCTCATCTGATATAACCTCGATACTTGAGTTCATCGATGATAGAATATATCTATACAATGCGTGAGAGATCTCCGCATTTTTGCAGGTCAATCAAATATCTGATCCTATCGATTAGTTCATTCGGGTCTTCGGGAAATATGTAACGAGCGTTCATGACGCCTTCTACCTTCTTCACACCAATTGTCGAACGAAACTCATTGGTGAAATGTGTGGGACTGTAGAGAGAATTATCATCCCTCTCATCAGCTACTTCATCAACACTGTCTTCACAGTAATTCTCATCAATGCTGTATACATGATCGTTTTCACCTATTTCATCCTCAATGTCAAGTTTACTGTTCATTGCAGGGGCCACATTGTCATAATCGGTAATTAGAGCCGACGACTATTTATTTTGAATTTCATCGACTTCACCACACAGCTTGCAAGTATATATTCCACACTTACCGATTATACCACTCTTCGTAGGTTTATCATTCCGTCATTATCATTAACAGTCTCATCATAATGATCTGTGGAATCAGCATCCACCAATGCAGCATGGGGTATTGAAGGCATCACTTGCTGTCTCTTAAAAGACGCATTGTTGCTGTTCTTAAGGTGGTTCGTCAATATATCACCTTGTATGAGCTGTGTGTGACCATTGTCGTAATACTTCAACGCGCGAAAAGGACTCTTTTGTACAGATGACTTTCTTATTTCACGGAGAATTATAGCTTTTGCTGAAGATCGTTCCACAGTACCAACACTATTTTCCATGCAATTTTCAGCAGTGGCAGAAGGTGTATTCATTGATGCCAGCTCTACAGTAGACCGTACAATCATTGGCTTGCGTCATGTCTATGAAAAAACTGAAGTTCTTTCTATGGTAGCAACATGTGTATCTTCTTGGCATAGCTATTGCTCTATATATATGCACTTACAAACATATTTCATCAGTGAGATTTAAGCATTTCTATGCATCCATTCATCGAGATATTTTATCTAATTCTTTTATCACATTACCAAGCAGTTACTTCAACAGTTTCTTCCAGACAAGTTCTTCGCTCAATTTGAACTCATGCTCCGTAAGTGACTCATTTTGCCCCAAAAATGACCCATTTTACCGCACAAATGACCCATATTGCTCCAAAAATGATCCATCTTGCTCCACAAATGACCCATCTTGCTCCACATTAATATGACACAAGCCAGCGATTGTACGAAGTCTATGTATCGATTACCTCTAAGAATTTAACTGCTACCTTTTCTGGAAAATTATATGGAAAACAGTGATGCTATTGTGGAAATAACTTCAGCAAACCTGTCATGCGGGGTGGCTTGAGAAAACCTCCCGTACAAAGAATCCTTTTCGAGCGATAAATCATTACGACAATGGCCACACACAGTTTATGCAATGTGATATTTGAAGAACCACATCAAGAACTGCAACGATTCGTCTTTTGAGAGCAAGAAAGTAATGCCGTCAATACCCGATGCTGCATCGGTGGGTACTGATTCTGCAGATGGTTATGATGAGACTGTAAATGCTAATGAAGGTATGAGAAACCTATGAAGAGTGGTATATTTGGTATGTGCGGAATATACACTTACAAGATGTTTGGTGAAGTCGATGAAACTCAAAACAAATGGTTGTCGGCTCTAAATACTGATAAGGATAATGTGACCCTTGCAAGGAACAGTAAACTTGATATTGAGCATGAACTAGGAGGTTAAAACGATCATGAAAACAGCATTAATAAAAATGACTGTGTAGACAGTGTTGATTAAGTATCTGGTGAGAGGGATGATGATTCTCTATGTTCCTACATTTCACCAATGAGTTACCTTCGACCAGGTGTGTGAAGAAGGCAGAGGGCTTCAAGAGCGCTCGTTTCATATTTTCCGAAGACCCAAATGAACTTGTTGACAAACTCAGATATTTAATTGACCTGCAAAAAATGCGAGGATCTCTCACACATTGTTGTGTTATTTTCAAACTAAAGAATCGGGGTCTTATCAAATGAGATTGTTGGCTACTATCAATGATATGCAAACATCTGAGAAATGTAACGATCGACTGCACAAAAAATTAGGAAGTTAAAATGTATATAATAAGCAAATAAATGTCATTAATTGGTACGTAGTAATGTGCATTTAATTTCTTACACAGTCCCTTATACTTCTATGAAAGACTTATTAATTCAGTGGTGTAAACAATCAATTGAGAGAGTCTCTTTTAGATCTAATTTATGTTAGTGCATGCAGGAGGAGGGCTATAGATAGATTTTAAAATATTATGCTTTACTCGGGTCGTTTAAAATCGACTCAGTTCTATATGGCGAACGATTGAAATGAGAGGAATATGTTTGAGGTATGTTTCGGAACTAGTTGTTTGGCCTCGTTAGTTGGTCTGCTAGGTTGGTTTGGAAAGTTAGTATGACACATTGGTATGGACAGCTGTGGTAGAAATGTTTTGCGAAGTTTCTGCGAAGATTTTCTGTGAAGAGGTTAGCTATGAGAATTTTATGAGGAGACTTTTTTCGAGATTTCCCGTCATCTTTTGTTTGTAAAAGTGAGGGTATGGCAGGTTGGTCTTGTCGGTAGGTCTAGCCTGTTTTGTAGGAACTGATCTTGTCAGGAGATAATCTTGAGCTAAGTCAGTCTCGTCAGGAACCAGTTTTGGGTGGAGTTAGTCTTGGATGGAGTAAGTCTTGGGTGGAGTAAGTCTTGGTTGGTGTCAGTCTAGGGGGAGTTAGTTTTGGATGGAGTTAGTTTTGAATGGAGTTAGTGTTGTGTGGAGTCGGTCTTGGTTGGAGTCGGCATTGGTTGGAGTCGGTATTGTTTGGAATCACTCTTGGGTGGAGTCGGTCTTGGGTGGATTTGGTCTTGCGACGAGTCGTTCTTGTGTGCAGTCAGTCGTTCTCTAGTATTGTTGGTCGTAAAGGTCCCTTGTTGTGATCCGTTAGGAATTGACAATTGTATGGACTGTGCTTTTTCTTGATTTTTGAGCTCAATATCATTGGGGTCAAGGTAGACAACAACCAACATGGTGGCCAATTCGACAGCTTCCTTGGTGGCAAAATCGATTATTAATACTATAGTGTCACATATGTTATGAAAAGTAAACAAATAAAAGGGAAAAAACAAGGTGGCTGCATGCAACAGAATAAGCCACGGTGAGGGGGGTAGAGGCATGCCGTCAAGTTAACCAGTGATAAACATTGGTGGCAGGTCAGTTGTCTGCTAGATGTGGTGTTGTGTAAACATTTGGAAATGTAATTTTTTTAAATTAAATTTTAAAATGTAATTTTGAATAAATGTATTATAATGTTTTATAAATTGTTAATATTTTTTATAAATTTTTGCAGGTTTTTAATGTTTTAAGTTTTTTGGAGACTTTTATAATTTTCTGGTTTAAAGGTGTCTGTCTTGGGGTCAAGTTCAGAGGTCACATTCGCGGTCTCTTGTATTCAATACAGTGGTTAGGTGAGCTCAAAATGTGGTAGATCGGCTCCAGGCCTGTTTCCCCTCTAGGCCAAAACATTTGAAATTTCTATATTTCCATATTTTTTAAATAAATTTTTTAAATATTATTTTTAATAAATTTTTTACCAATTTTTTAAAAACTTAATTTTAAAATGTATGCATTCATATACACACTTTAAAAAGTTTGTATAAATTTTTGGGATTTTTTTTAATAGAATTTTTTGTGTTCTAGGTCATCCAAAGTCATGAGCACAAGATTAAGTTAAATGTTAAATTTAACGGTGATTGTCAGCCAGATTCAACATGATGCTCGGGTGACGTCAAATTATGGCGGATGGCTGGCGCCGGCACCGATCAAGTATCTCATAATGCCAGACTACCCTAAATTAATTACTTTCCAGATACATTAAATTATTCGATGCGTTGTTTTCATCATAATCGTCTGAATATTAAATATTTGCTTGAACATATTGTTAACAACATTGTGATATTCCACTGTGAATACCCCTTTCAATCATTTATACCTTACCAAAATTATATAATAAATCTAATGAGTGTTTGGTCATCTTTAACATCGCATCCCATCATAAGACAGTTGCTGTAAAATACCAAGCTGGATCTCAACCATAAGCATTCATACATATATCTCTAAAGATTTCGAATATATCCAGTAATAATAACACATTCATTTTAAACATAAATCGTGATATTCTCCGGGATTTTTTAATAATATTATATTTATCCCATACTTGTTTGCATGTTCATAATCTTCATCGATTATATCGCGTTCATTAAAATTGTTATAGAAAACAATTTTTGGTGGAAGATTTGTTTTTAAGATTTCTTCCAGCTATCTGTATAATCGTATGGATATGCACCTTTCCCTACAACTAGATCATATATGTCTTCTTAGTTAAAATTAGGAATATGTATAATCTGTTCTTTAGTTAAATTCAATGCTAACTTATATTACTGGGCATGAATTTAAATGAATCAATAAATCTTATGTTTAAATTATTCGCTTGTTTTCCAAACATATATATATATAAATTGCATTATTTGCTGTAACATCTACTTACTAACCTACTTTTTGAAGGAAAGTTGGGCTTCAGAGCATTTTTCTGTCTGTGTATGGTTGTGTGCATTTGTGTGTCTGTGTGTGTCCCCCTTTCAATTTTTCAACGTGTTAACCGATATTCACCAAACTTGGCACACGTATTATAGAACTAAGCAAGGACACTTTACATTTATAGTTTTCGAATACGCAGGACACTTACTTTCAATATGGCAGTCATTTTCATATTTAGAGTGATATGCCATATCTCGGTAACCATTCAACCGATTTAAAGAAAATTTTGTATAATGGCATATCATCGTATAAGTTGTTAGTCTAATATTTAGCAAGATAGTACGAAATAAAAAAAAACTAACATTTTACATTATATCCCGAAAACTATCAATGCAATTGTCACAAAATTTGGCATATAAATGATATTATGAAAGAACAGGTAAACATAAGTAATTAAAAATAATTAGGCACTTACATTCAAGATGGTGGTCATACAAATATTTTAGTTTTATTTGGTATATCTACTACACCATTTAACCAATTTCAACCAAATTATGTATGCTGACCATACATATTACAATCATAATATATGCCAGTACATAGCAATAATTTTAAGCCATTTTTTAAGGTAGCACCATAGGAACAAAAAAGTTTTAATTTGTTATCTTGGTAAAAAATTAACAAATTACTACCAAATTTGGCGAACAAGTAGTACTACGGAAGATGATGTAAAATCGTATGTTTTAAGTATGTCAGACATTTTCAAAATGCGGCCACATATGCATGTCAGCTTAAAATACTATAATATTGTAACAATGTTATCAATCCCAGCTTAACTTTGCTTTTTTTATGTTGTATCTTAAGGACCAACTGACCGATTCCTATAAAATTTGACAAACAGGAAGTACTCTAGCAGATGACGTAAATGGTATGTTTTTACTATAGCTCTTATTTTCAAAATGGAGGACATATTGCCATTTTCGCTCAGAATTCTATAAATTCGAGACCATATAATCAATTCCAACTTATCTTTGTATACTAGCAGTAGATATTACCAATGTAAACTGTAGGCCTATTTATACGAAACATATATTTACCGTCATTTTGTAACATATCACCATACAAATAAATAAAGCTTTTTTGTAACGTCTTGGGAAACTATTGGCCTATTCCTACCAAATTTGGCAAACAATTTGCTCTGCAGAAAGTGGTGTATGTTTTAAATATGACTGGCACTTATTTTCAAAATGGTAGCTATATAAATATTTTAGCTCAGCATATTTTATCAACGGTACAAATTGCAACTTAACTTTATATACTGGCAGTTTGAAACCAAAAAATTATATATATATATATATATATCATCAGTTCTACCATTTTGTAAGTTAGCACCACAGTAAATATATTTTTAATGTCATATCTCGGGAAACAATTAAGTCATTCTGACCAAATTTGGAGAAGAATAATTCTGTGGTAGGCCATATAACTATATGAATTTTTTAACATGACTAACATTTTCCGAATGGCGGCTATAATATTATCCTAGCTTACTGTGCTATATTTACGAAAATATGTAATCAATTTAACTTAACTTTTTATGCTGCAGTATGCAATAATCAAATGTGCTAATACATAAGTTTCTTTCCTCTATTAAGATCGTCACATGAAAAATATGGAGGTTTTATGCCATAGCTGAGGGACCATTTAACCGATATTCACCAAATTCTTCACACAAATAGCGCTATGTTGGGCCACGTAAAAATACATGTTTAAGTGGCTCAGATACGTATTTTAAAAATGACGGGAATGTAAATATTTTAGTTTATTAAACCCTATCATTCGAAACATTACACTGATTAAATTCGAAGTTAATGCTCAAATCCGACTTCTGTAATTCACTTGATTTCACTAACTTGTGGTACGATGTTTTCTGGTTTTGAGTCCCGGATAAGTCACATGTATATTTGAAATGTTCTCACTACTGTTGCACGTGTTTCTGGTTTCATCTCTAATGATATAGATTTCGACGAGACATCAAGTCCTACCAGCCGACTTAGCTTTTAGGAATTTATTTAAAAATTAATTGCGCCCATGTTTAAGAAAGTAGACTATTTAGTTAAATCTGTAAATTCATGTTTATTTTCATACCCATACTTTTTAATAAAAAGATCTGCATTACAACCAGCAAAATTATGAAAAATAATTGGTATATAGTTGGATAGCTTCAATTGTGGATTATAATTATTACAAACAGGGCTAATGAATTTTAACAATTATATGATAATGATTATGTAACTTTTGATTATTTTCTGACTAATGGTATTCACATACTATACATTTGCGTAATTTATTACAAATTACAATTATTTCTTTATTAAATGGTTTCATTGTTTCTGTCTGCGTATATATTTCTTGGATCTCTTGTATCTTTTTCATTAATTATATCATTTTTTTTGCGCAATTTGAACCTCTAAAAGCAAATTGAATATAATAATACTAAAAACTATAAACAATATAATTAGAGAATCCAGTTACTCCGAGCATCTGATATATAAATTTATATGATTTATTATTTTGCATTGATTCTATTGCAGTTACATTTTGATTAGAGATTTTATAATTCTTTTAATATTGTTTTATATAAACCATTATTGATTTCGTATTCTGTTAAAACTGGGTATTTTGTCATTGATTCAATTTTTCTTTATTACTCTTGGATTAGTTTTAGTTGTTAGTATTTTCTTCAATAATGATTTTGAATCTTCATAAATTGTATATGGTAACTTCGTTGTTTGTTTATAAATGTTAAATACAATTTTTCACCGTTCTTTGGTAATTTAATTTTGACTCATTTGTTTGTTCAACAATCTTCAGTTTGTTTATTTAATTTTTCTTGTGAATAAGAATGTTGAAGAAATATATCACCCTAATATTTGCGAACTTTCGCCTTTGATAACTGCATATAGATTAGCTAGATAAATCTTTAAACCAGAAATTATGGCTATTTTATCCATCTGTATAACATAATAAATTTATATGCTTGTCTCTTGTTATTTTTGATTTTTAATTGGAATATATATGTATATTCCCATATATATATATATATATATATATATATATATATATATTTATTTATATTTATATTGTTGTCAATTTTTTCCTTCAATGCATTATTGATATAATTTTTCTTGAAATTATATGAATTCTTAATATATACAGATTTAGCTTTCGTATACAGTTATTTTATTTTCAACTCATTAGCAATAATTTTTTTGTTTTATTTGGTTTTACTTCACTTATCTCCTGTATTGCAAATCACTAACTATGTAGCATGTTTGTTTATCGCTATAAAGAGATAATTCATCTTTTAATTATGAATATTTATAATATCTAAATATTTACCCTTTTTTTTCAACTCCGTCGCTTTTACTTCAATATACCTTAGCACTGCCATTTTACTTCCTATAATTTGAAAAAATTTAATAAGGTAATTAAATTTTAATTTTTGGAAATGAATATATTTATTGTTGGGTAATATTAGTTATAAATTCATCACTACTTTCTCTGATTCAATTGGGATAGTATTTTATTTGTTTTGCTTTTTATTATGATATATATCACATTTACCGGTTCATAAATAATCTAGAGAAATAATGATGTGAATAAATTTATATCCTTAGTTACTTAGCAATATCTAAATGTTTTAGTTGTATATTCTTTGTGCATATTAATATACGATTTGGTTTCTTTATATTTTTCAAGATAACATTTACAAACTTATTTGGAACATCCATCACAAAGAATTTTTCTAACTGTTTCTCACCAACATGCTGATTGAAATATGGATTACATGTATAAATATCTTTTTTTTGTGAGAATGAAAAGAATCGGTATATTTTCTAAAACTGCACTATTTAAAGTTTCTAATTATAGTGTTTTCCATTTATGGGAATTTATTTTTATATTGTTTAATTTGTTTGGCTTCATTAAAAAATATATATTTATGACTAAATGGATACAATGCTCAGCAAGTTGAACATCTCATATGAGTTTAAAAAACTACAAGCGTTAAAAGTAAATAAAGAATTTAAACAACGAATTTTCAAAATATTGATACAAATTATGAAATGAAGATCTCATGTGTTTTAGATTATAGTTTTATAATTATTTGCCTGATAGGTATGTTAATCTTAATATAAATAAGTATTTAAAGGTGATGAAAACAAAAGGTTTTATGTTTTTCATTTTTTAAATTCCTTAAACTTTTATAACAATATAATATAACATTTTTTGTCTAAAATTGTTAACGATTCCATTTGGAATTGCTGAAAATCCTAAGAAATTAATAAACTCTTTAGTAATAAAAATATTTGTTGCATATTTAAATGGGTAGCAACTTGGATACTGAATTTCATAAAATTGTTAGCAGATTTTTAGTTTCCTTTATACGAGCTACTTAAAAGTCGCCTAAAATTTACATTACTAATTTAAGACCAGCTTTGTAAGTAAGTGTAACTAACATATTTCATTATATTTTATCCAACTAACATTTTTTTTAAGATTATAGAATTTAAGAGCCTGATGTCACAGGCTCTAGAATTTTACCGCATAGAACGATATATTGTATTACATTTTTACTACTAATAATATGATTTAATTTATTTTATGTATTTTCTGTTTTTAATAACTTAAATTTCCTTCAAGTGGCATCCCACTTGCTGAAATTCCACAATTCAATTGGGGAATGATTATCCACCAATGAATTGCTATTATTATTTACGCAATTATTATTGTGCTACTTTTATACCACTGCGTCCTACTCATTTTATGCCGCTATCCCAACTATGTTCTTCTATTGTGTCACTATTAGAAAATAGTTGCGCTAATATTCTTGTGCCACTTTGTTCGAAGTTTATATTTACAAATTATATTACCAAATTTAACAGTATACCACTTCCTCTCATTTTATATTTTTTAATTGTGTGACAAAATGGTGTATTATGCCACTTAGTCTCAGTTTATATTTCGTTAATTACATTACATAATTTTATATTATTTTTATTGATTCATTCCTGCCAATTTTTTATTAATTTTCTTTGCTTTATTGTGCTGGAAACATATGGGTAAAAAAATTGAATGAAATTAGCTAAAATTAGCAAAATTTTAATAAAAAAAGCTATATTTTATTTTAAAAACCAGTGATATTTTGTTTAATTTGGATAAAGACTAAAGCATTTTCTGTTATACAATTTGTCTGACATTTTACTCCATATTTCCCAAAGTGGCGCAATGGGAAAATAATTTTAGACGAGGTGGCACAACATTTTGATGAAAAATTGTTAAAATTAGCAAAATTTGGGTGACGAAATTAATTATTTTGCTAAATAAAAAAAATAGAAACTTTTTCAGCAAATAAATTTGTGCTGGAATCACTATTCCCGCACTAGTATACCGCAAAAATGTTATTGTGGCGTTTAAACTGAAGTGGAATGAGGGAGAACAATAAAATAATTTCCAGAAGTTTTTTAATTTTGTGAAATATTCCGAGAACTTTCTTTGAGAACAAGATTACCTGCGACTCATTGTCAACATATGTCATGGTCTCACATATCTAACACTGTTGCTTTCTTAAGTCAACATTAGCAGAGGTCACTGATCCACTGATCATTCTTACTCCCTGAGGGATGCTTGTGCCAGAAACCCGAATTTAAACAAATGACACTTCATGGGATAACCGACACATAATACCGAGTCATTATGGAATTATATTTGCATTGGTTGAATAGTATTCAAAGTCAATGGTAGTGATTAAAGATAACTTTTCATGCTAGTTCAAATGCGACACATTAAAAGACTTTCGAGACACACAAATTATATTGTGATGATTTTGGTAAAATGTTCCTCTGGAAGACAAGCCACCTACTGAGAAAATGACGTATGCTTGCAGTGGAAACGACGCATATGTTTGCCTGTGTTTTCATCGTTTCTCCTGAACGGAAAACAGCTGTGAAATAAATCACATACTTACCTTGAAAGCAGACATTGGCCCTGGGTGTAAGCCAGAAGAGTTTCGTGGCGAGGCGGTTGTGTGTGTGAGAGCCTCGTTCTCGCATACCCGCTGAAGTTACACAGGCTCACTTCAATTCAGCAAGCTTCGGCAACCTGTTTCCCATCTGAGCCTGGGAGCTGACATCACCTGCTGAAATTGGCGAAAATGAATTGCTGATCCACTGAAAAGTCAACTATTTCACCACTGACGACTTCCTGTTACAAGCTGGTGCAGACTTGTACGCCCCCCCCCCCCCCCTTGTGTGCAGCGGAAGGAACAAGCCGTACTTCTCCTTCAATAAGCCTTAGTCGACTTTCATCACTGACTTTGGAAGCCGTCATAATATTTTGTGACGCCATCAAGCAAATTCTGATTATACTGTTGCCAGTATATTATTAACTTAACTCAATAGCACTGTTCGGCGTTGATAGTGTGGAAAAAAAGGGGAGGGGCTCTATATGCGTCCTAGCAGGTTTTGCGGGCGGATACGATCGGTAACACTATGTCTTAAGTATTTGTACTGCTTTCCGCCATTCCAGGGTAACTTGTCTGTGGGTAATACTATAAGTGATAATGTTGGAAACAGTTTCATTACGGGAAAAAGATTGTAAAATAAATATTTAGTATTTATAACTTGATAGCTATATAAATGTTTGTAATGCAATAAATTCTAAAATCTTTAGTGGTCACGGTTGTGTAGTGTCTAGACTACTCGCCTCCCATCTGGGGGAAAAGGGTTCGATTTCTGGTGGGGTCGCTCCCAGATTTTCGCATGTGGGGATCGTGCCGGACGATGCCCCTGGTCGGCGGGTTCTCTCGGGGATCTACATTCAGGGCGCTGTTCCTTACTGACCTCAATTCACCGTCAACGGCCCTCAAGACCTCAATTTTAAGAACCGCCGCATTCTCTTTCCCCTCCACCCCTCCCACTAACACTTTTATGAAAATAATGCGGGGTACTATATATACACTGTTAGAAAATTATTTATGGAAACTTTTACGGAGTTGTAGAGTTAATTTACGGAAAGGCACTTCATAATGTCGAATATCAGAAACAAGCTCCGTAATTATAAAATACGGAAACTCTTCGTATTTTTATGGCTTCGATTTTGAGACACGAACAATGCAGATGATACTTGAAGCGTATAAAACCCAATCGATACATACTACTTCGTGTAAAATAGTAGTAGATGAGTGGCGAACAACTCATGGAGTGGCAATTCGTTGATTCATGTTCAAATTCCGCTATAGTACAAAACCGTCCGTATACACAGTGAAACATGCACATAACGAAAATAAAATAATTTTACCGTAAACTCTTTCTATAAACCGCAAATATAACAAGCGCTCTAACACGACTTAAAACTAAGACAGTCGCGTCAGTCACTTTCATGTTAAGATCCATATTTACGAAATACATCGTGTAAAGGTGTGGTAGGCGGGTGGTTCTAGTTACTGATTGTTGATTTATCGACTTATGTTAAAATCCCACTACAGGACAAAATATTTATTTTTTTAAGTAGTAATTTTTATTCACTGTGAATCACCCACATAACGGAAATAAAACTTTTTGTTACCATTTTTTTAAATATAAAAAGCAGATTTAAAAAATTTAACTTGCGCGATTGCGGATACGTTGCGCGAATACACGAAAATTTATGTTAATTTACGGAGAGAAATTTATCGAAAAAGACGAAGAGACCGTAATTTAACGCAGGTGTCTGGATAATTTGTAACACGCATTTTCCGTAATTTTACTAATATTTTTCTATCAGTGTGCCAAACTCCTTCATGTTATGGATTTTGAGCAGAATAATACACTTTGAAGGTGATTCTTATTAGAATCCAGATAATGGATTTATCTATTGTAATTTTTTTAATTGAGCATTATTTTTCAGGATAGAACTTAACTCTACCGTCAAACTTCACCAGGTGATTCGTAAAAAAAAAATACAGGTATGTTATTTTACATGACCTGTATCACATTTATTTACGAGAAAGGTGAAACCACCCTTGAAAGTGTAGCTGAAGGAGACGTTCATTGCTGGTAACATGGCCGGAATGGAAGACTAATATCTGAGTTTCTGTGTAATGCAGTAGTGAACGACGAAGTGCAAACCATAAAAAATTGGTCGCCAATGTCAACCTCTTCTTTCAAAAAGGAGGAGGGTTTTGGATAATGCAACTCTCTTTTTGGGTTGTTCTTTATGGATTCGTTATATATATTACACACTGAGTGCGTGTAAGTGAAGAGATTTATGCATCTCTTAACTGCGAGGTCTTGAAGGCCGATGAAGGTGATTAAGGTGATTATGGAGCAACGCTGAAATGAAAGCTCAGCGGAAACGGGCTATCCCCGAGAAAATCCGTTGACCAGCGGCACCGTCCGGCACGATCCCCACATGCGAAAAACCGCGGGTGACCCGGCCGAGAATTTAACCCCGTTCACCAGGATGGGAGGCGAGCAGGCTAACCGCTCAGTCACCGCGGCACCTATATTAGATAGTAAATAAAAATATCACCTTGTGGCGATACTCAGGTTGCATTTGTTGTTCGTAGTAGGAAAAATTAATGCTCAATGAAATTGTCGGAATGCTGATGTTTACCTCATAGTTGGTATATATTCAGATAATTATTATGATAGAAAATTTAAGAAACAAAAGTTTATGTTTCTATTTCGATTCTTCTGTACGACCTGTGGATAGAATATTTTTATTTTTACCATTTGCCATATTGCTGTGATGTCTTTTGAGATAAGAAGTTTTCGAATATCGACAGAGTAACTGTGCTTGGTGAAGATGATTGACTGGAGTTCTGGAGATTTGGAGGTCTTCCTCTGGGTGCTCCCGATATATTCAATACATTTATTTGCCTACCACGTGAAATATATCATGGAAACCATTGAACATACATCTGTTTGAATCGAAGAATCGAAAAACAGTTGGACGCCAAATCGGAAGTTTAAACTAAAGGGAATCATTCTCCGAGAAATGAATGAAGGTATAGAGCATGTGGACGAGCTTGGCATCTCGTCATTCTGCTGTAGCTATTCTAAAGTTTGCTTTTGTTTTCGCGCCTGTCGGATCGGACGTGTAGTCAATTGTTTGAGGTCCCGTATTTTCATTTATTTCACTTTTTATGTCTATTTCCAAATGCTGGTATGTAGGATTTTTGTCACTGCTGTCTCCTATTTTTGAACTAATTAATTTAACTATATGGTATACTTCCTTGCTTATGACTTAAAGTAAATCTAAGCTAGTTTTTAGTATCCACAATTTTAGGGTCAGACATACGAAGGCTTCATTTGAAAATACGAAAATATGACATCGTTTAACAAAGAATTAAAAAGAAGTTTATCTCCTTGTGTAATGTATGCAAAGAAGTTAGCGAAAGTAACGAAGTCAACAAGAAGTAGCACCGAAGAAACTGACATCTAAATTTGGTACTATGGTAATTTGATAAACGAGTACGAAAAAACAAGAATCTGCTAAAAAAAAAGGTACATACGGATTATAGGTCTGAGGGAAATTAACGAAAATATAATGATAACGATATTTCTATATTAAAGAATGAAAATGTTGTATGTTACTCACTGAAATTTATTTTCTCTTTAAATAGTCTAAAGTACTGACTTATAAAAGCTGATCAGTACGAAGTAAAGAATACCATACATTATGTTGACTGAAACAAATTTTCAATTCCGTGGTTTTCACATTTCATTATTTAAAAAAAAACTGTTTTTGGTCTTTAAAAAAATTCGCAATGTTTAAAACTTAGTCTCTCTTTCCTCGTTAAGGTAAATGCATAAATTCAGAAAGAGAACTTTCGCCAAATTCAAAAGAACACTGGACGTTATTTTCACAATCGACTTTTTGATGGTATATAATTTTATGCTCTATCACGCATAAGCCATGTTGGATTCCGTCGCCATATTTTTATAATGGATTGTGTGTTATTGTTTCACGATCTATAATTACGAGGGTTTTCTCCGAGTGCTACCATATTTTCTGTCTTGCATTCTTTATTTCCTTTCTTCCCTTCGTCCTTTATATCTTACTTTCCGCCTCTATTTCTTTCTCTCCCATTCGTTTGTCATTTATCTCTCAGATATGGTGGTTCGACCACCATATTTGTATACACCGGCTGTTACTGTAGGGCATTATCTTGTTTGTCATTTGTTACTGGGGGCCGCCATATTTGTTTACATTTATATGGATGGCTATTTTTGTTTTTAGTTTTACATTTGTTACTTACCTTTGTTCGAGTAATGCATTCGCTATATTGCCATCTTAGTACTGGCATTGGCTACTAAGAACGCCGTCATCTCATCTTGGTTCTAGAGTTGGCAGCCAGGTTGTGTGCCAGTAGTTCGATTAGTAGATTACTCACATTTGACCACTATGGGCGCTGCTTTTTTATAGAACTCAAAACACCAACTGGAATAGTGCGGGATCGAACGGCCGGACATTGGGTCGCCAGACTAACGACTGGTCCACTAGGCTATCTCAACATGCACTACGACAAGTGTATATAAGAAGTATATAGCTTATGGATGAATAAATATCTTGTCGCGGTTATATTTTCCATTACATTTTTTAGGTATTTATTTATTATTTAGATTTAATGACATAATTTAAGGGATTTTTTTAAATTTACATATCATAATTTTTAAGTATATTTTTTAGGTATTTATTTTTTTTATTTAGGTTTAACTTTCATATATATTAAGCTGTATTTTTTTGAATATCAATATTTTTTCATAATATTTCACTTTATTCAATTTGTTTTTATTTTTGTACTAAAATTACACCACCTAGCCTTGTAACCCTGGACACATTCACGCGCCGGCAGGCCCCGTGATTCAGGTGTGCCTTTTGTGACATGCGAAGTGTATTGATGAACTCCGAGACAAGAGCACTCGGGAAAGAAAGGAAGGCCATTGTCCTCAGCCACTCGCACTGCTTGGCAATCTTGTCAATCAGATAGCTATGAATCGATGGATTTATAAGTACATAAGTAGAATTATTTAAATTAATTAATTTATCAATTTAAAATATGCAGAGAAAATATTAAAAAAATTACAGTAAAATGTCGCTAAAATACATTTTAATTGATAATTGATTTAAAAAATTGAATCATGTAAATTTCACACTTTGACATGCCAGCTGGTATATAAAAATAGTTCTCATGCTCAGATGGAGTACGAACTCGAGACCTTTGAGTTAAGAGCCAGAAACCTTGGCCTTTATAGCGGGCCGGGTTCGTAAGCAAGCAAATTTATACATTCATATGCAAATATAATTTGTGAACACCTAGGAGGCAGGATCGCAATATATATATAAGCTGATTGAAAAATGTATGACAAAATGCAAAATGTTTAATTAATACATAAACTTCAATTATACTAGGTAAATGCAGATTCTTTTCTTGAATACTTATACATAATTTTAAGCACAGCTAACCAAGTGGACACAGTATAGCTGAGTGGTTAAGGGGCTTGGCTCCTGACGCAAAGGTCTCGCGTTCGAATCCCATTTGAACTTCAGCACCTTTTTATTAAATGTTTACCAGCTCTCATGGCAAAGTGTGAAATTTAAATACTTTAAGTTTGTTAAACTGATTTTACATTAAATATATTAATTTTACATACACTTTACTGTACTTCTAAAATATTTTTTCTGCACTTTTGAAATGATTAATAAATTAATTTAAATAATTCTACTTACTTATAGATGCATCACTTCATATATATCTGATTGAAAAGGTAGGTCAGCAGCACGAGCAATTGCGATCATTCGCCTGCCTTAATTTCCTATGCGCACTTGTCTCGGAGGTCGTCAACATACTTCGCATGTCACAACAGGCAAAACTGTCTCGCGGGGCCTGCCGGTGCATGAATACGTGTGTGGTTACAAAGCTATGCGACTTAATATTCGTACAAAAGTAAAAATAAATTGAATAAATTAAAATATTAAGAAAAAATATTTATTTTCAAAAAAATTAAATAAAATTCATATGTGTAAGATAAATATAAATAATAATACGAACTTAAAAAGTATACTTAAATATTATATGCAAATAAAAAATAAAAACATTAAAATTATACTAGTTAAATATAAATAATAAATAAATAGTTATTTAAAAAATATAATGAAAATATAACAACAACAAGATATTTATTCGGCCACAAGCTATAATTCATACAAATTCTTGTCCCGGTGCACGTCATTTTACCCGAGGGGTCTACAGCGTTAGTCTAGCGACCCAGGGTCCGGCCTTTCGATGCTGCACTATTCCAGTTGGTATTGAGTTAAAAAAAAGTAGCACCCTTATCAGCCAACTCGAGAACTAAAATGGCACTCGAAAAAATGTGAGTAATTGACTAAGCTAATGACTGACGCTCCACTTAGTGGCCAACTCTGGAACCAATATGTGATGGTGCTCCTAGCAGTCAATTCCAGAACTAAGATGGCAGTGAAGTCAAATGACTAATCAAACAAAGGTGAGGAACAAATGACAAACATATAAAAAAAATGGTGGCCTCCATGTAAATGTAAACAAAAATTGCAGCTTTCAAAAATGACAAACGGTAAAACAAGAGGGCGACATCTAGTAAAAGCCAATGTAAATAAAAACATCGGTCGAGCAAAGGTGAGAGATAATGACAAATTAATGGAAAAGAAAGGAAAGAAAGATAGAGAAAGAGGGAAAGAAAAGAATTGAGAAAGGTAGAGATGAAAGAAAGGAATTGCGAGAAGGAAAGAAAGGAAAGAAATAATGCAAGATAAAAAATGGGAACACTTGGAGAAAACCCTCGGAATGATAGATCAAGGAAAAATAACACACTGGCTACAAATATGACGGTCCAGGATGGTGTTATACTTGATACAAAGATGATGACTTATTGTTTTTTTAAGATGGCGGCATACTGACTACCAACACGGCGGAATTCAACATAGTGGTCGCATGATCGGGTTGACAGAGCGGGAAGTCCGGAATCTAACATGGCGGCCCACTCCCCTGGCGCCTCGTGCCTCATCCCGAACCCATCTGCGTCTGCATCGGCAAATGCGTACTACTGATACATAAACTCACACTATCTGAACGCATTTCCTTCTCCACAGCTGATCATAATTGGCGATGGAGAGAATGCTACATCGTACCATTTAGAATGAATTTTCGCATATATCACCACTATAGACATTTTTGTTAATAAACTTCAATTTGTGTTCCACTACTCTGCTGATTATTCGAAAATTTTACAGGAATGGGGCTTGATGATGGATGAATTTTTTAATCATTGAGACCTGTTTTTCTCAGCAAACGATACCTGATGATTGGAAAGTCAATTACTCATGTTTATGGTTGGCACTGTGCCAATACTCGCTGATATACAAGATAATCTTATTAATTTTTTTAAGCTTAAGGAAAATATTTTGTTCAGTAACTGTTTTTATAGCTATGATTTTGTACTATGGCCTTCTGCTTAGTTGTGAGCAATACGTGTTTTTACGCATCAGGATGTTCAGTAACTTAAATTTTGTATACATTTTTATAACGATCGCCTTGGGATCGAATTCTGGTTATTTATAATTCCTGTATTTTATGGGCGCCTGTCATCTTCGTAGAACTTATGATATTAATTACGTCTGCTTTTAATACTTGCCTGTGTTCCATTCCATTTCTGTGTAAATGGTATTTTCTTTCATTTCGGTCGCCGAAGTACAAATCCTGTCATGAGAGTTGGCAGGCTTTTGGTGCCATCTTGGGTAGGTGTTTCAGTCTCATGACATTTTTCACCACGAAGGCTTTGAAATCACGTGTAACCTATCGGGTATAAATTATAATAAAGTTGATTTACGTACAACAGCTATCATAGCGGAATATTGAAATAAAATAAAAACAGTATTGTAAGCCATAATGAAAAGAGGAAATTTTTGTAAATATATTATTTATTGTTTTACAAAATTGTAACTTTTCTGGTCATAACAAAATAGAATCCGCTATAGATTTTTTTTTGTAATTTATATTTAAGATATAATCCCAATTCCGTTTTATTTTTATAAGTTTTTGAGTTTACAACTAAGGTGCGACTAGAATATTTTGGCATTTTTTTCTATTTTTTTTTTCGATTTAATGGACCCTATATTGTATGGAACGTGGTTGGAGGCTGTAGCACGTTGTTAACTGTGTCCCTTTGTCTACTAACCTACATAATGGAAGTTGTTATTTAATGTTAAATGCTAGAATGACTGTGTTGTGTAATATTAAAAATTGCTGTTTTTATATTGCCAGTTTAAATTTCAGCACTTTTTAGAGATAATTAATAGCGCTCAGTTCATAGCGACTTTTCAAAACCACAGGCACCATCCACCTCAGCTGAATTGCAAATTATTCTTATAGTTCAGGGAATTAACTACAGCTTTTATTTTACAGAACATTTAAACAATAGTCTCATAAATAAAACTTTCATATCATAGTTTTTCAGGCTGGCTTTTTGAAGGAATAATGTTTATAAATATATGTAAATGAGAAAGAAATTCGACAATATTAAATATTGCGATAAGAAGAAAGTTTTAAGGTAAGGTAATTGTATAGCTAAATAATATTTAGGAACTCATCACTTTGGAGAATTTGTTTGTTCTGTGTTTTATATACTAATGTGTGTGAAAAAGCAACATCATGAAGGAAACACAGCAGTCTCTCTGAAGTCATGTGTAAACACATATACGTAGAGGACAAGAACGTATACTTGTTCATCGTCAGAGAACTGTATACGTTATATTGACGTCAGTATGCCTCGTCGAAATTATGGAGTTCGAATGGTGCCGAGTGATTAGCTTGCGCGAAGGAGGTTTTTCATACCGCCAAACTGCTGCACATACAGGGATTAATTCCAAGACAATGATGCCAGAGGTGAGAGGAGATAACTCAAGAGGACAAGACGAATTAAAAACCAAGAACAGGACCACGAAATGTGACATCTAGGGATGACACACACCCCATATGCATGGAAGTGATAAACCATTCAGCTATGTTTCGAGTGTTATTTGAGTGCTGGAACACAGGAACAGGCCTGACATTGTCTGCTTCCACGGTTCAACGGCGTCTGCTTTGCAGAGGACTTTATACTTGAATTCCATTGTGGAGTATTCCGTTGAACATGAAACATCGCCACTCAGACTACAATGGGCTCGCGAACACGCCAACTGGCGGCCAGGACAACATATCGTGTTTTTGGAAGAGTCCAGCTTCAACTTTGTTTACAATGGTGGCCGCAAAAGCTTTCGACCACGTCAAAGTGAGTGCCATCTTCCAGAATGCATGGTATAGTGTCATACAGCACGAACGATATGTATGATGGCTTAGAGAGCAATTATAAGACGAAGGCAATCTGTCTTGCTATGAATTGAGGGCAATATCAACAACAGCTACTGCATCAGAGATGTCGTAGATACTTAAGGTTATACCTATCTTTCACCACAATATCGAAGCAATATTCCAACAAGATAACACCCGACAACATATTGCCAGAAATTTCCACTCAAAATTCGAAATTAGGAAGATAACGCTACTTCCCTGGCCTGCATTTTCTACCGATATGTAACCTGTTCAACATGCCTTTGGCATGGTCACTCGGTTACTAGTCCGTCTTTCTCATCCAGCAGCCAATACCAATGAACTGTGGAAAAGGGTAGAAGCAACCTGACAGACATTTCCCGTCGTGTAAACATCGTAGGCATTTTCGATTCAAAGCCATGGCATGTGGTAGCTCTTATTACAATTCACAATGGATTTAAAATTTACTCATTTTTAAAAAGTTATGTTGTTGAATTGTGCAGAATATGTAATAATATTACTCATTTGTGTAATATATTGGTTTTTGTTGTGATGGCTCATTCATGGTATTGCATATATTACAAAAACGAGTGTATTTTTTTTAACGATGGGTGATAATGGCTTAGGTCATTATTTAACGCGATCGAATAAAATAATAAAGAGAAAAACTAATTTAATTTTACCAGCTGACACCGACACTCGTTACAAATACGTCGTAAGTTGTGAAAATGATCAAAAATCTATATAGGGCATATTGAGAGTTTATTGAGACTCACAAACATATAATCAGGGCTGCTTTATACACAATGACACACACAATGCTTTATACACAATGACACTTAAAGTGACTGGTAGAGTTATTTACAACTTCTATGATTTATGGTCATATATTATTCGGTCGCTTTCCCTGCAGCATCTATGTAATTGAATACCGAATGCTTCTAAAATTTTAATAGATTCTATCTAAGTTACTGAGTATTTTATTTTATTATTTTCTTCTTATGAAAAATATATCGAATGCTCCAGGTCTACAGATGATTTGGATAAGTCAAGGCATGACCCTGTTAATGTATATAAATTTCGGAATTTGAAATACTGCTACGACAGCTATGCCGTAAAATTTTATACTGGATTTCTATATTGACTTCTTACATTAAGGAGAATACATGTGTGAATAAGAATAATTTTTAGATATATTGTTTAGTAAAGATGTCAGAAAACAGTTATACAATCTTTTGGATATTAAAGAAGTAGGCATATAGGAAAGCATTGGGACTAGTAATAGTAGACGTACCCAACTGATGTTTTGATCACTTATAATCTCCAGGCAAAAAGACGGCATTAATTTTTGGAAAGGAAACTCAGTATACATTTTAACAAAGCAAGTAACTACAAACCTGCAATCGCTGTTAACTGTAAGACAGTCCAGCTGGCTCAGTTATTGCAATGTATCACTTTCATTATTGATCAAATCAACAGCTACCTTAAGATGGTAATATGGATTCCTTTAACATAGTAGTGTGATAAAGCCGATTCTGGCCCTATGTATTTTAAATGGGGCGGAGATACTTGTAGGCTCGTTCGATGAGGCTTGCCTCTTCAGCTTGACTCGTACATGCTCGGCAGAACACGCCGTACCAGGGAGCACATACATCGGCTCGACTCGGGATTGCCGGACTTTGCCCAATGTAAGTGAGAAGTTACGACTAACACACATTCATCTACGGCTGTGTCCAAGAGACTATGGTAATATTATATTTATAAGCATAATGCGTGCCACATAGAAAATCACTATCTATTATTTGTTTGGTTTTTATATTCGCAGAGAACCTACCTATAAGGCATATACAATGCAGACCTTTAGCTAAATATGCTTACCATATTGGTAAAACAAACTTTTTTTAACTAATCAAATTATATGCCATACACTATTTCATATTTCAAATATTGACTAGCATATATGAAAGAAATGATAGAAACAATTCCTGAGAATTTTAAACAAAAATATTGATTAACTGGCTACTAAATATATATGAAGTACTTATTGAAGAGTAAAATCATCCGATTTTAAAAGCCCATTTTTATAGTCTCTCTGAAATTATGCATACAGTTTTGCGGAACCCTGCAGATTTATCTCAACCTCTCCTTCAACTTCTACATATGCATTCATTTCATGACAATATCTCGTGAAGCTTTTTTAAAAGCGTTATTGAACTGAATAATAAAAATTGAGTAACGATCACTTCCCTTACTCGTGCCATGCTGTAATCATAATGTGTTTCGCGAGCAACTGCCAAGGTATAGAAATCCAGAATTCTAAACAGAATCGACAAGCATATATGATTTCAAGTTAAAAAATTGTACATAAAAAATTAATACAGCAGCTGTAAAAGAATTGTCATAAAATTGCGCCATCTATAGCGAAAGATTTAAAAGTAACTTGCTCTTAAACAGAAAACTTAGGATGTTTTTACATTCTCTCATGTTCTTCTGTTACCTATAGTCCTATCATTAAATTACCATTGCAAGACTTGAAAACAAGTCCTCTTTATAACAAAACCTCCGACGAGTGATTAGCGAGAAAATAGACCTCCAAGATATTAAATACCACGTAATGCTTATGAGGCATTATATCTCTTGGAGGTCTGTTTTCTCGCAAACCATTCGTCAGACGTTTTTTTACCAAGAGGACATTTTTTTACGTCTTGCAATGGTTATTCATAGGCCATGATCATGATTTACGTAACGATGTATGAAGACCCTTTTTTCACTATCTGAAGGGGTGGCAACCCCCATTTTACTATGTATGATGTGCGGTAGGTCAACATGGGTAGTTGCATGTTACATTGACTGAATTGTTTGGCATTCCTACAGAAATTCATCCCTTAATACCACATGGTTTCAGTGTAATTTAATAAAGTTTATATTTGCTACCCCATCTTTACAAGGGTTTCCTGCCATTAGGAGTGGTTTCCTGGCGTTCGTTGTCAGACCTTATCTAACAGAAATCAAACAAGGAACGTCCTCTCGCTGTTTGTCGCAGAGTTGATGACTCAACCTATATACTAATCTTTACAAAATACTGTATAGGTAAAATATGCCAAGAGGAGGAAACATTCAAAGGGCAAGATTCGGACTAAGTATTGTCGAATTTCTTTCATCATGGCCTTGACATGAGCAAAATAACTTTCGGTGATGTTTCTGTCGGTCAGCTCTTAGTGGGTGTCATATTATCTGCAGCTCGTCTAACTTCTTCCAGATATATAGTAGTCATAAGAATATACACCCTTTCAGATGAGTGGCAGTCGGTTCATCCCAAAATAATGATCAGTGTTGTTAAATTTAATGGCTGCAAGTACTTGGGCTGGCAAGCAAAAAACGAAATATATCGATAAGCTGCATGGAAAATCTGTATCTGAGCTTCGTGGGAAATATTATCATTTTATTCATGTGTGGAATGGTGAATATTTTTCACATCTTACTCTAGCTATGTGATGAAATTCTCGTTTTACTGAAGGTTATGGAAGAACGCGTTGAGATTTTTTTTTTTTTTTTTTTTTGGAGCAGCAGATTACAACTGATGTAAAAAAGTCTAATACTCCACACATTGAAATGGTCGAGGGCCTTGTAATTTTCGAGCATGAAAATGGGGTGGTGCAATAGTAGCATATCATCGCTCTTGTATAATCTGTTTTTTTTAACCAATTTGGTCAGTGATATCTGCTTGGAAAATGTATGAATATATTTGACTTCATTGCCAATATCCCCTATCATATTCAAGAAGTGCGTCTCCACATCCAGCTCCATATAAAGTACTGGATCGTGTGGTAGTGATGAGTGGGGTCGGGAAATCAATACCTGTAAAATTAAATTGTCTTTCCAGCTCACGCTATCTTTTGTCGATTTGCTAAGAGTTTCCATTTTCAATGGAATGTATAAAAATTGCCCACTTAAGACACATGTGTTCGTGGGTGTACTATTGGTTGATTGCCACATGCCTATTACTGATTCCTGCAGGGAGTTCAATATATGTCCAACCATGAAGGGGCCGAGCTTATTTATTCGAAGCTGTAGAAACTTCGACAAAAAACAATCCGAACCATGCTTTTTGTATGTTTACTCCTCTGGATAAATATTACCTGTAGAGAATGTTATGGCATTTTCTGTATATTCGGGTTTATACAAATATATATTTTCGTTTAAGAAGCCCTTATGTTAGTACCTCTGTCAAAAGGTGCGAATTTTACATAAACACATTTTAAACAAACTTTGAATTTAATTCAGCCCTGCTCTCATACTTATTTTG
Organism: Dryococelus australis; assembly: GCA_029891345.1. Classification (NCBI taxonomy): domain Eukaryota; kingdom Metazoa; phylum Arthropoda; class Insecta; order Phasmatodea; family Phasmatidae; genus Dryococelus; species Dryococelus australis. The sequence goes on along the minus strand of CM057009.1, from coordinate 81,785,436 downwards.
TAGCTTGTCAATAGTGTTTCTTTCAATGCTAGCAAAAAATGAGCAAATATACTCCGATGAACCCTTTGTTTTTCGGCGATAAAGTATTCAAATTATGATAGGCATTCGTATCGAACTCCACGAAAACATAGCCACTAACCAACCAAACCACTCCCACGGTTTTGGGTCGTGACTGATGCTTACATGGCAACAGTTTAACATCATAACCCTTGGTTTAATGCCGATGAAGATTAAAAGCGAATCATTTTGGCAAGCGAATTATATGCAGACTTACTCGTTTCGATGTGTCTGTGCAGATTATCGTTTCTTGTGAATTACGTCTCGCAAATATTAGACTCATGCCTTACCTGATCCTTATTCATAGCACAATAATAATTTTCATGTATTTGGGCACAATAACTGAATCCCAATGATAAACCACATTAGCCACACTGGTATTAGTGTACGACCTTTGCATATCTGGTTGATGATGGAGTGAATGGCATCGCCGACGATGTAGGCAGCCCAGCTGGAGTCAGGGACAGAGCCATCAAAAAACAAAGTGGAATGCAAGTCACAGGCATTCCACATTAAATGAATGCTTCATCTTGATCACCACAGGACATTAAAAATATGGAATTAAGAGCTACAAATTTTTGTATGAGAGCTGTGCAATAAATTAATTCCACGTCCACGTTGCATAAGAAACAAACAAATGAAAAAATACAAGTAATTCATTATCAGTTGCAGTTAGTTTGAATTATAGATACGAATGTTCTATGTTGCATTTTTGCGGTAAAGTATTGCCTAATACCGCACTGGTCCGAGGTGGTTCTTAAAATTTCGGCAGATTATTACTTTGCTGGGAAAATATATGCACAATAATTGTTTTGACCACACATGATAATTTATTTCCAAAAGTGTTTGAAGAATCTTACATAAAATAACTTAATAGACTGATAGCTAAGAGGTTCAGGGGAGAGAAAACTATTCTCGCCTATCGTATCTGTTGAAGAACTGAGACATCATGGGTCTCTGGCCACTTTATATGCCTGCTGAGTCATAGTTGTCACATAGACAACATCCAATCACGGGCAAGCATTGTGATGTAACAATTAAATATTTTTTTCCATCATCATACTCTAGTGGAAAATGACAGAATGTGTTTCAGTAGAGAAAAACAGATGAACGAAGGGGTGCGAAGGTGACATAATGGCAGGAGTGAAGGTAACAGGATAGCAAGAGAGTATGTGAAAACATCCTAAGTATAAATTATGTAACTGCATGGAAATTCTTTTTTCAATTGCAAAATTAATTTTTTAATAACAGATGTTTAACTTGAAAAGATACGTGCTTCTCGATTCATTTTCAAATCCTGAGTGTCTATACCTTGACAGTTGTTCGTGAAACACACTAAGATTACAGCAATACCTGAGTGAGAAAATTATATTTAAACTATTGTGAGTTATTTAGTCCATTGTTACTTTTTTAAAAAGGAGCACCAGATTTTGTCGCGAATTAAAAAGGCAACAAATTTACTCGTGAGAATGAATTTTTTAAGTTAATTATATCGATATAACACCAAACTGATACAAACGTAGATGCTGAAAAACGAGAGCAAAACAGATTCCTGCAGGTTTCTGGAAAACTCCATGCACAATTTCAGTATAAATTTAAAAGTGCATTTTTGAGATAGGACGATCTTTACACTTTAATAAGTAAAAAAAAAAAAAAATTATTTATTAACTAACTTATTAAAATACATTATTTTAAGTAATCGACTATTTTTTTCAGTTTCTTACATATTTTTTTGCCATTAGTTTAAATAGAAAAGAAATTCCGCCTTCCAATTTCATTAACTTTCACAGGTACAGGTACATACTCTGCCGAATGAAATAACATTAATTCGGATAGTAAATGTGATATTCGATTTGACATACGCTGTTCTTAAAAAAGTAATATGGCCACCATCTCTAGAAAACAGTCGTAGATTCATGTGGGCGAATAGTCTCCTCACATCTACTTAGGTTAGGTGTGTCCGGCAATCCCGAGTGGAGCCAATGTTGGGCTCCCATGCCCATCGAGTACTGCCTAACATTATAAATCGAGCCTACAATGTGAGCCTAGTCTAGCAAGACTACAAGCCTCATGACAAATTTAAATACGTAGGCAAGAATCTTCGTTTCCGCAATACTTAACGCTTCAGTGGTTTTATGAAGAAAGTTATGGGAGAAAACATTTCAGATGAAGCTCAGAGTCTTGAAGACTTTACTACTTCTGGTCGACTCGGAAGACATCAGTCACTGGTTAACGTTCCGGCAGATGGCTCGCCGTATTCCTTCGGGAAGAAGGTGCCGAACTTTTCAATTACGTGAAGTCTTAACTTTCTTTTAATCTACGACTGACGGGAAGAGCGGTAGTATATTTCGGGCCTAATGTTCTTACGTATTTTCTAAAGGGGAATTTACTACTCGAAATTACCGAAATTTGCTTGATCCATCACTAACCCAGTTTTTAATTTAAGGTTATTTGAATTTCTTTTTCGTGTTTCCTGTTATAAAAATTATATTCTTTTTACTTTAATTTAACGTAATTTCATTCGTATTAAGGTAACCTACTCCAAAACATATCTCTAGATATGATCAAACTCAGGTTGTTTGGGCGTTGCAAGGTATCTTTTCAGTGGGCGATACTTGAAACTTTATGACCGTTTCGTGGAAGTACCTATTTAGTCGGAGATTCACTTACAAGCATAACTGAAATATTCCGAAACACTAGAAAATATCCAAGATACGGAACTTACGCCTGAACATAGTCTTGATATTACTTCCTTACAACAAGAGTACATGAAGAATTCTGTGTTCCAATAATAATGTATTTTGTGCGAACTTTAATCCAGCATTATTCGGTAAGGTGTTCCTTTGCCATTCTAGTGCAGACGATCAGTTTGGAAATGGATGTTTGGTGGGAAGGGGAGGGGGCGCAGGACAATTGTTTCAAGAGCAGGCATGTGGATTACTTTTTTTAAAATGATATATCATTTCATTTGAATATGGGCAATTTTGAATACATGCGATCTCAGTTGGAAATATTTTTATGCCTTTGCACCATGTATATTTAATTTTTTAAATTTATATCTTTTAAAATATTCGATTAAACATTTATGAGCTAGCCCCCGGTCACTGATGAATACATCGAAAAAAGAATGTTAATGTAATTTTAATGTAAGGAGTCTTAAATTTTAGTTCATGCCACTGTAAATATACATTAAAATCAAAGTATTCCTTTGTTTCTTAAAATAATAATTGTTTTGTTTTATTATATATACAGTATGAAATTGTGGCGATTTATATAGGAAAACATACTAACGTATATAAGTTAAATAAGAGAGTGATTATTTTAATTTGGATCATACTATACATTAAAAAGCGAAATAAACTTATAAAATTGCAAGTATATTACATTTCCCCCGGATAAGTATGCCTAAATTTACTACGGCTGATTCAGAAGTAATGGTAACTATTGTTTATATCCCAGAAATAATCCAACTCAGGAAATGGGAGGTGTTGCCACACCTCCCCCTCCCCCTATTAACCCGATCATAGTCCGTGTGACTACGATACTATTCCCAAAGTGAAGGTTCCATTGCGTGGTAAACGCTTTGCCAACAAACAAGACATCGTCACAGAATTTCGACGAGAAATAGCGCACAGTGACGGATCTCATGCAGCCGATGGTATTTCCCGTCTGCCTCAACGCTGGCAACGAACCGTGCACAACCTCCTTCTTTGAAGGACGTTAAACAGCTCGTACATATACGATTCGAACCCTTTCAAAAGAGTGTGTACAGGATGTACGAGAATAAATAAATTAAACTGTGATATCCAGCAGCCATGTTTGTTTCTGTTCCGTGCCGGACATTTCTGCATCCTTATACACCATGTGGTGTAAGCTTTAAAACGTATTTGTCGTACACTTTCTATTGTACATAGTACATTTCCTGAGTTGTATCATTTTCGGGAGATAAATAATAATTGCGATAACTTCTGAATCAACCCTCGTATATTGGCGATTTGAGTGACGCGGAACCTACGAGATTGGCGAGCAAGATAAATATTATCATTGCTATACCAATGTACTGTTATCGATTGGGTAGGACTCACAGCTCCTTATGGAGTTTGTAAAGAGCGTGAGAAGTTAGCCATAAAGTGTGTGGCATTTCGACGGATCTGTTAGCTTCTAGTTTATGGGGATAAAAGCGATTGTATGAGTAATTGAATGGGGAAGGGAAGTAAGCAGATCTATAATTATGTCGCTATCAGATGCCTAAATATCGTGATACCACCAAGATGATGTTGACTGCCCAGGAAAATTGACCCACCGAGAACAAATAACTCATGCGACTGAGAGCTCTCGTTGGATGGGGACCACACGAAGGTGAGCATTAAATGTGTGTACGATTGATATTAACATAAGAACCTATAGGACATTAACCCCTTAAATGATTTTTTACGTTTTTAATTTAGTTGATATTTATGTGAAAATTAAAATACCCAAACTCATTCAAAAGTAGCTGCTGATGCAAATGTTACTGCGTATCTGTAATGATTTAAATGAGCTCATGAAGTTTTTTACTGTTTCCTGATAACTTCATTTTATAAATTTTTGGTGCCATGGGTACCACGAGATCGTGGTCAATTTCACTCGAAGTCAATGTCACATTTATTCAACTTGGATGACATCCAAATGTAATGAGGAAGCGTGATATACCTTGCCGACTGCTCCTACCTTATGAATCCAGTAGCCTGCCCTAAACCACTATACACAAACAAATGATTGTCTGTGTAGTAATGGACAAGGAAGCACCTTTAAGAACAAATGCAAAGATAAATTCCGTACGTAATGAAATGCTTTTCGAATATAGAGTGCTGTCTATACTCCTGTGTACTTAAAGGATGTCAACGCTGAAGTGAGCTGTATGCCTGATGTTCGAATACTGTCTGAAGTTTGGAAATATTTTGGTGATACTTGTATGAGAATCTCTGATGGAGTAGGTGATTTTACGAAACTGTATTAAAGTTTCAGGCATTCCCCAGTGGAGAAGGTATCCTGTAAGGACGTACGGAACTGAGTCCAATGCTCAAGATAGTAAAAATATAATTTTCCCTCGTACTTGTAAAAATACCATGTAATTACTCTGATGTATTAAATATTATCTAAGAGATATACAGTAATCGAGTAAGTCAATATAAAATAAAGCTCGTGAAAAAGAAAAGTAAATACGGGTACTTTTCGGATACGAGTGTATGACAATACAAACAAAATGTTAAAAAATTAGATGAAACTGAAAATTTATAATATTGTTGGCTCAAGTAAATTAAAAAATTTGCAAAAGTAAATTAATTTGGCAAACTCCCCATCAAAATGATGAGCAAAGTGCCAAATCTTCGAGGCCTGCCAAGCACTTCCAAATCGTCATGAAGAGTCAAATTCCTCAAAATTTAATGCCATAAAAATACTTTTTCTCACTACTCTCATTTATTCGCTGCTCATTCCTATTACGTCATGATTGTGACCTTAATAAACGATATTGTATCAATATCGCGATTATATAGACAACGAACTTCGTGCTAGGAGTATAATTTCAAGTTGCCATATACAACAGTTAAGAACAGGGATTTTTGCGTGTAATTTTTCTTCATATTTCAGTTATTGTGGTTTTACGGAATGTGGATAGTTCGCTGTAGCCAGTATGGACATCGCGCAAAGGTATGAAGAAACCAGCACTGACAAGAAATTGGTTACATCGTGTAAACATTTCTGGCCAGGTATGTTGAGGTAAGTCACCGGGAGGACGGAGAGCGGTGAGAATTGTTTGGAGATGGTTCAACACACAACTTGCTGGGAATTGGGCGGCAGAGAATGGTATCGACTTGACCATTAATACCCAAGTGAGCCAGAAATAATCGTGCTCCAGACTACCGAGTTCACCAAGCTGGGATATTTCCCTTCAAACAATACAAAATACTGTAGAAAAGAGCAAGCACTAATTACTTATATTTTTAATTATTCATACGAAATTTAAATAATAGACAAAATAGTGAAATGCGACTACAAAACTGAAAATTTCCTTATAGGGAATTCTTGGAATCTATTGTAATATTGCTTTGTAAGAAGAGTATCTAGTAATGTTAAGATGCGTGGAATCTTGGTTTTGAGTTAATATAAAATATATTTAACCAAATCTGCCTGTGATCACCTATCCCTATCTAATAAGTGTCCACTTAAATAATAAAGCTATAATAGTTACAGAATGGTTTTTTCTACAGTGTTTTAGTGTAAACGGCCTTTTAACTGTTGTTCATTTAACACTTTTCTCTGTAATTTTTGCTTCTCTGGAATATTCATACGAAGAACTGCATTCCAGTCTTTTACTGAAATGTATAAAATGTTCAGGTTTGTAAACGTAAAACACTACGGCCTTATAAGTAACTTGCCAAAATGGCTTTATCATCAAGTATTTATCGAAAATTAACTATACAAAATTATACATGTACTAATTGTTAGGACGACATGAAAAAGTTACACTACACAAGAAAAATTGAAATACTAGGCTTTATGTTACTCCGTACATTTATTACTTTTCAATCATACGTTCACGATTACGCTGAGACTGAAACAACCACAATAACTGCTGTGCATACACAGAATTAATGCTACAATGGAAAGTTTACGAAACAATCAGTGACTGCGAAACCAAAGTACACAAGACACCAAGAATTCTACAATAGCACATCCAGTACTGTAAAAATCAGCAAAAGACACGGACAAAATAAAGAAAAGTGGAACACAGACAAAGCAGAAAGCAACGCCAGAGCTACAAGAACAAGAAGGATAAGCGAGCGTTACGAGAAGGAATTTCTCTGCTCCAACTACTTACTAGCATCCTGTTTGTTCCCACTGCTCAATTTGGTGTGGTCCTCGTGCACTCCATTCGCCAATTTGGCCCGTGAACTGGTGGGTTTGGTGGAGGAGTGTTGGGATAGGGGTGCAGGATCTGAGCTACTCTTCAGGCATGGAGGAGCGTTGGTTGCTAGGAAGGCTAGAAAATAGCCACAAGCAGTCATGAATAATTTGGAAATACAGCTTCAAACTAATGTAATCTAACTGTAAAATATCTACGATAAATGTATTGGAACAGCAACTGCCACATATAAAACATCCAAAACAATACGAATAATGTAATAACCAAGAAGTTCATTTTCCTGGAATTTTGTATTAGAATCTTAAATTTCAACACAGGACCTTTAAAATTTTACATGTCTCACTTTGTACGAAAATTAACGTATTATATAATAAAACATGTTCTACAATTGTGTCATGTATAAAAATATTTCAACCAATTTCTACGTATTAAATTAAAATTGAACCAGACAAAGAAACGATTTTTACACATTTTTTCAAATACACCACTTATAAAAATAAACCAAATTATTCTAGAATTACACTAAACATTGTCAAATTCCCTTTGTTTCAGCAATAATATTCTGTTGTTTGTGCTATAACATTTTTTTATCACTACAGACGAATTTACTGCGATTTTTGAAAACATATATTTAAAACTTAAAGATTTTGAAACAATACAACCTGGTGGTAATTAATCACACAGTTATTGTTATAGAAAAACTGGTGTACAGTTTTCGAAATATAATAAAAAAATTCATATTTACTGTCTACCTTTGAACACAAAAATATATATCACCTGTAAAAAACAAATTCAGATGCATAAAAAATTGCGAATTAATTTTTAAATCTTAAGGATTTTTGGTCAACGCATAGGGAAGTGTTTTATCACGCTTAATATAATTATAAATCAACGGTCTACAAATAGTGAAATTATGATTGTGTTGTCTTCTCCATTTGCAGATTTATTGCTTCACTACAGTTCAAAATGATTAATATTTATTATGAGGCACATTTCAAAATTTTCATCTAGGTTATTGTGCTTAATTTAACACCTTTTAATTAGTTGTGACTTCAAGAAAGGGATTATAAAGACTTTGAGCTCCATTCATCTTTTTGAAATTATATCTGTTATTGAGGAGACTACGGAAAGCTGTTTGTCTTCGAAGATGTAGCAATTTGACTGGCCATGTTCATTGTTTCTGGATTAAGCCTTTGGCATGTTTCGTTGTACGAGGAAGGAGCATACGCGCCACGGTAAAAGAGACTGTCGAATAAACTATATCGAAATTTGCGTCACAGCGAAATAATAGTCAGACAGAACAGTAACAAAAGACTTCTTTATGTAGCTGGACATCGGTAATTGTGTGGCGGTGTATTCCGAACATGTTACGCGGATATTATAATTAAAAAGGATAACAATTTTCTGAAACATTCTGTGAGTGGATATTTATTAAGACATATTTAAAACGAAATAATGACTTTGCCACTGCAGACAGATTCTTCACAAGATATCATTTGCACAAACGTTTCTGTAGTCCTAAAATACGAAGATTAACAGCTTATTGAATTAAAATTGTATATTTGGAGAATGATTAACAAAATAAAAAAACTGACAGAAAACATAACACAAATTCAACCAGTCCATTATATGGAATAGAATATTCGATTTTCAGGAGGGCAATCTTAACTATGCCGTCATGTTACCTTCCGAGTGTCTAAGCATGAACAAAGCAGTTTTTGCTAAGAAAGCAAAGCACCCATAGCAAAACACTCAATCAGAACCACTTACAGAGTTGTTTTTGATAAATATAACCCTAATTACAATATATAAAATTACAAGAATATTTACATAAGGGAAGCAATTAAAATATCGACGCTACTTCACAAAATGAACAGGGAAAATTGATAAACATTAAGCTAAATCGTGGCCCCTTTCTTCAAAATTTCTGAAATACATATAAAACAAGAAACGATCCTTCGCAGATTGCCCAAACGGGCCAGCCTATTACGAGTGAGGTAGCCACTGCTTGGCCAGCAGCTCAAGACAACCAGAAACCAACCCCTTAGCAGCCACTGATTGGCAACCTACATTGGCCAATCAGAATGCAACACCTTCCTAATTATGAGTATGTAAAGGCGAGAGATCCCCAGAAAGTAACAGTTTCAGTCAATCGTGGATGCATTCATTCGCGGAAGCCACTTGGTAACTAGCTGTCTATAGTCTATTCATGATTTTCTCAACCTTTTTGAAAGGAACCTGTGACAATCACCCCATGTATGACGTGTTCGGTTGATTTCTAAGTATGCAATAGATATATCACAAACGTTTTATACCTGTGTTAACATTAAAGTACTTGATTTTGGGTTAAATTAAACCTCTGCTTATATTTGACATATAAATTGAAATAATTAAATTATTATTAAAACGAATAAAACTAGAAAGAAAATAGGTATGTTAGTAATGCCTAGTATAGGCGATTCACGATAAAATGAGCACTTTTGAAAGCCCTGCTTAAGATCTACTTGTATGAACGTTGTGTATTCTTCTACCTTACGTAAGATTAACATTGTGATGGGCCTCATCACTTTATTCGTGCATTGGTCAAGTGAAACTATGAAATTATCAACGAAGTAAATATTTTATAAATCTGCTCACATTTCACTTCAATGTATTAAAATAAACAGGAGCGAAAGCAATAATTTAAGTTACCACACGCTCGTTTAAATATATGCTGGCAGGGCCAGTGACTTTTTTCCAATGTTGATTTCAAAAGTGTCCACTTTATTGTGAACAGCCTAAAGAAAGATATTGATGCAAAATATTATTACACCGAGTGCGCACGAATTTGGTGCGTTGTTATTTTGATGTAATTTCGTGTACTCTGTTAAGCCTTGTTTGTACGAGGTTTAACTCCTGGAAGTTTAACTTTCGCAGGAATTCAGAAAAGTTTAAATTAACCGTGAGTGGAGTATAGCTGTAAAGCGGACGCTTCTAGCGGTGTGCGTGCTGTTGGCCGCGCGCTGGGGGTGGTCGGGCATGGAAGGTCTCGGTCAGTCTGCTTTCTGTTAAGGAAGGCCAGCCCGTTTGCTGGCCACACATCAGGCAGGGCGGATTCTCCACTCATATTCACTGAGGCATATGGGCAGCTTGTCTGTTCGTGTGTCCTCTGAGGAATTATGGCACGTATGTTTATTACGGCCATTCTAATGTATGGAGGAGTTTGCCCTTCGTTGGATGGTACTCCAATCTAGAAGAAAGGGGGGAAATAAGGTAATAGTTTCTGCTATCTTGATGGCGATTGCAATGTCAATAGAAACATCGGGATACTTTTCAACTTCGATGTAGTTGAAACTGAAAAGACGAGAAAGCTACAAAAAAGTTCAGAGTTGAGTAGCTTACCGAAAAATGGTCTCTTAATGATAAGACTAGGTTTGACCTGAGTGCTTCTTCTAGTCCAATATATACATATATGTAAACAAAGTAAAATATGAATTAAAAATTATTAATTGCCCAAATTCCAAATGCCATCAAAATGGCTGGATTTAGCGATCCAAGCTCAAATTGATACATGTTCCAATATTTAAACTTGCACCTTATGCCATTTACGACGCACACCCTGCAAAGCCTTGAGAACGGAAAGAGTTACAGACATGGTACTTTTTGAGACGGAGTTTTCTAAAATTAATTTTCACGTTAAAATTTTTACTATAGGAACAATTTCCAAATATATTTCCACAGATATTATTTCCCATTTCTAAACCATTTCAGCACTGAAAAATATATTTTCATATGCTTTACTGTGTATATTGTCTCTTTATAGGCTTCATACTTGTTCTGTGCTCTCATTAGCTGATATAATTTACATGGATGCTACCTCCTCCCATTTTTCTACCCTACATATTTTGCATGTTTCCCAACCTCCATAATGGAATCCATGTACACAACAACTTTAAAAGCTCAAACTTTTCAAACTCCCTTTCCTGACGCCTTTTTACAGTCGAATACTATTTTCATTAGGGGTTTTTTACTTGATAATTACATCATACTACTTGACTGCTTTCATTTCCACATGTCTTCGTTCCTCTCTCTTGTTGCCACTGTGTACCATTTCCCATGATCCTACCTCTTAAGAGTGTTCAACACATTAAAACATTTTATGCCAGAAACTGCATATATATATGCATATACATACGTACGTCACCACTTATTTGCCAACTTTATTCGATACAGTTTTCTGTCTCGCGGTGTTCAGTAGTCCCTTACCTAGTATGTATTTATGTTGTTTTTGGCATATCCATTTGTATTTATGGGATAAAAATAGTAGAGAAAGATGATGCAGACCAAAACTATGTTGTAACTTTGGAAAATAGTGTCCTGTTCGTTATTTCCATTTCTGATTTGATTGAAAACTATGGCCAGATAAAAGCCATCTGATAGGGAGGCATATAAAAAATATGTTTGGATTCAACAGCCGTTTTCGTACCTCAATAAACTATCTACATCGTTCAAAATATTGGAAGACTTCCTGTATTTGTAACCTTAGAAATGTGTCACTCACTGTTCCATCAGCTCTGTATAATACAAAGTAGAACCAATTGATTGCGGACTGTGAATTTCTCCCATTTATATCTGAACGATGTAACGAAAACCACTCTCAGAACAGCGCATAAAATGCGATATGCATGATACATGCTAGGTGTGGTTAATGTGCTATAGGCACTCCGAAAAGTCAAACAAAATATACATATGAATAACCAATGTAGCCAAAGCGGCTGGGTAATAAAGCAAAGGTGGAGGGCACGTTGAATTATCCGTCATTTGAGCTGTTCCGACTTTACAGTAATGCTGTGTTGGAGAGCAATGGGCATGTGAATCCCTCATGTAGCATTAATCAACAACAATAATTTTTTGCAACGAAAAATCTCAAATTTTCCGGCACATATGGCTGCTCCATTAACGACTATGTCTACCAATCCAGCAGCCAGGGAGATTAAATGGGAAATCAGTGTTAAAGAAAGTCCGTATTTATTCATCAATTCAGAGAATACCGCCACGTTCAAAATTGTTCAAAAACTTGTATTTATTTACTTTTAATTTAAAAATTGTAAATATTAATAACGAAATTTAGATAAAAAAAAGTCAACATAAAATTGGGCAATATTATTTAACGTACAAGTATTCCTTAGGAAATGTTACATATCAGATTTTTGTTTGATAGGTTTATCTTGTTTAATTCATTCAGTGAGAAGGAATTTCTCTAACTCTGATTTCCAATTTCATCTCCGTAGCTACAAGCTTGGCAGGAAGCATCCTTAGGGATTTGACTCACGTCCAAGATACAATACTATGTCCCATCCTTCCATGACGCTTGTAATGTTATATTTCGTACTGTGATCGTAATTTTAAACATTTAGCAAGATCAATTATTTGACATGCTTTTTAACACAATAAGAGCAATTTTAAAATATAAATACTAAAGGGCGTGTTTACTGAATCGCTTTATCTCCATAACTACTTGAGCTACATACTCCATATTTGACATGTGTTTTATTCCTACAAGTATGTAATGTTGTGAACAGTTACGAGAGACCTAACCTATACCGTAGTTGTATTATAGAGGAAGTCAAATTTCGGGGCTTAAAGGAACGAAGGACTTTCTACCATAATATTATACCATTATTTGTATTGTTTATATATGTTAATTACTTAACACATTATGGTCTGGATACCAGAAGTATGGCACCAAAGCCATATTTATTTCGCAAAATAAATTTCGGTATGTATACAATTCTTGTATCACAATTTGCTTACGAGACACTTGTACTACTGGTTAAGTCGGACATTGTTTATGTAGAAATATTCATACATGCATCTGATTAGCCTGCAACGAATATCACGCAGAACCCGCGGGCATAACACCTGCACTTGAGCGATAGCCTCACTTCGTTTACTGTTGATTATGCACACATCTTCATCATGCATCACCTGATTCACCCACAATGAATAGCCTGCGCGTTTCTGTGTGCACATTGTGTGGCAGTCGTAATAGTAAGGAACAAAAGAGTGTTGCTCGAAAACGTCAAATTTGGGGGCGCTGGGCCCCTTCAATGGCTGGGAGCGACCCCACCCTCCTGTACCTATACCCATCCTTTCTCTTGCCACAGCCTCCCCTTTGCCACCGCCAACCTCAGAGGAGATCGTTTGACATTGGGGGTATGCTTTGTAGATTTTGGTTTTCGTCCGGGCACTGTTTCTGCGCCGCTTGTTCTAGGTACTTGTAATTTGGAGCGGCTCATATATTCAGGAGGTATTTCATCCAGCCCAGGGAATTGTGATAAATTTATATTTAAGGGAGCAATTTTTCTATTCGTTACGCTGCTGAATTAAGAACGCTTTTTAATCTCGTTTGTTATCATGCCCTCACTGTGTACTGTCGACCCCATTTTAAATATACGATTTTAAGTGAGATCGAATTTTAAATTGATATGATCCACGAAGGCTGCGCGCACCTTTGACCATTTTTCATTCTTTCAAATTTCCTGCTCGCCAAAACTTCTTTAGTGTGTTCCACCTTACCCATTCTCAGGTGTCTTACACTCATTTTTTTCTACTTCCATACATTCTTCAATGTGGTTTTACTTCCATGCCAACCGGGTATCGAAAATCGAGCTTAGAAAAATTGCTTAGTTATATGCCTGTGCCCACATCTAGTTTAAAACTTTCATGGCACACCAAATTATAATACAAAATTATTACAAATAATACATTTAGGTTGCTTTTTGAATCGTTTACATCTAAGATATCCTAAGATTATGAAGATAATATTATTAAAATATAATAAATAATAAGAATAATTTTAACATAAATCACATAATATAATATTACATTCAAGTGATCTACGTTAAGGTAACTATTATACAGTAAGAGTAAAAAATTAACATTATAAAACATAATAAAAAGTTTTATTAATAAAGAAAATATAACGTGAATTAATGCTAGAGAAAACACAGGTAAACACATAAATGAAAGCAAATAAATACATAATATAAGTTATGATAACTTAGTGATATATCTCACTATAGTAAATATAAACCAAAAATATATGAACTTACAATATTGTGTGAATATTATACGTATACCGGATTTAACAAAATTCACTACTCAGACATAAGGGATGTTAGACGAGACCAAAACTGGTATATTGTATCAGATAACCATAGGTCTGAAATTGATAACTGAGTAACATTTTTAATCACTGAGAATGAAACCATTACATTTAAATTTAAACGTAATCCTTTACAAAATCTTTTCAAGAGTGTGGCGGCATCCTGCTTTAATACAAGCTCTGCAACGACGTGTCACTGCCTGTCACACAAGTCCAGAAAACCCAGGCGTGTGCAAGCAGCTGGAAGCACCCGAACGACAAACTTTTCCTCCGATTCAATTGGAAATCTATACTCCAGGCTCTTCAAGTGTCCCTACTCATCGTTACAGAGCTTGTATTGAAGCAGAAGGCCGTACTTTTAAACTGTTTTTGTAAAGGATCGCATCTAAATCGGAATGTAATTGTTTCATTCCTGTTCTCAATCACGTCAAAATGTACATCAATTATCAACTTCTGGCCTATGGTTATCAAATATAACATATCAGTTTTGTTCTCTTCTAACATATCCTGAATTTAGATTACTGAATTTTGCTACGCCAGGTATAATAAGATCAAATCTTTTCAGTGGTTTAACATGACCTTATGACGCTGTTCTAGTGTATAATAAACAAAATAACACTAAATTATGTAAATACATATGAAGATTTTTAAAAATAATCTCTTTCTTAAATAGCAATGTAAACAGTGTTATAAACATTACAGAAAAAATTGTGACCATATTTTTAAAAGAATGAATAACATATCAAAGTGACGTAGTCGAACACGATAGTTGAATATATCATGCCCAGACAAACTTAAAGAAAATTTGTTATTATTGAAACATAAGCAAAAAATCCATACATTTTACTTGTTTAAAATACTATAAGATAATCAGTCAACACAGTACATTTAACTCAGTTATTTATTCTATAATAAATTTGAAATACTTACTACAAAACATTTAAAAACACAATACACAATAATTTTTATAATATAGATAGTAAAAACTCGTCGATGATTGAAATATTTATAGGAAATTGTCCTGTGAGAAAATTATTTGAAATTAAGAAAATCTGATTTAATATTATATATTTTATTTAGTAATGCATCATCATACCAGAAAAGTTATTTACTTTAAAAGTTTCTAAAACCATGTATCACTATTTGACAAACATATTTTTAAAACCAAAAGCTATGAAAAAATCATTGTATAAACAAACAGTTTACTTTAAAGAATGACCCAATATATAACTGATATTAAGTTAAATGTTCAGATGTTAAGTTCCAGAAGTACTTGGGATATTATGACTGTTGATTTTTCTGTGTACTCTAATCCACGTGAATATTAATATTACATAAAGTACCTGGTTTACTGAAAAACAAGGTCTAAGGAATGTAATATGTAACAGCATAATTTGTAGTAGAAGGTAGGGTGTAGCATAGGTGAAAGGTTAGTCACTGGGCGACATGGGCGCACTCTGGTGGTAGATGCTAAAAACTTCAGTTATCAGCACACTATTGTGGATAATGTCGAAACAAGCATTTGTGAGAATGTTGTGGGGGGACTTGGGTGTAATGTAATTCGTTTGATTCGTTGGTGGTATTGGAAAAAGCGCGACAGTTTGGTCAAGATTTAGCAATTTATACATTGCTCAGAATATATCAACCTAAAGTTAATGCCATCCAAATCCGTTTCCTCGCATACTACTGACCAGGATTGCTCGGATAAAGTACCAGATATAACCTTAGGCACTAACTTACCATTGTCACTATCGCAGTTACAATAAAAACACAAAACATAACCAGCCAATAAACGACCATGTAATCTCTATAAAGATCATACCTACAATATACTGTTTATGCTGGCCACTCACAGATTATATATATATATATATATATATATATATATATATATATATATATATATATATATATATAATATGCCAAACAAATATACCAACCATATTCCGACTATAGGCCTATACCAATCATATAAAACTATATACCAACCATACACCTACTATATACCAACCATATACCGACCATTTACCAATCATACGGACTATTTATTTATATAATTACTACACACCCAACCCTAAAACCGATCAGCTAGCATTCAAATGCGAACAGAAATGAACCAACTCTATTCCAAATTTATATCAAACGAAAGCACTGTTAAACCAGGCATATTTTCACCATATCCCAGTCATATGCATACTGTGTACCTACATGTACTAATTACATACATTTCTTAACGACCATATATAGCAATTTGACAATGATTGTGTATAATAAATAACGATCATATGGCAACAATAAACCCATTTTTTTAAATATTCCTTCCATACATTGCCCATACACCAACGATATACTGGCTATATACAGGTCATACACAGGCCACATAGCACACATATACCGATCATATAAGAACCCACGCCGACCATATGCTGACCAGAGAACGATTTTATACCGAACATACACAGTTCATGTCTAACCTACACAACCCATACCGACAATATGCCAACCATATATTTATTATATTTTTCTGACGTATCACTCAAGTGATTCTTCCATTGAGGAAAGAAGTTTAATTTTGTGTAGGTTCGGCCAAGGATATTAGCAAGAGTAGTTGAGCACTGCCAGACTTCATTTATTCAAATTGGATGGTGACCATATTGAGTAAAGTTGCATAAATGTTCATTATTCGTCACTGTGGTAATAACCTACAAAACATTTCCGTAAGCCACTGGCAGTATTGATATTATAATAATAAAGTACCAAAATCGAAAATATATCATGTTTATTTAATTTCGATTATTTTTATTCATCAGTGTGTCAAGGGAAAAAAATTGATGAGTGGAATAGTTAATGATTATAAGAATCTATTAAGTAAATTATTGATAAATTTCTTTTAAAAATTTATATTGCTTGAAATAGGAATCTTTAAAATTCAAAGTATAACTGTACACAGCGTACAAAATTTGTAGTGTACAACATTCCCTTTATTAATTACTACGTTCATAACAATTAATGAAATAAGAAAATTTTGTTTTTAAAAAGATGACAAACAAAAATAACAAAACACATTCTCATAGCATTATTAGGGCCCACAAATGAAATAAAATGCCACCTAGATTGAATAATTAAGAGCATATGAATATTAACACACATTTCATATGTAATTATATTTTGTAAACTTTTTTATATAGGAACATAGTTATTATGTCATGTGATTAAGTAATGTACGAAAATAAGCATCTTTTCAAGACTAATGTGTAAATGATCTCACAAGATACTATTTATTTTAATGCCCTTTACTTCCAAAACGGATTTCTGAGCATACAGAGGATTGAAGAGTTTTTAAAAAAAGAATTTATAAGTATGTGTGACATGCGCTTCTTTAGTCTTACCTCAGAACTGGCTAATTATTCTGTACCACTCCACCACAGTAGCGTATTCTATTCTTTAGGCATTGTTTTCCTGCATTGGTTTTAATTCTATTATGAAAAATGTTGTGATGAAGTAAAGCCCGATGATAGGTAGCATCCACACTTACCTCAAGTCACGTTACAAGCATAGAATGCCACGCTCGCACCCATCAACGTAAAGCATTATCGGTCATCATTCAGCGAATGACATAAGGCCAATACGAAGCCGAACAGGTCAATGTCATGCATTATGATCTATGCCATTATATACGCACAGTAAATGATGCATGGTGCCTCAAATATATCTCACCTATTCCTTGGACATGTACGCATCAAATATTTTGTAAGTGTTTCCTCAGTCATATTCAACTATTCAATTGGCCCACATAAATACTTCAAAAGATTCACAGCACCCCTTGTGCACTTGTGTCCTGAATTTTAGCTAATTTCTAACAGCATTTCATTAAAGAATCTCTCATAAAAACACTAAGTAATTTTACACGAAATAAAACAAGCTGCTTCATAAAATATAAAAATGTCATTTATTTAATTTACTAGAACTCAGCATTCATTCTAATATTGCAGTTCATGGGCTACACATAATGGTCTCATTTGATAATATTTCCTTCGATGTTTTTTATGATTTAATATCTCATTAACCTACAACTAATTATCTAGCTATTTACAATGAAACTGGATACTTTTAAAATAAAAATTCATAATGGTATTCATAAAATACAATGCCGATGTTCTTGGCATCTTCCCTCTTCCTCAGACTATCAACCGAGAAGGGGGGGGGGGGGTGTTATATTGGGGAGGGGAGCTCCCCAATATAACCACAACACAGCAAACTTAAAGAAAAAATTATCGGGTCGAGGAAACTACAACCATGTTCATCAAATTCTTTATCAATACTGTGTTTTTTTTTCCTCCTTTTCGTCAAACGCACAACCTAGTTATACATTCTGTTCGCAGTATGAGTCCTGATGCCGATTTTTATCTTCGGAGATACTTGTTATCTATGATTCTTCTGTGGTTCATCCATTTCTAATGTCAATTTTACAAGTATATATTTCGCACGATCAAACTGTAACACATTCTGTATGTCACTTACATAGAACATTCTTCATTCTACGTTAAAGAGTTCAAAATGTATATCCACCATCATTTGAATGACATGCACATTCTATTATAGCAGAAGGTCCTGGGATGATTAATGAAAACGTGTTGATCGAGTCTAAAACTTAACTTTAACACTATCAGACTATCTAAATAGTTATTTTCAGAAAGTGCAAATAGTTCTACAAAGCACATCTGCAACTATGTATGGAAAAATTAAAATGTACTTGGCAGAATTAAAATAGGTGTTGATTTGCATATGACTACAGAATTCAACATTGTTTAAGAGTGCGGACATTACAAAAAAACGCCGAGATAGGTTAAATGTATGTTTATTTTCAAGACGACCAATGTTTCTGTGTATATGTCAAATACTGCTGAACATATGGCAGTAGTGTAGAAATATTGAATATTACCTCTAATTGTTGCTGCAATGGAGACTGTATATGTCACATTTCTGGCACGTGAAGTGATGTTTTATGGCGCAGAGAATGATGTTTCTAAAAACGTAACTGATTAAACAGGCGCAGTCGGTGACACAGTGCTGCAGGGAATGCCACTTAACGATATTGTCAGCTCAGCCAGTGTCAGCGATGCTACCACCGAAGACGATGGGAAGTAATTCGTGGGGTACACAACAAAATTAATGCTTCAACCTAACAGAATCAGTAGCTGAAATGCATGTGGTAACTACACCATAAAATAATCACTGTTATGACGTGTGTCACATCATAAACTACTTACACGACCGCATGCGAGTTAACATCACGGCTAGGTGCACGAGACATGCGGGATATTGTCGACACACCTCGTGTGGCCTGAAGTATGATACCGCTCGGCATTCCGCTGTTTTACGTCTGCCTCTTTCCACTGAGCACCGCGGACGAGTGTGTTTGCCTGCTCATCGGGTTTTTAGTGATGAGCATCTATGCCTTGGTGAGTGTAATACACGGGATCCTATATTGTGCATGCCACATACCAAGGGGCACGGAAGTGGTATGAACTCCATTTTTTTTTATTTGCTATTATTACTTTATAGAAAGCTGCGTATCGAATCCGTACAATACACGCGAATTTTTTCAACATGAATTTAAAAGAGTTGTTTGCCGGAGGGCACTCGGTGATTGATTTTTCGTAAATTTTTACATCGATCTATGTTTTCGTATGCTTGTCCTGCATTAGACTATGCATAGTTCATATACGGGATTTCACAATATTTTCGATATCTCTGCCTTCATTATTGACTATGATACCCATCTTTCAATAATTGGGGTGGGTTTTTCAAAGCTGCATTCGAACCATGAATTACATTTTTTATAGTTATTGTGATTATATGGAGAGCAAAAAGCGATGTTTTCCACAGTTAGAGCTAAAAATGGGCAAATATCCTTCTAAGACCCGCTCTTGCTATGGACGGCATATGTCTTTAGACTATAATGACATGCAGTTTTGGCATTCCAGGTCGTATTTTCATAATTCATTTCAAAACCTGCTACGATTCTGGGGGCGTAATAGTCGCTCACATATTGATTGAATTTCATATCAGGTTATTGCTTTGAATGGTGATGAATCACATTTTAGCAAATGAAACACCGGCATGTCTTATTTGTTACGTGAAAAAAAGTGTTCGCGACACTAATGTGAGCCGCAATATGTATTCCGTACATGGCTAATCCTTTCATGTTTTCTAGCATATTGAGTGAATTCAAATGGAGCATCACAGTAGCGGTACAGGTACCAAGGTATCACCTTCACAAATGAAATAGATAGAGGATAACTTATATAAATTAAAAGGTACATAAAATTCCAGTACTGTATTTTATGAGGTTACATATTAGTGCAGAGGCTAACTGGCCCGAAAAGATATTCCAAATTTGAGCAAATTTTTTTAAAAATTCTGTGGGGAAATATATGCATATTACGAACATACCAGATAATACATTGCGACGTGATGTAATGGAATATCGGAACTTTAAATAACTAACCAGTGTGAATGCTAAACAGACGAGAGACGAGAGAGTGATTTGTCACCTTTCGCATCAGGCGAGAAAGTGCGGCGAGGGATGATTTTATTCACATTTACAACTTTCCCCTCACCCATGCGCTCTTGCAGACAATGCTGAAAACAAGCTCAGTAGAGGTAAGGGATTTGAAAACGGCGAATATTTAGTCGAACAATACTGGTGGGATGAGGTGTAACTGAATAAATACTCAATGAAGAACAGGTTAAATTGATTGGAGAGCGAGGGCATACGTGGGGGAAGGGAGAGGCATGTGTAGTGTAAATGTGAGTAAAAGTAAAGGGACATAGAGGGGGAGGGGTAAGTGTGCTATATGAAATCGATAAAATGTCTAAAGTGTGTAGGGAGTTATGGGAACAATTAAACTCCAAATACAAATTGTGATTAAAAAAGGGAGGGAAGTGGGTAGAAGAGAGTCGATATAAAATTGGGGCAGAGGGGAGTCGAGCGAATTCGAATAAAATGACATTAAAAATGTGTGGTGGGGTTGGAGGAGGTATAGGAGACCCGACTAATCAGTCGATCTATGGGCTGGTATGGGTGGGATGTGACATTGACCAATGAAAAAGTAGTTTTGTGGATTAGTCGTCTGCTGATATTTATGCTTGGAGTAAATGTTCTTGGCCATCTTCGTTTCGTAATCTGAACCTACTGCGTGTAAGTCGTTAAATATTTTTGCCAAAATTTTTTTTTCAATTTTTTTAATTTTAGCAATTTTTTTAATTTAAAATAATTGGGATTTTTTGCGAAGTGGGTTCAAAGTCATTGAATGTCTCGGGTATGGAGCCTAAGTCGGAGGCGCGAAGTCAAGGTCACCCTGATCGGGTGATATCACAACTTGGCGGCCGTTGTCCCAGATATGTCAAAAATTTCTGCTTACTCCATATATATACATGCACTGCAATTTGCCGCATCCTGATGGTTGTGTTCAGTTTATTCTTGTATATTTTACTAAGATAGGGAAAAGATTTGATACAAGGAATACCACTGAAGGAACAGAAGGATAGGTTTCTTGTCACATGCTTCGGATCATATCCAATACCTACCTCACTGTCATGGCTTAGAAAATAAAGTGAATGATTAAGAAAATTACACACAGCCTTGATTTTATAAAGTAATATTATATTACCTAGCACTAGAAACACTCCTCTTGATTTGAAAAAATGTACATTTTCATCCAATGCCAAACAAACCATAATTAATGAAATATTAAAATGTCACATATCTCTAGGCCTGACAGAAAATAATATTAAAATGAAGTGTTGCAATATTATGATCAACTATCTACGATTAAAACACAGACCGATTCTAATAAAACTATTTAACTCGGCAATCAAATTAAATATATAATGTAATTATTGGAAAATATGGAAGAGTATGTGGTCTAAACTTTTTGATTCATGATATAGTCAACTATAGATAATATTAAATTTACTTTTAAAAATAAAGGATGATAAGTGACTGATTAAAGTTAAAACTCCTTGACTGAAATTAACTTGAAGTTCTTTAAAATAAATTATAATGAAAAGTATAAAAAAATATAGTTATTTTATACAATTTCATCAAATAAAGTATATAATCCTGAGAAAATAAAATAAATCTCTGAAACATGTGAATATTAAACTCCTATTTAAGAAAAATTTTGCAAAACCAAATATTCAGCTCGTAACAAATTCATCTTATAAATAGGGGCAACGATGTTGAAGTGGTTTGACTACTCGCCTCCCACCTAGCCAAACAGGTTCGATTACTGGATTTGGAAATTTAAGTAAAACTAGCTGTAAAATTTAAGAAGAATTGCGTCCGTCCTTTATTTTGTCTAAACTGTTAGCATTGTAGGCTTAAACATCGTAATTTTCTTGATCATATCCGGCCTATCTAAGAATGCTAAACTTTATGTTTGAGGAAATCTGTATACTTACAATAATATTGTATGATGAGAATGACACTGTTAAGTGAAGGGGAGGGGAGGGGGGTATAGACTTGCAGGCGTGAGTGGGTCCCGGAGGCGAGGCTACAGACAGCAGGAACTCCGCTCCCTTTACACTCTTCACCATATGCTGTGATTGGTCGTTGGATGAGGCAGACCTTCCATAATTTACGCCTTAGCCCCTTTCTGGTAAGGTCAATTATGAGTTAAGACGTTTTACAAACATAGTCATAATTTCCGATCTGTTAAAGCTATAGTGATCAAATTCATAACATACGCATCATCCCCGAAGTAGATAAGAGCAATAGGGTAAAATATGCATTATCTCCTTTTATGAGCATAGTAAGTCATAAACTCACCAAGTGCATACTCGCCAAGTACATACTTCCCAAGTAAATACTTAGCCACTTAAAATTATTTTATTTTTGAATTTAACAAAATTTTATTTGTGAATTGGTTAGCTGCTAGGGATACGTACTGTAATGTTAAACTCGGAATTGGGTTTTATTCACAGTCAGGGCACATAATATTACTTTATTTTCAAATTTAATAAAATTTTATTTGCTAGTTGGTTAGCTGTTACGGATACATAATGTGATGCTAATTTCGGAATTGGATTCGATTCTTGGCCAGGGCATGTAATATTATTTTATTTTCTAATTTAACAAAATTATATATGTGGGTTGGTTGGCTTCTAGGGGTAATTTATATAATGCTATTTTTGGATTATCGCGTTACAGTCTCGGTCAGGGCACATTATATTATTTTATATTCGAATTAAACAAAAAAAACCTTTTTGTATTTCTGCTAATAGCAATTGATGTAATGCTATTTTTGGATTATCGATTTCTATTCTTGGTCAAAACAATTTTTATTATTTCAATTTTAAGTTTAAAAATATATGTTTTTGGCTTCTAATCCTGCTTAGAACAATTACTGTAAGGTTAAATTTGGATTACCGATTTTGATTCATGGACAGAACACTTACTGTTACTACATTAATTTTGAATTAAAAAACAATAATTTTTGGGTTTATATTCCTGCATAGAACAATTAATGTAATGTTATCTTTGAATTACTGAAATCGATAAGCCAGGCAATTCACTTTATATTTTTTAACAAATTCTGAGAAATGCATTCTTATACATTCACTTGTGCTCGCTATCGTCTTAACTGATCGGTGTCTACTGCTGAACTGACGTGTTACATGTTCGATGTCAACTACTGAAGGTCGAGAATGGTGGAGGGGGAATGCAGTTGTATGATGTAATAGGGTGATGATGCAGTTGTGTATATGACATAATCGTGCAAGTCCACACTTGCATAAACTTGCAGTGAATATCTACTAGGTATGCACATCCACACATTAATCATTAACAACTAAACAATCACCAAAGTAAAATGTCCTCTGAGCAAGACAGCCAAACTTCAACTGCATATACATTTTCATTTGTTACAGAATTTGTAATTATTATTATTATTGTTATGAGTGGGACGTATTACACTTACAACATGTTAGCATACGCTATACACATTTATCAAGTACGTGCATTATAACTAGACAGACACATACATATGCTCCTGAGGAACGACAGCTCAGGACTGAAGCTTTATCGTTAAAATGTTGTCCATAGGATATTTTCAAGCGAGAACAATTCCTAATTTATTCCTGTCAGGTCAACGAACCCTTACAGGAAAAAAATCGTGTGTGCATCTTCAAAATATCCCAGCATACAGAGACAGAATATTTCTAACGAATTACTCTGATAAAGCATTTAATCATGTAGTATCACAACACACCCACTTTCACCTATACACCTGCACTCTGCAGGCTACCAATAATCTCAGTTGGCATGCACCTTGGCTCGAAGAGCCGATAGGATGGCAGATCTAACGAACGGTGAGTGGACTGGCACAGAGATCGAGTCCTGGACAGAGTATTAAAATTTTGTTTATTTTTATTTTCTAACCTTCGAACTCTGGCATTTTCTAACCTTTAACATCGTCAACAATTTATGCTTTTTTATAATTTAACCAGTTAAACACTTTAATATATTCCATATTCTCGTGAACCTTAAATCTTTTTTATAGTTTAATGGTTTCTTGGAGTTTATCTTTTTGATAAGTAAGCTTTTTTTCTAAAGTTTAAGTAATTCAATTGTTTTATGTATTGACTTGATGTTGCTATAACTCAATACTATAGACTGTTTAACATACCCAAACCCACCTATACATACACACTAATCCACACCAATCTACACCAGTTCACACACAAATCCACACACATACATACATTCATGCATACACACACTCCACAAACACACACACACACTTTCACCTTCCCCTGCTGAACTACAAGAGATATCAGAGCATCATAGGATGGAGAGCCAACAAGATGAGAACACTTACAAAAGGTAGGCAGATATATACTGAAATCAAGTCCCATTCAAGATACTTACTTTATATTTGCGCAATGAGACTATTTACACATTATAATTACCATGTGAAAAACAGCTCTAGACTAAAATCATTCACATATAACAAATGGTACTTGTTTCTCATCTGCTTTAGACTGATTACCCACTGAGTTCGACTGCCATTTATTTCTCCTCCACCTTCATTCAACCAGTAGCATGCATGCGAGCTATTTACTCAAACTCCTTCGATCCATTATTTTCTCACTTGCTATTTACTACTTCAATGCTTCTAATTGGTCAATTACTAACATTAGTTCAACTGTCAGCAAACATCCAAAACCTGTATTCGACTATTATATTGGATTCCATAATTATTACAAAAAAAATTAATTATATTTAATTAGAATAATTATTAGTAGTGCACTCACACTTACCTAATCATGCATAATGAAATAGTTCATCAGTATGTACAATATACACATTTATGCATACACAAACATCTGCAAACACAAACACACCATGCTACAGCGATGCATATATTATAATATACATGCAAATACACACTCTTACCAAATACACATTTACCAACAACTACACAAATACGAAGGGGTGTGCATATGAATAATTAGAAGCTATGCTTAATTTACCGAGAGAGAACACATCCACTAAACACGACACCTAGCACACGACTGAATATGGTTCGCATAACGCCAATGTTGTTCCCATTAGCTATTTACTCACACACAATCTTCTGACATCTCGGATTGATTTTATATGTAAAAGGACGGGGAGTAATTTAAAAATAAAATAGTTTGAGCTTGAAAGTCGTCGACAGCTGGATTGAAACATGTAGTGAGAATGTATATTTCAATTTACATGGTGCCAAGCTTTCCATAAACTTTTCAATATTAACCAATCTTTGCCAAATATGGTAGGTTAGGCTCACATGGGGAGAGTTGAGCTCTCAACCATTAAAAGAAAAATATATGTAACTAATAATATTTAGCGAGACTATTCACACACAAAGATAATGTACATAGCAAATCAAAGACCATATAGGCTAAGTAGATATTTTTTAATTGTGTATCAAGGAAAGTATCTGGAGTACAGACATAATAAAAATACAAATGCAAGTAATATGTATGTAATAAGCTGAAACGAACCTCCCACCAACCGATGAAACGCAATGAACGATAATAGCATACAACTGTAGGTTTGAGAACATACTCCAAGCTTCATATCATTTCGAAGTTACTTATAAATAGTATTTGTGTATTGATTATTTAACATGATTAATTTCACTCTATATGCACATATTTAAATAACCAAAGTCAGCATCCGACTAACATGTGTTTGATATTATGCATAACTTATATGCATATCATCTTGTAACGCACTACACAAAAAACACTTAAACAATTTATAATTCCATAACCTATCTGTCTCTTTCTTCATTGTCCCCCTACCAAGCTATACAGGTCTTCGAACATCAAATAACTACCTACCACACACTATTCCATAAGTATGTCGTCTTCTTTGGAAAGGAGAACAGTGGACGCTCAGAAAAGTTGCAGAAGAGTGCTTTAACTAGGAAGGATACACACATTCACAAACTTCTTAACAGGTTTATGTAATTAAGCTTACCGATATAAAAATATTATTAAAAAATTTATACGCTTTAGAAATGACACATTCACCACAAGCCTGCATGAAATTACTACTCAACATATCAATGTTCGATCCTCAATCATTATTCATAATTCCTCAAAAACATACCTTATATCTCAAAAACATGTGTTATGCTTAATAAAAAGCTTTATGGTTTAAAATAAAATGGTCATTATAGATTTATCTGAAACATGTAAATAATTATTTTATATTATCCTAATTTCCCACACATTTACAATTCACACAAGAATATTCCGAGATTCACATCAATGCTAACTAAGATATAAAACCTTGTTTCAACTCCTATCGACACCAAGTTTTTGTATTGGATTAGAGCACATCGACAAAGTAAAACAAATTATTCAGTGAGATATTTCTAAGTCAACCTATCATTGATATTTACATTCTAGGCTTCGAATCCTAAAGAAGATGATTATGCATTTACCGTTTTATTAAATGTATATTAATAGTAATTTCATGTTGTGTAGATAACACCCAAGTTATCATATAGATTACTTTAAAAAAAAAGTGATATTGCGAGCACATCTCTGAAAAATCTCACGAGAGGATAGATCTGTCATACTGTAGATGAAAGTACGCCCTACCAATTTGCAAAGGAGATGAAGGCGAAGGCGTCGCTACTTCCAACATTGTCGTAACGGATGGATGCCGATGACACGACAGTAGCTCCTCACTGTCTGAACATATCACAAACTCCTAATAAAAAATCCTGCGAGGGTAAACATAATACCCATGCAAATAGCAACTATACCGTTCGCGATACAGAACATATCTAACCAGCTATCGCAATACAACAAAACATACATAGAGCTATTCCAACACACACGCCTATGCACACACACACAGACTAAAGTAAGTACCTTAACATTCATTGCTTGATACCACTCTAGTCTATCTAAACACACGTAACAATACTCTTTTAGTGAAATACTAACACACGGAAGGAAAATATTGTATTTTTAATTAACTCCCGGGTAATTTAACATATCATAAAAGTTATAAGGCGTTACTTTTTAAAAAACTTTTATGCAAACCTCTTAAAAAAATTATATCCATATACAGTTCACGTACAAGAAAGTAACAATCTTTATAACGTAGCATGTTACAATGCGAAGGCTAATACCTCTATTTGGGAGGACTTAGGTTTGAACATTCTTCCAGCACTTAACTATAAACACCCAAAATAATCTATTTAGTAAAGAACATTTGCCATAAGAAATAGTCATTTTAAAATCAATGATATATTGCAATTTTTTGATGGATTCATTTATTTTTCAGACATATATAATAACTTCTTGTTTACATCACGACATGGCAATGCTTCACTTACAGAAACGGAGACCTCACACACATATAACAATATTATTATTTATTCATTATTTCGACAGCTTTTCCCCAATGCCCAATCATAATTTAATGTCATATCAAACAACTATACAGCCAAAACTCTACATGTACATAGAAAATTATTAAAAATATTTCATAAAATTTTTATGTCATATCATGGTCACTACAAAAAAAACGCACCAAAAATACATTTATAAGATTCCTCCAGACAAAAAATATTCAAACTTTTAATATCCCAAAATACCTTAACACTGTCTACAAACCATGCCATTACAACATATCGGTTATACCAAAACACTTCCATTCATAACATCCAGGGCAACAAAACAATGATATAAACATTCCTGTGAAATGATCCAGCGAATTTCTCGGATAAATCATGTAATAGCAAAACATACACACATTCAAATAATACCAATACTCATACAGTTTACCATTGTCAATTATCCAACCTTAACGAAATCTCATTCCAATAGACCATAACACGAAACAATCAATACAAATGTTCCAGCAGAAAAACATTCTAACCACCAATACCAACAGACCGTATCATGACACACCGCCCACTTAGACATGACATAACTTCACCTAATAACAAATATACTACAATACCATACTGACTGAGCATACCAATAACCCAAGCAAATATTCCAAATTCTGGCCAGCCACACTATCACACAATACCATCCATTTGCAAAGACACATTACCAGCAAAACTAACATACCATACAGACCTCGACCCATTCATTACGACCACCACACATCGAAAAAATATTTAACTCATAAATATTAAGTTCATTTCATACTCACTGCTAAAAAAAATTACGTCAATCATCTATGCCTACATATCCTGCCCGACAAACATTCTAACTTCTAAGACGTCAAATACCTGAGCAGAAAATTACAACACTCAATATTTAGCTCCATTCCATTAGAACGTATCGGTTATACCAAGCCCTTTCCTTTATTCTATCCATTACAACAAAACAACCATATAAGCATTCCTATGAAATATTCATGCAAATTACTCAGATAAACCACATCATCTTCACCATATCATATCATCACATCATCATCATATAATGTCATCACATTATCATCATATCATATCATCACATTATAATCATCATTATCATGCAAACTTATACTTCATGTTCAACCAGCTATGATCTCAAACACCCAATATTGTGTCAAAGCAATTGCTACTGAATGTGGATAACATATCCCATATCACATTAATTAAAATATGTTTTCCTTCCTTTCTTCACAGACGACTCTGTGGAAAAATTATTTCATCAAAAATCTCGCTTATCTATTCTAATTACCATTTAAATTGCCAGAGAAGACCATCACAATAGCTACACCAAACACATATATACGCATATTTAATGTTATTATATCCTCAGAGTTTACAATTGTTTTGTATATATAAAGACATTGCATACAACAGGAAGGAAAAAATATATATGAAGTGATAAAATGAATAAAAACAATAGTCTTCCATGCACTTTATATTTATTACACTCTTTTGTCACAAATATATAGTATTAATTACATACACTCAAACATATTCTCCATTCAACAAAAGTATTTATGCTTCACTATAATTTTATAAATTATTACCTGCAGTGACAACTCAAGGTTCCCTTATTCGCATGTAAAGCATTGCAATTAACACATGTGTAGTTCTTGTAACTGATGGCAAATGGACTGTCACTATCTTCATGTTGTCTGGCGCTAAACATAGTCGCGAATGTCTTGCTGTAATACTTGGACTCTCTCTCCGATGATCAACAGTCCCTTTTCACTTC
The DNA here is from genome assembly GCA_029891345.1 of Dryococelus australis. Taxonomy (NCBI): domain Eukaryota; kingdom Metazoa; phylum Arthropoda; class Insecta; order Phasmatodea; family Phasmatidae; genus Dryococelus; species Dryococelus australis. The sequence goes on along the minus strand of CM057009.1, from coordinate 81,755,584 downwards.
TTCTTATTTCTATATAGGTTATCACTACGAGTAAACACAGTATCGCACTTATAACATTGGAATGACTGGTATGCTGGAAATGACTACATTCATGTCGACGTGCATGACAACTTGTAGTAAAAGTGTTTCCACAATAACTACATTGTTTCTGCAATGCTTCTAGAGTCTCTTCAGATACCCTCGTTGATGGTGTTACTGATGGCAAGTCTTCAACAGTTGTTACCATCTTCATATTACAAATGTTTACACTATCACTAGATGATTCGACTCGTGATGATCTGCCTTCCATCACAACCATCGAAGAAGTGAAAACATCTTTACAGGATGCACGCTTATATAATGTTTTCACAACAGAACAATTGGTTTACATGTCACTCGAGCTCAGTCAGCGAAAGAGACAAGATCTCAACGATCTTAATATATGTCTTAAAAAAAAAAAAATTGCCAGTTGTGGGAATCGAACCCATACTCCTATATACGGAAACGAGGGCTTAAACCTGGCATCTTAAACTGCTCAACCTACCCGACAATTGCCGAAAACGTTTTATTATAATGAAAAGTGATAAACTTTTCCTTGGTTGACGTCATAGGATGATGTCATATGATCTTCAGCTAATGTTCAAAATCTACTGAATCAAACAAAAAGAAACATAATGTTTAGCAAAATTTTAAATTTGCAGAAAACATCATAAGACTTTCGCTATTGGGAGCACCCTGAGAAAACACAACGGCATGATCACCCAGAAGAAAACAAATTATATGCATACTCCTATCTTATAGATAATTATATATAATACTGTCATATATATTCTTAAGTGTTTTATTCTGGGTGAACATGTCCTTGGGTTTATCTCAGGGTGCTCCCAATCGCGAAGGTCTTATGATTTTTTCTGCAAAATTAACATTTTTCAAATAATTATGTTTCTTATTGTTTTATACAGTAGATTTTGAACATTAGCTTAAATTCCTATGACACCGTCCTGTGACATCGACCAAGGAAAAGGTTAACAATTTTCACTTGAATAAAATATTTTCTGCAATTGTCAGGTAGGTTGAGCAGATTAAGATGTGAGATTTTAGCCCTGGTTACCCGAAATGAATCATAGGTTCGAGTCCTCCGCCTGGAAAATAATTTTTTAAAGACACGTATTAAAATAGTGGAGCTGGTGTCTGTTTCTCTGACTGAGTTCAAGTGACACATAAACCAATTGATTTGTTGTGAATGAAGTGTATAAGCATGTGTCCTGTATAAATGTTTTCACATCTTCGATGGTTGTGATGGAAGGCAGATCATCACGAGTCGAATCATCTAGTGATAGTGTAAACATTTGTAATATGAAGATGGTAACAACTGTTGAAGACTTGCCATCAGTAACACCATCAACGAGGGTATCTGAAGAGACTCTAGAAGCATTGCAGAAACAATGTAGTTATTGTGGAAACACTTTTACTACAAGTTGTCATGCACGTCGACATGAATGTAGTCATTTCCAGCATACCAGTCATTCCAATGTTATAAGTGCGATACTGTGTTTACTCGTAGTGATAACCTATATAGAAATAAGAAGAAGTGAAAAGGGACTGTTGATCATCGGAGAGAGAGTCCAAGTATTACAGCAAGACATTCGCGACTATGTTTAGCGCCAGACAACATGAAGATAGTGACAGTCCATTTGCCATCAGTTACAAGAACTACACATGTGTTAATTGCAATGCTTTACATGCGAATAAGGGAACCTTGAGTTGTCACTGCAGGTAATAATTTATAAAATTATAGTGAAGCATTAATACTTTTGTTGAATGGAGAATATGTTTGAGTGTATGTAATTAATACTATATATTTGTGACAAAAGAGTGTAATAAATATAAAGTGCATGGAAGACTATTGTTTTTATTCATTTTATCACTTCATATATATATATTTTCCTTCCTGTTGTATGCAATGTCTTTATATATACAAAACAATTGTAAACTCTGAGGATATAATAACATTAAATATGCGTATATATGTGTTTGGTGTAGCTATTGTGATGGTCTTCTCTGGCAATTTAAATGGTAATTAGAATAGATAAGCGAGATTTTTGATGAAATAATTTTTCCACAGAGTCGTCTGTGAAGAAAGGAAGGAAAACATATTTTAATTAATGTGATATGGGATATGTTATCCACATTCAGTAGCAATTGCTTTGACACAATATTGGGTGTTTGAGATCATAGCTGGTTGAACATGAAGTATAAGTTTGCATGATAATGATGATTATAATGTGATGATATGATATGATGATAATGTGATGACATTATATGATGATGATGTGATGATATGATATGGTGAAGATGATGTAGTTTATCTGAGTAATTTGCATGAATATTTCATAGGAATGCTTATATGGTTGTTTTGTTGTCATGGATGGTATGAAAGAGAGTGCTTGGTGTAACCGATATGGCCTATGGAATGGATTGCAGATAATGAGTCTTGTTATGTTCTATTCAGGTATTTGAGGAATTAAAAGTTCGAATGTTTGTCTGGCAGTATATGTAAAAATGGATGATTGAGATGTCGCTTTTTAGCAGTGAGTACGAAATGAATTTAAATATTACGAGTTAAACATTTTTTCGATGTGTGGTGGTTGTAAATAATGGATCGAGGTTTAATATATCTTGTCTGTATTGTATGTTAGTTTTGCTGGTAATATGTCTTTGTAAATGGATACTATGGCTGGTAAGAGTTTGGAATATTTGCTTGGGTTATTGGTATGTTCAAAGAGTATGGTATAGTAGTATGTTTACTATTAGATTATGTTAAGGCCTGTCTAAATGGATGGTGTGGCATGATATGGTCTGCTGGAACATTTTAATTGATGGTTTGATTATATGGTCTATTGGAATGAGATTTCGTTATGATTGGATAGTTGACTATGGTAAACTGTATGGGTGTTGGTATTATTTGAATGTATGTAAGTTTTGCTATGAAATGTTTTTATCAGAGAAATTTGCAGGACTATTTCATAGGAATGCTTATATAATTGTTTTGGTTCCTGGATGGTATGAATGGAAGTGTTTTGGTTTAACCGATATGATGTAATGGAATGGATTGTGGGTAGTGTTCAAGTATTTTGGTATATAGCAAGTTTTAATACTTTTTTCTGAATAATATTTATAAATTGATTTTTGTTGTTTTTTGTAGCAGTGACTATGATATGACATCAAACATTTATGGGATATTTTAAACAATTAACATAACTGGTCGACATATTTAGTTAATAATAATATTTTGATATGTGTGAGGTATCCGTTTCTGTAAGTGAAGCATTGGCATATAGGGGTGTATACAAAAATTATTATATATGTCTGGAAAATAAATTAATCCATCAAACAATTGCAATATGTCGTGGATTTTAAAGTTTGATTTATAAGTAAGGTAAGTGGTTTGTAGGAGCTGAGATGTCTGTAACATAACTATTTCTCATGGCAAATGTTCTCTACTAAATATATTTTCTTGGGTGTGCATAGGTAAGGGATGCCAGCATGTTCGAACCTACATCCTTCCAAATACAGGTATTAGACTTCGCATGGTAACAGGATAAGTTATAGAGATTGTTTATTTCTTGTACATTAAGTGTATATGTATATAATTTTTCAAAGAGTTTTGCATAATAATTTTTCAAAGAGTTTTGCATAATAATTTTTTTTAAATATAATGTATTATAACTCTTATGATATGTTTAATTACCTGGGATTGATTAATAATATAATATTTTCTTCCTCGTGTGTTACTATGTTCACGAAAAGTGCAAATGGTAAGTGTGTTTAGGTAGACCAGAGTGGTATCAAGAGATGAATGTTTAAGTATTTACTTTAATCTGTGTGTGGGAAGTGTGTGTTGGAATAGATCGATGTATGTTTTGTTGTATTGCGATAGCTTGTTAGATATGTTCTATATTGCGAATGGTAAAGTTGCTTTTTGCATGGTATCATGTTTACCCTCGTGGGTTTCTATTAGGTTATTGATATCTGTTCGGACAGTGGGGAACTACTGTCTTGTCGTCGGCATGCGTCCTTTAGATACAATGTTCGAAGTAGTGACACCTTCTCCTTCATCTCCTTTGCAAGTTGGTTGGGCGTACTCACTTCTACAGTTTGAGAAATCTTACCTCTCGTGAGATGTGATAGAAATATGCGCGAAGTGTCTCATTTTTTTTAAAATAATCTATATGATAACTTCAGTGTTATTTACACGACATTAAAATGATATTAACTTGCATTTACTAAAACAGAGTACACATAATCACCTTGTTCGGGATTTAAAGCACAGAAAATAAATATCAATGATAAGATTGACTGAAAATATATCTTAGTGAATATCTCTTTTTACTGTGTCGATGCGAACTAATCTAAGCCTAATATAAAAACTTGGTGCCGATGGGAGTTGAAGCAAGGTTCTATATCTTAGTTTGCTTCGATGTGAATTTCTAAACATTTTTGTGTGAGTGGTAAATTTGTGGGAAATGAGGATAACATTAAATGATTACATACATGTTTAACATAAATCAATAATGACAACTATTTTAAAAGCATAATGCATGTTTTTTAAGAATAAAACACATTTTTGGGGTATAAGGTATATTTTTGAGGAATGACGATTAAGGATTGAGGATTTATACGTAGAGTCATAATTTTATGTAGGCTTGTATTGCATGTGTCATTTCTAAAATGTATGAATCATCTTAAAAATATTTTTATATTGGTACGCTTTAATTATATATATCTGTTAAGCAGTTTGTGAATGTGGGTAGTCTTACCAGTTAAAGCACACACCTGCATCTTTTCCGCGAGTCCATTGTTCTACATTCCAGAGATAATGATAGACAGATGGAGTGATGAGTGGTAGGTACTTATTTGGTGTTCGACGACATGTATAGCTTGGTAGAAAGACGATGTAGACAGAGTGAGATAGGTAAAGGAATGGTATATTGTTTAAGTGATTGTTGTGTAGTGCGATACAAGATTATATGCATATAAATTATGCACCGTATCAACCATATGTTTGTAGGAAATTGGCTTTGGTTATGACTTGATACACAATTTAAAAAAAAATATCTGCTTAGACTGTATGGCTCTTGAATTGCTATGTACATAGACTTCGGGTGTAAATAGTCTCGCTAAAAATTCATTATTTGTTACATATATTTTGCTCTTGGTGGTTGAGTGGTCAACTCTCCCGATTTAAGCCTAACCTACCATATTTGGTAAAGATAGGTAAATATTGGTAAAGGCTGAAATATTTATGGAAATATTGACATCATTGTATATGGAAATGTATATTTTCACTATATGTTTCAAAGTATATCGAGCTGTCGACGACTTCCTAGCTCGAATTTAGTTATTTTTAAATTACTTCCCGTCCTTTTATACATAAAATCAATCCAAGATCTCAGTCGAATGTGCGTGAGTAAACAGCTAATAGGGACAACATGGGCAGTACTTGGAACACATGTGAGAAACAAATACGGTTTAATATATGCTAACAATCTGCAGTCGTGTGGCAGGTGTCGTGTTGAGTTGATATGTTCTCTCTCGGTATCTTATGCGTAGATGCTAACTATTCATGTGCATTCCTTCGTATTTGTGTAGTTGTTGGTAAATGTGTATTTGGTATGTATGTGTATGCATGTATGTTTGGATGTATGCATGGGTGTATGCTTGGGTGTGTGTGTGCATGTATGAGTGTATGCATACATGTGTATTTTGTACATATTCATTAACCATTTCATTATGTGTTATGAGATAAGTGTGAGTGCACTTATTATAATTGGGCTAATAAAATATAATTTTTTTAAAATTTGTAATACTTTTGGAATCTTATTTAGTAGTAGAATGGCGGTTTTGGACGTTTGCTGGCAGTTTAACTAATGCGAGGAATTTACCAATAAGAAGAATTTTCATAGTAAATAGCTAATCAGAAAACAATGGTTCGAACGAAGTAGAGTAAATGGATCGCATGCATATAACTGGCTGAATGAAGGTGAGAGAGAAATAAATGACAGTCGAACTCACGTGAGTAGTCAGTCGAAAGCATATGAGAAACAATTACCCTTTGCTATACATCAATGGTGTTAGTCGAGTGCTGTTTTTCACATGGTTGTGATGTGGAAATAGTCTTATTGCACAAATAAAAAGTAAATATCTTGAATGGGACTTGATTTTAGTATCAATATGCCTACCTGTTGTAAGAGTTCCCATCTTGTTGGATCTCCACCCTATGGCACTCTGATATCTCTGGCAGTTCTGCAGGGGAAAGGTGAAAATGTGTGTGTGACTTTGTGTATGTCTGTATGCATGGTTGTATATATGTGTGTGGATTGGTGTGCATGTATGTATGTAAGGGTGTGTTTGGGTGTGCTAAACAGTCTGCCATATTGAGATATAGCAACATCAAATCAAAACATAATAAAAATAAAATTATTTCAACATTAGAAAAAAACTTACTTTTCAAAAATGATAAACTCCAAGAAACCATTAAAGTCTTAGAAAATGTTAAGGTTCACGGTAATATAGAAAATATTAAAGTGTATGAATGGTTAAACTGTAGAAATGAATAAAAAGTAGATAATGTTAAAAGTTAGAAATTTCAGAGTTTGTTTGGAAAGAAAAATAAATTAAATTTCAAATACTCTGTCCGGGACTCAATTTCTACTCACTGTTCGTCAGAGCTCCTGTTCTGTCGGCCCTCTGAGCCATGGTGGACGCCACCTGAGATTATCGATAAGCCTGCAGAGTGCAGGTGTATATGTGAAAGTGTGTGTATTGCTACTACATGATGAAATGCTTTATCAGAGTAATTCTTTGGAAATATTCTTTATGTGGGTGTTAGTACATGTTGAAGCCGCACACAAGATAGTTTTTCCTGTTTGAGTTCGTTGACCTAACAGGAATAAAGCAGGACGTGTTCTCGCTTGAAAATATCCTATGGAAAACATATTTACGATAAGGTTTCAGCTGTGAGCTGTCGCTCTTCGGGAGCAGACGTATGTCTCTCTCTAGGTATAATGTGCATTCTTGATAAGTGTGTATAGTGAATGCTAGCATGGTGCAAGTGTAATAACATTCATCCCTTATAATAATAATAAAAAATTCTGAAAAAAAATAAAAGGTATGTTACAGTTGAAATTTGGCTGTCTTGCTGAGAAAACATTTTACTATGGTGATTGTTTAGTGGTTAATGATTCGTACATGTATGTGCATACCTTGTAAATATTCATCGCTTGTTTATGCAAGTATAGACTTGCACGATTACGTCATATACACAATTATGTCATTATCCGATTACATCATACAACTGCATTCCCCCTTCTACAATTCTCCATATTCAACAGTTGACATCGAACATGTAACAAGTCAGTTTAGCAGTAGACACTGATCAGTTAAGACGACAGAATGCGAGCGTAAGTGAATGTGTAAGAATGCATTTTCCAGAATTTTTTAAATAAATATTAAGTGAGTTGCCTCGGAATCGCTCTCGGTAATTCAAAATTAACATTACATTAATTGTTCTAAGCAGGAATACAACCCAAAAATAAATTTGTATTAAATTCAAAATTAAAATAATAAGTGTTACCAATAGGATTCGAACTCGGTAATCCAAAAATAACACTACATTACTTATCCTAAACACGTCTGCAAGTCAAAAATAATTTTTTGTTAACTTAAAATTTCAAATAATAATAAGTTGTCTGATCAAGAATCGAACTTGGTAATCCAAACATAACATTACATTAATTGATATAAGCAGGAATAGAAAGCAAAAATTAATGTTTGTTTAGTTCGAAAATAAATAATATTATGTGCGCTGACCGAGAATCGACCCAATTCAGAAATTAACATTACATTAAGTATCCTTAGCAGCTAACCAACTCGCAAATAAAATTTTGTTAAATTCGAAAATAAAATAATCTTACATGTCCTGACCGTGCATCGGACCCAATTCCGAAATCAACATTACATTAAGTATCTCTAGTAGGTAACCAACTCAGAAATAAAATTTTGTTAAATTCGAAAATAAAATAATATTAAGTGGTTGTGTATGTAGTTTTTAATTATGTACTTGGTGAGGATATGACTAACTAGGCTTATAAAAGGTCATAGAACATATTTGACAGAATCGCACTTGTCTATATCAGGGATGATGTGTATGTTATGAATTTGATCACTATAGCTTCAACAGATCAGAAATTACGACAATGTTTATAAAAGGGCTTAACTCATAATTGGCCATACCAGAAAGGGCTTAAGGTATAAATGATGGATCGTCTGCCTCAAGCAACAACCAATCACAGTATGTGGTGAAGGGTGTAAGGGGAGGGGTTGCCTGCAGTCTTTAGCGCTGTACAACTGCACACATCCCCCATTCCTATGTCATTCTAGCAGTGAGCCAAAAGTGGGTCGCTACAACTACTCAAGACTCTTCCATAAGTTTCGTTATGTTTATGTTGACTTTGCCAGTTTAGATTAGAGAATGTAAATATAAGGCGTCACATTTATCTTTGAGATGCTATGTACAAGATAAATGGCATATCCAATTGTGCACTTATTATAAGAAAAGAAACGGGTGGCTGTGATACATAGGTTTTTCCTACTTTGACTTTGCTCTGGTGTACCTAACATTATAATGAAAATAGTTTTTAAATAGTGTACCGACAAATACTTACTCTACACGGAAATAAACACTTTAATAAAAAAAATAAACCAGCTGAAAGTTATGCACAGCATACATAATTATTTCGTGTCACCGTACTATAATTTACACTATATTTATTTGTAAACACACGTTTAGGTGATCATAACCAAATGGAATTCATCTTAATAATGAACAACACTGGAAATATGAAACGTTATACAGAATCAAATGGATGCAAGAACATTCAAATCTGACTCTGAAATAATTATTAATATGATTTTCACGAGTTCTGGTAAGTACTCTCTTTTCAATCAAATGTTTTAATAAAATACTGTGTGTTGTACAGGCATTTCGTTCAATATTATATAAGCACACTTCAAACTAATTTTTTTATATCAAGAACAAAAACCTTTCCTTCGATTCGAGTAAAATGCGACTTGCTGTATTGTAAGTTACATTTAACTCTTAGTGTTAACCCTAGTAGCAGTGAAATTGATTATCGACTGTTGGTAACCTTAAAAAGAAAATTGCTATTCAACAAAAGCATGACAGTAATGATGGTGAAGAATGTTTTTGCTTTTCATGCAGTAGCTTTTCGTTTACTTAGCTGAGCTAATAAGAAAGTCTAACGAATCAAATTAAGGTTTAACATTATTCATAACAGAGGTGTTGGATCCAGAGAACGTATCAATTCTCATGTTAAATTCGTCGTTTCTTTTGCACTGAAGTAGAATGAAAATGCTTAGACAGTTACGTGGCCCAGTCATAAGCCTATAGTGGTGTGTGTGTGTATGCACTGGGGCTCAAGTAGGCAATACGCAATGGCGGCAATTCCAGCTCCTTATAAATCACAAAAAGTTTGGAAAATTCATACATAATGATAAATGTATGAAATATACATAAAAAAGAATCATAGCATTTATAAGTAACCAACGGTACCGATACAAAATGTGAAATTCAAAGTATTTCTAACAAAAAACATTGCCTTAATATCACAGACAAATAAACGCGACAGACCGACAAAATTTACGTAATGGTGCCTCTGACAAGAGAGGGTTTCTTTCTTCCCACTGCAGCTTAGTACTGTTTTTTGGCTTACGTGTGCATTGTACAGGTCCCTGAGGCACATCGTAGCATGCTTGTTTTCAATGTATTGATGTCATCTTCAGGACGGAGGTCCCATTCCACCTAGACAGCTCTTATGAGATATGGAAGTGTACCTGGAGGTTCTGGATGATTATAAACTTTTGTTTTCAATTTGTCCCAGGTATGTTCAATGAGTTAGTGAGCTCTCTCTTTATCACAAATTATCTACCTAACTCCTATCACCCCAAATGCCTTATCTCACAATATGCCACAATTTTTGTGAGGTGTATATTCTGAGATATCAGAACGATCCTTGTGAGAATATTTCACTTGTTAGGTTCTCCAGTTAATAATTTTTGACTGTCGTAATCCTTTTCCAACTGGCGAGGTGTACAGCGGCCATGGTTTGTGCGGCGGTTGTAGCTGGTTTAGGTTTGGCCGATCTAGGAGCACTGGTGGCTGGCAGATGATTGAGGATTAGGGTGCCATCTTGGATAACGTCGCAAATTACCCATTTACCCTCAAAATTTTATATGTAATTTTACATTAAAATTTCCCGTTTTTTATTTAAATATTTCCATATTTTCCTTTAACATGTACTTCCAATATTTTTCACTCTTTTAAAAAATCGCCAAAATCTTCGAATCCTCCAAACAGCTTAAAACCACTCAACGAAAGTAAAATTGAGGCTTCTGAAAATCGATGTATCAGTACACCATCTCAGAAATCTGTGACTTTGATATTTACCCCAGGTGACCTTAAACCCAAATAAGCAAGAAAAAACACGAAAAAATTGTTTAAAATGTGTGGAAATTCGGAGAAAAAATTTCATTATTGACTACTACCATTTTGTATTTCTGTGACCTTCAACTTAACACTGAGGTTACCATAGACCCGAAAAATAAAATATAAAATCTGTAAAATCAGGATAATTATATAATTTATCCCTGCTTCCAGCTTGGTCCTATGCAATCTTGAACACGAAAAATCATAAATATTGAGAAAAATCGAGTAATATCCAAAACAATTTAACTAAATTGTACGAAAAATTTTGAGATATAACAAAAAAATCTAAAATTTCGAAAAATGAGACACATTCTAGGGGAAATTTTTTTTTTCAAAGACATATATATCAAGTACAAATATCGATTCTTGCACCAGTATGGTGACTAGCCACAAGAATATATCATTAATGATTTATATGCCACCACACCCAACTACCTCCTTCCAATGAATCTTTTGCTCTACATCACTAGTGACTTAATGATGATGCCATAGAGATGGCTTGTAAATGGTAGTTGGTCACATGAAATATGACCTTTGCAGATAAATAATGTAGCAAAAGTTGCATCACTTCACAGTTTGTCTGGTGAGACAGAAAAAAAAAATCCACTCTCTCTTCCCTGGTAGTTTTACAAAACAGTATGGTAAGTTTGTGTTCGACTCTTCCATCGCATTCGTAATAGCACATATATTTTCCCACCAAGAAAACGCTATCATTTCAAGTACTAATTCAGATTAGCGAAATATTGGAGTGTAAAAATCTAGCCAATGTGTTTCTTTAATGGAAAGCCTGCACCTAGCATCCCAGATTCGTCTTTTAATATAACATCATTGACTTCAGCTGGACTGCCTACATTGACAACAATGCCATTCGCAAAATATTAGAGTTAGGCCATCAAAACTTGGAATGAATAATGCCAGGACAAGCTCAATCAGCTTGATATTGAAAATTATGATCTAGGTGCTTCTATAATCATAGTTGAACATCATTTTCTAAATACTGGCGACAAATCCACCAGACACTGTCCGTAAGTAATACTTCAGACACTGATATGATTCGTTAGGCGAGAAGTGGTTTTTTAAACCATGTTCGGCTTTACACATTGCTAGTACATTTACTGTTTCATGTACGTCAATCTAGCCAAACATTTCCAGCTGCCATTATCAAAATCGCAGTTATTACAAACACACAAACATACCAACACACAGACAGATTACAAAAATTTAGACTGGCCAACCATCAAACTGATATCACGATCGTCCAACAAAAAAACCAAGAAGACCGGTTATACGACCCATCAATACTGATCAGAGCAACCAACCAGTAAGACGTCCATCAAGACCAAGTGATCAACCAGGAAAAACATTCTTCCAAACATTCCCGAGATAATTCCTAGTCCATTTATTCCTCAAAACATTTTTTTATCAAATCATTGCTATAAATATTCCTCAGAACATTCCTCAATCTATTTGTTCCTCAAAATATTCCTTTCTCCATTTATTCCTCAAAACATTCTGCAATTCAATTATTCCTGAAAAATTACTGAGAATATTCCTCATCTATTTATAAATAAAAACATTTCACAGAATATTCCTCAGTCCATTTATTCTTCAAAACATTCTCAGAACATTATATGCGCATTTATTTCACAGTTCATTTGTTCCTCAAATAAAATTCAGCCGATTCTAATCGACTCTATAAAAAATAAATATTCCAACAGAAACATATTTCTCATTGGGAACTTGCTCGCAGAAATATTACATAGAACAAATTCCGACAGGTTTGTAAACAAAGAGTGGCTCTAGAGCAGTTAATGTCGAGAAACCTAAAACAGAAGACTCCAAAAACAACCTCGGAAAAGTAACCTTAAAAAAGGAACCTCAAAAAGAAAATGCAGAACTCAGACAACTGAATGAGCCAACTTTACACACTAGTACCAACCAAAAATACGAACTGACACTGCCAGTCAACCATACTGGCCAACCAGTCTAACGTCCATCAAGACCAGCCAGCCATACCAGCCGACCATACCAGCCGACCATACAAACTAACGATACCAGTTGACCATACAAACCAAGAATATCAGCCGACTATACGAACCAATTATACATGCTGACCATGAGAACCAATCATACCAGCAGGCCCTACAACCACCAATACAAACCAACAATACAAATCAACCATACCAACCGACCAGTTTAACTACCATCAAGATATTCCAACTATATAAATCGATCATATCATCCAGATCCATCTCACACGCCTACTGGCCATACAACTCTACCAAACATGCCAATAAGACTAAACGACCACACCAGCCAACCAAACTGAATGACCAAACGAACCGGTCATACCATCCCACCAGATCACCAGCAAGACCAACTGACCAAAGCAAACATCCATACCAACATATGATATCGACCAAGCTCGAAATATAATTCTAATTTCTACTCTAATCATGCAAAACTTCACAAAACATCACACTCATTCCTACCTCTAACTCCTGGGAGCACTCTGAGAATACCCATTTACCCCACTCGCAATAACCGAGGTTGTGACACAATTATCGAAATCTTGGATGCTATAATGCGACCTTGAGCTTGACCTTTATCTGGTGTATTGGATGGCATTTATTACTTAAAGTAGGAAAAACACATTTTATAAATGTTATATTTCTTAACTTTAAAAGCACACACAATATTAGCAGCTCTGATGTTATTGAAGACAGAGGCTTTACCCTGTTTCCAGCTACGTCGTAGACAAAGACATAGTTTTGCAATTTTTTCTGTTATAAATTTTTTAAACTTAATTTTTTTAAATAACTCTTTCTGTTTCAAGTAGAAGATTCTATCCGATATTGTGAACTAGGGTCAAGGCAGTATGACATCATCCAAGATATATATTATGGTGTTACAGACCCTGTTGTTGCAAGCAGGATTGGTTGATTTTCTCATAGTACTCCCAGAAGGAAGAGATAGATGTAGATGTCGCGTTAGGTGAACTGTTTTGTGACGTTTTGTGCGAAGAGTGTTGCAGATATTTTCGTATTAGATTATGTCTTTTGAGATTGGTCGCCATTCAATGTTGGTGTGGATAATAGGTATGGTAGCATAGTTTTTCTGGTTAGTCTTGTGAGTTAGGAGGATCGACTGTATTGGCTGGTTGGTCAGATTGAACGGCCGATTAGTGTGTGATTGATTTTTTTGGATGGCATAACATGTTAGTATGGTTGGCTAGTCTTGATGGTCTTTAGACTGGTCGGCAGAAATGGTCATTTAGTATGTTTTTTTTTAAATTCATTGACTGTTATAGCCGGTTTGTATTTTTGGCTGGTATGTGGTTTTGTATGTGGTTTATTTTATGGATTTTATTTAGGACTCTTTTGAGGTTTCTTTATGAGATTTGCACATTAGGTTACACTGTAAGGGTTTTGTATATTACATTTTTTCATACTTTCCGGAGAAAAGAAAGGCCTATGAGATCACTTTCCTGTCTGTGTGTGTGTGTGAATGTATGTCTGTACATGAGTCTGTGCATGTCCCCCTTTCAATTTTTGAATTCGAGAACAGAATTTCACCAAACTCGATACACGTATAGCACTACGTAAGGACACCTGACTTTTATAGTTTTCGTCAACGTGGAACACTTACTTTCAAACTGGCGGCCATTTTAAATTTTAGGGTGATATGTCATATCTTGGAAACCATTCAACCGATTTAAACCAAAGTTTGTATGCTAACAACCCAAGTTGTAACAATTGAATTCAGAGGTAAATATTGCTCTTAGTCCTACAATTTATAAGATAGCGCGACATAAAATATAAAGCATTTACATTATATCTGGCATACTACTCAAACAATTGTTTTTGCAAATTTGGCATGTAATACTATGATAGACCAGGTAAATGTATATAATTAACCTTAATTAGGTAGTTATTTTCAAAATGGCGGCTATATAAATATTTTAGGTTCGTTTGGTATAACTACCATACTACGTGACCAATTTAAACCAAATTTTGTAGTTTGAAAGTATTTGTTACAAGCATCATATAAACCGAAAAACTACCATTTTTGGGTTTCATTTTGTAAAATACTGCCAAATTAATTAATAAAGATAGTTTTTGTAATATCTCTCACGAAACAATGGACAGATTGGTACCAAAGTTGGCAAATAAGAAGTACTGCGGCAGTTGATATATACTAATAGGTTTCAAGTATGTCAAACATTTATTTTCAATATGGTGGCCATCTAGGTATTGAACCATATTTATATACATCATCTAAATAATGTAATCAATTAAAACATAACTTTGTATGCTGGAAGTATATATAACAAACACCAAATGTGTCTACATGGAGCCTCTTTTGTCCTCCAATTTTTAAATTAGTGCGGACGAAGAAATAAAACTTTTTGTAATTTCTTGGGGAAAAATAGACCGATTCCTACCACATATGGCAAACAAGTAGTTCTGTGGTACGTGACCTAAACTGGCTAGAGTTATGTATATCAGGCACTTAGTTTAAAAATTGCTGCCATATAGCTATTTTAGTTTGGTTTGTTATATCGACATAACAATGTAATAAATCCCATTTAAGCTTCGTATGCTAGCAGTAATTATAACAACCATCAATTTATCAAGACAATATCTTTTTTGTCCGCCAATGTGTAAAATAGTATAACACAACAAAATGAAATTACATAGTATCTCTGAAAAAATAACAGATCTCTACCAAATTTGGCAAACAAAAAGCACTATGGCAGGCCATGTACACTGATAAAATTTGAAGGGTTCAGACATATGTATTTTCAAAATGGTGACCATATGAAATATTATCTCAGAACTTTTACATCGAAATTACAAAAACAAAATTCAACTTAACTTTGTATGCTAACAGTATTAATTATATCCATCAAAATTTGTTATGCAAAGCTCATATTCCCGCCATTTTCTAAGACAGTCACACATGAATTAATCCAGTTTTATGTCGTATCTTGGTAAACAAACAACTGATATCTTTCAAATTTGGCGAAGTAGTTATACTGCGGTAGGTAATATTAATTTATATATTTTATGTGTGTATATAAGTTATTTTCCGAATGGCACCTATGCAAACATTTTAACTTACTGTGCTATATATAATAAACAATTTAATATATTAAAATTTAACTCTTTGTAATGTTTTTGCAAAAAATCATCGAATGTGCTAATATGTAAACTTTTTTCTTCCATTTATGTGATCGTCACATTAACAATGAGGTTTTATGTCAAATCTCGAGGATCAATCAACCGAATTATACCAAAATTTAACATAAGTATTGCTCCAGTAAAGTATGTTAATTAAGATGTGTTATGTACGGCAGGCATAAATAAATGGGATTAATATGAACAAATCAAATTAATTCGTTATATGTATGAAACATTTCAACAAAATCCAACCAAAATTTGTACGCCGACAGGATTATTTGTAACTATTATTTATGAATATAGTGATTTTTTGAGGATTTTTTACACAATGAAGTTAGGTGAGTAAATTTTTTACATTTTACCTTATTTCTGGACCAATTCAACTAATTCCCACCAAATTTTACAGAAGTGCTTGTAAAGTTACTTGATTTAGAACGTGTCAGAAAATTGCTTTCAAAATGGCAGCCATATGAATATTTGGATATGTTTGGCACATATATTAAACAATTTAACAAATTTAATCAAACTTTTTACTATGGTAGTATTTATTTGAAACATCGTGTACAGAGCGTCTATTTTGATGCAACTTTGCAAGATAGCCCCGTTTTAGGAAATAAGGTTTTTATGCCAATTCTTAGAGACCAATCAACATATTTCCACCAAATTTTTCACACAAGTAGCATTATGGTATGCCATGTAAATTTATGTGTTTTTGGTGGCTCAGACATTTATTTTAAAAATGATGGCCGTGTCAATATTTCAGGTTAGTGAACCCTGTAACTCAAAACATTAAACTAATTAATCATACATCCGAAGTTGATGCTCCGAATCTTGCCCCTGTGATGATATAGGCTGTTCACGGTAAAGTGAGCACTTTTTAAGGCCCTCCCAACAGTCTTTAACCACTGAAAAATATATCTTATTGCAGTATAAGGCATTAAATTTTAAGGGTGGTAAACTGTATACACTGTGTTTATTCTTCACAAAGTAATGTTTATATTAAAAAACATCAGGAAGATTGAAATAGGATGAAAGGAAAAATTTAGAAGTACCTTAAAAATTGCTCACTTTACCGTGAACAGCCTATAGTTGATTGCACGCTAGCTTATTTTACGAGTTTTTCTGAATTCTAATCCCGGGTAAGTCTCTCGTGTAGTTCAATTGATTTGGTACTGTTTCACATGTTTCTGGTTTCATCTTAAATGATATTGTTGTCGATAAGACATCAACGCCTTCCTGCCACCTAATACTTTAAGAATTACACTAAAATTTATTTGCACTAATGTAGAGGAAAGCAGGCTCATTAGTTATTAGTAACTTCGTGTTGGGTTTTAAGGTTATTTTTTGAGGCCTCTTTCTGAGGTTTCTTGACATCACCTGCTATCCATCCTTTCTAAGTTTACAACCCTGTCCGAGTTTGTTTTAGGTAAGAAATTCTGCGAGCAGTTTCTCAAGTAGGGATGTGGTTCAGTCACAATATTTCGTTTTCCTAGGATGATTAAATTATGCCGAGTTCTATTTGAAGAACACATGAACTGAGACATAAATGGCCAGAAAAACTTTCTCAAGAATGCTGCGGGGATTGTTTTTGAGGGAAAAATAGGCTATCAAATTTTACGGGAAGTGGTTTTAATAATAAATTGACTGATGAATATTCTCAAGGACATTTTGAGGAATACATGAACATAGGAATGTTTTGGGGAATAGATTTATTGGGGGATAGTTTTGAGTGATAAATGGACTAAGGAATGCTTTGAGCAACATTTTGAGGAATAAATAGACTGACGAATTATCTGATGTGTGCTTTGAGATATGTTCAGAGAAATTTTGTGAGGAATAAACGAACTGATGAATGTTCTGAGGAATGCTTTGAGGTATTAATGGAATGAAGAACATTTCGAATAAATAATTTTTTTTTTTTTTTTTTTGGTAATTTTCTTAGAACAGGTGGTCTTGTTGTTTGGAATGGTGGACAATGATGAACTGTATGGGTGGTCGTCTTGGTGTTTGGTTGGTTGTATTGTCTTGATATTTTATGTGGTCGGCTAGTCATTCTCCATGTTGGTATGTTTGTGCGTTCGTAATAACTGATATTTTGGCCATGGCTGCTGGTAGTGGTAAACCAGACTGACAAATATGCAACAGTAAATGAACTGGCTGTGTGTAAAGACAAATATGTTTATATAGGCTGTCCACGGTAAAGTAAGCACTTTTAAGGCACTTCTAAATTTTTCCTTTCATTCTATTTACATCATCCTGCTGCTTTTTAATATAAATATTGCTTTGTGGTGAATTAACACAGTGTATACATTTAAACACCCTCAAAATTTAATGCCTGATGATCCAATAAGATATACTTATTAGAAGTTAAAGCCTGTTGGGAGGGTCTTAAAAAGTGCTCACTTTAACGTCAACAGCCTATAAAAGCACTTTTCACCTAATGCATTACATGTGACTGAAGTATTAGTTATGGTCTGAGTGGTGGGTCTGTATCCAGTGGTTCAATAATGTTGGCAAATTTAGCTTATAAAAGGGTGTATACCATATTTTGCAATACTGAGCTGATTCAGTTACCTCTGGACTGTAAATTTAAATTTTTGAGGGCATAACCATAATTGTTTGCAAATGGTATCCTTGACATCGTAGGCTGTCCAGCTGGAGTCAGCGATGGTACAACCAAGAAGAAGTCGAGAAGGTAATCAAAGGAACGTAATTAAACGAACACTTCATCCTGATTTCTACACTCCAATAGCTCACTGTGTTCCCAAAAGTTACTTGAAATATACGCAGATTACTTTAACTATAGATAAACTGTAACTGTTATAAGAAAACGGGTTTTAGGGGAAAAAGGGGGCGGGGGTGGGGGGTTGTTGTAGGCACCTTAAAAACCCTCTCAACAATATTACATTTTACTTATTAGAAAATTGTGCAACAGAAAGATGTATGGCCACAATGCTCATATTACTGGCTACGTGGAACTTATTTCCATAATTTGGCTCTGGTGTAACCAAAGTGATGCATACTTCTCACTTTGATTAGGTAAATGGCGCAATTCCTCCATCCCAATTATTAAGAAGATTCTTGAATACATAAAGGAAATAAATTTAACATGCCTGAAAAACAAGAACCATAGCTGGCAAGCAGTTTAAATTGAAAGAGAATAGCGAAATGTGTAAGATAACTAAATTACTTGCACACTGCGCAATTGCACATATACTGTGCCTAAATCGCAATGTAATCTCACAGCACGCAAGGAACTGTAGCAATTAGGTGCAATTTCCACATACAATGCAAAAATACAGCCAATGGTTACAGAGGTTTGCCTACTGAGAGATTGTATTGTAACTTAGACACATTACACACACAATAGCGCAGTGCGCAAATAATTAAGATATCTTCCACATCTTGCTATTTATTTAGTCTCTTAGAATTTGAACTGCCCGCCAGCTATGGTTCTTGCCTAACTTAAAAAAATTACCAAACTGAATGCTAAAAAATACCAAGAGTGTAATAATATGTATCTGCATGATATATTGGTGGTGTGGTGGGGAGGGGTGCCTGATTGCGCCTCTCCCCTCACTAGAGAGAGATAATTTTAAGTATGCACCACTCTGGTTACACCAGTGCCAAATAATGAAAGGAAGTTGCGTGTCCTCTTTATTAGCTTTTTAATATCCCCCCCCCCCTATTGATAAGAGTACATTTGCCACCTATTTTCTCCTGCAGAATTTTTTAGTAATACATAAACAAATTATAGGTTTTTTCTATCCAAAGAGTTTTTACGGTTCCTATTATAGTTTGCTCCCTCTCTTCTTGGTTATATGTTAACTATGGTACACTCAATGGAGGTAATCATGTACCCAATCACGGCCATGGTAATCCAAGCCTTCTCTACCGCGATGCATGCTTCGTTGCATAAATTACTTCCACCAGATGCGTATGGATCCTAGCCCTGAGACATACTGAATTCTCGTCCTTACTTCAGACGCAGTTTTCACTTAAATTAGTGTGCTTTAGGAAAAATGGCATCATTCACTGCTTTCTGTGTCATTATAGTATACATAATCTTTGTCGTAAGAGATGATATAATCAATTTCAACACAACACCCTGCACAAGTCATTAGAGTGTAGCTAACCCTGATAGTGGCATGCACAAATCGTCTAATGACAAAACGGTGCACGCATAAAGGCTTTCTCCTAATTGGACATGAATTTAAATACCTATTTGTAGAATCAGTGCATGGCACCCACTTAATAGCATTATTGATTACTGACGTGATCCATCAAACAACATAGTCGTAACAATATTCACTGTTAATAGTGACAAAAATTGTCTAAATTTATAAGTATTTTTCTCTCAAATAAATTTTACAGGACTGGCAATAATAGTTGCTATATTACGAATATTTTCGAAGTGATTGAAATTAAGGTGTACACAAGCACTGTTAAACTTTAACAGTTGCAAG
Source organism: Dryococelus australis (assembly GCA_029891345.1). NCBI lineage: Eukaryota > Metazoa > Arthropoda > Insecta > Phasmatodea > Phasmatidae > Dryococelus > Dryococelus australis. The sequence continues at coordinate 81,735,389 of CM057009.1, read as the reverse complement.
TGTCGCCCGACATAACCTCTTTTCTACATATATGTTATGCTTGGAAATACTATAAAATATTTGATGATGAAAAAAGCGTATATACGTTTGCTCATTTTCCAAATGAACCGACATAATAAAGTGTTGAAATATGCCATAATTTCCACAAGTTTAGAGTTGAGATAGGTCAACTTTCAAGTGCGAGTGAAGCAGACGCCAAATCACAGTTACGACTATGCCCAGATATATATTAAGACGTGCCAGGTTGACGACGAATCCGCTTCGGAAGCCACTACAGTATGTACATGACATTTAAATCTGAAATTAGAAGGCCAGAAGGATAAACTGCTAATAGGATTTTTACCTTACAATATTTATTTTAAAAAATCTTAGTAACATAAAGGAGGCGCTAACTCTTTCACGTACCCTTTCGAATTTTCTAAGTGTCATTGGTTGTTTCTAAAAAACTATTAAATGGAAGTCATGATACCTCATTCACATAACTATAGTCTATTCACGGTTTCTTTGCACTTTTGAATTAAACCTTTGGAAAATCACACTATGAATTAAGTGTTTCGTTGCCTCCTGAATATATCACGTAACATAAGCGTTTTGTACTCTACTCGTAACATACTAGTACCTTATTATTTATTATATTGAACTTTCTACTTATGTTTTATCTGTAAATAATAGAATTTATTTTATAATTAATGCGAATAAAAACAGTGACAAAACATGTATTTTCGTAGCGCCAAGTAAGAAAGAGTTACCATACAATATATTATTACAACTGCGTGCGCACGAAAAAGGTGCGTTGTTCTTTGGCGTATTGTTGTAGACTTATTTAAGCTTGGTTTGCAGGAGGAGGAGAAATATCCTGGGAGGAGAACTTTAGCAGGTCTTCAGAAAAGTGTGAAGTAACCGTGATTGGATGAGAATCGCGGATCGCTACAAAGCTATGTAAATATAAAGCTATATACAATTTATATATGTAAACCTTTAGGAACATTTTGTTTCATTGCAGCATTGCTATAAAAAGTGAACTTTTATACACAACAAACAATTATACACACTACATTGCCGCCGCTATACTATGAGCCGTCACATCCGCATTGCCCTCTATCTGCATCGATAGTCAAATACTCACTCGCACAGTGGCCGCAGTGTTGCCAGCTGTGTGCATCTCTTTTCGTTCAATTTCTATCAAACTTCATGGCTAAATAAATTTTCAGTATTTTAAAACTGTTTTTATATGTTTCGCGTTGTTAGCCTAAAAAAAAAAAAAGCAAACCAAGCAAACACGTTGTGTTAAACAAGGACTGTTCTGTGTGACGTCTTTGGCTCAACTTTCCAGCAAAAGTTTTTTTTTTTTTTGCCTTCTATACGTTTCCACGTCTCGCTGACCATGAATAGAGCTCATTGTATAGCGGCTCAAGTGTAATTTTCTTGCCACGCAATAAGCAACAAGAGAAATCCAAATGAAATTAGTGCACAATGTGAACGAAACAAAGCAAGACACTGCATTTTCAGAGTCCAGTCTTAAATGCAGTGTGAAAATTTGCTGCAAGAAAGTTATAGCAAACATGGCAAGTAGAGGAAATGAACAGTGAAGCAAGCATTGTGCGTAACAAAACATTGAAGCGTTAGCGTGTCGTTCATAACGTACGTGTCGCCGTGAGCGTATGGGTGGGCTGGCGAACCCGGGAAACACCAGGGTTCCCGCTACTCGACCAAACAGCTGAAAAAATGACATAGTCATTTGCGAGCTCTTCACTGCCTCCATTAGAAAACACAGCCTCCACCAGCAATAACACATCAGCACACATTGCCCAAGAAGCGACATAACGTAAACTTTTTCAGAACAGGGAAGTAAGCGTCAAGTGAAAACATGCAAAAAGCATCAGATAGTGGAAAAATAGCGACTCATTTAGGAAAAGTATTTTGCGAAAAAAAAAAAAAAAAAAAAAAAAAAAAAAAAAAAAAAAAAAAAAAATGGAGAGGTATAAATTACAAAATAATTTGAAAAGTAATAATGAGAATTGGTGAAGCAAGAAACCAAACACATGCTGTTCTTGTAAAATCCAGCAAAACTTTAAGAACTGCCTCTTAGTACGCTCAGAATGGTAAAATATATCATTCAGTAACTATAATATTTTCCGTCATGTGTAAAATTAATTTTATTAGACAAAGTATTCCAATTTTCATTTAAAATATGATACCGTGAATTCAATTGACCATTAGAAGAAAATCGCCTGGGAACTATCAAGGGAAAAATGTTATATCAGCTAAAGATTTTTTAAAATGAAAACATCCACAGCGAGCTAAAGAGAAAACTCCATTTACGTATTAACAAAACCGTTCCTTTCATCATGTTCAGTTAACCATAATAAATTAATTACTTATTGTAATAAGTAATTAATTTATTATGGTTAACTGAACATTGGCCAAAATTTATAATCTCCATTAAGTCCTGCCCCACTCGTTTTCGAAACCACGTTTTCTTCGATTTATTTATCGCGACACCGAAAAGAGTCTTAAATATAATTACGTTTTCTTAGAAAAACCCTGTAAAAAAGTAGTATAAATTAGGACTGCATTGCTACCACAGTAAATTAATAAACTATTATTTATTAATTGCATTATTATTTATTTAATATACACATATATAAAACACGTTTAACGCAATCACGGAAATTAAAGAAAATTACAAAAATATAGAAATACACTGCAATAGTTTTAAAATTCTGATGATACGAGTATACCTAACAAACACATTTTCTGTTTAGTGCTGGAGAGAAATGCGATTCTACGCCGAATCGCATACGACACTTAAATGTTACAAACCACTTCGTTGATATAAAACTATCCTACAGATGCAAAAAGAAACATTTAAGAGACTGTTTACCCACATAGGAGTTGTACATTGTTTTAGTTCATAAAGAAATTTGTGAAAATTATTGTTATCATAAAACTTATGGAGAACTTGCAGAAAATAAGCAGTGTGTCACGGACAATTGGGATTTTGTAAAATAACGTACTTTGCATAGAAATATAATAACTCAAATACCAATAACAAGCTATCAATTAGATGTTTTAATCCGGTACTAAAAAAAAACTGGGAAAACGTAACAATTGTAAAAATTATCAGGAAACTTGCTGCCAATTTAATAAAAACAAAAACCATGAAACATATAACACAGGAAGGCAACAGATTAACTTCACGTGTCTCAACAATTACTCAAATCTTGTTACAACGACAATTTAAAAAAAAATTATATCCCATTAAATTCCCATTTCCGCTATTAACAAAATTCTCCCAAAAATCTGGAGTGAGTCGTGTCTAAAACAACAATTAACTCGCAAGTTAAACTCAAATACAGATTCCAAATTGTCACTATCAAAAACTGTAGACATCAGATCAGGCCTTCAAATAGATAAGCATTAGTCTGGCAGTACGAACACTGAAAGAACATTCAAGCATGTTACATGAGAAGAAGTATTCGGAACAGTAAAAAGGAAATTCGCACGAACATATCCTTAACAATTTATCCACAGTGAGTGAAATTTTATCCGCATTGTGATATATCGAAACAATTTCAATTTGCAACACACGGAAAAATTCGCAAAGTAAAGATTTCGTGCATGTTATTCTTATAATAAGCACATGCATTTACACAATTGACTACACCTACTAGTACAAATTAAATTTTAAAACTGAAAGTGTTTCAATCCACCACAAGCCTAACTGTTGTAGGGTACATGCTTTGTGAACCAATATTGTAACTGTTAATAAACACAGGTGATGTAAAATACTGCTAGCCGAAGATGGTAATATAAATATAGTCACTAGCGGTGAAATTAAGGATGTTCATTGGTTTGCCCTACAAAAATTTTGCTATTGCAACCAAGAAAAATCCAACATAACAACTGAGTTCAATTCTATTACATATTTATTGATTCACGGCATAATTTATGTTTATTTTAATATGCGAAATGCACAAACCGTATTGGTTTCTATTGCACTTCTTCACGGACCCAAAGGTTTTCTCTGGTTCCGAATAGAAAGATTCATTTGGTTACTATTGCTTTCATGTAGTTTCCAATAATATAAAATGCTTTTAGATGGTTGTTGCATTCTGTTCGATTTTTACAATGAAAATATAAATGTACTGTGTATATTCTCACAAATAATCCAAAACTAAGAACAATTGACACAGCAAACAAATAGCATTCATAGGTCAGAATGAAAAACAACTAACACACAGCGTGATTACTTGCAGTTGTTAAAAACATCGACATCAGACGATATTCTACCTAAAAGAATCTAAAGAGCAAAGAAAAAATATATAACCATAAACAACCACAGCGAATAACAAACAAGAAAATACAATAATCTAGTCAATTGTATGGCAAAGGTTTTCACTTTAAAACAATATTAATCATGACCAAACAATAAGAGTCGTAATAAAAAATTGGATCATGCAGGACAACAATAAATATATAGGGCATGGGCAATAATCAAAGAAACATTAATGCATTAAAGAACATCAGAATAATGAAAAAAATATATTAGGGACATAATAAAATAGACTTAGAGAACACGACTGTATTAGAAATAACGCAATAATTCACAGTTAAATTACAAACTATTCCAATAAACAGGAAAGAGAAAATTCAACAGAGAAAACACAAGGATTCATATGGCATATGTCTACTTCTTAATGGGAGACATTAGGATTTAAAACACAATTGCCATGGATCAGAAAAGAGGCAGGAAAAACGGTCAAATTATGAAGAAATTGGTGATGGATCACTCGATCCATTTAGTGCAAGATAATCAAATGTTAAATAGAGATGATTCCAGAAAAAGAATATGTGCGGTGAAGTGTTTAGGCATTGGCTTGTGTGCCACTTGTTAAAGTTTTAATATTTGCATGCTTAAGTCAAAGCCCACAAAAAACTTTCGTGAGCGTCGCTAACCAGTATTACTGCTGGAAAAGTAAAAATTTTGCTGTGACTAACACATATGCTTTGCAACATAATACAATTTTTGGTGACCACGAAAGTGTTTTTGTGGTTACCAACATGAATTTCTGTGAAGAAAACATTTTGCTTGCTACCCAAAGTCTTTTGTGAGGCTCGCATTGACAAAATAATTTTATGGTTGCAAATAAAGGTTTTTGTTTACTACAAAAAAAATTTTTTTCCGTTGGCTGACTTATCCTCTCATTAATAGTAACCCCATTTCCTAAGTTCTTCGATGATGGAAGATATCTCGTTGGTTTGCGAGTATTCTCCACCTCTTTGTTTAGTCATCAAGTATATGAGTATATCAACAATCCAATTGGCATTTTCGGAAAATAAATAGCCTGTATTCATGACTTCAATTTTAAATATTTTGGTCATTACTAGTTCTTTGGAGAGCTCCATGAGAGCATCGAGAAGAATACCATCGTTTTATACACATCGTCTTGGTTTTTGTCTTCACCACATTCCTTTTCTGCTTACAGATAATCTAGCTCTCCTTTCTTTAAGAGTTCTCGCTTCCGAAGTAAATCTGAACAGATAATGGAGCTGGACCACCGTTCCGAAGTTCGTCCTATTACCAAGAAAGTCAAGCAAGTGTATATAATGCTCTCAAAACATATATGTATAACATATATGTTATACATATATATGATTTATATGTGTTGTACTCCTTATAGTACATGAGGTGGAAAAAAACACAAGACTCGTTTACATCATCCCAATATGAAATAAACAAAAAGCATAAACAGAGAAACAATGAAAACCAAGTAATCACATCAGTGTCAATAACAAAAAAATAAGTCTCCTCGGAAACAGCGACAAACTTCAATAACATGTAGGACATGAAGGACGCCAATGTTTATATGATTTACACACCATATGTATGATCCACTCCTACAAGAAGCAAACATTATTACGTATTAGTTGGCGATCGGGGACTATGCTAAATTTTTGTGACCATTATATCTCGCACCAACCGACTGTATGGCAAACTCTGTGTCACTTGCATTTTCTGTAGGTACTTTATCCCTTGTGAATATAGTATGCATGTAGCAGCAAGATGTAACCAAAGGAAAAGTTGATGTTCCTTGATTAAGGCATGGATTACTTCACTTGGAAGTGTCTACTCTTGGTTTAATGGTTCAAGTTGCACCATGTTTGATCTATCATTAAGAATCTGAACAAAGATATCAAAATAATCCATTAGGTTTCTTTCTGTGAGAATATTGAGTAATGGTGCCGGATGTGTGACACATAAACAGCAACGAAAGGACAAACCACTATAAGAGAGTGCACACAGAAACAAAATATCTAAGCCCGATTTGAGAAGACAACAGTGGATAATATAGGACCCCTGCTGATATATACGAAGGTAATACATAATTATTTGTGGCTCAGGACTCCTGTTCTAAATGGCCCAGTGCGATACCAAAATCTTGCACCATTGTCGATGCAATCCTGGCGCATATCTTCTCAAAGTTTGGAGTAAATTTGGACCACAGATGACATTTCCAAACCATATTTTACCAAGGGTTGAATAAAGTTTTGGGTATGTAGAAGACCCACTTCAGAGCATTTGCGTCCTTGTAGGATGAGTGGTTTGCGGATCTCGGAGCACTGCATGCTCCTGAAGGTAGGAGAGTAGCTACAACTATAAGGCCTACAAGCATGATACATTGTTTCTGTTTGAGATCAGGAATCATTGCTTTATAGCTATATATAACATAAAATTGAAATTTTGTTATTTTCACTCAATTTCAAATTAATTTCTTTATTCAGCAGTGTACTTGTATGTAAAACGAAACTTGTGTAGAACTGTTGGTAACTTTGCTTTTATTAGTTTTTAAATTCAATATTTTAATATAAATTACTTGGAACTGTCTGATAAAAAATGTTTAATGAGAAAATAGAGTGTATCTTATTAACTCTATACCAATTGATTACACACACTAGATGGGGCATCTAGACCTGAACTACCCAATGGATTTTCCTGGTCGTTAACCAACTCGACTGAAATGAAGTTATTACTGCCACTGTGAAAACCTAAACATACCATCCCCCGAAGGCACACGAACAACCATCTGTGAGAACACCTTGTACTACCAAGCACTAGGTTCGAAACGAAGGAAGCTACCCACGGACTGACATTAACCCATTAAAAATACTTTTTCCCTAAACAAATATATAAACTGAATGCCTCGGTTTATTGCATGAGATAATCATGTTGTGGACAGTACCCCTCAAAACACAAAGTGCATACAATATGTCCTATGTTCGATGGTTTCCATAGGTAAGTTCTACCAAGTGTCTCCTCGAATTATTAACAACCATTCATGATACACTCCTCTATGTGTCACTACAACCCTGTGTAAGTAGTGGTTCACTCTTACAAGTGTTGCTCGAAATGTCCACATTGCATTTTAATGCACACTGGCATAAATTGCACCAGTGACTGAATCGTTCAAGAACCCCAGGTGAGTAATGTATTTTCTGGCTACCTTGTTATACATGCTAGTGAATCATTGCAATGTCCAAAACATATGTAGCATAAATTATGGTTTTGGGGTGTCCTCATATGTAATAATCAACTGGATTTAGATCAGGATAACATTCAGTCTAGGCGATTGGTCCAACACGACCCATAAACTTTTGTGGGAACAGCTCATTTAGATATGCTCCAGACACTACTGACATGTGATGGCCCCAACATGCATGGATCACATGAGATGTCTAATATTATAAGGGACATCCTTGAGTAATACAAATTACTGCCATTGCAGGAGGTTACATCACGATTGGCTTGACAAAGATCAAAGTGACACACAAGGCCAGACTAAGATCAAGCCAAATATTCCTACCCATACATGAATACCAAACTGCATTTTGGTGCGTGGATTATCGACAGACCAGTGATGGTCGTTGAGGAAATTGAGCAAACAATCCCTCGTCAAGGCCGCCTTGTCAGTAAACAAACATGTTACAAATACCTGATCGCAGTCACATGTGTTGCTTTCATGTAAAATATTCCTCTTATGATGATATGTTGTCTTCAGCAAAAGCTTGTAATTGCCTAATGTGTTATGTGTGAAGCAGTTGTTCGTCTAATATTTTTCTATCTCCAAAGACACAGTTCGTGTTCGGAGGCAACGAACAGCTTGCCTACTCTATTTGGTGAATAAATCATTCTATTTCTATCTCATTCGTCTATTCTCTAAAGAAGTCTTACTGTATAGTAGAGATTCGGAAAGCATTCTGTGTACAGACATTACACTGTCACCACATTAAACGCGGAAAGTCCATACATTTGATGCATGACCAGCATTTCACATTTAAAATAAGCCTCCATGGCCACAGTGTCATGCGAAGTGACACACTGTACTCGCTTCAGCTGGTAATATCATTATTTCTTGGTGAGCTATCTGCAATACGTCAAAAATGCAACGGGGCCTAAAGCAACACACAGTTCATGTTCGTATCTACCACTTACTGTATACAAACCTGGGTGTACCGATTACCAACAGCAGGCACAGTGACATGGGCCTTTACTCGGGAACCATCGAACATAGGACTTAATACATTCATATGGACATATTGTTTTTGTTTGTGTACTGTCCCCACACTAATTACTTTCCAAATCAATCGACAAATCCTGTATACTATTACTATCCATATGAATGTTAACAAAATATATATTTACAAAATAAATTGGTAAGGTATTAGGTGTGATGGTGATCGAACCACCCACAAAATACAGAAATTGGACTAGCTGCATCTCTAACACTCTTCTCATTAGGATATCCCTGTGCTATGAATAGATGTGTGCTTAAATATATCTGCATACAAAAAAAATTAATTACTTAGAAGAAAAGGGTAGAAACTATATGACCTAGCATGTTTTGAAAGTTCATGTGATTACTGCATGGATTAGAGCATAAGCTCATAAAGACCATAGCATTGGCAGTATGGCCATACTTCTGTTTCCAAATCTGCAGAAAGTAGCATCCCTATGGCTTGGATACAAACAACAATTCGGTTTGGAAGGGGGTCGTAAAGTTATTTAATCCTTTCCTGAGGCAAGTCGTCGTCGTCTTAGAGCTGCAGTAAATGGCTCTAAATAACACGCAGATAGACAGTGGTTCTGAGTTGACATCCAAACTGATATTGTGTTCTTTCGGGGACAAATTATGGGAACTGAATGGCCACAAGAGTACATCAATATGGTGCAGGTATTTCATAGATTTGCATGCCATATACAGATGACAGTTTTGTTGTTGAAAGACAGGATGCAGAGACATATGATGTAAGTGTCCACTGAATCACCACATGAAGTGAACTGAAATCATACCCTACGAATCTCCACAACATGATGTTAGAAGTAATGTCAGCGTGTATCTCCATAATTGACTAAGTGTGAAATCTCCTCTTAGCACCGTTATACTCGTACACGACAGTCATTCGTGGCAACACAGAAATGAGGTTTATGCTAAACATTATGCGAAATAACTCTTCATCAATCCATGCCTCCTTGTTACAGAACAACTCCAATTGCCGCCGTCTCTACTCTGGTGTTAACAACAGCCTATGCAAGGAATAGCGAAAACTTTTAGTCCATCTGACGCTAGTCCCCTAGATATGATGTGTGATGACACGGGTGGTTTAGAGTGACCATAAATGTGTCCAATGGCAGGCACCAACTTCATTAGGTTGAATTATGTTCGGCTCACACAATGGTGATCCTTTCTTGGTGTATTCTATCTTGGTCGAATGGAGCCTTCAGGATGTGAGTGGCTCCCTTGAAGTACCCATTGAGTACCCGTTGGTTCCCACATCGGGATACTGTGACATCGGTATGCCCCACATGACTAGGAAATGCGCGCTATTTCCATCCTGCCTCACACAGACTCTTATTGTTCTGCCTTTAAACTTCGTAAAGAGCTAGTGATGGTAAATGTCTAATGTTTCTACAGGGCATACTTTGTTTTCTGTGTCGTTTCTTCACTGTGTTGACGATCTAACATTCGGCACACACCATATAACTAGAGTCATGTAAATTTTGCGTTTTTTTGGCGACACTTTAGAGTTCACTGTCGTGTATCAATTTGAGTGCAATTCGTCATTTTATTGGCTACTCGAAACTATACAGCATCATTTACCTGCATGACCCCTTTAATGTAGATTGCTTGCTCAACATTTGAGCCTTTAGTATTGGCTATAAGTGTCCTTGGAATGAGCCACACAAGGTGTCTACTAATGGCAACGTTCAGTATAATATACGACATTATGGAGTTTAGTCTGCAGCCACATAATAACGTGGATTTTGCAGGTCCCTACTTATAACACCATCTCTCTAATCATGGTGAAACGACTAATTACCTTGGTGGCCATTCCAGATATTATAGATCATTGCAACTCTATTCACAATACCAGCCATTGTATGTACAAGTTTTACCCAATTTGGACCATTCCTTCTGAGTGATTCACTTTTTTATCAGAGTGTCATTAATACTTTTTCAATGACAAGTATTTCTCCCATTAATGCAATGTGTATTCTGTACACTTAAATTGATTTACAATGTTAAAAAATAATTTCGGTTACATGTGGAACAACTAATATGATGAATAATTTTATTATGTAGTTTTTGGTTTACGATGATATCACTGTTCAGAAGAATATGACATTTCCAAAAGCCAATAAACTGGTCACAGTTAGAGGCTACAAAGGACATAATATCAGTAAGTTTCGGCCACAGTAATAAATAATCCGATACTTATCTGCAGGGTTATTTTTTCACTGGTTGTCAATTCATATTTTATATGTTTCAATTTTAAAAAATAGTTATAATTTTGGGAGTTTCGATTCTATTTTATAAGTGAATTACAATGAAGCATAAATTATTTCCTTCACCACCAAACCTCAAAATTTTCCGTTATTATAATGTTATTTCGATTTTTAGTATGTTTATAATACAACTTAATATGGTCGGCATACAGCGAAGTGTTACATTATGCAACCAAGATCTGGCCTGCCCTATAAATTCAGTTTCAATATCTGCTCTTTGCCGCCCATCTTCTATAAAGGATCGCTAAATCACCACTGTGCTCTCGCGAGCATCTAGGCCAATAGTCGTCACTGATTTACAATTATTCGTAATAAAAAAAAACTTTAATTCTGTAGATATTACAAACACAATTATGTAGGGCTGTATATACGAAGTTTCTGAGTTTTTTTGCATCTTAAATTTGTGGAAATAAAAGAATATGTCACCCCCACCCCCCTGACAAATACTACAAAATTAACTGAACCATTTTATATTATGTTCGTTTAGGGATGCAGCCCACAAATAAGTTTATTAGCCAAAGTGACACCTGGTAAAGAGAGGGTGTAAGGAATGTCTTGGATAATCGCGACTTCAAGTCGTGGCCCTGACCTGAAAACGTTGCCCGGATATTCACTTTGACTTAAAAAAGAAGCCGAAATGACCTCATAATGCTGTGTCAACTCAAGTCCTCCATGTAAAAGATAAGGATGCTATTTACTACACCATATCAGCGAAATAATTAAAAAATTCAAAGCAGAACTATTTTATTCATCACATGTATACGCGTTATTGTAAAATTCTGTAGAGACAAAAATTTATTCGGTAACCACAAAAGGAGTCATATGATAAGCATGCCAAAAATACATACACGAAAGCCGTGCGCAGATTTAAGGGAGTTTAAGGAAGACTGGATAATACGGCCCTCAATTGAAGATAAACTATTTTTTCATTTTGTTATATAATCCGCTCCCCTCCAAACCCGTTACTTACTACACAACACATACTGTAAATTTTTTCCCACGTTTGCCCACTAGAGCACACTGGTATTTCACATTTCGAGCATTTACCACCTGAGATAATTTATTTTCTGCAAGACTGCTATCGACATGTACCCATTGGCGACGAGGTCCATACCCGCAAAGAACGTAAATTGACAAATAAATTTTTTTCCAACATAAATCTTTTTGTTTTAAATAATTTTTTTTCATAAAAGCAGGTAATCTTATTCTTCAATGTGTTAAATGTAAGACTATGCATATTCATAAGACCATCTATGCTAACCGCTGGAAGTTTTGACTTAAGTTAGTATTACCCCAATATATAAATAGGTTATGTAGTATTTAACAAATATGTAGATTTTATTTAATGTTTCTTTAAGAAAAAAGTACTAGTCAAATGAGTAATGGTAAAAAAATCAAAATGAAACCAATAAATGGTTTTATTCACACGCAGTTTATTGTACACATATATACACAAATGCCAAACTAAAAATAATTGACACTTTTGCATTTCGAGATGATACAGGTGATTTCTTATCTAGTCATAGGTAGCCGATTCCTGGTCCAATGATTATGTGCACAGTTTGTGGAGCTGTTGTGCATTCCTTCACACGCATGTCCAGTCAGGTTCTGACCTGTCGCAGATATGTCGCTGCTGGTCGTCGTAAAGTTTCGTCAGCTTGCACAGCAAAGTAAATCCATATTCATCCTGCAAGTCGAACATTTCCACTTTGTCTTTGCACAATTCGCTCAGCGATTTTTTTTGCTCAGGCCCTAAGTAAATTGGGGCTTTTTGGTACTGCATAAACAGGTCGCGCAGCACATTTCCCACCTGATAGTAGAGAATCTTGCCTTCGTCCCTCTCCAGTACATGGTAGAACTATTTGTTGGTCTTATAGTTCTTCTTGTCGAAGAGTTTCCATCTATAGGAGAGCAAGAAGGAGCACGTCCACTTTTTGCCATCGTCATCATAGACTGCGATCTCCTTGAGCTCATAGTCACTATGGTTCTTGAAACCCTGCAGATTGCAATACATCATGAAGCTGACGATACTTGAAGACGATTAGACTGTTATTGTGCATAAAGTGCTACATCTATAAATTCTCTGCTGCGCTCTCGACAGTACCTTCGCGAATTTTTCTCGGCAATTGTACGATACGAGCTGGTCGTGAAGTATCAGGCAGAAATTGTACGTGTGTGCAAGAATATTTCTGTGAGTATTGAATTCGATCTTGTAGTCGATTAAATTGGAGGTAGTATGCTCGTCCTATTTAATCACATTAAGAACCATGAGCGATGCTACATTCTTGAAAGTGATGGGGCTTAGTATTGGACACTGAGCATTTCCATAGTATACATTTTGGAATTGAGCATACATCTGATATGCCAAAAGGTATTGTTCATTTTCGATGTTTATGTCAACATAAGGGGAGCTTTCACTATTCAAAATTATTTCCACATTTTGTATTTGACATGTATCGAACAGTGAATGGCACTGAACAGCATTTGAACAGCATTGTGCTGACTTCTGGTGTGTAGCCCAGTGATGATGTACTTCGGTTTTTCAGAAGAACAGCTGGAATTCACCATCCAGTTGATGGACTGGCTTGATGGCAATCTGCAGTATGTCGCAAGACTCCACAAGCTGAAAGCCACATCGATGTTTTTGCCATCTTCCGCATTCTTCACCATATTGGTACATCCAGCAGTGCTCAATTGCACACGAGGCAGCGTCCATTCGATGGGACGAAGCTTCAGTTTCACAACCTACAGGTTTTCTCCTGTATACACGATGGTGACCACATGCATGTAGGGTAGAATAAATGCAAGTTCCTGATTCGAATTGATTATGATAATTGATTCGTTTGTAGTCTTCCGCAAATCCCAATAGTATGCAGAGTGGGATGCACACTTCGAACTTGCCTCCAGGGTATGTAGAACATTCAGGCACTTCCCTGTTCTTGCACGTTAAGTTATTGTTACCACAGTTCTAGCATGCATTGCTCTGAATCACCCTTAGTATACATCAGGCAAATTTGCGCTAGGGTGGCCTACGTCAGTTAGGAGACATCCGCTACATATCCCGCAACCCTGCACCCCCCAACATTACACCCGTATACTGTAGTGGATCCTTCCTGAGTCTTTCTGAAGACTACCATCCTGTCACGTACCTGCTTAGTATTCCTAGCGATATCGTTTCCAGTAACACATACTTTCAACAATGCAAGAGATTGTTGTTCAGCATCAACACTCATAAACGCATTCCCACTTCTGTGTTGTTGGTCGCCTCTACTGACCAACGTATCTTCTAGCTTTCTAGGTTTGTAGCCTGTGCCGCTGGCCTGAAGCTAGAGTGCTCTCAACACGTTTTTATTCTCACGCAAAATAAAACGCGAAGTCGGATTTAACCTTGAGTACCATCCTTGTTGCCTTTTTCCTTGTAGTTACCTTTTCTCAACGCATTTGCAGGTTATATCGAGGATTTACTCATACGAGCCACAACTCTGCTTTCTACACAGTACAAGCACTAGCACCTGCCGCCCTTCCCGCCGATCCCGGATTGTGGATTGTCGGAAAGGAGGAACAACACATCCAGGTACATTGTACTGAGATCAGCTTGTCAGTTTGGTGTTCGCGATCTCCTCGGGGTGGAACTCCGCTGCGGAGGATGTGTCCCCTAGGTTGGGAAGACTGAGACTAAACCACGCACCCTTGCGGTGAACACGTAACTCTGTACAGCGACTACCGGCAGACGCGGTATAGTAGGATATGGGCAAATCTCCACTTCCCGATGCCTTTTGTCCAGAGGAGAGGTCTGAAGGAGAAAATACAGCTAAAACTCATTGCCTCAAGTCGAGTATATTAGTATCAATCATTGTTAGTTAAGCATATAGCTAGTCTACCACCACGAGAACAGGCGAAAGCTCTTAGGTATCTGCAAGAGCCAAAAGAGACTCCAGTGCCGAAGCATCTGTTCACTCCACCAGAACGTGCTGGTCCTGCCACGTATTCTGAGTGAGTGCAAGAGTACCTCCGCCGACCTGAACAGCCTCCGACACCTGTTATTGCACGCCTTACTTTCGCCATACTTCTACCTACACATTTACACGTATCACAGGAGATACCTACACCAAAGGCTGCACCTACCGTCACTGTACCATAGTCTACTACTACTACTACTCTGAAACGTCGCTCAGGCATCGCACTGGCAGTTGCACCACCAAAGCGCCATATTGTAATAACTAAACCTGATTTCGCGCCCTGCAGAGTAGCCACGAGGCCTGCGTAAAACTGAACCGCTATTTTCTATGAGAGCCCAATTCATCTCCTAAGCAAAAATACGGAAGCCGGCTCCTACTAAGAGGCCCTAGTGATTATAAATTCCTGATACCTCACACGTAAATAGGTAATATTATTCGGCTAAATTCCAAGGCAGCAAGTGTATACAGCAATTTTGCAGTAAAAATAAATGTGGGTACATGTAAAAATTGTAGTCATTGAATTAAATATGCATAATTTGTTCATATGCATAATTTGCTCATATGCATATTAAAATTTGTAAATTTACAATATCAGATACATAATGCTTGTTTTAAATATGTCAGTTCACATAAACTTCATTTTGGTAAATGAAGTATTGGAACTGCCTTTCAACATCTCCTGCAAAATCTATACACATAAGTGTGGATTTGTGCCAATATCTGTGTACGGTACGCTCCATGCAACAAGTGTTCGACCGAAATTTACATCTCCTAGGACAAGAGATTCATTGTGCTCCATTTTTATTTGCCTGCAATATATATAAAGTTTACTAATCATTCCATAAAAAATCAGCTGTTATATGGCTACAGTATTGTTTAAGTACACTCCCACAGCACATTAAAAAAACATTTAGAAGCGTTTATACATCTCACTGCATAACAAAAATTATAGAGTATTCATAAAATTGTTTTTTTTTTTTCAGCAGGTTATTAATATTGTCATCCCTATAAGTCAAGAAAAATTTTGTTTCTTTAGTCTCCTATGTTATTGTTATTGCAATATATATTCTTTTATTTTATAAATAATAACTATTATAATGGATATATATGATTTAAAATATTCCAATATAACTTATTTGGCAATATGACAATGATTTATTTATTACTATAAAAGGTTAAATAATAAACAAAATAGTTTTACTTCTATGTAGATAGTTAAAAATTGCAAGGGGGAAAAACATAATTTTAGAAGAGAGATATGCACATTTCCAATGCTATAATGTACAATCAACATAAACAAAATAATATAAGGCGTGAGTAAAATCTTCCCCGTTTTTGTTTAGTACAAATTTTTCACTCACATAATAGCTATTTTCGCCTACTTGGAAATAACCTCGCACCCTATGGTGCACCGGCCCCATTACGATTTTGACGCTTGGAAGCATCTATGGAAGTAATTTTCCGTTATTCCTTTCACTGTCTTCTGCGTTATCGTTTTATTGTACTTTTGTATATCACCTCGTATCAGCCCTACCCCCAGCCCCCACTTGCGGAGGTTCAGTTAAATTTTCTGAAACAAAAAAAATTTAAGGCCTGGTGATCGGGTAAGTATGAAAGTTGGGGGACGATAGCAATATACTTAGAAATAAAAAATTACTGCAAAACGAACGAGGAATGGGCCTGTGCGTGGTTTTTACAATGAAACACCTACAATTTTTGCTCCACATCTCGTGAGGTTTCCATCGAACCTGTTCTCTAAGGCACCTCACAAAATCGATTATAACAGCCCATTTACCACCTGTCGTTGTGGCACAATTCCTTTGTGTGTATGTCTTATTATGTAATAGAACAATTACAAACTGGTTTTCGTGTTTCTTAGAACTTGACTTAATTTTTAGTGAATGCTGTGACTTCCACAGACACGATAGCTGATTAGTTTCGGGTTCATGGCCATATACCCGGTTTTGCTTCTACAGTAAAGCCTGAGAAATCGAACTGAAATCGTTTTAACACCGTTGTTTGTGTCCAGTGCACACACATGTCCAATGCTGCCTTTGCCCAATCGTCAGCAAGTAATATACACATTTCAACATCGTTAGTTAAAATTTGCTGGCAAGTGCCGAATGACAAAACCAAGAGCTTCGCTGGGGCCATTAACTACTGATAAACGGCTGTCTTCATGGTTTTTTTTTACTAACACACGTGTGTGTTTACATTGGTAAGTCCCGCAATAGTGTGTCCGGAGAGTTTACTATCGTGAACGGACGATCTGCAGTTTTTAAACAGTGTGGACCACGCGTAGGTTTGAGTGTGCTCCGTAGCTTTACACGCAAATGCTATATCAAAATTAGGTAGATCTATGCTGCCGTCTTCTACAGTTTGAAAATTTTTTTCATGCAAATTCTGTCCCTTCAAGTCAGTGAAAATACCAATCGCGAAATAGCTTACACATAGTGACGTCGCTTTGTATCACGCCCCGTTGAGGAGTACAGTATCATTCCGTAAAATGTTGGCTCGCACTTCGCACAAAGGTAAATTAAATGGAAGCGGAATTAAAAAGCATATAGCTGGAAAAAAGGAAAATCGAAGATTCAGAATTATCAATTAACTTATAAAGTGTTTTCATACACAAAGTTAAGAAGTACACGTATTTTAAATAACTCGAATTTAATACTGTGTATAAAATATAGGGCAACAGTTAAATAAGAACATTTAATTTCTAATATTATTTTAGATGAATCGAGAGTATTAAATTTGGTAACTATTTCAACATAGTATTCTATAAACGTCCCTCAAAAAATCCTAATAGTGGCGTAGTAGACAAATCAGACAGAAAAAAAGCGAGAATGAAAATAAATATGGACACAAATGAAAAAGCATCGGTAACACCAACTTTAGTGAAATAAGGGACAAAACCTTATAAATAGAAAATACGCTGGAAAACAAAATACACGCATTCCAGAATGCCCAGAATGCCCTGTAACTATTTTCTCCAACGCCAGAACTGTTTTTGTGGTGTAGACAGGGAACAGCAATGCACCGAGCTGAAAGTTGAGAAAATTTTTTGGGAGGCTAATGCTACAACTCACATATCCAATGGAGAAAGAGTAATTTTGCAGTATTCGTATAACTGTACCGGGAGTTCGGAAAGGGATGGCAAGTAGGCATGTTCCTAAAATGGCAAGGCCCGTTGGCGGGAGTTCCAAAAGTAATTAAAACATTAGAAACTATAAATGAAGGAAAAAATACCAGAATGCTTACTAGCTAATAGCCTTGCTAAAGGGCCCAAAACTCTAAACACTCCAATCCAAGCCTGAGCATCATCTTCTTGAGTATTACTTTGTGGTGGTCGTAATGCTCTACAACTCGGCGGCCGATACGAATTACAAGCTCTAATTCACCATACTGTAGAGAAACGCAGAGAACCATGGAAGGCAGTGCATTAGTTGTGGCAGACAATGCCGGACTCATTTGTTTCTGCAGGGATGTCATGAAGAAACACAATAAATTTTCGCATTCAACTTTTTAGTGGATATCATCGCCACAGCAGATGTGCAACTAAGAGTGTTCCAAGTGAATTGCGAAAATTGCAGGTGGATTCGCCGTGACAAGTCCCAGCAACCCGGTGCGCATTGCTGACAGTGACATTGACCCAAGGATATTATAGGCTATTCACGGTAAAATGAGCACTTTTGAAAGCCCTGTTTAAGAACTACTTGTATGCACGTTGTGTCTTCTTCCGAGTTATGTAAAATTAACATTGTCACGGGCCTCAGCACTTTAATCATGCGTCGGTCAAATGAAACTGTGGAATTATTTGAAAAGTAAAAATTGTTACAAATCTGCTCAATTATACACTTCGATGTGTTAAAAAAACCAGAAAGCGAAATAAATAATTTAAGTTATCACGAATGACTACCTAACAATCTTATTCGATGTTAAGATACGGAACTAGTTCCCATCCTTCGTTACCAACTTTAGTGGGTGCATATCACTCCGGGTGCCTGTTAAAATATACGCAGGTAGGGGCAGAGACTTTTTTCTAAGGTTGATTTCAAAAGTGCTCACTTTATCGTGAACAGAATATGATATAGGATGTCTTGATAAACTCTGTGGCTACCATGATTGCAACCAGAGCCTGTAGGCCTACAATATATTTTACCCTAATGATACCCAGACGCTTCGGAATAGAACTAAGAGCCGTGTGACCACCAAGGCAATGGACGACAGGAATGTTAAGAAGGATGAACGTGCAGGTATTGTTAGGAACATTTTTATATACCAGACATTGAAGATGAATAGGGTTGTTTTATAGCTAAAAATATTGCTTAACTTAAGATGTATCGACATTTAAATGGAGTACTTAAGACAGGCGGTAATGATTTGGTAATAGCTACTATGGCATGTGGTTTAGATGTATGGCCGTAAGATTTTTGGCCAAACTACAGTTATCGTCGCCCCTATGTTGAAGACCTATGGCAGTGAATATTATCTAGAATACCCTTCTACTAAAATATAAATTCCTGTTTCATCGTAGATGCCTGTAAACATAGCGAGAATAAATATATGCAAAGTAGCTTTCAGTGCGGTTCCCAATTGTATTAGAAGGAGAATACCTATTTACATGTAATAGAACAACCATTTATTATTTAATTACTGATTAAGAGAAAAAATTTATCAATGAGAATTTTATTATAGTGGTAGCTTAATGAGTTATGCAAGAAAGACATCTAGTTCTTAGACTAGATAACAAATTATATAGTTCATTTGAGGAACAATGGTTTCGTAACTTCGACATAATGAGTACATTTTGGCATTGTAATTGGAATATGAGGAACGACTGCCTTATGTACCCAAAAGAGAGGACCCCTGAGATTTAATTATATAACTTTTGGGTTGTGAAATAACCCTGCTAAAAATTAAAGCCCAAAGAAAAGAATTCTTCCCACGGAATTCTGTCAGATAAAACTAGATTGCATGGTCATAATGAAAAGAAAAAATTCACTAGATTGTAACACATTTTTCTGTGCTCCAGAAGGTTGCCTCAGCCAAGTTAAACAGGTTTCAAGTCGTGTCACCTCTTCCAACGAAATCATATTTATCTGTATATATCGTGTCTGCTTGTGGGAAAAAAACCTCGGGAGGCAAACCAACAGCAGATATTCAAAACCGGATTATCTGGGTATTGTTGATCTGTTTCCTCTACTTTGTAGGATTGTTCACTAAAACAGGTCAGTTATTGAATTATTTAATCGGAATGTAATACAAATCTATTTTTAGAAATTTTAATCCGAAATCCCTTTAGGAAGACTGAGGAAGGTTTTAGGGGATTTCAGTTTTGAAATTTATGAAAGTATAAGTAAATTTCATACTGAACTCAAGTACAAATTATTTTATCAGTAAATGTGCGTTGTGATAATTTCAGGTCTGAGAGAATACTTGAGTACTTGAGAAAAACATTATATGTATTTCACACGCAGGCAGATTTTGGCAATGGTGAAAAAGTTTCACACTTCCATCCATAGAGTGAGAGGCAAGAACCGTCTTAGAAATTGAATCAAAGTATTTTTGGTACACTTAAATTATCTTATACTGTGCAATAATTAGGTCTAAGCGGGACATAATGGATGATAAACAAGCACTCACAGGTGATACCATCAAATGCCAGAATGCCAGAAGTGTTAAGGAAATTGTATAATATTATAGCATTTTAACACTTGTTCATTAATAATAGTCAGAAATGTTCGAAATAATTATTTGCCTTATTGCATAAAATAAATTGGGAACTGTTACTAGATGTGTGTCATTTTTACAGCGAGTAGTGCACTATAGAGAACAGATTGTAGTTAAGTCTGAAATTACAATGTTAGAGTCATGTTTCAGATGTCTTGGTCAATTACTGAGGAATGTAATCGTTACCTTTTATTCTTAGAATAACTTAAAGGCCTGACATAATTACGACTTCACACCAAAAAACCACCACAATATCTAGAGCACTTGTAGAACATGGCTTGTTGAGGTTTCGAGTGCTACTACTTACTGGATAAGATAGGAAAATATCTGCTGAGTTATTCAAGAAATATGCTGTGGCAGTACAGTTCGCAAATATTAAATGAGCGGTGTTCGAAGCCTACGATATTTTTTGGCCCTTAAGATACCTATAAGATCTCTGATATGTTATTTAGAATACGTTATAATGGTTCTAGAGGAACAATCTTGTGTGTATTCAAATCGACAGATTTGCGCTATATAGGGGCCAAATAATTCAATTGGTATTGGTATTGGAAAAAGGGCTTATTAAGGTCCCCAGGTGTTACACCCGAAGGATTATCAGGAGACGGCTAACAAAATAATTTTTTTAAGGAACTTGGATGGCCAACAGCAAATACGCTCACGGCCAAAATAAACTATTTGAAACAAACAACATATCAGTCAATCAAGCAATCAATTTATCAAAAGACGTGATAGAAAATAAGAAACCATGAAAACTCGCGAACATTCTAGAAGACACAAACACAAAATGACGTCGCATCCCCGACGCCGAGGGCCAAAAAACCCGGACCGTCGCCGGCTACAGAAAAACTTTAACAAACTAACATATTACATAACTTAAACTAACACCCATGCCTTGCCTGGGATTTGAGCCCATAGCCCTCCGCACCGCAGACCGGCGGCGCACCAACCGATTGCGCCACGGGAGGTCGGCATCAGAAAGTTCAAATTTTGTTCAGAACGAGCAATCGCAGGAGTGGCAGAGTTACACTAAGGACGATTAACTTTCGTGCAAGTGATTCACAAATTCTGGAATAGTAGAATGGGTGAAGTAGCTGGTTTCTAATAATTGAGTGGGGCCGGTAACTGAGAACCGAATTTCTTCATTAAAAAAAGCTGTGGAATTCAGAACTTGTGTCCTTGCTACACAGTTAAAGAATTTGCCTTCATTGTACGAAAAAGTGCTGGTAAAAATGTTTCCAGAAATCTCTGTTAAATAATGGACATGTTGCTTTTCAAAAAAGGACTTTCCATAAATGTCACAGATTTTTCCGCGAATTCACTAAACCTCTTGTAAATTTCTTAATTTTCTGTGCTCCCAGTTTTAATAAGGAAACAACGA
Source organism: Dryococelus australis (assembly GCA_029891345.1). Classification (NCBI taxonomy): domain Eukaryota; kingdom Metazoa; phylum Arthropoda; class Insecta; order Phasmatodea; family Phasmatidae; genus Dryococelus; species Dryococelus australis. The sequence goes on along the minus strand of CM057009.1, from coordinate 81,713,470 downwards.
AAAGTTTTAATTTTTGTTGCGGGTTTTCTACTGAGTACAAAAAAAAGTTGAGAGAAGTTGTAATTGTTTATATGAGAGCGAGATTTAAAAACGAGTCAAGGCTTTCGAAATCCACTAATATAACCAGTCACCTGCGACCTTCTTGGAAAATATATGTGTATAAACAGGGTATTTATTGATTTGTTGCATAAACAACCTTTTCAGTTTCTATTAATATTCCTTTTCAGTTTCTATTAATATTTTCGTATTTTAAGTGTTGCTAATGGCTACAGAGGCATGATGACGCTTTTTTATGTGTGAATGAATAGGTATAAGAGGCGTGGATGTCATAGCTGGCGCAATATATATATATATATATATATATATATATATATATATATATATATTTTTTTTTATTTTTTTTTCTATTAACTGTGGCGACGAAAGCTTCGTGTGGGCTCGGCATCGTTCGTTTCCGAAACTCGAAGTTATCGGAAATACTTAAATTCTCCGTATTTTCTGTACAGAGCTCGGCTCTGTTTTTTTTAAATTACAGATTGCGTTTTCATATGTTTTCTGCTTACTTCCGTATTATTTTTCTTAAAAATATGAAACTTTTCAATATTGTACGACGCAATTTTTAGGAAAATCTGCAGCGGATAAATGTTTGTGCACAAAAATCATTGTAGTGGCGAAATATTCGCGGCGAAATTACTATCACTTCATAACGTGTCAGAACAGAGATGAGTACATAATGTTCTAAGTGAACACAAGAGACTGATCCTCCGATGTTACAGTTTGCAACGGGGAATTTTAATCGAGAGGTTGATTATTATCGATATATTAAAATACAGTATTAGTTAATTTCTGTGTATTTAACTTCTTTCTTGGTATTTGAGATAGTTGTTGTTTGTTGTGAAGTTTAATTTTAAATATTATTCACTGGTGTAACGTATTTAGTAATAGAATGGTTTACATTGTAATAAATGTTTTTTCTATAATTACAAAAAAATACAATAGTATTAGTTATTAAATAAAATTTGAAAGAGGATACATCCAGTGACTAACTCAGATTCGCCTAGAGAAGTTTATCATTATGTAAAGACTTTTTATGTAAGTTTTGACGCTGTTAAATTTAATGTTAAAAAGAGTTAAAATCAAAGATAGGATGGTTCCCAAAATACATTAAATAGTGGAAATTAAAGGAGTTGCTAATATAATTGTAATTTAAGTATTTGTTTTAATTGAAATACTAAAAATCCAAGTAGACTGTACTTCTGCCATGATTTAAAAAAAAAACACCTTTTCTAGTAATGTGTTTAAAATGTATTTAAAATAATGTACAAATTTGCAATGATTATTTTATATACTACTAATATAAAGTAAATAAAATAATGCATGATCAAAAAATGTAATTAAAAAGGAAAAATTCAGAAAAGGAAATTAAATAATCTATACCATTTTTTGAATATTTTCCAACCTATCTTAAAGCGATGTATAAAACTAATTTTTTTTTACGTAATTAATAGACTACATTGTTAAATTCAGCATTTAATCAAATCGTCATAATATTTCTGTTTTAACTCAATATACGATAAACATTTCAAAAAATATATTAATATATTTTATTTCTAACGAAATTCATACTTAATTTAAAAAGGATTTTTCTTTTCCATATTTTGATATTCCTTAGCTACATAAAATATTTAATATCCGGTGTTTCTTAAAATGCTCCCAACAGAACTGAATACTTTTAAACCGTCGAGTGCGAAATAACGAAAAAAAACGGACTTTTTTAATCGAAATGAAAAATTACATACAATTACTAAACTGCAAAATTTAAAACTAATAAATTGCAAATAAAAAATGAAATTATTGAAAGAAACAATATTCGATTATGATTACGACTACTTATACAATTAATTTGCGCACATCAATAGTGGGATGTTTATGAATAGTAAAATATATACTATATGAGGTGTAATTTGTTAAGTGATGGAATATACTTTTATCGAAATTATAATATAAACTTCGCGTTCGTGGCAATATAAATATTTTAATTTTATACATTAATATGTACTATGTTCAATTTTAAAGAACAATTTAAAAATATTCATATGCATATTAACAAAATGTATTATTAAATGTAAAAAAAGAGTTATTGAGAGTTATATTTATTTAAGTTGAAAAAGAAATTCATTCGTAATATGACATTAAACCATCTACATATCTTAATAAACCAACATTTTTCATAGAATTATAAAATGTATCAATAAATTAGATTATGTATTAGGGCACTTAACTCACTGTAATTTAGGATAATACGTATGTTTTATAAAATTTATATTTACTTTAAATACACATATATGTGAAGGTATGATCAATGTAGTAATTTGTTTGTCAACACTGAAGAAAGTATTAACAAAGAAGATGGATGTGATGTTTAGTTGCTTTTGCTAACGTTTTCGAGACTGCTATAAATAACAGTAATTACTCTTAGGAAAATATATTCCCAATTTTAATGAAAATCCGAAGGACAGTGATTGTTTGAAATTTAAATAAGAGATGTTATAATGATTTTTGTGGTAGATGAATATTCAAAGGGCTTTTTATTTGTTTTTTTTTTTTAATGTGTTAGCGCAATCGCTCAGCCTATCAGGTGATAAGTTTATTACTTACACCTAACATTGTAAATAGAGAGTCTGTCTGCCAGATGTAGTGAGAAATAAATATAATGATTAACGGGGAGCATAAGATACATTATAAAATCATTAGAAGGTTAAAAAACCAATTTCAACCCAAAATCAAATATGAAAATAATATGCAGGTGGAATATTTAGTATTGGCACAAGTATAATTACAAAAAAAATGGACAACACGTTAAAAAGATTACACAAATTCTCAAGAAAGACATAACACAATTATAATCAGGTTAACAATCAGTCGTTGAATTATCAACTAAAATGATATTAAACTCAATTATTAAATAAGTAGAAAGAAGTCTACGCACAAAACTAAAATACTTGACTAAGAAACGAAATAAGGAGCTAGAAAAATGATCTGGCTGTAAAAAAAATAGGTAACAAAAAAGGAGACACGAAAACACGACAGGCTTGAGTAAGCACAAGAACAGCACAACTCTCAAAAGGCACAATCTATGTAAGTATCAAGAAAACTTATCCTTTCGAACACCAATACGACACAAAAAATACACGAACACAAACACGTCAGCAGTGATTCAATACAAAAAACACGTTTAGGGAGAAGATGAGACTTTGAAGTGGCTGGAGAATTTAGTGAAATACCTATTGGCAATGTACAGGCAACGACACAAGCTCCTCATAAACACAAACACCAACATTATTGAAACTGTGGACATGGGTGAAAACATAATGACCCTACGATCTCAGCCCTCGACCTTTATAAAGAATGGAGAAGTATGTCAAGGCAGATATCCTAAAACACATCCCCTCACCCGTAATAGCAAATACCTGTCCTGCAGACCAGGCTTAACTTACAGCCAAAGAAATCAGCTTGACGTTGTCTTAAGTATTACTCAGAAAAAATATCTTAATGAACTACGCTAACTCTCTGATACAGAATCATAAAAATGGTTTAGCTGTATTCCACTATGTATTGTTCAACTACGTTGTGTATCTACACACTCGCACGCACAAATGCATGGATGAACAAACAGAAAGAATGTTTCATAAGCATTAAATTTCTAAGATGGCATGTGTGAAGATCTCACCGAGTTTTTCTATGTTGGGGGAATAGGATCCAGTCATATCTACGAGGGGGAAGTCTTAAAATGTGTCACTTAAGTACGGTTTTCTTCGGATAACATAACTATGTTTAGTTGCCCCACTGCCACCAAATTCTAAAGGAAAACGCTGCAGTGTCCTGACAATTGTTGTCTTATTTTCGATTTAAAAAAAAAATCTCTATCACCAGTTACTAACCTACAACATATATGTATTGGTCTGACAATGGAGGATTCCATTTGTAGTGTGTAGACAACCTAGCAACAAACATGGGAACCGAATTACTTTGCTTGTTAATACTAGTAAAACGGTGTTAATTAAAACGTGCAAAGTTTTCTTTAAAGTTATTTCACATAAAATTATTCTAAGACCATAATTTCAAAACTGATAATGCCTGAAACCAAAACTGCAGAATAAATTCACCTGCCTTTGCTAAATATTGCCAAAGACTAGTAGATATTTCAATGAAATGTAAAATTAATTAATTTTTTTGTTGTAAAATCGAATATGTATTTTAAGGTTTATTTTTTTCGTACATTTTTAATTGTAACATACCATTCCTTATCATCACTTCGAGCTGTATGAAATTAAATGTTTTGCAAACAGAAATGTATTACTGGTTTCTATAACACTCAGTAGTAACATACAAAATTTTCGGAAGCAAGAGACATCTTTGCAGTGTAAAAACATGTGACGATAAATATGCACTGTTTGATGGAAAATTAATCTTAATAAGTATGTGTGTGTAAAATATTTTGCAGTACCTAAACTATTATATTTATTCACTTTGGGTAGATTTATTACTTATGAAATTTAGAATGTAGATTAAATTACTAACTTCTGAGTTACATATCTCAAAAATTTAATAGTTTATTCTGTTGAATACTGATATGGAATTAGTAATGTTGCAAGTTCTTTGCCGCCGTCTCATTATTTTATTTTATTATACATACCACGTTTTTCTTCGCTTATCAAACGTAACTAGTTATTTACTTCTTTACCTGTTGTTACTTGATATGAATGAACAGTTTTTCTTCAGTCAGAATGATAGACGATATAAGTGGCGTTACGTTAGGAAACGTATTAACTTTCAGTTCAGAGGAAGAAGTGCGAATATTGGTGTATGTTTCAACTTACAAGGTTCCATTTCACTTACGTTTACAAAAATTCCTGGGGATCCGACATATTGAACGATTCCGTTACTTCCAAGTTATTAAAATCTTGAGAAATTAATGTGTCAAAAGGATCACTGAAGTTAACATGAGGCCTTATGAATACAACGATATTCTGACAATGGTAAACTTAAACTTCAGGAGGAAATGCTGATTGTTATTTTTTATAGATAGGCCTAAATCGAAGCTCCTTACTGAAATCATAGTTCCCACAGTGGAAATCAACGCTGTGCACTCAAACGGGAGGATGTCTACATTAATTGAAGGAGGTTATCACCTGCGAATCGCTCCAAAACTGCCAACGGTACAGATGAGGTTTCAATCTGATTTGTAGACAAATATATCCGGATCTAGCTGATAGTCCTTCCATATAGAATTCGCCATTCGTTTATGATATGGGTGATTAAAAATTATTAATTTATGAAGGATGATGCGTTTCAAATAAAGGATAATATCTGCACATAGTAATTTTCATTGTATTTATCTAAATTGTGATTATATATTAATTAAAACTTTTCTGTGTTTTGGACAATATGTAAAATTGTATATAATTTAATTATTTTCTACACGAAGGCATTAAAATTCAAAAGTATTTGGTACATTTTGATTTTCAGGAATTTGTAAAACATAATAAGTATTTAATGTCACATATGTAAATTTTATAATTTTTTATAGTTTTTAATAATTTGTTAAAACGGAAACTTTTTTTGTCCTCCCTAAATGATTTTTTAAAAATCTGTCTTTTTACGTGTTTAGAGCGAAAGGCATCCTACGCATATCTGATAAATCCACTCAGATTCTAAGAGTTCAGATATAAATTCTGTATGTGTACGCAACACTATTGCAAAACGCACTTAAATAAAACTGCCTCAATAAAAGTTTCTGAAAGACAAATACTTACAACTTTGTTAATTTTTTTAAACCAATATAGATAAAGATAATATAATAAGTGGGATATTTATAATATCAGATGACGTATAAAATTATGCATATTTCATTAATTGTATGTACCTGACTTCCGGATACTAAATTAGTAACACTCAGAAAAACATACTAGCTGCAGGTATTTTGTCATTGCTTATTGTTCATTTAATAATCCACTCAAACTCCATAAACAAACTGCCATAAAGTCACTAAGAAGATTAATTTCAAAGGTTTTTTTTGTTAAATCTATTTTCCTGTGTGATATATTCTTTTCGAACACTCTCCTCCCTGAACAGTTACCCAATTCGATTGATCATGTGACCATGACTCTTAGGACTACCTTACAAACACATCCCACAAAGACTCAAAAATTTTCTGACTAACAAGTGCGGTCAATGTGTGTGTACTTACTGGGTCTCGGACGACGTTCCACGTGAACCCCTCCATTCTGCTGAGCTGCACTGGGATGATGGGTCGCCGCAGAGGGAGCGGAAGAAGAAAGCCGCGACTGCCTCTTGGGTGAACGATTCTCTGGAATAACCGCAAAAACGAAATAATATTTCAACAATTCCCTACAAAAATAGTTGTGAGGAATGATCATATCAGATATTGATTTGGAAGTACATGACTGACATGCATATACACGTCTCTGCACTTCTGTGCATCCGTCAAAGTATTTACAGATCTTTAGTTGCCCAAAGAGAACAACTTAACACTCATATAAACGCTGGTATAATTTAGGTAATGCATAATTAAAGCTACCGAATCACTATTATAAACTTTTCCTGTCTATTATTTGTGGACAGACTGACACAATTACTCTGCTGTGCAGTATGCAATGTATCCAGACAAAATTTTCAATATTTCTCAGTGACCAGTTTCTGTGAACAAAATCCTGGTTTAGACTGTTTACGGTAAATTAAGTAATACTGAAATCAACAGTTGAAAAAGTCATTGCCCGTAACTAATAAAATATACAAATTTATTTTTTCTTAAGACCCACAGAGCAAGGTGGTAACTCACTGGACTCGCATTTGGGAGCACACTGGTTCGATTCTCGGTCCGGCCATCCTGATTTCGGTTTTCCATGGTTTTCCGAAATCTGTCCAGGCGAATACTGGGATGGGTCCCTAACAAAGGCCACATCCGATTCCTTCCCATTCCTTCCCCAAACCCTCTTCCCTGACCAACCAGCATCGTCTCTAATCACCTCTCTGTCGACGAGACGTTAAGTCCAATTACCTACCATTCTCAGACCCAACAGTAAATTGCGAGCGAAATGTTTAAATGCATATCCAGTGATGTTATTGTTTGATTTATATTATGACATTCACTTGCTTATAAGTATCACATTTACATGCCTAAAAATTCCACGATTTAAATTGTATGGTGCATGTGCAAGATGGGGTGAGCGCGAACTTTTCCAGGTCGCTACTTCGCTGGCGTCCTAGACACGGTTCCTCTTTGCTTGCTTAATGTTCTCCCCTCCCTTACGCATGCGAATTGATTGATATAAGCTTGTGCACTAGCGTCTTACTTGGCTTTTCGTCACTTCTTGTGTTCCGCCCAGAGGACTTGGCTCAACTTCATCGCCGCGACTAACATATTCTTAGTTCAAATGTTGCGTTAGAACATCGACGGCCGTTGGGCAAAGTGCAGGTGGGTTGTTTTCCAAAAGGTTTTAGTTTGTCTGGTTTATATGTACTTTGTAGAGCTAGTGTATGGTAGTTTGGTCATCATGCTTTTCCGATGCATTCAAAATTCTCTTTTGGTCACCCGGTAGAAATTTACATTTTGGGTAACTTGCACGGTTGCAGTGTAGATCCCTGTAAGGTTAGTATTGTACGTATTATGTTTTTTATATTTAGTAGTTACTTTTTCCGTCGCTTGCTTTGCATATGTTACCGTTTATTAGCCAATCCGTGCGTGTAAATATGACCACACTTGCTCACGTCAATCTGGTTTAATTGAGCTCCTGAAGTCCCACTTGCGGGATTATTTAAATGTGTTCAGTATTTTCAATGTAAACATTATGAAATGAGCCCTTCGTTTTTTTTATCTAGTTACTCCAACATGTGCATAAATGTCATGATATAATAGCCGCGAAGATTTATTCGGCTCCCTCAGGTCGCCCTAGCTGTTTCAGTAATATTTTAATTGTAATGTTTAATTCATTGGTTAACAGTTATTTGATGCTCGGTGTCTTAAATTTGGCTCTGTGAGAGCGCACACCGTGAGTCATTCTTATATTTCAATAATATAAAAAAAAATTAAATGCAAGTTTTAACGATACTTCTTCGCAACATTTGGAAGAACGTTTCATAAATGTAATAATTAAAGATTGTGGAAAATTGTTTTTGTAAGCCCAAATCATAAATTAAATATTGATAAAAAGAGTTTTATGTGAGTTTTGTTCGTCATATTTGTAATCAGGTCACACATGACTAAAGTGATGAGGGCCTTGGCAACGTAAAATTTACATTTGGTGGAAGGATACAAAGTAATCATAAAACAGGATCATAAGCAGGGATTTTGAAAGGGCTCACTTTTGCGTCAACAGTCTAACAGTCATGTTTATATACCCTAACCAGTTTCCTGATGAAGCTCATTATGTATAGGCTGTTCACGGTAAAGTGAGCACATTTAAGGCCCTTCTAAATTTTTCGGTTCATCCAATTTCCATCTTCCTGCTGCTTTTTAATATAAACATTGCAATTTGACATATAAACACAGCATATACATTTCACCACCATCAAAATTTGATGTCTGAGACTGCAATAACATATACTTATTAGTGGTTAATGCCTGTTGTGAGGGCCTTAAAAAGTGCTCAATTTATAGTGAACAGGCTATAGCTTGCCTTATTTTCCCTCTCTTCTCTCGCTCCATCTCTTAGAAACTTAGAAGATTAGAATTGGAGTGAGTAATAAAATATATACACTACAGCATACAACAAACTTCAAATTATCTTAAACCCCTTTCTTGCTCCAGAAATACGTAATATGGCATAGGATTCAATAACGTCCTTCGCTATTTTTTTTTTTTTTTTTTTTTTTTTGGTTGTGCTGGAACACTGATCTGCGGAAAGGCCACATATATTGATCTGAGTCCAGACTAAAGTTGGACACACTCAGTTTCCGATGCAGATTACATGAAAAGGAACAATAAACTAATAAGAAAATGCAAGAATAATAAAAACTTAATACACTGTCGATCAATAAAAATAGCGCACACGGAATGATGCATCGTATGGCGTTGAAACTTTATAGAGATTAGTAATACGTATGATCACGAAAACAAAGTATAAGCTGTTCACAGTAAAATTAGCACTTATGAAAGCCCTGCATAAGATATACTTGTATGCACGTCGTGTATTCTTCCGCCTTATGTAAAATTAACGTTGTCATTGACCTCATGACTTTATTTCTGCGTCAGCCAGACAAATCTGTGAAATTATTTGAAACATAAATAGCCATATTACAAATCTTGTGATATTTACACTTCGATACGTTATAAAACAGTGAGCGAAAAAATGAATATACGTTGTTACAAACGGTTGCCTAACACTTTTTATTTGACGTTAAGATATGGAACTACTTTCCGTCCATCTTTGCCAACTTTACTGGGTACATGCCATTCAGTGAGCCCGTTAAAATATAAAGTAGGTCGGTGCAGTGTTTTTTCTAAAGTTGATTTCGAAAGTCCTGAGGCACACGGACTCACAATTTTTGGACGGTGTGTTATAAATCCTAGAAACTGTAGCATGGTAGCCGCTAGATTTTTAACTGATCACAAAAATGCTCGACTGTGGCAGGCCATGTAGCATGTAATGGGAGCTGGGATCGCAGATTCACCTCCGCAAAGCTTCTGTAAATGGTCTGTGGGCACACAGGAGACCCAACAGTAGCCAGTATTGTGTACCGGGTCGCCATGAGATCCCCACGCTCCTGGCGTATCCAATACTCTTAAAAACATCGGATAGTATTGTCTGAACTATCCACATGGTGGATACTACATAGGTAAACTCGCTCAGTTTCAGACTGAGTTTGTGCATATGTTGAGGCATAATTTTTCGCACTGTTTAAGAGTAAGTTAAATTCTCACTGTGTGAATATAAATCGATATATTATAGTCCCTGTAATTTATTTCGAGCAGCAGTGCAAAACACTTTTTAATTGTAAATATTTAGGTGTATGCTGTGAATATATATATATATATATATATATATATATATATATATATATATATATATATATATATATATATATATATATCTCAGCACGCTATACAAAAATAGCAAATTCTTACGACGAATACTCTATGCCCGATATAATACATTTTCTAGAATCTACCGGTCAGACTAAATATTGATGAGGGGCACGGAAAAATACATAAATTAAAAATATTCACGTATGTTCCACTACAAACCTGCTTTGGCTCGGTTATGGCGATATTTATGCTTGCCGTCGAAATATGTGTTTACCTATGCAGTTAAGTGTAGTAGTAACAGTTATACAAGAATTACTGAGAGAAAATTTAAGAGGCTTTGTGTGAGTAATGAATAAATGGGGCTTTTAACTGCCATAATAACTTCTTGTAGTCGGTAGTGTATTTATTCTTGTTAATTTCTATCTCGTATGTAGAACGACTTCCGAATTTTGAAGTGAGGACTAATCGGCAGTAATAATATGATCCCCGATAAAATTTACATTTCTTAACTTATTTTTGATTGGTTGTATGTTACTTTCTCTAGTAATGAAAGGATTAGGTCGTTGTTGGGCAAGCTGGAGTAATTGATCGGGATGTAAATTTTTTTCTTTACAGACTCTTTTAAACAAATCCTATGAAATCACTTTTATCTATGCATATATTTTATGTGTTGTGTGTGTTTCCCCCTCGAAAAAATTTTGATCTATTCCTCTGAATTGACGATTCTCAACACAGTTATTGGTACTTTGTAGATAACCTGACTTGTTTTCAGCCATGGCGGGTAAAAATTTCCAATATAGTAGTCTTACAATATGTTAGGTGCCATCATACCGCCAAAACTATACAACCGATTTAAACAGTTTTTGGTACATTGATAATACACAGAGTAAGCACTTAATACAGAAACGCAAAAGCTCATTGTTACGCACTTCAGAGGACAACGATATTTGAAAAATATCTGAAATCATATTTCACGAAATACTCAACCGATTCCCTCTTAATTTGGCAAATACGTAATACTACATTAAACCACCTATATTTATATCGTCCTAAATACCAGACAATTATTTTTAAAATCTTGGTTGTAAAAGAATTCTACATCACAATCGCCTACACGCTTAACCATAGGTAAATGAAAAAAAAAATTGTATGCTGGTAGTTCATGCTGCTAGCATTTAAAATTCTTATTACCAGCCAGATTTACCTATCACTTTTTTAAATAGCGACATGTCATCCTAGGTGTAGTGATTAGACAACTCGCCTCCCACTGAGCCGAACCGGGTTCAATTCCCAGCGGGGTCGACCCTATATTTTCGCATATGGGAATCGTGCCGGACGATGTTGCTGTTCGGTTGGTTTTATCGGGGATCCCCAATTTCAACCACCCTTGCATTCCGGCGCTGCTCCATACTCACCTCGCTTCACCCTCATCGACTCTCAAGACCTCGACGTAAAGAGCTGCCCAAATCTCTTCTCTCACTCTGTCGTCCTATTTCCGGAACTGTCTAAAAAGTTTCGACATGTCCCAAGCACGATCGTAGTCTGCATGTAGTAAAGAGTTTTCAAAATGAAGGCGTACTTTAATTTGTGTAACATGATATATATCTGTTCCTTTACAATTTATTTAACCTTGCTTGATATGCTGGCAACACTTATTGTGTGAAATAAACACACTAAGTTTTAACCGCATTCGTCCGCCATCAACCGAAGAAAATATAATTCAATCAGTGATTTCTCAACCAGGTCAAAACACTTTTTATACGGAAGGCCATCCACAGTTTCATATGACTCACTTATTTTCAAAATGGAGGTTTAGTGTTAAATGTCTTATAAACAAAACCTGGCGTGCTCGTGCAACAAATCATTTAAGTAATAGCCTTAATATTCGGCCGTTTTAGAATATAGCGCTACGAAAATATTAGTTATACATGGTACATCACGAAATACTCTCTTTAATTAAGTCAAATGTGATGTAAAAGCCCTTCTTGATGATTACATTTTATAAAACATAAGTTGTCTCTGTTTGAGTCTTTTATAACCTCATAAAAATTACTGGCATATGTGTAGGGGAAAATAGGCTGATCAATTACGTTAGTAACGTGTTGTCATTTATATTATTTCTAGGTTATGTCAAGTCCAATATCACTTCTTAGTAACCGTAAAATAATGTTAGATTGTCCGCAAAGTCCAACACAAACAAGAAATAAAAGATCCATTAAGTTTACTTTTGAATGAAGAAACTCAGTTTTCTTGTAAAGGTATTTTAGATAATCATATCGCCTGTGTTTTTCCATGTTAATGACTGAATAATTATTAAAAAAAAACTACTTGAATCGGACATTACTGTTAAATGAAATGATGATATGAAAGTCCAATTCAATATAATACATAAAAATCATTCCTACTATAATTATATTATAAACTAGACACTGCATGTCTCTAAATATTTTTAACAAATAAATCTTGATCGTTCAGGTAGCACTGCCTTTCATGTTGCGTGGTTGCGTTTATGTATTGTTCAAAGTAGGCTTAGTTCCAGGAATTTTGTTTAAAGAGGGTCAGCAGGGTATAGTCGTGGTGGAAACTGTCTGGTTTGTTAAAAAAAAGGGGGGGGGGTAGGGGATTGTTGGAGTTGGGTTTCTACGCCTCTGGAAAAGAAAATTAAATAGCGAAACTTAGTAATTTATATAAGAGACTTTCTAAATACGCAATTATTACAAAAATCTTAATGCATATTCCCTGTGTAAAAATGAACCCGTTTAATAAAACAATTAATATTTAAATATTAAAAAATTTCTTTACAAAATAATTATGTTTGCCCTGTCTGACTGAAATTCTCGCTACATCTGTTGATACCAGCATTCATTCATACAATTTAATTTTCAGTTCATGGCTGCCCTTTTGAAAATAAGCAGCCAGCATTGTAGTTAAGAATGAAATTAGTGCGCCCACTAAGTACTATATGTTTACCGAGTTTGTTGAAATTTGGTCCACGAGATCAAAACTTTATTTTTTGGGGAGACACACAAACACACACACACACAAGTCGTGTGTCGTTCCCTGCCGACTTAAAGAAAAGTTCGTATTGAAAAGAAGTTCGGGCAACCGAATTATGTGCTGGGGAAAACGGGAATGCCACGAGAAAACCCATCGACCACAGTCGACAAACGAGAAGAGTCCCGACTTTGATCCGTGAGGGATCGAACCCAAGTCGCTGCGATGGGAGACCGGCGTGCTTATCTTGCATCAAAGCCCTTTGGCGAATTACCATGTCGTGGAAAATATTGTTCTGAAGGATTGTTTCTGCGATAAGAATGCTTCGAATAGAAATTCTTCCCACAGAATTGTTTAGGACTCCACGCAGCTACTATAGGCTTTTTAAGATATCTCCACGTGGAGCCACAGACAGGTAATTGATCTCATATGCATATATTTCCTTTGAAAAGAAGCATTTAAAACGGAACAAAACAAGGGATACATTGCAGACGATCATACAGGGGCAGCGGTGGTGTAGCAGTTAGAGCACTCATCGTTAACCACCGAGACGAACCAGGCTGGATACCCTGCGCGGTCGGTCCTGGATTTTCACATGTGGTAATCGTGCCGAACGATACCGCTGGTCGGCGGGTTTTCTCGGGATCTCCCGTTTCCCATACCCTTGCATTCCGGCGTCTCTCCATATTCACCTCGCTCCACCCTCGCTGGCTCTCGAGACCTCATCGTTAAGAGCCGCAAAATACTCTCCATTCCCACGTTACAACATAATGGCTAGAGCAGGCGTATACACAGACCAAACCATTCGGACAACAAAGAATGCCAACAGTCTTCATTTGACAACAGATGTGACTTTTTAGGGCTCAACAGACAATTTTATTATTTGTATTTCACTAGCTAATATTATTAGTCAGAATCATGCAGTTTTATGTTATATAGCCTTTCATTGTAGGCTATGCTTGTGAGTCAACTTGGGCGATACAACAACATCCACCACCCAACATTTCCTGATTAATGTGAGGGTTACATACCGAGTGTCCAAACCAATGTTTACCCTTTGATCGTGACTGAAAGATTCCCTTGTTTGTACTTTATGCTACAAGGGCGTATAGCAGTTTAATATGTCCAAAATGTCCGCCATCGGCAGAAGAGTATTGTCTGGGAACGCTGTAGAACAGAATTGCAAATATTAGCTATGGTTTCATTGGCAAAGGGCTTCATAGGCGTTCAGAATATTATCTCTCATGGCATCCATTGCCCATACCTTTGTGGCGAACACAGTGTTCTTTAGAGTTATACTCACACAAAAACTAAATGACTTTAAATCTGTATATCTGTGTTGATAACACCTCGTTGGCCTATCCCCCTACCAACAAATTGTTCATCCAGGAGCGACCATACATCTCGACGGTACTGCGATAGTGCACCATCATACTGGAATAAGCTACCGTCGTCTGGGGAGAGTCAATAAACAGCTGAGACAATGTTTTTCTACAACATGGTACAGAAACATTCACCTGCTACCATGCTATCAAAGAAGATTAACCACGCAAAATTCTCTGGTAGAAATACCATATCACACTGATAATCCAGGAAGATTTAACTGCTTGCTCTACCACAGTGTAAGGATATTCATTGACCCAATACACACAGATTTTAAAGTTGAGAGTTACGTCCAAATTAAAGGTTTTCTTATAGGACCAATCATGTTAGTAAAATGTTGACTGTCGTAGAACATGCTCACAACGCACTCACACAATTCTAGACACCTATCTGTGCCGTCTTCATTTATAGCATGAAATAGTGTGTGAATCTAGGTTTTCCGCAACATATTTAAAAATGCGATGGACGCTTATCTTAATTTCACGTGACTTATGCATAGCTTAACATAAAGACTTCAACTTCCCGGGGAATATGTGAATGTGTGCAACACAGCCCCCATTTTTCCTCGCCGATTGTCGTTTTCTTCCTGGAAAACTGTCCATTCTTCACATCACACACAGTTTTGTCCCTATCAAACTTGTTACATAATCTTTTCACTGTTACACTTGGTGGTTGCGCAATATACTGTTCTGCCCTTCAATAGTTCTGAACCTCAATCATGTTCCCACATTTCCAATAACACTTAAAATCCATTGTGTTGCTCAAAAGCAAACCTTACCACTCTCGCCATTCCCTCTATAATTTTAATGATGCTGTTCGTCGCTGCAAATGAAACTGTCAACAGCAGAATGGCTACAAGCGCTCACTCACATTAGAGCATGTCCGTATAGCATAAAATACCTGCAGTCCCTTCATATTTTCTGCAATAGTTCCTCGTGTATTAACGTACAAACAATGTAAAAATTAGTCTGGAACATTCAGTATGTGGCTGGTTGTTTTACGTTTGGTGTTAAGGTATATTGTGTACGAGAGATGCATTGGCTCAAGACAAGTTAACATATCAGGTTAAGTATCATGCACACTTTGACAGTCTGACTCCATCATATGATTGGCATAGGCTATTCATATATTCGCAGAAACACGGTAGTGGGCGCCAAGTACTAGAATATTAGTTTACTTATATACATTGCTTGTTACATTTTATACACGTCTAAGTGTAGCGCCTCTACTTGTTTCGAGATTCACATTTATGCAGTCATGTAAATGCAATTTGCAATATAATTCACATACAATGAAAGCCCTACGAAATTATATTGCTTTCCGTTTGTTTGTACGTATCTTGAAGTAATTTTCTTCAGCTTAAGATTGGGGAAGGATTTCACGAATTTCATCCTTTTTTGCTACGTTATTTGTTTTGTCGTCAACAATTAATGACACCTGAACAAAACAGCTGGGTATTTATTATTTTAATCTAGAGCGATTGTTTCATGCATAGTTTGCACAAATGGGTCTCCAGTATCTCCTTTCTATCTTACTGCACATTCCCTGGGTTTAAACATTTGATTTTTTTTTTAACTTAATGTTACCACTTGAGAAGAAATATTCATTCCACACAAATTTCTAGCAATTAAATAATAATTAAAATGATGCATCGTATGAAAAAGGAAGGCCGACATTAATTCATACAAGCATCTGTTTTTTTATGTTTATTGCATGCTACAACACAACTGCAGCCTTGCACTGCTGATTCAGATTACCATTTTGAGCATTTTAATTATTTGCAACCTCGCACTACCGAAGCACACATTTCGTGATCATATTTCCCATTATATATCGTTTTACTACCACTGAATTGGGTCAAACATTTTACAATTGATACATGAAGTTAATACAAATTTCTATGAACACAAACTACAGTACTGATCCAGAAATCTTAGTAGTCAAATTTAGTTAGGTCTGTTTAAAACTTTATTTTCTTTCTATAACCTAAATTCTTCATATATTTTACAACGAAACCAAACAGTTGGCTAGTATATAGTTTTATTAAGGACTACAGCTCACCACAACTGTGTTTTAACAATTTAAGCAAATTAAATTATACATCTAAGTGAATCAGCCACTTCATATTATTCTATATATTTATGTTAAAATACATATACGAGAATACTCACTGGAACTGGGACTGCTCTTAGGACTGGCTCGTTTGGGACTTCGTGGTGTTTCGTCTTCCTTAGGTCGAGGCATCACTGGTTCAAGTTTCTCCCGTGTCGGTGACGTCAGCAGGGCTCCATCTTCTGCACAGAGCATTTATAAACATTTCACGTGATATTTACACTGCTTCTTTCTCTTCTGACTCTGGTAATGGTTGCGTAGGAAGGCACCTTTCACGCAGCCGAATCCCGAGCGCAAATTTTTTAAAGTCGGAGTATGGAGTGCCATGAATATAACAATAAAAATTTGGCTTATGCTCACCCAAATGATTTATATGAAAGAGGAAGGTTACATTTGCATTCAAAGTTGGACCGAAATGAATAATGCTTCTAAATATTTATTCAAGATAGCAACAATTTTGTTTATGCATATTTCTGTTAAGTGATGCGACAAGAAGATGATTATAGTATGATTTAGTGTACCTGATAAAAACATCAATAGTAATTTTTTATTTTTTTTTTGCATTTTGATGGTGTACATTGCGACTTCAACGAAATGAAGCACGTACTTATATCAAGTTAATTTTATATTTGGCAAGTGTAAGTGGGATTATCATGAAAGTTATTTTATCTATGATGATATATGTTTCAAAACAAGGGTTGAATTCAACCAATTAAAAGGAAATTATAAATAATAATGAACAATGTATAAAAATTTCAACATCTAAATTGTAACCCTGCAGAAAATATTTTATAAATTACTTATTTAAAGTGATTAATCGAAACTATATTGAAAGGAAACAGTAACCATAAAATTAGGAGAACTAAAACAGTGCAATTAATTAAATAAAACAGGTAATCATTGTGGATTATATAAATATATCTTTCAGAAGAATTACTATGGAAGCATGTAATACGGATAAAATAAATGCTGCATTGAATAAAATATGATATAATTATAAACTATGATATTTCAATGCCAAAATTATTAATGTAATTTATAGAATATTTATAGTATATCTAAACAAAGAATTTTATAACCCTGTTAGTGGCCAAATATAATGAAGAATGACAAATTATTATAATAAACTCGACTCTAAATTAGGTTTCAAATGTTTTAATGCTGAAAACAAGAACATTTAAGATGTTTTGAATATGCCTATGGCAGTCTTTTAAATCCAGTAAGTAGCAAAATTATAGAGAGATTGATTATTTATGTGACAACAGAGTAAAGTGGCGAGTGCGGGTAAAGTATCTATTAGCTGTCCCAGACTAATAGAGTGCTACAGTCTGGTGGCAAAGATTTGAATCTGATTAAAAGTATGCCATTAGTAATCTGAGTGGAACTGACGTGTTTTTTTTAAGTAAATGGTTTTATTAATTTTTTGTGGTTGTGTTTATGTGTGATATAAGGTAATTTATTTTGAAAAAGAGGAAACTAATCATTTGTTCAGATGACAGTCGTTTCTTTGCCTCTTTGTTTTTAAGATAGAATAAAATAAATTTGCAAAGAAAAAAGATTTAGTAATGCACAACCACAAGTCGCATCTTTGTATTTATAGACAATTAAGTCTTCCTCTGGGCCTAATATCCATATGTTATTATCATAAAAGTAAGTATTGTTTGTATATATTGTGTAATTTTTCTCTCTTTTTTGTGCCATGTACGACATATATTTATATGTTTATCGCTTCCATTTATTATTGTTTGTGCTGGGTTCTTTTGGGTAATGGTTTCTTTATTATTCTTCTTTATATGCTACGGTTATGTTGCATTTTTGTTTGTTATTTGTGCCAAGAACTCGAGTTATTTCTGTGTTTGTTGGAAGTCGATATAGTATGTTATTCGTTTCTTAGCTTTTGGTCGTACATGGGCACATCACATAACATGGGACAGTGATGTGGTTTGTACTCGGTTTTGGGTTAGTCTGGAAATGCTGACAGTGATTACTTTTATGAAAGCTGCATTACATTTCTACACAACCAGAAATTATTATTAATATTCGCCGAGGAAGGTAATTTTTTTTATTTTTTTATGAGTCGGGGAGAAGGGGGGAGGGGCGTACTAGGTAATTAATATTTTTGTCAGTATTTGCCTCCAAACCATGCACTTTTTATGTTCTCCCTCGTGATGTATTTTCCTATAAAGGATTTTACAGTATTTTTTATATCTTTGCATTTATACGTGGCTTTATTGTTTTTTTCGAACTAACCCCTCTCCCTCCTCCACAATTCATTGAATGGAGCTGGTTTGGCAAGTTGTGTTCGAGCTATGAATTAAATGTTATTGGCGGCGTGATTGTGTGAAGATGTAACAACGATTTTTTCCCTATTCGGGGTAAAAAAAAAGAGTAAATATCTTTCCACAACTCACTCGCAATTTAGGCTGCATAGGTCTCTAAAATGTGATGGAATATATTTTCGGCCTCCCGAACCATGTTTTCATTAAATTATTCATCCCAGGAACTGCTATGATTCTGGAGGTGTAATGGCCGCTCACACGTTGATGGAATTTTATCTCGGGTTAGTGCTGTGTATAGTGATGAATCATATTCGAGCAACTCAAAACCTGCAAACTTAAAATTCTCCGTGAAAATCTGTTCGTGACATTTCTCACACTTATGTGAACCACAATCTTTATTATGCACACGGCCATTAAAGAAGTTCGTAATAATTAAAAAAACCTAACATTTAAACATAATTAAATTTAGTAAATAAAATAATTGGAAAAAATTTACACCAGTGAAAAAATAGTGTTGGGTGTCTATTGTATGGTTGTCTTTAAAATTTAATTTATTTTCAAAATTGTTTTATGTGTCTGTAAATTGTCCTTTTTCAAGATTATTAGATAATTGATATATATTTGAATATATAGATTTCCATTTATTTAAAAATCTCATTTCAAAATTATTATTAATTTTTTAGTAAGTAAAATTTTATTTTTAGGTAATAAACTTATATCTACCTCATCTTTCCTAATTATTTAATAAGTAAATGTGCACGATAACCTGATAAAATGTGAATATATATATATATATATATATATATATATATATATATATATATATATATAATCGATTTTTATATTTTATATTACACTATGAGTGTGACACTCCTCTGTATTTTTCCGTTAAGTGTTTATATGCTAAATATTTTTATGTAATATTAATTCGGAGTAGAATTTCAATTATGAATGCTTGTGTTTGGATTCAAAAGCCGATTTTTTTTTAAATTAAATTGTATTTTTGGATTAGCCTTTCAAACACTTAATATTATTAAAAAAAATGGACTGATAAATATTTTATTATTTTCCTTAAATTATTATACTCCTTATTATTAATTTTTTAAAATGGAATATGTAAAATTTCCCCTTTTTTTTTAGTAAAAATAGCATCAACGAAGATTATAAAAAGTTTCCTTTTTTTGATTGTCTTAATGTTTATAAAATAGTTTCATTGAGCAGTATGAGTATTTCATTTACTGTTTTGATTAATAAATTAATTCACGAAATGAATACGTTTTTTAAATTTCAAACTTATTTAAACTTTTTTATTTGTATTTTTAAACATTAGATAGCAAATTAATCAAACGTTATTTCCTTTCATAAATCGAAAATTCTAAAAAGTTTATTTCCATAAAGTAATTTTAGATTACTTTTAATCAAAACTTATTTATATAATCTACAGGAAATTGAAAATAGAACACTGTGATGGAAGTGATTGAGAGTGACCAAATAAGCACACGAAATTACTAGAGCGAAGCACATGAAGTGAGTAAGTGCATCACTGGGGAAGACTGCAGGACAGCCAACATACACATACGTAATAAGTTGAGCATCGGTATAAGCATGTAGTTGCAAGGTCTTCGCTGTACTCTGGAGGTCGTTTGGACATTGTTAACATGCCAGGATGCAAAGGCGAGGCCCACTTGTACATTTAAATGAGTTTGAATGGAATAGAATAATGGGACTACAAGAAGCTGGACGGTCATACCAGAGAATTGCAAAAACTTTTGGACGAGTAGTGTTAGCAATGCATCGGCGGTGGTGCCATTGGTCAGAGCAATCTGCACATACTTCGTTAACCTGGTTCTGGAAGTTTGTGATTTACGGACGCACGCCAAGACCATCGCATATTTTATACACGGCCATAACGGATCGCAGAGCAATTGCAGAAGCAATCAGATGTAATATTTCACGATGAGTATCTGTTAGGACCATCTGCAATGGTTTACGTGAAGCTGGTCTTCCATCATGCAAACTATTAGTCAGACTACCCCTCACACCTCAGCATCGTCCATCTTGCCTTTGGTAGTGTCGAGCAAGGAGCAATTGGAGGGAAGAATTGCGAATCATTGTGTTAAGTCAGGGGGCCTGGTTCTGCCTTGGGACTAATGATGATCGAGTATATGTTCGGCGTCGGCCTGATGAGCGGCATCTTCCACAGTATATATTATGGCATCAACACGCGGGACCAAACACTGGGATAACAATTTGGGGAGCAATATCCTACGATGTCTGTTGGCCGCCGTTATTAATCTAGGGAACATTGACGAGTGCACAGTACATCCAAAACATCATCCAACACAATCTGCTAGTCTGCTACTATTTTTCAGGGACACAGGTATGCACTATTTCAGCTGGACAATGTCCATTCACATTCTACTTGTGGAACACAGCATGCTCTTTAAGGTGTTCGTCAACTTCCCTAGCCAGCCCGATCACCAGATCTTTCCCGTATTTAGTATCTGTGCTACTGGGTTGGAAATCGTCTGGCCGAATCTTCTGCACTATTGACAACTGTTGTTCATCTGAAACAAGTGCAATGTGCATGGAATTACATTCTGCAGGACGATATTAGTCACATCTATAATCGTTTATGTGCAAGTATTGCTGCTTCCATAGCTGCTCGCGAGGAGGGCAGACTGAGTTCTTAACGAACTCTTAGCACACCTTTGCAAACATTATTTTCCAGCAGATATCCTTGTACTGGTGACCATGTCCAATAATGTTTATGTGAATAAACTTTGAATCTCCATTCCATTGAGATTTTTTTAAATAGTAGTGTACTTAAACAGAGTTTTCTTAACATATCTTCGAAATTTTTTAAGTGTAACTACATTTTTATATTTGTTAAACATTTTTTATTTATTTAGTCAGCTTTCTTTTTCGAAATGTTATACTATATTTATTCGCATATAGTTTATATAAATGAGAATTTTTATCTCTTGTTTTTTTTTTATTTTTGGAAATGACGAGGTAAGTTAATATATTTTATTTCTTCTCAGTGTTTATACTTCATTTTTTTTTAAATTTATTTGTAATTGGTTTAATCGCCCCATTTATATTCTTCTAAATTATTTCAAATAAAAATTATCCCTAATTTCATATTTAAAAATTAACATTTATCATATTACAATTTTTAAAAAAAATTAACATCAGGGCGAAAATTTAATTTATTAATTTCATGTTCCTATTATATTACACATAAAATCCAATTTTTAATTGAATTTCTTAACAATTAATTTCGTATGTTTATACCTTCCCATAAAACAAAATTCGAACTTATTACCTATTTCAACAAAATAATTGATAACCAATATAATTGAATTTATTATTAATATTCATAATGAAATAACACCCCGGTTTTAATTTACCTAATTAAAATAACATTAGTGTGGTCAAGTTTGTCCAGGAAGTGTGTTTTAAACATTTACTATATGCAGAGATTTAGACAATTATATGTATATTCGAATAAATAGTATTTAAATGTATCTAAATATTTGTCAAATATATCAAGACATTTTCCTGTCTCATTATCTTTTTTATTAATATACTAATTAATCTTTCTCAGTTATTCACTCTTTCAATTGGTCATAAAATATATATTCATTACTTAATTCACCATTTCAAATTGTCACGCCAGGATTTTTTAAAATTAAAATCAACACTGATAATGATATGCTAGATGTATCTTATGAAATAAACCATCATAAAAACCTGAAGTCCATTTTTCAATTTATAACATAAATATTTTCCACATCACAATGATTAAACATAAATACATGAACATATTGTTCAGCAACATTTTTTAATCAGTTTGGAAAACAACTTTAAGAAAATCAGGCATATTAAACTGTAAAATATCATACTCATATTGTATATAAAAATTAAATTTTCTTGTTCCTTGAGAAACTGGTTTTTCAAAAACATTCCAATAATTAAAACTAATATGTAATATATAATTTTTATTAAGTTATTAAGTATTTCCTTAATAACATTAGATGTGTAATCTTCATATTCTACAATTGGCCACAAAATTTCCACCTCTCAATTTAATATTTTCCTACAGCTGCATAATCCCTTTCAAGAGTCTCATCAGATGATTTATTTTGTTATACATATAAACAATTATTATTAGATAAATCCCTGTTTGAATTATATGTTATAAACAACTTCAAAAAAAATTATATTCCCTAAGATAAACCAAATATACACATATCCCAATAGATAAATAATTTAATTAAATTTATAGAATTAACAGATTTTACTAGAGATTCATTATCAACTTCACTCATTTCTAAATACATTTTTTTTTCAGATCATGAACTAATCAAAACATGCATTATAGTAGTATAAATAACATGATTATCAATAACTTTAATTATTTGCCCATGTTTTGATATTTCTATGCAAGAAAATTGAAATGGAAAAAATTAGACTTTACATCAATATCATCGAGTTTATATAAGCACTAACATCTCTTTTAATAAGACTAAATTGTTCATCAACATAAACATAATTACTAAACGAAAACTCATTTACGATATTATTATTGAATTAAATGTATTATAAATATTTATATTTCCTCTTGTTTTATCTGTAGGAGGAAATGTATATATCTCAAAGTTTTCGATGGTTTAATTATACAGCTTTATACACACATATATTTCATATATATAGTAAAAAAATTATATATTGTAACATGTATACATGTATGGAAAAATAAAGATCCAGAAAAACAAATAGCTGCAACTACGCATCAAAAAATTTAAATGATAAAAAACATGGCTGAAAATGAAAGAAAAAAATAGCTTCCTTTAATATTTGTATTACATAATATTAAGTAGAAGGAGCTGAAGAAAATTAAAATTTTATAGAAAATGTAGCTCTGGTTGCAGTTAAAAATTTTAATTATCCACCAACATCAACAGAAACATATTTTGAAATAAAATTAATGATTATTATGAATAATTAGGAATAAAAATAATAAAAGATTCTATGATTAATTTTGGCAAAGATAGATCAGAATGTATAATCAGGATAAGTGAAAAATATGTTTTAAGACAAAATGGTTCAAAAATTTTTTATTGGTGATACAAAAGTGTATATTGGAAATAAGGAACACTTTATCAAAAGAATATTTTTGGATGAGAGATGTTAAAAAATTAACTGATAGATTATTAGCTATTCATTGCGAAGAAAAAAAGGATATTAAATTAATTGTTACGATGATAATGTTAGTATCACGAATATGTTAAACTATTAATGGTCTGATTTCATTGTTAGTAATCCTAAAGGCAATCCATATATAACAACAGTTTTAAATGTTTTCGCATTCATTTTGAAACTATGAATATCATGGTAAAGAGGTTGTAAATCGGGCTTTAAATAATTTAAATTTGCCTGATATTCATTTACCTAGTTATAACTATAGTGGTCCATTTGCAAAAATAAATGAAATATTAGAAAGTAGTGATAAAGAAAGAATAAATTAAATTAAAGACATTAAGATTTATAATCTTGACATGAAACTGATAAAACTTCACAAGAAACTAGAGAAATAATATTATATAAATATACTCCAATCAATGAAAAAGTAGCATCAGCATTTGTTCCTGGGAATATGAATTTCAATATCTTGATCAGCAAAATTAATAAAAATATAATAAAAATTAAACTGAAAATGGATTAAATAATGATGATGGATCTCTACTATTATTTATTCCAATTTGAGTTGTTCTTGTACAATTTGCTGGATGTGCCAGTTCTATATATAAAACTGCTGAACACTCTAAAAAATTAAAACCAATTAATTAAAATAACATCAATGACACAAGTTGCCCATGGTAAATAAATAAGTGGAAGGCATTGTTCGAAAGCCTGTAGTAACTTAAAACAATTTAAAATAAATGCTGTATCAAATATTGATATAAAATATTTCCCTCGAAAATTAAAAATTAACATTTTAGGAGATGTTCGTATGATTAATGAATTACCAAATATAATAAATAAAGTAAATGTGCAACTGGGTTTGCTATTACAAAATTAGTAATTATGTTTAATAATATGATTCATATGGAGGAAATATACTTAAATTGTTAAAATTTTATTTTAAAAATTATAAAATTAATAATGATAATCGAATTCAAAATTTGGAATCAGTTGTCTGTTGTCATTTATGTTGAATAGTGTTGGAGGAATTTAATAAAAGATGTAATTTTATTATATAATTTATCATTTATTAAATTACATAATAATTCTGGAAATTGTTGTTTAAAAGTTATAAAACAAAAAAATCTAATCATCAAATAAATTTTAGTGAATAAGATAAAAATGAAAAATTCGATAGTATGGAAAAAATAATTAATAAATATCAAAATAATCAGAATAAAGTAATTTCTTGATGCTCTTAAAATTAGATTAAATGGGTTTCACAATATTATTTAGAAATCTTCACAAATCTAATGTTGAAATTATTTTGCTTTTGTCATCTTTTATTTCATTATAAAAAAAAAACCTGATTTGTTAATACATTTTGTAATTTTTTAAGATATTTAGCTGGGCCTATTATAGGGACCCCCCTCCCACAATTGTACATATGTTTTACAATATTTTTTACATGATCTTTAATTGTATTTTTCGCTCTTTTATATTATAGAATTCTTGTAACATAATATGTTTGAAACCAAGGATTAATATTTTCACCAACAATAAGGAAAACAATTTTATTATTGAAAATAAGAGTGTTGTTTTTCATAACCATGATCGTTTCTATTTATATAGGAATAATATTTATTATAAATAAAAATGTAAGTATTTCACAAATTTTATATAACGAATTTATTTTCACGATTGTAAACTATTATTTTATTAATAACATAAATTGATTTTGTTATGTGTATGATATTAAATTATAAATTTACTTACATAAATAAAATACATTATAATTTATAACTTATTTTATTTTTAAATATGTAAAGTGCTATTTTATTTATACACAGGTGAATAAATAATAATGATTATGTCTTATAAAAACTTAAAGATTTCTTTCTTCATAAAGTTCATTAACTATATTTATAATTAATTTTCAGTAACATTATTATTGTTTAAAAATATATTCCATTAAGTATAATACTGAATATTTCTTACATTGTTTGCTAAAAATTTATATAATTTGTATCAGGTGCAACCGAAGACAGCTTAGGTGCTGCATTAAAATTTCTTCACAATTTTGAAGTCTAACTGGAACTGTGTATAATAATATATTAATTTTTTTTCTTCGTGTTCTCATAGCATAATTACTATGATTAACTTCATCATAAAATAATTTTAAGAGTATAAAAATTGCTTAGATCAGGACTTTGAGTTCTAGGAATAATGTCACTGGTCAACAACATTTTTATATCCTTTATAAAAACAGTCTAATTTCATTAAATTTATGGTGCTGATTACGAATATCGCAATAAATGTAATATTAGCTGTAGTTTCTTTGACACACAGCCTAAAATTGAAATAAAAAATATAAACATTGCGAGCAATCTTACCACGATATTTTAGCAATAGAGAAAATTAGCAACGAACATGGAGTTCTTCAATATTAGCAAACAACTGCTGGATTGTTACACGGGACAGACCAGAGAAAGCCTCACAAAAAATAAGCAAAGCGAAAGTACAACACAACTGACACTGAAACTGCTAAGCATAATCCATAAAATGTAGTTAAACATTTTACTTTTGACTTAAACACATGAACAATATTTTTTAGTAAACAGCCATGCTAAATATAAATTTTTATCAGCAAGATATTTTTTAATATAATTGAAATCCAAGGAAAATTTTGCATTTCTGATATTATGACAATAATGCTTTAGTTCATGTACTAGAGCACAGTAAATTGTTTCCTGGATATATTTTATATTCAAATATAAATTCTGATACATATATTAATTATTTTTTTCGCCAGTGTATTTAGTCTCATGTAGTTAGTTTAATTATTTTTGTATAAATTACATTCAGATATATTTAGTTGTTTCGATAATCTTATATATTTGATTGTTTTTACTTTTAAATTTGATTGTGTTTAATATTTTTGTAAATATTAAATTATTATTTTTCTTCATTCCTAAATTTATAATTTTATGTATAAAATTATTCTAGCCAGTTTTTAGGTATGATGGGAGAACTTCACGTGTAATAAATTTCTTAAATTCTCTAGCAGCTGGAATTTTACATATCATCACTATATCATATAAGCCACATTCTGTATTGATTATAGTTTTTATATCCATATTCGGGATTACACTTCGCCATGTCTTACAGTAATGTAAAATCAGTGAATTGGATAATTAATTTTAATGATGTAACACTATGTTATCTAATAAATTGCTAAAATAAATATAATATTATAAACTTATTGACCCTCATTTGTTTCTACCACTTCAATATATGTCAAATAATAATTTTGCTCATTTAAGGGTTTTTAATATTTTTTACTTCCAATCATATTTGCATATAGCTCTGGCAATAAAGCTTAAAAATTTTCATGTAAAGCACAGGAGATTTTACTACCAATATATTTATATATATATATGTGTGTGTGTGTGTGTGTGTGTTGAGCATTGCATCCATTTCTAAATAACACATTTTAAAATTATTTAAAATATATTAAAAAATTAATTTTTGTAAATGGAAAGCGTTGCCATCAAGAAAGCTAAATGATGTTGCGAAGAAAAATATATAGATTCATTTCGCTCATATATAAATAAACATACAAAAATAGGCAAATTAATATACGTCAGAAAGTAATAACGCAATGCAATATGGACAATTTTTAAAAAATGAAAGTATTCCTCATAAAAAACCAGAAAAAAAGTATTATATAAAGATTTGAAAAATATTATTAAAAGTATATCTTGAATAAAAACAAAGCATGTGCTGGAACTCAAAAATAATAATTGTCCAGAAAATGTAAACATTGAAAAAAATTAAATATATAAATTAATTTTTTCCTCATTCTTGTATATGTGATCAACATTGTAAACTATTTACAAATATTAATCTAAAAAAATTATCACATGCTTAAACTAAACTAAATTTTCATAATGAAAGTACCAATTGAATTAAACTTGAATATCTAAATCATATTCAAAAATTTGTCTTATACGAAAAGATCAACTAAACATAATTAATCAAAAGTGGTTGAGTTAAATTAATTTGCCAAACCTTTAAAACTAAAAAAAATATACTGTATTTATAAATTATGTATTTAAACAATTAGCTGTTAGTTAAAACATTTTATTACAAAACAAAGCAGATGATTTTAAAGAATAATTAAATATAGATGAAAACAATAATGCAATTGAAATATTAAGCTCTTAAGGTTTGCAAAAAAATTTAGTGTTTGTTTAAATAAATTATTGCAAACAAGTGTAACATATTTTAGCAAAATTTTTATATAAAATTCAAGATGCATTAGAAGAAATATTTTAAAAATAATTATGAGGAAAAATATATGTTTGAATTCATTTAGTATCATATGTTTATTATCAAGAATTAAATTCAAATTGACATGTGGTTGGTTTTAGTAAACATAATTTTAATTCAAGAAGTCATCAAATTTAAACTTCAAATTTAAAAAACGTATTGTTTTTTCAGTTATACAATAATAAATAAATAATAAGAAAATTAGAAGATTTTACAACGAATAATACAAAATACAGATTTCTTCGAGTGATTAGAGTTGATGTACAATATGATAAAATTATTTCACTTCGAAGGGAACCTTATGAAGAGTTTACTAACTTCCATTAAATAAGAAATGTCGTATAAATATTATGAATATAAAAACCAACAATGTTAAATGTTAACAACAAGAAAACTTAAGATATTTTGAATGTGTATTAGAAAGTATTTTAAATCCTGTTGATCACAATAATATTCGTACGAATTATGATATTGGAACACATGAATCATTACCAAGTAAATATCCAGTTTAAGTTATTCCATAAATTGTGAATAATTACAAAAATAATTTAACCATTGCTATCAGTGTTTATAAATTTGAAAATACAACACTCGAGTTATTCAATACATGTAATGTTGTATAAAAATGATCCAACCATGTTATTCATTATTATAACAACACATAGTTCGAATAACATTATATCAGTTTTATGTCAAATTCATAAAGAAACATGAACATTTTCATATTTGTATGAAGTGTCACTGCTAGTTTCTTTCTGAAGGTAATGTAAATCAATAAATTCGAATTAGTGTTCATGAAAAAGAATTATACTGTACCAATTAAATATAATATACAAAGGTAAATATCTAATTGTGTTTAAAAATTTCATCTTTATATAATAACTATCGATTTTGAATGTATACTGGAAAAAAATTACAGATGCATTACTTTTTATCATATTCCAAATAATTTTAGTTTGTCTCAAATGAAAGACAAAAATAATAAGAGATTAAATTGAAGATGTTTTAATGTAACAACATATTGAAGCTTTTATTTACTATTTTAAACGATATACTTAAATTTGGAAACATAATCTGACAGTGAAAAAGGATGTCAGAATATTTTAGAATTAATTAACACTCGAAAATATAATATTTGTAAGAAAAAAAATTTGAATATTAAAATAAATAAGTAATTAATTATGATAATACATCTGCTTAAATAAGAGGAATAGCATGTCATTCTTGTAATCAAATTTATAGTTTTCACAATTTAACTCAAAATATGATTCAAAATTATATTTTCAAT
Source organism: Dryococelus australis (assembly GCA_029891345.1). Taxonomy (NCBI): domain Eukaryota; kingdom Metazoa; phylum Arthropoda; class Insecta; order Phasmatodea; family Phasmatidae; genus Dryococelus; species Dryococelus australis. The sequence continues at coordinate 81,683,844 of CM057009.1, read as the reverse complement.
ACATATTAGAACACTGCAAAATTATTAAGACAGAAAAATTTTATAGAATTTAAAAAAAAATGATTTATAACTTCTGAAAAAATGTACAGGTGTTCAATATAAATAACATTATTATTTTGAGGGATATGCAAAATGTAATAACGATTTTATTATAAAATTATCTTAAAATATAACAAAAATGAGACAATATAACTGTTAAAATGAAAGGTGAGATACAAAATTTAACTATGAAATTTTAATGTATAAATTTATATATATTTATAATTTCAAGTATATAGAACTGTTAAATGATAGCTCAAATTTATGATTATTTCTGTTCAAAATGTCTATCAAAACATTGAATAAAAAAATTAAATTTTTTCCGATTAATGGCAATGAAACACGAAAATTAATAGCATATTGTTAAAAAATGTAATAAAAGATTTAGTAAGCCAAATGACTATTATAAATTTAAAAAATATAATCAAATAATTTAATAAAAAAACCGGTTTATATTTGGTTTCATGAAAAGGTGTTTATCCATACGAATATGTTAATAATTATTCTGAATTTAATGAACGACTTTCAGAAAATAAAATGTTTGTATCAAACATTAAACAAAAAAAATTATTACAGATTCTGATTTTAAAAAATTATGTATATTTCAACTGTAAAATCTGTGATGACAACCTTGATTAATATTTACATTTTGATAATGTTCAGTTTTAAGATGGGGTAAATAATTTTCGTGAAATATTTTACACAAATTATAAATCTGCTCCTGCGTATTAAATATCTTCTTAAAATCTTGCTGAGTCTGCTTCTTTGAAAGGAACAGGTAAATATTTCTAATTAATAACTGATCAAATATTATAAAAAATATATGAGAAAGGTATCAGAGGTGGAATTTATATGATCTCTCATAGATATTCTGCAGCTAAAAATTGTTAATCCTATGATGAATAATCATGCGAAAATAAAATTATCAAAGGAAAATCTGTTGAAAATATATTTTAAAAAGAAGAAATTAAAGTGATATTAGGTATTCAGATTGTAATTATTCAAATAGCTGGGCTTAGAGTGTGCCATTACAATTAGGTGATTTTATTGAATATAATTGGTTAGAACAGAAAAAAAAAAACAATTATAAAGCCCATAGAGTTTCCTAAGGAAAATTTTTTTTTGGTTAGTTAATGATCATAATGGTTTATTGTTGTTTTTTAGAAAATTCAGAACAACTTCATCATAAATTTAAAGATTATCCGATGTTGTTTGCATATCATTAAAATAGCTGTTTTGATGAATTATCATATTATCAAGTATTATTAATCAATAAAAAATGAGCAAAATGAAAGGTATAAAATAATGAATATACTGAAATGGAAATCTGATTACAAGACTGATTATCATTTTTGAAAGGATGTATTAAAACAAGGAATTATTTTAAAAGAAGTAAAAAAAATACATTCTAGTAACAGAAAAATCTTCATTAAAACCGTATAGTGAAAACAATACGAATTTAAGACAAGAAGGAAATAATTATTTGGAAAAAGAATTTTATAAATTAACGAGGAATGCTAATTATGGTAAACAAATGTAAAACATAATATATTTGTATGATATTAAATTAAGTGATTGTATTAAAAATTGTAACAATGAAATTAGTTATGAATATATATCTATAATTATTAAAGATATTGGGTTACATAAAACAGACAATTCGTCAACAGGAGTAAATCAATATATGGTAGATATGTTCAATAATTGTCAAAATTATTGGTGTATAAATTTTACTACAAGGTAATAAAACTGAAATTTAATGATGGAACAAAATTATAAGCATCAGATTAAGATTTTTTAAATTTTGAAATTGAGACTGAAGATGCTTATGAAAATATGAAAAATAATATAAAATATTTTGTCCTGCAAATTATAAAATGAATTGTATGCCACAAGTTAAAAAATAAGTTCCTGGATTAGTTAAAGAACAATATTCAGGAAAACGAGAAATATAACTTATTGGTCTTACATTATAAATGTATGCATTTAACAAATATAAAAAAGGTAATTTGTAAAGGAATTAAAACATGTATATATAGAAAAATTTAAATTTGAACTACATAAAATATTTTTAAAAATATTGAAAAAACAATATATTCTTTTATGGATAAAAAAAATTACTAACTATAACGTAATGAAAAAATCCTAATCGTAAGATAATAAAATATATTTATCTGATAATATAAACACATTACAATATTTATATAAAGAAAACTAACACTAAACTAAAATTTATTGCCAATAAGAATTTCAAAAATTTAAAAATATTGAGTATTTAGAGTTACATTATTTGTAAAAAACTTAATAATAGCCACTACATCAATATAAACTATAAATATATGTTTTTAATGTGTAAAGTTAATTGATTTACTATCACGTATATAAATTTTATAACATTTTTGAACCAAATTATATCTTCATTAATACATGTTACACTCATTGTAATTTTATAATCAAGAAACCAAGCTTTTAAAGTTTAGTGAATGTATCGAGTTACATGTATAATTTTAATAAAATGTTTAAATACGAAATATACATATAAATGGTATAGTTTAAGTTAAAATTAAAAATTATAGAAGTTCAAATAATTTTCATTTGATAGATTACTTCCATGTCAGCATTATCAAAATCTACTAATATTTATTTGCTTTGCTTATTTCTAATGCTATATATTTAACCCTTTAATTAGTAATTAAAAAAATTACGCATAAGCTTGTTCATAAACAACTAAATCGCGAAAACCAAACTTTGTTGGTGGTACAAAACATGCTATGATAATTGTTTCCGAATAATTGAAATCATCATATATAATAAACATGCTACAATTAAATTAAAATAGGTTGTTATTATTTTTAATCAGTTTAAATTACGTATCATAGTACCAACTTCATTTTTAAATATTTTATCTCATACAAAACTTAAAACATGTAATAGACGATCACAGAGTTTTATATTATATGTACTATTAAGTGTTGTTCTTTTCATTCTATTATGTGTTTCTAATATAATGTTATTTGTTTTGAATGATACATATAAATTAATAGGTTTCTCGAACGATTCAACATCATACTGATCTTTCAGAATAATTTCTTTATTTCGTTGATTAACAACTGTGATAATAGTATTTGTATAGGATGTTAAATGTATGTATTAAAACTAATTATAGCAATATAATGTTCGTCATGAAAAAGAGAACAAAGAATTTTATTTGTTAATATAGAAAATTTTACTTTTTAAATAGAAAATATAGTTGTTTAAACAATATAAGTGTATTCATGAAATGAGGATTGTCTGGGGTGTTTATGTTTTAATTAATGAATAAAAATAAAACAGCAAAAATGGTTATCTTTTACCAGAAAACATTAGAGCAATAATAGTTGGTCCAAGATAGTGTGAAAAACTGATTTGATGTTTAATTTTTATATGAAAATGATTGGATAAACTTTAACAAATTATTTGTCTGTTCAAAAAGTTTAAATAAAGACACTTTTTTCGACTAATAAATTATTATTTTTTATTTTACTATATAAATTTTTTAATATATATGCAATTTTTAAAAAATTATTTTGATGAAAAAAATTTATAATATGAAAGAGAACATTTTTCAGTGGTTATCTTCTGCGAAGTGAGTTTGAAAATCGAAAGAAAAAAAGTCCTAAATATATGACTAGAGTAGATGTACATATTTTGGTTGTTTTTATTTAGTTCAAATAGTTAGTAAAGTTTCCGAACAAATAGTATGAAGTAATTCAAATTCTTTGAGTAAATTTCGACAAGATGGTACAAATTTTAAACATGTTTATAATGACTTTGTTGGTGAGGATGGCATACATTATATATAAAGAAATTTGTGCTGAAGGTTGTAATAAAGATTCTGGTTTTATTGCTATAGATATAAATAGAAAAACAAATTATGGCAAATAGAAAAATCAGATTAAATATTATTTAACCATTCAGGGACTTGAAGAAAATAATAAAATTGAACAAATTATTTATTTATCGATTATATTTAGGAGTGTCTGGGAAATCCCCCCTTAATTTTCATAAATAGCCCTGTATTTTTTGTGTTAATATGTTTTCATCTGAAAATAAAACTGTAATGTTCATCTTAGCTATCATAAAAATAAATAATTTTTCGGGAAAAATTAAACTCTATGAAAAATTAATTATTTAAATACATATAGGTTTTTAAATATTGATGATAAGAACCTTTTTAAAAAACATGTATTAAATAGAATATACAAATGACTAAAAAATGTACCAAGAACGATTTCATTTGAAAATAAGTGGTTCATCAAGAAAAAACACTCAAACTAATATGTAATCCAAGATGTTATATGAAAGATTAACTTTCAGATCTATATTCATCTTCAACAAAACAGAATAAACATATAATGCATTAAGATGTAATACAGTGATTAAAATAACAATTTGTATGTGTTAAAGTTATGTAAAACATATCAATTTAAAGTTTATTCATAATATTAACTATCCAGATATTGTTTTATCATTTAAACAAGATGTTCATAGGCATCAAAAAATTGTATCAACTACATGTCCCTATATTTAAAAAAAAGGTGAGGTCATGCTTTTTTTCAACACAACGATATAGCTAATAAAAATATATACAAATAAAAACAAAACCGTGACACATTTAAGATGATCAATACAAAATAAGTTTAATGTCTCTTTTGATTCATGAAATTGTTAATTATTTATGTTTACAACATAAGATGATTAAATTACTATCATGTATACTATATAAAAAGTAATAATTTTAAACCAAGGCAATTTGATATTAAAAATATACAAACTGTATATGGAAATCCATTATCATTATCATAGGAAAGAAACAGTAATAAAAATTATTATTTGCACAATTATCACAGAATTTAAAATTTGGATATATATTTTTTTATAATATGTTTTGTGTGTTTTATGGAAATAATTTACTAATCGAGTAATTTGAGAAGGTAAAGCAATATTTATTTAATTGAGATAAATACAATATGTATAATGAAATTGAGAATAAAATAAAAGATAAGGAATTAGTACATTTTACTCAAATTCTGAATGTAGGGGCTGCATAAGAAAAATTATTTTATTTTTAATTGGGATATTTTAGTAGTTTTACTAGGCCAGGTTATCTAAATTATTTATATATTATTAATAACTAAATTGTCATTTTATAACTTTAAACATTTTATGTTTATAAATTTTAAAACATAATTAAAAAATTTAAAGAAAAAAATTTTTGTTTAATTTTTTAATTCACCATGTTAGGTTTTTGTATTAAGGCTGTAATATATAACATCTGAATGAATAAAAAGTGATAATTTTTTATTTGATTGGGTTATTCTAATAATTTTAAATTTAAGTATAAATTAATTACAATTATAGACATTTTCAATTACTCAATGGGGGATTTTATTTTTATTTTCAAATTCATATTGTAAAAATGGCCCAGATCGCCCCTTTTAGTACATTTAACTAACGGAGTACAATTCATAGTAAAAAAATGTAATGTTTATATCACATTTTTATACATGTAGGAACACTGCTGAATAAAGAAATATTTTCGAAATCGGATAACTACTAAGAGAAAAAAAAAGTTTGATTTAGCATTTGTTACACATGTAAAACAAATAAGTCTGCTCTCCTGCAGGAATATGTTTGTTGGATTTCTGATCGTAACTATTCATCTCCCATCGTAAACAGTTTGTCCCTCCAGCATCGAGCCGATGCCTCCCAGATACTAGGTATTATTTTAGCTGGAGACAATTAGGTCAGCTCACTCTTGCGCCCAGCATAATCAAGTGACATTGGCGCAATTAAATGACAAACGAGGAAAATAAGATGGGGCTAAAGAAAAGCAGCTCATTCCAGCACACAGCCCAGATGACAGCCGAATATGTGCGAGTATACATATGTAGAAGAGTGTGAAAGTTGATATACAATCTTTGGGCTGCCAGCCTACCTAGGCTTGAATTGTGATGCAGAATGTTAGATATATGCATTTCTACAAACAACTAAATTGGAAAAATTTTTGAAACGTTTACTGAGAAATAGTTTGTAATTTTACAAATGTTTATAACAGTACAGAAATATATCTTGAAAAATAACTCGTTATTTAAACTACAAGAGACATGTTTGTAATTTACCCCAAAAAATGTTTGTACTATACTGAACCGTACCCACGAGCTCAAGCAATATGGCGGACAATCAACAACCTAAGATAATGCAAAAAATAGAGGTGAAGTAAAGTGTATTTGCGTGTAAAAAGAAATGAATTGCATGTTTGAATAACGTAAAACACATAATATCACTCAAATAATTACAATGAAGTGACAATTTAAAAACATACGACGCTATAACTCATTAACTGTCAATGATAATGTTTTCTATACACACAGAATTTAAGAAATTAAATAAATCTATTCTTCTTAACCGAATAAATTTTGATATAGGCTATTTACAGTGGGGTAGTAACTTAAACGATGAGGGTTTTAGTCCCTGTTTTAGCAAGACATAACTTTAATTTTCTCGGTAAATAATATTTTCAAATATTTTTTTTCCCAATTTTGTCATTAATTAATCACATTTGTTTGTAGAAGGGGGAAAAATAATTTTAATATCCACTTCGTAATAATGCACGTAATAATACAATCCTATTACTTGTATATCTTAAATGTAGGTCTTGCTGATTTTACAAGAAAACTGTTTGTAATTTTAAAAAGGATTTTCCTGCAATTAGGTTTCCAAGAATTTTTCTTGTAAAACAAACAAAGAAATTACAGTGTATTAAACGTGTATCTAATGTGCAGGTCTACGTAAAGAACACACAATTCAAACGAGGCCTGTCGAGTGATTTCAAAACGTCACACGCATCAAAAAACACCTAAGAACGTCCTTTTCGAAGTACTGTATCTTGAAATTTAAGCATTTCACACACACGAAAATACTCAAGGGACCTGCATTGAACCTTACTACAGAATTTCCTCCAATAAAATAATACGGCCACTGCTTTAAGTCCCATATGTAGGTCTACTGGCAACCCGAAGCGAACCCTAGTGCATGGCCAGGTCAGAACCTTGTGCTTAGTGAAGATGTCGCACTTGATGCTCTCCAAGAAGGCGGTTCCCTTGTAAACAATTTAACTACAAATATTTGATATTAAATATTTTGTTATTCTAAAGTTCTACAATTTTTTTAATCCCTAATTTTCTCGATTTGTGCGGTTTTTCAAGATAAAGGCAAACGTTATACAATGCCAGTGTCAGGGTCACCCGGGGTCAATAACACAGATCGCAGTACAGGTCATAAATCTAAAATTTCTGACATCCATCACAAACTTGCAATAACCCTTTTATCCGAAAATTCCTGGTGTCCAAATGTATTGGAACTTTAGATCGGACACTGGTGCCAGGACCCATAACTATTATTGATATTCAATGGAAAAATAAACTAAAAGACTCTTGATGAAGAGAAACCAAATAAAATGTTGTGTTTAGTTGGCATTAGAACACAATATAAAGACCGAATGTAAATTTCAGACGAGTAAAATATGGGTTAAAAAAGAGAGATTCGAGGTTCGCTTTGAGGTGCTTTGAAACATTTTTGGTGATGTAAGTGTGTTAATTTCAGACTATATATTTACTCACACGCAATTGTTATATAGCATTAAGTAACCCTAACGGAAAAGCATGGTGTAAACTAGAGACTCAAACAGTAAGTTTGTTCTCTAAGGCCTATAATTAATTGGCATTTGCTTTCAATAATAGGAAAGTGTAAATAAATATTTTACAGGACATAAATACAAAATCAAATGCCGTGAAAATAAAATGTAAAGTAGATTCGTTAACTTGGTTGGAGACCCCACATAGGACCAAGGAAAGGCAAGCTGAAAATAAATCCCAGGCATTTATTCCAGTATTGTTGTGCAAAGAAAATAAAATAATTTCAAAAAAGAATGTCTATCATATAGTGTGTAGACCATTTAAACCTAACTGTTTCCTTCGGTCGATGAAATCGTTAACCTAAGTGTAACTATATATTCCACAAACAAAAATAACTTGAAAATCTCCTTCTTAGGCACATGAAGAACCACCTTGTAAAACGCTGAGGACTTCTCAGCATTTCGGACAGTTGTTTGTCGCTCCACAAGCCCGACTTTGCTCCATTAAAGGGATGTGAGTAAATGGAAGAGATCAATCGCGCATCACATCTGCCCAAAAAATGAGAAAGTCATGAAGTTGTAGGTGCTTCTATATGTATGTATGTGTATATATACACATACATATATATAATTTTAAGGGTTCTGGTATTGTTTCCTGTGTACAGTGGTGAGGGAACGAATTGGCAGTTCCAATCTCTTTCTGATGGGGACGCTGGAATAAGAAATGCATACATTCTTGGTTATACATATCATATAGGAATGTGATTCAGTGGAGTTTATGGCAAATTTTTCAGGTAGTTCAAGATATATATGTATATATATGGTACAGATAGTAACCATTCATTATTAACCACTGCTGCCATGTGGGCAAAAAAAAAATCAAAAAGGTAACAAATTGGTTATACAGAGGCAAAGCTCCTGGGCGTAAATATCACGTTTGCCCACACTATCTTAATATCTATTTGGATGAAGAGACGTGCGACAAATTACGAACTGTATCATAAGGGGAAGCTGTCAGTCTCTCTGGCAAAACTACAATATGTACAACAATTCATGTGAAAAAATCACAATGGGTGTATGAAGATACAAATAAAGAGATTTTATCAGAGTTCGCAAACCATTGTTACCCTTCTTCCCACTAAAAATGTGAATAAAAATACTGGGACACCTGATCAACATGCAAATTCAATTGTTGCAAAACATAACAATGTCATGTACTGATATACATTAACATGTGTTGGAGGCAATGGAATTACAGGTTCACTAAGACAGGTTGGAAATCGTGTACATAGTTACTGGTTTGTTGCGCATAAAAGAGAAAGGTTATGACTGGTATTCAAATGACGTTCTGTGCAGTCAATGTTGAAATTAAAATGACGAACCATGTTTTCTTGAACCACCTGAAAAATTTCTGCCATAATCTTCACTGAATAACATTCCTGTACAATATGTATAACCAAGAATGTATTTCTTATTCCAGCGTCCCAATCAGAAAGAGATTTGAACTGCCAATTCGTTCCCTTACCTCTGTACATAGCAAACAATACTAGAACCCTTAATATTACAAATGTGGAAAAGTCACAAACACAGGGACATACGTAATCATAGCACAGAAAATAGTAAATATCAGAGGTGTTTCATAACATGGGCTCGAAATGTCCACCGTGATCAAGCATGCATGAGCCCAGGTGTCGCAGCAATAACTGATAGATGAGCTCATATTGTATCGCAGTCTTCCACAATACAGTCAAAAAGTGAAGATATTTGGGCGGTTCTTGACTTCGTGGTCATCAGAGCCGAACTGCCACGAAGACTCCCGACATCATGCACTAGGGTATAATACAAAATGCCTTTCAAGTGCCCTCATAAATAAAAGTCCAGTGGATTAAGAACAGGGCTGCGTGGAGGCCAAGGTGTTTTTCAACCTTTACCTATCCAGCAGTCGCCGAACTGTCTATTGAGAAACATACGCACACAGCGACTATAATAAGCAGTAGCTCCATCGTGCACGGAGTACATGTCGTTTCGCATTGCTAACAGGACATCTACTAACCGAAGGCAAATTTTCCTCAATAATTCTTTCGTCAATCCTGGTGGGACAATATAGGATCACACTAAACAGTCACCAATAACGACGGCCCACACATTGACCTAAAAGCGTTGCTAACGACTGGATTGAACACTTGCGTGAATGATTCTCGTATTCTCTGACATGCTGATTGTGAAAACTCACAATGTGATCCCGGTTGAAAGACGCCTCATCTGTAAACAGCACAGATGCAATGAAGTCCAGATTGGCGCGTTGTTAAACGAACCATTGAGAAATCAGCTGGTGACCAGGCCTGCATACGCAGTACGTGGTATGGGTAGAAAAGCCATTCTTCCAACACCCTTTAGAATGTCATGTGGCAAACATCATTCGATAATTTTTGTAGCTGTTTTCTGCTAACGCTGGTAGTCTCTTCGACAGCATCCAGAATCACTGCCTCCAGTTGTAATGACCTCGTCCTTCTAGGCCTTCCCCAGTCAGCAGTGGTGGTGTGGAACATGGCGTGTTCCATCAGATGGCGATGGAGTGCTTCAAACGCCTTCCTTTCTGGACACCATCGTACTAGATATATTTTCCTATAAAAACGTTTACACTAGCTGCTATTGCCGTTAGATAGATTATATATAAAACGAGCATCTGCCAACTTCGCATTTTAATATCTGTACATACTACTGTTCCATGGGGGCAGCGGTGGCTGAGCGGTTACCCTGCTTGCCCTCACCTAGGGGAACTGGGTTCAATCCCGGCCGGGTCACACTCGGATTCTCACATGTGGGAATCGTTCTGGAAGATGCTGCTGGTCAGCGGGTTTTCTCGGGATCTCCCGTTTCCTCTGCCCTTTCATTCTGGCGCTGCTCCATACTCACCTCAATCAGCATTATCGGCTCTCAAGACCTCGCTGTTAAGAGCCGCCCAAATCTCTTCACTTATTCACTTACTGTTCCGTAACCTGCACAGTGATGAACACGCTACAGTCGACCCTAAAAATTTCGTGCGCTGCAGCGCAATGCCATGTGTCGGCTGGGATGTGGACGGGTACGGTGCGATGGAGCAAGCACTGGAGAACTGTGTGGAGTTACTGCGCAATACCGCAGCACAAAACACATCCAGAGAGACAGACATTGATTGCATGCACTCCCACTACCTATGCATGGTGTGTTGTGTACTGTGCTCACCATCGCCGATATGGCATTCCACGTAACACGGGTCCAGTGTTTCCTCAGTTTACACGGTAACATCTTCACCAATACACAGAGGCGTTACCGCACATATTTTCATTGTGATTTCTGCATCCTTTACATGTCCTGAAAACATCTGACGTGTATTTTAGGTACACCCTTATGTCTATATAAAAATTGTTCCTCGCATTTATTGTTGCGGACATTTCATTTAATAGCTTTGACTCTGTTGACGGAAATATTGGAGCACTACTTAGTCGAATTAAAGCAAAAAGTCTTCAAATTGTTACTATACAATCAAACCTTGAGCAATCCGGAACCATTCGAAAAACGCTCCTAATACTCTTGCAAATACTTTTTTTATTGTGCAATGAAGGATCTTTTATGGCAGAGTAGGAAAAGTTGTTTCCAAAAATTTTTATGGAGAAATAATTATTGCCTCACAAAGTAGCAAAACATTGCATTTTTATGCACTTTATCTAATAAAATAATATCTAAAACTACGCGAAAATCTTCTTGGCAGTTGCACAGTAACTGTAAAGTAGAGACGCAACTTAAATTCCATTGTTGCGCGAAGCATGACGAACAAGACGATGTCTATTTGTACGATTGTTGATCGAGTCGATTGGGTATTGATATATTTGTATTGCCACTTTCGGCGTATCCTATATGACTTCTTTAAATATGGCAAACCAGCTCCAGGTAGCTGGCTATGTAAAGGCCGTGCTATTTACGATTTGTAGCTCCAGGATATCTGTGATCCTGAAATTAATATTTCTATTACGTACCTGCACCTGTAGTACGTTGCAAATGATGTCGAATGAGAAAATCTTTCCTGGAGCGGAAGATATCTGATTTCATATCCTCACTCTTCTCCACAGGCAAGCCCACAGGCACAGGAACTGGGACCACCTAAAATAAGAGCAGCGTATTTCAGCACGAATCTTACTAGGGTTACATCTAAAGGAGACATCACACTTTCATACTGTATCGACTGTAACTGGTGCATATTATCGATGTAGTTCAGTATTTTTTGTAACAACTTAAATTGAAATAATTTTACAAGAATTTCCTTGAATGATATCGTATTGCTGTACCTCTGCACATCTGTGTGAGTACGGAAGTAATACCCACACAACCAAAAAATATTGATCCATGTGTTTCGTTGTAAATTTCCAAAGTACCTAACCCACTGTAAATCATATAAAGAAACTCATAATGCAACACACTTATAGATAATTCACTCAAACCTTAATATAGCTGAAAACATAGCTTAATACTGTTTCCTACCATCAGATGTCGCAGTGAATAAGACTATTTTATTGGGCGTAGGTAGAGGGACGTATTTAGTAACTCTGCTTTGTAATTAAATTATCCTAATACATTAGAATTTCTTCGGAGTAGTAGGGCATACTAGGTGCTGAAACAGGGTCCAGCGTCCGCATCTGGATTGGCGAGGGAGCCAACAGTTGCCATCTTGGAATTTTCTCTCAGAATCGCTTGTAATTATCTCGCAAATAATTATTTCACAAAAAAAATCGTCTCTTAAATAAATTATTTTACCCAACAATTTTTTCCCCTTAAAAATTTTATATTTTGCCTATTTAAAAAAACTCCCCAGAAAAGTCAATTTCCAACCAGAGCAGGTGATCAGGATCAGTGACCCAGGCAACCTTTGGGTCAGGGCAAGCTGAATTCAGGAATTTTGACCTTTTACCCCTATAATCTAAAAAAAATCGTTATTTTTTATTTTAATTTAATTTCATATTTTAAAAAAATTGAAAGTGTTAGTATTGTGTGTTTCATATCACCGGTCTCATATTTCCAAGGCACATATGATCGTAATGTCATATCATAATTTTGTCTAGTTTTTACATGCTCTATAATTCCATGTTGTCTCTGTCTCATTCCAAATTTCTCTCTTTCTTTCTCTCTCCATCTCTTTCACTCTTTCTTTTTTTCATTTCTCTCTCTCGCTCTTATTCCATTATTATCTTGTGTCTCACATTCTGTCGACACCACCGTCTACATAGTTCCTTCATCGCCTGCTAGATTGCGCTAATCATCGGTATGTATATTTATTTACGAAAAAAAAGATGTAATTTTCCATGCAGGAGAATGTGTAAAAAATTATTGTTGAGCACATTCCAGGCAGGACTTTGAAAAACAAGTTCGTTTTTAAATATATTACTTTATTAAATTTGTTTTTTTTACTGTTGTACTAACATTAAGTCGACTAGCCTTGTAACCGCACATGCGCTGACATGCCTGTTGTGACATTGGAAGAGTATAGTGACGTAGGTAGGCACCGTGCGGGAGGAGTGAGGCCAATGACCACAGCTGCTCATGCTGCTGGCCGGTCTTTTCAATCAGATATCTATAAATAAATACATTTATAAATAATTAGAATTATTTTATTTAAATTTATTTTATTTTTCATTTGAATAATGCCGATTCTTATTTAATGCAGTAAAATGTATCTAAAATGCCTTTTTTTATGTAACAATCGGATAGAAAAATTAAAATTTTCTTAAATTTCACACTTTGTCATTACAGCCATAAACTTTGGGTTAGGAGTAGGGCATACTAGCCACTCGGCTACAGTGTGCCCACGCGAGCAGTAGTGCTTAAATGTTGTATATAAACGTCCAAGCGAAATTGATGAATTCCCTCATATTACTACAGAAATATTTTTAATGTATTCAATTTTGTTTGTTGTATTTCTTTTCATTCAATGAATATATGGCTTATGAATACTATATTTCAGAGTGATTTTTGTTTATTTTAATGCAGCGATGTACCATATTAAAATTATTTATTTATTTTCTGTAGAGGTCTGAATCATGTTGCTATTTGTTAACACAAGGCTCATAAAATTCCGTTTTGGAAGCATAATTTCTAACCCAAAGAATTTATTTGTTTAATCCCTATATAACCACAGTGATTAGCTTCAAACCTAATTTTGCTTTATTTTAAACAAAAACAATTTATAACAGAAGTGTTACCATACGATACAGGTTTAATAAGAAATAAAAAATTTATTAACATTTTTTCAAGTTGCACTGAAATTGTATGTAGAATACAGCAAACAGTTCTCACAACTTTATTTCAGGTATGCTCTCTTCAAGACAAAATATTACACGATTTTGGTATCTGTTGATTATTTATTATCAAGAATGTTTCTTTAGACATAGCTATTTTAATTGGATTTTATTAAATGTATGTATATTTGACTAAACGAAGCACCATAAAATTCTCTATATATGTGTTAGTAGGCATGGTATAACACTGATGAGAAATTAAACACTGGTTTTATTAACATAATATATGTACATACTTAAGACTACATATATAAATATTGAAACGTAAAATTTTTCCATGCCATTCATAGTATATTTACACCAGCATGTTCACTTTAAATTTTTCCACGTCATTCATAGTGTATTTACACCAGCATGCTCACTTTACACTTAGGGAATATAATCTGCTTATATGCAGCTCAGGGTAGTGTATGCTAGCGAGCATCCAACCAGAACCCTTGACCATACATTCTTCTTCACGACAAAGTTTCACGACTGCCACTGTACAACTAAGCTTCCTAACTGAAACCTGGATGCTTACATAGGTATCACACCAGCCTATTCAACTCATTAATGCTATCTGTTTTACCAAACAACACCAGATTAAATATACTCATCATTCATATTAGAATTCAAGCAAACCTCAGTACACACCAACTAAAATATACCAAAAATCGTAACTTTAACATGCCAGTGATAGTATCATTGCCATCAGACACCATTAAAATATATACCTGGAAAACATATCACTCGACATACCATCCATGGTAACCCAACATTTTTAGGTTTAGATAAACATGCACCACAAACATTATTACCATCTGTCAAACCAACATTACTGACTGATACCAGACCAACCAACATACCATCAACTATATCCAAAGAAAAACTCAATTCAACTATACCACCCAACACAGCAATCATACAATCCATCATAACTCAAGTGTATCAAGTAATAATGCAGTTTAGACCAGCCCATAACCTAACACGCATTCCATATTCTCACATCCCACCTCCATTACCACCCATAATGAGCTGGAATGACTCCTAATGATTTCATAGCGCAATAGTTCAATAGCTCCATAGCTCTGTTCATTCATCAAACTAAACGAATATATGCTGGATAACTCATCATCCCTACCAATAAAATTCTGACCACAGCGTCTCAGACATACAAAACAAAATATCAGTAACCCTGCAGGCCAGGAGTACTGAGTAATATACTAACCATAACGCAGCATATTTCAGTCATGCCACACAGATCACATTTTAGTCATAAAATGCAACATAACAACTACTCAATTGATACAACACCACACCATCCATACATTTCACCAACCATAACATACTAGGTGACAACCCTCCAGCATACTAGACATTAATATACTTGTTGACAACTCCCCAGCATACCTTATATTAATATAAATCACTATATCAACCAACAAACCAGTTAATTATGCCAGACATCCATACTTATAGCTGCTCCAACAAAATTTACCAGTGAACATACCTCCATTATAATTAATAACCATATCGATAACCCATTGGTACTGAGTACCGAAACAGATATAATTGCCTTTCACCATGATATTAGCTTGCCTCAGCCATGCATACCAACATACCACACCATCTGAATATATCAACTAACCACCACAAGATAGCCATACTAACCAAAACATACAGCCCAAACCATATTATTCGCCCAAACTTAAGCATGCCTCATTCATGCTATTAACAATACAGATCATATCAACTACCATACCTCAGATTTACTGATCAATCATAACAGTCTACTATATTTTCTACAATTTCAGTCCATCTAACTTCGCCAGTTACACATATACACAAGCCATACCTGCAGCCGAGCCAATAAAAAACTCCAATCATAAGTTCCAACCATGCTATCATTAGATATATACTAATAATTTAATAATCTACGACATAAATAGTCTAAATTCACAGATACTATATCATACAATACAATAGTATTAGCCACCATACCAGCTATGCATTCTGTTACTCTCATACCAACTAAACATCCCATCAAACTATTCCACTCTTACAAACTAATCACACGATTAAACCATTCTCCCCACACCATCGAAGCTACACTTTTTTCATACTGCCAAAACAATGGAACATGTGATCAGATCATACCATTCTACATAATGTCTTTACCAAACATTCAAACAAACAGTTCAAGCAAGTCACACCGACAGGTTATAGCATCAAGATTGTACCAGGCGTAAAAAAAAACCAACCAAGCCATACAGGCAGCTCACACCAGCAGACAATACCATAATTTTACTCCATCCATTTTAACCATGCCAAGAGACAAACAACCACGAAGACATGTTCAGAAACAATACCAACGACAATCAAACTAGCCAGGCATACCAACCAAACATATTACCAAAACAAGTTACCTATAAAAACCATGCAGATAAGTTATACAGTTCAAACATTCTTAAGCGCCGCTACTAATGTGAGCATACATACAATTAATATTATCAGACTGACCAAAATAATATTCAAGCTATACATTTTGATCTTCTATACTAACCATCACACCTGTCATCATTCATCCTGCATCCTGTTTAACAGCCATACAGAAATGTCACACACAGAGATAAAGCTATACTCCGTCAAAAAATCTCCCCTGTAATGTCAAGCCGAACTACTACAATGTCCCAATCACACACTTCAGACATCACTTCTGCCGTACCGATAGGTCATACAAGCAAGACAAACCACAAAACCATTCAACCAATGAATATACCCAGGTCATAATGTAGATGAATTAAAAAAATCAAGAGAGGCCGCACTCACATCTAAAGCAAACCTCTCGAGAGGTTAAATCTCTTGAACGGTAGACGCGAGTACGGCCGACCAACATGCAAAGGAGCAGAAAGCGAAGGGTAGGGGAGGGCGATACTAGTTCCAACATTGCCGCTAGGGGAAGTGCATGTCGACGACAAGACATTTGTTCCCCACCACCCGACCAGAACACATTCACCTAATATGACAGCCTGCGAGGGTATCCATACAACACTTGCGAATATCAACTTCATCATTCGCTACAGAATTTATCTACCAAGCTATCAGATTACATACAGATACATAGATCTCGTCCATCACACACAACCCTAGTAAAACGTCTCAACAGGCGAATGGCAATCACTGACCATTTTTTCAACGACTAATGTGAGCTAACATTAATAGGGTAAAAAATAAATATCTATTCCTACTATACTTTACACACACACAGAGAATTAAGTAAACTACTAAAACTTCAACGATCGCTATCAGTCTGGTTTAACTAAACACAGCAACCACTTACACCTTTCGTGGACATAGGAACATACGAGGGAAGAAAATATCTCTAAAATCCAGGCATGGGTAATTAAACAGATCAAAGAATATAATGCATTACTTTTTTAAAAAAATATTTATGCGAAACTCTATGAAAAAGTATCTCGTTAAACATCTTACATACAAGAAATAAACAACATATGTACCTTAGTCGTATATCACATATTCGGAAGGACATAGGTTCGAATATTCTACCAGCTCTTACCAACACACATCCAAGATATACAATTTACTAGAGAGAATTCGCTGTAAGAAGTAGTTATGTTAGAGCCATCTCAACTCCTACACATCACTCACTTATGAACCTCATTTTAAAATCCATGATAACATTTTAATTTTTTAATGCATTCGTTTATTTTTCAAACTTATGTATAATAATTTCATTTTCTACACATCCCGATATGTCAAAGCATCATTTACAGAAATGGAGACCTCACCCATATCACAATATTATTATTAATTACAATATGTCGACCAGCTTTCCCCCAATGCCCAATCATAATTTAATATAATGTCAAATAAATAAATATATAGCACAAACCTCCATATACCCATCTAAAATTGTTTATAATATCTCATTATATTTTGATGTCATATCATAGTCGCTGCTAAAAAAACAGACCAAACATCCCTTTCTAAAAATTCTTTAAGACAAAATATTCTAACTTATAATATTAAAAAATACCTGAACACTACCTACATTCCATTCCATTACATCATATTGCTTAAACCAAACATTTCCCTTCAAGCTATCCAGGACAACAAAGCAATCATACAAGCATTCGTATGAAATAGTCCCGCAAATTTCTCTGAAAAAACATTTCATCATGTAATAGTTAAACGCACACACACACACACGCACGCACACACACACGCACACACACATATGTATATATATACCAATAATACCAACAACCATACAGTTTACCATAGTCAACAATCCAACCTTAACGAAATCTCATTCCAATTGGCCATATCACCAAACCAGCAACCGAAAATGTTCCAGAAGAAAAAACATTTTAACCATCCATTCGCAACTCACTTATATGCTGTTCACGGTAAAGTGAGCATGTTTTAATGCCCTTATAAATTTTTACTTTTTATCCAATTTCCATCTTCCTACTGCTTTTTAATATAAACATTGCAATGCGGCCAATAAACACAGTGTATACATTTCACAACCATCAAACAAAATTTAATGCCTGAGGCTACAATAATATTTATTTACTAGCTGTTGATGCCTATTGGGAGGGCTTTAATAAGTGCTCAATTTATCGTGAACAGCCTATACCATCAAACATTACCAGCAAAACTAACATACCATGCAGAAAAGATATATTAACCATCGAACCATGGATTACAAATAGCATTGCCAACACACAATATGAAAAGTTTAGTCAACCAGACGCTATCCAACACTCATAGTAACAGAATGTTCCTATCAAACACTCCTGCGAAAGAGATAAAAACTAAATACTTGAAAACTATAGCATACAGGACTCTTTCTTCTAGTAAATCGCACACCATTTCGATATCATCGTAGATGTTCAGAACTCAGTACTACTTTCAAACATTCGCTCTATACTGGTCATCAGTTATTACTGAAATATTTGTAATAAATTATCAGTGTTATTTTTTCCCATATATTGCTAGGATAAAACGTATATTTGATGATAGAATGAATAAAAACAACTGTCTTCCATACACTTTAACTTTATTTCACACTCTTATCAAAAATAAATATTATTACTTACATACACTAAAACATTCCATTCAACAAAAATAATTATGCTTCACTATAATTGTATGATAAAAATCCTATTGCGAGCAGTCAAATCACATATACAACACAACAATTAACACGTGGATACATCGTGGATGAAGTGCTGAACATACAGTTATTAGCTTCATGTTGTCTGACGCTAGAGCTAGTCACGAATATCTTGCTGGAATACTTGCACTCGCTTCTTAATGAATGATAAAAATTGCTTTACACTTCTTCTTATGCCTATACAGGTTATCACTGCGGATAAATACATCATCATCGCACTTCCACAGTGGAATGACTTGTATGCTGGACCGAACAAGTTATTGACTACTTTCATGTCGGCATACCTTACAACTTTGGCTAAATATTTCACTAATAACAGCACTGATACTGTAATGCGTGTAACAACTCTTTAGATACCCTTGCTGTAGACGACGCTAACGGAGATAGAAATGGTACATCTTTGGCCATATTCATATTATAGCAGAGTACGCGATCACAGTAGTAACATTGATACCGCAATGCTTGCAGCGACTCTTCAGAAACCCTTTCTGTCGTTGATGCTGTCGGTGTTACAGATGGTAAGTCTTCAACCATTGATGCCATCTTTAGCAGAGTATACGGTCGTAGTAGATGATTCCACTCGTGACGATCCGCCTCCCACCACGGTCGTTGACGAAATCACATCCGTTCTTACATTATACAAGCTTATATACTGTTTTCACAATAGAACAATTAGTGCATGTTATCCACTTAAACTATCTCTCTATAGTTCTACCGAGTATGAATATGTAAAAAGCAATATGTTTGAAGCAGTGTTATACGAAGGATAATCAACCCGTTCATTATCTAACCTGCGAATTAATCCATCAAACAATCATTCGTCTTTACACTTATACATCTTTCACTGTTGTATACACCTATTATTTTTTCTTGTAAACCCATTTTATTTCATAAGTTGCATACATCATAAGGAATTCTTTACATATGAGAGTTCAGTAACTGTATTGAGTGCTGCAAGTGATTTAAGCTTTCCATATGTCACATTAACTGATAAAATTTATCTGACTGCTCAAAGAACAAACCATAATTTTTCACTATACCTTCACGATTGATTATTTGTAGTGACGACACACACGCTGCTTTTATATGTCTTAAAATGATTTAGCTTATTCTCAAGTAACTCGAACTCGGTCACAGAAAGAGAACGTACTCGAACGACAGACGAACTGCGAATGAGGCCATCACGACAGTCTCGATATTTGTTTGAAAATTAATTACGCTGCCCATAATTCGAACCCACGCTACCCTTACAAGAAATTAGAGCTTAACTTCAACGTCTTAGACCACTAGACAACCTGACAAGTTCAGAAGAAGTTTCTATAATGAAAACTCTTAACCTTATCATTGGATTATGTCATAGGATCTTTACCTTACTTACGATCGGTTCAAAATCTACCGTTTTAAAACTAAAATACACATAATTTTTTACCAAAATTTTAAATTCGCAGAAAAAAATCATAAAACCTTTGCGATTGGGAGCACTCTCAACAAACTCAAAGACATGTCCATCCAGAAGATAACACGCTTTATGTATAGTCCTGTCTTATATATAATTATGTATATTCCTACCATATACATAATTATATATTGTATGTATTCCTATGTTATATATAATATTACCTTGTATATATATATATATATATATATATATATATATATATAACTATCTTACATTGCTGGTACACTGTTCTGCACATTCACCTAGTTTGGATTCATTCGGACCATTAATTCTTTCTGGGTGTTGCAATTTTCACAAACAATAGTGTATGTATATCTACTGAGAATTATTCAAGATAATCTTTCAATATTCTCTTTTGTTATTTGACCTACAGTAATGAAATATAACGTTAAGGAAAAAAGTAATGCATTCAAAAATGAAATCTTTCTTTTCCACCAGAAAATTTAATTAAATCTTGTTCAAATCCGTACTTAGTAATGTTTATTAAATACAACAATAGCAAAGTACAAAATACATAGAATGTTTTTCGAAATAACTCGTACTGATTCTTTTTATATGTAGTACACAATGTCAAACACTCTATTGCATTCTATGATATCGCCGCAGAGACATATTCGACATATTTTAACTTAAAACATCCCACAACCTAGCGTGATGTTTTAACATCTAATGCGATAATTAGTTTTAACCAGTAAGCTCTATTTACGAGGCCGGATTACTATTCTAGTTGTATTGCATGCGCTGTTCGTAATCAGTACCCCAATCATCACCACAATCGCAATCAGCACCCCAATCATCACCGCAATTGTAATCAACACCACACATAGCAATGTATGTATTGTACGGACAGTACTCCCCAGAATATAGTGGTTAGATATGTATTATCACGCAAGATGTTACTTTACTCATATACATCCATGCTGAAGATGAATCTATCTCATACGAATCGCCACATGGAAGCCTATTTCCGAATACACTGAGATACATCATCGAGGGACCATTAGGTTGCTGCAAGACATGCATCCTACTGAGCCTGCTGGAGAAACCGAATGGGTTTCGGTTCGAGAACGTGTACCTATATTCAAAATCACTCCAGCAACCGAGAAACCAGCGATTATGACGGGTATTGCAAGCCGTTAAATGCTTGGGTAATTTCCCTTCCAGTGATAATGAAGCCGTCGTACCTCCGAGCGAAGCACTGTCAAACTCTATATTTATAGTATTCGATGTCATAGCCTGCGAAAAACAAACTTGCATTCAAGAATACTTTAGCATGGGACGTTACATGTATGTGTACTGTGTGTACCTAGACCAGTCTTATTCGTGCATACCCAAACAGATACTTCGCGACAACGCTAATGTTTTGATGATTTTTCACATGGATGATACGAATTTATGTCACATTTACAATGATCATGATAACACAGACATGACTATCACATTTCAAAGATATGTTTTCCTTGTGCTGAAAAGAAAAATATGGATTTTTGACGATGTTTAAGGGCAGTCTGCTACATAAGGGAAGGTGCAGGTGTGAGTTCAATCAATTCCTCACTGTCTGCCGAGAGCGTTCGTCTACTGGGAGCCAGCAAGTGATGTCATGAATACCTCCTGCTACATCGATGGGTACTGTTTCCGCAGATGATTATGACGAGACAGTTAATGCTTAAGACGGAATGAGTGCTGTGCAGTTGGTTTGTGCGGAATTTACACTTGCAAGATGTTCGCATGAAGTCGAAAATCTTCAAAATAAACGACCATCAGCTCTAAATACTGATGAACATACAACCGACAAAATAATTGTATGTAACCTATATGTGCGGTGAAAGACGAACAGTCTGAAAACTTTTAACTGCTGCTGTTGACCACTGAGCAAAATGCACACAATTGATACATCAAAACATTGATTGGATGGTGTGGTCACAACTGATAGCACACTTTAATAAAATTTACATATGCAAAAAAAATTACATAATTTGATGACTAGTCTAATAAAATCGCGTGACTGCCAGGCCAGCAGTGCTCAGAAGACAAGTAATATTACAACGACTATGATCCACTGTATATCGAGATACAGCAGCTGCGGAAATATGGACGGATTCCAGTGATAAAATTAAAAAAATCTCCATAGGATTTATTTGCTGTTTGTTGTGTACATTGACTTTAACACCCTTCTGCTGCAGGTTGTTGTGATCTCATCTTGGATCATACACGAGAAAGATAGAAGGATGGGAATTTGTAGTAGGTGAAGTTAAACAGAGAAGACTAATTATTTAAGGATTCGCTAGAGCCTTTTACTGGAACATTGAACTAGTTAAACTTACTGAGAATATAATAAATATGGCCAAATGGAGTTAAGGAATAAATGGAAAATAGGAAATTCAGAGGTAATTAAGTGAAATCATAATACAGAGGACTCACCAGGTCTCACGCACTGTACACGCTGCCGCCCGGACCCTCGGCCACTCTAACTGCTGACATGTCGCCGACTGTGTCTTGTCTAGTCCTCGTAGCATAGTCCACACTTCTCGCCCCATCACAATTCAATTTGATTGATTTCGGTCGTGCACAGAGGTGGAGTCTGCCAGAAGTTTTATTTACATACTCTAAAATGTACTTAGGTTTGCCAGATCCACATTTTCCGACGTCCTCTGCACATTTATTAGATTGTTTATGGATTGCAATTTTGACTCTGTGTTTTGATTTGATGTTTGGTAAACTTGTCTGTGGCCTCGATACCGGCACGTTGTTTAGACAGGTGCACGACGGAGTCTTTCACAAGATCTCCTCCAGAGCGATGAAAAGAGATGTCCTCAGCTCTTGTGGGATATTAAAGAAAAACGGTAAAGTGTAGAGAAACTCTGGAAAATAACTGGACGAGTAAGAGAATGTAATTTGGCAGAAATATGTAGTGAAGTAGTGGAGTAGAAAAGTAATTTGATGAGTGAGTCCATAATTTGAATGTGCATGGGTGTACTAGGAGTGTCAGGGCACAACGGTCACTATGGTGTGTTGGCTGCACTGCAGACGTATTCCGGGTCGCTGAACTAACCACAAGGGGAGGGAGGTGATAGGGGGGCTGGCCATGGAATATACTCATCCTTAATGTCAGCTGAGTTGCTTAGTGGCGGCCGTGCGAGACTTTGATGAGATTGGGAGGAGTGGGTTTGTGTGGGTTATTGGCGGCTGTAACATTTGTGTTACAAGTATAGCAAAGTTCAAAATTTTGGTCCGTGAATAAAGAAAGTATGTTATATACAATATGACCTAACCATATACATCATGTTAAGTTTACAATACCAAGAGTACATGTAGTGTAGAACTCAGATTACATACATCAATATATATATATATATATATATATATATATATATATATATATATATATATATTGTGGATCAAACTAGCATTTTATTTATTTATATATATATATATATATATATATAAATAAATAAAATGCTAGTTTGATCCACAATATATATATATATATATATATATATTTTATATATATATATATATATATATATTGATGTATGTAATATATATATATATATATATATATATATATAAATAAATAAAATGCTAGTTTGATCCACAATTGTAAAAGTAAACTTTTAAGTAAGCGTGAGGTATGTTTAAAAACAATTTGTGATGAAAGCTAATAATCGTATCAAATCCAATATTTATAATGAATATTTTCAAAAAGAAATTAATTATATTTACAATATTCGAAAACCAACAAATTTTTATGGTGGACACTACACCATAAGAATAGACACTGTGATGATTGAGCTACATGCATGTCTTTTATATATCGCTGTAATTGAAGATTTTAAAAACATTCATAAATAAATAACATATTTAATTGTTGAATAATTCATTTGTGAATCCACAATACTGTATTGGGAGTATTCAACACATAATTACTGCCGCAAATGTCAGTTATGATTTGTAAAAACATATAGCTGTTGGAGAAACAGTATTTTGCTGCACACATAAAGTGATCTGAGGTAATTGAAAATAGTAATGTGATAACTATTTACTCGTATAGTTCGAACATCTTTTACAAATACAAAATATACAAGTAATATATTCCAAGTGCAATTATTGTCTATTCATATCAATATATGTATTTATAAAACACCTATTTTCTATATTATAAACATATCTGTTTTGAGACTGCTGACCATTATAATAATGGCCATTGGACGATGCCATTGCTACATATATTAGGATGTCGACAAACCTGAGTCTGTAATAATTTACTGTCACTTTTGTTGTTCACACACTGATATACTTTGAAATGTTGGGGCTTAATATTTGCCCTGTGATCACTTTGCCATGGTACAGTAATAGTCAAATTCAATATTTTT
Organism: Dryococelus australis; assembly: GCA_029891345.1. Lineage (NCBI taxonomy): Eukaryota > Metazoa > Arthropoda > Insecta > Phasmatodea > Phasmatidae > Dryococelus > Dryococelus australis. Next base: position 81,658,787 of record CM057009.1, on the reverse strand, counting down.
ACATGTGATGTAATATGTAAAATTATGATCCTATTAATAGAATTTGGTGTAACCAGATTATTTTGAATATTTATATTTGCATATGCACTAACAAATTAAATATTTATTAAATTAATACATAAGGGATTACAAAAGTTTTACATTAAAAACAATAATATAAAATTTATACTTTCATTCGGAAATTTACCTAATATGATATAATTTTACGTGCTGTGGATCGGGCCTCTTTTGTAATGCAATAGAAGCTTTAAATTCCATAAGCTTGCATATGACTATCATATTAGTGCGCCATATATGAGATTATGATGGAAGTATTTTAAAGGAGCCTAGTATTTTAATTGTAATTTATTTTATTTCTCATAATATTGTTTAAAGTTGCTAAGTTCTGCCGACAGTAACATAGGCCCGTTTAAATCAGAAGGATGAGGATATTGGACAGTGATGCTGATGTGTGCCGTGGAATAGTACGTACTTAATGATAATTAAATTGAACTAAACTCTCTTACCATCAATAATGATAGCAGCTATATGTTTTAATGTATTTGTATGTGTGATACGTAAAATACTTTCTTTCGCCGTTCGTCCTGAGGCGACAATGTATACTTTATGCCGTTGGTAGGCATGAAGAGTTATGCCACCCACGCGTGTGTGATATCTGCTGTGTAGGACTTCCGGCATCGTGTTGCATTTGTAGCCTACGCATAGCGCTAGAGGTCAGTAGTGTTTAGCCCCTGCCGCGGCCATGTATAGTAATACGGCTGTGAAGCGCAATGAAACGGTCCGTTTTGGAGATGTCCAGGTTCGATCCTCGTCGGAATCATGTTGGACTTATTCCACAATAGAGTTCCTGCGTGGTACGTTGTCACTAAAATGGGGAAGGTTAACCGGTATTCGGAGGTGGATTTTTGGATTATGGTAGATGTGGACATCCCAACTATGACTGTGCCTTATTTCTGTTCTGTGTGTGAGTGGTGTGTTTGTCGCAAAGTGTGAGCTATCTGGCAGACACGGAAGTAAAGAAATACGCATACACCAAATAGAAGTGCAATAACCATGGTAATAAAGTAAGAGTAATGTAGCATTGTTATCATTGCCGAGCACACGTAATAATTATCTTCCTGCCATTGACTGTAGTGATCTTTGTGTTTATGTGAACCAAGTTGGAATTCGTGTGCCAATCTGCATGCAGGAAATAAATGATGTTGGATACTTGGATACCGGTGTTGATTTGCAGTTGTTCTGGCTGAAAATAAATATTTTGTAGCCACTGAACTGGGATGCCGATATTTACTTGTGATGTGTTATCTGTGCGCGAGTCTCAAATATTGTCTAATCTGTATAAGTACTGTATGCTGTCTTCGTAATTCACAGTGGCAAGGGAGATGCAGTTAGATTGTGCCATTTGACTCATGGTGTACTTTTTTAATTGTACCATTTAGGCAATCAATATATATTGGAGACAGTACATTTGTAATTAAAGTTTGCTGCGGCAAAATTTCCGTAATTCTTGTGTCATTATGTATTTCACATGCAGGACACGATAAATACTGTCCGTATGTTCTGTTGTCTTCATAAGTTTGACAATTTCTTGTGACTGAAATTCAAGAGCTATATTTATCTCAGTGGTGTCTAGAGAGCATGACCTGTTTCTTGACTGAAAAGGGTTGGTATGACGTAATATATGTGCCAGTCTGAATTTTTTTTGCAAGAGCGGTATTTGAATTTTTACGAGAAATCTGGAATATCTTATGCTACATTCTGTTAGCGGAAGCTGGTAATATTTAGTGTCATGTGTTGGTGAAATTGCCAATTTTAACTTGTTCTTTTGTAAGTTTGTGAGTAGGTAATTCATTAATATATTTTCGAAATGTTACTTCCGGAACAAGTTTTATTTGAAAGTGGCTTGTTTTGCATTGTGTAATATAAGTTATTGTTTCTTGTTCTTGCATCAACGTGTTTAGATTGTGGATAACAATGGAAAAAGAGTAATCTGTTGTGCGAGTACCGATAATTCTGTATTACCTGATGTTACGTGTTGGTACAATGACAGTGTGATATTATTGATGGTCGCTGCTATATAATTTTGTCTATCAATATGTGACGTGTTTTAGACATTACTTATAATGTCTTTAATCACCTGGCTATTTGTGTGCACTGAGCTGTGAAGATTATTTAAGTATTAATGAGAATTTCTTAATTTGAAATTAGTTTTTCAAAATGTCAACTTGATAATATGTTACAGCACCACGTAAACAAATCGCCTATAAATTGTATGCTTCTACTAGTACGTATACTTGGTTCCGTCTCGGCTTAGAATTCTGTGACGAGATGTGTTTGTAAACTGTCTATCGTTTGTCCAATGGTTTTAAAATTATTGAATGTTAAGTTCAGTTTGTGTGTTGTACCCATGAGTGTGTTATGAAAGTTGGCTGTGGTGCATGCAGTGAGATGTTGTATATTAGTGGTACTGATTCCTCGTAAACGACGGCCTGCATATTTTCATGCCAGTATATGCCGAAGTGAATTAGGAATGTTGGACGGTTCTTGGGATCGTCGAGACAAGTATGATGCACAAAGATAAGAAGGAGTAGACAACGCAACGCAGAAATTCACATGGTGACCATCAAGTCTCGCACCTTGGACATGCTGCCGCTTGGACCCTCCGCCGCTCCGTCTGCTAATAAGTAGCTAACTGCGTCCTGTGTAGTCCTCGTGGCCTATTTCACACTTCTCACCCCACCACGTGCGTGTGTTGACGTAGTTCATTTTGATTGGTCCCCGTCGTACACCGGGGGTGGAGTACCAGTAGTTTATTTAGTTTACTCTAAAATGTACTTAGGTTTGCTGGATCCACATTTTCCGTCGTTCTCGGCGCATTTCTTTGATAGTTTACAGATTGCAATTCTGGCTCTCTGTTTTGATTTGATGTTTGGTTAACTCGCCTGTGGCCTCGATGCCGGCTTGTTGTTTAGACATGTGCACGACGGACACTTTAGTAACACTGTGCACATATACAAACTGGTTTGCAGATGCTCCTATAAGACGAGTACCAAAAGCACGATGTCTGCACTTTCTGCATTTATTTACACATGGGTAACTATTTTATACCTGAAGCCCTAACATCCATGTAGCCCAAGGAACCTATAATAAACAAAGGGCATTTTGACAAAAATATTTCATGAAGATCATCTGTTACAATCGCAATGCCATTAAAACCATTTATACCATGAAAATTAAAATTCTGCCTTTAATGCCTGCTGAAATGGCGAGCTACTCACAAATGACGTATTGGTATTATTGAGAATCGTCATATATGGTGGATAATTGCAAGGTGAAAGGACCACGGCCACTTCACCGGATGGTACATCAGCCCATCTACAATTTTCTGCATTGAAATCCTAAAAACTCGTATTGTTTTTCCACAACCTAGAGTGCAATAAAAATTTAATTGTCAGGCAGCTTGGGTATCACACGAAAGAGATATTCAGATATTTATCATTCCACATTCTTGCGAAAAGATTATTACATTCTCCAAACAGATGGTCGACCATATATCCATCCAGTTCGTCGATACCTTTAGGTTTATGGCTCGCAGTCTTGCTTCTCTGGTCGAGTACTTGCCACCTTCAAAATTCACAAACACTGCCAATTTTTCAGCACCAGCCAACTACCCTATGTCACAAGAAAATGTATATTCACATACGATTACATCGATGAATTGACCAAGGGACGAGCTACGGCTGCCCCCACAAGACAGCCTATAAAACACGCTGATGGACACCGGTATCAGTGATGGTGACCATGTTCATCCCAGGCTGTATTTCAAGAGTTTAGTTGTGCCTCTTTATGTTAATATGCTGACCTACATCTCAAAACAGACATTCTCTTTTTGGCCCATAGTTAAAAAAAAATCAGGGCTCTCAGCATGTCACCTATAAGCTGGACTCTGCCCACTACATCAACATGCCAGGTTTGCATTCGACACAATGTTGAAAATGATATGGGTGAGATGGATCTGTTAATGGATTATGGCATGTACATTTTCACAGACGAAGGGATCTGTGGAGGTATAACACAGCACGTAAAATGATACTGCAAGGCCAAAAACATATATGTGGATGAAAAATACGACCCCAGCAAACCATAGACATTCGTACAACATCTGGGTGCAAATAACTTGTATATCTGAGTCATGTAGTTGCTACTGCCCATACACAACTTCAAATGGACTGATGAGAACACTGACGTCTAATCTGTGCTGAACGAGGGGATACATCTTGGAGGTCGACATAGAATGCCCCACAGTTCTGCATGAGGAACAGTAACTTTTCTTTCCTGCCTGTCAACCAGTGCCCACCAGAGCCCAAGCAACCCAAGCTCATGAATATGCTCGAGGACAGGTCCTATTACATAATGTATTACCATAAACTCAAGCATGTGCTAGAACATGGTCTGAACTTAAAAAAAACCACAGTGTGCTCGAATTCGTACATCACTATTTCTGAAACCGAATATCAACATGAACACAGTAACACTACAGCAGCAAGCAACAACTGCGGACCACAGGGTTGGGGGGGGGGGACCTTATGTCAAATTTTGCTAAATTTACAGGAGAGCAATTTAAAAGTTTAACACTTGTTGTGTACTTCTACGTTATACTGATATAAAAAAATGGCTACATCTTGTAACTCATGTTCTTTACCACGAATGAATCACAATAATTAAATAGCTTAATTTAGAAGCAAATTACATAACTATCCAGAAATCTAAAAATATCGGCTAATAAGGTTTTCCCCAGTGGTTTACAATTGTAAAAAGAAAGTCTTATATTGGTCATCAATGCGACCTTTGGAACGCGAAGGGGGGGGGGGGAAGGAAATGGTAAAACATGGAGCTCATGTGCAGTGGAAAAAAGGTTACAACATTTGTGACAAAACAAACATTCCTGTATTGGACAATTTATGAAGAAAATCTAGCCCTTTACCGCCTTCAGCATAGTGCATACTATTCGACAAACTCATCTACACCTGCTTCTGTATCCTCAAGCTCTGTAAAACTACAATGTACCTCTTTCACTACAATATGATGATGGTCCTGTACAATGAAAACCTGCAGCTCCTGTATATGGATACTGAGAGCCTATGGCACGAGATACGGGCCAGTGCTTTTTACTTCATGTATGCGGATGCACAGTTCTTTGACGATTTCGAAATCGGGTCACCAACAACGCAGTCCAGCTATTTGGCAAAAAATAAAAATTGTATGAAAAGTCAAAGATGAGTATGATGGCGGTATCATTACGGAATTTGTGTGTCTCTATGTATAAATTATACTCGCACACGTGCAATGGCAAGCTGATAAAACGAGCCAAAGGAGTTCTAAGGTGTGTGGTACAACACAAAACTCATTTTTAAAATTTCTTAACCATCTTGGAGCAGCATAAAATTGTGAAATTAAGTGTACATACTATACTATCACACAAGCACAAACTGTACTCCAAATGCATAAATAAGTTGACCATGATGTGGGAAAATGATTAAAGAATATTGAACTTGAATGGAATACATAATGTACAATATGGCTTCGGTACTTTGACATAATACATTACTGGGGTGCTGGTAAAACACTTTTTACAAGTTGGTAATTCTTTACTAACTAATTCTTTCTGTAATATATTATTTTTTCATGTATTCCTTTTAGTCATATTTTCAAAGCCCTAACTGTGTACTTTATATGTGCTTTTATCATATGTTTGTTTTAATTGTGTAATGTATGTGTGCTTTTATTATATATTTGTTTATCATTCGTAAGTTTCTTTCGTATTAATTCTCTGTGTTTTTAATTTATTTGTTATGTATGAGTTTTGTATTTTTCCAAGTGATTCACTGCGTGGTTGTTTTAAATTTGCATTTGTATACTTTAAACTAATTTATTTAATGTTTTAAAGAGTAATATATATATATATATATATATGTATGTTTCTGTGGTTTTAAGATATGTCAGTTTTTAAAGCAAATGTATTGATTTTATTATTTTCAACCATGATGAAAACATTTTTGCATAACATTTTTTTAAATTTTTTTTGTATTTATAGATACAAATTTTAAATTTGTATTTTCTCCATGTGAATTTTTTATTTCACTCCATACATTTGTATATTTCACTTTGTAAATTTCTATATCTTCTATGTATTTCCGTACTGCAGTTGTTCCATACATTACTTTCAAACAATGCATGTGTGTTTTCTGTTATTTTTTCTCTTTATTAATTGAATATATGTTTATTAATTTTTTTATTTTATAAAATTGTGGCCGCCGCACTGCTTAAACGTACTCTGATTGTATATAATGTTTTAATCTAAATTTTTTCAAATAAAAATATTTGAGAAATGGTACTAATTTTAATTTGAAAATGAGCCCTGAATTCAGACAACAAATTATTTATATCACTGCTTTATCAACAGGGAATTTATTGTTTAATTTTAGAATTACATACCTGAAAAAATGATTACACTTTTTTACAAAACACACATTTAAAGAAAGGATATTATTATTATTATGCTAACAAGATGTCATGCAGCCTGCATGAAGGTATATAAGCAGTTGTGTTACACATACCATTCTTAGTTGGCCAGTGGTTATAGAATTGAAAAGTAGATCGTCTCGGTTCATAAGATGAAGTGAAATATGATATTGAGACAAGTATGAGGTCCAGCAACAGTACCATCATCAGAGGTTGGCACAGAAATTTTCACTTCTTCGGCAGTACCGATGTCTGCACATTATCATTCACTTCTTCGGCTGTGTCATCTTGCTCATTACTTGCGCAATCTCTGATAGAGTACGGATCATCGTCTGAATCACCCCTGCCAGTGGAAACTTATAATTGCAGCTACTGCGACAGGGTCATTTCGCACAAGCTCGTAGCACGGCGGCACGAAATACACGAGTGTAGGAAGTGTCCCATTATCAGAAAACACCCTTGCCTAAAGTGCGGGCTACGTTTCTTCCGCAATGATACCTTCTGTAAAACGTGTACGGTTATGCAAAGTCAAACTGTCATTTTCACCACTACTTCAGTGCTAGTTTTGCATAAGAGAGATCCTGCACAACCTATCGTCGGTGTGATGGACAGTGGTAAGATAAATTCATTTCCTATAATGCCACTGCCACAATCACCTACGACCAATATGAAAGTCAAACCCACCAACTCATCACCGGGACCAGGGTTAGAGCTGTAATAAAGGTCAAAGAGGGGCACGCCATTACAGAAACTAATATTAACATGGCAGTTTGGTACACAATAGCTTATGAATGTTTGCTTTCTATTATTGGTTACTGAGATACCAAGATAGTGTGGGACTGGCTGCTACAGGTAACTTAAATAACTTTTAACTGCCTTACCAGTTCGTTTGGCAAATTTTCTACGTTGACACACATTTATTAAATAATAAATGTATTAAGTTAGACATATTTAATTGATCTAACTTAATATCATGTAATCTATAAGAAAGTATGCTATTTAGTAAAAGAGCCAACTATGAACATTATATTTAATATAATTTCGCAATTTAAAATTCATGCAAACAAAATATGTATCAATATTTAGAATATAGGAATTCATAAATACATCAAATTACTGTAAATGAGACATTAAACACGAAGTTTTATTTCTTTAAAAGCATTCGGCTTCTGAATTGATAAACTGAGCAACCATCAAAAATTAATTTTTATTTTCAATTAGAGAATCTGTTCGTATGAAAATTATAAGACTTAATCATGTCCATATTATTACTTGGGAAAACAAAATGTAACTATGAAACAAATTAGGTACACTAGTTAAACAATATTTGCTTTAATTTTTTAAATCTTATAGGTTAAATATATATATATATATATTTGGTTATATATAAATTATATACAAATTTTTATATATTATTATGATTAAAATGCGACAACTGTTAAAGATTTACAACAATAATTTAAATTTGAAATAAAATTAAACAATATACTTATTAAAAATATTTCTATGCTAGCAATCTATAACATTGAGTGATATCGGAATATGTATTTTATGGTTAATCTAAATCTACAACAGAAAAATTTGAATTTTAAAAATTTTTGAACAGTTTATAATAGATTTATGAAATGAGTTAGAAGATGGTTAAGTACTGGAAGATGATTCAGGCTTTTAGAATGAATCGGGCGATGAACATAATACTTATTATTGCTGGAGTGGAGCAGGGAGATGTGGGTGGGTATTAACATCAAGGTGTTGAGAGCAGACAACTTTCATTCGTTCTTGAAAAAAATAAATATTACAGAGTTAGCATAAAAGTGATAAATAATTTTTTAATGTATGAATGATTATTTTAGAATAAATGGATAAATTTATTATATATATATAGGTCATTTAACCACATCCAGTATATATAAAGAAAATCTAATAATTTAGACTATATGTTCATAGACAGTATTAACTACATCAAAATTAATAAAGGGAAGCTTTTATTGTAATATAATATAATACAAAAAATTCTTGAAGATATTCTTATTTTTGTTTTCAAGATAAACGAAAATTATATGAAATAATGTTTTACAGACAGCAATTAAAAAGCAATGAATTAATTTGACATAGGTAATTATGCTAAAGGTAATATTTATGGTACATCAGCATATTATTTAAAAAGGAAAATTGTAATGTCCTTAAATAAAACCTGGAATTTTTAGTTTACGATCAAATATCTGTGAAATTAAAAAATACATTAAAACCTCAAGTTACAAAAGTTTTAAATATGTATAGATCAAAATTAAAGAAACATATGGCCATGGGAAATATTTATTTCTAGGACAAGAAATGTTTAGAAAGACGAAATTAATTACGAAGAAGATACTGTATATAACCTTGAAATACAGAACATTGCATTACAATAATTATAAATACAATATGTACAAATGATAAAAAATAAATACATCAACCTTATGAAACCATACAAATTGCAACACTTATTAAATACCAGTTTCATTCTATGAATTTGCTTTACTATAAAATTTATAATAAATCCAATTATAAAGGTTTAAATGTTTAAGGTGAAGTAATAATGAAGTGATTGCCTTTAAAAATGTAAAATTTTCCTATATTTTCCTTTTAATATTTATAAATATGTACACAATCATAGAATTTTAAACTTTCACTTTTATATATTGATTTAATTCTCTATGTTGATGATATTCTCAGCACAAAATATACCACCATCATTAACCTCAATAAATCTGATAACATATTTTTTACCATCGTTTGTATAATAAACTTCATTTCATCCTCATACTCATCTAAATGCTACCACATAATGATCATTTACAAACTATTTTTACTGTCTGATATATATTGTTATTAAATTATGATACATTACTTTTGATATTTCTCAAAATAATGTTTATAACGAAGCCCATGTTTACCAGATTATACTTACACTAACATTTTTTTTGGTAACATTTTTACTGGCATGTATAAAATAGTTTTCCAGTATTAAATAACCCATCTTTAAGAAGTTTATTTTTCAACAAAAATTTCAACATTTTATTATTTTTATATTTTAACTTAATTGAAAATTAATTTGATAGTTAACAGTATTAGTAATATAAAAAATATTTAAAAAATGCAGCAGCTGAAAGAGTTCTGGTTGCAACATTTTCTTTTAATCAAACCAATACAAACATAAAATGCAATTAGATAATTTTCATCTCGAACTTCTAACACAATATTGCCTAATCTATGATAACCTATTGAAAATATATAATTTGTACGAAATAACATAACAATTCAAATCATCAATTTTTTTTAGTAATTTGCATACAAATTACTATAAAAGTCGTATTTAATAATGATATTATACTTTCAAAAATATTAATATTTTAAATTTTAATTAACAGACTATTGTGCTTAGCATCGATTTTTTTATATTTCAGACACATTTTTGTACAAAACCAAAAAATATTCAATAATTCCGAGTGATGGAATTACTTATTTAGTTTTTTATACTAAAGATACTGCACCGAGTAATATTTTATGACATGACTTTCAACAGTGGCATAATGTTTTGATAATGAATTGGTGTTTTTGGGCATAATTCAGTTGCTATGTTGTGGCGAAACGTGAACCACAGAACATGTGGCATGGTAGCGGAACCATAAATGCCATCTTTTGTGAAAAAAATCAACTGTTTGGACATTAGCGCGTATTTAAATAATAACAGGAACTATCATCTGACCAAATTTAATTATGCAAACCATTAAAATGCTCACATGTCTGAAATATTTCACTGAGGAGTTATACTTTTTGAAATGTAAGAAAGAACTCCAATTGCACGTGATTACATTTTGCACAATGTGTTATAGAAATCCTGCCATATGCTGTGTAAATGTAACATGGCAATGCATATGTGGATATCGAAAATAATACTTAATAATCGTTTATTGTAATTATGATTAACTGAGTGCATCAGATATAAAAAGAATATTATTTTTCTCACAAATGTGTTAACATGCCAATTTTGCTTTCAAACATTGTAAGCAAAAATTATTACTTACCCTTCGATAACATAAAATAAAAACTGGTTACCTTTAAATTTTGAACTACAAAATAATATGCTTAACATTCCAAAACAATAAAATTTACTTAACACATTTGCTAAAAGGTAGTTCTCAAAGCTGTATAAACTTGAAAAGCTACTATAAATTTGTTACTTTTGTTACCAACATCCACACAGTCTGACCCTAACATTCCGAAACCAAAAAGTACGCTACACAAGAGTGGTAAACACTCGCTTGTATTTAGTCGGCTGCCAAGCCCAACTCCCGCTTGACTATACGCCTGTTTTAGTGGGAGGTAGTAAAACAGGTCTTAAGACGCACCCCTGTCCCAGTCGAAGCATTTCCTGAAAATCGAACATTTATTCTTGACTCAACGACACGTCTCTTACCACCGAAAGCGACACTGGGGAACATGCACACATAATTTATGTTTTAATTATTTTCTGACAAAACTGTCGACTAATACTTCAAATACAGTTAACTTCTAATGGCAATGCTTTTTTTATAAATATTATCAACAAAAACAAACTTATTTTCAAAGAACCACTGGATCGCTCCGCTTCAATATGATGACCGCTGTGATGTCACGTGGCGAAACTACGGCCCGGAGCTTCGATAAAGCTACCTAATGCAATCGAGCGAAAATAGAAAAGAATCAGTTAAGTTGACACTGCGGTAAAATTGTACCTTTCAGATCGTTCGTGTCATTTGTGTTTACAAAAAAAAAAACTGTAAAATCAACAGAAAAGTTATAAGTTTCTGTCCCGAAATGAAAAAAAAATATCCTGGAAAGAGACTGGGTGAAAACAATTCAGAGAATAGTTTTTTTTCCACCACATTTGGTATTAAATTGCCACGATGACTGTTTCACGTATTATATCACACGAAGTTTATTTACTCGTGTTACACTTAAAATAGTGAAAAAAAAAAAAATGCACTGAAGGAAAGAAACAGAACATCCCATATATCACTATCGGGCATAATTATTTTTTCGGGATAATAATTTTGCTAGTAATTTAAGGAAGGGAACATTTGCATAATGAATTACGAGTGTGAAACAATTCAACACTTTTAAGCTATGCTTAATTATACCATGAAGCAATAATGTGTGTTTGGATGTCACTATCCGCACCCGAATAAACGTTGCCCGTCACAAGCTAGTGTGGGTACGGTATTATGTTAAATGCGTTATGCAAGGATTGGGTCATAATATACAATGTCGGCATGTGCAAATGTTATCAAATTAGGAAAATTAATTTTTAAAATAAAATTACTTGCAGTGTTTTAAATTAAAATGTATAGGAAAGTAAATATTTATGAATTGTAATATTTCACTAGTAAGAGTTAGGTTAGGCCTAAATTTTAAGGTATATCAACGCGTAATAAGAAAATAAATATTCGGTTAAACTACATCGTTGTAACGTTTCACAAATGTGAAGCGAGTATGTATGTTAATGGCACGGGGAATCAAAGTACTAATATTTCAAAAATATTGTAAATGCATGTACTCCCGAAAATCGGTATGGCAGGAGAAATAAAGATTTCCCAATCATTTTGGTTGCATTCCACGAAGATCGCCAACTTACAGCTTCAAATTGCAAATAAAAATTCCAAGAAATCAATATTAAAGGATGTGGTTGAGACACTCAACCATACTGTCTGACCGAGGTTGTATTGCCATTATTCGAGATTTCTTCTTTCCTAAAATACTTGCTAACTCTTGACAGAGTGGGTTTAAAATGTCGCCAGTTGATCCGAATGAAGCTCAAGTGGCATATAATAGCTGGAGAATACTTCTTTATGGGTTCATCAGCTACAGTGCTGGCGTCTTGAATTGGAACTACTATAACTTCAGTCAAATTTGTGAGATATTCTTGGACTTCCTAAAGGTACCGATTCCCCCTCACAGTAAATGTATATGGCCAGAGAACGCCCACTGCCATCCTCTCAAATGTAGCACCAACATTGTATTTCTGAAGATGACCTCGTCCCTAAATTCTCATACCCTTCCCTGTGGTACAGATATAGCACATATCGCACCACTTTTCAAAATCCGCATGAAAATGCTGATGATGCATAGTCGAACTCTGTGGAGGGTCATATTTACACCAATATATCCACCTGCTGCAGTATTATGCAGCTCTTTTAGCACTTCTGGGATTATATACTCTCGTAGGACCAATTACAGTTCATGTGTTTGCCATTATTGCGATCCAAGTTAATGTAAAACTCGCCATATTTTAGTACAAAGGAACTCCACTGTGCCCAGTATTCCTTGACTGTTGAGCCCATATTGAATAGCACCTCATATTTTAGTCGACATCCAACTTCTTTCTTCTATAGTATCGCACTAAACCGATCTTTTCTAAAGCCATCATCTAATGTAGATGACCCATTGGAAGATACAGAGCCTTTAATTCTTGACTTCCTAGTATTCAATGATACACCACCCCTTTCCTCCTGACACAAAGAATTGGGGGAGGTAACATAATTTCGTTTAGTTTACTAAAAGCAACTTCACACGTATGGTCACGTTTCATTTTTTTTTAGAAATGGTCATATCATGCATGGGTTTGTTAATACTGGCGAACCCAAGTACAAATTAACAGTCATAAACACATTAACCCAGTAAACTCTGCACTTCAGTTTAGTCAGCTGGTATAAATTAAACTCTTATTGCTCTGGTATTTTCAGGGGCTGTGTCAATTCCAAATGCCGACAGTATATGTCACAAGAAATTAATATTATTTTTAAAAAGGCACATTTAAATAGATATTATTATCATGTTGGCTATGGCTTCTTTCTTGAACACAGAAACTAGGCATGTTTGGTGATTCTCAAATGCCCTTTTGGTAACCACAATGTAATTTAAGTACACCTGACAAATGTCTAAATGTAGGACTTTAACCATCAGTTGTTCAAAGTTGGCAGGGGCATTGCATATCCCGAATGGCGTAAACTTTAACTGATAGGTTCCTTTCCCTTGGATATAAAAGACTGTCGTATCTTTGTCTTCAAGGGTAATCATTTCACTAAAATGGCCACTACTAATGGCTGAAGCCTCCAGAGACTCAGAAGAAGCTGATAGGAGGACATGTAAGGCTATTAAATACAACATATCTTCATTCGGATGCTATACTTCGCTAAACAAGTCCCTCAGATTCCTTTACATCTTTTTAAAAAAAGTATCACATTTAAAGATACTCCAAAATCCGGACATCACAGAACATAAGACCACTAAACAATTGATTCGGATACAGTTAATATTTACGTAACTTTCCACAACACTTGTAACAATACACTTGTACAAACGCATTTGTTAAAAACATATATATTCTCCACCAATTTATACCTCATATACACCACTCTCTTGGCAAAATGCCTCAGTACTGTCTAGCACATGGCCGCTGTCAGCACGACACTTCGCATTGATGCACCTAGCATTACCAGTACCCACTATCTATGCACAAAATAAAATACCACTGTAAAGCTACTGGGCTGATAAATGCGCTGTCCATTCTTGGAGGTGGATAAGAACTATGTTGATCATATTGTTATGTTGGTGGTAATTTACACAAAATGTAATAGAACAATCATTATTTTAAAAGGAACTACAGGAGAATATCATAGACAGAGTGATGGTTCTGTCACATACAACTTCTATAACTATTTCTAAATACAATCAACCATCTTATGTGACTTTATATGTATTCGCCTTGGTGATTGCTTTATGGGACTGGCATCCCCTGTGTTAGCGCGATGGCATGCAAAATTAGTTTTTCCAAGGTCATTTGGTCCACATGTAAAAGTATCCCAATTTCTCTGCAGAGTTACAAAGATGACCTCCTCTTATCACCAATTGAGGTTTCCTCATGTTCTGGTTAGCAGTTTTCCCAGAGTATCTGTTAGTGAGTATTTAGTATTTTGTGGCACAGAAGCTTCAGGAACATTTAGAAATACCTCTGAAATCTTGCAAATTCCTATGATGGTCCTCTACTGAAAAAAGTTAGCACTGTCGGCTACATTAATCATCATTACTGGCCAACTACCCAATATTGATGAAACCAATGCCCTTGCTACAAATACATCTTATGATAGAGTGCCACCTTTCTAGAAGTGTTGCATTGTACCCAATTATATGACGAATATTCCCTGGCATATGCTTGGAATAACAATTTCGCTAGAAGCAGGAAGTATAGTTTAGTGACTACAGACACAAGGCAGCTTATTGGAGATGAAAACTCTCGTATTATTTTCACAACCAACTCGGTAATGATTGCCTGCAGTACGAGTGTGAATACAGCACCTCATCTTGCATAATAAATCAAGTACCAATGGGTATTTACTCTTAATTTCCGCTGTGTAGATCTCGTGCTCTATACTAAGGTTAATAAATTCTAAATGTACCCTTCTATTATGTCTAACTTGCATGGTCTCGCCTATAATTGTAGTTAAATAGCATTGTTCCATGCTGTCGTCGGACAATCGCTGGGGGGAAGGGACAAGGTTTGCTGGTCTTACGACTGTTATAGTTGCCCAAATGTCTTTGACCATCTGGCAATAAGAATCGTTCAGTCTTCCCTTCAACAATATGGCATCCGAGTCTTGTTTTACCGAATGCACCTGCATATAAGTATTAGGTCTTTTACCTAGCAGTCACTGATGTTAGCCCACAATATCAGTTTCCACAAGTTTTCCAGAGATGTTGTACTCTCACCTGACCCTCGCTACCTGTTTTCTGATTGCTGCTGTTGTTGCTGTTGAGGGCAGCTGGTTCTAAGGTAACCCGTCTGTCCAAATGACCAACAGTCTGGGATTTTGGGTGGGGGTCAGCGAAGCTCTGTAGTGTGAACACTGGATGTGATGTCTGTTGTGATCGCCTGTAACTCCTTAAATGTCTTCTTGTCATCATTTCCTTTGCTCAGCATTACAATACATACTAGATAACAAGACACTTATGAGAGTCATATTGACTCCATCTCCAATGCTTGGACCAGGGCATTCTACATGGTGTGATGTGTAGCTAGACATACAGTTTGCCATACTTTTGTTTCGGCGATAACATCGATGAAGTAGCCGACTGCGATGAAACAACTGCGATAAAACTACTGCGACGATCTCGCGATCCACCTCGGGGCACCACTCCAGAGACAGGTGGGACCACTGCAAGATATTCTGCTACAGACCCTACAGTGGTTCCCCTGGTCGTTCTGTGCTATTTGAAAGTTGGGCATGGTGGGAGTATCGAAGGTATCGGTCACCAAATGGAACTCCAAGGCTAATACCAGTGTGGACTACTCTTGTCGATGTTATTCTTGAACTGCATTATGCTTAGTAAGGTCACTACTCATTAGCCGAACAATTCAGATTTCTAATGCTCTCGAACTATTGCTGGTATTTGTGCCTAGGTAGCTCTAGGTAGTGGGCAGGCTTATTTGTGATGCCCTTACCCACACTTGGTTGATGGGTACCCACCACTGTATCGGCTGCAACTGTCAAATTTCCCATGCTGCTCTTGTTCGTCGACTCGGTGTTAGTAAATCCCTGCTCCTCCTTAGTCGCAGAGTTTTGTTCCCTGTTTATGTAGGAATTATTGCCATTATCTCTTGAGTATGCTTATTTCCTGTTTAATTCCCTGCTTAACACAATCTCTTGCTTACACTCTCCATTATGTCATTTACTACATGTGTTCTTTCACTAACACTGTCCATTGTTAAACATATACCGTTAATTTTCTTGTCCAAATTGTGAATTATATTGAGTAACTCGCTAATATATTATATCATTAGGTATACGTCTTAATGTTTGCTGTCTGTTTTCCTATCCAAATTTTTATTCATAATGTATGTTTTCCTGTTCACTACTTCGCTAACATTGTCTATTTCGGCACTTGCGTTCTCATTAACACTAACTACAACATTATTTATTGGGCAGTTTACACTTGCACTAGCAATTATTCTTGGTCATTTAGCCCTTCAATCAAAGCTAGAATTTCCTCCATACATACCGTCATTTCCTTCTTAGGATACACAGAAACTACATTTTCAGCCTATTATACAGTTTGTTATTACAAAATTATTTCTTGAAAAAAAATACATCCATCCCACTTCTGACACCAGTGATGCAATTTTTCGAATTCTCTGGAACGAACCATGTTCCTTAAGGGATGGAGGTCTTAATTAAAAAAGAACTAATAATAACTTTCTTTTCTATTTATAAAAATCCAAAGATATTTTTACTTGCTGTTTAGAGCTCATATTTATATAATCGTCTGTCACATCATAGAAACCAACAAATACGAATAGTTAAAACCAATCTCTATAACTGTTTATCAACACTCATTGAATTAATATTATAAAATATATTCTTAAGATCAGGCAGTTCTAGTATTTACAATCAAGCCTGTATCTGTCACCCATTCAATCTCACTATGTTTTAGTCCAGATATCACCAGTATCTCTTATTCAGACTGCTCTAGTAAATTCCGAGCACTGCACACAAAGCAGTCCCAAACTTGTCTGGTACCAAGTCCGCCACAACACTCGCACACTCTCAATCGCTGCAGCAACACACACACACACACACACACACTTATTGGCCGCGGTCGCTGACGCCCTCGTTCACTGCCAGTCCTCTTCTTCAACATCCTTATATTGCCCGATCTTTATTCACCATTCGATGCACTTCACAAAATTACTCTCACAGACTCCTGACCTTCCAGCTGTGGCAGCATTTATAATGCCGTGCCATAACCGAGAGCATTATTCAGACTCAGCGTTTTACCAAGGGGGTTAATTACCAGAAATTTGTATCAATAGCCCGTAGCCACCGACTCATAGAGACGAGGCAAGGCGGTAATACAGATCTGGTCAGCTGTCAATCATCCCATTGTGGCCTGCCGACGTAGCGGAGGCCTAGTATTTGTGTCACCCAACACCATGCCAATGCTGGTCATGTGTGGCAGGCACGAGGATCCGCACATGACGGTAATTTTAAATGATAATCTTACCAAAGAAAATTATATATGTTCCGAGGGTTTAACGAACATGACTGGGGAATTCCTACCATTTGGTTAAACAGCTCGCGAGGTCATTGCCTTAATATTCTAGGTAGCTGTATATTACAAAATACTAGCGATTACAGGCTATGAAAAAGCATATATGATACCTGAAATATTTATGGCTAACATGCCATATTAAATTGTAATTTGTTTATCGTTTTAGGTGGTTACGATATACTAAGTGAGAATATTTACATTTACGTCCTTTAAAAATAGGCGATTATTGTACTAAAATGATACAATTTCGTGTTACTATTGTAGCAAGCCTTACATACAAAATTTGGTAAAATTAGTATAATATTTACCTGGAGTAACTCTTTTAAGATTTATTTCAATGTGATAAACACATGGCGCTGAAAATGAGCATATTTTATGCATGCAGTGCAAGTTGCCAGCTCGCAAAGTTTGGTCGATATATGTCTAGATTCTTTGGTAAGTATAGCATATCAGTCAAAACACAATTTCACCATGTATTTAAAAATTGGCGAAATTGTGTTTTGAGTCTTATGCTATAGTTATTAAAGATTTTAGATATATATCGAGCAAACTTGTCGAGCTAGCAGTTTGCACTGAATGAATTAAATATGCTCATTTACAGCGCATTTTGTCTACCACATAGAAATAAATTTTTTAAATAAATATCTAGGTAAATATTCAACTTATTCCCGCAAATTTTATATGCGAGGTTTGCTACAGTAGTGACACAAAATTGTATCATTTTAGTATACAATTAACGTATTTTTAAATTACGTAAAATATAAATATTCACACTTACTATATTGTAACCACCTTAAATGTTAAACATAAGCATCTTATCAGCTAATGATATAAATGTATGTAGTGTACAATAGCACTGACTCTGTAAATTAGTGAAGATAAAGAATGAACTACCCTGTGAGGTGACACTTATATGAGGGAGCGGGAGGGTGTTGATGGGGGTAGTTTTATCCGCTTCCGATATTCGTTAACGCGCCGTTTCCACGTCGCGCTCGTGCTAGGGACTTGTAATTTTGCACACGGGCACCTCGAAAGGAGAGTTTCACCCCGCGTAAGGATTTAAAAAAAATTTGAGTTATTAAGGGAGTCCAGTATTAAATTTCCAATATCCCAGAGATTGTTTGGTCTTCAGAATTGCAATTTGGCACGCTCTTTAGAACCACTGTTTTCTCATGGTGTACGGTTGAACTCACCTTGACTGTATGACAAGGTAATCGAATTTCAAATTGCTTCATATTTTATACTCTAAATGGTCTATTCTAAGGCAACTAGATTCGCTCAACGAGCTCAGAGTTCCAACATTTTAAAACTTTAAGCGGCGGACAGATACAAATATATTTAATTTTTTGAAAAAAAATTATTTGTCATTTTTAAATTTGTTGTCTGCTTGCCGAAACTTATTTCGTAGGGTAATCCCCATCTGTTCTCGAGTATTTTATAATAATTTTTCGGTTAGTGATTGTTTTCCCAACTTTTCTCCCTTCTATAACGAGGAACCATTTTTGTGGCCTCCTCGCCCCCCAAAGTCATCAAAATTGCGCTTTGAAAAATCGCTAGTTTCGATACTCATAACAGTTCGACAGGCGGTTTTCCAATTTGGCAAGCTTCCTAACCTCATCTGTTCCCATCGTCTCAGCATACGGTCGACATCACCTTAACTGCTCAACTGTACGGGGTGTCGAATTTCAAATTGCTTTAACTCCTAAATAGTATGAGCTATGGCAACGCGAATCGGAAGACACGCCCCGGTGCCAAACAGCTTAATTCTGTTTAAGCAGCAGGCGCCTGCTGAAATTTTTAATTTTTTTCAATTTAAGGATGGGAGCATTTTTCTGAATTTGGTCCCTGTTTGCCGATATGTTTGTGGGATATTTTCCGATTTTAAACAAAATTTTCCTACAAACCCATTTTTTAGAGCGGTTCTATTTTCGTGCTTTTTCGGTACCACAAACTACACTCGAAAAAGTGTTACATTCGATGTCAATTCCCATCTTATTATTAACAACTTAAGTGGAATGTCAAAATTTTCTATAAAATAAAAAAAAACAGACAATTCCCCCGTTCTAAAGTTACATTCCAACAACCTTCTTGTCTTGATCCCATTGCCTGGTGAGGCGATGGAGTGGCTGTAAAGTGGAGGGGTATATTTTGGGGAACCCTCGAATTTTATATTATCACTTTGGTTGTGATTTCGGAATTATCATTTTCAAAACTGAAACACGTCTTCTACTTATTATGCTCTTCAACACTTTAAAGTCAGTTTTTTGAAAAATTAAGGGAGAATGGGGCTTTGAATAGGTATTTCTCCGTAATTGCTTGAGTTACGTACTTGAAATTAAAATGCATGTTAATCCTACACATATACCATATTTTCCCTCTCGGTAAATGCCCAGACTATTCCACTCCTTCGCGATTCCACCCTCTCGAGATCCCACCCCGTCACCGAACCTTGAGAAATAAACCAAATAAATGGGTTTTTTATAAATGTACACATCGGGATAATATAAATTTGTTGTAATTTTGGAGATATCAGTTAAATCTTTATCGAATCCTACTACTTCTCATACTATTGCAAAACCTTATAATCAATTTTCCAAAAAATTAGAAACTTAATTGTGGGGAGGAGTGGCATAGCTCTCTCCTAAACTATTTGATCTACGTACTTCAAAATTAAAACGCATGTTCTTCTCACATGTCTACTACACTTCTTTCTCTACACATCGAAATATAAAATATCACATCGAAAAGTGACTAGATTACCAAAATTGATGCTAAATTCATAAATTATTTCGGTAAAATTCCACAAATTGGATAATGATATATCATGGCGAAAAGTGACTAGTTAAAAAAGAAATTTCGGTCAAACGCATTGTTAAATTAAGGTAAATGTGTTAAGAAAACTTCCACCAATCCATAAAAGAAAGATAACGGCGAGAGGTGACAAGGTAAATAGAAAATTCAGCAAACTTGGTAAATAAATCAAGCAAGCAAATTACATAAATAAAAATATAGGAGATTGAAGCGCGAATGAACTATGAAAAACGAAATTTCGGTTAAATGTATACATAAATAAGGTTTAGGTAAACAACTACACATCATAATATGAGGTATCACTACATAATGAGATTAGGTAAAAAAAAATCTCTAAAATTCGTAAATAAATCAAAGTAAGTGGTTTGGGAAATAAACACAAACCTGAATATGAAATCTCACGGACAGAAGTAACTAAGTAAAAAAATATATATATATTTAAATACCGTACAAAATAGAAGTGAAAATTACGAATCAATTCAATAAATCGCATTTTAAAAGATCGCGGCGAAAAGTGATTACGTTAAAAGAAATTTCTGGCAAACTCGTAATTAAATCAAGGTAAATGGAAAAGGTAAACACATCTAAACTGTTCGGGATTATTCACGTGTTCTAAGTTGAATACTTAACATAGACTGTGGTCGTACCTTTACTTTAAAACCAACAGATATTCTGGTTGAATACAAAAATTTCTTGTGTTTTACTAAAAAAACAGACGTAAATTTAACAGCCAAAATATTTCAACATTTACAAAGTTTTCCACAAGTGCATATGAATTCGTTGCAAAATTTACAAAATGCATGAATATTTTGCTTTTAAAATTACAACGTCTGTCTTTTTAGTAAAACACAAGTAATTTCTGTATTCAACAAGAATCGATGTCGGTTTAGAAGTAAAGGTACGACCACAATCTATGTTAGGTATTCAACTTACAAGAAATGAATGTGTGTATGTAGGTGTGTATGTGTGCGTGCGAATAACATCGTGTGAAACCTTGTACGTTAAGTAAGTGGAATGTGTTATCTTATTGTGTAATTTTTTATTTTAAGTTTATAAAACGTCGTGGCATTTTAGTATACATCCCCAGGAGAGAAATTTTCATGCGTTCATGGGGTTTAGAGTGTGTAGACACTTTATTTTCAAAATGGCGCTCATATAGACGTATTATGTTTGAGTGACATACCTACAAACCTTAGAATTTTGACAGCCTCTAGGTAACCGTTAGAATCATTTTTCGTAAATTTTGTCCTCAATTTGTAAAATAGCACAAATATTATATTTTAGAATCTGCTTACATGCATATCAAAAAAAGAACACACACACGTGTGTGTAAAAATGCAACATAACGGAAACAGGCAACTGAAACTAAACGCACAGGAAATTAAAGCAGGATTGGATATACAACTGATTCGAATTTGAGAATGATTGCGCATGCCTAGACTTCGTAGCGTTCTCTGAACTGATATCTAAAAATGTATAAATAGAGGACAGTTGAGGATTCAGACGGATATAGTTCCATCGGTAGTGATCTATAAGCGTTACTACTGAAGGCCGCATGCCTCATTGAAGTGAAAGGGCGCGTTTTAAGAATATTATGTATTTTGAAGAAGGCCGAATGGTCAGCTTGTGTGAAGTACGATTTTCATACCAACAAATTTCTAATCATACAGGGCATAATGCTACGACGGTGATACGAGCGTGAAAACAGCTAAGAGAACATCTCGAGTCGATAACCAGGAACTAGATCATGAAATGGGAGAAAACCACTGGATGACAGACACGCAATACGCATGGTAGTGGCGATTCGTTTAGCGTCGTCTCGAGTGTCAGCGGGAGCCGAGGTGGAGTAGTGGTTAGACTACTCCCCTCTCGCCAAGACGAACCGGGTTCGATTCCTGACGGGTCGCCCCCGGATATTCGCTTGTGGGAATCGTGCCGGACGGTGCCGCTGGTGGGCCGGTTTTCTCGGGGATCTCCCGTTTCCCCCGCCCCTGCATTTCTGCGCTGCTCCATACTCTCCTCGCTTCACCCTCATCGGCTCTCAAGACCTCGATGTTAAAAGCCACCCAATTCTCTCCACTCACTCCAGTGTTAGGAGGACGTTGGAACTCTGCAACGGGTCCGATGCTGTCTGCTTCCATGGTTCAACGGCGTCTGCTTGGCAGAGGACTGTGTGCGTGCATTCTTTCGCGGAGGATTCCCTCAAGCCTGAAACACTGGCCCCTCAGTTTACAGCGAGCTCACGAACGTGCCGGCTGGAATGCTGAGTGACAAAGAGTCATGTTTTCGGACGAGTTCCGTTTCAACTTGGATTACAATAACAGCCACAAAGTCATTCAGCGATATCAAGGTGAACGCCATCTTCCAGAACCCATTGTCTCTTACCCGGCTCGTTAGATAAAACATCCCGGCTGAAGTGAATTTGCATTCTGAAATTCTACCGAGTTAACACGATCGTCAGGATAAATTGGCTTTAGATGACGACACAAGTGAAATGGTGCGAAAATATGTAAACGATAAAGGCAAAACAAAGAAGTAAGACAATCGTAAAAGCGGCCTTGCGAGGAGCATGGAAGCGAATATCGTATATTTTTGAGATGTACAGACGGGAGACGTTTTGCAAATAGCTGTGGCGGAAGACTAACCAGACGCTGAAAATAGAGGTAGTGTATTTATGTAGTACAGCACAATAGAGTTCTCTTTGGATATAAAATAGCAAAGGCTTTAACAAATACACTAAATATTCAAGCTTATATTCAGTTCCCGTCCCGAATAAAATATTAAGTGTTTAACAAAATATTCGTTAAACCCTAATGAAAGAGTATACCTTATCGTGTGACCGAGTTAACTCAGTTAAGTTTGTCAGGTTAATTTTCATAATCGCCTTTATTCCACAAACGGTGGGCATGATGGATTGGGGAGCAATTTGATATCATAGGCAATCTCGGCTGCTGCAAATTGTGGGCACTCTTCACAATCAACTGCTACACCACTCTCTATATACGAAACATCAAAAATTTACTTATTCATAGCCAATACCAACAACACAAATTGGCAAAAATGGCTCCACTGAGAATACGTAGAAAATAACTGGTTGTTGCAGGGAAAGAATTTCACTGATTCAGTTGAGTGTCAGTCAGCAGTGTGCGGCGAAATAAATATTGTTTTTAAAGAATTAAGCCAAACCGTAACAAGAAATTAACTTTTTTCGATAGTTATTGCCGATGATGTGCATTTTAAGGTAATTAAATAAATAAAAACTATTATTTAGACCTGAATTTTAACCCACAATATTTTGTTGACAGAATATTGTCACATTACCAAACTTCTTTCCCAATAGAGTTTATATTTTTTTATCTTTACATGAAAATTTGAATACTAATACAGATGGCGAAAACAATTGTTAGTTAATTAAATACTTATTTTCGAAATAGCTGCTTCGTTAACATTTTTGTTATACATTTTATAGCCTATATGCAACATTGAAAGGTATTTGAATACATGCTGTATGCTTGTAGTTATGAATGTGTGTTCATTATAGACATAAAGAGATAATGCATTTTGTGTTGATTCGTAGCTATTCCGAACTCATTCTACATACCAACAGTACTATCTAGGGCACCTGAAAATATTTTTACGTCATCTCGTACTTCAGCACACATTGATTCAGTGAAATCATTTTAATGGTTCAAGAAATATGCCATGTAAAATTAAACTTAATAACACAATCTACATATCCGGAAATACTTGGCTGATAACTATCAAACCTTGCACAAAATGCATTCTGGTTAGATATTTTTATGCATACTAAATCCTTATTTGTACATCTTTAATAATCTGGTTGAAATTACTTCCCTTATATGTAGAAGTAACTAGGTCTATTAGCTTATTTGTTAAATCGGCAACTACTTGGTATCAAGTTACATGTTTTATCTTAAAAATAATATGAAAAGTTCCTTGAGCCCGGTGTCTCTGTCATATATATCAGATAATTCATTTAGCCTGAGATTACGCAATAATGCGAAACAGATGCATCGTACGACAAAAAGTGACCAGGTAAAAGTCCACTATTTTCGAGGGGGCAATTCAAGACCACAAAAGGCAGCTCGCAACACCCCATCTGGTGAGGTGTTGGGACAACGTTGACGTTTCAAACTGGAATTACGGTACCATGATTTACTGCAGATTCGGAATCGGATTTTACGAAAATATGTATAAAATACTCATTACAAACAGTATTTGCAATTCGTTGTAAATGACGCTGTAATCGATGCGAAGAAGGGTTGGATTTATTTGGAACGGCCGCGTTTCATTTAAGGAACCTGAGATACAAACTACAACGTTTTTGTTCTTAAACATGTTTTTCGACTTAAGAGAGATCGTGCGACAGGCAGCGAGATGTATTTACGCGTCTACATTTTTACAAGGGCAACCTCATGTTACAGTGCAATCTGCTTCGATGTTTAAGGAAAGTAACCTTTATGGCCACAACCATGGAATTATAAATAATATGTGCAAAGTGTGACCTTGCCTCTCACAATCGAGTTGCTTGTATTCTGTGAATCCAATTGCTTATCACCATCTGGGTTTGTGTATTCGGCGAGTTCCCTTGTCTCTCGCCATACGGATGCTTGTATTCGGCGAGTCTCCTTGTCTATCGCCATCGAGGTACTTGTATTTGGTGAGTTTCCTTGACTCTTGTCATTGGGCTGCGTAATTTGTGAGACCCGTGCTTCTCACCTTCAGGGTGCATAATCTAAATTTTCAAAATGATGGCCTCCTTATACTATGCACTTTGAAATCTGTGTTTCAAATGATAGTACACAATGTAAAAGTTTGTGTGCATCAATCTGTGCACAAGAAATTTGGATTAGTTCTAACTTGTTGTCGTGGGTTTTTGGTACTTCGAGAAACACCTTATATTTGAAGAAACCATACAAAAATAAATTTAGTGATGTAAGTTCTGGTGATCTGGCAGGCCAATTTACAGGGCCGCCACTACCGACACAGTTACCATTCCAATCGTTATCTGATCCCACGTGCTGCTACGTAATATACTGGAAATTCGTCGTTTTGAAACCACATGGTCTGTCGGTGTTTGAAGCATTGGCAGTAGTTCATTTTACAGAAAGTTGCTGTATTTTACACTGTTCAAGGAACCCTGGACAAAATAGGGACTAATAAGTTGGTGGTCTACAATACAACACCAAATGTTTACAGAATATGGATGTCGATGGTCAACTTGATAAAACGAGGGTGGGTTTCCTCAACTCCAATAGTGCATGTTGGGTCGATTAACCACATTATTGTTCGTAAAAGTCGACTCATCAGAGAACAGTGCACCATGAAAGAAATCCGGGTTTTATTGTGTTTTGCTGCAGTGCCCACAAATCCCAATTTTGTAGTACGATTTAGTTCCTTCGTAGACACTGCATCTGGCACTAGAACCAGGGTAGGATGGGTGAGAGGGTTAAGGTTACAGTGTTGGGAAGGTGTATGGGGTTGACGAGGTTGTAATGGTGAGGGAGAGGTTGAAGGGGGTGAGGAGTGATGGTAGTGAGGGAGAAGGTTTGGGAAGGATAGAGAGGGTGGGGAGCAGGGCGGTGAGAGGGTGGAAATGGGTTGTGGGGAGGGGGAAGTGTGGATGTGTGAAGGGTGGGTGGGTAAGGGCGAAGGGTGGGTAGGTAAAGCGAGGGGTGGTTGGGGAAAGGCGAGGTGTGGGTGCTGATGGTGGTTGTGGAGAGAGGCAGGGATGTGTGGTGGGTGTGATGAGAGTTTGTGTCGGAGGGCCGTACAGGATTGTGCATGTGCAAGGCGTCATAGCTACTTATCTCCCTGACCTTCTGGACTTGGCTTGGATCCTCATTTCCGATTTGCTGTTCTGAGGACCACGTGACTTATATATGGAGGAGCCTCGAATATGTATTGCTCATTTGAGAACTCCATCAATATGATTTACCATTTTTTTTCGTGAAAAAAATCGATTTTTGGACAAAGTAATTACTTTGTTAAACAACTTGTAGATCAAACTGACAACTTTTATATGTCGGGTGGGACGCAATCTAACATGGAGCATGGTTCCAGACTCCGAATCCCTGCATGCTTTTTTTTCGTGCTTGAGGTTCTGGCTCCAATGTCATATGTCGTATTCTCGAAAGAACCAAACACTAGGTTGCGATATTCCGTATCTGCGAGCTATTTCTCAAATAGTCGTATGGGGTCATGGGACGTTGCAGCTTACACTGTCGCGTGATTATTTTCTCTAGCGACTGTTGCTCTGCACATATTTTTTTTTTAATTGCACACTTCCGTCAGTAGTAAACTGTTTGACAACTAGGAAAATGGTATGCGTGACCACGCCCTGTCTGAAAACGCTTAGCATAAAGGATGACAGCATTGTCGATGTTCCATTTACATTCGGTATAAATCAAAATCATCTCTATTTTATATTGGTCAGATAAATTCCCCATATTTTGGAGTATCAAAAACCAACCCAATTGGTAATACGATATAAATTAAACATCAAACTTACAACGAGGATATCTATTTCTAACAGGTTTAAGAACATTGCAGATCAAACAATGTTTGCATGTTGATGTTTCTAATAACAAATAAACAACAATAATATACAGTGGAAACGAACACCGGTGTTTTCGACAACACACCATTGGCACAGGCAATGTGAATACAGTATTGCTACCACGATTGATATTCATTCTCAATTTGACATGCATAAAATGGACGGATACATGAATGCGAAATTAAATATTGGTGTGCTGTTCTGTCGTGTGGCAGAACGTGGTGCACTTATGACATGCTGTACCTACGGCACTGTCTCTGAAGGCACACCCCACATACTGTACATGTTTAATTCTAATTGTGAATGTTTTACCATATAGTAAATTAATCTGTAATGAACGATGGGGTTCGCCATTTGGAATTGCAATGTTCCTTCTGGTGAAATGCAAGGACACTCACCGAAAGACAGCATCCTGATGGAGGGAGAGAAGAGATTTCTGTAAACATTATATCAGCATGTTTCGAAACATTACAGGTCATATTTTGTCAACACTGATGCAAACTGTATTATATCACGGGGGTTCCCGTAGCAAAAATACCAAACATCTTACCTACTTTTCACTGCCTGTAGCAACATCTATTACAGATCGAATAAAATGTTTAAGGCATAGGCATCGTCATCTGTATAGTGGGTTTCTTCTAGAATTAAAGTTGGTTATTCAAAATAAATGTAAACATAATTTGCAACGATTATATTGTCATTTATAACATATGTATAATACCTTACGAAAATATCACAGTCAACAAAATTGAGTCTCGCAGCCCCATTTTAAAAAATCACTGCAAAAAACTGAAAGACGTCACAACCAAAAGTTCTCTGGGATATGTTACTCTGAGGAAAGCCTTGGGTACAAATAATCATATATCTGGCGAGAATTCAAAGTGCTTAGAATATTTTTGTAATTGGGCCAGGAATGATGAAGTGAATCTATTTCCACTTAGAAGAAAGCGGACTTTCTAGTTAGACAGAATATGAACTAGCTCTTTAAATACCCCGAAATGAAGCAAAAAAGAGAAAAACAAACTATGCACCAGTATCGTCTCAAAGCTAAGCACTATACAGACCATATTCACAGCCATGAGCCTGATTTGTCCACTAACGAGTACGAATAAGCAAATAAAGAGTTCGTACAAAAACTACCTTTAACCACAGGGCAACGAGGAGAATGCTGTGTAAGGAAGTCGTCTGCAAAAGTATCCGAAATTAAAAGCTGGATGGTAAGCACATCAGACAAAATTTCTCTCCCATTTCGCCGCTCAATTTATTCATGCCAGTGTGTCAGTTTAACAGCTAAACACCAAAAAAACAGCAGTTGAGAACCCATTTGCTGGGAATTTCACGTGCAGCTTAGGTGTAATGATGCAATCAGTCATTGGTGTGTGTGTGTACCTATTTGTTTACAACTGTTAATTTGTTGACGTGGGCGTTTTTACTTCGAAATTATTTTTTTCCTTGGAACCATCCTTAATTATTTCGACACTGATTCAAAGTCTTCAGGATCGTACAGTATGTTAATTGTGGTTTTATTATTTATGTCCAGTGTACACATTTTAAAAATTTGGTCCTGTTACTTATATGGTAAATTGTATGAACCATTGCATTAACGTGTAATTTAGTTTGGTTAGAAAGTTGCCGAATGTTCAAGAATTTGTTTGATCATAATAATTATTTAAATGTACACATCATAAAGTAAAGTATTGTTGGAATAAGTGCAAGAGGTGTCAAATTATTCATGTTATTTACTTCGTAAACAAAGTTAAAATATATGGAAAATAAAGCTTAACTACGAATTTTGTTGTAAAATCCAAGCAGTGTGTTAGAAAGACGAATTATCCTCCAGTTTTACTTGCACAGTCTAAGAATTGCAGCAGAACAAACTATTACAAGTGTTTTGTTATTATAAAAAATAACCTAGAATAAGTGTGGAAAAGAATCAAAGTGTATAAAGGCATGCCTTAGTTACACATAACGCGTATTTTGGTTTTCAACTTCTGCGTAAATTTAATCATTCCTGTTTATTTTACCTGCCCTAGAAATACGAAATCGTTCTCCTGGGCAGTATTCCAGAATAAAATGGTATTGATCAAAACATACAGAATTAAGAATTGGTCTTGCATTTTTCTTGTGTGTTGGATATGTGGGTGTGTGAGACTCAAGTTGCTGATTCAACATGCCTAACAACGTGGCACTTAGTCCCTGTGTTTATAGGTTATTCACGTTAAAGTGAGAACTTTTGAAAGCCCTCTCAATTGGAATAATAGTCAATAAATATATTTTATTTAAGCCTTAGACGTTAACTTCAAAGTGCGGTGGAATATACAAATTGTGTTTATTACTTACTTGGCAATAATAATTTAAAAAAGGTTATTAGAAGAAAAAAATGGCTGACAGGAAAAAGTAACTAGGGCGTCAAAAATGCTCGATTTACCGTGAACAGCCTTTACGCTGTTGATGTCGGCGTCATATCCTGTACCGTTGCCTAGCAACTGTTGTGCTGGATGCAAACAAAAGTGTGATCCAGAAATTTTCTACGGTGTAGTAAGAATTTTCTTGTCTTCGTAATATTTACGTAATAGTAATCACGAAGGAGATACGATAAATTGGTTTGCATTTGATAGCAATTACAATAACTTTAAATAGGAGAGTAAATTCTTTCCTTTCGTGGAATACAAGGTTGACTATTATCAATGTGCATTCTTATGTGTCGCTACGTACTTGAAATTCTTTGAAGTAATTATATTACAAGTGTAATAGTAAAACTCCTTATAAATGGCCCAGAAATACACATTTTTTAAATACGATAAATATGGTTAATTGAAATATCCCTATGGTTTTTTTTTTATTATTCATGATAGGTGAATTACAATGGGTACGTGTGCCGATGCTCTCACTATGTTTTGAAAAAAGAATAATAATGAATAACAGGAATAAATAACTAATAAGATTGCCATTTAACGGCATTACATCAAACAAAACCTAACCATATGTAATATATATTATTTCACTATAGGTGAATCACAAAGGCTGTCTGAGCACATGCGCTATCGTGCGTCGGAATACGGACAATAAGGATTCGCAGAATGAATTCTTATTTTGAGACAATATAATTACCGTATCTTACTCCTGTTAGTCCTTATTGCACTTTGTGCAATTTGTGATAGTACATTAGCACACCGAAACCCTTACATGAAGTTAGGTTAGGTCAGGCCTTCATGAATTTAATGTGGTTAAACGACACAATTAAGGAAATTAAGGTTGTTTTAATTAAACATAAATTTGGTTACTTCATGCATTTCTTTGTAGGGATAAGGTAAGTTATTAGTTACTGTTAATTGTATTAGGCATAGTACAAACCGTTAGGCATTTGGTGACAATGTGGCCAATAAATTAGCATTTTATGTACAAACTGAATAACTCAAATAGAAACCTAGAAAAACACTTGCTAATACCTACAGTCACTGCGTATCATAAAACAAGTGCAATAATTTCACCCTCAATAATGTGGTTCTCCGACATTATTTCTGCGTAGCCGCATAGATACAGGACAGCTACATGAATCTGAGACTGCAGCTTTCGGGTTAAATAAAATTATCCGTGAAAAATGCAACAAATCATTAAAACATGCGTCATTAAAGCACCACAAATAATTACAAATTCACTCCTGGACATACAAATTAAACTACTCAAATTGAATAATATCCATTTTGCTGTACTTCTTCCAAGGCAACTGCCTAGCAACGACTTGTTTGCATCCAAGATGGCGGCGCATAGGAATACATAGTGCAGGCGACTTCAACAGCGTATAGCAATAGTGAGGCGTATAGCAGTTTCGTGGTCGATTTCATTTATTTCTCCTTCGGTCCTGAAACTGTGCTGTCCACACAGCCAGCCGGCAAAATCGTGGCAAGTACCATACCCTTCCCGGTTTGCGCTTTGTAACCCCCTGGTGTGACGTATTTTCCACGCTTATACCTGCAGGTCGCTCCTTGCTCTTTCAGATGAAGAAGCCACTATATCTAACCGACTGAAAGGGGGCCCGCGCGATAAAATATCTCAAGCCAAGTTTTACTGACACGGCCTCTTAAGGAAGCCACCCAAAATCTTAAAATCGGCTCGTTTTTGCCTTTTTGTGGCTTCGGCGTGGCTTCTACCTTTTTGATGGAAAAAGGGAAATTTTTTAAGAAAACAAGAAATTTTTAGGGAAAAAGGGAAATTTTAAGGCATTTTTGGGATAAAACATACGAATTTGTGCGAAAATGAGCGATTTTTGAAAAAAATAATAATAATACGGGGGATTTCAACATGGTGGCCAGATCCACCGATCAACTGCCCTGAGCCCTTGCCTCTATTTCTCCATAACACTACTACTATCGGGGATCTCCCGTTTCTCCGCCCCTTCATTCCGGCGCCGCTCCATATTCACTTCAATCACTCTCATCGTCTCTCCAGACCTCGCTGTTAAGAACCGCCCAAATCTCTTCACTCTCACTCATCCAACTACTAGTATACATGCAAGAACCACCTAAGAGCCACTTTAGTAAAAAAAAATGCTGCAATAAACCCCATATAAATACATGGTGTATGAAACTCATAATTCAAGCTTTAAGACACATATTGGTCGAAGTATAGAAATTTTATATTGAGATAAGTGGTCCACAGTTCCAATAACTACCTGAATTTTAAATCAATTTTAACGAACTTCCTATGCGGTTCTGCCTGTTTACTTGCGTATACGTGCCTGATATAAAAATTTATGCAATATCTGTCGGTTAGGCATGTCATGGGACCGTGAATTCGAGTCCCGAAATTATAAAATATGGTAAACACAGTAATTTTTGGCGGTATTCATGTGTGCCTTATAACAGATTTAAGCAGTCACCAAAGGCAAGATACGGTGCAGGGCTCTGAGTTCAAGATCAGAAGAAATATTTCTAAAAATATTTATTTTTATCGGACTTAAAAAAAATCTGGCAATTTTTCCCATTGTTAGGTGAATATTGTAGGAATTTATATTAAAGACGAAACGATGGCATTAGTTATCAGAAACGGGTATCAGAGATTAGAGTTTTCGAAGCTTATTAGCGATGTTCATGCGCGAACTTCTGGGTGATTGCGTACACTCGATATAATTGCCCAAGCAAAATCCATCGGCTAGGCATTGTGTAGAGATCTGTGTTCGAGACCCGAAACTATTTACAAAAATATGTTTCTTCTATCGGACTTAGAAACAATTTTTGGTAATTTTTCTCAGTGTTTCGGAGACTGCTTTAGGAATGAATAATAAACGAAAAATTTAAGTTTTGGGTATCGGGTACAGGAACCAGGATAAGATAAGACGACCGCAATCCGATTAGTGACCTGAGTTCTGTAAACATTTTTAGTGAGGTTCGTACATTCATTTTTTAACTGTTTAGTATTCATGCGCACCTGATATAAGGATTTAAGCAATTTCCAAAGGCGAGGCATGGTGTAGGAATGACATTACCAGTAGAGTTGAGAAAACTTGCGACCGACCCGCTATCTGCTAACTTATCATCGTTGCCCTGCCAGTGAATAGGTACTTTTTAAGGTGAAAATATATTTCATCCTCACGTTATCTTCGCCCAGCTTGAATTCATGGTCATACTTAAAGCATGTAACTGACTCCTGCTCCACCTGCTCTACTTGCTCCACATACTCCACTTGATCTACCTGCTCGACCTGCCCATTTTCTCCATGTGCTCCACCAGCTCCACCTGCTCTACTTGCTCCACCTGCTCTACCTGCTCCACCTGTCCGTTTTCTCCATGTGCTCCACCAGATCAAACTGCTCAACTTGCTCCACCTGCTCCACTTGCTGCACCTCCTTCTTCAGTATGTGGGTCGTATGTACATGTGTATGCATTTCGCCTCGGAAACATTTATGTGAATGGCATTTCTGGTCACACTACATGCTTTTTAATGCATTATCATTCTCGTGTGTTTGTGTGTGTGTTTGTGTGTAGGTGTGTGTGTAGATGTGTATGTATAGGTGCAGGTATATGTAGGTGCATGAATGTGTGTAGGTGTGTGTATGTGTGTAGGTGCATGTACGTGTGTAGGTGTGTGTGTATGTGTGCATGTGTGTAGGTGCATCTCAATGGATGTGTGTAGGTGCGTAGGTGTGTGTGTGTGCGCATGTGTAGGCATGCTGTGCCAATTGGTGAAGATTACAAAAAATTGATAGAAATATTGCGAGATCGATCGAAAGATTGGTGTCTGAGAAGAACATGAACGATTATCGCCCTAGCTGCCCTTGAACATTGGGGGAAATCTTTAAAAAATATGTTTCAGAATTAACAAAATACATAAAAAACTCGATAAAACAGTAAACGAAAATGCGAATCGATAGGATAACTTGATAGTCGTAACATAAAATTGATTTATTTATAACCACAGGTCGAACCTGGCAGTACCGACATTTAAATTTACATCAATTAAGCCTATAAAATCTTGATTCATACCATGATTATAACATACTAGTGCATGTGGTCGGTAATAGTAAGATGAGCTTTGTTTAATCATATATGCAAACATTAAAATTTTCCGAGTAATATAGTACTAATACCTCCAAAACAGACGAGGTAGTGAATAATAAGACTTAAAAAAGAGACGAGGCTGGAAATGTAGTTGGCTAGAAATGTAGTTGAGAGATTTTTTCATGGTTTCGCCACAGCTGATGTACAATTATGGCACAATGTTTTAAAAAACAAATACTTTTTATATAAAAATTTAAATTTTAAAATCATATAGTATATAAAGATTTAGGTTTTGGAATACCCATTGCCTATAAAACCAATATGGATACCAGAAACCAACATGTATGCTTGAAGAAAATTAGAGAGCGTAACTGCCGAGCACCTTCGGATACGTTCGACAAACCCGAGCCGAAGAGTCGCGAAATTAGCCGAACTCGTCCAAGTTGAACCGAAGACCGTCAGCCGCCCAACGACACAAGTCGCTGCGGTTACCATTTAAAATGCATCGTCCAGACTCCCCTTTATTATACTAGTCTTATTTAACATCATCTTGTTGCATGGTCCTAGATCCCACAGTTTTGGTTTAGAACAAACACAAATTTTACAATGGTGACGATACAATATCTGGCTCATAGGTAATAATTCACGCACGCGGAGTAAACACATAGTAAGCAACCGATGTCGGGTCGAATATTCCCGAAAGTATGAGTGAAACGAGTAAGAAGATGCGTTTTGGGCTTACATATGTGTAGGACTACAGTTAAGTCAGGATGTCGAGGTTAACATTGAAGAAATTGATCACTGTGCATTTGATGCACAGTGCGGCACGCTGCAGTTGTCTGAAAGCACGCGATTTGTGCCAACAGAAATACCCAAACTGCATGAGCTCTCAATAGACATTTGTTGCAGGTGACCAACGAATAAGGAAAACTGTTACACTGACCATCATAATAATAATTGTACTGTACAGTTGTTTGATCTTGCTGACTTGTTTAAAACTTTATGCATTTTTAAGCGAGATCATAACTACACTGCATGTTGGTATGCGGGCCCAGCATACAATTGTGAATTTAGTACATTTCCCACGTAAATCACACTTACGATTAGTTGACTCAGTATTGGTTGCTTACGATGTGTTTACATCCACATGTGTCTAATATTATTTACGCGCCGGGCACTGTATTGCAGCCGCTGAATAATAGGTGTGCACTTTAAAAGGAAATGGTTGTTCCTAGGCACTTGCAAGAAGAGGAAGTTAGTTTTTGTTGTGCGCAAATCTCAATAAAACGCCATTGTAATTCCATAAAACTTGAAGGCAAAAAAATTGTAAGAAGTAAAAGGGTGGCTACCCCTACTATTTAATAAAGACGGAGAGTCTTAACACCTGGTTTTTCATTGGTTAAAAGTATCGATGACAAAATTAATGTTATGCAGAGAATCGTAGTTTGATTGAACACAGTTTCTGAGATTTTGCAAAAATTCCGTTCCTAAACGCTCTTTTCAAAGGTGTATATCTACATCAGGAATTGAGCTAGGCTGTTAAGTTGTACTGCATATATCTACCTAGTTTTCCGTAAGGAATCAGCTCCCGAAATATTTCGGGTGAGTTTACGAACAGGCTGTACATATGCATTTTCCGTACTTATTTTTGAAAAGAGAATTACTTCTCTGGTCAAACAATAACAACGAAAATATACTGACCTTTAGGATATATTTCAATTTGAATAAAATTAATTATATTTACCGCCCAATAACTAAATTGGGCAACAATTTCCTGGATTATTTTTATATATACACACAGAAGTGGGTCTTACATACATACTTAGACAAATAGCTTTAAATTATTTATATACCGAGTAATGAAAGACAAGTGGCAATTTGGGGTAAAGAGAAAGTTTGGTAGTAATTGGACAAATATTCCGAACTGAGTGTCTGCAATTTATATTAACAAAATAATTTTTAAAGGAAGCATGTGAATACATTTTTTGGTGTAATGCTCTTTCTATAAATGACTTCTTTTGCCTTTTCTCTTATTATAATTAACTTTTGATCTCTGCCCGTGTTTTGATGATCCTGATTGTAGCTGGTACTGAAGACATCATTTCGTAAGTTTGGAAGCGTGAATGTGTCATCTAAACACGTGACTGTGACACTATAAATATTATTTTATATTCACACTGAAAATAAAAAGCGTAACAGAGCCGTAGGAAACTCACATTGTGAAAAGCTCATGGTGTAGTAACCTATCTGATGAATAATTGTAACCGCACAGCTGGCGAACTGTCGGACTGTCCGACATGTGCGGAGTGCCCCAACCGCCACGATTGCGGACTTGTAGCGAACAGTGATGTTGATCATGCGCTATCTTGTTAGTGTCACTACCATTAGCAGACGGCTCTACGACGCAGAACTACATGCACGCAGACTATTACACCACAGAATCGCCACAGACTGTAATGATGTCGCCACTGACTGTCATGGAGCCATTCAGAATGGCTGCGGTTAATCTTCTTTGACGAGTACGGCCATTGTTTCGGTGGCGACGACCACTGCATTCATGTGTTGAGTCAGTGTAGGCAGTGCCAAAAGCAACGTTTTATCGTCATATGTCACATGTTCAGATGGCCTGGCGTCAAGGCGTGGGTTGTGGTTTTCTACGATGTCCGATGACGGTTGGTATTCATCAAGGGCACTTCGAAAGCCCAAAGAGAATTTTCATGAGATCTTGCGGCCATTGGCCCTGCCGTTCGTATATGCCCATGCCAGTACTCTATTCCTACAGGACGACGCTCGTATCACATAACGCTGCCGTCTCGAGAGTGTGACTTGAAGCCATCGACACTTTGTGATGACCTGCAGCATCTCCAGAGACCTATCTCAAATTGAAAATGTGTGTGGCTCTAATAGCCGCTCTGTCGTGGCTTCACCCCTGCCACAAAATTTGCAGGAACTACGAGTGAATATTTAATCTGCGTGGGATGGATTGCCGCACGACAAAAAAAGGGCCTCTACAAGTCCATGCCTCGACGTCTGGCGCATTGTGTTCACATACGTGGTGGTCTGACGTCAAGCTGAGAGACGAATATGTACCGCAATAAATATTGCTCTCATCAGTCTCTATCTGTAGTCATTTATTGTTATTTGTGACGTTAATATTCTATCCGAACGCCATGAGTGCATATATTTTGACAAGTGCATTTAAAATTATAGGACTCTTTATTAATGTAAAAACTCTTAATTATTATTAATATATATTAAGTTAATAATATGAAATAATATTTATTATTGTGCTATCTAAACCAGACATTTAAGAAATACCTGTGGGAGATAAATATACAGTACAAAGCCTACTCTTTCACAGCAGGGTACATAAGCTCACACAAAGAAAGGCGACAACTTAAAAAATCTTACAAATCTAAACAACAAATTCCAATTAAGTAAAGGGAATAAATGCGAGGGATACATGTATATTGAATGTAAAAGGGAAATTACTCGTTGTATTCATTTACTGGCGGGAGGCTCAACATGCAATATATTGTTATTATTGTGCATCTACAATATCAGCATCTTAATTGCAAAAGGAAAATAATAACGACAAGTTAGACATTTCATTCCTGTATACCAAAGCTAAAAGTAGCGATGAGGCTAAATTGTATGCTGAAAACAATATTTCTTACAGAAAGTGACATTTACACAAGTAAAAAGCTAAATTGAATTCATCAGCGTAGCATCATATTGCTGTAACATACTCACAAACCATTATTTCGACGTCGCAAAGAAAATATTTTCATTCAAAATATTAGTAATCTCCGAAGCAATGTACAGACGCGAAATTATCGCAAAACCACTGATTAGTTTTGAGAACCAGAAGAATAATATAGCATAAATTATCGTGTAGAATAACAAACAATTGAATGTATCAACTTTTGATATTAGCCATATAGATACCCTGATTATTATTTACTACGTGGTGACCATACCAATTTTAATCGTTTTAGGAAGTGTAAATTATCAAATAAAAATATCAACATCCATACCAAGTTGAAAATCTAATCACTTCAAGATCTCTATTACCGATAAAATACAGACAATACAATAATTAAGAAAGATACACATAAAATTTAAAATTCATTACCAATAATCCAAATGAATAAAATTACTTCTACTACTTTCTAAGCCTCAGGATATGCTTCTATCGCAACCCCAATTACTCATAATACTGCAGATACCACTACTGAAAATAATACAACCTCATCAAATATACATTACAAACCGTTTTCAAGTAAGAGAAAATACATGCTTCTTCCACGCACAAAATAAATACCCGCAATGTATAATTTAGGGTGAAACTAATCAAATCTAGAAAACGCACATGAATTTGTAGAGTCTACATATCGAATACCAAAAGAAGACACATGACCGCCAATTTAAGCATGCATTACACAGTAGCTGGCTTCATAATTACTTACAATTATCTCGTAATTTTAAGATTACATTCTATAACGATTATATTATTTAAGTAACAAAACTCTGACCACAAGAACACCTATTCATCAACGCCCTATAACGATCACACATGTATAAAAAATCTCTAAATACCATAACCGAACATGCACAAGTTGGTACGACGAAAATTCAGTTGCCATGCGGATGTAAGCTTACCACCCGGGAAGAGAGACTGGAAAACCCACATTCTATGTGCCGCGCGAGCACCAGGCTTACCAACCCTTCACACGATAGTCCCGATACATTGGCTAAAATACACAAATCTCGATATTAACCAACTCGGAATAGCAAAGAAAATAAATTTACTTCCAAACAAAATGCAAATGCTAGACACAAATCCACACACACACACAAATTATTACATACGAAACTGTCTCCCAAAGTACAGCCAAAATTTACAGACAATTCATACATCCTATTCGTTTTGCTTCTAAATTAAATTAAATAAATGTATACAGCTCGGCTGTAACAAGAGTTGGTTGACAAGCTTGTACGTTAGACAAACAGTAAATTATATATTCGTCGAATACAAAACCAATAGAAGGTATATATTATGGTGTAATAGGTAGAGCGGACCGAAGCTATAAAACATACCGACAAATAGAAAAAATTACAAATTTTCATTAAAGTTTGTTAATTTTTCACTTAGATTTTACTAATCACAAATATGTCTATTTTTTAATTTGTTTATTTATAACATTTTTTTAAAATCCACTTTGGACAAGATCAGTAGCGAGTAAATGATTTTTAGAAATGCATCATGTTAGTTTCAGTCCGTTATCAGATTTGAGGTGAAAACATAAGAGTAGCGGAAAACAAAACATATTAAAATTTTTCGAAGCCTGTGACGTCAGAAGCGAGATGTTTCGAGATTTAAAGTGTTCCTTGAAGTTACCGGAATTGTTAGTGCTGGACGATATGTCTTAATTACCTCCTATGGATATAAAATGTTTAAGTGTTTAATAATTTCCATTTTAACTTAGGCAAATATATTTTATATTAATAATAATATACAGCATAATACTTATTACAGAAACATTCACGAGCCACTGAAGTAGCTAGAAAAAGGGGCTGCTTGGGCACAGACTGCTGGCTGAGGATTGAAGGAATCGCCCACCAAGACGCCTCAAAGCGGCAATTGATGCTAGCGGCCATGTCAAAATTCTCAATTTTTCCCTTAAAATGACCCACTACGCTCTAAAAAAAAATGTATATCTTGACACCAAAAATTCCCATCTCCCCAATCCATGCACCGGAAATTTCCAAAGATTTGTGGAAAACATGTTTGCTCCTCAATGTGGTAGAGTGACTTTTCGCTGCAGTTGACTATCCGCATAAGTTGTTAAAATGTCAGCCACACTGAGAATTAAATAGGATAAAATCACTAAAAAATAATTTTTAAAATTGAAACTAAAATTAATTTTATAATTTAAAAAATGTAAAGGTGTTAATATAAAGTCTATACTGGGCTCGTATTTTAAAGGCTAATACGATTGTGATATCGTAACCATTATCTAACCCAATGATACGACTGCCATATTGTCTTTAATAGGAATGCCACCCATTTACCCCAACCAAAAACCAGTTACATCACCCCACCTTACCAACACTCCTCCTCCCTCACTGGCTCTCAAACGCTTCTCAGTCATCACCCTAGCTTAACAAAACCCTTTACTCCTCACCATCTCCCAAACACTTCTAAGTCATCACCCTACCTTAACAAAACCCTTTCCTCCTCATCATCTCCCAAACACTTCTAGTCTCGTCACCCCACCTTACCATAACACCTCCCCCATCCTTCCCAAAGCCCATTTTTACTTTGAAAAAGTGTAAGAAAAGGCGATTTATAACATGGTCCCAAGCATTGTAAATTAGGATCAATACATAGCCCCCTTCTCACCAAAGAACCACCACACCCTTTCACCCAAAACCTCTCATCGCAAGATTATAAACACTCACAAACATTCCATCTTCCAACTGTAATACAATGAAAACCTTACCACCACCCGTCCCTCTCAACCACCAACATGCCATCCTCACATCCCCAGTACCATGAAACTCTTCCAACCCACCACACCCCTACAAAATGCATCGACCTCCTCCTGCTCCTTGCCCCCCCCCCCCCTTAGCCAAAAGATTCGCGAGTCAGGCTCGTGACCAACCATGTCAAAACCATCATGAAACGATCAGACATATAAAAATCGGTGCATTTATAAATCATTAAAATTATTTTATTTGATAAATATTTACCTTATTTAACATTTGAAAAATGGCCAAATATATCAAAATATTTTAAATATCAAACATACAATTTTTTCTAAAATAATTTTGTAAATTTAAATTTTGTCGTCTGCTCGACTCGATCGCCTAAAGCATGCAGTTTTTCTTTTCGTAATTTTCCTCATCACCAGCAACAGATGTTTGCATGCTTTCCCAGCTGTCAGATAACTTCAGCGATCTTCGCATGCAGGAGACTACGCTCGCGTGTGGCCCTAGGTACATAAAACGAACTCAACTTTCTGCCTAAACAGTTCCTGCATAGGT
Organism: Dryococelus australis; assembly: GCA_029891345.1. NCBI lineage: Eukaryota > Metazoa > Arthropoda > Insecta > Phasmatodea > Phasmatidae > Dryococelus > Dryococelus australis. Next base: position 81,618,200 of record CM057009.1, on the reverse strand, counting down.
ACGTACACACCACGAAGTTCAGTATGTGTAGAAGAGACTTCTGGCAAACATGCAACTGGACGAAGTTATTGGCGACTGCCTGTCATGCAGGAAGTGTTACGAAGGCTGCACCATGCTATTTTCGGACTCACTACAATCCCATGCCTGGTGCAAGGTGCGACATTGCACAGCAGCAGCCACCACCTCCTCAGCCCACAACAACACATTGACCACTACAAAGACAGACCTTGAGGTCCTCAGCCTCGTAGAAGAAGCCATCGCAGAGTGAAAAAAAATGAACAGCTATACAGACCAGACGACCGCCAGACTCGTGTGACTGAACACATAACTTATGCATACCGACACCAGCACCACATGGCAACCGCTCACATCGGCCACATGCAACTATTAGATTCTAAAAACCCGAGGACACCATTCAGACCACCATCGGCACCAATAGCTGTTGGTCAAGTCTGAAAATGGATGCTCCCATCGCACCACCACAACCTACAAAGAACGAGGTGCCGTAAACCAGCTCCTCCGAGTCAGGTACCGTAAAGTGTTATCTCAATGCAATACCAGAGTTCTGGAGAATGGAGTACGTACTGGGCCGTGAAAAACATAGAAGCCTACGAGGGTGTGAGTACTGTTCGCCTCTACTATGCCTTGGAACCTGCCGACATCTCGAGTTGTGTTTTTGTGTTCCAAGTATGTGATTCCTGAGCCTTGCTTTTTTTTTCACTCGTCTCTTCTGACCCCTATTATTTGGTGGGGTGGAATGGGGTGATATTTGCAATTATACTATAGGTCAGCAGAACACAAAAACATTTTTGGTATTCTAGTTTTTCTCTGACTTAGCTGTATCGATTAAAGGGAGTACAGAGTGGCTTTAAGGGGCGAAAAATATTGAGCAGAGCACCGCACCAACTTCAGTAGATTTTCTGGGCAGCTTGGTGTTTAGAGTGTACTGTAGCTCCTTGGGTTAACGATTCTGCAACTGCCTGGTATTTTTCGTGTAATAGTCATTAATAGATGGATGTGATCTCCTCGGATTTAAATGGACGAAGGGCAGGAACCCAAATTGGGAATGCGAGGTCTGTTTTATTTCTGTATTTCCCATGTTTGTAACTATGTTTCAGATTTATCTGTGCTGCATTGGGAAGGGGACTTTGACACTGCCTTTATTGTGGTTAGCAGAATTAATTTATCTCAGGTGAAGGAATGTATATGGGTATTCGTACTATACCTTTTTTACTTGCAGTGTGCATAGCGAATATTCATCTAAGGATGTATGGAGCTTTCTTTGCTATTTTATTGCGATGAAGGTAAAATTATTTTTTATCATTCAAAAGCAAATAATAGCTTTATTACCTGAAGAACTTTATATTAACAATAATTTTGGCCAAGATTAACATTATATATTCGGAATAGCAATCTGTCAGCACAGTGAATATCATATATTTCCTTTTTCACTCCTTCCGACAAAGATTCTAAGTAATGTTTGTCATTGTGCATGGTATCACTGGGGTGTTGTACCCCTAGATATATGATTCGGTATTTTGAAGTTGTTATTTTGCACAGTATAGTCCTGCAAGAAAGTGAGCAGTATTCGCAAGCAGGGTGTTGCTGGTGATGTGTTGGGTGTATAATGAAATGAAATGCCATGTACTGATTTTGCCTTAGTACTTTCCCCTTGTGAGTGTGATCGCCTTCTGGCTGATTGGTGGAGCCTTCCTCCATCAACCGAAAAAAAGTAGAAGCGAGTGATGCATATTCTGAAGACCAACGATTGTGTGAAATATTTTCTGGACCTGTGACGAAATGCAACTGAGGGAGAAAGGGAAGCACACAGGGGAAGCTCGCTGATCAATATCAACGCCCACCTGGTTCACTGTGGGAGGGGGTGAACTGCCTGCTCACTGCACAAAATCAAGGCCTAAGTGTTTAGAGTGACTGAGGCTGAAACCATGTCTTCAAGTGGGACTAGTGATCGGAACCATTGGGGTCAATAAATGAAGTAAAATATTAATTGAGGCCATCTTAATTTAATTTCATGTCTATCTGTTTTGTCATATGTATGTCCTCGGCTGTGAAGGTAAATTAATGCCCGAGTAAAATGAGCGGAGTGAGGGGTATTGGTTGATTTCGGGTCATGATGGAATTCTGATTGGCTGGGGCGCGACTGTGGCCCGGCAGTTCATTTGGGATAAACTTAGCAACCAGAGAATTTCCCCACAATAGTTTGGCTGCTGGACATCGAGTGAATATACAGCGTGAGTCCTTTGAAAGAGGCACCGTGGGCCATGTGTGTAACGGAGCGAGGGAATGAGGAAATACAGACCAGCCCGTGCCTTTCACAAGTTTTGGTGTTGTCTGCACACCTGCTTCGAGATCAATGGCGGCCACTTACTGCACCTACTCTAGGTATTTTGTTGTCACACTGGACTATATTTCCTCATTCCACCGCACCGTTGCACACATGTCCCACGGGGCCTCTTTTAAAGTACTCATCCTGTATGTCAATTTCACTCTGACAATATTTATGGAGTTTCCATGCCCTCCCACTCTATTATTGAATTCTTCTACTGGAACATTAGCTACCTACACACACTTATGTAAAGTGACAATGGTACCTGCATGCAGCACTGGAGATTTTCGTACTTACCTCCGCGATCGTATAAACCGAGACAGCTGCTCACGGTCTGTTGCGAACCTGGAAATTGTGCTAGCTCACATGACTCCGAAAACAGTTATTCCTTCCAGATGAAGATGTCATGTTTTTTTTCAGCAAGCATGAATGCACTTATAATGGACTGTAGGGAACTGAGTTCGCTCGTTTTGGTATTTTGTGTTGAACTATCCAAGGGTCTACCATATATAACATGCGAAAGAAAAACCTATGGCTAGGAGCCATTTCGTATGAGAATTTTTTTTTGGTGATGATGTGCATGGGGAGTGTGGTTGGCAAATGCAAATTCTGTACTACTCATGAATGTATGCAGGCTCTGGTTACTTGCTGCAGTGCAGGTGCAAACCTGCAAGTTTTCGGACACGAACGTTTTCTTTACATAGTGTATCCCTATTAATTTATGTTTTATAAAATACATTATTTTTCTGTGATATGAGATTACAGGATTTTTTTGCATTATTTTTTCAATGGCTATTTATTTATCCAAATGCATTTAGCTCTCTAAATTATAAACAATTTTTTGCAAGCAATACTTCAAACATGAAAGAGTGTCTTCCCAGCTATAATTTTTTACAAAACAGAATATGGAAGCAAATATTTTTTTTTCATATGCACCTCAAGCTAACTGACCATAAATATAATTTGGCATCTTAATTTTTTTGTTTTATATCGTATTTTATCAAGTTTCCCTATTGCCTTTTGCTTAATCACACATGCATATGAATATATTTGTGGATAATTTGTGCTGCCTACAAGTTTGCACTTTGCACAATCCAAAACAAGTTTTCGACCTCAACACTAGCATGTACTACACTCTACGTTGATTTTTTTTCACAGCCATGTTCATTTCGCATCTTCATCTGGCAAGTTGACTTTCATCTAGCAGATAGCAGAGTAGGTTGTGGCATGTCATCATTCTCTCGATGAACGGAAACACTTCGTCCTCTTCCTCCGGCAGCAGTCTGTGTGTCTCGCAATTGCATTTATCGCTGAAGCGAAGCTCTGTTTCCTGGCCCCTCGTCGCATTTATTGGTCGCTATGCTGGAAGCTCTCTTCAATGATGACGGTTTCGCCCTTGCTCAGCTCTATCAGGCCATTGGTGCTGTATGGTAGGGTTACATCCAGCCTCATTTTGTACACTTCACAGGTTTTGCCATTGCACTGAATTCTGTCAATAAAATAAACTTTCGACTCTCCTAAAACATTCATGATGCTCGGGTTGTAGGCAGGTACCAGGTCATAGTAGAGGCGAGCGTATCTCATACCATCGTAGATATCCATGTTTTCCACTATGTCCAAGTACCATGTGTCATCCAGTCAGTCTCCACTCTCCATAACACAAGGATGGCATTAGGACAACAATTCACCGTGCCTAAATCGAAGCAGCTGGTGTACGTCACAGATATACAAGAGGAGTTTTAGATCACTCTTTATTTTCATCGAAATTTCAAGGTTTTTTGCTCCAAAATCAATGTTTTTGAGGCCAAATTTATGGTCTAAAACTTTTAAAACAGGAGCTCTCCAAAACAAGCAATTTTCCTCGAAAATCATGTAAATTTAAGCCAAAATCAAGCAAATTTTCAATTTTGCCAGAAATACAATGCCAATTTGTGCCACTTAAAAACATCCTAATTTAAGCAAAAAAATGCAAATTTCTCGCTTTTCAACCGATATTGCATGTTTTTTAAAAACATCAATTTCGCAAGCGAGCAATCTAACTAAAGCGAATAAAGCTAAAAATCAAATAAAAAGATACAAATTAATAGAGTTCAATTTATTACATCAATACAATATCATGCACAGTTTTTCCATTTTTCATTTCTTTTAAACCTTTTTATGCCACAAAAACATTTTCCTCATTAACAATTTTAAATAATTTTCATCGATTATCTTTGCATAGCGATCTGGTCAAGTAATTATATACCTATCGTCTAGAATACAATTAATTTTTTAACCGAATTTAGATTTATAAATTCGAAAATCTGTGACTTCATGCCATTTATAGAATTCTAGATCCGTTAGTTCAGTGAATTCATATGAATTTTTCAACTTGTTGAGAAGTGCCTCCATTTTTGTGTTTGTTTAAAAGGAAACAATTTATTAAAGAAAAAATATTCTTTCATTGTCTTAATAAATAAACTTTCTAAATAAATAAAATGGAAACGATGCTCGAAATGGAAAAAATACCATATCTAAGCAATGTAAAAAATGTGGTGAAGTATTAAACATAGAAAGTTTAGCATCACATAAACATACACAAGATAAACATATCAGCACCTCTAAAAAGTGTTCTACTAAATATGCTAAAAATTTATATGTGTTTAAAAAAGAGAAGGCGCTATGCGACAGTGGAAAATATGTTTGTAAACTATATCTCAAAAAGCATAAAAATTGTAAATCACACAATACAAATGAAATTCGACATGTATATTCAAATAAGACATGTGTAGTATGTAATGAGAACAAATGTATCGATTCATTTTATCCCCATAAAGCAACTATAGACAAACATACAACAAAATATAAAGAATGTTTTAATGAGAAAATGTTATGTGAATGTGGAAAATATGTTTATAATATTTACCTCAAAAAGCGAAAAAAAAAAAAAAAAATCACCCAATACATCAATAGATATTCTGAATGAAATTCAAAATGATAATTATCCAACAGAAACATGCACACTTTGTAGTGAGAATAAACTATAAAATTATTTTTAATTAACAAAAACGCTAAAGACAAACATCCAACAATATGCATGAAATGCAGTAGTGAGAAATATTATTACAGAAGAAGTGAAATATTATAAAAATTTATATCAGTAATTTAAGCACTTAATTCCGGTATTTTCATTATTTTTTTACATTTTTTTTTCATTTCTTTATGTTTTATAAAATTTATTATTAATTTTTTTCTTTTAAATAAACGAATATAGCTACGAATTATTCAGAGTAGATCTGAGCGAAAGGAGAGTGACCGAATTGAAAATTATAGCTAGTGAATTAAACATAAAATAATTATCTAAAGTATGTAAAGATGATCTTATTACAAGCAGTATTACAAAAACTCATCAAGCAGGAGAAAATCTAAATGATTTAACATTTGCGGAATTAATAACTAAAACTAAAAGCAACAAATAAAAATAATTTAAGGAAAGCAGATTTAATTATAGCTATTATTAATGAGTAAAGAAAAACATACTTTGCAAATTTGCCATTCTCGTATTCCAATATCAATGAATTATATAAGAAAGATAAAAAAAAATTTTTTAAATATATATTTCCATTATCTAATAATCTATTTGTAAAACAAGAGAAAAAGAATGAAAATAAATATTCCCACTTTCTAATAATGTATTTGTAAAACAAGAGAAAAAGAATGAAAATAAATATTCCCACTTTCTAATAATGTATTTGTAAAACAAGAGAAAAAGTAATTTAAAAAAAAAATTTCAATTTTCTAATAATGTAATTTTAAAACTTAGAAATAAAATCCAGCGGGTAAAAGAAGTGTTAACAAAGAATATTTTTATAAACTTACCTTTGGCTGACACAAATATCAACGAATTGTATCCCTAAGATAGAAAATAATTGGAAGGAATACTTCCGTTCTATAATAATTTATTTGATAGCAAAATAAATAAAAGAAGAACCAATAAAAATTACTTAGTTAATAAAGCCTTTAAAAGTAGGATATTAACATATAACATATTGTAGATTTATTCACATTTCAATCACCCAATTATACAATATTGAATGGAGGAGATATTAAAAGGATTTATAAATTCATATACCAAGAAATAACTACGCAATTATCTGAATTTTAAAGAAGAGACTCAGGATGGATTTGGAATACAATTAGCAATAAATAACTATAATCCATTAAATGTAGCAACATATATAGGACAACCAGAATTTTTAAGACTAAAAAAGTCCGCATATATGTAAAGAATAATGAACAAAAATGTATTATTTGGGCAATCAAATCTGCATTATTCCAGCAGACAAAAATTCAGACAGAGTAACCAAAAATAAAAATGTGGGGCTTGATACTGATAAAGTAATAGATAATTATGAATATCCTAGTAAAATTGACGATATACGAAAAATAGAAAATCAAATCGATACTTCTCTAAATGTACAATCTATTGAAGATGAAGGTAATAAAACCATGATACATCCACTAAAACTTACAAAAAGTAAAAAGGATAAGCTTATAAATTTACTTAATTTTAAAAAAGGTGATAACTCATATGACTATTGGAAAAGACTTATCGAGACTGCTTTTAATGCAAAAAAATAAAAAGCATCGTAAAAACACATATATATATATATATTTGTGTGTGTGTGATATATGTGTTTTCAATACGTTTACCCGCAAGAAAAATTGAATAAACATATAGAAGACTGCTCCTAAAATGAAGCAGTAAAAATCACTTTACCATCGAACGGAGAGCAAATACTTTTCAAAAATTATAAAAAATACAACGAAGGTTCCTTTTACAATATATGCCGATTCTGAATCAATTTGAAAGAAAATGTCAACAGTTAGGCCAAATTCAAAAGAAATAACTAAGTTTAAATTATTCAATAATATCCAGTTTTAAAAGAAGATGACATCGATAATGGTCTTCATTAGGAGATACTTAAAGAAAGATATGGTCTAACTAATGGACAAAAATATAACATTGATTTAAAATTGAATGACTAATCATATACTATGAAATATCAAATACACGAAGCATCTGGTTTTTGTTATTATATTGTATCTGCGTAAGGTGATTATAAATAACCAGTGGTTTATCGAGGCCCAAATGCTCATAACATTTTTATACAATCAATTAAAAGAGAAGTAGAAAAAATTGGGGAAATATATTCAAAAATTGAACCAATGCATCCACTAACAAAAGAAGAAATAGTGTTATATAGTAATTCAAAAAATTTACTGTATGCAAATGCGTATATACAAAAGAGAATAAAAAAGTTCGCCATCATGATCACATAAGTGGAATATTCATTAATCTTGTATGTAATAACTGTAATCTACAATTAAAATTGCCTACCTTTGTACCAATTTATTCCCATAATTTAGCTGGTTAGTTGCAAATTTATTTATCAAAGAGTTAGGTTATGATGAAAAAATTATAGATTTAATAGCAAATAATGAAGAAAAGTTTATTACCTTTGGGAAACAAACAGAAAATTTGATGATGAAATTTATAGACACATTTAAGTTTATGGCCAGTAGTTTAGCTAAATTATCATCGAATTTAACTAAAGATCAACTGAAACGCACTCAAAAACATTTCCCAAAAGATCGAGTAGATTTAGTAACTTGGAAAGGTGTTTATCCATATGATTAAATGGATAGTTAGAAGAAATTCGAAGAAACAGAACTTCCACCAAAGAGTGAATTTTTTTAACGAATTGAATGTATCTGACATAACTGACAATGAATATGAGCATACAAAACTGGTATGGAATCAATTTAATATTAAGAATATTGGTGAATACGATGATTTATGTTTAAAAAGTGATGTACTATTGTTAGCAGATATATTTGAAAATATCTGAAAAATATGTATAAATGCTTATGATTTAGATCCTGCATGGTATTTTACAGCACCAGGATTATAGTGGGAAGCAATTATAAAAATTATAAACTGAGCACTAGATTTATTACACAATTATGATATGATTTTAATGTAGAAAAAGGTATTAGAGGTGGAATATTGCAATGTTGTAAGCGATATGTTTAAGCCAGCAATAAATTTTGGATGGGCAATGTCTCAATATTTACCATATGGTGGTTTCGAATGGGAGAATTATACAGCACTTCATTTTTACAATGAACATATATAACATTTGGAGGACTATTCATCCCATGGTTACATTTTAGAAGTTTATTTAGAATATCAAAAAGAACTACACAATTTAAATAAAGATCTACCAATTTGTCCACAAAATACATAGAATATTAAAGTTTATAATCAGTCTGATTGGCTGAATAAATATATAGATCTGAAAACAGAGATGAGAACTAATGCAAAAATTATGTACAACGTTGGAGAATATTAGAAACAGGGTAGATATGAATGATAACAGACGAAGAAAAGTGTGAAAAATTAATCTCAAAACCAAATTTCAAAAGAAGTACTTTATTTAATGAGAATATTGTGGCCCTACATATTAATAAAACAAATGTAAAATTTAATAAGCTAATTTATGTTGGCATGCCAATCTTAGACATATCTAAAGAATTTATATATGATTTCTATTATAAAGTTATGAAACCAAAATATGGAGATAAAATTGAATTGTGTTATCAAGATACCAATATATATATATATATATATATATATATATATATATATATATATATATATATATATATATATATAATAATAATAAAAACAAGATTTTTATGAAGATATAAAAAAAATTATATAAAAATTTTATACAAGTATTTATCCAAATGACTACATATAAAACATACCTCAAATAAACATGAATGTTTTAGGCAAAATGAAATATGAATGTTATGGTAAAATAATGAAAGACTGTGTTGGTTTACAAGCAAAAATGTATGCTTACAAGATGGATGAAAAAGAAAATAAAATATCGAAGGGTGTAAAGAAATATGTAGTCAATAAGAGAATAACATTTGAGGAATATAAGATATGTTTGTTTAAAGAGAAAATACAATATAAAACAATGCATTTAATAAGGAGTGAGAAACATGCAATTATACAGTATAAGTTAATAAAATACCATTAAGCTGATTCGATAACAAAAGAGTTATATAAGAAAATAAAATAGATACATTAAGATATCGGTATAAAATTACTTTGTTTTATGTACCTCTTAAGGGGGACCAGCAGTCTCCCATTCATTTTCTAATAAAATATTATATTATTATAACTACTTAAATCTCCAACACAATATAAATATTAGCACCATCAAAATCAATCAGTTTACTATTTCTGTCTTTAATTTACGAGACAGTATGATTAGAACATTCTTTATTGATTTTATAAAAAATTGCATATGCAGGCTCATAAATAATAAAATCTCTAAAACCAAACATCGTTTTTGGTGAAAAACTGGCTATTATATCTGTTTCTAAATTATTTGATTCATCATATTTCATAAACATCCCATATGCCAAGTTACAGTGAACATTTATTGTTTTAACTGGATTAAAATTAGGCAACTTAGTTCCTGCAACAATTTTGTCTTTTTCAACAAGAATATTTCTTTCAAAACCAAGAACATCAGATAATTAGTCATCAAATTTAGTATCAATCTTTGATTTGATAGATATTCTATTTTTTACATTATCAAGCTGTTAATTCAATGTTATTGTTTTATATTGATCAATCGAACTTAAAGTATCCTTTAGCGATTCGATATCGCATTGACCTCTAGTAATAGTTGTAACTTCATTTTTATCAACGAAGGCACTTATTTTTTCAATGGTCGTTATAGTAATGTCTATATTTGGTGTTATAAATTGTGTATAAAAACTAACCAATACAATCGATTTTTCATTATGGATGATATTACAATGGATTTTTTCTTTAAAATAGACCTATTATTAATTAATTTAAATACATTATTATCCATTTATTACAAAAATTATTTATTAAATAAAGAATGTCAAATGGTGTGTTGGTGTTAAAAATTCATGAATATAATTCCGAAATTGAAAAGGATGGTGAATTATTGCCGGATAATACGAGGGCTATAATAGTATGTCCAAGAAATGGTGGAAAAACTTATTTGATGATAAATTTTATTTATAATGTAGGATGGATAGATTTTATTAAATTGTACAATTGTTGAAAAAATTTTAATCAACCAAATTTTATAGAGTTACAAAACGATTTTAAAATGTTATCTAAAAGCTTAAAGTTAAAGAAAAATGGCATACATTTTAACAATACTGTGAAAATGGTCTCATTAGATCAATGTGAAAATGATTCTCTAATTGTATTTGATGATGTTATTTAAGATAATTAATACATAGTTCGCAATTATTTTACTAGAGGAAGACATAAAAATTTAGATGTATTTTATTTGGCTCAAACATATTCATAAGTACCAAAACAATTGATAAGAGGAAATACAAATTTTTTGTGTATATTTGGACAAAATGATACTAATTAGAACACATTTATAATGATTTTGTTGGTGGAGACATGCCTTATGAAAAATTTAAAGAAATTTGTTCAAAATGTTGAGATGAAGGTTATGACTTTATTACAATAGATCTGAGTAGAAAAATAAAAGAAGGGAAGTAGAAAAATTAAATGAACGATTTTATTGTGTTTAAAAACTTTTTATATATAAATTAAAACTTATATAATTACTCCTGCGATCACAAATATAAATTTTGCACTGTCCAAAAAAGTGAATCAGACAGAATGTGTTAATTTAAAAAAAATGGATATCTAGAGTTTCAAAAATTGATACTGAAATGTTCGAAAGTTCTTTTAGAATATTTCAAGAATATTATAACACTTCTTCAACTGATGGTAAACTCGATGAAGAAACACTTAATTAAACAATTAGCCAAGATGTAGAGTAGATGATGAAATATTCTCTAGCTATACATCATCCAACAAATAGAATAAAAATATTTTAAAAGGCATTTTGCACTTGCAAATAATTTAATTACAATGTTAGCAAAAGTGGTATTTACAATTTGGCAAAAGCATACAAATTTTAAATTTTTTATAATATAAATTCTCCAGATATACTTATTTCTTACAATCCAAGTCAACATAGATATCAGGGATTACATCGTTTTTGTCCCTATACATTATTTGAGCATGGTAGTGCACTACCACAACCTTTTTTTCTGAATCAACAAAATAGTCTTGTTGAAATTCGTATCATATGCAGGAATATTGGTATAATGATGGAAAAAACACTCCTGAAAATAAAGTTAATTTACTGACTGTTTTAATCCAAGAAATCGGCCATGCATTAGGTCTTCAACATACAAATGGTCAAAATGTGATCATGTATTTGATTCTTAACAATGATTTGTTTGATATGCAACCAGACGACATTCTGAGCATACAAAACTTTTATGCACCACCTCAACAAAATAATTTTAATGACAATGAACCATTTGATTTATGTAAAGATGGACAGTAAAACATTTTAAATTATTGGTGATAAATTATAAATTTTTACAATAAAAAAGCTTGGACAAAAAGTTCGAACGAGAAGAAAATCAATAAGCCAATTTTGACAAAAATGTTTCAGTTTTTACCAAGCAATTTTAATAATTTTTTTATATATCAATGACCATCAGGTGAGTTAGTTCTGTTTGTAGATGGTGAAATTTATATGGTTAATTACCCTACTTATAAACTTATTAATGGATATCCAAAAGGATTTTCTTCAATTGGTATAGGTGATTATTATTAAATAAATGCTGTTGTTAATTCATATTTAGGGAAAAATTCTATCTTTTCTGAAAAGTTGTATTATGCTGAAATATACGAATGTCATCCAGATAAAAGAGAGTAGTCAAATTAGATATAAATTTCTTTATTTACCAAATACGATAGTGATTGCTTTTAGATATACAAATGGCTTATTATATTTTTTTTACTAATGAAACTGTTACCAAAAAATACCGAATTTACAAAGAAATTGACCAGAATTGGTAAAAAAAAAAAAAAATAGCATTTCATTGTTTGGTATAATGTGTGAATCTTATAATGAAATCACAAATAAAATGAAATATATTGTTAATGACTTAGAAAATTTAACTTCTTAAGAGCTATATAATTCAATGAATTTGGTCTATATTCTTTATTATTATTTTCTTTAATTTTTTTTCATTTTCTTTATAAAAGTGGTGGGTGGTATTTGGGAGGTGCTCGACAGCGAGGTTATTAGCGCTTCTTTATAAAAAAATTACTAGTAAAAAGACTTATTATAAGTCACCAATTTCACTCACCAAAGATATTACTGAATGTTAGAATATAAATATATTAAAGATGCTGTCAAAAAAAAAAGCAGATGTGGAAGATGAAGCTAAATTAGGAGCATTTAGTAAGGGAGACAAAATGCCTCCCCTTACATATAATAAAAAATACAATTTTTATCACATAATATGGTCTTTATTATTATATATGAGCTTAAAATTACCAATTGCTAAAAACAAAAATAATGAGTTACACACAAAGTTACTACTTCAATTAGAAAACATGGTGAATATAAGATTCAAAAAGATGTAATGCATTATACAAAGGGCAAATAAAGCTTTTTAAAGATATAAATAATATTAAAGATGATTCTATTGAAAATTAAAGAGGGACTGTTGATATGGCTTTCGATGAAATAGATTGCAGAAATGAAGAAATCATAGAAATGTCCGCACATGTTGTATCACAAATACAAAATCGAAATTTAAATCCAACTTTAATTCTTTTACAGTTAATCGATAATAATTTTGAAAATGATATTGAATATGGTGACTATTATGTTATTATAACTCAAAGAAAGTCTGTTCATAGACAATTGAATAGAATTGAAGATAGACATCCAAATTGTGAAATATTATTGAGGATTGATTATGTTCCAAATTCTATCAACTTATACCAAAGAATGAAGGAAACATTGATTGATCACATTGATTTTCATCACAACTATTTTAGTATTGTCAGAGCTTATGCTGAAAAATAATTACCTAATGATTAAAATAATCTTTATCGGATTGCGTAAGAAGCTTATTTTTATTTTTAAATATAAAAAACAGCTGTTTTATTAATCCAAGAGTTATGGGAACTATCAAAACCTAACCATTTTACATAAATTTTATTATATTTAGTTATTAAGACTTTTTCAACCAAATATTCATTTGGATAGTCAGTTTTTATAATTTCATATTCATAAAAACACTCATTATTTCTTCTCCTTTATTGTCTTTCAGCTTGATATTTCATAATGTAATACTTTAACAATAGTAAATCATTCTGTTGACCAATTAGCATTATATCCCTTTTCATACATTCGTTTCAGTTTGCTGACATGGACATCATCGCCAACTTTGTATTTCGGTTTAGTAATTGTGTCTACAAAACTTGTTTGCATTAAATTATTTTCATTGGTCTTATTAACTTCAATTGGTTTCATACCAGTAGTTATAAGTTTTGTATTGTTTTATTCTTTGAATAAATCGTCTAATATATTTATCGATTTATAATTGCCTTTTAAAGTAAATTCCTTCCACATTTTACTCTTCATTGTTCGGTTAAATCTGTCTACAGCACCGGCTTTTAGTTCTCTGAATGTAGAATAATGATTGATGTTATATTTTTTCATAAGCACTTTAAATGTTTTATTATAAAATTCTGAACCTATTGCTTTGTAAATTATGTGGCTTTCTTTGCTTCAAAATATATTCTAAAGCACTTACTACATTTTTAGCTGTTTTATCTTTAATAGCTACAGCAAATGCTAACTTTGAAAATACATAGACAATTATCATAATATATTTATATCCATTTTTATATGTGACATGCCTTTCAAATTACCAGTATCCATTTCAACAACATCAATTTGTCATAAATCATATATTACATATGATATTACTCTCATTGAGGAAAAATTTCTTCTTGCTGGTTTATATAATCATTTAATTATTCTTCCTATTAAATTAAGTAATTTGTTTAAGAATGTTGATTTATTATAATTGCATATAGAACATTAACTTTTCTGAACCAATCGTCCATTTTTTGTATTTTCAATTTTAATGTTATTATTTTTGGCGACTTTCTTACACTTACAACAAGTGTTCTCCATTTCATAGTAATATATATATATGAACTTAATCTTTATATTTCAAGAATATTCTTATGATAGTTATAAACCCATCAGAATATTCAGATTAATTTTATTTTAAAAACCAATTTATTACCTCCTGTAACATAAAATGGATTATTGTAATCAATTATTGGAATCCTTAATATCAGAAAATCATCATGTAAATGATCATAAAATACTTTATAAACAGTATAATCCATCAAAAAAGAAAAGAAAAATAGATTTTGTAAGTGAAAATTATCAGTGTTTTATTCCATTTTATAGTTAAATAAAATATGTCGGATTTTTCTTCAACTCTCGAGTTTAAATTTAGTAATTTAAGATCTAATTCTTTATCGGAGTCTTCTTTGCTTTCTCCAAATTTCAAGCTAACAAGTGTATTACAATAATTCAAAACTAATTTATTAAATTATTCAATGTAACAGCTATTTCTTTATCGAAATATCTCTTATTGACACCACATTTTCCATCCACAGGATCAGCCATATTATTAATTCTACGATATTGAAGAGAAACATACTCTGTTGTATAAACAAAATCTTTTGCTTATTTTGTCTTGTAAAGCAGAGACAAGGATATTATGTGTTGATTTTACGCGTGTTTTAAATTGGAAACAACTGTATTGTATTTTGATTCTAAATCGGGTTTTAAGGAATAATGAGAAACAGTATTACTGTATTTTGAATCTACATCCTTTTTAAATGCCTGCTTTGTAGTATTTATTCGTTGTATTTAATCAGAAATACTATTACTGAATTGTAAATATATATCTTATTTTGTATCATAATCAGCTATTTGTTTATGAAAAAATATTTTATTGACTGCATCTTTATCGTCTCTGGGATCACCTATATTAATAATTCTATGATAAAAAAAAAGAAACACAAGGTTTTGTATAATCCAAACAAGTGCTTAATTTATTTGTAGAGCAGAAACACCCGAATTACATTGTGAATCTACATATGTTTACAAAGCATAAGCATTAGTGTCAAAAATTTTATTTAAATATTTTATTAATGGTTTACCATCATTTAATAACATAAAAATTATATCATTAAAGTTAAATCCTCTCCAAAAAAATTGCAAAACAATTTAACATAGATGTTCACAGATAACTGAATTAACTCCCAGGATTTTCTGAAATGTCAAAATTTATTACAGCATATTCATTGTTGTGCATACTTTTCGGTAATTCATCAACCATATAAACATTTGTGAAATACTTAACATTTAATCATTTTACATATTTTTCAATATCGACATTAGGTAGTGAGTATATATACAATTTTTTTTTGGCTTTCCTCTTTCTAATCCATTTCCAGATTTATTTTGCATTGCTAAATTATGTCTTTTTCCTTCTTCTAATTCTTTTTATTCTTTCTAGTTTGTTCCACAGAATTATAAATTGCTGTAGCTCCACCAGCTAAAGTACCAGCTGAACCACCAAGTGCATCTAAAGCAGCAAGTACGAGGGGAATAATTCCTCCATAATATAAAAATTTTCTAGTTTTTTTCTTGGCCATCTTTCCGACTGTTGGAAATGCTAAAGTTAATTTTAAAATTTTACCTTCTTTCAATTTCTTATTTTTTCTCTCAATTTGATCTTTTGTTAAAAATTGATCTGTACCTAAATATTTTAATACCTTAAAAGGAATATCAAAAGTTATATTTGTTATCGTCATTTATAAGTAAACATATATATATATATATATTTACTTATATATATGTAAACATATATAAAAATATATATGTAAAATCAACACATATCTAACAAATGTGTTGATTTTTAATAAGGTTCCTGAAGAAGTGGGGACAGTATGTAATGTTTTTCTAATTAGTAAAAGAAATATATCTTAAGATTATTTGATAGAAATAATTACTGAAATTTTATAAATTATATGTATATAATGAAACATTTTAATTCTTCCCCAATCTATTTTTCTTTTATAAACTTAGTTGAGGCAACAGTAGCAGAAGGAATTTTTTCTCCAATTGGAGTATTTCAATCTAACATGATTTCTATGGCTTCTTTTTGTAAAATTTTATTAGCATCATGTGTATATTCTAATTCTTTATGATCTTTGTAAGCAATATCGTGATATTTGCATGATTCATCTAATTTATTTATTCCTCTATCTCTTCTTTCCAATCTTTCATTTAATTTTGTAAATTTTCCACAATAATTATAACCAGGCAAATGCATTTCAGGCAAATTTAAATTGTTTAGTGCCCAATTTATTATATCTTTGCCATGATGGTCAGAATTAAAAAAATTTGTATGGAATAACACTTGAAACTCGTATTAGATATGGAATTCCTTTCGCATTATTAACAACAAAATCAGAAAATTTATCGTTTGGCATATTTATTATGTTAACTTTTTCTTTGTAATAATTTTTATTTCCAGCAGTTTCTTCAATATGCATAACTAATAATCTATCAACCAATTTTCTAACATCATCCATCCAAATATATTTTGTTGGCAAACTATTGTATTTTTTATGCCATCTCCAAATTTAAAAATCTCACTTTTGGTTGTGTTTGGATGTGGTTTTTTTTTATATAGTTACGATAAATTCGTCCAATTATATTAATCCACTTCCAACCACTACTTCAACTTGGATTATTCCTATCCTCATTAAGAATATAATTTTGCTATTCAGCATTGGTTAATCAAACAATTTCTGTATAATTTTTAAGGTCATTAGTATTGTATTTACACTCAAGATCTGATTTTTTTGTTAACATATTACACAGTCCTGGTGTTAAAAAATATTCTTTATCTTTAACACATAGTGTAACATTATTCATCGTTACTTTTGTGTCACCAATGTAAAAATTTTCTCCAACTCCACGTAAACCTTATTTTTCCTTAATAACATTTATTATTTTTGCATTTTCTATTCCGAGATCTATAGTAGAAACACCTTCTAAAGGTGGTAAATTTCTCAATGATACAATTCCCATTTGCTCTTCCAAATTAGGAGATTCTTGTTCTGCTAATAGTTCTCTTTCAAACGATGTTTCTTCTGGTGTTGGCGGATAATCTAAATTTTTTGCTGCAACAGTAACTAGTGTTGTTATTAAATTTTTATTTTCTTCACTTACTTTTTCTACTTTTTTACTAATATTTCGTAATTCGTCTATTAATGGTTGTTCTTTCTTGGTATTTTTCATATTCGTTTCCATTATGCTTTTTTATAGTTTTGAATGAGTAATTTAACTCGAGAAACTCCCTTCGATTCTGCATTTATATACTAATTTTTCAACTTATAAATGAGTTATAAAGGTATTGAGAACTTCGAGAGGCAAACTTTTCCTCCAACAGATCAAACTAAAGGGATTTTAAATGTTTACAATAATAGAATTGAATTTGATATTCCTATAAGAGATGACTTTTATTTTCCAAGTTGTGCTTATAGTTATGAGCAATTTAGTTTATGAAAGAGAGATAAGTTTTGAGATGAGGAAAAATATGTTGAAGAAGACAATATTGATGTTCAAACTTTTTTATTTTCCAATTTCTAAATCTCAAAATATGAAAATGTTATTGAAGCTGCTGATAATCCAGGGATAACAACAACAATAACGAATGCTTTATTAAGATCACCAAGTAAATAAAATTGTTTAGAATTTGCTGGTGTTAATAATCTATATCGAAATAAATCTGTTTCTAGTGAAAAAATAACAAACGAGGTTAAAACTGTTACTTGTCTTAAAACAAATTAGATAATGTATCCGCAGAGATATCTGATAGGTTTTATTCGAGATAACTATGAAACTTACTGGAAAGGTGCCTATAAAATTACTTTTTTAAATTCATCTGAGAACAACTGTTTACTTTTTTACGAATCTTTTGATAAATATGATAAAGTTACGAAACATCGTCCTGATCCTCGTAAAATTGTTATAGAAAAATTAGAAATTATGTGGCCTATTGTTGAATATGAATCAAACATGGCCATTGCAATTAAAGGTAAAACACATAACGAACCTAAAATACCTATAAGTTTTGATTATTGAAATTAAAAAAAAAAAGAATTTCCTTAAGAAAAAAAAGTTTTTAGCTTTGATATAAAAGATAAGTTTAATAATTTGCAATTTGACATGCCCGATTTTGTAATTGTAGGCTTTCAATTAAATAGAAGAAATTGTGCTGAATTGAATAAACACGCTGCTATGTTTGATCATTGTAATCTGAGAAACATTTATGTTAAAAACGGTTTAAATGAAATTTCTCCTTAAGAAAACTGGAATCTAGACATTGACAAACTGTGTTTATCCTAAACGTTATCTTACTTGTAGTGATTTTAGAAATTCAAAAACTAAACAAGATACCGACTTTAGAAATAATAAACTGTACTATAAACCACTGTAAACTTTGATGGTGATATTAATTACTATTCATTTTGGGGGCGAAGTCCTTTATATGTTATTCATTGTTCATACAGAAAAACTACTGTAAATAAAGAAAAACAAACATAAAGATATGTGTTGATTTTTAATAAGGTTTCTGAAGAAGTGGGGACAGTATGTAATGTTGTTCTAATTAGTAAAACAAATATATCTTACGATTATTTGAAAGAATGACTGAAGTTTTATAAATTTTTAATATTATTGAATGGAGGAATCAACAAATTGTTCCGATAGTTGAAAAAAAAAATTGAGCTTATAGTTGAGTGTTTACATTTAAAAGTTTTACGATTATTTCATCAAATAAAAGATAATTTTCATAATACTAAATATATTTCTTTTCCTTATAAATAAAACTAAAAGTGCATGTGTTACCTTGCAGTTTGACAAGCATTTTAAATGGCGGTAGAGGGTAAAAAATACCTTCCTCTAGATTAGATAATGCATCAGAATATCTTAAAAATATGGTTCGCAAATTTCATTCTAATTTACAAAGATTACAATTAACCATTTTATAAAAGATTGACTATAAATATGACCTTCGAGAAATTGGTGAGAATCTAGAGCAAATAAAAGAAGTTTTTAAAAAATTATTAGAGCTTCGAATATAAAATGTAAAGAGTAATAACATTATATTTCATTTGTTTTTAGCTTAATTTGCTTGATTTAGATTGCTCACTTGGAAAATAGACGTTTCTAAAAAACGTGAAATATTGCTTGAAAAGCGAGAAATTTGCATGCTTTTTGCTTAAATTTTGGTGTTCTTTAAGCGGCACAAATCGAAGCTGTATTTTTGGCAAAATTGGAAAATTGCTTGATTTTTGCTTAAATTTACATGGTTTTCGAGGAAAATAGCTTGTTTTGGAGAGCTTCTTAAAGTTTTTTTGGGCCTAAAGTTAGTCTCAAAAACCTTGATTTTGGAGCAAAAAGCGTCGAAATTTTGATGAAAATAAGGAGTGAGCTAGAACTCCCTATATATATATATATATATATACACACACACTCATCATATTGCTTAGTTGGCTGTGGTGGTGCGTTACGGGCAGCCATTGCCGGAATCACCTAGCAGATTCTAGTGCCGATGGTGGTGTGCATGGTGCCCTCGGGTGATGGAAGTCAATCCTTGAATGTAGCTAAGATGAGTCGGTGCCGGGTGGTGCTAGTGCCGTAATGATCATGCGATATGATCAGAGGCCTTAGGCCGGCGGTTGTCTGGTCTGTGCAGATGTTCATATTTTTTTATCTTTGCGGCTTCTTCCTCGAGGCTGAGGAAATCCATGTCTGTCTTTGCAGTGCCCTATGCGGTGTAGTGGGCTGAGGAGGTAGTGGCTGCTCCTGCTGGGTGACACCGCGCCTTGCACCAGCTGCGGGAATCTTAAGTGTCCGGAACTGTCGTGGTACAGCCTTCGAAGAACTCCCTGAGTGGCAGCAAGTCGCGAATGTTTCAACCCTGCTGCAGGTCTGCCGGAAGTCTCTTCTACATTCACCGAATATCGTGGCGTATGTACGTATAGGCTATTCACGATAAAGTGAGTACTTTTGAAATCAACCTTAGAAAAAGTCTCTGCCACTAACTGCATATATTTTAACGGGCGCACTGAGTAACATGGGCACTATAAAGTTGGTAACAGTGGATGGAAATTAGTTCCATATCTGGACTTCGAATAAAAGGTGTTAGGTAACCATTTGTGGCAACTTAAATTATTTCTTTGGTATTCTGTTTTTTTTTTATTCACCGAAGTGTAAAAATGAGCGCACTTGTAAAATAGTTACTTTATAATTATTTCACAGTTTCTCTTGACCGACAAATAAATAAAGTTATGAGGCCCATGGCAATGTTAATTTTACATAACGCGGAGGAACACCCTACGTGCATACAAGTAGATCTTAAGCAGGGCTTTAAAAAGTGCTCATTTTACCGCGAATAGTCTATAAGCAGAAACTCTTTCGTCAGAAAGGCGAGATAATTTTCCGTATCTATGGTCACGTGCGAACATACTCTCCCATATGCAACGATCACTAACAGTATTTTTTGACAGCTGGGACAGCACGCATATATCTACTGTTTAGTGATGAGAAAAATTTTGAACGAGACAAAACTGTACACTTTAAGGCGGGCGACTTGAGCAGATAACGACCATGGTAGCAGCAGACAGAAGAATGGATGTGGGCTTTTATACGTCAGCATAAGCATGAAATGGAGAGATAACGCATGAGAATGTAGGGTGTCAGTGAGATGCCTCTCTGCTTTCAGATGCCATCTCATGACTACAAATGGGCGACATGATGTATCCCGATACAGTGGTGTAGCGTGTCTTTCCGCAACAATGGAAGGCTGCGACTTCACTGAACATGATACTACACATCTCATCATCATACCATGCATCCCAGTTGCACCACTCGAAAATTTGCAATTGGCTCTGGTGTTAATGAAAGCCTATGCATTGAAAAGTAAATCCATTGGTTGGACGTTATCAGTCACCTTGCCATGGTGCGAGATAACACAATGTTATAGAGTGGACAGTAACTTTGTATGGGTGGCAGGCACCAATGTCTTGAGGTGATATACTGCTTGGCGCACAATATAGCGGTGCTCTGTTGGTGTTGTCTGGCTTGGTGGACTGGAAACTTCACTATGTGTATGGTTGCCTTCAAGTACGCATTGGGTCTAACAATGGCACAACATAACATCATAATGCCCACATGCCTGGCAGTTATACTACATACCTGCTGGCCTACTGCCTACCTACAATGTTACCCCTATCAAACTCCATCAAGTACTTTTATTGACTGTTCTAGGTCAATTGAGAACTTTAAAAAACCTGCTTGCGTTATTCTTTTCTCCTTAATTTGGAGAATCTTCCATATATAAAATTACTAATATACTGGACACGACCACGTTATTTACGAGCCATCCAAGTGAAATTATAACATTTTAAGAACTTAAATATGTTATTATGTGAAAATTCTTGCTCTAATGTTTGAAAAACAATAAACACTGACTTAGGTGGCAAGAAATGTATACATTACACTCACACTTGCAATAGAATGTCAAGTCATAGAACATTTTTTATCGATTTGCTGCCATCTTAACTAGGAGACTGCATGCCAGTGTGTATTGTAGCATATATTTACTCATGGGACAGTTTTTTTTTTTTCATAATCTGTTTTGAAGGTGCTCACTTTACCATAAACACCCTAACCGATTATTAATATGCTCTTTCGCTAAACAAAATTAACTAAACCATGTAGTCCTCTAATGGAAGAAAACATGCAGATAACTACAGTTAGCTTGTCAAGTCAGTGTGACCCTTTATTATGATCAACTGTAGAAGAAATCTTTTGTGAAATATTTGCGAAGATTTTGTGCGCGAGGTTAGCTACGGGACTCGTCTTAGAGACTTTTTTCGAGATTGTCCATCATCGTTTGTATAGGTTGGCGGTATGGAATGTTGGTCTAGTTAGTTTTGCAGGAAATGGTCTCATCAGGAGCTCGTATTGGGTTCAGTCAGTCTCGTCAGGAATCAGTCTTGGGTGGAGTAAGTCGATGATGAGTACGATTAGTCATTATGGACTCTTGTTGTGACCAGCCACTAATGAACAATAATATGTACGGTAGTTTTTTCGATTTTTCCAGTTCAATGTCTTTGGGATCAAGCTCAAGGTCGACAAAAACCAACATTGTGGCTAAATTTCACTGCCAGCGTCCCGCTGGCAGTGAAATCGATCATTAATATCCCAGCATCTCCTAGGTGATGAAAAAGTAAACAAATGACAAACAAAGAAACGAATATGGTAGGTGGAGTGCAGTCGACAGAATAAGCAATGGAAAGAGGGTAGGAGAGGGAAATAGTAAGACAATGGGCATCATTGGTGATGGGTCAGACGAGCATGAGTCATCACCCAATAAAAACACTGGTGGGGTGAAGCGAATAAAAGTGATCAACCAATGAGAAACATCCTTGGAGGGAGTGGAGGGAATAGGCTAATTAATCAACGAGAAACTTTGGCGAGTGTCAGTCGCCTGCTGGACGTTGTGAGAAGGGGACCTCTAAAAATGACGCTTTTTTAAATATACATCTCATAAGATTTTAATAATGTATTACACTTTTTAAATAATTTAGGAATGATTAAAAATATTGTTTAGGAATTTTTATAATATTTCTGTAATTCTTCATTTATTGGATTTTCTTGTGTCTAAGGTAGAGGTCACTGGGGTCAAGGTTAAAGATCAATTTCAAGGTCACTTGGATGCAATATGGCGGTTGGGTGACATAATGACACAGTGGCTGGTTAGCTCCAGTCCCCTTTTGCCTCTAATACAGGACATTCGTTACATTAATTTTTATTAATTTTTTAAATAATTTTTTAAGGAATTGTTTTATTTTTGTGTAATCTAAATTTAATTTTTTATTTTTTCGATATTTAGACTTTTGTTTTTTGTTGAAAGTCATCCGAGTTTATGGTATTGCATCAAGGTGAAGGTCGCCCAGATTTAATATGGGGACTGTAGTTAGTAACATAATATGCTAGCCGACTTTTATGAATTTATTCACTTGTTTACAATTTTTTCTTGAGTTTCTGTTTTCAAGGTTACTGAAGTCAAGTTCATTGGCATCCAACATTGTGGTCGGACTGATCTGTATATTTTTCCCCCCATTTTTTATTTTTCGATTTTTCAATTTTTTCGTTTTCAAGGTCATTTAAGGTCTTGGTCACAGGGTAAATGTTAAGATCACGGGCGAAGGTCGTCACCGACAACCAATATAGCAACCAACTGAGCGGAATAACAGAGCACGAATGGCGCCTCAAAATAAAATGTCAAACACAACATGGAAAAAGACAGGATTTTCATGTTCTGGTTCCAGGATACAGTAAACATAATGGCAGTCATCATACCCAATAGGTGTACTATTTGATTGACTGCAACTACATATTTTAAAAACTCTATGCTCTCAAAAGTGTGGAAAGCCCAAAAACACTAAAGGTCGAAATGTTTGGCAATGTGAACATTAGGAAAACTACATGTAATTGATCTGATGATGGAGTTAGAGAGCCGTCCTTCCGTGGCGCAGTCGGTTGGTGAGCCACTGATCTGGGTTTCGAATCCCGGGTAAGGCATGGGTGTTAATTTAAGTTAGTATATATGTTAGTCTGTAAGCCTTCCCCTGCTAAGCTTTCAAGCTTAAAACCAGGGGACATTAATGAGCCATTTACATTAAAATTAAAATGGAGTTTGAGCCACAGATATTCAAAGCACAGAAAATGCACGATTCATCACAATCAGTGATTACACATATGGTATGGATTAACAGTAATTTGGAAATCACTAGTCATCATTGGCAACTAAAAAAATACATTCCACAATTTCACACCGATGGCACCCCATGTTTTTAATGTATGAATATACTGAGGATAAAAATTTATGTTCCAATCACGCCAACGAGCAGGAACGAAGTCGTTGTGTTCACTGTCGATCACAATTATTAGTTTATCGATTTAAGAAGTCAGAAATATCTCTCTATGCTGGCATTAAATGATTGGAATGAATATATCGTGGCAAAAGGTGGATAAAATCGAGGCACTATATTTTCTTTTAAAATAAAATAAAGCCTTTCTAGCAAAATTTTTAAAAAGTGAATTAAAATTAAATATGGCATACCTAATGTGGGCCAGAAATCATAATTTGACAATGTATATGACGAGATCGAACTGCAGTGATAACAAATGTATTTGGTTGGACCATATTCCTTAGGCAAAGTTTCGCATTGGGATACAAGGAAATATAATTTAACTCTGCCTCTACAATTGTTTCTGCACAACTCTGTCACGCCTACGAAGGCTGTCGGTATGCCTACCACAACCAATTAATTATAGCATTATTAGAAATAGCCATCATGACAAAACATTTCTGTGCAGTTGTAATATTTGGCTGGGGGCTGGCAGGCTAGAACGAAAGTTCTGATTTTCGATGATGGGTAGTTCGAGAAGAATGTACCACTTTGTATTCTGCTGGTCTTTAGAGATGATTGTTGCACTATAATAATAGGGGCAAAGCCAAATCTCCTAGCCATATCGTATATCTCATGCCACTTTAGTAACTCTAAACTACAAACGATGCATCTTCCAATACGTACATGATACCGAGTACCTGCAAAGTATGAAGTTTTAGAACTATGTTAATAAATATACATATAAGAGATATAATTTTCACTAACTGAAGTTCTGTCATTTACCCGACCCTGTTGGCCAGCACATGACATCGCTGTATTGTAAAGACTTCTTCAGCATCGAAGAACTGTGATACAAAATACTGGTTTCTCAATATAATAAGCAACACAACACTGGGGCTAACAATTTAACATGTGTCCACTGCAACATCCAGAATGTAAAAATATACTTGTATAGCAAAAGTTATACAAATTGAAATATAACACATTTTCCTAACAATAATGATTTATCTTGCCTTATTACATGTTTTCCCAATTTCAGGCCTTATAATATGAGTGCGAATCCTACCCCATACAGAACGCAGAGAATTTTCCCATGGTTTCCCAGTCGGTCTTCGACACATCCAAATAAAACAAAAGAGTTCAATATGGCATTGTCAACTGCATCAAAATCATTTAGAAGGATAACGTGCCCATAAATATCGCAGCATATTGCCAGATTGCGGATGACAGAATTATACTCTTATAATTATTTTCGGGATTGGTGAATATAGTTCGCTAAGCATAAATGAAAATGATTGCCTATGGTTTGCACTTCATTCCATATCTGCAAATCGTCATGTAGAGTAAACTGAAGAGTTTCAAAGTCAAAATGGTTTAATTCTCAAAGATATATCCAGGGTATATGAGATAATGGTGAGATGCAAATATGTTTTGTAAGGCATCTTACCTGTGTAAATTCTTGGATGAGAATTGCATGAAGACCAACGACTGGATGACCAAGAACTACAATGTATTAAAGTTGGTAAAGTGCAAGACTCCATAATAGCAATCGGGAAATGTGATCAGTGATTTACTGACACAGCACCTCAGAGTCACGATTTATATGACACTGTATAATTAAAGGAAACAATGGTGCGAATTGTTAATGGGAGGCGCGTAAACCATCGAAATGAAAGTGGATTAAGTCAGTTATTCGCTCTATATGTTACATTAATTTTTTTACGTCTACCAGCAACGGATGCGTAAAAGGTTAAAAAATGAATGGACCTGTGCATGGAGGAATAGACAACTGTTGTGTGAAATTATATGGTGGCTGGTAATATTTAGTTTAAATGTAGATGATTAAGATACAATTATATCCCAAGCACACTTTTAAGTAATGCATGTGAAAATATATTTTAGGTGTTAATCTCCATGACTGCAATATACCTTATGTTTAAGCTTCTGTCCTCAGTGTAGGATATGTGATTTTGTACTAGAATTTGTGCATCAGGTATCGAACAGTCAACTCCGAACCACTCAAGGAAGTTGTATTAGTGTGTTTCAGGCGAACACTTTTCACAATGCCAATGAAAATGGTGTGGTAGTCGGAAAATCAGTACAGTGTAACAGTGCCGACTGCAGTCTAACATTTTACAGCCTACCAGAATCTTACTGTGTCTGTTCCAAACATTTGGTAGCAGAAGTGCAGAGGTAAATTGTGCGCTAAATACATTACGATGGTGTTACTGTGCACAACTTATGCAATCAAGGACGCACGGCTATTATTAAATAATTTTCGGTCAAATTAATTTCATACGACATGTCAATTCTTATGATAACAAACACAGTTATTGTGCATTGTTAAAATGGACACCTTAATATATCCATGACCTGTTATAAACAACACTATTTTGCCAATTCTGAACAAATTGGATGATGCTGGATCAGCAGTCAAACTTCGCACAACAGCTTGCAACAAATCTGTAGCAACCACAGACAGCTTATGAATATCCTAAGATGAAAACAGCACCACTAGTACCAGCGATGGCAGTATGCAGCAAAGCGAACCCAGAAATCACTGCCTTCGAACACAAACAAGACAAGCTTTGTCGATGTTGTTGCAAGTGACTGACAAACGGATTCCTGGAGCGAGTGCCTGAAACATGCACTGAGTATACTAATGCAAATGTAAAATAATTTTATCGACATAATACGGCATGCCTGAAAATTTCAATTTATATATAAGCTGAAAAATTGTTGCAGAAATTTAGACATCATCTGGAGATCCAATAGAAAACATGACAAACTTTACCCCTTTGAACCTTTAAATGAAAACTGAGCCCAATTATTGCATAATGGAAAACAGCTTTTTCGAAAATTAGTTTCTCTGCTCACAAACCGAAAAGTGCTACCCTATAATACTGACTGGATATTCGAATATGTTTCACTTTCCTACGAGCTATAACATATGCAAGTGACCTATCTATCACCATCGGCCTTCATAGCATTTCACATGACAGCATAGAAGTCTCTTTTTTGCACCATGGATCAGATCGTCGACCGAGCCCCATATTGATCTTTTATCTGCTCTGCTCTCCAGTGCTGGCCAGCAGCGAGGTAAAAATCATGTAGCCTGTTTCCAAAAAACAATATGCCTAGTCAGGGTTCAAACCACTGACCAGTAGGAGAGAATACTAGTGCCAGAGTGCCTTGCCAAAGTTCAATGTCTCGCCGCAGTATGGAGAGCGAAGGACCGAACGAGCAACACACCATAGACAAGGGCCACAGAACAGCCAATTTTTTACACTACCCAAGTTCAGAGGCAGTTTAGCGATAATGCCGAAGATCTCGACAGAGAAAATGCCATGTGGAAGTGGGTCAGATGCGAGACAGAACTTCGCCAAACCACGTAATGCATTTTTGCCCGATTCCTAAATATTCCCAATGGCATTCTATGACCATATTGTTATTCACAAAAAAGGCACGAAACAGTTATAAAGTGAATGTTCATATATGCGATCTTAATTTAACAGAAGTAAAATTTAACTGCTTGTGTATATTTATTTTTTTAGTTAAATAAAGGCTGTTTTAGAAATCTAAATAGGACTGTGCATATGTGCGAGAAATGGGTAAGAGTGATTTTCAGTCCATGCATTTTGCCATGTGTAGTTTATTTAGAGAAATAACACTATTAGTCTTATGCTGAAATTATAAATTTTCTGGTGTCTATTTCCCTTTCCAAACTTGGGGATAATCAAATAATGAGAGAATGAGTGTGCTTAAAACACAAATATATTATCCATAAATGGGGGAACAGGAACATATTCAGGTGATGAACTTGATCCAATCGCAAAGAAATGAAATGAAATGCATGTAGTACGTCATCAGTACAGGCGGAGAAGCTGTTGCACCAGAGTTTGGGAGGCTGTATCCTTGCAGATACACGGATGTGTAGGGTTTTTTAAGCAGGTTCCGTGAAGAGAATATTCGACTTGTTTTATGCGGAATGAATGCTTTGTTGTACTATGCGAGAGTGATTGGAAGAAGGGTAAGTGGAGGTAATAAGGCTTCAAATTACTGCAAAATATCACTAACGATAATCTGTGACAGTGGTCCTGGTGCCACTATTGCACTTGTGGAGTTATGTGCGTTGGAGTATGGAAGGCATCACAGTTTGGCGCTGGCTACATGGCAGAAGTAAGTCACTTGGTTAGGAATAGATGGAGTTTGGAGATATCAGGTATGTTTAATGTGCGAATTTTATAATATATCAGACATCGTGGCGTGAATATCTCGTCTGCAGAGGTCCATCAGCAACTGAACGGCTTTCGAGTGGGCAGGCCCGATTTTATAAACAGACACACTGGGCACGTGCCTAGGGCCGCAAGAGGTTTGGGGCGCAACGTCTGACCAAGGACAAATTACAAAAAGGAGACAAATTTAATATAGAATCCTGAATAAGTATTGCAATAAATTAAAGCTTCGAGATACGCCTCTGATTTGTATTTTCACATAATATTAATAATAAAAGTGACAGCGAAGGCTGGTAGGTCTGAACTCTGTGCCGCCTTTCGTGGCGCTACCCCTTATATTTTGTTGGACGTTTCCTATTTGGTATTCCCTTTGAGGGAATATTCTCGTCTAATAATTTTGCAAAACCCTCATGTTGTTTCCAGCATCTAATTTAATTATTAATAAAATTGTCATTCACTGTTACCTGGTGCTTGTCATTATTTCTGGTCACTGTTTAATGCATGTTTTTATTTGCATATGAAAAAACTTTCGCTCAACCAAAATATTGTGTGCTTCCCAAAAGCATGATTTGAAGAAAACGAAACATTGTTTAATCCTTCAAGTTTGCCATATTTTATTTTCATATACGAAAAGATTGTTTACCATTTTATAATATTTTAATTATTTGAGTCAACTAAATATTTCTATTCGTTTGCTATGTTGGGTACTCTTGCATATTTGTTTCAAATTTTGACATTGTCGATGTCAATCGTAGATTAAATATATTCTTACCAACACTAATAAGCAGAGGCTAAATGATTTGTGTGTCATTTCTTTGACTGAAGTCCAATTTTGTAAATAATGTATTAATTGTTCAAGTTATTGTGTTTATTAACGAAACTCAACCAAAACATTTTCGAAGTTTGTATTTACAGTTTTGAAAGTATCGTAATATTTTGTATATCTATTGTGCGTGAGTGTCCTGTATAGATTCCGCCTGGCTACGATCTTGTAATATCGGTTTCCGTCTTCTTCATTGTGCAATGGCGTGATAATCTGATTCTCTTTTTACCTCTGCAAGACTCTTCAACCTTCAATGTAAATTTGGTATTTTGACAGCCACGGGTAAGTGACTATGTTTGCTTAGTATATCCCTCCTGTTTTGCTTAATGTTATTTGGCCCGCAACTCACGTCTTGTGCATTTAATCTTGTACAGTGGTCCTTGATTTCGGCATACCTTTCGCTATCACGGCTGTAGGGCGACCAATTTGGTCCTGGCCTGGAATTTGCCTTTTCCCAGCCTAGATTGTGGGACATGAACAACTGAGATCCATTCAAAATATGTTGCCTTCAGCCTGACTTCAAGCCTCCCCACGTCAATTAGGCCATAAACTTTCACTATTTTATTTTATTTATTTTTTTTGCATTTGCTTCTGTATGTGCCTTCGAGCATATTTCTTGTGGCCCCGAACCTGTTGTTCAATTATCGTTTTGTCAGTTCTGCGTCCTGTAACACTATGCTTGTTGTACAAGGTCAAGCGGCCATGTTGTCCGAGTAAATAATTTGTTTCGGCATCAGCCGAAGGTCGCGGATAGGTATAATTTTCCATTATTCAGGGGATCCCCACTTAGTATTTCATTTAAACTAATTGAAATTATGTAACCTACATAATGTGATGAAGAGAGTTATTCTCTTATAAATGATAGAGATAAAATAATTTTTTAAAAATCTTCACCGTAAAATGAAATTAAGTGCTCGTTATATTTCCATAATCTATTTTGTTTTTAATTTAGTGTCTTGAGTTGCATATGTCTTGTTAACATTTGGTATTTGGCTGTGGGTTAAGTTTGGGTTTGAGACAAATAAAATGTTATGCCATTGCCTTGAAAATTTATGTTTGTTCACTTAACCTCTTTCAATATGACATTAAAATAATTCTCACAATTTTTTTAAGCTCTTTAAGGTATAGACAGTATACATAAAGATGTAATTTTTTAATATAAATGATGCCTTGACTAAATTAAAAGTGGCAAAAAAATATAAATGATTTCATTGTACAGATGTTGGAAAATAAATGTGTCGGTTCGGTTTGGCTGCATTAATTTTTTGTAAGTTTACATGCTGGGCACAACTAGATCCACGTTTTATGTCCCTTTTCTTGTGTCGGTATTTTGGGGGTGTTTGGTTCTTGTGTTCCCTTTTTACTGTGCTTGATATCGGCACAAGATATTAGTAGCAGAGCGTGATTAATTCTGCTGGTATTGCCACCGCAAGAAAGTGGTAGTAGTAGTGGTGGTTGTGTACTGGCATGTATACTTATGCATACTCATGCATTCTTATGAATATTTGCTCATGCTTTTTTCATGTTTAATGTTTTGCCTTAATCGAGGTGTGGGATTTGCATATGTGGCTCAATTTCTTACAAACCCTCACACAAACATTTTGTGGGCCTAATTGAAGGTTATATTTATAATGTTTTTTATGTGTTTGCCTAACATGTTAGTACATAACCTTTTTTTGATATTTGTGTTTGTGTTTCCATTTGTGTGTTTTGTTTGTTTTTGTGTAAGACTTATTCAGTATGGCGACCCTCATCACCGAATACTTAGTAAGGGATGAAATATTATATGAGTGTGCCATCAGAGGGGTTGAACTCCCAGAAACGACAGTTATGGCAAACAGAAGTGCCCTGCATGCCGCACTTAATACTAACACTCATGT
Organism: Dryococelus australis; assembly: GCA_029891345.1. Classification (NCBI taxonomy): domain Eukaryota; kingdom Metazoa; phylum Arthropoda; class Insecta; order Phasmatodea; family Phasmatidae; genus Dryococelus; species Dryococelus australis. The sequence goes on along the minus strand of CM057009.1, from coordinate 81,586,885 downwards.
AACCTCTGAAATTGTTGCTTCCGTGAACTGTGATAACAAGTACAAGCTGCGTGCTACCAAGATTATTTTCCTTCAGGAAGTCTGGGAGAATATTGACGATGATCTTAGTCCTGGCAATTATCTCAGATTTTAGAAAAGACTCGCACATTTAAAAGGGCATGCCCATAACTTACTCACTTGTTGTTCCGACCAACTTACAAAACCTCAGATCCAGTCAATAAAAAATTATTTTGCTCAGAAACAAGCCCTATTTGAAGCTGTATGTAATTTAGAGCTATATGAAGCTCAAAAGACTCCCACTGAAGTCCACATTGTCACTACTGAAAAACAGATGTCTACCCTCAGCATCAGTACAAGTTCCCATTACCATCCCATCTGTCACATCTACCCAAATCAACATTGTTAGTTTTTCTTCCAGTTCCCAACCATGTTCACACACTTTTCCCTCCATTTCACACCCCATTTCAGGTCCTGTCACCACCACATCATCAAGCACCCTGGTTAGGCCTGTTTTGCATACCACCCCCCTCATGTCAGCAGTGGTGGTACCTACCTCAAAAACCTATGTACCCACTTATTTTGGCAAACTCACACATCCATTGGAACACATTTTGTGGGACTTCCCATCCACCGATGGCATACAAGTAACCAAATTTTATGAATTCCTAAATTACACCAGAGTAATACTGTACCTGAAAACCATCTACTAGATATTATTTATCATTTCACACAGGGTCCATTTAGTGATAGAACTATGTATGCCATAGCACAACGTTTCGTCTTTGATCAGTACCATGCTGATATCCTTCAGTATTTCATCCCTGCCAGATTGCTAGCCCAGTTGCGGTTTAGGATGTGTCATAGACTCCAAGAAGTTAATAAAACATTGCCGGTGTACGTTAGCAGCATTAAAGAATCAGCTGTGATTTTGAGTTTAGTTCTTCCTAAAGCTGAACTAATCAACAACATATTAGAGGGTTTGGAGCCCCAAGAATGTTCCCGCCTGGTATTCATGGGTAAACCAACTACTTTTGCTGAGCTGGATCGTCTTTCCGTTCATTCCAAAATATCTGTTATGCGGATCAAAACATCAGAGTTTTTCTGCACAAAACAGGCATCTTAGGAGCTCAGGACCTGCCCCTGACAAAAGATTTAAGATACCCAATCCAAGTATTAACATGGTAAAGACTGAGAAATCAGGTAGTGTAATTGATAAGAAGATTAGTGTTCCCAGTAACTCAACCAGTGACACTAGTGATTGTTTTTATTGTAAGGAGGTTGGTCACCTCATTGCTCACTGTCCCAAACTTTTGGCAACAAAAAATCCAGCGGGGATGAAAAGTGAGCTTTCATTCCCACTATCTTGGCAGTTTTTCCAATTCGCAGTTTAATGCTCACCTTGTGCAGGCAATTAACCTAGGACATCACTTTTAATGTCTTTTTGGCCTTATGACCTTTCTGAAATAAAAAAATCAGTAAAGCACTTTTCAAGTCAACTTTCCCAATGTAGTATGTTTTGGAAATAAACCCACCCCTTGTATTAAAGTGAACTTGGGATCATTGTCAGTTCAGGTGTTGGTAGATTCAGGATCTGCCTGCACAATTATGTCTGGTGATATTTTCCACCAGTTAAAATAATATTAAAGTTAATAAAGAGTATTGAGCCATGTGAAGTTAAATGTCACACTGCTTCTACTGAAGCCTTACCCATTTTGTCTTCTGCTAAATTGAAGTTGAAAATTGGACCTTTTATGTGAATACACAAATGTTTTGTTTCTGAAAAACTAGGTCTACCCTTTATTTTAGTCACAGATTTCATGGCATCCACAGGTCTTATTATGTTAGATATGCAGACACAATACATTTGCTTTAAATTTTTCCCTTCAGAAATATTTTATTTTGTTAATAGTTATCAAAGTCAACCACTCTCATCAGATATTAGTACTGAGTCAAAACCTATTGTATAACCTTTTGCTCACTTAGGACCACAACATGTGGCTATTCCAGAAATTTGTAATGCTTCCCCCAAGGTTCTCACATCAGAATTAGGGCTAACCGATTTACTCAAGTATAACATTAAACTTGTGGGCAAAGAATATGTCACTAGCCATCCTTATAGGTTAGCACCCCCCAATATGGAGATATTACGAAAACACATTCAGGAATTGCTAGATAAAGGTGTAATCGAGCCCTCTACTTCCCAGTATGCTAATCCCGCCTTTTTGGTTCATAAACATAATGATAAGCATAGAATGGTCATTGACTATTGCAAAATTAATAAAAAGATTCAAATAGAGTCTGTCCCACTGCCTGACCTTCATTCGGCCTTTTATTGGTTTGGAAAAGCAACATTTTTCATCCACAATTAATCTAATGTGGCGTATTATCAAATTCTGTTATCTGATGAATCCAAACCAATAACCAGTTTTTGTGTCCCTTGGAATCCGTGCCAGTTCACTTGCATGCCTTTTGGTTTTGCCACTGGAGCCCAAGTGCTCATGCAACTTTTGGACAAAATTTCCCATGATATAAAATTTAATTATGTTTACAACTATTTGGATGACTTAGTGATTTATTCCGAATCTTTCGACCAACATTTGGAGCACTTGAAGTAAGTGCTGTTTCGTTTGCAAAAAGCAGGTTTAACTGTTAACCACAATAAAGCTAAGTTTGCTGTCCATGTAATTTAATTTTTGGAGCATAAGAATTTCTCACAGGGCGTTTTTATTAATCCTGAGCTCAACAAGTGTATCAGAGAGTTTCCTCTGCCTCAGCATGTTGAGGGCATTGCCCACTTTATTGGGATGGTGCAATTCTTCGGTAAATTCATACCCAATATGGCTGAGAAAGCCGCACCACTCAATCAACTGCATAAGAAATCTGTCCGATTTCTGTGGGGAGAGGATGAACTAAAGGTTTTCGATACCCTCAAAAACGATATCATGAACCTTTCCAGCTGTGTATGCCTGGATTTTCTAAGGAATTTATTTTACAGACAGATTCTTCCAGTTTGGCCGTTGGAGCTGTCCTTTGCCAGGAATTTGATGGGGTTAGGCAACTCATTTCCTTTGCATTCTGCACAAGAACACCCTAGGAGAGAAAAGCATATATTTACGAGTTAGAGTGTTTGGTGGTGGTTTTTGGTGTAGATAAGTTCCGACAATACCTTGAGCATGCTGAATTACTCTTGGAGACCGACAATCAGGCGTTGTCGTGGCTTTTCGCATGCCCACGACAACTTGGTGAAATTGGCAGTTGGGTCATGCAAATTTCATTTTTGAAATTTAGTGTACAACACATTAGAGATTTCCAAAATATTGAAGCTGATGCACTTTCATGTATATTTGATCAGGTTAATGATAATAATTATAATGAACCTCTTCCAAATTGCAATGTTTTAGCATAATTTTCTCTGGCCTTTACTGATATCCTGGAGCATCAAAAAAGAGATCCTAATCTGAAAGACATTATAACTAAATCGATATCTGGTATTGAAGTAAAACCCAATTTTTTGTCTAAAGGCATTTTATGTTGTAAATACTGTAATAACTTGAAACATGTAGTGTTGCTTACTCATCTTAGACCTATGATTTTTTAATATTTTCATTCATCGCCCCTTGGTGTCCACTTAGGGACATGCAAAACTATTCATGCAGTTCGAAAAAAACTTTATCTGGAAGGGCATAGATGATGAAATTGCTGAACGTGTTAAATGCTGTAAATTGTATGCTCTGAGCAAGCCCGCTCAAAACACACACTTTGGTCTTCTCTGTTCAGACATAGCAGAGAAACCAAAGCAGAAACTCTTTATTGATTTTGTTGGCCCTTTTCCCAGGAACAAGTTTCATAATAATATGTTGTTAGTTTGTGTGGATGCCTTTTCCAAATTTGTGTGGCTCATTCCTATGAGAAAGGCTGATGCTGCAGGTACTGTTCGTGCCTTGCTGGCTCGTGTTTTTCAAAATTTTGGTGTACGTACTTCAATAGTATCCGATAACGACCCTCAGTTCACCTCCAAAAATTTTCGTGACATGTGTTTTTCATATGGTATTCGCCATATTACCTTGTCTCTTTACAACCCCCCTCCCCCTTCGCAAATGGAGCATTTCGACCGAAACCTCCATTTGGCCTTCATAGCCTTCCATGCGACGGAACATTCTACCTGGGATAAGAATCAATCTTGGTTACAAATAACTATTAATTTTGCTAAGCCTGAGTCTCATAAAACCAGTCCCTTCAATTTAGTCTTCGCCTCTCTGCCTAATAACCCTTTGGCCAATCTGTGGCATTTGCGTGATTTATTAACGGATGATCCCAAGGACATTCATCAAGTCTGGGCTGCTGCCCTTAAGAATCTTAAGCAAACTCACTTCAGGAGTCGCGTCAAGTACAACAAAAGTAGGATTGACAATCCATTCTGTATTGGTGATTTAGTTTCATGTAAATCTTAACCTGTCAGTCGTACAGTAGACAAGAAGATGACAAAACTTTATTTTCGGTCCCTACCAGATCCAACGTATCCTGATGCCAATCTCTGCGAGCTTGGCTGAGCCCAATTCTGGAAGTTACATAACATGAGCACATATTTCGTATTTGAAGAAGTTTCATTCTCCTACTTCATCATAAAATCTTGTGGGTTTCTACATGCTTCGGAGCGGCCGATCCTAGCTGTAGGCTTTGTGTAAACTTTTGTAAACTTTCAGGTAGGCCTCGCCGGCCAGCCAATAAATATCTGAGGCCCTAACCCAGCCTTATCTTAGTAATTTTCTTTTGACCTTGACTTGGTTTGACCATGGCCTGATCACCCACCGGTTCGAGTCTTTTTATGGTCATATACATTTGCGCGCTATTTAAATTATGAAAAATCCTAGGTACTAAGCTAAATTGTTTTTGGGGATATTAAACTAAGTTGCTCTTAAATACTAAGTTAAGTTTTGAATATCAATTTATATAATTATTAACCAAGTGGGTTTTATGTAAAATATTTTCCAATGTGTTGGATTATGGTTTTGAACCAGTTTTTGTACAATGAAATTAATTTTTTTGGGAGTACTGTTTTCGGAGTGGATTGTATTTTCTATCTGTCTTGGGTTGTATAAGTAGTTTAGGAACTATAATATTCTAATGTTGTTTTGTGAAACTTGTTTATATTCAGGTTCCCTTTTATACTTTGGTTCTACTCCATATGAGTGTGCAATCCTTTTGTTTTAGAGTTGATTTCCAGTTGAGGCAGTATGTTCTCTGTCACCTTCGTGGTTCTGCCTGTGGCCAACATAGTGTTTGCTGCAATCATCATCACACCTTTGGATTCTGGCATTGTTTTTGAGCATGAGGACGATATTCTTTTTTCAAATAGTGTGTACTCTGTAGTGCTAAACTTCGACTTGCTTTCTTTGGGCAACGAGTGTTGTGAACTGGAAATCATGATCAACACAATATTGTCTGTTTGTGAACATGAAAAATCTAAACTGGGTAATGACTCCTCATTTGAACAACATTTTGACCTGGCTATTGTTCAATTAAGAAACTGTTTCAATGTCTACAAAGCTGAAGTACAAACCTTGATTACCTTGTTGCCTTCTAGAACCAAATGATATTTAATTGGATTTGGCGGTAAAAATTAGAAAACTGTTTTCTGCACTTTGGACAATGATGATCTCACTTTATTAGGACAGTGCTTAAATTCACTCCAGTATAGCCAGGATGATGTTTCTTCTAATGTGGCTAATCAGATAATTTTAATCAAGAATTTAGAAGATAAAGTTACTAATAACACTGAGTATATTCAAAGATTATGCCAACTGTACCTAGACCACTAAAATACTCTGTTCCACAATTTGTCTTTTGCTCTCCAAGACACCCTTGATAGTATGATTGTCTTAAGTTTCCATATTGACTTAAATGGACTGCTAAACAGACTAAGTGAGGCTCTTACCAATGCTCGGTTGGAAATATTTGACCTTCGCCATGCGATTGAAACCATTGTTCTTGGAAAACTTAGTACCGCTTTGTTGACCGCAGACGCATTTTTGAAGAATTTGTCACACATCCAAAATTGCTCAACTTGCCTTTGTATATGCTATCTCCAGTTGTTCATGAAAACCTGTACATGTTTTATGGGTTAAGTAACGTCCAAGCTGTCGTGTCTAACTCCTCTCTAAATGTGGTAAATGTATATCCCATTAGCTAATAAGGGCAGTCTGTTTGAAAAGTATTATGTGATCCCCATTCCCTTTTCGTTTCCCAAATTGAACAAAAACCTAATTTTTAAAATACATGAGTATTCTATTGTCAGTTTAGATCGAAAGCTTTTGCAACAGTAGAACTCCATTACTTTAGTAATTGTGTAACTCATGGCATCACCCTCAGTCCAGTTAACTTCCCCTTCTTCGATATCCATGTAGACAATTGTGAATTTAACTTGTTGTCTGGAAAAACTTATTTTGAAAATGCGACAAATCTGTAGTCAGTTTGAAACTCCTTTCCTGCATAAAACTAGCTTACATTGGAATTTCACTTCTAACTCTACTATTGATGTTACCTATTTATGTAGATCTACCACTGAGACTTTTCCCCATTCACATTAGATATATCTGGTTCTGAATTAATTAATAATGCATCCCATTGTGACCACATGAGTCCTTTTTTAAAAACCTTTGGCTCTGTCAATTCTGCTCTACATTACAACTTGTCCCTACCTGTAATCCATGTTTCTAAACTCGTTAGCAAATTTTCTCCGATTCACGTTCATTCTTTTCCCAACCTCACGATGAATGACTCTTTGATTAAAGAATTGCACTCTATTCTAGCCTCCCATCCTCAAGGTACTGATTTCCATGGTATTATGCGCCACCTTTGTACCCATCCCACTCCTCTTGTAAAACAAAATTTGATCTCCACCATCATGTCTTGCTTTGATGTGTTCTGTTCCTTAATGGTCATATTCTTTTGGTTGAAGTACAAATTTTTTACTAAAATAAAGCCCTCGCCTTCTACCCAAACTGCAATTATACCTGAAGGTTGTGTGATGATCCCCTTAGCAACCATCTCCACCTCTTCGGAAAGTTAGTGTTTTTTGGTTTAGTCCCTTATGTAACTTTTGTAGTTTTTTGTGTTTAGGTGTGTGTGTAGTGTTTTGTTGGGGCCCCTGAATCCCATGGCCCGTTTGAGGCAGGGAGTGTGTGCTGCCTTTCATGGTGCCATCCCTGTTTTGTTGGACGTGTCCTATTTGGTATTCCCTTTGAGGGTACAATCTCGTCTAATAATTTCGCAAACCCCTCATGTTGTTTCCAGTATCTAATTTAATGAATAATAATATTGTCAGTCACTCTTACCTAGTTTTGTCATTATTTCTGGTCGCTGTTTCATGCATGTGTTTATTTTATTAAAAAATATAATATGCTTGTCAATTTGCATGTGAAAAAACTTTCGTTCAACCAAAATATTGTGTGCTTTTTATAAATGGAAAGATTGTTTACCAATTTATAATATTTTAATTATTTGATTCAACCACATATTTCTGTTTGTTTGCTTAGTTGTGTACTCTGGCATATTTGTTTAAAATTTTGACATTGCCGATGGCAATCTTCGATTGAATATATTTTTTCCGACGCCAATTAGCAAAGGCTAAATTATGTATGTGTCATTTCTTTGATTGAAATCGAAATTTGTAAAGAATATATTAATTGTTCAAGCTATTGTGTTTATTAACGTAACTCAAGCAAAATATTTTCTGTTCGTAGTTACAGTTTTGAAAGTATCATAATATTTTGTATATCGATTGTGCGTGAATGTCCTGTATCGATTCCGTCTGGCTACAACCTTGTAATTTCCGTTTCCGTCTTCTTCTCCACTATGTAATGGCGTGATAAACTGATTCTCGTTTTACCTCTGCAAGACTCGCCCACCTTTAATGTAACTTTGGAATTTTAACCGCCGCGAGTAAGTGATTATGTTTGCTTAATATATTCCTAGTATTTTGCATAAGGTTTTTGGCCCACATTTAAGTCTTGTGCCTTTAATATTGCGTAGCGTTCCCTGATTTCGGTGTACCTTTCGCCACACTTAACATGAGTGTATAGTAGTTAAGGCTGTAGAGCGACCAATTTGGTCCTAGCCTGGAATTTGCCACTTCCCAGCCGTTTTGCCAATTCTGCGTCCATACAGGGCAAACACATAATGGTTGTGAAGTTGTGAACATAATTTATGTAACTTGCATAATGTAACACTAGGCTTGTTGTACAAGGTCAAGCGGTCATGTTGGCGTGAGCAGAATGTCGCGGATAGGCGTGATTTTCTATTATTCAGGGGATCCCCAGTTATAATTTATTTTAAACTAATTGAAATTATGTAACAAACATAATATGTTGAAGAGAGTTATGCTCTTATAAAATTCAAAAATTAAAAAAAAAAACTTCACCAAACAAATGAGATTAAGTTTTTTTTGTTGTTATTTTGTGTCTTGTGTTGCCTATGTCTTGTTAAGTTAACATTTGTTATTTGGTTGGTGGATTAAGTTTGGGTTTGAGACAAATAAAATATTATGCCATTGCCTTGAAAATTTGTGTTTGTTCACTTAACCTCTTTCTCTATTACATAAAAATAATTTTCACAGTTTTTTTTAACTCTTTAACGTATAAGCAGTAAACATAAATATATTCTTATATTAATTCTGTCTTGACTAAATGAAAGTGGCAAACGAAAATATAAATTTTGTAATTGTACAGATGTTGGAAAACCAATGTGTAGGTTCGTCTTGGCTACTTCAATTTTTAGTAAGTATACATGTTGAGCACAACTAGATCCACGTTTTATGTTGCTTTTCTTGTGTCGGTATTTTGGGGGCGTCTGGTTCTTGTAAGTCCCTTTTACTGCGCTTGATATCGGCACAACTCTGGAGGGTCGCACTTGCTCATGGAGCCCAGGACGATGTTAACGTCAAAATAAGACCTGTAAGTGAGAAGAAATATGCGATGTTGTAGAAAATTTATAAACTGACCGCATGTGTCTGATTGTAATTAGAGTCTTCTGTAATCGCTAATATGCATTTAGAAAGAACCAGTCTGCAGTGACTGCGTACTTGAGACTTCAGTTTAAACTCCATGTTTGCGAATAGTTGCATTGAGACAAACATGTTTTTACTGCGTGTAACATTTTAATTTATAAAAAATTACTTATTATTTCTCGTATATTTCATTTGTATAATAGATATTTATGTAAAATGCCCAGTTCTCCTTCATTTATATAATTAAAAGCAATTACGTTTTCTTAACACTCGTGTTGGTAACCTGTCATTTTGTTAACAGTAAATGTGATTATGTGAAGTAGGTCATCGCTATACATACATGGGAATAAATTACATTTGCTTGGCCAATGCTTGCATGAAATCCTACCTAAATTAATAAAACGTAAACCCAGATAGCATGTAAGCTTGCAGCAAGCTCCCGTTAACTTGAATTTTCCCTACCGAGCGAAATTGTCATATCACATGTAATTTAAGTTTGATTCGAGCCTAGTTTCTATGACTGGCTCATACTTGCTGTTGGAAATATTACAGATAACTTGAAGCATGCGTACCTAGGCAAACTTGCGGCAAACTTTGCTCGTTAAGCATGCTATAAACTTTAAATGTAGAGAATATAGTTAGCTTGAATCAAACTTTCCCCCTATGCACAGCAGGCTTTCTACAAGCGTGAGTCAAGCTCTCTAAGCTAGTAGGGAACATAACACGAAATTAGCATAATATTCAATGAGATTTCAAATAATCTGTAGTTCTCAGGATACAAAAATGTCGAATTAATTTCCATTATTCATTATCTTAAGTGAAGTAATGTCGTTAACATACTGCTAGAATGTATTTTTAAAAAAATAATATTATTGACCTCGTACACATTCTCTGAAATTGTCTATGAAATTCTGTAAGAACCAATGATAAAAGGTGCTCTAAAAACGAAAAAAATTAATAAATGTGGACAGCATTTCTTCCAATAATAATGGCAATGTGTTAGTGTATTTTATTTGACGCGAGAAAAACCTTTGGCTTTCTCAATTTAAGTACCACATTCGCAAATAACCTCTCAACGAAAGTAAGAGCGAGTGTGTGCTGCAAATATAGGAGAAAATCTAGCAACAAATTTAAAGGCGTAAATATTGAGTGTTATGTGTCACCAGACTCGTCTTTTCAAGGCGCATACGATCATGACGTCATATAGATTATGTAACTCATTGTCAGGAAAACATTGGATTTAAGAGATATTCCTCTACCCCTTCCATTACAAAACTCAGTATTGTCACCCCACCTTGCCAAAACCCCTCACCGAACTCCTAGCAATGCTCACCTCAACGTCTTTCCACTCCCACCCCTGACAATTTTTATAAAAATCACAAAAAAATAAAATAAAATTCTAAAAAAATCGAAGAACATATAACATTACTCTACACTACCCCTCGCTGATCCTACTACCTTCACCCCACATCTCCCCCTGGCAATTATTATTAATAGTCTCAAAACATATTCTAAAATTCGAGGAACATATAACATTAGACCCCTTTCCTTTGCTCACACATCCAATTCCCCACCCAATATTTACTTTTAACCAACACAAAAAGCATCGACCAACATATTCCCGCTGCCCAATACCTCTTCCCAAACTGCGCTGGTGGGTCAGGCAGCCGACTGACCTTGTCAAATCAATCATAAAACGATCAGATATCTAGGAATCGATGCATTTATAATGCATTTATTAGAATTATTTTATTTAAATTTATGCTATTTATCATTTGAAAAATTCAAGGTTTTAAAAAATTTAGTAAAATGTGTCAAAAATATACTTTTAATACAAAAATTGCTTAAAAAATTAAAATTATGTAAATTTTTCACTTTCCCATGACACTTGGTAACATAAAAAAAAAATAATCACGGAGCAATGAGGACTGGAAATCACAACCACTCCAACAGGAGTTGGGTACTCTAACCACTGAGCTAATCAAGCAATGAAATTAAGAATTTCTTAAATCCTGCTACAATAGCCACAAAACAAGAGGCTACATGCCCTCAAACAATTACAATAGTGTATTTAACATTTTGTTATATATTTTTCAATCATTGCATATATGGATCATGGCCACATTTATCGGAGAGTTCTTTCAGTTTAAATTCATTGTATTTGTCATTTCGAAAACTTTTTAAATGCAAATGTTGTATTAAAAACATTTCGTTATTTTCAGTCGGGTTCTGAATCACATGTACCTATGCTCACATAGATTGTTTTTATATATTATTTCTAAATAAGTATGTAGCAGACCACATGTTTTAGCAAGTCAGGTTGTAAGGAAGTTAATAGGCTAAATACAGGCATTAAGGTAGGCGAATATAATTTGCGAACTCTTAGGGCCAGGTTCGTGAAATTCAGTTTGCAAGTATCATTTGTAGTTTCAGGAATGTGCATTTAAAACTTTTGTAACCATAGTGATTTGCCAATATTTGCATCATAGCGATGTTTTTAACTAAAACAGTTTATAACAGACTGGTGACGATAAAGGATTAAAAACTATTCATTTACTTAAATTTATTAAAATACGTTACTACAAAAACACTTATAAAATATTAATTTTCGTTCATGCACAGCTCATACACTTATTCATCAGCTAGAGTCCATCATGTGCACACAGGAGGCTAACTCCACCCGAGATTGACTCCACCCAAGATTAACTCCACCCGAGATTGACTGCACCCAAGATTAACTCCACCCAAGACTGACTCCTGCCATACCACCCTCCTAAAAAAACAATCAGTCACGATCAATCTCCAAAAAAAAGTCTCTAATACGAGTCTCGTGTCTAGCCTCTTCGCACAAAATCAACGAAAAATCTTCTCAAAACATTTTTACCACAGCTGATTGTACCAAGGAGTCATACTGACCTGCCAAGCTAACTGACAAGGTCAACGAACTAGTTGCGAATCATTCCTCAAAAATATCCCCCTCATTTCATTCATTCGCCATATAGAGCTCAGTCGATTTCAATCTATCCGAGGATGGCATAATACTTCAGATCTTACTATAGCCCCCCTGCACATGCTCGAATAAATTTTATGTAAAATTACACTCTCGCAATGAATTGTATGCACCACTGAATTAATAAGTATTTTAGAGAAGCAGAACAGACTGTATAAGAAATTTAACTCACATTATTATGTGTATATAAATTTTATTTATTTACTTATTATTAATATTTTATCTCTGTAATTATTTTGCACATTCTATCTTTAAATTTTTCAATTGTTTGCAGATCATGAATAGTAGCCAGCAGTCTCATCTGATATAACCCCGATCCTTCAGTTCATCAATGATTGAAGATATCTCATCAATGCATGACAGATCCTTGTGTTTTTGCAAGCCATTCAAATATCTAAGTTTATCAATAAGTTCATTAAGATCTTCGGGAAATATTTAATGAGCGTTCTTGACGTATTCTGCCTTCTTCACACCTCTTTTCGAAGGAAACTCGTTGGTGAAATGTATGGGAACATCGAGACAATCATTATCCTTCTTACAAGCTACTACACAATCGCTGTCGTCATAGTCGTAATCATCAATGCTGTCTTCATGATCGTCTTTACCTACTGTTTCATACTCACGTTTACTTTTCTTTGTAGGAGTCGGATGGCCATTATCAGTATTTAGAGCCGATGGAAATGTTTAGAGCAGTTTCAAGCAATATAAAAATGATTGCACATGATATGGCTTGAATATGTACCGTAGCTATTCGATAAGCTTAATTCTTACTTATAACATGCTTGTGTGCATATGAGTGGAATGTGACAGCAGTGCTCGCACTGCTTACAACAATTCGGGGAACTCGTGATGTGAGTTGCGATAGGCATGACGATTTGTCTCTGTATTTAGTAGTGCGGGTATTTTTTTATATAAACTTTAGACATAACTTTTATTTTACATGCCGTGATTTTCTTCCCAAACAGAGAATGAATCAGGATTAGGATGGGTCGGTATTATGGTCTCGGCTTTGTTTATTATTTTTAATAAATTTTGGTTTTTTCCTAACCAGTTTATTTCCTGATTCTAGTTTTACTCATATAGGGTGCTAATATTTAATATGTATATTTTACTGATTTTTAAAAGCTCAATTTTCTGTGGATGGAATATTTGGAGGGTTTCTACATAATCTCGTGTAATTTCATGTCGAGAGAGAGGAGGTCTTCTCCCAACACGTTCCTTGTTTAAACGTGTGCACTTTACATCGGTATCTTTAGTGTTTATTCTTCAGATTGATGTACATTTTTGTTCGCATTCTTTTCGAAATCTTATCTGATATGGTGTTATAAGCCTCTCCCTTTGTATCACATCGCATGCTTTAATCACTGTTTCCTTTTTAGATTATTTATTTGAATGAGGAGCTACATTTCGACGGCTTGTATGTAGAGCTACATCGGGATTGGATGGATCGGATGATGTACGGACTGCGAAAAGGGGACCATCGTCTCGACCCAAGATGGAACGTATTCCAGAACAATGTGTCTCTACTATGAGAAGGAATTTTCTGAAGGCAGCATTGCTCGGCGACATGGGGCCAACTGTATTTGGAATGTGGAGTATCTTACTTTCGCATGCAAAAAATAAAATTCGCAGTTCGGTCGACGAAGTGGCAACCTGAAAAGGTATCTCGAAACCTGTACTGGTCTACCTCCACTGCCTGCTAAGCGTTATCTGCTGACCTTGCATCGCAGAAGGACAGGGATTGTAACTGGTGCTACACACACAAGGGCAGGAAACTTCAGCTGAGAATGTCGTGGGTAGAGCGTTGATTACTTCCATGCAGCTTCTACAACAGGACTTTCGAAAATGGTAACGAAGCCCGAAGGAATGAAAAGAACACATTTGTAAGGGGTTCCATACGCATCGACCGTTTAAAAAAGTTAACAGACAGTTGTGAACGGGCTGTACCATCCTATGATGCAAGCCTAGCGGTTCATAATTCCTATTTATAGTTTACAGCAAAGGCTGGTTACAAGGCAATTTCGACCCGCGAATCAGAAGCTACAACTAACAATTTACCTGACCTTGTATCGCAACCTAAGAAAGTAAAATGAATAAATGTAGTTTTCCTGCAGGATACCGCATTTAGGGGTCTTTTGAAAACGTAGCATATGTTGCTCCAAATCTTATAACTTCGACGAAAGATGTTTGTTCATTTCTGACCTGTATGAAGCCAAATTTCAAAACGATCTTACAGAGGAGGTGGGAAAATTCCGATCCGTGAGTTATAATTTATGATTGGAATGTAGATGTAGTAAACCAGGTGTATACAAAAAGAAAGCAATCAAGACCTCAATCTTACCTGAATGTAATGCGGATGACATCGAAGCCGGTGTTGAAAAGAGCAAAAATAAGGGATGATGTGAGGGGGAAGAAATTATATTGAAGGGCTCTAGCTGGAAAGTCGATTTGGTGGATCATCTGCTGCTGAGAACAAATGAGATCGGTCCACCTTTCATCGATGTCGATTACGCGCATAAAAATTATCCTAAATTCGCGGTATTACAATTTACTTTCGGTTTTCACACACAATGTGTATATACGCAATGGGTTCTAGGCATGTGAGAAGCCTCCGAATCGGCGATAGTTATGCCTTTAAGGCGCCCAATGTGCTGGGAAGAAGTTCATATCTGGATTTTGCTGCATCCTCTGTCATCGGCGCAAGTGACAACGGTACCATAGTTCGTGCCTATAACTCTCCACGACCGAATGCTACACTCGTCAACTCATCGCCAGCAGGGCAAGCATGGTTGTAATTTTGGCCCATCATAGTCGCGACATGTATTTGTTGTGACTCTTCATGTGAAAAAGCGAGCATGGTCGGGCGTCATAACTATGGCGCGCCCGTAATTCTTGTATCGCCGTATATTAGCCGTCGTGACTAGTCTGATATACCCATGGAGCTGCGACAGACAATATGGCTGACGCCCGAGTAATAAATCTCTAACCGTATATCTCCATTTACGAAAAAATTACGGGCTCTGTAAAACATATTTATATACAAATTGAAACTTAATGTACTTATAAGTAACGGTCATAGTAAGACAATAAACTCAAATTTCACCAATATGTGATATCTATGGACTTTCACGCAAATATAATCTTTTACACGGTGCAATTTTCAAGTTACGCCTGTAACTCAGTGGTTGCCCTGACTTCGTTGCTCAGGGGTAGGGTGGCCGACTTGAAGTCTGAGGGTCGCGGGTTCCGACGCGGCATATTTTCAGTTCACTTTTCGCACTGGGTATTTGTCATCAAATCAGTCTAACTTGAGATCGTCCACTACAACAACAACGGCAAAAAAAAAAGTGGGCTGGAGCGCGGGTTCGCTCCGTGTAATTTTAGGTTTTAGAGTTCAAATTTCCGTGTGACCAAATTTCTTCAGTCATTTTTTGTGGTACATTATTGCTGTTTATAATTTAAGATATTGATAGAAAACGTTTATTTCTAGAATATCTTTGTCTGAAAGCAATAATACAAGCCAAAGCTAAGTAAAAAAAAACCACAGGCAGCTAACTGATTTCACTGTGCAGTAACATGCGTACTATTGCTTTCTTACAAAGAAATTCTAGAAAATAAAGTTTTCTGACAATAACACAAATTATAAAAAGGAATAATGTATTACTAAAAAATTCGTCCCTGCCTTTGATAAAACGTAAATAAGCTGCTTACAGTGGCGAATTAAATATGTTTTGGTTGAATGTAGCCAAATAATTATGTGAAATAAACATATTTACAACAGTTCACAATTAATATTGTGCAATTTAAAAAAATTAATACTAATTTTAGGGGGTTGGGACTGAACTCATACACCCTTCCACTCAAAGCCGATACCTTACCATCTGCGCTACCAAGCCACATTAAAATAGTAGGACGACAATATTCAACTCATTATTTCACCACGAAATCATGAATATTAAATTTTTTGGTGTTTGGTTTAATGGGTACAGTTATGGTTGTTAAAATGAGTACCAAATATGAGTGCACTCTCTTCACCATATTCTAAGCAGTTTAAAACTTCAAACAGAGCGCTGTGATGATTATATAAAAATTCAATGAAAGACGTAAAAACGGAATGTAAGTCTGTGTGTTCATAATAACTCGTAAAATGGCGTTTTGAAAT
This sequence comes from Dryococelus australis, assembly GCA_029891345.1. NCBI lineage: Eukaryota > Metazoa > Arthropoda > Insecta > Phasmatodea > Phasmatidae > Dryococelus > Dryococelus australis. The sequence continues at coordinate 81,570,709 of CM057009.1, read as the reverse complement.
AGTAGACACATTTTAGAAAGTATTTTGTATTGGTTTTATTAGTTTATCCGTTGTCACTTTACTTGATACACGTTCACCGGCTGTAATTTTATTTTGAAAATCATTAGAGACGGAGTAAGTTGCTAGAGACGCAAACTGAAGTGACTTTTGTACCAGTTAGATACTTTTGAGTAACTGGAACAGTGAAATTCCCACTGGTTCGGATATACAGTGTAAATACAATAAATATTTGCACTGCGTACATTGCTTCAAATCTGCTGCGCTAGAGGAAAAAAACTGAAGTACAACACAACAACGTTACCGATTTCGTTTGCTGATTTCTGGCGGGTGTTTTCTATTGGCTGAGAATTGCCAACAGCTTATCCAACTTAAAAAAAACAACACGTCTCTTGTGCAGTTTCAATACCAGCATCTGTATATTAACACTTCCGAGTCGTCATAGTCATGACGCCTTAAGTTAACGACTGGAGAGTTATGACAACGCAATCCGTGCTCTCATTTTCGTGCGGTCGTCACCACGTTGCGATCGCCCTAATGGCACGTCAGTACTGTGACAGTGTCATGTAAAAGAACCATGCTCCCGCTGCAGGTGCAACAGTGGATGTGCCTTTGCCTCCTATGATGCACCGCAATATTTCCATTACATCTTGGACAAATATGTAGGTATCTGGGTTCATTATAAGGAGCTTTTAGTGACAGATCGTCAGAGCAAGTGATGGTACCTGGCATAAATATAATGGAGACGTCGGTCGTGTGCCCAGTATATGAACTATCAAGTTTTTCAGATGGGACACTAGCTGTACCATCCATTTCTTTGGGTGACCTATCCCCGGCAGAGTTCGGGACGTCGCCTGTATCGCCACCACCAGAGAAAATTTATCCCTGCAGTTACTGCGACAAGGTATTTACGCATCAACACACCGCACATAACCATAAATTCCGTGGCTGTATGAAAAATCCCAGCCACGCTAAATATCTGTTCTTATAGTGCGGGTTGCTTTTCTACCGCAACGATACGTACTGTAAACATGTAAGGTCATGCAAAATTAAACTGCAGGCCTCATCGATGCCCCGGTGCCGGGTCTGCAACAGAGAGTTCTTGCGGCCTCCGTCGGAGGAGTGATAGACGGTGATTTATTTCATAAGGCTCGAATACCAAAATCTGCTGCGACCAGTATTAACGACGAACCTGGCATCTCATTCATTACCAGGAGCAACATCTCCTTCCGCGAAGACATCTTCATCCATGGTTCCTGCTCCTGCCGACGTGACGACAGCCGAACCATCAGGGACCGCTAGTGTATCATCTACGGAACTTTCAGTGGCATATCGGTGTCACTTCTGCTGCAAGGACTTTGCCATTAAACTTACTGCACGGCGGCACAAAGTTCACGAGTGCCCAAATAGTTGGTTCCATATATAACAAATTAGAACTGAAGGTGATATTATTACGGATGCAGACAAACATGAATAATTTTGTAGTAATAAATTTGGAAAAAAAAAAAAAAAAAAAAAAAAAATCGAAAATTTAATTTTTTTTCTTATTATTGCCGTGTATCGTATCAATTTTGTCATAAACCGATTTTGATAAAAACGCACTATGATATAAATATTATTTTAAAGTTAACTAATCACTATGTATAAAAATTGTCGTAAGGCTTTCCTGGAGTTATCAATGGTGCTTGCAAACTGAATTTCACGAGCCTGGCCCTGAGAAAGCGCAAATTATAATCGCACATGCATTTAAATATTAGCTTGCTTACAACATGACTTGCGAAAATGTGAGCATACTATGATTTAAGATACAGACCGAACTGAAAAAAAAAAAAACGAGCTCTATGATACATTGTTTACCTTTAAATGTAGGTTGTGGTTAGAGCGATTCCAAGTGCTACTGCAGTGGCCCAGTGGATAGAAATATATCAAGTGGGGACGAAGTGGCCCAGTGACTGGAGCGATCCCAAGTGGGGCCGCAGTGAATCAGTATATAAATGTATATTAAGTGGGGCCACAGTGGCTCAGTGGATCTGAATATTATCTAAATATTACAAATTCGCAAGAATTCGCAAGTTGTTGCAGGTAGTCGCAAGTAGTCGCAGTTAGCCGCAGGTAGTCATGAGTAGTCCCAAGTAGTCACGAGTATTCGCAAGTAGTCACGGGTAGTCGCAAGTAGTCGCAGATAGTAACGGGTAGTCGCAAGTAGTCGCTGGTAGTAATGGGTAGTCACAAGTAGTTACAGGTTGTCACGGGTAGTCGCAAAGATATAGGTATGTATTTTAATAACTCCATAAAACCTGAGCGAAGCTATGCCGGGCTGCTAGTTTTCTATATAAATGCAAAATATGAAGTATTAAATAAAAAATCCAAGAAATTCAGAAAATAATTTACGTTTCGATACAAAAACTCTTTATGATACTATTTTTCTTGAAATGAGCAAATAAAAATAAGCGAGGCGTTTGATATACGTATTTCCGAAAAACACCGATGAATTTCGGCAGGTTATTCTTTATGAAAAAATATGACGAAAATGTTAGTACTACTTTTTCCCTAATATGATTATTAAGGGAGCTACGCACCCCTAAAAACCATGGCTGTGAAATAATTAAGTAAAAAATATCATGAATTGCTCGCGATTAAGCAACAAATCGGTCAATTGTAGAACGGAGATCTTACACCTATGAAAATGGGGTTGGTAATATTATCCCCCGTCATCATGAAAATAGGGGTTGCTACCCAGTTTTTGCACAAAATATATGAACAGTAAGCTGTAAGTGATTTGTTAGCATGACTTAATAATCAGCACATCGTAACGAACCAAAATAGGTCGTCTTGTCGGAAAACTCACAGGAGAACGGCTTTCGCGAAGTATATTATTGAAGTATTGCTTACCTCGCTGGCCACTCACCTTCACGGTGCTTAAAGAGTGGTTAGGCGGTCAGGTGCCAGCCTTCGAGATACCAAGTTCATTGCCAAACCATTCCAATTATCTAATGATTCAGTGCAATCTTTCTATGTGGATAGTGAGGCGGACAGACTCTGTTTTGTTAAAATTGTGATCTTTAAATTATTGGCTAATCAGATCGCTTTGTTTCGTGTGTGTGTGTTTGTGTGTGTGCGTGCTCGCCCGCGTGTGTGTTGGTGTATCTGTATGTATATAACAGACTAGAAGAAAGAATTCTCATACCAGAAACATATTTATGTTTCTAAAAATATTTTCGTGCCTCTTTCATTTATGCTTGTTTATGCATTCTAGGGAGGCCTATTAAGTACTTGGCAACATTAATTGTTACCTTTGGTTTGGAAGGCTGCACAGTGGCATAGCTATCAAAATCGTTTAGCCAATTGTGTACCATTTGTAAAATGTTGTGAACAACGTAAATTTTTTCCTCTTTCCGGTCACGCACCACGTCTCATAACTACTGCAATGAAAAATTTTCTTCTCACTTTGTTGTTGTTATAAGAAATAAATTTGCCCATTATTTGTAATGCCATAAGATATAAGATACCTTTTTTTAATAACATCCAAAGCCATAATTTATTGCTTCATACGAAATGCATGTAAATGCCTTATAATAGGCACAACAATTTAAAAAACATACATAACAAACAATGTAGTTATAGCGTTCCTTAACTAATTTTAATGCATAATACAAATTTATATATTTGGCATTATATACAAAAACAATAATTATGGAGAATATAATTTGAAAGAATGACTAAGACGACTTGTTTTTATAGAAATGCCAATTTTTTTCAGGGTATGGTATTAATTGCATTTCTAAGCTAGGCGACCTAATAAAAATGGTTTACATTGTAACATTTTTATTTCCTACTTGTTTCTTTTCTTTGACTATTTTTTGTGCAAACTCCTACCTCCTATTCCGGATCCTGTTGCGCCCAAACCAGCATATGTACACTGCTTTCAAGATATATCCATACTTTCTCGCCTTTTTTCTTTGGCGAAGTTATGGCTATTGACCATTATTGTAGCCAATAAGACTGAATATTCTAATCGACTAAAAATGCAAACGTACAGATTTATTCGAATTGCTCGGACATCTTCTTTATTCCCAAGAATGTGAACAATTCTGCACCTCTAAAAAAATCTCTTATCAAAATAATCACGTTTCAATTGCCCTAGGTCAATAATACGTTGCTGATTTCATAATGATAAATACTGCTTGTCCTGTCTGCGATTTAAAAGCCCCTTTCCCGATTTACCTACTAATGCTCTAGTGTGTAATCAAGGGCGATGTTGTCTAAAATAAATCTGCTTTCGACAATCTAACCATGCGTCTAACCTAACTCGTAACGAGAACTGGTGCCTTAGCAGTTTAGCAGTAGTATGCTGAATTTATCAATTTTTGGCAAATTTCAAGGCAACAGTTATTAGTTTCGCAAAACTATAATAGATATCTAATGGATTTTCACTGCATTTGTACAGCAAAGGCTGTTCACGATAAAGTGAGCAGTTAATACATGAATCTTAGAAAAAAGTCATTGCCCCTGCATGCATATATTTTAACGGGCGGACTGAGTGACATTCGCCCAGTAAAGTTGGTAACGATAGATGGAAAGTAGTTCCATTTCTTAACGTCAAATAAAAAGTGTTAGGTAACAATTTCTGATAACTTATAATTATTTCTTTCGCTTTCTGTTTTCTTTAATGCATATAAATGTACAAATGAGTTGATTCGTTATACTTTTACTTTTCTAGTAAGTTCATAATTTCACTTGACAGACGCATAATTGAAGTGATGAGTTCCATGGCAATGTTAAGTTTACATAAGACGGATAAATACACGACGTAAGTACAAGTCGATCTTAAGCAGGGCTTTCAAAAGTGCTCATTTTTACCGTGAACAGCCTATACAAAAATTATCCATGTAGTGCTCGTTTCTTACCCAACCAACAAACATATGACTGTGTGAAGACATGTGTTATATAGTGGGTTAACAGAAAGCTCAAACTCAACGAAGACGTTTTAAATACCACTGAATAATTACTTCTTCGAATTATCAATTTATTCATTCTTGTACAATGTGAAGAACTATAAAATATGAAGCACACGAACTTAACTATATTGATACGATACGAGGAAGGGAACGATATACATGTCTCGGAAACATGTAACCAAACTGTGCCAGAGGATTTCTGACGTCAAAAGAATAAATCTGGAATATGACATCCACGGTTCGCTCAATAATGTCTGTAGAACCCCGTAAAGACGGAGTTTGAAAACCATATTGTGGGATATTATGAAACGTACTCGCGTTAGAGGAACATCATTTGGAATACGTAACAATTAAACGAAGATCTTGGATAAAATGAAGGTATGGTACTTCGTATCCCCCCCTCCAAAAAAAATTATGTAAAAAAAACAGCAGTTTGAAGCCTTTTAATGCATTGAATCGTTTTTACCTAGATGTAAAATTGATGTTTGATGCCAAAGTACTAAGTAGAACGTCGTAAAGCCAAAAATGCAATCTCGTTGAAACTCTCTAGGGCTCGCAGTTTTCGTATAAAACGTACACATAGGTTTAAGTTACAGCAACAGTATGGCCTGGTGGATAGGCTTGAAAGTTTGAAATTTAAACTTCATTATATGTGGTAAAGTGAGTGCAATCGTACGTACATTTAGAGTAACAATCCTTACGTTGCCAATTAAAATAAAAACAAAAGGAAATAGCACACAATTTAAAACTACTTACTTTCGATGATGCAGTATGACAAATATTTTACCATTTATTTTCCAGTAGAGACATTTTCACTAATTCGAGTAGTTAAACTGAACTGCGGATCAGTGGTTTTCCACTCATTCGAATTTAGAATGTAACCTTTCAAGGATGATAACGATTATAGGTAGATAATCTATAGTATGAACACACTAGATTTTTTAAAATATAATTTCCCGAATTCTTGTAAATTTGCATTTACAAATTTTTTCCACTCATGTTGTGAATGCCCGAATTCTTAATTTATATTACTATTGTTTTATTTTAAGAATATAATTTTATAATATGCTTGTAACAGTGATTATTTTTCATTTATTTCAGAATACGTATAATGATAATAATATTATTTTTGTCAAATTTTCTTGAAAAAATGTTATGTGATCGTTGAGCTGGCTGCCTATATGTGTGTCTGTAACGTTTTAACTCTGTATGTCTTGTTCAATCCGGTCAGTTCTGGTTCTGTTCGTTCGTCCTTCAGTCTGGCTATCGATCCGTTGCTAAGGGAAGAGACGTGACCTCTCTGTAATACACATTGTTATGGCAGGTAAGGTTGTGAGGTAGACAAGCCTCTCCCTGACAATAAGGGCAACAGATAGTCAATCCTCATGCCACTGATATTCCTGTTGCCAAAAAAAGTGATTATCTGGTGATGTTGCTTGGGCCAACAGTTAGCACAATTGTCCTACCATTTTTCATGTTGGTATACGCTACAGATAGTTAGGCCGCTAAAAATGCTAGTCTTAATTTCAATTAATAATTTAAAAACCAATAGTAAAGGACAGTTAACTGAAAACCCAAGAATGTCAAAGAAATGTATGTATTACAATGGGACAATTAACTGGTCTCACATGAAGCTCACCCTCGTTACCGATCAAGTGGGGTGAACTCGTTTTGTCAGTGGTTGAAAATCTCGATGTTTAAAGAAACCTTGAAGAAAAACCGACATCATCGTCATGGGTTAACGCACTGCGAGATCACAGCCCCGGTTCTTTCCTGGTCGAATAATATTTGGTATAACAGTACTACGTTCACCCCGAACTTAGCAGTACAGCAATTGTCTGAGAAATCAGGGCCTCCGTACAATGCGCATGGGCAATGAAAGCAAATGACTGCACCAGGCTTGGACTTGGTTTCTTGGCAACTGGCACGTTAGCTGCCCGTATATTGTGCTGACTGAGGCCAATTAATTCCCCAGGGGGTTCATGCTCTGTTTAATTCCTAACAGGAAACGTTGCTCGACATGGAAATCTCGAGAGTTTTTGGAAAGGTGATACCAAAAGTATTTCTGGTTCTGCAAACTTCTAAAACAATTTTACCATACATCAAGTTACATATAGCTGAATAAAATTTTAATCCCAGTAAGGTCACTCGACTCTTTCAGTCGTCAATTTATACCATAATTATTTAGAGTATGGATAAAATTACACATTTTTAGGGTGTCATACCGAATCTCAGTAACAGTCGTGCATCGTACGTTGTAAAGTTCCCAAAAAATAAAGTTATACAATTTCGAGTTGTTTTGTTTCAAATTACACCAGTTTCAAATATGTTTCAATAATGGCCAATATTGGAATATTCATAATTTTGTGTTTTATTAAATTTTTCTTTGGACTCAAACTGTTGTAACCGTTTAGTTTTGCTAAATCTTTTATTAAAAACATCTCCGCAAAAAAAAATTCCCAAACTTTTCCAAGTGATGAGTGGTGGTCTGTTTATTCTCCATTACAGAGATTATATATTACAAAATGTTATTACACTGCCAAATTCATGTGATTAGATCAAAAAGATCATACTGTTCTTACGAAAAATTCTAAATAAGCATGAAAATACAAGCGACTATAGCTGAGTTATAGGCTGTTCAATGTAAAAGTGCACTCTTGAATTCCCTGCTTTTGCCATGTATCTGATCACATTTTTCATGCGATATCCAAGTGAAATTGTGGAATAGTTATGGGAATGCAAATGTGTAATTAATATGCATATACGTACTGCATGTAAAGCAAAAATCACTCTCTTTAGTGGCTATGGGTTTAAAAACAATACATTCGCATTATAAAATTACATGCGCAATACAACGCTAAGCCTTAGTCTCACATTATTTTAAAATTTGTACCAACTTAACAGAGAATGTATTTCAGTGTATACTGTACCACATATATCGTCATGGACAGTAATTTGTTTTGCAAAGGTAGATTTCAAAAGTGCTTACTGTACTAAGAGCAGCCTTTACGAAAATATATTAAGAATATTTCCTCCATTTTTAATTATTGCCAATATTACTGAGCATACCGCATTACAATCGAGTACGAGTAAATTTTATTGGAAAGGTGTTTGAACAAAAATTTTTTAATCTTTTTAATATTAACTTTTTTTATTTCAGGCGTTTATCTGCGAAAGAATTTCCTTTTAGTTCGACCATATGCAAATCAATAAATTTATCAATGAATGAAATATTAAACGTAAACATTTTTACTGATATTTACCAAATCTTGTGATAATATTTTTGAAAAATACCTACGTAACCTAATAATCATTATTCATTTCTACAGATAAATAAAAATAAGACATTTTTAAGAGCCTACCTATTGCATGAATGTCATTATTTTATATTAAAACAGTGAACAACTATTAATGTAATATGATGTTCTCATGTTTATCCTCTTAAATATTATTTAATTTATTTACTTGTGGGATATTAAAATTAAATCTTTATATGGTAAAGTCGTTTACTGTTCACCATGTTATTATTCCGCTGTAACTTACTCTTTTTACAGCATATAATTTATAAAAATTAATTAAATTACTTCATAATTTATTTATGTTAGTAAAAAATTATTATTTTCGAACTGTAACAGAAGAATCAAGATTCCACGCCTTTTTTTCCAAAAATCTTGAGGAATATTTTTGCTAAAATTGCTGACAAGTTAAAATTATCATTTCATTTGAGCAAAAAATTTTATTTTATACTACAATACTTTCGTTTAATTTGTCGTTTAAGGAAACGTTATTAAGTACCTTATAGGTATTTAACATTTACAGTTTAAATGTTAAAATCTTCAAACATGAAATTATTTATTAGAAATTTACTGCTGATTTATTGTTCGTTATTAATTTATTGTAAGATAATTTTCCATAACGTTTTTGTAACATTTACATAACTATTTCTTAATCTCTACAAAGTTTGTTTGCTTGAGGAACTTCATATTAATATGTAGAACGAATTCTTATTAATATTATTAAAAATCTCTTTCTCTGAATGCGATGTTTTTATTGTTTTAATTTCTGTCCATGTTTAATAGGGAACAATAACATTTTTATCATATAATTAAATAACAATAAACTAAAATTAGCACCTAACAAAATTAACTTTTTCCTAAAACCAAGATACAGACATGTTATTGTTGATTTATGGAATACAAAATCATTCAGTAAAATAAATAATTAAAATTATTTTTCTCAGCGTGACTGAAAAAATAATTTTAAAAATTCTGTTAATTTAATTTCCGAGCAGTTAACAAATCTTCCCAGAATATTTTCTAGTTCATACATCTAGTTTTTAGCAAACACATATATGTATAAAGTATACATATGTAATTAACAGAATGTAATTTCATTTTGATGCAAAATAATTTCAAAATACAGACACGTATTTCCCCCAGATACAATTTCAATACACTTACGTGGTAATTTTTTTTCTTGGAAATAATACACTTGTAACTAGGGCAATCGTAGTGGAGAAGCAAAAAACATGTCGCCAAGCACTTCGGAATACTTTTCACGAGCCATCCCTCAAGTACACGGACTATTACTTATGCTTCTGCAGGAAAGTGGTTGTTTCACGTTCACAGAAGAAATTTGCTTCGTCTTCAACGAAGCCGACAACAGAGTAAAAAAAAAAAAACCTATTTATCTCTGTCAAAGTGAAAGCATTAGCAAAACGTATTTTTTTAACAATATTATTTTTTTCCAATTGAATAGTTACCCCGAATACTGATCTAACCCACAAAAACATATAGTGTTTACAATAGCAAAAAAAAAAAACACTTTCGAGATGCAAGGAGCATAACTTTCTGCAAAAAACGATGCAAGTCTTTATAACTGTACATCATACAAAACACCTCATGTTCAATATTACTTGTATTTACTTTTAAGTATTGACTTACAGCTTAACAAAATGAATTTCAGTGGAAAAAGGATCTAAACAGCACAAATTGAATAGTGATCTAACCTACAAATCATTACAAACAAATGTAGAAACATTAAGAAAAACATTACATTATTAATTATTACTGGACCAATGTCTCTTACGTTTTCAGTAATATTAACTGAAACCAGAAAACCAATATATGATTATTCATTATTGACAAATGTCATGAATGAATACAGTAATCACTCAACTACACATAGACTTTCGTAGAAGTCACGATATTGAACGGGAAGGAACCTGCGCATGTGTAGCAAGTCTTTTTCTTTTTCGCTTTCTTTATAGCTATCGCTTCTTCGTAGATCTGGGGAAGTACAGTTGAGAGTTGACGTTTATGTTTCCTGCCTCTGGGTAATGAACTTATTACATAGCTGTGCCAAGGTTGTAGGGTGTTATAACTGACTCGCATTCGAACAGTATTTGGTTCTTCTAATGAGAACTGGATCCAATGAAAAGATGTTATCTTGAAACTGGGCTGTTTTTTTAACATCCCTTCAATGGCAGACAGGACAATGAAGTCTTCCTTGTCCATGTAGTATGCACTAAATGCCGGACTTGCATTAACAATATCTTCAAGCCACTGCTTTTGATGATACACTGTAGATTTCTTCTTTCTTCTTTCAATCAGGTCAAAGGCCCTATCGCAGGGAAGAAAATTGTGGCTGCTGGTAAGAACTTCTGGTCAATGGTTGTGAAATATTTATTCATAATCAGATAATGATATAGAGAAACACACTACCAGTTATTGATTTGTGCGATACAACGATCTGACAAAACAACTAATCTCCTGACCTCACCTACTTTGAGTGGTTCAAAATGCAGTTCAATGTATTTCAGAATACATGAAGTAACTTCAGAAAAAACACGTTTTCCCACAGACTCATTTCACACAAACATAAATGGTTTTTGAGTTCCCATGTTGTGGACACATTGGTTAAAGTAGAGAACTGCCTTTGATAAAACATAGAGGAATGGTGAAGTGTTGGACAGAACAATACCTGTTGCACATCTGTGCTAAGTACAACACATGTGGGGTTCGATTTTGACATTACAACATCCTCATGAAGAACTTTATAAGCAATCTCAGCCTTTCTGTGATGAAGTGTACTTTGGCACTAATTATCTTCTGCTCATCTTCGGTCTCAGCTGCTGCTAGATGAATGTAAAGTTCATCACAATATGAATAAGAGCCTAATCGTGGAGGACCAAATCTAAGCTTGAATTCACTTCTGAATATGTCCCTAGACAAACTACGCGAGCATTAAATATTAGGATGGCTTTCCTTGAAAAGATCCTACATTCTTACCACACGCAGTTCTGAACTAAATAAAGCTTGCAGAAGATGGATCTTGACTAGTGGCTGTCTTGTGCAGGCATAGAGCTGACATGATCCCTTACCAGTACTTTGACATCAAAGGACACAGCACGTGGAAGATTATGATGTGTCCCTCTTATGTCAGATATGTCAAGGTTATATTTAATTTTGGTCTGAGGCGTTCGCACACGTCAAGAGGAAATTTGAAAAACATTAAGCACAGTTTTCTTGCACATATTGTATGATTTGCTATTTACAGGAAGGTGGTATTTGAAAGTTGTCTGCCTCCGGGAGATGTCTTCCACTACATTTCTTCGTTTTACGTCTTCCAGTGCCATACAGCATTAGGCTAAAAGCGTAGACTGTTCATTATATGTTTGTTTGTAGAAATCTTGAAATAACTTTGTCTTCATATCTTTGGAAATCTTGTCGCATTCATACGTACAGCGACGCACGGTAACCTGAGACAAATAAACTCACATTTTTTTGATGGTGTCGAATTTCCCAAATCATGTTTAATACAGACAATTAAAGGCTAGTCTTAGCAGTAAAGCCAGGTCACCAACAAAAATGTATTATTATTATTATTTCAAATACTTTTTCCCTCGATACTTTTTCACTCTGCTTATTTACGTGGCGAATCCTGCAAACTGTTTTATTACCATATTTCATTATGAGTAGCATAACATTATTGTGGTTTTAGGCAAATCTTCTGAAATTGCTACAGCTATTAATGAAAATGGACTGTATCCTTTTTATGGAATTTGTATCAGATTGTGCAAAACATTACATTTTTCGTATAATGAAAATGTTGACTTATTTGTTAGGTTAGATCACTATTTCACTCACCTTTCCAGATGCACATTTCCCTGGTACAAATATATCTTTCGTGTTTCTAAATGACTTGCTAGCATTTCTCAAACATTTATTCTTGTGGTCCTTCCATTCTGAAAGCCGTATCTTATTTCTACGTCCTTTATTTAATTTCTTTTCCGTACTACCACTTAGCAGCAACGTCTCCTCGTCAGCCATTATGCTGCAGTTAGATCTGTATTCCCCGGAAAGCCAACTTTGCAAAGCAAAAAATCCTCCTTGGGATAGAACTATTGTCTGTGGGCAACAGTGGCATTGTGATGTGCTATGGGTAGATATTTATTCCGCTATAATTGCAACTTTCTCATTTTTGTGGGTTATTCGTGGTAACTATTCAATTATTGTTGCAATATAACCACTGGTTAAGTTCGCGAATCATTGTGTAATATCAAGCCTATAGTCTTGAGACAGATATGGCGATGAAACATTGACGTAATAATATATGGCGGCCACCAGACTGTAATGAACCTGCTGTCACTTATGCAATACCATCAAAGTAATTTCCTAGGAATATTCGAAGTTTTTAAATGCACCTGTGTTTCCAAGGACAATTTTAATGTTACAGGGAGTGAAAGTCGCCAATGAATACCATACAAAAGGCCTACATATCTTAGACAGGAACGAGGCTACAGTGATAATGAAAGCTATGCTGATAAATTATCAGTGATAATGCAATTTAAATGGTGGTCTTGTACTGGAGCGATGGAACGCTATGGTGTGGAAAGAGCCGAGCGTGTGCGTGATATAATAATTTTTTTCCAATTTTATCATGTTTTCAGCAAAGTACATAGGTTATCTCGAAGCTGGGAAAAGGGATGAAGTAGTGAAGCTGTGCAGATGTCCGCCATCATGCATTGTGACGTCACATTGCGCGGCGGCCACCTTCTGGTAACATTACGATTGCAAAAATTACACGTTCAACTCCCCCCACCCGCCTTTCAAATCCCTTCATAAATATAGGTTTTAAACCGAAAATTAACTTTATTCCCACAGAATTAACAAAAATGCAACCATTTTCTGACGCGCATAATTTCACTTTTTCTTCGCACAAGTCCACAAGCCAGCCAGAAGGATTAAATGTTCTTCGAAAAAGTCCACAAATCAGTAAGGAAGACCAAGACTCTAAAAAAAAGTCCACAAATCAGCAACGTGGACTCAAAAATCTTTGAAAAGACCATAAATCAGGAAAGTGGAATCAATATGCTTTGGTGAGTGAGCCAAGTGCTGTAACATTGCAACCATATTTGGTTGCACAAGCTTCGACCACCGTACTCAATTTACGTGAAATAGACCAATAAGGATCATGGAGTGACCATGTACTTAAATTCGAAAATCACAAGAAAAAATCGTTTAAAAATGGCTAAAAATTACATTTTTACCCCTTTCAAAATATATTGGATTTCTGCGAACTTAGCCTTGACCCTAAGTGATTTTGAACTGAAAAATTGATAAAAATTTCAACATATGTAAATAAATATTATATATACATATATATAGACACAGACAGTCAAATATAACAGGGGAGTATTAAACGTTATGAAACATATACTGTAATAATTGAAAAACTCAAAAATGCGAGATGTGGTAAAAATAAAAAAAAATAGAAAAATTTAGGAATGTTTTGGAGACATAGAAAACATTATTATTTAAAGACTTTAAGTACGCTGTTAATACTTAGATTATCAGAAATCAGGCAGAGCGCACATATTATATGTATGGCGATCAGTAGCCGATTGGTCCTCGTCAAATTGTACTGACTTTTGGCCGGCTAGCCACCACATCTGCCGCGATATTTACTGTCTTTTTAGTTGATCTATCTGTTGCTCTCTGCACTCACCAACAAATCATTAGTTTTATTTTATGAACACCCCCCACTCCCCAAATAGCCAATCACCGGTACTCCTGCTACCATCCATAGTCTCTCGGCTTTCAATACTGCACTGATAACTCATGTGTTATGTATAATTCACTAGAATGTGTTGGTAATGCGTGTTTATAACATCTAATACCAGAGAGCGCACATGTCGTAAATTTCCGAACCTCTTTTATAGAGTGTGGGACTATCGATTTCTGCTAAATTGTGCAATGCCCAAATCACCCTTGAGTTTGTTTAAAACTACGGAATATGGAACTTATTTAGCAATTCTCTCATCATTCATCATAATAATTTAATTGGTCTGGAAAAAAAATTATTTTCCCACATTCAGATTTTTTTGCGTTAAAGTATTTTATGAAATTAATTATATATGACAAGTAATATTTGAGAAAGGTTTATTTAAAATTCTAAATAGAGCTAACATATAATTTAAAAAATATTTTTATTTACCAAAGTTTATGTATAAACAATAAATGATAAATGCCTTTCGTGAGTAAAAAGATGAGAACTAAATAAGATTATTGTCTTAGTTTGTAATGCTACATAAAAATGCTATGGAGTATAGTAGTATGGTAACTACTTACTATCGCTATGTAATGTGGTATCGCCATACGAGTTATTATAACCAAATTATTTAGGAACTGTATATACTGAAATACACTGCGAATGGGTTACTTGTTTTACACTCAATTACTTTCTTGTAAGTTTTATTTGCCCCGCTCGTCATGACTTGACAGGAAATGAGTAAAACCAGCACACACCTTCGTACCATTTGCCTGCTGCAGAATGCTCTTGTAGGAAGGCCCTGCAGCTCAGCATCAAACAGAATCACATAAACACATGGGATATACTACAGAAGATACCAATATGCTACGGAAATTACAACACACCAGAGACGTTTCAAAAATAAAATATCAAATTAAGGAAATTATCGGCTAAATAATTTTTAAAAAATTATCAGATTTAAATAGTAATTTCCTTAAATCATCTAGCTCAAATTTACAACAAAATAAAAGAATGGTTCTTGAATTGGCAGCCTTAGGCAATATTAGCCTTTCTCGAGATTAATTTATAGTTTATCTTTAAGCCTTTTAACTGAAAAATTAATATTTAGAAAAATTATTAGAATATTCCATTTCACTTCAGCTTAGCTCACAGCAACAGACTCCTGTCATGGTATCCGCGACTTAAATGAGCGCAAATCAGTTCTTCTTTAACTATAAGATGAGGACCAAAATTTCCATTTACAGACTTAACGCGTTTCTGCGTTTAAATAAAAACTGAGTTCAAGAAACTTAGCTGTTACGTAGTGTTCTAGTAGTTCTTGTAGATTTCATTTTAAGCTGGGGCATTCACCTGAATGCTGCTGCTAGTCTTCTTGTATGCTCCAGTAAATTATGTTCACGGCCGTAACGTGCAGTGTTAAGGTTCATATTGCACTTCTGAAGGACGCTGTCGTTCGACTTAATTACCTGGAGAATAAACAGAGGGCGTTGACAATACAGGCCAACTTCTTTCTAGAATCGCTCTTACGTATTTGTTCCTCTCAGGACGGCCTGTTCACAGCTACGAAATTCGAACATATTTACGATAATCAAATAAAAGCTTAACAGACTAATCCCACTTGGGTCAGTACCTTGCCTGTCGGAACAATTATGGATGAAATAGCTTTAAAGCATATAAAACTGAGGCGTACTCAAAAAGCTGCCAATCACGAGAGTGCTGGGTTAAAACCACTCCTTCCAACAGGGTAACTATCAGCAACAATTGTTGTGACTAAAGGCTGCGTAAATATAAAAAAATCTTAGAAAATAAGAAAGACGAATAAAACGATGCAATTAAAATTCCATGATTGAAAAACTTATCATTTAATGAACTCAATAAACTAAATAACTACTACTAAAACTAAATTGCACACGTGAAAAATATTATAATATATATATATATGCTTAAATTAACATATCATTAAAAATAGCGCTGAAGGTCAATTTCTTCGACGTAACATTACATTGTGAGTAGGTGGGAGACATTTGTCCTTGTAAATCGATCAACTAAATCCTTACGATATTACTCTTTTCAACACTTTCTTCGATATCCTGCACAATTAAAAAAGCAGCAATTCAGATGTTTGAACGTCCTTCTACAACACATATCCTGGTACAGTTCTAGTTTGGAGCAGTTACATTCTAATGATAGATTTTATTTTAGAGACGTATTGTTTTCTATCTCCTCTGTAAGATGATTTATTTAATTATTCTTCATAGCTGACAGAAATAAGCAGACATCTTTCACCGAATGTAACGAATTCCGTGCAATGTATGTCATTATTTTGACATAGAAAGCTGAGTTTTTCAGCACTAATCCATAAATAAGCATTCGGTTTGCTTAGAAAATAGACAGTTTTTCTATCCAATGCTCTAAATTGGTCGACATGATGTCGATATGGATCACTTCACACCTTTACATAATTAGAAATGTATTAAAATTCCTGAACTTTTTTCACACAACAGCCATGAGTAAAATAAGCACAACCTGCCTGTGCACGAGCAGTACACAAACGGTTTCCATAATCAACCTCCGTAATGCACCTGCAGATATATGTGGCCCATATGATACTCCTTGACAGTTGTGTGCCGTTGTCAACATCTGGGGTACTGTTCAGACGAGTTCCATGTAGCCAAATACAATGTGCACATAAGCGACCCGGTTCTGCGTGACCAGCTGTACCCCAAGTATGCCGGCATCTTTAGTGGGCTGTGAGTGGTAGCAGTCTCCCTCTGGCTTACTGCTTCTGCCCTCCTGTCAGTTAATCAACTGTCGACAGACAACTGGTGGCAAGCCACTTGCTATTTTTCATTTACACTCCAGCTATTGGCCCCTTGTGGCCCAATTAAAGGCAGCTTGCCATTAATTTTCAAAATGCGCAAAAGGGGGACTATTTATTTCCCATATTTAAGTAAGTCAACAATCCTATTCTTTTGAGATTTGTAATTTTATTTGGAAGAAAATGGAATCTACCTTACAACGGTTGAATGCATAGTCTAGAATACTACCAACTACTCTACCATGTATTCTTGTACAACCATGTTAAGTAAATATTAGTACTTTTACACATGAAATTTGAATTATTAGCTTTGCTACAGCAACAATTTATGTTAGTATTATAAAACAAATCCTTGGGATTTATGTTTTAAATGTCTAATATTTTAGTTTTGGTCTACTTTCAGATGCCATTTAAAACAAAATAAAAAAATTCTTTCAATTTTATATTTTTTAGATTGCCAGTTTGAAAAATATTTTTTCCTATTACTAGTAATGTCAGATGATATTTTTACAACACATATGCATGAAATGAAACACGTGAAGTGAATTCACGTCCGCTATTTGTTATTCTAAAACATATAATTGGCAAGCTCAAGAAATTGTCGTTAATACGCCCCCAGCAATAACAGTTGACGTGCTGTAATGAACACGTAAGTTTACGGCTAATATTTCCTCAGTAGTAAACAACTGTTGGCATGATGTAAACATGCAATCTCAACCTAGCACAGCAAGCGATGAAGCAATAATCGTACAATCGGCAATTGCGTATCTGTATGTAAACACCATGAACAATTCGCTGCCAATATCAAGATATATATTTCGCTACGGTGGTGAGACCTTCGGTAAACGTAGTAATGCACACCGGTATTATAGGAGTAAAGAATATGTGACGAATACAGGTTGAGCTTCTTTGACTCATAGATGTCGTAAGTGTCGATGTGAGCTCAAAACATTAAAAATGAGGAATATAAGTCGCGAGACACATAGGCGTCATGTCAACCAGTGTACACCTCCGACTAGAAAACCTGTCCATGTTTCAGGCAAACAAAACGACAATGGATTTGTGTTAAAGGAATCAACTTTCCGTAGCAATGTGGAGACATATACATTGGAGTAAATTCATCACATACGGTGAAAACCATATGTTTAATTCCCTCAGCTATAAAAAATGTTAAATAACCCAACTTACAGAGGATATAGAAAATCAGAGATCTTTTATAAACACTATACACCAAAAAGTAATTGGGCACCCGTGACGATAGTTAATTCAGTACGTCAGTTGACTTGTGTTTCATGGCCTTCGGCTTAGGACCTCTGGTGTTTGTCCGAGGTAACATGAACACAGAGGCCTATTGTAACATTCTGGATAATGAAATGCCCCCAACGTTGTGGCATTTTTATGGAATGGACCCGTGTTACTTCCAGGATGACAATGCCTTGTGCTTTGTTTCAAGGGTTACTATGCAGTGATACGCTGACAACAATCTTCGCCGATTGGACTGGCCCTCCCAGAGCCCCGACGTCAACCCTATAGAACATCTTTGGGACGAATTGGATCGCCGCGTGAGGGCTCGTCAGGCACGGCCAAAATCCATTGCTCAACTCATGGAATGGTTGCAAGAGGAATGGCGACGAATCCCCGTGGATGTCCTGCAAACGCTTGTAGAGAGCATGCCAGACAGGGTGGCGCTAGGAGAACAACCACCGAGCAAACATTGTGGACAGGTGACCAGTTACTTTTGGTAGATGGTGTATAAACTTTTGCAGTAATGTAACAACTCTAAACCAGAACCATACAAGAATGATTATTGTTAAAGGGGCATTCAAGCCCCGGAATTTTGCTTTTTAAGTATGCGTATTAAGAAGATAGCATTGGAGATAGTAAAAAGAAGATATGTACTGAGGAATAAAAATTGCGACGAAGGTTTCAGGTTGTATTCTAGATTCATTTAACCATTTGCAGATAAGCACAGTGTAGAACATTAATATTTAATGTCCACTTCTTATCTATGAAGGGCATCGTAAATAAACGAATGTATATACATAAACTTTGGCGAACGAAACATGTTATAAATTATATTTTTATTTCTTTTTAAACCAATCGGCGGAAACTACCAATTTTATAACAATTTTTGTGTGAAATGTTTTTATGTAAATAATATTCGAATAAAACTGAATTTTTAAAAAATATAACAAATAATATTATAAAAGAGGAAAATTATTAAAATCGCCAAGTTGCATACATCGTGGTTTGAAACAAACTTGGATTAGTTTGAGTCTTGTCACCATTAAGCACAAATTGACACTATCACACACTAGAAAATCAGTTTGAATATTTAAGAAAAGTATGCTCTTTGATGGTATATGCTATAAACACGAGTTACCAGGACCTTTTTGTGGACTATACTGAAGTCATGCGATATCAATGCAGTCAAGTAGGCAAATTCCAAGAGACTTTGGACGGTAGCTGGATGTAGATGCCTGGTGGTACATGAAACCAACATTTAGTTAGTGGCTAGAAGGGACTACAGCCAATGAAATAGAGTGGTTGGGGTGGAGGCTTACCGACTAAGTAGTCAATACGAATGGGCGAGTGTAAGACGACTGCTAGTCGCTATGAAGTGAAGATGTAGGCTCCGACATTTTTACAAGGATATAACGCTGAAACCTCAGTCTATAAGTTTTAAAAATATGCTTTTATATTTTTTCTCCCAAATTTTTCTAAAATTTTAAATATTTTTTTAAAAATAGTTACTAACCAAGAAATTTTTGTTTTAGAAATTACACTATTTTATGTAAAAAATGCAATACAGAAATAATGGCCCGAACGAATCGAAACTTGGAGTATGAGTAGAACAGTGTACCAGCAATAAGTTATTTCGATTGCCGTAAAACGATGTGAAAGCAAGTGCCAGTATGCCGTCAACACCAAAGGACGCTATATCAGCATGTGAGTGAGTTCGAACTGGGCAGAATTATCGGTCTCCGGGAAACTGGGTTTGTCACACTTACACGTCACTTTACTCCATTGTGGAGCGGCAAAGTGGACAAACGCCAAGTGTGATGGTTTTAGCACCATTGGATACAACATGCGATCTCGACTCCTAAGTATTGAAGGCAATCTGAACAGCAATTGCTACATCATGGAGGTTTTAGAGCCCGAGATACTGCCTCTCTTTCAGGCAACTCTGCATTCCATATTTGAGCATGAAAATGCCTGGCCACATGCGGCGATGAATGTGCAAACCTTATTTAATGAACGACTGGTACCACTGCTTCCGTGGCCTGCACGTTCGCCTGACATGTCACCCATAGAATGCGTCTGGGAAATGGTTGGTTGGCGACTTGTTCTTCACGGTCCTCCAGCAAACACTGTTGATGCTTTATGAACTCGCATTCAAACCAGGTGGAGGGAGATTCCCTAGACATGTATTCAGGTCCGCTTTGATTCCATGCTCTGTGTTTAGGGGATCTAATTGCAGCACGTGGGGGATTCACACCATATTGAATTCTCGAGGACAGAGATCATGTAAAGTTCTGTAATCCTAATAAATGATGTATTGTGGTGTACCTAATATGTGGTATAACGTTCATTTCAATCACATGCATTATTCTGGGTGTTGCGTTTTTCACACACTTTAGTGTATTTTAATATTTTTGTTATAATATTAAGATTTGCATTCCATATTTCAAGTTAATAGGTTTTTTTTTTTTTTTTTTGCAATTTTTATCGATTTTTGAGTGTAAGTTCACTTGGGGACAAGGTCATGGAAAGCCAAAACTGTGGTCGGAGTCAATATGTAACTTACCCTATTTGACGATTTATTTCCATTTTTTTTTCATTTTTCGAGTTCAAGGTCACTCCATGGTCATTGTAGATTACAGTCAAGGTGTTGTAAACTAAATATGAAGGTCGTGGTCAATAATTAAAATTAACATGGCAGCTGTCCCACAAAGCTTGATGCAATCATCAAAGAGTTACGAATCCACTGTCCTGATTTGTTGACTTCTTCAAAGTTTCTTAACTCCATCTTGCTGATTTGTGGAATTCTTCAAAGAGTTTTAAGTCAACCGTAACGATTTGTGGACATAGAGAGAAGTCTCAACTCCTTCTCGTCTATTTGTGGACTTTAGCAGAAAATAAAAAGAAAATCGATATAAAAAATGTCCTTATTTATTTGAATTTTTGTGCCAATAAAGGTGGTTTTGGGTGTTAAATAAATGTTTTGAAGTGATTTTCAAACACAACGGGAGCTTTTGACAGTCGTGACATAATGCAGAGATATCCTCCGCGCACTTTGACGTCACAACCCAAGATGACAGATGCTCCCCAGCACAACTGCTCGAAGCCCTTGTCCCACCTTCGCCGTAACTTATCTACTCAGCATTTTACAATATTTTAAGTTCAATTTCCCTATGACCAAGGTCGCCAATAACTGTACATTAATAGGCCTACATACTTGAGTTACGGATGGTAATGTAATTAAAAAGAAATTCAACATGGAAGTCATAAGGCAATAATGCTGGAGCTTGGGGTGTCGTGACTACATGCTTTTAAAACTTTTTTTTATCGAGAAAACTGTTGCATTCGTGAATGAATGTATGTAGATATTACTTTACCATACCTGCTAATTGCGCAGTTGTTTATTGGAGAGTGAAATGGAGTAGAGTGAATTGGTCTAGTCTTAACATCGAGGTCTTGAGATCCGATGAGGGTAAAGTGACGTGAGTATGGAGCAGCGCTGGAATGCAAGGGCGGGGGCAGGGGATATCCCCGAGAAAACTGGCCAAGCAGCGGTATTGTCAGGCACAATTTCCACGTGCGAATATCCGGGAACTACTCCACTGGGAATCGAACCCAGTGCGAGTAGACTGACAACTACACCTCCGCGGCTCCAAGAAATTCGTCTTAAAGGAAATTGATTAATTGTAATTAATTGAATTTAGAGTTGTTGGTATTAGCATAATGTTTGTTGATTATTAGTACAGAATAACTCGCTTAAACGGTGTTCATATCGAAACTTCAAACATTCATTACTCTTAAACTAATTGTCCGATTGTCACCATTTAAACACCAGCCGTTTACAAAATCATGGCACAATAAACTACCAACAACATCATTATAAATATCACACTTTAAAAAAACGTTGTTGAGGTTAGGTCATGTTGAGTGAGATGAGGTCATTTTTTAAATATAGCTATAACTAAATCGCAAAAAAAAAAACTAT
Organism: Dryococelus australis; assembly: GCA_029891345.1. Taxonomy (NCBI): domain Eukaryota; kingdom Metazoa; phylum Arthropoda; class Insecta; order Phasmatodea; family Phasmatidae; genus Dryococelus; species Dryococelus australis. Next base: position 81,548,655 of record CM057009.1, on the reverse strand, counting down.
TTGTATACATGACATCATGTGTTTGGTATGTTGTGTAATAGGTTAGGTTAGGTTAGGTAAGATTAGCTTAATTAACTTTGAATTTTTAAGTTCGATTAACTTACAACATATCTATATGCGTAGGTGGGCGAAGGTTGTTAACACTAACCTCGTACCCTCGTTGGCCTAATCGAATATTTACGAATTATATTTATGTTTATGTATTTCTACAACAAAACAATTTTAACTGCGAACCTAAAGAAGGGTTACTAGCTGATAAGACGAACGCAACTCACGTTTATTTCCTTTCTTTTTTTGTACGACTATTTATGAGACCTTAATTTATACCATTGTTAGATATTCTTTTTATCGCACATCGTATCTTCGTTTTTTCTCCATGCTCAAATATTCTCTGTGATTTGCGTTTTAACTCCGTACAACTAAGACAAAAATATTTATTCACAAATAATACTAAAACAAATAAAATTAACAAATGCAGAGTAAAACCCAGAATATTATATAGCACACGTTTCAAGTTTACTCTAGTAAAACGATTGATAGTAATTAATATTATATTTATAATAATAAAAATTTACGCGTGTGTTCTGAATTAATATTTATTTAATTCACATATATGTAGATAGTGACACATTTGGCAACGACGGTTGCATGTAAAACAATTACCTGCATATTTTTTCTTACTAAAATTAAATTCTTAAACTTTATTTATTTAAATGTTTATTATTATATAAGTCTTGTATGTTTCCAAACACTAATTTGCATTACTATTTTTGAAGAATGCTCTACCATTTTTTGAAAGCTGTTCATTTAATCAAGATTTCTTGAGCACAGTTCGTGAATTCTGAGTATTGTAGCTTGTCTCGACTATCGACAAATTTATTTTAAATGGCGTATTTTTATAAGTGAAAAAGGAAATAACCATTGGGAAGAGTATTAGAGGTGCCATTTCAAAACCACTCAGATAGTTGCTACTATTCTTTAACGTTTTATAAAAATTGATTTAGTTTTGTAAATTTTACCTTATTTGACATTGCAGCTTATTATATATGACACTGACATACAGTGTAAGAAATAGTATTAATTTAAAAGTTTCATTTCCTCTTAACATACGCTCACGAATACATAATTGTGCAAGCAAAGCTTGTATTTAATAACAGCAGTTTTAGAGGAAAGAAAAAGTGTAGTATCATAAACTATTATCATGTTTTTTTTTGTGGAATACATTGCGTCACTGCAATATGTTTCGGAGATATTTATGTTAATTGTGCCACGTCTCTTTCTATTCCCTTTCCCACACGTGCCTGATTTTGAGAGTTTATTATATTCATATATTAGTTAATCTTTTCTTAGTCATCCTTTGTACAACCCACGGTTCCTGAGATATATGTATACGCTGTTCACGTTAAACTGTGTTTTCTTTTGCCTTTATGTAAAATTAATGTTGCCATGGGCCCCATCACCTTATTCATGCGCCGGTCAAGAGAAACTGTGAAATTATTAAACAAGTAAATATTTTACCAATCTACTCATTTTTACACTTTAATACGATCAAAAGACAGAAAGCGAAAGAAATAATTTAAGTTATTACAAATGGTTACCTAACACTTTTTATTCTATGTTAAGATATAGAACTACTTTTCCTCCATCGTTGCCATTTTTACTGTGCGCATGTCACTCAGTGTGCCCGTTACAAAATATACGCAGGTAGGAGCATAAGGATGATTTAAAAGTGCTCACTAACAGCCTTTAGTAACCTGGCATGGCAGGCCCGTGTAAAACTTTGCCGATCCGTGTCATAATGTATATTTCTGTTTGCCATGCACATCGAAAGAAAGTAAATTTATTTGTTTGAATTTATGAATACGCTATTCTGTAGAGGCTTGCTAAAATAGGCAATTTTTTTTTGTATATTTACGTCTCGTATCTTGTCTTGTAAAAAATGTCTTGCCTAAATAATGATTTATTTCTTCAATAGATCTGGGTGCTTTGAATAAAAGCCTTTGTCTTCCTTTGTGTCACAGGCCTGAAAAACTTTCCTTTTTCGTGTAAATTATTATTGTGTTACAGTGAATAAGCTTTTATTGTTCAATTTGTATTGCGGTCGTATCACTATTCGATTACTTTATTAAGACGTTTCTCATAAGTTAATGGGGCAGATTTAACCTTCACATTCCACCATAATTAACAGACTACGTTGTTAGGTCACATTAAATATCAGCCCCATTTGACCATCTGTGGCCCGACAGGGTGAATTTGGTATACATATGTACAAGTTTGGAATATGCGTTATGACCAACAGACTGTACTTTCAAGAAAGCTGAAAAATTTAACGTCCTAAATGTTATGCTAAGACCAATCAATATTTACATGACGTTATTATATACGTTCAAGGTATAGTCTAAAAATGGGTTTACAGATAATTTATTATCTAGCAATACTATTGACAAAAGTAGACGGATATGAATGACTTGGGCACAACAGGATCGGGGATCGTAGCCGGAGCGGGGGGAGCAGCCATCTTGTTACGTCACCCGACCGCCATATTGGATGTAATTTAACTTTTACCCTTGACCCGTGTGACATTTGACCTTGACCTTGACCCCGTGGACCTTTGACATCAAAAACGTTAAAAAACCATACAAATTTTAAAAACGCCTCAAAATATTCTAAAAAATTCTAAAAAAATCACGAAAAAAATTTAATATTTAAAAAAATTTCAAAATTTTTAAAAGGATCATCAGAAATTACCCATTTTTTCCATAAATGCTGACAGGGATCAGTGACCTAGGTGCCAGGGATCAGTGACCCAGGGTCAGACAGGTGACCGGTATCAGTACCTTTGACCTTTAACCTTGAACTTTGATCTTGAATATAAAAATTAGAAAAAATCACAAAAATTTAAAAATCGATTAAAATAATTCTAAACAAATTATTATTAGAATTTTAGCTAAAAAATCGTTATAAAATTTATATTATATACAATTCACGGTAGGGTGAGCACTTTTTAAGGCCTTGATCAATTTTCCATTTCGTAAGATTTCTATCTTCCGGTCACTTTTTAATAAAACATGGCTGTCAGACTAATGCACACAGTGTATACATTTCACCACAAATAAATATAAACGTCTGGAGCTGCAATAAAATATGTTTATTAGTGGTTAAGGCATGTTGAAAGGGCCTTAAAAAGTGCTCAATTTACCTTGAACAGCCTATATAAAGTTTTAATTTTATAGTTTCTTGATTAAAAAGTATTTAACCCCGATGGCCATTTTCCCCCTTTTTCCTCGAAATTTCTCTTAAAATTGTATAAAAAATTTAATTGAATAACTTAGATTTCTAAAGGTCCCCTCAGCACAACCAATTACTCACATCTGTTCGATTCCAGTAGACGACTGACTACCTCGTACCCACTCCCCTCACCTATACTCATTCCACAATCTTGATTTTTTCGTTCGTCATTGGTTTACATGCTATTGGATGCAGCCACCCTTGTTTATATGTTACAGCAGGCTGCCATATTTGTTTTTCCGTTTGTCATTTGTTTATACATTACTCGAGGCCACCATTTTGGTAGGCAACCGCCATCTTGCTAGGTGACCACCATATTGGTATACGTCACAGATCCACCATCTTGGAAGACAATGCCCAAATTCAAGTGACCTTTGACCTGTGACCTTGAAAACCAAAATTCGAGAGAGATGCATAAAAGTTAGCAAGCATAATGCATTACAGACTACTACCACCATGTTAGATGCAGACTACTTCGACCTTCACCCCATGATATCGAATGACCTTAGGAACCAAAACTCGAGAAAAATGCACAAAAGTCAGCAAGCACAATGCATTACAGACTACTACCACCATATAAAATGCAGACTACCTCGACCTTGACCCCATGACCTTGAAAATAAAACCTTATAAATATACATAAAAGTCAACCAGCATAACACATTACAAACTACCACCACCATATTAGATGCAGACTACCTTGACCTTAACACCATGACCTTGAATGACCTAAAAACAAAAACTCGAGAAAAAATCTATGTGAAGAGGTAGAAGCTAGTCGAAACGAGCCACCTTCCACTCAGCTGCTGTCAAACTAAAACTCTCGGCTTACATCCCTATTGTTTATAATATACAAGTGTGCAAGCCTTATGGCGTAATTTGACTTTGAGCCAATCTTACTGCACCATTAATACATTGTGCAGATACCAACCAGCCAATCACCAAGTTACCACATGATTGCAGCTAACCAATCACATGCAAGCATTGAGACATTACACACAGGCAGGTAGGCAGGCTTAAGATGCTAGTTCCTTGATCACATTAGCATGCAGTTATATCTTCAACAGTTTCTTCCAGACAAGTTCTTCGCTCACCTATAAAGCATGGTCACACTTAAAGTGGGACAACTTACTCCTATTGTCTAACCAGCCCCTCACAAGAATTGACATTGACTCCATCGACCCCATCGACATCATTGATCTATAATGACCCATGTTCCATAATGACCCCTGATTGTGGTGCTGACCCCTAATGACCCCTAAATGATCCATAATGGCCCAATTGCGGATGAAAATTACCCAGGCCCATTGGTCGATATTAACATGGACTTTGTACTTAACAGTGCAGCACCACGACAACCCACCACCATGCTTCTCGATTGGTCGTCGCATGAAAAGGACTCTTCGTATGGACAACCCTCTCATACCGACATGCATCTTTTTAAACATAGGTGAAAACTCAATCGCAGACTCAACACTAGCGACAAGAAGTTAGTGATGATGCATGTCACAGCCCCATGCTCGTCGAGGTCAAAAGGCAACCCTTCATATTCGCAATTCATTATTGCGGTATGGATGCACTCTGAGAAAACCCAAATACTTGTTCGCCCTGGAAGAAAACTCGCAGGTCCTATACATGATAGGTCTATACATAAGTATGTACAGTTGTATAAATATGTATATCTATATAAGTATTTAAATATAAAATTAATTTAATTAAATTTTTTATATAATATTTATACTTATATGTATATATAAGTATGGAAATATGAAATTATTTTCAATTTTAATTATACATAGTTATATTCATATAAGTATGGAAATATACACTTATTTTAATTTGATTTATACATAGTTATGTATATAAATATTTTAGTATAAATGCATAAATATTAAATTCTTTTCAATTTAATTTTTATGTATAGGTAAATGTGTATTAATGTTAATATAAATATGTTTATATAAAATTATTTTCAATTTAATTTATATGGATAGGTATGCGTATATAAGTATGTAAATATAAAATTATTTTCAATTTAATTTATATATAGGTATAGGTATATAAGTATGCATAGTTATATAAATATAAAATTATTTCATTGTAATTTATATGTGTAGGTGTAGGTATATTAGTATGCATAGGTATATCAGGGGTCATTATGGGTCGATGGGGTCAATGGGGTCGATGGGGTCAATGGGGTTTATGGGTCAATGGAGTTGATGCGTTTAATGGGGTAAATTGGTCAATCGGTAAATGGGGTCAGTCTTGTGAGGGATCGGTCCGACAACAGGAATCAGTTGTCTACTTTAAGTGCGACCATGATTTAAAGGCGAGCGAAGAACTTGTCTGGAATAAATTGGTAAAATTACAACTGCATGCTGATGTGATCAAGGAACTAGCATCTAAAGCCTGCCTACCTGCCTGTGTGTAATGTCTCAATGCTCGCATGCGATTGGTTAGCTTCAATCATGAGGTAACTCGGTGATTGACTGGTTGGTGTTTGCACATTGTATTAATTGTGCAGTACGATTGGTTCAAAGACAATATGACGCCATAAGGCTTGCACACTTGTATATTATAAGCAGTAGGGAGGTAAGCCGAGAGCTTTAGTTTGGCAGCAGCTGAGTGGAAGGTTGATCATCTCGACTATCTTCTGCCTCTGCACATAGATTTGTTTTCGAGTTTTGGTTTTTAGGTCATTCAAGGTCATGGTGCGAAGGTAAAGGCTGTCTGCATCTAATAAGGTTACAGTAGTCTGCATCTAATATGGTGACAGTAGTCTGTAATGTATTTTGCTCATTGATGTTTATGTATTTTTCTACTTATTTATTTTCAACATCATTCAAAGTCATGGGTTCAAGGTCATTGGGTCAAGGTCGAGGTAGTCTGTAACTAATATTGTTGTGTAAGCATGTAATGTATTATGCTTGTTGACTTTTATGTATTTTTCCCAGTTTTTATTATCAATGTCATTCAAGGTCATTGGATCAAGGTCGAGGTAATCTCCATCTATTATTGTGGTGTAAGCTTGTAACACATTCTGTTTATGAATTTGATGAATTTTTATGGTGTTTTCATTTTCAAGGTCAATCAAGGTAATGGGGTCAAGGCCAAGGCAGTCTATATCTAATATTGTGGTGTTGGCCTGTAATGTATTATACTTATTGACTTTCATGTATTTTATCGAGTTTTTATTTTCAAAGTCATTCAATATCATAGGGTCAAGGTCGATGTAGTCTGCATCTAACATGGCGGTAGTCAGTAATATAATATGCTTGCTGACTTTTATGCTTTTTTCTCGAATTTTTGTTTTCAAAGTCGCAGGTCAGAGTCAATTGCTTTTAGCCATTGTCTTATAAGATGGTGGATGGGTGATGCATACCAAGATGGTGGTCACTACCAAGATGGCGGTCACCTATGAAGTTAGTGGCCTCCAGTAATGTATAAACAAATAACAAACAAAAACAAATATGGCAGCCTCCAGCAACATATAAACCAAGTTTGTTACCTCCAGTATCATGTAAACAACTCACGAACGGAAATATCAAAATTGCGGAATGAGTATAGGTGAGGGTAGTGGGTGCGAGGGAGTCAGTCGTCTGCTGAAGTCGAACAGAGTTGCTTAATTGGTTGTGCTGGGCGACGTTCGGAAATGTCAGTTTTTTAATTAAATGTTTTAAAAGTTTCATAAGGAATTTTTTTAGGTAAAGTGGGAAAGTACGAGGTAAAAAAGGGGTAAATGGGCCCTGGGGTTAAAGACTTTATACTTAAGACATTTTCAAAATAAAAATTTATAAAAATTAATTTTAAATCTATTTTTTTAATTTTTTAAATGTTTTTTAATTGTTTTTCTAATATTAAAATTTTTAATTTTTTATAGATTTTTTATTTGTTGTGAATTTCTTTATATTTTTGTGATATTTTGGGATTTTTCATTTTCAAGGTCAAAGGTACTGATACCGGTCACCTGTCTGACCCTGGGTCACTGATCTCTGTCAGCATTTATGTAAAAAATGGGTAATTTCTGAGGATACTTTTAGTATTTTTTCAATAATTATAAAATAATTTGTAATATTTTTTAATAATAAATTTTTTCTAATTTTTTCACAATTTTTTGGAGTTTGTTTTAAGAGTTTTTAAAGGTTTTTTAGTGTTTTTTTAAATCAAAGGTTTACGTGGTTTAGGTTAAGGTGAAAGGTCACACGGATCAGGGGTAAAAGATCAATGACATCCAAGATGGCGGTCGGGTGATGTAACAAGATGGCGGCTCCCCGGCTCCGGCTCCAGTCCCTGATCCTGTTGTGCCCAAATCATCCAAATCCTACTACTGACAAATCATTATGAAATCAATTAGAATTTTTTTATTATGAAAATGTTTGCTATCAAATTAAATATTTGTGAAGTTTCGACTTATAAATTAAATTAATTTGTAATTCGTATAAGTAAAAAAACTGCAATTGTGGCATTTTGTTTCCATCGTAATTATTTGTTATAGAGCCAACATCTTCCTTGCATGAGATACATTAACAACGAATACAGACTACGCAGTAATTGAGTAAGAATTATATTCTCTAGAGCAATCTCTTTCTTTCCACAAGATACACATACAAGGAAATAGGAGTCACTAGCATTTGAGCAAAGCTTACCTTCTTATCGACGTCATGTAGCATGTTCACAGCAGCGGGGTGTCGAGCTGTCGGCTGGCGTGAGGAGGCGGGAGTGGTCGGAGAAGTTTTCTTGCTGTTCTCCTTATCTTTCTCTTCCTTCGATATTGACCTGGAAACATTGCACACTGGTAAACAGAAGTATAACACATTTCAACCTTTGTGTGTGCATAAGAATTTCTGGACTAATTCTTTTTCCCATTTCTGACACAAATACTCAATCTGTCTTACAAAGGACATACGCAGATATTCCCCTTTCATCTTACTGTTACAACTGCTTGACACCTGAAAAGAAAAACAAGGACGAAGAATAATTAGCCTACTAAGAAGGAAATGAAAAGCTGTTACATCGATAACCAATTGAGTAAAGTATATTTACCGATTGTCCTAATTTAATTTGTTAAATGTTTGTACATCGATAACCGAAAAACTATTAAATACAATCTAATTGTACTTCAAGCATTGACACTATAAGAACCATTTTGGGTATGTACGAGCACTTGTAGCTTTTCTGCTGTTGTCAGTTCCGTTCGCAGCCACAATTGACTCCACTACAATTATAGCGGAAATGGCAGACGTGACAAGGTTTTCTTTCGAGCAATGTAAGTGGATTTTTACATGTCGTCGAAAATGTGAGAACGTGATTTAGGTGTAGAGATAATGGAGGGGAGAATTCGATACTACACCACCATCATGTGTAACAATGATACAATTACATGGCTAGTTTTAAAATGATCCAATAATGTGGGATGTGAAGAAAGGGAACTGCGTCAGGAAAAGAATAACAATGGATGAAGGAATTGGTGCTGCGTTGCACACATTCACAAGTTTACCCGAGAAATTGAAGTCTGTACAGCAAGATGTGTATTAGACAGGTGTGAGTAAATCAATTGCCCATCGCATTTCAATAACAAGTTAATTTGATACCCTATTTTCTTAAATTACTTCATGCTATGAATTAAGTCAACCCAGATATGCGTGTTGAATTTTTTAAGCGGGTTGTTAAGATGTGCAATGACAACGAACATTTTACTGAAGTGATTGGTCTGATGAAGCAACCTTTTAACTATACGAAACTATAAACTGCTACAACTGAGCGTAGTAGGCCGATAGAAATGCCGACATTGTCTAGAGCACGCAGTTCATCCTCCTGCGTTAAGATCATATTTCTATTTTTTTTTAAATTTGGTTATCTGAGAGAAGTTTTGAAAAGTGCCCCCTTAATTTAAATGTTAATTGTCAAATCATTATAGTCTTCAAAATATAACACTCAAATTCCGACACAAGAGTGTTACAGTCAGGTTCAAAGTGCTGAATTAGAGTCTAAGCGCGGCATACTGCATTTGCGTTACACGCTACGAAATGAACAAAAACAACTATTTCTCTACTGTTTATGGTTTAAACTATTCATTAAATGAATATTAACTGTTTCGCTAGATTGAACAAAAATATACTTACAAGTCTGACCCCTATTTTCAACAAAATTTAGAGTACCAATACTCGCTCACCTGTTTATAAATCGCAGTCATACTGAATCTGTATGTTCTGCTCACCATACAGATTGTATTAAATGCAATTTGATTGAAAAAAATGTATAGGAGCAAAGCCTAGTATGCTGCAGAATTCAGGAAATTAAGACTTTTGAGTATTATATTTTGAAAACTGTAATGATTTCACAACTAATAACTGAATTAAGGTGCACTTTCGGAAAGCTCTTTCAGATAACCAAATAAAAAAAAATTACATATCACCTTAACAGCGTTATGCAGTATGTGTGCCAGAGGACATGCAGCGCCATTCTTTTTTGACGGAACGGTGACAGGTGAAAGCAACTATAACATTTTGCAGGCAAACATTGTACCAGCTATTCATCAACTCTACCCAGATGATGAATGCTTTTTCCATCTGGAAGGAGCATCGCTACATTAACATCGAGACGTTCGTAAGTTCCAGGATGAAACGCCAGTTTGGAGGTGGATGGACCGTGAGGTAGTGTTGAGTTTCCACCCAGATCACCAGGTTAACCACCGTTGGATGTTTATCTGTGGGGAACTGTGAAGAACACTGTGTTGTGCGTCACAAAGCCACGGACACTGGATGCCATGAGAGACGAGACTGTGACCGCCTGTGAATCCACTCCCACGGAAACCGTAGCCACTGTTTGTTTTTCTGTCCTACAGCGTTGCAGACGTTGTCTAGTTACTGAATGCGGCCATTTAAAACCTATTTAACTGTTATATCATTGGCACTTACCCTGCATTGTCCTTATAGCGCCAAATACAAGCAGTCCGATCAGATTGTCTTTAATAGTTTCTCTGTTATTCCCAATTAAAGAGTGTAAACACTAATTTGGGACAAACAGTATTTTGAATTTTGATAAAAGTAAGTAAAACCTGGATATAATTAGTCCTAGAGTGGATGTCAAGCAAAATATGAATATAGAAATTATGGTAAATTTTTATTAAACGTAATATTTGTAGAATTTTATTTTTAAGCAAGCATTCGCTTTTCTACAACATCTTTTAAAATTTAATTGATTTAAACTCGCAAATATTTAATTTGGTTATACAGTATGGGGCTGAATTCGACCGACAAAAACTTCGTGATGTGATTCTTTATGCAAAATCAAATGGCAAATATAAAGGACAATTTGTACCTAAAATTAATACTAAGGGCGTATTAAGTTACAGAAAATGGAATTATTGGAAAGTACTTTTGCGAAATAGAAACCAGGTGCGATGAAAGTACAATTCGCGGAACATTGTTTTATGTTATCGGGATCTTCAACCACAGAGCAAAGTCACAATAATTATACTCCCCGTTATGAAAATATTAGGGGTGGCCACCTTTTGTTGCCGGGAACTTCGTTACCGTCGGGAAATATGAACATTTAGTGATGGTTTTTTGAGTAGTATGACATAGGAAACAAAAATGGTCCCTTTGATGCAACTGCCTAGGACCCACCGTTTTCGTTTAAAATGCACACAAAATTTCCTCTAGATTCCGCTGTCACGATACAGTGCCTCGTACGTAGGCAATAGGCCTACATGTAGGAACACTGTAACAAATTTGAGGTAAAATTCCCTTACATGTAAGGGAAGCTAATTTCCTCTACATGCAAGATAAAATTAGCTGTCAAATGTGGAGTAAATTTAAATTAAAAGTAAGGCACTATTCTCTAATCGCACGGGAAATATACCTGACAAAAGTGGAGGAAAATCCGATACAAGTAAGGTAATATTAATTTTAATTAACAACAAATCTTTATTAAAAATACACAAGGTGTTAGTACTGATAAATTTTTTGATTACCTATATCCTCTTATATATAGATAACAAAATTTGAACTCCAAAATCCTCGACACTTGCCGGAGGCTGGGCGCCAACCATGGATCTCTATCACGACAACCCGATATACTATCTATTACACCACGACCACATTACGATAATATAAGTGAATACCAGTGTGTTTCTTCGACCCGTCCTCCCACTTAGCTGCTGAGAAAATGCTGAAAGAATGCACGCGTCGTAAGGTAATTTTCCCATCCATGTATGGGATTTTTCACTACCATGTACGTGAATTTTACTGCACAGTGCGGTAATTTTCCTTACACGTAAGGAAAACTATGTTTCTCCAGAAGCTTGTGAATATTACCTTACACTTGTCAGGTAATTTAACCATAATTTTTACAGTGAGTGGTATACATTGATTACAGTAGGTGTTAACCTTGTCCGCCACCATCGGCTTGTTGTGAGCACCGGGACCCGAACCTGCGGCACCTCGGTTGGTGTGCCTTACGTCGGCCATGCTGGCGAGGTCATGGCACCGAAGGCGGAAGAGAGGGCGATTTGCAGAGTGGCAATGTCGTCATCGGCTACCTTATAAATGGACGTACAGCTCCGGGTTAGCCCCCACTCTGTACAATACTCAGGCGTGACGGACTCCAGGGCAGGGCGTCGGCAAGTCGGTGAGCAGGAGACACCCGACGACGGAGGACGTCAGCCATTCAGCTCAGTCAGTCAGCTGCGAGAACACCAGAATCATCCCACGACGGAGGAGCTTCGTGCGTGATCGAGATACCATTCAGTGGTAGGTGAATCCCGTTTCCCAGTGCAGGTCGTTAGTTAGGGAAAGCTACGTGCAGCGAATTGCGAGTATAATTTTATGAAAGTAAATTTGTATCTCGGAAATAATACTTGTCCCTTTTGCTTGCAGAAACTGTACAGACGCTTCAATCAAGCAAATCGCTTCATTTATTAAATGTTGTGATATTATCAATATAGTATTCAATATTTTAATTGTAACCCAAGCTGAGAATAAATGTGTAGTTTTGTTATTAACTGTATTATCAATCGACTTCTACCAGCTCGCACTCAAGGTAATTATATAGTTAGCTGAGAGTTAACTTAGTAGAGTTGGGAGTAGTTAAGAGTCTGGTTGAGGGACCAGAACAGACTGTGCTGTGGCTATAAATGGACGTAGTACTGCCTGCATACTAGGCTCTGTATCGCTGCAACGCAATCTAGCGGAAATGTTGTGTGCGTTTAAGACGAAAACGGTGGGTCCTAGGCAGTTGCAACAAGGGGACCATTTTTGTTTCGTATGCCAAACTGCTCAATAAACCAGTATTAAACGTTCTTAATTCCTGAAAGTGAAGGAGTTGGCGGTAATAAGAGGGAGGCCACCCTGTTATTTTCGTAATGGGTAGTGTTATTATTGTGACTTTGCTCTGAGTTTGAACATCCCGATAACATAAAACAATGTTCCGCGAATTGTACTTTCATCTCACCTGGTTTCCAATATTTTGCAGAAATACGTTCCAATATCTCCATTTTCGGGGACTTGTTTTGCCCTTAATATTTAGTTTAGGTACAAAGTGTTCTATATATTTGCCACTTGATTTCAGATAATGAATCACCTCATGAAGTTTGTCGTTCGAATTCAGCTCTACCCTGTGTTTGGTTTAAACAATGATTGCAGAAATGCTTTCTATTGAATATTTCGCTTTGCCAGTAACGTGATTTAGGTTTATCATGGAGTTAAATAGTATAAGAACTCTAAATTAAATTGGCGCAGTCTATTTGCTCGAGATAACTGAACCTTTATTCATTGTTTTCTCATACGAGAAAATATGTTATTAATAATGAATAAAAGCATTCACATTTTCTTCAAATAAAACGTTATCTCATTGGAAGATAAAGCAAAAAATTAAGTTCAGAGACAAAATCTGAAGAAAGAGAAGTACAGTGGTATTGCTACTATCCTTTGTAACAAAGTAAGGATTAATTTTGATTTTACGTATTAATATTAAATATCCCTCTTACATATATTTCGTTAGTAATATTGTTTTAGTTATGGCAAAAAAAGTACTTACTTCCCGAAATAGTGGTCTACCTACCACGATTTTATTTCGGTCTATGGCGATTTTATTTTATTTCAAATAATTTTGCACAGAATGCTAACAATGAAACCGAAACAAATGAAACAAACTTCTTTACCATAATTGATATTGCACAAGAAAAATTTGGGACCACGATTGTTTGCAGATGTAAAATGGACGCCCTTCATCCAGTGCGTAAAGCCATCCGAAGTGGTGAATAAAAGTTAAGGCTTATTTATTGAATAACAAAGCTTTTATCTTTCAGGTAAATTTATTTCAGAAATCCGTTGGTTTGTCAATTCGGAAAATAAATTATATCACTTAGGGCTGTTCTGAATAAATAAATGGAAATCTGTGTCTAGTCACGTGTCTGAAAACTTAAAATTAATTCACCTATAGCATATGCTGTATGAAGCACCGCTGATCCTTAATTCGTACTATTGTATAGATGTTGCATATTGCTGTAAGAAAATTATCTGTATGTTGAAGTATCTGCAGCTGGAAGCACTCTATTATGACATAAACTAAGGTTTCACTGCTATTAGTAGGTGACGTCGTATTGCATTTTGTCATTAATTTAGCATTTGTACCACAATTATATCACCTAGTAGAAGTTTCTAGCAATTCAACATTAATTGCAACATAAACTTAGTATTTTACACGTGAAGTTTTGAGTTCCTGTGCCAAACATTTAGCAGTTATATAAAAGGCTAGATAAGAGTGTATTGATATATGGAAGCATATGTCAATTACACTCTATGTTATCTGGCTTGTAATGGTACCAAGATCAGGCAAGCAAGATGCATCGTCTGGTAATCAACTAAACCAGTGACTACAAATGTACAAACCTATATATCGTAAAATGTGTAAAAAATGGCGTAGTTCTACAAGTGTATTTATAATGCTCTATTTTGCATGAACCACAAGAGCTGACATCGTTTGACTGGAACAGGTATCAGAATCGGTGACATCGTTTTACCAGGCGTTGGCGTCCCTGTTTCTCGTAAACGTCAATGTGTCCGCACAAATATCGCACACGGCGGACAATGTCCAGAATTGCCCACTCGATTGTAATTTCAGGTGACTTCGTAATACCACGAGTTTTTCTGTTAACGTATATGTCAGCTTCCTGTCGAGCTATAAAGCCCGCCATTTTCTCCTGAATGGTAACAACGACCGCTGATATTCCCTTATGAACAAATAGATCACTACTGGCATGTTCGGCTAACGCGATTTCAACTACGTGTTGTCTGTATGTTCCGGTTAAATATAAAAGTCATCAACTGCACCTACTGTTGTTGTGGTGCGACGTATTATTCGTGAGAGATGGGATTATTTCTGAAAAAAATTTGTTTTAGTTTGACAACACCAAGCTTAAAACATTGAACCGATATTTTTCACAACTTTATCTTATTATAGCCATAATAAATTTTACATATACAACCTCAAATTTTTCTAGTACTAAATTTTAAGTTCGACAATTAATATTTAAAATTAACATCTTATATCAGTGGAGAGAGCTGTGCTCGTGGCTGGGATGGGATCTCGACGAGACTCAGGCATGTAGTACGTCTGCCACTATCAGCTGGGCAACCATCACGCTGATACCACAGGATCCTCATCATCTTCAGTGGAAGGTCTTATAACATCTGTGGAAGTTCATCTGTTAGGAGGTTGACATCATTTTGGGAACCAAGCGTTACTTCTATGAAAAAAAAGAGCCAATGATATGATGGTTTTCTATTCCATACCCCACGTTCACAATCCATGGACGCAGAAGTTCCACTTGACGAATGCAATGAGGATTGTTTACCGACCGATTGTACATAATTCTGAGGTTGACTTAGCCATGATTTTTGTAAACGTCGTTTCAACATTAAACAATAAATTATATATATATTATGCATCCTCTAATAATTTCCATGTATAAAAGTTAACACCATTCTCAAAATTGTTTCCATGTAGCTCTTGATGAACACGATACGGATGGAACTTATGAGGGTGCAGAATGCGTAGTACACTTGCCTCACACATGCCACTCCCTCTTGCGATTCCAAGGGAGCTAGCTTGCTTGTTTACACCACCAGTAGCTCGAACATTAATTCCACCCTATTCTCCGGGCACTGGTATGTTTCTGTTATGTTTTCGAGGTGTTACACCAGCAGTTTTCTGTAAATTGGTTAAATAGCTTTGCGAATAATTGTTCAGATAGTTTATATGTATTGGGATGTCCATTACCATACATATTACAAAAACGAACAGCATTCTTCCCACATTCGCCATTCATAATGAGCATATCCGTTTTTTCAGCATTAGTAAATACCATCTTTCAGCACATCCTAAGTCTAGATAGCATGAACTATTACAAAGTACTGACAAGGGGTTCCAATGCAATCAGTGTAAAAGAAACCGAATTTACACAAATATACAAAAAAACGTAGCCTAGTAGCTAAGCAGTTTAATGGAGCAGACAACTGTAGGAATTTCATGTTGTCATATTACGATAGCACATCAACTACTTGTATTAGAATCATGCAAAAAACACCATTGAAATTCAAATTGCATGTTATTTTATTTTCCTAATATGAACAGGCATTATTAAATTTGAAAAAATGTTACTTTGTTCAAGAAATAAATATTTTAATACATATTAAAATCTGTGCCTGTGCTGTAGTTAAGAGCTCTTGTCGAAACTTCACTTGTGTGAAACCAGCACATCAAAAAGCACCTTTAATTTCTGAAATATTTGTGTTGTTAGTTTTAGTTCATTCATCCTGATATATGCATATATATATACACTCACATATACGCGTATGAAAATACCCGTACTTTGGTACACGAAGAGAATAATAATGCTCTGTTTCGGTATATATTTATTGTTTTTTTCGGATTGCCCAACAACGAATTGGGTACAAAATGGTGGCACTAAATACATGATAAATGTAAAATTGTACATCCAACAATATTGGTAATATTTGTTTAGTTCCTGCCTTGCCTGTCCCGTGCCGTGCCATCTGCGCTCCAGTGTACACCCACGGTGATCCAGACGGCATATACATGTTCTGCCATAAAACACCACATATTTTTTCATTTTAAATGGTATCAGCATACAGAGGAAAATGAAGTGCTTTGGACCATTGAAATATATACTTACTAGTCACGCCCCCTTTCTTTTATAGATGACCACGACGGCCAAAATTGGCAGACCACACCTGATAACTACAAACCCTGCCTCACTCTGCGGCTTAACACATTTCTTGCAAGTGTTGTGTTCATCTGGGGAGACATCCATATGTTAGCCTGTGAGAGTAGTACACAAACTGCGGACGATACCCATATTTATCCCTTCGAGAGTCATCATGAAATACATTAGAAAATCACATACATTAAAACGTAAATATATGTTAATAACTATTAAAAATATGAAGATGACGCAAATTTTTGTCTACGTATTTAAATAAATAAACCTAATTTACATGCAAACTATAACATTCCATCTGTGTATATTCCATTAACCGAAATATAAATGGAAATTTTGTCAGCAATAATATATCTTTATACATATGATTTATTGTAATGGGACATTAATCTGACATACTGTGTTATAACAAGAGTTTAATTTAAACTCTTATATAAGCATGTATTTTGACATCACTTCAATATTTGCAAATAATATAAATTATTCATAGATTTATAAATTTTAATTTATTTAACTTCATTAAACGCAGAATTAATTTTTGTTTCAAATTTTTGGGTACATTTCTCAGGAAAACATTTTTTTTAAATATCGCCAAATCGTCATGAAAATTTAATGTGATTTTTCACGTTTATAAATAATATTCTAACATGCCTGAATATATTATTACGATAAGCAATACATTTGTCACAACTCTACTCTGCTGCTGTGGCGTGGGTATGTCATTTCATCAGCAATTTTATATTTTTTACTTTAATATAAATTATATAAATATTTATAAACCTAATAAATTATGTATTTTCAGTAATTGACTTCTTTTAAATAATTGTGTGTGTTATGTTATAAACACTTAATAAAACCACATCGCAAATATTTCCATCTTCACAGACCTCCTAATATCTAACTGGTTCTTATTTATGTTTTAACTGTTATAAAACAATTTTAGAATGTGGACGATATACTTCACACAACAGTCCTCTAGCAAATAAATAATAATATATATATATCTTCAAGTTCACGATTCTCTGCAGGCTTTTAATAACTCCCAGAAATTATTTTTCGTAATACAAGTTTTTAATAGATATAATTTCAAAGTAATTGTTAGCTACATACATTTCATAGTACAACCCGACATCAGAATCTTAATTACAGTTTTTAATTAACTATATCCTGTCATTTTAACATACTTTTTTGCTAACATCAAAACAGTTGTATATTTTGGGGCAAAAAACGTATTAAAAATGTTGAGCTTTATAATATTAGACTAATAATATTAATCAGAAAAAGCATTAAAAGTAAAATGAATCACCTCAAGAATTTGCATGGATTAATATTTTTTAAAGGATAATCCTTATTAAGAAGAGTGTTCGATAATATTCTTCAATCGTTCTGATTCTCTGAACATCACAGTAGTGGACTAATAAGATTAATACAAAATTATTTAGATTTTACTAGACATTCACCTTTCAGAACATAATTAATTTAGTCCATTTACCGACAATTATTTCATAATTGGCTTTGAATGAGAATTTAGAGAATGTAGCCACAGTGATAGATCCACTTAAGAGACATATCATAGCTTATGGAGGTCATAAGAATTTAGAATTCAAGTCATTATGCATATAAAATTATTCAGAAAAAAAGTTAAATAATTATGTTGGACAGACATACGCCTTAATAAGAAAACAGTGCACCTGCTGATGTTACTATAACAATGAACACAAAAATAAAATGATGTTGGGCATAAAATATATCAATAAATTAACATCAATATAGGACATATTTTCATACATTAATTAATAAAAAACTTATTACATTTCTGACGAATGTAACCAACGTAAATCAAGGAGTTAAATAGCTATAAATACTTAACTCAGGAGAACAAACAATAAATAAAATGTATATGATTAACATTTATATCAAACGTGATTTAAAAAAGAAAATATCAAAACCAAAAACTTTATTATATGAAATACCCTAATTTTTTTTGCTTAATTTACTAACTGTAGTAGGATCAATAAGTTCATTTGTAGAAGGTGGAAGTACTATATGGAAATCAGTTTGTCAAACGGGGAAAGAAAATGTGAATGGCTACGGAAAATAAATCTGACAGCAAGCTATAATCAGTTAAGAGTACATAGCAATTTATGATGGATTAAATGCCAGTAGATTATGTAAAAATGATAATTGGACCCTTTTAATCCAAATCTGATCTTCTTAGTCATGTTAAGAAATTTAAGATAAAAATTTTATAAATTTATACATAATAACTTACACAGAAATTAATGTCGTGTAGTTATATTAGATATATTTTAGAACCAGTACACGCATTGGGTTTGCTATTAACTAATTAATTATATTCTTGTATGTGTAAATATACAACGTGTATCCGAAACATGCCGACAAATTTTAGTTGTTCCTAAGGTGGAAATAGATTGATTTAGATGGGCAACCAATGGTCCAGTACAAGAAGCAAGAGCGGTAAACGTTTCCAAAGTTTAAGTAAATTGTCATTTGTTGTCATATTTAGGGAACAGCTTGCTGGACACAAATAAATTAAAGGCTACAAATTATTTAAACCATAATCATTAATAGAGTGATTATCGTGTAGATGTAACCCAGCCCCATCTTGTTTAAAGGGAGCGTTGCCACACTCAATTCTGTAAAGAAAAAGTATGTTACATGAAAAATTCCCTATTTTGGACTCGACGTTATAAAATGCTGTCAAAATTAGTAACATAAATATCTGTTGCAAAAATTCTCTAAAATTCGCTCTTTCAAATAACAATTACATGTTTGATTTCACAGAGAAATGTGACTGCCTGCCAGGTAGGAAACGAGTTAAGGCTGTCTACGCGTCACGCCGTAGTGGAATGATATTTCTGCAGCTGTGTGTGTGGTCTTACATTAGTGAGTTGCACAAATAACAGCACGGTAAGATTTTCTCACTCTTACGAGCAAATAAATCAGAATATAAATTTTAGTTCTTGCACTACTAGTTTAATGTCGTACCATCATAAACCAATTTACAAGAAGTGTTCAAAATGGCAGACACTAACCTCAAAGCAAAAATTAATTCAGCTTATGAAAGACTGGCGTAACCTTGCGAAAACATCCGGTGTTATCGTGAACCTTTTCACAGGCAGCCATAACCTTGCCTAACATATCATATTCCGACTCAATGGGTGTGTCGTACACCAGAGTCTTGGTGAACCCCCACAGGAATAAGTCTAATGGATTAACCTCAGTAGAGCATGCTAGCCACGTAACATGCTTACCTCTTCCGATCCACCGTACTGGAAATTCAATGTTGAGGTGATCCCGTACCACTCTTGGGGGATTGTGGAGGGGCACCGTCGTAATGAAGCCACATACGTTGCCAGACCACGAGTGGCACATCTTCGAGGAAATCTGGCCATCTAATATTGCAGAAATATCAAGCATATTTGCCCAGTCAATCGTTGCGTTATCAAGTACGACCTAATCAGAAGACCACCCGTAATGTCCGCCCAGATGATAAGAGAAAACCTGTGCTGGTTGGCTATGATGGCCGTTGCATGGGTATAGGCATCGTCCCACATGTGACGGATCCTGGTGTTAAAATAACCGCCCCTCGTAAATGTCGCTTTATCAGTAAACAATACAGTAGAAGTAAAATGACGAACTACTGGGCACTCTTGCAGAAACCACTGCGAAAAATCACGTATAGGAGAGGAATCTGCTGGTTCCAATGCGTGTAGTAGGCACGCAGCAACTTCCCGTGCATAACAAGCCATACAGTGAAATGGGACACATCCATTACGTGCTCAATGGCGCAGGTGCTTGTTGACGGGTTTTCCTCCACAACATTTAGTTATTCTTCCACATTTGGTGTAGGAGCATTACTCAGGTGACCAGACCCACCTAGTACATTAAACGTGCCTGTTCGGCGCAGTCTCTGAGTGAAATTTGTGAAGGTCTCGTATGAGGTTGCCACCGTGTTGGAAACCTCTCATGGTACAATCCTATAGCCGTTAGTACGTTACCTTTAACTTTACTGTTAAGAGGACTATGTACCGAAATGTTTTCTTTAAAATCGTCGTTTGCACGTAAACGTGTATCTCGGTAAATAAAGTTCTGTAAATACTATGTTTTGCCAGGAAGGATAAAAAACTATTGTCTACATCCCTATATATTTACTTTTATCATATAAAGTGTATTAATGGAGAAAAAACTTTGTGAAAATGGTGAAATAGCGCATATTTAAAGCTTGTCAATACAGTTCCCTTAAGCAGTAAGAGAAAATTACAAGTATGCGCACGTAGTTTGATCTGTGTATTTTCATCGCGTGTAATAAAGTGCCTCTGTTGCAGATATAATTTGCACAGTACAGTGTTACGACGGAGACACTGCACGCCTTGCGCGTATGAGCGATGAGGTGCTAGGAGTGTGTGTTAGTGTCGCCCGTATGGCTCCCTCACTTCTTGACCTTGAACGCTCAGCTACGTAGTCCTCTTAAGCAGTACCATGGTTGTCATTTGTAAGTTCGTAAACATCGCATTGTCGACTTGAAATAGAACGCATACAACGTACAGTAAATTGTGGGTTTTTATTCTACAGTTCTTTCCTCTGTTATGGAGGGAACTACAGTGCTGATAATAAGAGTGCGAAAAATCATGACGCAAACCTATATTCCGCGCCCTTTAGAAACCTTGTTAGACGAAACAAGTTACGATTCAGTTCCGCCACAAACCACTTGTGCGTAATGTCCACACACCACTACGGCGCGGTGGCAGAACACCATTACTGGTTGCCTACTTGGCAGGCATTAACACCTCTCTGTAAAATAAAACATGTAATTTTACTCGAAAAGGGTGAGAGTGAGTAAAATTTTGCAAAATACATTTATGTTGCTAATTTTGCCGACGTTTCATAATCTCTAGTCAAAAAAAGGGCATTTTTCTGGTAATATACATTTTTCAGAAATAAGGGTTGCAACATTCCCTTTAACATGATGAGGATGGGTCACATGTATACGACATTCGGTATATTAATTATTACCGTTTAAATAATTAGTAACCATTACTTTGTTTCTGTCCTATCACGAACATCTAAAGGAACTTCCTCCAAGTATCCCGGTAACCGTCCTGCAGGAACAGTAGATATGTAGCACCTCCGAGACTGTGACCGTGCAGTATTGAGCGGTGTTATGAAGCATGCAGACCTGCGCACAGGCTGGTTGCAATGTTATATAGACGAGGTTGCATACCCACACCTGCAAATTGCCACTGCCATTAGCAGGTTAACTATGGATGTAGAACTATTGGTTCCTGGATTAAATATACTAAATTTCTACTTATCAACCACAAACTGGTGTTTATTATCATTTGTTCGTTAACACCTGGTAATTATAGTATAAACTTTTTTTTAAATAGGCGATGTAAAAGTTGGTATATTGAAATGATTACTCGAAATATTGTTATCCAGCTAATAATTCCACCGAATAATTTACTACTGTTAAAGGTGTTCAAGTATAAAACATATATATATATATATATATATAAGCATATGTGAATAAGAAAGCAATAAAATGGAAGAGTTACGAATATGAGATTATAAGAACTTCATATATTTATATTTGGAAAATTATTGAGAAATAAAGGTAATAAGTTCTAAGTCAAATTATCGTGGTTCGAAAATAGACATAACTCATGAATGAAACCTATTATTTTGTTAAATTTAATTTATATCATTTATAAAAATAATAGTTTTATATAAACATTTTTGTACGTATAACGACAATTAGAAAAGATAGCAGCCATGCTAAACTACTTCAGTATATTTCATCATGGTGAAATTATTAGAAAAATACAGAGCTCTTATTTAAACTTGAAGGTGGAAATATTTTCCATGTCCAAACATTTCATTAAACAATACGATTTAAAACATAAGTAATATTTTTAATTGGTATTTTTAATTGTGTTGAGCAGATACCAGAAGAGACATTGACAAATTGAATCAGTCGGAGACATTGAAAAATAGACCAGAGTCTTTATTTTTTTCAATATAGTTAGAGATTATAAATGAGTACTGTAATAAACATAATAAAAAATCATATAAGTGTATTTTTAAAAATATAATAACTAATATCAAATTGTAAAATGTGTTAAAAGACATAATAAATTAAGATATAACAAGTATAAGAAAGAAAATAGTATAGCCATCAATAACACTAAAAAATGTGTACAACATGTATTGAAGAATTTGGATTGAAATTAAGCCAAAAGGGATCATTTTTTAAATCACGTAGAAATTATTATAAAATGCACTACCAAAAATGAAGAGAAGTTTCTCCAGAATAAGCAATCTGACAACGGAATTTTGGAGTTTTCAAGATCAATATATCTAAATGAGAATGTACAATAACAATTTATCTGAAGCAAGTCAATTTTATGAAATAAAACTGAACTTAGCAAAGCAAATAATACTCGAAAAAAGGAAAAAATGAAACCATTTAAATCCTTAAAAAATAGACTGAATAACTTTCATAATATTTTGAAGAAACTGTAACTAAATTTAAAATGAAATTAAAAATATCACATTTTTAAAAATTTTCTTATAGTTAAGAAAGTGACTAGGCTTCGATTTCAGGTACCAAATTTCAGCAACCTTTTAAATTTATATTTAAATTTATTTTAATGTTTTATATTTTTAAGTGATTTATTATTTATTTACCATAATTTATGTATTATTACAAGTACGATGATATAGCTAGGTAGACAAGTCTTGGTGTGACAAATCCATAAATAATATATATGTTATTATTTTTAATTTATTGTAATGTAAATGGTCATAATTTTTTTTATTTATAATTCCATTAAACAAAATATTTTCGTGTCATCTTATAAAGAGTTTTCCATCTGTAAGGTTTGTATGTGGAGAAAGAGGAGGTGATTTAAAATGTGTATATATTTTCAAGCATTAAATAATTTGTAGAACCAATTTAAAGTGTATGATTATCTACACAGTAATTCAAACCATTTAATGCATGTGAATATATATTTGAATGAGCATAATTGGTAAGAATTAAGCAAATCTGACCGAAATAATATATGTGGAGCACATAATATGTATTTATGAACATCAACCAGACAATTCTTAAAAACATATTGGTCGACTTTTACTCACATTTAAGTGTAGTGATTCGATAATGTCACACGAACACACAAGTTTAATTTAAAAAAAAATTATTAAAAACATTTTAATAAATAAAATTACTAGCATAATTCAATTTTTTCTTCAGATATGGTATCAAGTAATCGTGGTTGTCGATGTCTATCTCACCCTCACACTATACTGTCTGCACTGCTGTTAAACAATAGTGCACTTGACTCCTCAGACTTGGGACCAAGGGCTATACAGTATACATGCAAACACCACTAAGATTTTTGTTCGATTAATTAAAATATTCATGTAAATTAATTTATATTATTTAAAATCCTCGTTACTTCTCCAAGCATAGTGTACAGATAAATTACATGACAGAAAAAGAAAAGCTTCCTACCTAAAACCAAAGTGGATAAAGTAACACAGAAATAAAATGGCAACAGAAAAAGAGTATAAATAAGGTAGAGGAAAATAAAAATTTGCGACATCACATAAAGTAGAAAAGCAAGTAGACACTACTACCAGTAATAGCAGCATGTGTGTGTGTGACATGAATACCACTTCACATACACAACTCCTGCTAGGATAAGCAATAAAAAGCCCTGGAATTAGTTACATTTGCCCAGAGTCGGAGGCACAACATGAATGCCAAATCCTGTGCAGAAGTAAAAATGAGAAATCGGGGAAGTGAAATAGCAGTTGTATATCACGTATGTTAAAAAACTATATTCATTTAGAATAACCATCCTGCTCACCATACATATATCTATGAACAGCAGTTCTCCGGGACATATCGGCGACACACATGACAATATAAGTATTCCTCTTACTGAGACACAGTGTTCCAACGATCATTAACAACACACCCAACAAGATGAGTATTTATCTTGAATTGGCTACAGTGTGTTACTGGAAAGAAATTGAGCTTCTGAATTAAACTGTAAATTAGTATTCACAGCTCTCATTAAATACATTCTATTGGGAGAGGGGAATGGAAACATTTCTGCTTCGACCCTCCTGAAGCAAGAAACTTCCTATTATGCATCACATATCTGTTGCTCTCCTGGGGGCAGACATGGATATTAATACTTGCCTGCACCAGATTTCTACGTGTTTATCATAATATAAAAATAATAAGTTCAATCCATACAGCCATAAGGTAGTGTACGTAGTCCATTTTCAATGGACCTACATTTTGTCATCCATCCATGTGAATGCCAGTTTCATCGAACATTGAGTACATGCATTGTGATGGTGCGACCTAATATTATTGACATTTACTCTCAACCCTGTTAGTTCAATACATTTTTATAGTTTTAAAATGACAATATTATTAAAACATGTTTTATTCCCTTAGCTTATTTCGCATCCTTGGCAGAGTACTTGTATGCGTAGAGCTTGGCCCTCAGCAAAAGTAAAATATAATCAATCATATCATCCCCACTGCACTCATCTTCATACTTAACCAATCACATTTTTGTTGGCAGTAAAAAACACAGATGAGTGTGTGGGTAAACACTCATGTCGAACTCAAGACATGAGTGCTGGATCTGGGGAAAGGTCCTGGTAGAAATCATCAGTTTTGATCTGGTACACAAATAAATGTGTTTCCATATACGTCAGCTCTAGCATGCTAGCAAACTAAAGTTTCATCACATCATAATGAAACTGGTACATCAACGTCTTCGACAGGTCGAGTACTGCAAATCTCACATAGATAGGTTAGTCGAATAATATGTTATATAATAAGATGTTTTCGTGTTCTATTTCCACAAGTGAAATAATTTTATCTTATATTGTTATTGATTTAAATTAGGGTTAAGGAAGAAGTTTCTTGGCATGTTTCTCCAGGCATGTGAGTTCCATATGTTGATGCTTTCTCTTTTTATTCATAAGCTTCCTGAAAGTAGCATTCATTTTTAATACGTTTGTAGAAATCATTCACAAACTCAGTTGCAGCTGTCTTATACATCTTTGTATTCAGTTTGATATAGGGCTGCAGTCATGCCTTCTGACTGAACAGCAATACCCTAAGTATTTGCATGAGCCTTAATCCAATGCTATATGTCTGCTTGAGATTAATGTACCAAATTATATAGTTATTTTTTAAATCCAAAATATTTGGGTGAGGGGCTCTATTTCACTGGCAGAAATGGGAGGTCCTTCTGGTATTTGTGGAATTCTTGTAGGTATTCCATATTTATATCCAATTTGTAGCCTGCATCATTATTGCCAGACACTGAAATCGCATTGTATCAATGCTGTTCCATTTTAAGTTGGAATATGGAAATGGCGGAGATATAGCCCAACCACTCAAATTAATGGCTTCTACATACTTGAGGTAGGATGCTGAGTTGATGGCGATATAAATGGCATGCACATCACTATTTGTCATGCAATGTCTCTTGATGCACTGAGCTAACACTCCCTGGATACCAGCCTCGATAAAGATATGTATATCATAGTCACTAATAAGCTGAAACTCCACTTTTGTCTTCTTAAGGCTCGAATGGTAAAATAATATGGTGGTACTACCATACTGGACATAATCAAGTCCATATATCCTCAGACACATCCCCTGTAAATTCTCGAACACATCACAACGTAGTAGCACAAACATATTCAGATAAACAACACTGCAATTGCTTAGAGTATGAAAACCAAACTACTTCCATATCTTCTGAGCATGTCAATAATCATGGAGGGTGATGTTACAGTTGATGAACTGATTGCAGAGAGCCTCCATGGGTAGTAACTCTGTCTCCTTCAGTTGCTCCGAACAGTCTACAAAGACATGATGAAAAACTAATTTTCTGCTTACCAATTTCAGCATTTCTTGAATAAAGAGTCTTGTAGTTTTTTTTTTTTAAATTCGGATGATGGCAGATTTTACTAAAGTTGCGAGACTAGCAGATATGAATTTAAATGTATGGAAGACTTGAATATCGAAAGTGCTGCTCAAATTTGACTAAAGTTAATTAGTTTATAGTCTATGTGTGGGGTAATAAATATTTCCCATGCATTATAGCCCAACATCTTAATTATAAAATAATCTTACTATGAAAAATTGTGGAAGAGGACTGGCAGTCTCTTGAGGTGATGATGGAGCTTGTTGCAATTATTGATTGCTGTCCCAATATAGTTGACAGTAAGTTGGTCATGGTTAACTCTCCATTTATACACGGTGAAGGGTCCAGATCAGTGGCAACAAGTGCTGGGTAGAGAATAGCCACTCCATACTTCAGAAGTTAGTGCTCTTGTAGGTTCAGTCGGACTAACTGGAAATGCCATTCGCCTGATTTAAGCAGACAATTGCTTCAACAAACATATGAGGAGCATTTTCCCTATGAAAATAATAGGTCCATGCACAGGCTTGATAATTTGGAGGCAGGAACCTTACTCTGGTCGAACTTTATGTAAACACTAAAGCTGTGTGGCTTCTTTTTGATAGTTGTAAATATATGATGCATTAGGTTTTGGCAGGTACAAATATACAGGTACGAGTATTGCCTTGAAGTTGGTATAGACCACTATAAGTACATTGTCTGCAACATAGTCATTGGCAAACTTGAGTATAGTATTGCTAGTCTGTGGCTGGGGAAGTCCACATGTGTGCTTATTACAGTACCTCCTGTGTTCATCCAATGTCTCAATACCCGTGAGACCAGTCACTCTAGGAATATCTTGGTAATATTTCACATTTATTGCAGACATAGATATTCTCTCTGTCTGATCTCACCTGAGGACATATCAGGCAGGATAAATTCTCAAATATCAGTGGTGTGAATTCACATTTCTGTCATTGTTAATAGAAGGCCGAAGTATTGATTTTCTCTTCCTTTGCAACTTTTATTCGAACCACCTTCTCATCATCAAGATCATATACATTAATGCTGCTGCCAGGATAATTGTTCTCCGACAGTGCTATCTGTTTCAGAGGTGTAAGGAATTCCAAACCAATAAAATTAAATTTTGTCTCCAAGTCTATGTATCACTTGTTGATACATTCAAGAGTTTTTCCTTTTATATGTGCTAGGGCTACCCACTTGAAGCACATATGATTCTGGCTCTGAAGATTAATCACTACCTTCAGGTTCCTAATGCTTTTTGGAAAGTCGATGTACAATGATGCTCACAGCAGGTTAAGGTTCTTGATCCACAACTGAAGACATTTCATGGCTGACAATGTCCACCCTGATCCCTTGCCCCGATATCCTTCTTATGGCAGATGTGCTCGATGCTAACCATCACAGCCTCATCGATGTCGATCATGTACAGTGGCACATTCTTTGCTTTGTGGACTCTCTTGACACTCTCTTATATTCTAGGTAGCTTCAAATAATATTGGTTGTCTGTCTCAAAATGTTCTGCAACACATATGTTTTCATTGTAAGTATGAAGGCTGTCTACGCCTCCACAAACTCATAAGCATTGTGTTCGTCAGCTCCAATGACCATCTTGTGGTGACAGGAGCCACTCTCTGTAAAAAATCAGACGAGCTGGAAGAGACGAATAGAGTTCTGCAGAGGCAGCAACACATCGATTTTCGCTGATAGTGTGGTAGGGCCATTAGATTTGGCACTGTGTGCCTTTAGTGTATCATATCTGATAAACTCCAAGGGCTCCCTTTCTGGATACATCAAGCAGCTACACATGTGTTGTCTTGCATTACTGGGGTGAGAGAAACTTCTGTTGCAGAATTTATATCTTGATGTTGCCACTGACCTAAAAACTGACTTTCAGGTTTCCAAATGGTCCTCAAGTTTATCATTGTGGGCGATTTTCTTCCCACACTTGTCACAGACACACTGCTTCTCCCTTATGGATTTGAGCCTATAATTGTGCTCATGGTACAGACCATACTTATGAACAGTTGGTCGCAAAATCCAAATTGCAGTACGGAGGGTGGTATCGTACTCATTCTGTTGAAAAAGTAGAAGGAACTGAAGACACAAATAAGACATTGGCACCGATTACTCTGCTGTCCATGGTGATCAATCACCTGCACAGGCACAAAACATTTAAAAATACTGACATGCAAATATATTGGCAGATGGTTATTGAGGACAAGATAGTGACAGGTGGTGATAATATTTAAAATGTGAACATATAATATGAATGAAGATTAGCTGTTTACTAGGATAACAACGATAGGCTGCATTGCAAACGTCCTTTACATGACCTCTCGATTTGACTGAGAAGATGGGAAGTTGAGATGAATGAACCATAAATAATATATCCTAAACAAACACATTACACGTTGATCAGTTTCCACATAGCGAAAATATTACAGAGAAGCACTTAAAAATTCTAAATAAACAAATACTCATTTCAAAGAAAAAGTGAAAAATAGAATATAACTAGCAACACGAACTTGGTTGTAGTTGGTCGAAAGACCAGTTATGACTTGGCAGAGGGACTTGATTACTGGTACAGCCAATCCACAAGGAACATCAAAAATATCTTTCTTACAGTCCTCAAATTTGCAATCAAACACTCGCTCTAATGTTGGACATATTATGCATGAATGGTAAATGATTGAAAAATAAAAATGTGTGCATATGTGTCTGTATGTATATAAGCTGTCTATTTTATCATAGGATCTACATCACATCTGCTATTCAAACCAACACCATCATCATAAACACTAAATCGAAATACTTTCTACTAACAAAATATTAATAAATTATACTGTATCCGAATCTGGTGTAGTTTAGAACAATACCTATGGTGCTACATGGCTAATGGAAACAACATGTGATTAAATGCACGATCAGAATTCCATAAAATCATGCAAAATATTAACATTTATTTTAAATTTTGCAACTAAAAATAATAGTTAGTACCAGTATATTTAAAAATCTAGGATGTGCTAGTAAAATAATTTAAGGGCAGCTATTACATTTTTAAATTAAATTGTACAAAAATTTAAATAACATTTTTAGTTTGGGTTGTTTATGCAAGCAGCCAGATTATTATTTTTTTTTTACTATTAAAAATATTTATTATAAGATTTGACAAGTTTTTGGTAAAATCACATAATTATTAGTTCATGCATATTTTATTAAACGTTATCTGAAAATTTGTACCTGATATGCATGTAATTTTTTATTTAATTCAACACTTTGCAGGGCATGGCTAGGACAACAGCATTCTTGCAACAAGAGTTCGAAATGTATGTACGTACTAGTCTTTGCATATTGTAAATCAAACTTGTATTCACGATTTTTTCACTTATAAAAGTATTATTTTCTATTTGCATATAAGTTTAACTAAATTACGACACATAATTTCTTGTATTGCAACAATTAGACTGACAAAGCTGCTTGTCTGCTTCCACCAAAGCCCACACATTTTATTTCAAACACACGTCCAAAGACTTGCATTGCATCTCACATAAATATAAAATACCCATTTATATTTACACACCAAAATTAATTAATTTACATTACAAAAAAACTTAAGATTATCAATACAATTTTTCTTATAAGTTAAAGTTTGAAAAATATACACTACACATACACATAAAAACAAGCACTCGTATTTAATCCCCAAAAGAAAACCTTTGCAGGAACTGTGATGGTTATCACTAATACAAAATGGACATTAAGATGTTTAATTAGTGCAATAATCATTATTCGTTCACAGAGACTAATTACATTTTTTCAGCACGGAAGAAAATATTTCCTGACAGCTAGAAGTTATAAAATAACAAAGTTACATGCACATGTCACCAAATATCAAAAGTATTTTTTTTAATAAAGTAGGCCTCGATAAAATACTGAGCGATTCCATTTTATTCAAAGGGCAATCAAAACAAATAGTGATAAAATGGCTACATTGGCACAGAATTACAGGAGTAGGATTTAGGACTCTCCTGCCAATCCGGTCGATGTCATGGGTGGAGGTTGTGCTCGGCACCCTGGGGTGGCCATGATATCGACAAATTAACATGTTCCACTCAATAAATCTCTTCAGAAATGAATCATTTCCCCCAAAAAAAACTTTTCCCATAAAAATAAAAAATAGCAAAATATCCCTATTGAGTCCTTAAATGAGCAAGGCAGATTCTAGGCACCTGATTGAGAGAGTCAGAAAGTCCTCCGAGGAGCAAGCACAATCGAGGCTCTTAGTGGGTGAGTCATTTAGTCCTCAGAGCAGCAAAAGCAAATTCGAAGCTCTGAACTAGGTCCAGCCAATCAGGTGGATCACCGTACCTGGCCTGCTCCCCCAACCTACAGTATATCCTACCCCCAAAACACCCCCGAATTCCTATGCTCAACCCACCACTATGCAATAACCAACCCCTCCCAAACATAAAAACAAGGAAAAGCGCAGAAAAAAGTCTACAATTTGAGGAAAGATTACATTGATGACTTCGACAACAATGTGATATGAAGCCTAACTTTACTTCGGCCCAAGTAACATTGAAATAAAAAATCGAGCAAATGATTGTAAAAATCAAAGAAACTCGTAAGAATCGAGGAATAAATTGTGTCGCATACAACCACCTCTATGTTGGATGTTGGTGACATTGACACTAATAGCCTTAATCTTTAAAATAAAACGAATTTAAAAATAGAAAGAAACTTTTTAAAATCGAGGATTACTGACTCCATCCACTAAATAGTTTGCTTGTGACCTTGAACACAATAACCCTAAACTAGAACAATTGAAAAAAAACTGCAAAACCGAAAGAAACTCATAAAAATAGATAAACAGATTATACTACTTGCTCTGGCCACCAACTTGGATGTGGGTGATCTGTTCTCTAACTACAGTGACATTTAAATCCAAAATATAAAATTTAAAAACACCAAAAGAACATCGAGGAAAAAATTTCATTCCTAATGCGAAAAACCAAGTTGGATGAGTGTAACCCTGAGGGTTCAATTCTCATAAATATGGCAGATTACAGTCACTCCCTGTTATAATGATCACCAGGCGACTAAGCCCCATTTGCTGTATTTAATTGGCTATATATGAGATCAATCTTCATGTAACACACATACCCACTCCCACCCACAAATACTCTCATTCAACCACTTGTCATACCCCTTCCTTCAACATAGCTCGACCCAATCAACATCCAGGCATGCCACCAATTCTCCAGCCGACACTCCTCCCCCACACAATTAACTCAACATAGCTCGAGACCCACAACCATTTACTCGCCATGGGTTTTCACTCCAAACATCCACTTCTTGCTGTCAACAAACCACAGCATTTTCCAACCCCACACTGTCCGAACCCCAACCCATCCCCAATACCCACCGAGATACCAACGACATCCTCTCACTTCAGATAGTTAACACCACTCCATTTAATCTCTAAAATTCTACCGATTAGTTAGCTTCAAACCACTCATGCCATTCAGTTTTCATGCCTCAGCTGATTACTCGCTACATTTTGACCCCCCTCCCATACTAATACCTTGCCATGCAACTTCCCTTCGCATACTAGAATCAATTCAGCCAGTTTAATTTGCTCACAATAGATCGACCACTTCTGCATCACTACTAAATTGTATTGAATATTTTGTCTGCTCCCAACACCCCTAACTCTGCCCATCATCTGTGACACAGGCCATACAAATGAAAATTACTATATGGCCATATTAAATCACCGTACCAACAAACCACACGAGCTAACTACTGACTACCCAAATTTTACTCCACATAATAATGAAACCACGCAATACCCGAAACACCCTATTCTAAAGCCACCCAATTCTGAAACCATCCAATTATAAAACCACCCAAAATTTGAAACCACACAAGACTGAAACTACAAAAGACCAAAAACACCCAAAGTCTGAAACCAACCATGACAAACTACCAAAGACTAAAACCACCCAAGAACTGAAAGGAACCAAAACTTTAACCACCCAAGACTGATACCACCCAAGATGTGAATCCACCCAGGATGTGACTCCACCAAAGACTGACTCTGCCAAAGCCTTACTCCACCCAAGACAAATTCTAAACAAGACTAACTCCACTAAACACTGGTTGCTGAAGAGAATGACTCCACCCCAGACTCATCACTGACAAGACCAGTTTCTGAAAAACTGGCTAGAATAATGGACAAGGCCAACCAACAATACCAACCGACCATGCCACCTCCCCATACAAACAGACAATGGCAGCCAATCTCGAAATAAAGCTGCTAAATCGAATATAATTTCTTACATCTTGACATAAGTTTCGAATATATTCACGAAACCTCTGCAAATCTTCGCTAAACATCTCACCTAGAACTAACCAAACCAAAGTACCATAATAGTCGAACAGACCAACTACCCGATCTGGTAGACCACCATACTGACTGACCTTAAGGACCAACCATACTAGCTGAATATATGAACAAACCATACCAGATGACCATAAGAACCAACAATACCAGCTGAGTATATGAACCAACCATACCAGCTAGCCATACGAACCAAACAAACGAATCTTCCATACCAAACACCCATTCCACCCAACCAGACCAACAGCCCAAACAGACCATAAACCATCTACACCAGCTGTCTGCTTGAAATAGCCACACCAAACATCCATATGATGAACCACCCACACTAGCCTACCATACAAACAAACCATATAAAGCAACCAGGCGAACCAACCAAAAAAACCAACAATACCAGCTTAAAATACAAGCCATCTATGCCAGTACACCACCCCCCAAACCATCTGAACTGCAAATAACAAATAGCCATTCCAGCTGGCCTACCTAACAACAATTAAGATCAGCCAACCATAAAAACCACTAATTTTGACCAGCCGATCTGTTATATAGATTGACCATTACTTGCAGACCATAATTAAGTCCCATAACAGCCAACAAGACCAACCAAACAGACCAGCCAACAATACCGACCATTCTTACTAGTCAACAACTGGCTGCACCCAAGACTGACTATACCCAAGACTGCATCCTGCAGATGCCAATTCCTGCCAAACTGACTAGAAAAACTGACATGACCATTCATCTGAATCAAAAGACAATGATGACCAATCTCGAAAATGTCTCCTTACAACAATATCGTAACTAAGATCTTCAAGCAAAACTTCGCAAAATCTTTACAAATTTTCACATGTCTTCACAAATCTCCCAAATAAATTTTCAAATTGTCACCAAAACTTCACAAATATCTCACTCACAGATTACCAAACCAAAGGGCCATACCAGCTGTCCAGACCAACCGACCGACCAAACCCCCAACTGCAAAGACTAACATTTACTAGCTGGTCATACCATACAATAATAAAAATTATCAAGGCCAATCAACCATCTAGACCAGCCAACCATATACCTACTGTACTGGCCAACGACTCACTCCACCCAAGGCCGAGTGCTCCCAAGAATGTCTTATCACAAGAATGAATACTCCAAAGAATGACTCCTTCCAAGGCTGGCTCCATTCTAGACTGTCTTCTCCTGCCAAACTTCGGAAATCTTCTCAATATATTCACAAAATATTCGTAAACATTTGCAAAACCTACGAAAAATCTTCGCAAATTTTAAGAAATCTTCAAAAAACTTCACTAATCTTTAATAAACCTTTGCAAATTTTAGACTAAACCTTGCAAATGATCTCGCTCACCAATGACAATACATAAGTGCAATAACAACCAACAATACATTTTAACCATATTGGTCAATCACTGACTCCATGCAGACTGACACTGCCCAAGACTAACTCCTCCCAAGTCTGACTCTGCCCAAGACATACTCCGCTCAAGATTGACTCTGCCCAAGATCCTCCTGTGATTGACTGGCCATGACTGATTACCCCCAAGACTGATTCTACCCCAGCCTGATTCCATCTGAGACTAACGCCATCCAAAAATGACACCACCCAAGACTGTCTCCTGCCAAGACCAACTGCTGCCAAATTGCTTAAAATAATTAACGAGACCAAGCAGTAAGGCAAACCAACCATACAAATCATCTATGCCAACATACAATGATGTCCAATCTCGGAACAAGTAGTGTAATACCTATTCTCATTGATAAGCTCTTCAAGCAAAACTTAGCAAAAAGTCAATAAAACATCTCACCCATCGCAATAATGCAGCGAATCGGGAAGTGAGTATCGGAAATTATAAGAAGTGCTTTGCGAGTAACATTGTGAACCAATAGACGAGCTATGTAACATCCCCCAAATTATGTCGCAAAAGTGCCACAAACAATGATGAGAGCTGCAAAATATTACTCGAAGCATGTTGTGAGCTACATCATGAAGCAATATGCGATAAAGCTCTGTTGGCCGATAGGTAAATAACTTGTTCTCCGCAAAGAAAATCAGGAGACCCCTGCTTCGTCGGAGACGAGGCTGGAGATGGAGACATTGCCTCTATCTTCACCCATGAGCCAACTGAGCCTTGTCTCATATTGCTTCACGATATGTCGCACGACATCCTTTGATGAGTACTTCGTAGATCTCATGATGGTTCGTGGCATTGTTCGCAATACACTATGAGGAATGTTACATAGCTCGCATATTAGTTGGTGACTAATTCGAAGCCTTTTTCATAATTTCCAATACTCACTTTTCGTTTTGTTGCATGATCGCTGTTGGTGAGATGTTTTATGGATTTTGTGTAAAATTTTTTCCCAAGTTCCACGAAGTTTTTCTTGAAGAGGTTAGGAATCAGAATAGTTATAATGGGAATTGTTTCGAGATTGGATGTCACCGATTGGCATGGATGGTTGATATGGTCGGTTGGTCTCTTTCATTATTCTAAACCGTTTGGCAACAGTTGGCCTCTGCAGGTGCCTACCTTGAATGGTGTCATTTTCGGATGGAGTGAGTATTGGGAGTGGCCAATCTCGGGTGGAGTTAGTCTTGGGCGGAGTCAGTCTTGGGTGGAGCTAGTCTTTGGTGGAGTTAGTCTTAAGTGGAGTCAGTCTTGGGTGGAGTTAGTCTTGGGTGGAGTCAGTAGTTGGCAAATATCGTTAGTCGGTATGGTTGGTTAGTATGGGTATTTTGAATGGTACGCAATGAGTGAAATCATTTGCAAAGATTTCCAAAGGTACGCAAATATTTTTGAAGATTTTGCGAATATTTTGTGAAGATATCTGAAGTTTTCCGAATATTTTTCGACGGTTTTACAAAGTGTTCTAGTCAGTTTGGTATGATATGGTCACAGTAGTAGCCAGTCTTATTAAATAGAGCTGGTATTGAGTTGTGTTATTCTTGGGAGGAGACACTACACTACCTATTGTAGTTGATAGTGTTGCTTTCATCCATGATGGTAGCAAATATCAAGGGCAAATGCGAAGGTGAAGGTTATACAAGATGGTGATTAAAGGTCAAGGATATAGAGTATGGTGGTGACACAATCCAATGTGGCATATTGTTCCCTGGCTCCCCGGCCAGCAGCTATTTACCCAGAAATTAACTTTTCAGGTTAAAGAAATTTTTCAAAATTTTTTTCTTGTGGCATCAAATTTCAAATTCATTTCATTAGCTCTTAAACACTTATGTTCTCATTTTCACATTTTTTAGTTAAAGTCCTTTCACAGCTATACTACATTGCACCAAATGAACCCTTCATATTCCATAGCCTACTTTCCGAAGGAAAGATAAGCTTTACAATCACCAAGTGTCTGTCTGGAATGTATGTCGTCCCTAAAAACTTTTAAATTGGTGAACCGAAATTCACCAAATCCGGTAAATATACATTACATAGTAAGCACATTCGGCTTTTATAGTTTTGGATAACGCCAAGTACTTACATTCAAATTTGCAGCAATTTTAATATTTAGGGCACTCTGTCGTATCTCGGGAACCATGTAACTGATTTATACCAAATTTTTTAGGTTCACCGTGCATCACGTAAGAACTGAATTAAGAAAGCTCTAATTTTATTATAATTATATAGTTAAACAAAAAATATAAAGCTTTTACATTATCTCTCGGTAACTACAAAACATATTCCTACCAAAATTGGCATATAAGAGATAATTTTGTATGTCATGTTAACAAATGCTATTGAATTAGATAAGTAAACTGATTTTATAAATAGTGGCATTGTTAATAATTAGTTTAATTTTTATATATATATTCAGATCCAATTTAAACCAACTAAAATTATATATATATATATATATACATATATATATAAAACCAATTCTGACCAAGTTTTGAATAGGTGGGTTTAGAATTATTAATAGTATGAGAAAAATCTTTGTGGTATACTTTTTTAAATTGGATATGAATGTGATAGACTATTACAGTGTGTATGTAAGGAATTTGTGAGAAGCCGGCGCCTCTCTCTTTGCAATGTGAAAAATGCGTGCGTGCTTCGCCGTAGAAAATACGTAAGTATAAAAATTTACAAATATTATCTAATGGAATGCCTTTGACCAGCAGGGACGTAGGTGAATTAAAACACACAAAAACCATATACCCTTTGTAAATCACAACGGGTAACACACTCAGAAATAAAAAGATAGAAAATAAACTTCTACCATCTGTATGAAGGAAACAAATAAGATCTTGCTACATACGTTCAATTCTACATTAACGTAACACATTTAACAGCTAGTAGACTTAATTTATTGAAAGAAAACTGTAGTAGTTGCAAATGTGAAAATAAAAATTGCAGTAAAAAATAAAATATAAATTAAATTGGATAGTACTCAATGCAGGTGAACTGGAAAAGTAAATCAGACAAAATTAAACTTCTCAATTAATTTAGTGATCTTTTTCACGACCCATATTAGGTTAATGACGTGATGAAATATTACTACGTGAATTTCTAGATCGAGAGAAAATGTATCAGTGTGTATAAAATTATCACTACTCGGCTAGCGTGATTAATAATGCTACAAGTTCTCATATAATTTGTATGTTCTTAGTAGATAAAATGATGTAAAAATTGCTAAATTTCAATAACACGATCTAAAAAGATGTTTGATTCTTGAATTGAACAATAAATTTATTGGTAGATGATGATGAAATATGCACGTGAACTCTTAATCTGGTCGAAGTGGAGTTGGCAGCGTCGGTTGATAATAAAACCACTTAAAAGTCTAGAGTAGGCGTTTCAGTACAATTCCTTGTCCACGCACATTTCATTAAACTTTGAGACGGCTCTCTACAACTCCCCTTGGCTCCAGATGGGCAGTAGTGGCCAAATTTAACAAGCAAATTGCAGGACCAAAATTCTGATGGACTGCCATTCATCTCGTCTTGTTTGAGAGTCCTGGTGTTCACATATAAAGCTATTAACCCGGAAAGGAATCATAGATAAAGCCATTTCCTGATATCGCCCACTGAAGTTAAAATAGCAAACGTTCATTCCTCTGAGGTGCAGATAAACTTATATGTACGTTTTTAATAGGTTGCTGTTGAAAGAGAAATTATAATTACATGTACTTATGCCACTCAATACAAACTACACTCTTTTCAGCAATATTTAAAAATATAAAAAAATTATGTTATAAAGAAATTCAAGAGAGGTTGTCCCAAAGTTATAAATTTAACCAGTTATAACTGAATAATTAAAAAAAAAAACAAAATGCGATGAAAATTAAAATACTGAGTCAGTTCTGATGTAAAAAAGAAGCATGTGGGAGGATACTGTCTAACTACAACTTGTTGAGCTGAAACTATTTATGACAAGTATAAAATACGTAAGTGCAAAGATTTTTTTCCGCTATTTTGTAAGATAGCACCAAATAAAAAATGGCGGCCATATATATATTTTTATTATGATATTATATCAACGAAACCATGTAAAAAATTTCAACAATACTTTATATGCTGGCATTATTTATTACAGTCATCAAATATGGCTAACCAAGATCTCCTATGTTCACCATTTCATATGATAGTGCCACACGAACAAATCAAGTTTTGTCATATATAGGGAACACGAACAAATCAAGTTTTGTCATATATAGGGAACAATCAACCGATTATTACCAAATTTAGCAAATACGTAGTTTTACGGTAAGTATATAACTGACATGTTTTAATATTGCCAGGGCTTATTTTCAAAATGGCGATTGTATAAATATTGCATTTTAGTGTTTTGTATCTACGAAAAAATTTAACCAAATATAACTTTACTTCGTTTACTGGCAGTACATTTAAAGCAATCAAATGTGTCTTCACAGGACCTCTTTTGTCCGCCATTTCGTAGGATAGTGCCACATCAATAAATAAAGTTTTGTTATATGTCGGGAAACAATCAACCAATTCCTATCTATGTTTGTAAACAAGTAGTAATGTGGAAAACGTTGTAAGCTTAAGGCAAGGTTTTAGAGGACGAGACTCTTATTTTCAAAATAGTGGATATATAAACATTTAAAAATAGTGTAATAAATTTACATAAAATGTAACCAAATTAAATTTAACTTCGTATGCTAACAATATCTATGCAAGCACCAAATGAGCTAATACACAAACTTATTTGCCCGCCAATTTGGAAGATAGTAGTAGAAGAAACAGTTTGTTTTTGTTGCTTATATCAAGAAACAATTATCTGATATCCATCAAATTTACATGAATTAAGGAGATAGTAACATTTTTCAAAATATCAGCCACGTAAATATTTTAGGTTAGTAAGCAATCTGTGCGAAACTATTTCGAACGACTTTAATATGTGGCATTATCTATGACAAACATATACCTAATGTGCCAGAAATAATCACTTTGTTCTCCATTAATGACGATATCCCCACACATGGTAATTTAACTTGAATTCATCTGGGATTAATTTCAATATGGCTGCTGTATAAATACTTTCGATAATTTGCGTATCTATTAAATAATATAATCAATTTCAAGTAATCTTTGTATGTTGAGTGTAACCATTAGAGAATACAATATGCTCATATAGATCATCTTTTGGCCACATTTTTGTAAGATAGTGCTAGGTGATGAAAGGTAACGTTTAAGTCACATCTCGGGAACCAATCCAATAATTCCAAACAAATTTTTCACACAAGTAGTACTTCAGTAGGCAATGTAAACTTATATTATTTAAGTGTGTCAGACATGTTTTATTCAAAATATCAACAATATAAGCATTATTATATCTGTGGAATAGTTTGACAAAATTCAATCAAACTTTGTATGCTAACAGTGTCTATTACAAGCATCAGATACACCAATACATAGCCTTGTTTTTGGCCTATTTGTGTTACAGTATCAAATGAAAAAACAAAGCTTTAATGCCATGTCTCGGGACCCAGTTAACATTTTAACACCTAAGTCGGCATACAGTAGTGCTACGGTAGGCAATGTAAATATAAGTGATTCACACACTTTTTTTTTCGAAATGATACAGCTGTAGACATTTCAACTCTACCAAACTTTAGAATGATTACTACCGAAGTTGATGCTTCAAATGCTACCTCTATAATGCAGTTTTTTGCAGTGCAACTTAGGGTACAAGGCTGTGTATGTTAATGTCTTCTTCAAGGTACGTGTGTGTATGTAATTGTCTTACTAGTATTGCATTTATCTCTGGTTTCATCTTTAATTATATCGCTATCAAAGCTACGTCAAGACCCACCTGCCATATATCCTTTTAAGAAGTTCATCTAAATTATTTTAATTCCTGTAGAGGAAATATGGCACGTTAGTTATACTGGTATTTTCTTGAATGTTTTAGTGTTAATTAAAGTCCTGAAATTGTTTATTCTTTCTGTGACTCATTTTAAGGTCTTTTTCTCTAGAAAAATAATTAAATGAGAATAGTGAAGACTATTCACTGCATGACGTTAATCACTACGTAACCCCAGTTGTCGCTTTGCAGCCAACCACTACGTTTATCTAAAGCACAATTGGCTGAAATGACGAAATTCAGGGGACTGGCTTCCAGATAATCCCAGGATATTTGTGCCGTTATTAGATGTAAGATAAGATTAGTTTCGTAAGCCATTATCTGATTAAACGAGCATAATATAAAAAGCTGATAATAACGGTTATAATTGAAAGTGGCGTGAAGATATATAATGTAAACGGTCGAACAGTATATTAGAATGTTTGTGGGGGATTAATTTAAGCAGATAATTTCTAAGTCAAATTTATTACTTTGGAGAGGCGAAAAATAGTTGTAAGAAAATACACACACTTTAACGTTCATGATACTGTACTGTCAGTACCGATTACTGTCACATTTCAACTTAAATACCAGGACTGTGCATGCTAATGGTTTCTACACAATTACATGAGAAAGACAAATTTACTTGTGTAGAACGAACGACGCAAATGCACGTGAGAGTAAGCAATAAGGCAAAATTTTTAAAATGGAAATAGTAGTGTGCGTGAGTTTAATTAGTATATTAATAGGTTTTGTAACACTCGTTTTTCCAATTAAAGTGTTAGTTCCAGATATTTAAGTATGTTCAAAAATCGTTAAGTAGGCAATTATGCATTGAGATTAAGTTTGCGTAGGATTACGAAAGTATGAATGGAATATGCGCGTATGCGTGGGAGTCTTTATATAAGCATATGAGTGTACGAGTATTCATTGCACTATCACGAGCTTAAGGTGAAATTTAAATTTTTTATTTGGTTATCTGAAAGAGTTTTTGAAAAGTACCCCCTTAATACAGTTATTAGTTATCAAAATATGAAAGTTTTTACAATATAATACTCATAACTCTTAATTTCCAGAATTCTGCAGCATACTAGGCGTTGATCCTAGACTTTTTTTCACTCAAATTGTATTTAGTGCAATCTGTATGGTGTACAGAACATACTGATTCAGCATGAGTGCAATTTATAAACAGGTGAGCGAGTATTGGCACTCTGAATTTTGTTGAAAATAGGGGTCAGACTTGTCGTAAATATATGTTTGTTCATTCAAGCGAAACTCTTAATATTAATTTAATAAATAGTTTAAACCATAAACTGTAGAGGACAAGTTGTTTATGTTATTTTTGTGGCTTCTAACACAAATGCAGTATGCCACGCTCAGACTCTATTTCAAAACTTTGAACCTGCCTATAACAAGCTTGTAGGAATTTGAGTGTTATATTTTGAAAACTATAATAATTTGATAACTAACAACTGCATTAAGGGGGCACTTTTGGAAAACATCTCTCAGATAACCAAATTCCAAAAAATATATATATCCCTCTAAGCATGCATGAAACCCATTAAACGTAAGTGTCTAAGAAGCCCTGAAATATAAATGTACATTTGATGGCCACAGATTAGTACCTACATGAATATCGCAAGTAGAGAAACGATACACTTTTTTAAATTGAGAAATATAAAATAGTAGTGCGAACTGCAACGTTAAACAAATGCTTCGACAACTAACGACTGCTTGAATTAATCAAACTGATACTCACATGTGAGTTCGACATACTATATTTCGAATATTACGTGGATTTTTACTGTATTTTGAATGAACTATGTATCACAGTGAGTATTGAAACTGTGAAATTATTAGAAAAGTAAATATTTTACATATGTTGTAATTCATACGCATAAGACGCATTAAAAAAAAAAAAACAGAAAACAAAAGATATAATTTCAGTATTCTCAAATTTTTACCTAACGTTAAGACATGGAACTATTTTCCCCTCTGTCATTACCAACTTTACTAGGCGCAAACCACGCCCGTTAATATATATGTAGGTAGGAAAAGTGATATTTTTCAAAGGTTAATTCAAAAGTGCTCAATTTATCGTGAACGACATTTAATATCAAATAGCCTTGACTACGACTGCTCACCTCCCACCAAGGCAAACCGGGTTTCCGGCGGGGTCGCTCCCCGGATTTCCTCTTGTGTGAATCGTGCCGGACGATGCCGCTGGTCGGCGGATTATTCAGGGGAACTCCCGTTTTCCCCACCCTTGCAAGCCGGCACTGCTTCATATTCATCTCGTTTCATCCTCGTCGGCTCTCAAGACTTCGCTATTAAGAACCACCCAAATATCTCCACTTAACTGCAAGAAATCATCTCTGCTACTGAAACACACTGAGAGAAATGTTTGTTCCAACAAACAAAATATTTGTTTGTAAAAAGCCAAAGCATATTTTATCGCTACAACAGAATTTTTTTGAGAAAACAAAACTTGGGAAGCCACAAAAATAATTTTGTTCGCCCAACCAAATACAGGCTTGAATAACCAGAATCTCTGTGTTGGACCTAAAATATTAGTGTGTCACCAAAATATTTAGTTCAATCAACTGTATATATTTGTTTGGCCTCTCAATTGATTGGTTAAGTTCAAAAATACAGGTCGCGAGTTTGTAATTTTTGTGTCAATTAGGATAGTAACAGTAATATTTATTAATGTATAATAATGGTTAAAAATCCTAAATATATAAGTTCAACAGAAAACTTAAAAGTTAAGCCGTAAAACTTTAAATATTGATTTTCGCAAGTCGTTTAGTATTTGAAATGTATTTATTAAAAAAAAAAAAAAGTCATCTTTCTTTAGTGGCTCTTATAGCTGTGGTGGCTAAAGTATAGTGTTGAGGCACAAGCGATCGAGTTACGAATCTCTTTTGGCTTTCAATCTTTTTATATTAACCGAAACTGTTATTTGTACATAGAGCGAAATAATTATTTGGCTTAACTAACAAAACATTACTCTTTGGGATAACCAAATATGAAGGACTTAATAATTTGGTACCAATAATACACTGTTTCATTACGCTATAAAAAAATAATTTGTGCGCAGAAAAAAGCTTTGTTTAATCACACAAAACCCTTTTATAAGTTCACTTGGCTCTCAATCACGTTCCTAACAAATGTCTCTCCCGTGAGGCAAGGAAATGCCGAAATTCCATTTCACACACTATCCCTGACTCTGAACACCCTACTCTACAGGAACCGACTTAAATGCGAAAAAAACAGTAGTCCATCTATGTAAAGTCTGGGAAATATGGATGGAGAGAATCTGCATTATAACTCAGGTCGCTCAGTAATTCACAGGGAGATATATAATTTTCGCGAAAAGTATTCCAAAGGATACTATAGAATAGGAGTTCATTGTGGCCATGAATCAGAAGGTTTCCGCTGATGTCCACTCACTGCTGTTAATGATGCTCCATAGGTTCAAGCCCTGCACACTTGTCCAATTTTTCCAAGTCCCTCTGAACAGCTTAATTTCATACTCAGGGGTGCAACAAAATTTTATTTTATAATCAGTCAACATTTGCATTGACTTAAAAATAATATCATATACATCTACAACATGTACAATGTAGCGGTAACAATCAAAGAAACACAGGGAACTATAAACTAAAGTCCTGTTGGTTTGGGTGAGAAAATTATTTTACTTTTTGTCTTTTCTGATCCATTTATATTCCATTGGTTGACAACACACCTCTC
The DNA here is from genome assembly GCA_029891345.1 of Dryococelus australis. Taxonomy (NCBI): domain Eukaryota; kingdom Metazoa; phylum Arthropoda; class Insecta; order Phasmatodea; family Phasmatidae; genus Dryococelus; species Dryococelus australis. Next base: position 81,504,660 of record CM057009.1, on the reverse strand, counting down.
AAAATTTGACATATTCTACATGAAATGTGAGATTTTCTGGAAACCAACTTCAAGTTTACTTTGGCTACTTTTGCAGTACACAATAAAATTGTGTTCTCTTAAAATATATTTCGTGTGATGATAATATATTTCTGGAAACCAACTTCAAGTTTACTTTGGCTACTTTTGCAGTACACAATAAAATTGTGTTCTCTTAAAGTATATTTCGTGTGATGATAATATATTCAAGTATGTCTGACAAACATAAAAGAGGAGAATTTTCCTAAAGGCTCTCAAACATATAGAGACATTTACCTATCCCCATATTTATAACAATGGATTACCTCAGACGCAGAACTCTTCGATATTCCAGAGAAATTTGACATTGACAATGCTCACTATTTATTTCCAACGTAAAAAACCATTGAGCCCCACCTAACCTTATAAACTGTGTCGTTATTCAGGAAGGGCTGAAAACTTTGTTATATTAACAGCCTGGCAAACATCGTCTCTATTCGTCTCAGGTAAAACCACCCAAATCACTCAGCAAGAGTCCAACAAAAAGGTTAGTTTGCTGTCAGTAAGCCTACATTTCCTCTTATTTCTTATAGAAAATTTTCCATTTCTTCCGATAAATGTGTGATTTTAACACTCGCTGGTCCTAAGGAAGTTTTTGGGTAACCTACTTGAATATCCTAATTGTTGCCCCTCTTACAGATGAGCTGACTTGTCAGAAAAATTAAACACCTTAGTTGTCTAACTATCAGTTAGGTGATACTTTTATCCGCGCTGCTAAGACATTGTCTAAGAAGCTGTTACTTAACCATTGACTCAATTAAGATGCAACAAGTGGGTGTGGGTGGAGGTAGGGTGCAATTTAATCTCTTGTCAAATCAGAAGGCACACCCCCATATATTGGCAAGTGGGTAAAATAATTACGTCTTATGCATATTTCGAAACTACTTTCTTTGGTCTTCTGGAGAGGAGGTGATTGGTTCACATAGAGTGGTTAGAGAAAAGGATATCTGCTGTGTGGTCCAGCGACAATGCACTCACATCTTGGGCATTTCGTGGTGGAAAGATTGCAGTGGAGAATAATACTGAGACAACCTGTTCCTGCTAGATTAGTACAAATGCTACATAATTTGGGGAGTACCGCCAAACCTATCAATAGCAGAATTCATACCATCGAATCAATATAACTGCAGACAGTGGTTTCTATTGAGTAAGCAAGTGAATCAGTGAGGTTCAAACCGATTGCATCGAATCCAGAATATTGATTGCGCAAATGGTGACTGTAGTTTTAGGGGCTTCGTTACTACAGTATCTTCCTAGTGTGGTGAAGCAGCCTGCCAGTGCGTCATGATTTCGAGGATTAGTTAGTGTGTTCGCAGGCAAATTCAGGTTTCCACATTTCCAATACACAACAAAGCAAGTGGGTGAAGTACTTGTTAAAATATTTATTAAATTTAATTATCTTTTTACATATGTAATTAAGAGAAATACACAAAATCAAAGCACGAATACCATTCCTTACACTAGCACCAAAATTAATAATTATTTACGACATCACAGAGCCAAACATACTTGAATATATACATAAGTATAAACCAAACATAAACTGTCCACATTAAAATGTCTGTAAGATACAAACAGGAAAGTTTGAATTTTCTTATAGATTTATTAGTTCGCTGATCTTAAGTGGCCATTGCATTAGTGTATGTAGATAAAAATTCTCCAATGGTTGTAGAGAAATCTAAATCATTATACTGTAGTCTGTATACCAGAAGTCACAAATTAATTATTAAACTGCATGCATGTGAATAACAGAGAGACTACTAAAAACTGTCAGGTGGGACTACTTGTATTTGACACTATAATGTCAATTTATGGTTTGTGAGAATTTTGATAACAGCTACAAATGTTCATTAAGTCCTCCATCAGCAGCAAGACATAGTCAGCAATGCTGTAGAAAAAAAACGACAAAGATTAGGAATGGTTTCCATGGGGGTGTATTCACAAGCGATCACAATCGCGTCTCTCATGACATCCAGTGTTCGTGGCTTTGTGGCATACACAGTGTTCTTCAGAGTTACCCACCGATTAAAATATAACACCGTTGAATATGGAGATCTGAGTGGATACTCAATACTTCTGCATTGGTCTAGTCATCTTCCTGTAAATATTCCATCCAGGACCGACCGACCATACCTCTCGATGGTAATGTGATGGGGCACCGTACTGCTGGATAAATCAATCATCATATGAGTAAAGTTGGTGAATAGCTGGGACAATATTATTCTGCATTATGGTATGGTAAATTTCACCCATCATCGGTCCATCAAAGAAGATAATGCCACTAAAATATTTGTTGCCAATGTACACGTTCACAACACACAAAAGTCGACACGTCTATCTGGGTCGTCTTCATCCATACCATGAAGTAATGTGATAATGTATGGCCTCCACTTAAATTACTTTAAATGAAATTCACACTTTGTTTACTGACACCTGACTCACACATAGCTTGCAGTAAGGACATTAAAAACCCGAAGGAGCATGTGAATGTGTGCAACACACCCCCCCCCCCCCCCCCAATTTATTTGTTGATTATAATTCTGATACTGCCGGACCGTATTTTTTTCACATCGCACATGGTTCCATCCTCCCAAACTCACGTTATTGTTTTGTTGTTACACCTGATGGTGGCGCAGTAACCAAATCTGCTTTCCATCGTCTCTGTGCCTTAATAATATTCTCACATTTGTGACGGGCTGTCCGTCACAAATAGGTGAAATTTTGTGTGGGAAATGTTTTTTTTTTTGCAGTAATGTAATGCCTGTCGGCCGTGGTCGCTTCTACCTGCCCAGCAGAGAAGTGCGCCTGGTTGCAGCTGGCAGTAGATTAGAGGCAACTTGTGGCCCTGTCCGTGATCGGGTTGAGTTTCGTTCCAGTGCGAATAATGTTTGTAAAACGAGAGCACAGGTGTCGAAAAATTTTGTATAGACGGCGCTGGAGTGCTGGTCTCTGGGGAGGGGATGACCAGGAGTAGGGAGCTCGGGCAGGATAAATACAGGTGCGCGGACTGCGATCGGGGAGAACGTCGCCGGCCTGAGAACCGGACTCATTAATCGGAAGGGTCGCCTAATCATGAGGCTGCGCATTGAAATGCTAAGTATTGCTGTCAGATAGGACTTAGATATTGTTACTATCGCCAAGAGCAGATACAGGAGGAGACTGAAAATTTTCGAAGCGAATATGTTCGGACTTATGCTGTTGGAGCTCATAGTCGGGACTTATAAATTTTCTGAAGAGTTAGTTACGGACTTACTATGTGAGAGCTCAGAATTGGAACTTATAATTTTTCCGAATAGCAATGTGTTTTGAACTTAGGCTTTGTGAGCGCAGTGTTTGGACTTGAAAATATATCTTTTCTACTTTATCTTGTGATCCGAATCTCCGGACTTTGTTTGTGAAAGGGAAAAGATTGAACTTAGCCATATTTTGCTTATGTGGGGCAATGATATTTATTTCTCTAGTAAAGAACTTAGGCTATGGTGATGTGCGCAAAGGGAACATTGTTTGGGAATTCATTGTGGAAGAAAGAAGGAGAACAATAGTCCCTGTGAGGTCCGATGTTGTATTTTTCCCTTCGTGAAGAGATGGAAAAGACAGGCTATGGGAGCTCTGTGTATTTGAATTGCGAGAATTAGGGATTTTTGATGTGAGCTGGAACTTAGCTGTATTTTGGAATTTGTGGTATTTCTGCCCCATCACTTTCCTTTGTGATATACGAATTTTTGGGGGAAGTGGATTTTTGGGCAACGTGGAAGAAGGCGACGACATTTGGGATTGTGTGGAGTTATTTATTTTCATTTGGGAAAAAAGGTGTGGGGTGCAGTACGTGAGGTGTTTATGTTTGAATGTGGAATACTTGGGGTGGAGGAGAGGCAGCCCTAGTGGCAGGGAGAATATCCCTGACCTACCCCTCCACGGGTTGTGTTCTTTGAATGGCGTGGAATGCTTGGGTGGATGAGAGGACCCCCACAGTGGTAGGGAGAATATCACTGTCCTGTTCATCCACCAAAAAACGTGCTGGTGTTATTTTGATGGTGTGTGTATGTGGTGGTAGTGATGGGGTACATCCTGTACTTCGGTATCGGTGGGGAGCATATCCTCAGGCCTCCTGGGTTTCTGAAAGATGTGACTGTGTGGAGATACTTGGTGTATGTTCAAACGGGAAGGTGGTGAGTGAGGACATTTTCGTGTTTTCCCACAGTCTGTTTAGGAAAGTCATTTGGGGAGATATTTGTGAATCACTGTGAGATTCATAATTAAAACCAAAAGACCATTACTCCAGTGGGCATTTCTCTTTAAAAGTTAACATAATTTAAAAGGTGGGTTTTTTATTAAAGGTTTTGTGATTCGCCCTGCCAGGTGATGGGAACATAAATAACCTAAGGTGTTTGTGTATGCACACTTTTTTAAAGGATCTAGGCTGGTCCTAGGAATAAAATTATTTATCATCAGATATATTTAGGAAAAATAGGGATAGTGGTATTAAAGGAGTTTTTAAAAACTGTTCTTTAACATTTTTTTGTTATATAAAATATATGTTTGAGAACATAATGATATTGGAAATAGTGATCCGGAAGTTTAGGAAGAAAAATGTGAAGTGAATATTTTACCAGTGTAATTTTGATTGGGACATTGGAACTGTAATTTTCTATAAAATGTGTGTAGTATGAAGATATGCAATGAGTAGTTAGTAAATGGATTGTTTTTGAAGTTCAAAAGAAGGTATTTATGAGGAGAGAAAAATTACCTAGGAGTTAATATTGTTATCAAGATTTATCTGTGTGGAGAAATTTACATTGTAAACATTTCAGAGAATAAGTGTTAAAAGTAAACTTCTTTTGTAAAAGGACTAATTAAAAATGGAAAAATTGATATGATGGTAATGTTTTAATTTACGCTGTGGGAAATCCTCTTTATCCCAAATTCAATCTGATTTGGACAAGGTGAATTGCATGCCAGTTTAACAAGATACCTACTCTGCTGATATGTTTTCACGATGATCCTTAATGAACACATCCTCTATCCTAAGTCCTTTGTGTAAGGTCAGGAGTGTTGGGTAAGTGTTTGTGCTCCAAGAGCTGAAGCCAATGGGGCACAATTGTCTGTGCCACTCTGCTCCATTGTTGAACAGTACAAATGCATCACACATTGTTTTGAATTTGGGAACAGGTAAATTGTTTAATTGAGGTCTGTAATAATTTGTTCTGGTGAAATGTAAATTGTGTTTATTATGGTTATAAGTACTCGTACTGCATGAGTGCAGCGGCTAATAAAGGAGAATTTGCAGGGCATGCTTAGAGATGCAGGGATTAAGTTCGAGGATACTCTGCGGGCATTAATGGCTTGAGAAAATTGGCCAAGAGTACGATGTGTGGTGAAGTGGAATCTAATGGTGAGGCATCTTTTGAGGTGATGGGTGAGCCAGCGCCTTTATTTAATCTCCTTTGGTATTTTCTTAATGATTTGCAGAACAGGCTCACTAGATTAAAGGTTGCGAGTTTGTCCACAATTCTGGAGTATTTAGTCAACCTTAAGAAGTTTGTGAATTTGAATGTCTGTACTCGAAGAGTAGTATATGCTGCTAGTTTGTTCCGAATACCTGAATGTTTGTAGGACATTGTGGGGGAGGCAATTGATGAGGACTGGGAATTTTCTAAGTTAATTGAGCTGTTACTAACTCGGGTTGCATCCCGGGTTGCGCTTAGCCAGAAGAGGTTCGAGATCTTGAGCCATGAACAACAGAGAGAAGAAACGATGATGGAATTCGTGTAGGGGGTAATAAATATAGTATATATATTAGGGAGTCCTTATGAGGAAAGTTCTCTTGTGGAGATAATGTTCCACAATTTGGACCCTCAGTACGATTGAAATTTCATGTTTTATAAGAAACCCAATAGACAGAAGGAGCTTCTTGAGTTAGTTAGTCAGGGGGAAGTGACCTTGGGGGATATGAAAAGGGGTTAGGATGCGTGCAAGCATTGTGGGAAAAGGAATCACATGAGTGAGAATTGTTTTCAGCTCCGAAAATGGGTTGACGTTTTTTTCAGTTATGGAAGAAAACTCTCAGGGTACTGTGGGTAGTAATCTAGGATTGGGAGTAGAGGACAAGTTGCCTCCGAAGAAGGGGCGAGAGAGAGAGAGCTGTTTAAGCTGTGGAAGAATGGGACATCGGAGGGAGTCCTGTTATAGAGTTCAGAGGACCTTGATATGTTTTTTGTGTACAGGAGAAGAGCATATGGCACGATAGTGTCCGAAGAGGCAGAATTGTACTTTTTATCTGTGTAGGAAGGAAGGGAATTGAGCTAGAGGGTGCCCTGAAAAGGAAAAGGTTGGTGTAAAAAAGTTAAAGTGTTTCCTGTGTGACCAAGAAGGACATGTGTGGAAGAGGGATGTCCTCTTAAAAAAAAATAAATAAATAAATTGTCTGAATTATTTACAAAAACTTCGGAGGGAAGGATTATTGATTGTTTCTGTTTTGATTGGAACTGACGTTGTGAGTGCTTTATTAGATATTGGGTCATCAACCTCGATCATAAGCTCCGAGTGCTATGATCGAGTGAAAGGGTCAAATGTTGCTGGGATATTCCAGGTAAATTTCGAAGAGACTAATCTATTTTCTGAAGCTGATGGTGGGAGTATTCGTTCTATGGGAATAGTAAGGGTTAAAATCAAGATTGACCGTTTCTCCTGGAAGATAAATTTTCATATTATATCGGGGCTCTCTCATAAGATGATATTAGGGGTGAACTTTTGGGGAAAACCCAGGCTACAATTGATTGTAGGAAAAAGTTGTTTAATGTTTGTATATGACCTTGGTGAGACAATGAATCTAGAGAGGAAAGGGATATCTGCACGAAAATTTGTTGTGCAAAATTTGGATGACCAAAATAAGATGGAGGCGGAGAAGATTAAAAAGGAATTTAAGGATGTTATAACATCCGAGTTGGGGTTTTGTAGACTCTAGCCAATCAAACTGAAGTTTATGAATGAGCCAGTTGCTATTTTACCTTATAGGGTGTCTTCGCCAAAAGTCAGGATTTTAAAAGATCACATAAACGAATTGCGAGAAAAGGGGGTCACTGAAGATTCCACTAGCATGTATGCAAGTCCTGTGTTCTTGTTGCTCAAAAAGAGCCCAGGAAAGAGGAGGATGATCTGCGACTATCGCAAAATCAATAATTAGATCTATCTGGTCCCATATACCATTCCGCGAATTGATAGAGTCTTTCAGTATGTGGGACAGGCTCGATATTTCTCAATCTTGGATCTGAATCAGGCTTTCCTTCAATTCAAACTGGATAAAGATTTGCAGGAGCCTCTGGCATTTTGACCTCTTGGGGGTTGTATCAGAGAACCCGGTTGCCGATAGGGGCAAATTGTGGGCCCCAAGCAATGTCTAGGGTGTTATTTAGGATTCTAGGCCAGTACCTATATGATTTTGTGTTTTTATACATAGATGTCATATGTATCTTTAGTAAGACCTTTGAAGAGCATATGCTTCACATTTGTTTGGTATTGGAGGCCCTGTGAAAGGCGGGCTTGACGGTCAATCGAGATAAAGTATCGTGGGCTGAGAGGCATGTATGTTATTTAGGGTTCGTAATTTCAGAGGGGACCCTGTTGGCGGATTTTGAAAATGTAAAACCCATCGTAGCTTTCCCATCTCCAAAGAACCTGAAAGGGTTTAGAAGGTTTCTAGGGATGGTTGGGTTTTATGCAAAGTTAATTGCGAAGTTTGCTCAAATTGCAGAACCTTTGAATGCTCTGAAGAAAGAAAGTGGAATTTGTTGGGGATCCGAGCAGGAGAAGACATCTTGCGCATTGAAGGAGTGGTTAACCTCGCCAAATGTGTTGATTTTTCCAAATTTTTCGAAGCTATTTTTGTAACATGTGGATGCGAGCTACACAGCGATGGGAGCCATGTTAATTCAAAGAGAGGATGGAAGGGTTGCTCCGGTGGAATTTGCTAGCCGACTGTTCACAAATGCCGAGTTGAAGTACTCAGCATATGAGAAAGAATGTTTTGCTAGTTTGTTTGGGATGGAGAAGTTTTCCGAGTATATAGAGACATTTACCATTGAGTTATATACCAACAATCAAGATTTGAGTTGGCTTTTAAAGTCGGATAAGCCAGCAGGGAGGTTGGCTAGGTGGCCAGTGAGGGTAACTAGATTCAAGTTTAATGTCCATCATGTAAAAAGAAGTGAGAATGTGGTTGCCGCTTGTCTTTTTCTTATATTTTGTTCTGATGAGTATGAACAGGCGACTGAGGAACTGGGCGGTGTATCGGTAGAATATCCTGGTAATATAGGGGAAGAAAGTGTTAGAGAAGATGAAGGGGAGAGGGATTTTGACTGTGAAGTGATTGAATGGCAAAGAATGGATGAGAAGGTCCTGCATTCTGTAAATGTCTTGCAGTTATTTCCCAAACAGTTTCAGGACCTTTCTTCTTATCAACAGTCAGATTTGGAGTGTGAGGGTATATTGGATGAAGTAAAAACTGGAAAAGGTGAATACAGTCTTTTCCAAGGATTATTGGGAATAAGGACCAAAGCTGGGAGGTTTGTGGTATTGGCACCCAGGGATTTGAGGGAAATGTTGTTTCGATACTATCATGAATCGCCGATAGGAGGACATGTGGGGCAAGAAAAAATAGTGTCCGAATTCAGGAACTATTTATTTGGCCGGGAATGCGAAGGGGAATTGATGATAAGGTTCGGATATGCAAAGAATGCCAGTTCTCAAAAGCTATAAATACCCAGGTTGTAGGGCAGCATGCTGCGACTGTAGCAAAGTTCCCTTGGGAACGAGTGTATATCGATGTGGTGGGGCCTTTGCCAAGCAGTGTCTCTGGTTTTATATACAACTTGGTGGATCAAGACAGTTTCACTAAATTTGTATTTTTCTTCCCCTTAAGAACAGTGAAGGCCGTTGAGATTTGCAAATTGTTGAGTATAAGGCTGTTTACATTGTTGGGGTCGCCTGCATTTATGGTGTGTGACAATGGGTATTACTTGAGTTCTGGAGAGATAAAGGACTTGCTGGGGGGTAAAATTAATTTTCACTTCCCCCTACCATCCCCAGACCAATACAATTGAAAGGTACAACAGAAATTTGAAGGTAGCTTTACAGATTTTTCATTCCGGGGCCCAGGGAAAGGGGGATCAGGTATTATGACATTTGGGATTGTGCTTCAATCACGTGGTTAGCCAGGCAAACCGGCATGTTCCTGCAGAGCTTTTTTTTTGGGCGATGTTTGCTGCACCCATTAGTTAATACATGGTCTTTGAATGGACCAGAGTGGGATTCAGTTGATCCGAAAGATATGGAAATATTGTGGAAAGAAGTAACCATCAATTTAGAAAGTTATCATGAGGTTTTAAAGAAAATATACAACCAAGGAAAGGGGAACGTTACGTTTAATGTGGGACACTTGGTGTTAGTGGAGTTGCATTTTACATCTTCATAGGTTAAGTTTCTTGCTGCAAAGTTGGCGTCGAAATGGGTAGGTCCATTAAGAATTGTGTTTTTTATTATGCCAGTTACATTACTGTTGGCTGATCCAAAGGATCCTTACAGAACACAAAAAGCTCATGTTGGAAGAGTAAAAAGTTTTGGAAGTGCTGTGTAAATCAATTCGTAAGACTTTCTGAAGGTAGTAGTTTTTTTTAATGGAGAGAGTATTTGACAGGGTGTACGTCACAAATAGGTGAAATTTTGTGTGGGAAATGTTTTTTTTGCAGTAGTGTAATGCCTGTCAGCCGTGGACGCTTCTACCCGCCCAGCAGAGAGGTGCGCCAGGTTGCAACTGGTAGTAGATTAGGGGCAACATGTGACCCTGTCCGTGATTGGCTTGAGTTTCGAAACAGTTCGAATAATGTTTGTAAAAAGAGAGCGCTGGTGTCGAAAAATTTTGTATAGACGGTGCTGGAGTGCTGGTCTCTGGGGAGGGGATGACCAGGAGTAGGGAGCTCGGGCAGGATAAATACAGTTGCGCGGACTGCGATCGGGGAGAACGTCGCTGGCCTGAGAACCGGACTCTTTAATCGGAAGGGTCGCCTAACCATGAGGCTGAGCATTGAAATGCTAAGTATTGCTGTCAGATCGGACTTAGATATTACTATCGTCGAGAGCAGATATAGGAGGACTCTGAAAATTTCCGAAGCGAATATGTTCGGACTTACGCTATTGGAGCTCATAGTCGGACATAAGATTTCTGAAGAGTTAGTAACGGACTTAGGATGTGAGAGCTCAGAATTGGAACTTATAAATTTTTCCAAGAGCAATGTGTTTTGAACTTAGGCTTCGTGAGCGCAGTGTTTGGACTTGAAAATATATCTTTTTTTTTTCTCTTATGATCCGAATCTTCGGATGTTTGTGAAAGGGAAAAAGTTTGAACTTTGCCATACTCTGCTTATGTGGGGCTACGACATTTGTTTCTCTAGTAAAGAACTTAGGCTCTCTTGATGCGCGCTAAGGGAACATTGTTTGGGAATGCGTTGCGGACGAAAGAAGGAGAACAATAATCACTGTGAGGTCCGACGTTGTGTTTTTCCCTTCTTGAAGAGATGGATAAGACAGGCTATGGGAGCTCTGTATATTATAATTGCGAGAATTATGGATTTTTTAAGTGAGCTGGAACTTTGCTGTATTCTGCAATTTGTGGCATTGCTGCCCCCATCACTTTGCTTTGTGATGTACGAAATTTTTGGGCGACGTGGAAGAAGGCGACGACATTTGGGATTGTGTGGAGTTATTTATTTTCATTTGGGAAAAAAGGTGTGGGGTGCAGTTTGTGAGGTGTGTATGTTTGAATGTGGAATACTTGGGGTGGAGGAGAGGCAGCCCTAGTGGCAGGGAGAATATCCCTGGCCTACCCCTCCATGGGTTGAGTTCTTTGAATGGCGTGGAATGCTTGGGTGGATGAGAGGACGCCCACAGTGGTAGGGAGAATATCGCTGTCTAGTTCATCTACCAAAAAACTTGCTGGAGTTGTTTTGATTGTGTGTGTATGTGGTGGTAGTGATGGGGTACAGCCTGTACTTCGGTATCGGTGGGGAGCATATCTTCAGGCCCCCTTTCTATCTGAAAGAGGTGACTGTGTAGAGATACTTGGTGTATATTCAGATGGGAAGGTGGTGAGTGCGAACATTTTCGTGTTTTCCCACTGTCTGTTTACAAAGGTAATTTGGGGAGATATTTGTGAATCCCTGTGAGATTAAAAGTTAAAACCAAGAGACCATTACTCCAGCGGGTGTTTCTCTTTAAAAGTTGATATGATTTGAAAGGTTGGCTTTTAATGAAAGGTTTTGTGATTCGCCCTGCGAGGTGAAAGGAAAATTAATAACCTAAGGTGTATTTTTATATTTATACTTTTAAAGGATCTAGGCCGGTCCTATGAGTCAAATCATATATCTTCAGATATATTTAGGAAAAATAGGGAGTGTGGTGTTAAAGCAGTTTTTTCAAACTATTCTTTTAACTTTTTTTGTAATAGAAAATATATGTTTAAGAACATAAGGATACTAGAAGTAGTGATCCGGAAGTTTAGGAAGAAAAATTGTGAAGTAAATATTTTACTAGTGTAATTTTGAGTGATGTAATTTTCTATAAAATGTGTGTAGTATGAAGCTATGCAACGAGTAGTTAGTAAACGAATTTTTTTTTTGAAGTTCGAAAGAAAGTATTTATGAGAAGAGAAAAATCACCTAGGAGTTAGTATTGTTATCAAGTTTTATCTGTGTGGAGAAATTTATATTGTATACATTTCAGAGAATAATTGTTAACAGCAAACTACTTTTCTGAAAAGAGTAATTAAAAATAGAAAAATCGATATGATGCTAATGTTTTAAATTACGCTGTGGTGAATCCCCTTTATCCCGAATTCAATCTGTTTTGGACAAGGTGAATTGCATGCCAGTTTAACGAGATACCTACTCTGCTGATACGTTTTGACGATGATGCTTAATGAACCCTTCCTCTATCCTAAGTACTTTGTGTAAGGTAGGAAGGAGTGTCGAGTAAGAGGTTGTGCTCCAGGAGCAGAGGTCAATGGGGCATACATTTCAAATCACATTTTAAAATCCACTTTCATAGCCCCATTAGATTGCGTTCAGTAATTTTCTCTGTCGGTAGGTGCGTTGTCGATCTGGGATGCGGGAGATTCTGGGTTCTGTGTTTGAATCCTAGGTATGACATATGTATTAGTTTAAGTTAGGTCATAAGTTTGTTTGTAGGCCGTCTCCTGAGAAGCCTTCACTCATAACAATGGGGGACGTTAAAAGGCCCTTTAAAATCCTATCCAAAACAAAATCACTTATTAATGTGCAGAGAGTGTAAATATTAATTTGGGGCATCTAGTACCTGAACATCATCCGCTTATAAGTGATAGCAGCAAAATCTTGCGTGACTTGGAAGTCGTCAACGAAGAGTTATAACCAAAGCGACTCATAGAACAACACAACCCTGAAAACAACAGTCATTAAGAGCTGCCATTAATGATACCCCAATGCGTTTCCTGATTAATTAATTTTACAAATAGGAAGCAAACAAATCTCAAGATTGAGGATAGCAATTATATGATTTTGAGGGTTTACTTAGCAACAGGCTGTGATTAGTAGAGTCAAAGGACGGAATAAAGTCTAACAATGTTATCATAAATATTCCCCCCCCCTCAATCAATAGCATGGTATATATCATCAGTAGTATACACTGACAAACTTGTAAAACTGTACTGAAATCTGAAGGCAGATTGTAAAGAATGCTTGAGGAGAAATTAAGAAATTCGTATATTGTCTGCAAAATACAACGCATTATGCAACGCAAATAAGATACTTATCGAGCGGCACTCTTTTACCGGCTTCGGTTCATTTTTAGATTTAGGAATGGGATGGATAAATAGAGCATTTACAACAGGCATAATACTATGTGTAACCAACGATTGAATGAATATACCTATGCTTTATACAATTAGTAATTTATTTTATTTTATATTTTGTTGTTCACAACAGCCGTGTATTTAAAGTGACGTATCGATTTGGTAACCAGAATCTGAATTTATGGGTTAGTGAAAAAGGTCTTGAATGTTGAGAAAGAGGGTCAATAGGCCTATTACCCTGATGTAAAGTTACACTCACAAGCTTCGAAATATAATAATGAAGTTCCTTAACACCCAAGCTTATCTTATCCACTGAGTGGAGTGATTCAGGCCAAACATTTAACATCTTTATGAAAAGCCCACATCGTTCATGGCTGTGTTCATACTTGAACTTCGCAGTTCTGACATATTGATTGATTTTATTTCATAAGTTCTGGTAATGTTCAGATTAGTCCATTTTCACATGAGAAACTCTTTTTTTTCTCTCCAAATTATAATTTCCGTACACGTAGTCACGTCTTGACAATAATCTGTGTATGTCGGTGGTAAGCCAAATTGAAGGAGGTTTTAGTGGTGAGGAGGGCGTATCGGTTAGATTGTTGAATTGTCACATTGTTGAAAACATCCAGCTTTTAGTCAACAGAGCCCAGTGATTCTGTGATGGCCAAATCGAACGCCTCTGTTTGATGAGCAACTCATTAATTTTATATTATTAAAAATCTCTATACATAAACTCTAAATCCGAAATGGGAAATATGTGCATGGTACCAGTTGGAATTGCTCTATCTGGAATCTCTAGGAAAATAAAACTGCTAATCTCTTCAGTTACAAGAAATCAACAGTTCAAACAGTAGAACATCAGTTATTTTTAGTTGATTGATAAATAAGTATGTAAAATATGTAAATACTTCGAGAGAAAGAAGTATTCTCACATCAGAAAACTAATTGCTGTTTTTTGATGTAGGGTACGTTTGTGTACACGACGCGAATTGCGACAATGCTTTGCACATTGCCAAAATAGTAGCGTTGATAAAACTATCACTATAGAAGTCGATGTTTATCCTTCATTTTGGGTGGAGGATCGATCCTAACCATATCTACCGAATTTGTTGTAGGTATACGCCATTTTCGACGAAATTGTCGTACTTTTTTTATTTTACTTTGGAATACACTGTTTTTGACCCTTATACTCATTTATTAGCCGTCTTTTAATAACTGATATCATACTATTTGAATTAGCGCATTCTTATAACTGAAGGATTAGTGGTTTTTGCCCTACATTCCGGGTGGAACAGTTTCAACTAGCAATCAGAATAGTAAATTATTCCTATTTGTAGCATAGCAAATTGGGAGATAATGATGATAGGCATAGTAAATAAGACATATATTAAGCCAAGATGTGACCGTCACAGCGCCGATAATGTTTTGTAGTACAAAACGCTCTCCGAAGTGGATGTAATATTATATTGATTAAATTTAGGTGAGGTAATGGAAGCCTCGAAACAAAATAAACAACATGTAAGTGTGAGTTTTAAATTGACAATTCCATCTAATTATTTACTGCTTCACACAAATTCGATCGCCAAAAATACAGCACGCGCGTTGTACTCGCTAAGAGAATAGGATATAAATCTGTATGGCAAACCGCTACGCACGAAAACTGCCACACTACCACAACTAGAAGTACGATTGTTTTGTATTTCATTATAAAATAATATAATTGCACAATTGTGTCAAAAAGAAGAAGAAATCGTTCTGGTATTGAATACGAGGACCGCATGAAAATAGGACAAACAAATATGGCGAGACTGCCTTCTATGGGAGATGAAAAGAATCTGAGTGTTGACGTTGGCCGAATCCAATTCGTGGGAGGTTGAAGACATTTTACAGTTTTGAAAGGTTACTGTTCCTGAACTCGGGAGTCAGGGGTGGTTGGCCATTGAAGGAGTTTTCTATGTCGCATAAAGCAATAGGGTGTTGAATTTACACAAAATTTACACTAGGGGGTTGCAGTCATGCTCTTTACCTCCCACCAAAGCGAACCGGGTTCGGTTCCCGACGTGTCATCCGGATTTTCTCCCGTGCGAAACGTGGCGGACGTTGAAGTTGTCTGACTGGTTTTCGCGAGGTAATCCCATTTCCTTCACACTCTCATTCAACAGTATCTCTATCTTCACTTACTATTACACTCGCCAGCGCTTCAGTCATCGCTGTTACGAGATAGCGAAAACCCACTTAGTAGCTGAGTTAATGACTCTGAATGTTTCGAATTTATTTACATTAATTTATGCCATACACGAATACCCCTCGGTATGGGCTGTTCCCGATAAAGTGAGCACTTTTTAAGGCCCTCCCAACAGGCATTAACCACTAATAAATATATCTTATTGCAGCATAAGACTTTATATTTTGAGTGTTGTGAAATGTATACACTGTGTTTATTGGTCACATTGAATTGTTTATATTAAAAATCCGCAGGAAGATGGAAATTATATGACAGGAAAAATTTATGAGGTCCTTAAAAAGTGCTCACTTTACAGTGAACAGCCTATTATAGAAATCATGCTGATGAATTTCAACGTTAAAATAATTATTTTCACATTCAAATATATATTCACTAGGCCAGTTACAATATCACTTTTGGCACTAAATGTAACTGTTACTATGCAAATATTAGAAAAGAAGCAATAGGAATCAAATTTGAGGTATCTGCATTAATCCGAACTATTTATTCTTTAATTTGAATATTCATACAATGTTAAGTGGGTAACTCCGACAAACAGCACAGAAAGTTTATTACAATAAAATATCAACTAAAGGTGTTTAGGTCATATTTTATTGTGATTTCACTATGTAAGCTGATCCACTAGATAATTGTCAACATTGAATAAAGTATTGAACTGAACATTACATGTTTAAATGTTTCATTTTACCACAATTTGCAAGCTTTCAAAAATCATATCAAAGATATTTCATGGAAGAAACTTGGGTTACCTCACATTTTGCATTGCATTTTATGGTGCAAAATCTGTATATTGTTTGAAATACGGATTATTTGTGGCATGGCAGACTATAAATAAAAAATAAAAATATCTTGCATTATTTCCTGAGCCTAATTCGACGACTCTCTCTCCCTCTCTCTCTCTCTCTCTCTCTCTCTCTATATATATATATATACACACACACACACACACAAATATGCTGAATATTTGAAGTGGCCTGCACACATTACATTCAATGTGAGAGGGTTTTCTGAAAAATATAAGCGCAGTAGTGCCCGTCCTAAACGAATCTCAAGTATACAGCGTTGCCCACCGGTGAGCTGTCTACTTTTCAAATAATTTTACAGGCTAACTCTTCGAAGACGATGAGGTTTAAGGATTAAACAAAAAGTTACTTTTGTCGTTAGTTTTTAACATCTGATTTAAAATTTTTTTTTAATACTATAAATTATCCAGCATCACAAAATGGTATGCAAAATACATGTGATGACATTTAATATTAAAACAAAATATATCATGATGGCGACACGTTAATCATTAATCACAGATCTTAAAATATGCAGACAGCGTTTCGCCTCAAATACTTACACAATATTTTCAATTAATCCATTCACTAGTCCTAAAAAAAGATGCATAATGTTATTTAAAAGAGCTGGTTATTCCAATAGTTACTTCACTTTCGTGACAACCATATAGACGCAGGGGTTGATATTACTCATATACGTACTCTACATATTTTTGCATCCTTGATGGACGATGGCAGAATATATTATCGTGTTCTCTAAAAGCATCCATTTCCTGATAGGTTTCCTGTGAACTCCTTACTCGTGATCCTTTAAATAACTTCAAATTTATTTGACAAAACTTCACAGTGGATAAATACTTCTTGGAACCGCAAACCAAAATTTTGAGTTTGTTATTTCCGAGTTATACCCTAGTTGACCATAAGTATAGATATTTTTAAGTTAAAAGTGCATGAAAATCATTATTAACAATCGTATAAATATATCTAAAATATAATTATATTAAAATCCGTGCATTCATTTTTATGGGATATAAATTCAGACATATCCTACGTATAAATATAATTACCGAGTATTAAAAATATTAGCTTCAATCGGATTTTATATAGGATCCTATATAATTGTTACATTTTCATATACATACATGATTAATTAATTAATGACTTATATAATATAACATACAGCAGGAAGTACGAAGGAAAAGGAAATGCAAGGAAAAAAAAAAGGATTTTATTGATATTGAATGAAGCAATGTGTGAAGAAAATTGTTGGCAATTCTGGAAAAGTTATGTTAGGGTAAATTAGTCTGGGTTCATTTCCGAAAGTATTTATTTCCGAATTTATTGTTGTGCAATATGGAATATGGAATAACTGAATATAAAAAAAAAGACTTGATGTATAACGTTTGTTGTTACCATTGACAAGTTAAGGAAGTTGAAATGCGTGAGCATGAAATAAAAGAGGTGAGAAGATTACATAAATCTCTTTCAAAATTCATATCGACTGAAAATCTGTAACAGGCCTCATTTCGCCTAGGTTCATATCGAGATGAAAATCTTCACACTGGCTTCCATATAATACATTTTCATTATTTCGCGCTAGTCTAGATCTATCTCAGTTGAAAAGTTAGTTTTAACGAGTTGAATAACTATTAGGAGAATTTAAAGACTGTATCGGCTTGAAATTGATAACAAGAAGTTTATAAATACGTTTTAAGTTTAGAGTCACGGGAAACGTATTTATTTGCAGTGAAGGTAGCGGAGAACGGCAGAGCAATGTAGTAATTAGTCTTTCTGTGTGGAGCAATATAACTTACCTAGGCGCTGTGGTTGCTAGTGATAGAGCCGAGAGTGACGATCGCCTGGAGACCTGCTCCCACAGAGTGATCTGCTTATTGTAGAGCTCAGCTATGTGCTGTGGTACCAGCTCGGTACCCCAACCGCGGTGCTGCACCAAACCACAACACGCACTTGTGCGTACATTCCTACAATCTCATCTCATCTCAACTACACAAATGTGTCATCGCCGTGCAGGCCGTCTGTCAACTGCGCTTTGGTCAGCACACTCAGACTGTCCGTCATCCCAAACGCGACTTTCTCTCCTTCACCGAGACTGTCTGCCTGCACAGCTATGCAATTTAATCATATATATTATTTTATACAAACCTACCACATTACTATTTACATTACAAAAAAAAGTAATTCATCTTTTTAAACTTAGTGCGTAAGTTAATTTTATAACTGTATATTTTCAAATAAGGCATATGAATAATTCAGTGGCAGAGTGCTTTGCCTTTTCAGAGTCCAAAATTTTCGATATTTTATATTTTTAATATATATATACAGTGTACGAAATATTAGTCCTACTTCGTTTGCTTTCTATTAATATTTTTGGAGTAAATAATATGTTTGATTACGTGTTTTATTATTACATTTGATTTACAAGTATTCCCACTGGGCCTAAAAATATGCATAAATAGTATGAAAAAATGACAAAACCCAGATAGTTGAACAGATACAAGTTAGCACTGAGATTTATACTCTTTGGTTGCTAAGCACAAATCTTGCTTTAAAATTCGTGAGATATTTAAATGTATGACTTTACCAACAGAAACCATTGCTGGTATCCATTGCATGTTGTATCTAAAGTGAAAATAAATTACTTTCGTATCCCTTTTCGCCTTGCATCGAAATTATAAAAATTAATGATATGGTTCAGATTATTTTTCAACTTGCATACTAACAGTGTTGAAAATTTGCCAGTTGCCTTCATATCTCACAAAATGTTAACATGAGTTTTTTTGCCTTTTCGTTTATATGAAAGTGTGTATGTTTTTCTCCCATCACAACAGTCTCTAAAATGATAAAATGCCCATCGGTTGACAATGTACAAGAAAAGAAGGAAAGGCTTATGTGTGTTCGCTGAATGCAAAATTATTTGTCAATAAGCAGAGTCACTCGGGAATGCTTAGAGAGTTGTCAATTTATTATAAGTACTGAATTATTTATTTATGCGAAGTAAAAAAAAAGTATGAACGAGTTTCTTAAATTTTTTTGATATTGTTTGATCGCAACATTGCAATACAACTGTATTTTAATTTAAAATTTATATATCAGTAAAGTTTACACTACATTTACAAATAGATAAGACACTATACTATATAAACAAAAACGTGTAACGTTTTTATTTTAAATGTTTTATTTAATAATTCAGCAGTACCCTATCAGTTTCTCAAAATTGTATAAGGCCAAACATAAACTGAAATGCAGTTGTTAAGAAAATACTATTCACTACTGTTTAATGCTGCTTACGGCGAGTGTTATATTTTTCGCGAACTTATCGGCGATATGGCGTTAAATTTTCGTATGAATTTAAAGAAAATAATAATGAATATACTCCAGAATGCCATTAATAATTTTAAATAATCCATATTTAAGTTACAACTGTAGTTTATATTTAATTGTGTTTGGTGTTATACGATGTAATTAGTCTTTCTTTAACTGTTCTATAATACCGGTTAATTCTTGTAAAATATATTTTGTGGTTCACTCCTAAAATCTATTAGAAGCGTTAAAATCATATGTTTAATAGAATATATCCTTACAGAAATGAATTAATTTATAACACATCATTTCAAATCTGAGCAGCCCTGATATTATAGTAAAATTGTGTCCCATACAGTTTCCCGTATCTTGAATTTTCCTAACACTAGTTTACTTATTCGCAATTATCATATATTTTTTTCGCTAAATTGCCCCTTGCTTTTATGTACATTCAAGATAGAGGCAAATATAATTAATTATTTTTACCTAAACATTTATTACGAGAGCTGACTTTTTTCAAACAGAATTATTTCTATGAGCGGTAATGCATTTCATGGGATATTTCGTGAAGGAAAGGCGTTACTATGTGGGATGCCTTTCTTTTATTCTACACAGTGGTGAGGTACCAGGTGTTTCCTTTAGAAATACGCGGTTTGGTTTTTATAATGTAGGTAATCTAAGATGGCTGACATAATGACATGAATATGCAGAACTAGGCATATTTTCCCCGGGAGTGTTTTATGAGAAAAATGCGTAGTACTTTTTTATTCTATATTAAAATGAACAAAATACCTCAATATAATTTTTTTTCATATTTTATTGGTTTAAGTGCTATAAGAAATTAAAGTTAAAGTCGTGGCTTCCGTGAACATAAGGACACGTAAAACTGAGTATATTGCCTACAACAGTATTCAAAAGGAAAAATGAGTACGATATTTTTATTCTACATAAAAAAAATTAACAAAATTGTCCATTAAAAATGTTCAAATATATTTATCGGTTTAGATGTTATAGGACATCAAACGTCGTATTACAGCTGCGTAGTGACATAACATGGTAAACTGAGCTTTTGTTGAAGATGCTGTAATGAAAATAATTAAAATATATAAATTACTTGTAAATAACAAAAATATTTTACCAATAAGTTGAAATGTGTATCAAATCACGTGATCAGTATTTTTCGCTGAATGTGTCATGCAACATATAACATCATATACGTTTATCAGGCCATTGATGTGTACATACGTGACATCTTAATTTATTATTTTTATATTCTGTGACTCTTCATTTGTTATTCCTTATAACATGCATTACTTGTTGTTTCAGAATTCTTGCTGGGATGTTTGAGAATATAAACTGAATTTGAAGACTTTTTAATCCATGGAAACTACATCCAACATCTGTAGCTGTCTCCGGGTAGATCTACTCCCATCGTCTAAAAAACCGCAGACTTATTACTGATTTTAAACTGTGTATATTGTGCCATATTAGAAATAAATAACCTTTTGTAAATCCTTAGAACTTTAATAAACTATTTCATTGTTTGAAGAAAAGAGCCGAGAGATCCTGCATATGTGGATATTAGTACTATACTGGGAAATGTGAGTGTGGAGGATTTGAAAGAAACCAATTCTAAGTGGCACAAATATTGCTAGAAAAGTTGTACCAATAAAATTCATATTGAACGTAGCAGAGAGTTATTTGAAGAAGGAAAGCGGGCAACACTGCGAAAAGAACCTACCCATGAAGAGACGAAATACACATTAAGACCAAAAACTCCAATCTATGAAAAATATGTTTTTTTTCTTTTGTGATAAAAAAAGAAGTAAATTTAATGTTCTACTGCATAGCAACAGACAAAAGTGATGAGCGTCTGAAGTCAGCTGTTGATATATCTAACAGTCCAAGATTTAAGTGCACCTTGGTGACTGCATAGACCCCGGAGATGCTCATGCGAAAGACATAAAATATCACAAAGACTGTTGGAATAAACGTGTTGTAAATGTGCTTAGATCAAAGGATGAACACAAGTGTGGAATATCTACTATCGACGAGTGTGCAACTGATATAGAATTTAAACATAATTTAAAAAACTTTTTTCATGAACGTAAAGTCAAATTGATGGCTGATGTTGAAGTATACCAGGTCATAGCAGTAAACAATAGAATTGATGAAACACAAATAAAATCTCGAAATCCAAATTAAAAAACTTGTGGAGAAGGAACTATAAATTATTGGCGTTTTTTTCAGCAACCCTAAATATTTACGAACAACGAAGTTTTTCTCTGAAAGCCCCAGCCGATACTGGTCTTGCCAATAAAGAATATGCATATGAAGACATTGGTAAAGAAATTCAAATCCTTCTTCCCCAGTAGAAACATTTTGTTGGCCCAATATCTGGCTCTGGCGTTGGGCCAACGTTGGAAAATGTAAGTTGACCTAACATCAAAATGTCACTCGGGACAACGTTGGCCCAACGTGCACTTTTATGTTGGCTGCCAACTGAAATATGACGCTCAACATTTATTATTACGGCAATGAAAATTTATGGTTTTTTGCACACTTTCCTAAATTCTCTTCCTATCAAACATATGCCATAAGAATAAAAAAACCAAAATGCTAATTGTTGGTTTTACGTTGGTTTATCACATAGCATTGGTATTACATTGGTTATTCGTAGTATTTTGATAATTTACTAAATAATATTCTTTTCTCTTTCAGAAAGGCGTTCACAGAGTCATTTATCCACATCTAGTAATGTTTTGCGAAGATGTGTTATTGCATTCATAATGCCAACTAATAACCGACATTCTGCCTACGTTTGTTGCCATTGTGTTAAATAAATTTTACGCCATAACAAAATAATTTGAGAACACATTTACACTATAGTTATTCATCATATACTGCTCACATTACCACCTAAAAAGCCCATTGGCAAATATTGGATTCGAACCTACGACCCTTTGGTTAATAACCCAACAAATTATCCACTAGACCACTGCAACTTGTTAGCACCAGCGCAGAAATATTTTTGTATCATAATATTCCAGTTAGAATATACAATGTCGGCCCTACGTACAAAATTCATGCAAATTACCAACTACGTCTACCAATGCGCTGCCAACAATCAGTCATACATGACCATATAAATCTAGAAAAAAAAATGTATTAAAACTTAACTGCTAATCAAACATGAACAATTATTGATAATTGTTTGGTCCCATACATAATATTGAGTATTGTTGGAAATATGTTAGTTACATAATATAGGCCAAACTGGCCAGTAAACTATAGAAAAAGTACTAATTATTAACGGTTTGGTCTCCAACATTATCACAACATAAGACCAACAAAACATATTTAAAAGAGAAATGGTCAGTTATGTGAAAAAAAATGCACTTCATTAAATACAGATAAGGGGCATTGTTTTCATAAGAATACCTATTCCTTAATGTTGATGCAAAGTGATGGTCATACATAACGTTGGCAGAACGATGTTTATTAGTTGACATTATGTATGCAATGACACATTTTCGCAAAACATTGCCAACTGTGGATAAATGACTGTGTGAAAGCCTTTCAGAAAGAGAAACGAATATTATTTAGGAAACGATCAAAATACTATGGTTAACCAACGTAATACCAATATTAGTAGTTGGGTTTGTCATATTAGATTGATGATCTGTAATATAAACAAAATAAACTAACTTAACGCCAACAAGCAGCACTTTGGTTTTTTTTATTAATATGACATATGTTAGAAAGAAAGAGAATTCAGGAGAGCATGTAGAAAACCATAAATTTTCATATGCCCAATAAATTAAGGTTGAGCATCATATTTCATTTGGTAGCCAACGAAAAAATACACGTTGGGCCAACATTGCCCTGAGTGGCATTTTAATGTTGGGCAAACGTACATCTTCCAACATTGACCGAGTGCCAGAGCCAGATTTTAATCCAATGTTGGGCCAATAAATGCTTCCGTATGTTTACCAACTAGTTGCCAACAATCAGCCAACCATTAACATCAAAATATATGCTAAATACAATTAGATTATGTATTAAAAAACCAAATGATCAAGCAAACAGGAAAATTTGTTTTTTTCTCATCCCAAACTTTATATTTAGAATTGTAGAAATTATGTTACTTAGGCAACATTGGCCCGTTTGGTTCCCAACATTGTTCCAACATAAAACCAATTAAATATATCTAATAGAAAAATGGCCAGTATCGTGAACAACAGTTACATATCATCCAAGACAGAAAATAGGCATTGTTTTAATTAAGAATAACTATTCCCTAACTTCGACATTAAAGTGTTGGTTGTACAGTGTTGGCCCAACATAAAAATTAATACCAGTTACCAACTGTATATCTACCAACTTATCGCCAACATTCAGCCAACCTCGACCATGAAATAAAATTTGAAACAAAAACATTTATGTATGAAAAAACCTAGATTTTAAGCAAACATTAAATGTTATGTTTTTTTTTGTTAATTCCAAAAATATTATTGAACATTGTTGGAATTATGTTAGTTTCACAATGTTGACCCAAATGAAAAAAAGTACTAATCACCAACTGTTTGATTTCGAACATTACCCCAACATAAAACCAACTATAGATATTTCAAAGAAAATTTGACAGTATCATGAAAAACATTTGTATTTTATAATGTGCAGTAAAGGAACATTGTTTTAGTTAATAATATATATTCCCTGATTTTGCCAAAATGTTGGTTTTACAACGTTGGCCCAACATAACTATACATACACATTACCAACAGTATGTCTACCAACTTGTTGCCAACATTTAGTCAACCATTTTAAAGTTTTCAAAAATTCCTCTTGGAACATTTTGTGACATTTTTTGATATAGCGAGGTGTTGATATATGTTTTTCTAAGGTATCTCATTAAAATTTTCGAGTAAAATGAATTTATTGGCATATTGCATTGGGCCAATGTTGTATTCATGTATGTTTTCTAAACCAACATATTGCCAACCTTTCCAACCAAATGCCAACTGTTGGGCCAAC
The DNA here is from genome assembly GCA_029891345.1 of Dryococelus australis. Lineage (NCBI taxonomy): Eukaryota > Metazoa > Arthropoda > Insecta > Phasmatodea > Phasmatidae > Dryococelus > Dryococelus australis. Next base: position 81,480,341 of record CM057009.1, on the reverse strand, counting down.
TTATGTTGCTGCTTGGGCTTAAGCAGTTCAGATATTACGAGCATTGGTTACAAAATGTGGTAAATGGGTATTCGATGGTTCCCTTGAAAATTCTGACTAGCAGAAATAATTACCAAACAAATAAATATCTTCTTTAAGTGGTGCAAATATGGCCAAATGGATATGAAATATAAAGAAAAGCAAACCGCTGAAACATCAACCAAGGCGCAATGACTTTCACAAATGTTTGTATATGAAATGCCATCTGCCCAGGCAACCACATTAAGTGGAAAAAGTGTTCGGTGAACACGAGAGATGCCATTGCAAGTAGCTGTGAGACTTGTTCAATCAGTAATAAGGAGCAAATTACTAATTCAGTTTCTTCACAGCTTATGTGCTTTTATTTAGTATAATAAAGTATTACGAATGGCAACCTAGATAGCGAGTGAAGTAAAAAAGACGTATGGAAGCCAGTGGGGGCGTATACATATCCCCGATTTAGTTAAGAGATTTTTTTTCTGTGCAGCAGACAATATAGACTTTCAGGAGGATACTCCATATGGCAAGGGCATTCTTCATGGTACTGTGCTGTGAAGGTTGTGTACAAAAAAGGTGAGAATACTTACGGGCCACTTATTCTTTCAGAGCCGCCATCGCGATGTTAGCTAGGCACAATCCAGAAGTCATTAACGGAATTTTCCTACTGTAATGTATCTTACTCTCAAAAAAAATTGTGATTAAAATACACCTAGGGTGGATGTAAAAACAAAATGAAAGGAACTATTAGAGTCAAATCTGTTTGGAAATATTGTATGGGTGATACTTAAAGTTAGAACCATACAAAGCTCTGACGAAAGTACAACATTGGATGATGATTTTAATTACCTAAATGGGAATGATACAATTCCTGCTGCAAGTGATACAATATCCTCAAGTCCTGCTTTAAACCCACATGGTCTGCTTTAGAATCCTTGGTAAACAAGCCTCTATCTTTAAAGCGAGTATGTATAACTACTCTCATAGACAACAGCCCATCATCTACTTCGGCGCTAATTACATGCTTGGAAAAACAGAAGCAGTAACAAATGCAATTGCAGGTTCGGTTTCAAAAAACTGTTGTCACTTTAGATCTTGGACTTTATTGACCAATTTGTAAACTGGCGATGGCACGAAAAGATGTTTCAAAAATTGAGTACTTAGTCCTGGAGAACTGCACATAATAATGACAATGTAACGTGCGATAGGCACCATTATAGAAAATACTGGCTGAAATGTGCCCTAGATAATTTATGCAGTGATGCAGTAATACCTCAGATCCTGGCAGGGTGAAGTGACAAGTTGCAGTACATACTGCCTTAACACTTGCTCTCTCTAAATGCTATATTGTCGTATTTCTGACACAGCATAAAGACATGAAAGACAAATTTGGTGGGGAAACCCAAAATATGATTGCTACTCTACAAGCAGACAGTATTCAAGAAATAAATTCAGTGCACATTCAGACTGTATAAAGTTGATGAGTTTGATAGTGTTCAAGACTACGGGATACCAAATTTCCAAATTGCCCGGCAATACATGAAAATGTTCATGAATATGCTTCTTTTCATAAAATCTGTCAATCTCCAATATCAGTTCAAAAGCAGCATTCAGTGAAGAAATTGAGAAAGATGCATTAAAGAATGCCACGAGTTGGGATGGAGATGTATAACATCTCTAAAGTTGAGTAGATTGAGTCTGACAAAACAAGTTTCTGGGGAAAATGACACTCGAAATTAAAGTGGTGTAAAACAGCTTTTAAGAAGGTCTCGGCTAAAGTTTCAGAAACAGTAATTCAACTACAAGCAGATCGATTGTTGTTCACCCATCTGCTGGTAGCATCGAGAAGCCGACCAAATATAAATCTCAGGAAACCCCTTGGCACTTAAAACTTTTCAGCAGTTCCCTGGTTCATGTTTGCTTTAGATGACGCTCAGCTCTTGTGTACAAAAAAGAGCAAATTTGTACTTGAAGATCAATTCGATGAAAACTGTGAACATGGAGAAGAAATCATTAATAATGTTCAACCTCCCACAGACAAACTCCATGTTGCTTCGAGACATTTATCACTTGTAAACACATCTGAAAGACTCGCTGTAGCTATTCTAAATTGTATGGCAGAACTGCAGGCCATGAAATAAACCTGCACATGTCAAGACGTGTAATGACCTGACGATCGGATTCATCAAGAAGTTGGTCTATACACTGTCAAAATGGGATAAAACCAACTTCGTCGTTGACACAGAAAATATTTACTGAAATATGCCATATGTGAGAAAATAAACAACAATGAACAAGCAGTCCAGTTCAAGATCACTGATACAACTTAAATTGGCAAGACATCAATGAAGAAATTACTTCCACACATTAAAACAAAAGATGATGTAACAGCCTACCTGCCTGAAAGATTATTGCAGTATGCAGCTGAAAGAAACAAATGTTTGTTTGCATCTGGAAGAGAAATGGGCATGTCTTCAGATGGATGTGTTATATATTAAATTTAAAACATTCACGAGGAAGCAGACACAAAACTTATTTTGAACTCTCTATATGCCTCTCATCGTGGTGTCACCCAACTACACATTCACTCTCCAGATACAAGTGTATTCATCCTTTCCATGTGGTAGTGTTCAAATTTTTTTCCACAGGATACTATGTTCGCAACTGACATTGGGCCTCTCAGAAGAAAAATCAACCCCAGAAAAGTAACTGAATCCCTGTGTCCCAAAAAATCGGCTTTACTAGTTCTGCATGTCTTGTTCAGATGTGATATCACAGGGTCTTTGGTAACCAAAAGAAAAACCCTTTCTGGAAAGTCTTCAACACAGCTGAAGACAATGTTCTTGAAGCACTTGGCAAACTCAAATGCTTGCAAAAATTTGTTGATGATGACAAGCTTCTAAAAGAAAAGTTAATATGTCATGTTTATGTCCCTGGTACGCACATTTACGATATCGGAGAGCTTAGTTAGATGATGTTTTCAAAAAAGGACACTCGGGGAGGAAACGTTACCACTTATAGAGCTTCTCTGACACCCTATATTAATAGAGTTTACTATTAATTTCTAGAATGGTGTCGTGCTGACAAAGCTTACACGAATTTTCCTTCACCGAAAGACTTCGGATGGGAATTACATGAGAAATGACTTCATTACAATCTTGTTACATGTGTTCTACCATGTTTCCACATGCAGTCCTTCAACTTATTAGGTATTATTGTATTAAGGGAAGTTGATTTCCACCATGTAAATGCCTTTCGCAACATCTTAGATACACTGAACTCTGTGTGTGGAGGAGAGGAAGACATTTGTGACAACTCTGATCATGCAACTAAGGATGAAGATACACTAAAATATATTCATGATGAATTGTTGTAGGAAAGATTTGGGTATTATGTTTTTAAATATGCACCAGTTTGTAAACTAAATAACAGCAGAACAACAGCATGTGGTAATATAAATGCCTGTTACCGAATACCTGTGTACCGAATTTAATTTCTCTGCACAAGTAAATACGTATGCTTAAACAATGAAGCCTAACTTGTACACAGTGTGCACATTCAGAAAGGAATTATGACTAACCTGTAACATTTGATTACCTATAACATATATAGGTTTTCGTAAATATTTTATTTGAAAAACACTTTAGTGATAGGTATGGCTATAAAATTACCACTTAAAGGTCCTGGAACATATCGAACATAAGAAATAGTTATCTACTAAAAGACGAGAAAAGACACACCCAGACACAGACACACACACACACACACACACACACCACACACACACATATATATATATATATATATATATATATATATATAGGGAAAATTTCTCTCTCCCAAAATTCAGTGAGCTAAACCAAGTTCTTTAAGGGATGAAGGTATTAATTAAACAAGAATGTTAATTATAATTTCCATATTTTTAATTACAATAACAACAAACAAAATTGTCTCCACTCAACATCTCACAATAAATTGATATCACTTACTGCTTACAATTAATGACTTCAATTGATTCAATGTATAATTTCCTCAAAGAAATCAATGAAATTAACAAATAAAAATAAGTACAAATATACAGTATATCAACATTTAAAATTATTTTAAAAATTATGTGTCCCTAATCGATAGTTCCAATATTTACAATAAAATCCGTATTACATGTCCACTCAGTCCCACCTCAGTTTAGGCCATATCCCACCAGTTCGCAATTTTCTAGAACCCTACGAGCGCCCTTACGCATAGTAGGCTTCACTCGTTGGTTTCACTCCCTCTAGTCCATTCACACCACGAACACTTCGTCCACGTCGTACCGCACTTATCCTCGCACCCACAATCAGCTAGATGGCCTTCGCCAAAGATTGCTGGCAGCTGTGGACCGAGGCAGCATATAAAATGCCGTAGGCCACTACCCAGAATTTTCTGTAACTCGTACACTGCCCCGAATGTCCTAATTCCCAGAATATTCGTGCACCCCCTACAGATGTCAGCTTCTTCATGGGGAGGGGGGGTGGTCCTGTGATGCCAGCCAGACTCATTAGAATATTCTTGCACCTCCTGATGGCTTTTCAGCGGTGTGAGGGAGGAGCCGTGGCTGTGGTGCAAGCAAGTCTCGCTCCTATCAGATCTTCACGGGCTTCCAAGAAGAGAGCAAAAAGGGCAGCGAGTGTGTCGTTCCAGAAAGAAGGGAGTATTGAGATGTCACCCCCTCCTCCAGGACTGGACAGCCTATCCAGCATCAGCTGCATCGCGTAACACTGCCCCTCCTTAATTATGTTCGTCCCGAACATACTCTCCAACATCAGGACCTTCATACAGCACCAGTTGGTCGATGTGGAAAACCATAGGCTACGCCTGAGAGCCCTGTCCACAAATCCAGTAGTGCACATCATTTTTCTGCTTCAGGATCTTGTACGGGCCTTCCCAATATTTCTGTAGCTTTGGGCATTATCCCTTCTTCCTTTGAGAGTTGTACAACCCCACCAGCTGTCCATCTTGAAAGATTTCCATAAGCATTGTGCGGTCATATTGTGTTTTCAACCTGTCACTTAATTTTAAGGTGCCTTATGGCAAAATTATGGATGTCAGTTAATTTATTACATAGTTTTATGGAATATTCTTGGGTGGCAGCTCCTTCTCCCTACTGGAGGTCCGAACAGCAGGTCAACAGTTAGGCGGAGTTCTCTCCAAAACAGCATGCTTGAGGGTGTTATACTTGTAGACTCGTGGACCACTGAGCGATATACCAGGAGAAGTAGGATTATCTTGAACTCCCAATCCTTCTGATTGCCTTCTACGAAGATCGCCAAATGCAGTTACAGGGTACGATTTAGCCTCTCGACCATCCCATCCCGCTGAGGGTGTAATGCTGTGGTACAAGTTTTATTCATTCCTAAGATCCTCGTTACTTCTTGGAAAAAAGTTGATTTTAAATTTTGTTCTTTATCAGAAAGAAGATCAAGTGGAACTTCAAACCTGAAGAAAACATGCTCACCAAAAGCATCAGCTACTGTGCCAGCCTCTTGGTTAGGCAGCAGTATGGCATCAGGATACTTTATGAAATAGTTTTGTGTTACCAGAAGGTACCTATTCACCCTTTCAGTGATTGGTAGTGGTCCGAGAATATCAACTGCCAATCTCTCGAATGGGGCCCCAACATTGTACTTCTGGAGGTTAACTATTCCCTAAACCCTCGAACCCTTCCTCGTGTTACATGGATAACACAGACAGCACTACTTCGCAACATCCTCCGACAATGCAATAAATAGAATCTCATTTGGACTCTGTCAAGTGTCTTATTTACACCAAAGTGTCCACCTGCTGCTGTGTTGTGCAGTTCTCTTAGTCCTTCTGAAATTCGGCACTCTAGTAGGATCAATTTTAAATTACTTTGTCTCCCATCAATAATTTCCCAGTTCCTGTAAGCACACCATTCTCCATAACAAGAGAATTCCATTGTGCCCAATATGCCTTGACTGTCATGCCTAAGCTGGATATCTCCTTCCATCTCGGTCGCCGCCCAGAATCCTTCCACTCCAATCTTAACCGCAAGTAACTCCAATCTTTAGCTGATCATTTCATATGTCATTTTCATCCCATTTTGATGACCAATCACCAGATACAAGGCCTTGAATTCCTGTCTTCCTTGCTTTCCATGATACACAAACCTTTTCCTCCTGGCATTCACAATGACGAAACAATGGTTCGCATGTTCTCCTGGAGAGCACATCTGCATTTCTGTGAAGGCACCCAGGCATGTGTTGTATTTCAAACTCATATTATTGCAGGTGATATATCCACCAGGCTATTTGACCTTCGGGGTTCTTGAAATTAAGCAGCCAGTGTAATGAAGCATGATCAGTTCTTAGGATGAAGTGATTGCCACAAAGATATGGGTGGAAATGTGCAATCGCCTTCACCACTGTCAGAAGCTCTCTGTGGGTCACACAGTAGCTCATCTCAAGCTTGTGTAGCACCTTACTTAAATATTCCAATCGCCTCTCTTTTCAATCCTGAATCTGACATAACACAGCCCCGAGTCCAACATCACTGGCATCAGTATGCAGAATATATTCCCCCCCTTTACCATCTTCACGGGAAGCCCAGTGCTGTGGAAGATATCAGAATTTCCTTTACTCTATTGAAAGCAATTTCGCAATCTATGGTCCAACAAAACGTTCTTTCGCCTCAGTCAATTCATACCGAGGCTTGGCCATAGTGGCGAACCTGGGTACAAATCGATGGTAGTAAGCACATTAGCCCAGGAAACTTCGCATTTCAGCTCTGGTCTTTATCAGGGTATGATTCATTCCCATGGGTTGATAAAACATGGCCTAAGGAATCTATCTTCTTTTGTAAAACGTGGCATCCAAGACCTGTTTCATAGACTGCATCTGCAAAACAATTGGTGCCTTCTCTTCAGCATTCACCAACCTTTACCCCTCAGACTGGTATTTACAAGTTTTCTAAAGACATTGCACTATCACCTGCCCCTTAGTGTTTGCTCCCTAGTTGTTGCTGCTGCTGCTGCTGCTGAGGACAGTTGATTCTCAGGTGCCCCGGCTGTCTACGCGACCAACATTCCAGCAATTTGGGTGGGAGGACAGCGAGTCTACGTAGTGCACACCCTGGAGGCGACGTCCCTCATGGTCGTCTGCAAGTCCTTCAGAATCCTCTTGACGCTGTCCTCCTCCTCTTCATCTAGCCTCTCTGCCCGCACTTGATGTTGGGGCACTGATGACTGCCATGCTGACTTCACCTTTAGTGCTCGAGCCAAGGCATCCTGCAATGTGTGAGGCACAGCCAACTGTACAGCATGCCACACTTCGGTGTCAGCGATATTGTCGACGAAGAAGCCGACTGCGATGACATTCCAGCCCTCCAGAAACAGGTGTGGCAGTCTCACAATGTCCTGCCACAGCTCCTGCAGTGGTTCCCCTGGTAGCTGGATTTGGCTTCGCAGTTGGTTCGCCGAATTGCAGCTCCAGAGCCCACGCCAATCAACATGGAGTATTATAGTCGATGTTGTTCTTGCAGCGACTGCAGTATGCTCAATGCAGGTCCCTTGAACACACCTATCAGTTAGTAATCCCACTGCTCTTCAGTTCAGCCACTCAGGGCAGCAACGATCTCAAACTGGTGCTGGTATTCGCACCAAGCTGTCTGTCCATCGTAGGGGGCGGGCTTACTTGTGACGCCTTTACCCACATGTGCAAGGGATGAACCCACACTGCAGGACTGCTGCACCTCACCTGCGATGGCTACGCTGGCGGAGACATCTACCTTCTTCTTGCTACCTGCACTCATCGGCTCGGTGGTGACCCATCTCGGCTCCTCCTCCGCTCCTGTATGTCGTATTTCCGGTTGCTGTAGTAATTATTACCATTCCTTCTTGATGGCGCTCTCCTCCTGTTTTACTTCCTGTTCAACACTGTCCACCTTTTCACTAACACTTTCAAGCTTCATGTCTACCATTTCGTTAACACTCTCATCCTTTCCTTCATGCTGTCTATCCTGTCATTCACACTGTCCCTCACACTGTCAATTTTTTTGTCCATGTGGTCTATTTTATCCTCACTAATTCGCTTACACCTTCCATTTTTTGGTCTACGTTTTCGTTCACACTTTCTCTAACACTATTTTCTTATCAACTACTTCTCGAACTCTATTTTCTTGTCAACTAATTCACTAACATTAATACTTTGACTATTACCAAAATTACGAAGACTATTTGGTTATTTGCAGATTCGCTAACATTATCTATTTTACTATTTACATTTATAATTTTATTATTTACACTACTCATTTGAATATTTACAGACTCCCTGATGCTATTTATTTGACTACTTAGTTCTATCATTAAAGACCGAAGTGCTTCCATCTCTGCCGACATGTTCCTCGTCAGCATTCAAAATAAACGTATAAATAATTCCTGGAACTACTATTATGACTGTTATTATATTTACAAATTTGATCTAATCGTTAATATCTTACCGTAACATTAAAAGAGATTATTTTTATCTATTTTAATCAAATGTCTCCATTCCACATTTTAGACACCAGTTTTACAATTTCTGTCTCTCTAAATTTAGTGGGCTAATTCAAGTTTGTTAAGGGATGGAGGTCTTAATTAAACAAATAAGAGTTAATTATAATATCCTAATTTTATTTACACAACTGCAAACAAAATTCTCTCCACTCAACATCTCAAAATAAAATGATTTCACTTGCTGTTTGCAACTAATGACTTCAGTTAATTTAATTTATAATTACCTCAAACAAATCAATGAAATTAAATCATTATAATATTAGCCCCAATAGATAGTGTATCAAACTATTCAATAATTTTATCAATTATGGGTCAAAAAAATTGAAAGAGTTCTAATATTTACGATAAGACCCATATTTCATGTCCACTCACTCCCACCTCTGTTTAGTCCATGTCCCGCAAGTTCGCAATGTTCTCGTCGGTTTCACGCCCTTTCGTCCATTCACACCTTGAACACCTCGTCCACATCGCACCGCAGTTATCTTTGCGCCCGCACTCAGCTATATAGCCTTCGTCTAAGACTTCTGGCCACTGGATCGCAGCAGCATATATAGTTTCGTAGGCCATCACCCAGAATTGCCTGTAACTCGCGCGCTGCGCCGAGTGTCGTAATTCCCAGAATATTTGTGCGCTTCCTACAATTGTCGGCTTCTTCAGCCTGTTATGAAAGCCAGTCTCACCAGAATATTCTTGTGCCTTCTCTCGACTTCTTCAGCCGGCGGGGGAGGGGGGCTGCGATTCAAGCAAGTCCCGTCGCTGTCAGTTATTCACGAGCTTCGAAGAATAGGGCCAACAGGCAGCGAGCCCATCTTTCCAGGAAGATGGGAGGGTCGAAGTGGATCATCTCCCCTCACAGTGCCGGACAGCCTACCCGGCGCCACATACAGCATTTAACTATAAATAAATAAAAAATATATATCAATTTGAGATAGTAGTTTTCTAATAATTATTGTCTTGTTCAAAATAAAAATTTAAACCTTAATTATTATTTTATGGGTGATATTCGTATGTACATAAATAATGTTTTTCTATATTAATTAGGTACTTTTACAACATATCCAACAATTATTTGCCTTGTAATCCAGCTTACATTTAATTAAATTTCTAATGGACAGCCTATTACAAGTGCAACACTTTTGTTATTTGTTCTGAACTACTGTGTATATTGTTTGAAAACCATAATTAAAAGATGTTTTAAATAATAGTGATAAACCAGTGTTACCACTTTATAATTTTTATCCAAATGAACTCATCCAACTCCACACTGAACCATTCAAAACCAAATAATTTAATTCTATTTTCAAAGTATCTTATTGATAGATTTTTATGATGCCAAAATAATATCCAAATAAAATATAAAAATGGGGCATATTTTCGGGTACTCGAAAATATATTATTTTGTTTATGTACAGAATTAAGTATAATGTTACATATATTATATAGATATATACATATGACGAAAAAACTGATTGTAGCAAATTATCTCAACTCAACATCCGGAGACATTGAAATAATTTTCACTATAATGCACTCAAAAAGTCTGTCTGTTAATTACAGAACACGCGAAGATCGAAACGACTAATTCTACACCACCAATATGGAGAAATGTGGTTGAGTCATTATAACGAAGGGCCACTCTAGACAACGGCACGTGCTGTATGGCAGCCTCCATGCTTAGAATATTACTTTCTAGCACTTATCGATTAATAAAATCGCACTGACTACCAAACCGTTCAAAGCTCCTGATTAATTCGTGAAGGTTAAAGGCGCCCAGCGATATGGCGCCTAAGTACGTCCCAAGTAGGAACAATGGGCGTAAGATCTGTGTACTACACCAACCAATCTAAAATAGGGATGTCTTTGGTTTGCAGGTAGTCATCCCAACAATGCAGCGAGATTTTGACGAGCATTCATAGTCATCAATAACCAGGAAATAAGAAGATTTTTACATATTAAAAGGTTGACATGCTAATGGAAATTATATATATATATGCACAGCTGGCCAGTTCCAGGGTAACATTTAAACACATTAGAGGTGTACTTGAGAATAATATGATGCCACCCTAGACCAAGAAGCCAACTTCTCCATAATAGTTCTCTCTAATGTAACACCATTGGGTAAGTACCCACTTTTCCATTCTTGCAATAAGTGATCACGCAGGCGATAACGGTGAAGAAAACCCTTGAAAATTGCATAGACGGAATACAGCTACTCCTTTTTTCACTGATCCACGCTTGCTGTATTTCCCCAGCACGCTGATCGGGATATATAGACGGCTGCCGTCAATGGGATGCATCTGGTAGGTTTCCGGGAATAGAGTCCCACTTTATGTTAGCGTGTGTGTACAGTATACCAAGATGGAGGCTGCTCTTAGTTACCTAGCAAAGTCGTCTAGTGTGTTCCGACACCAGCGTGTGGCAGATAGAGATAATTTGTGACCGTGTTCTCGACACAAGCCAACGGCTGGAAAATCCGCGTAGTTTCATTCGTGAGCTGCTCCACCGAACCTGGAAGTGGCTCTCTGTGGAACGTGTAGTGCCTGAGACACCATTATCTGAATATGGTCTGCCTCCAGTCAGCCGACTTTACTTCCTCGTATTATACAGGATGAGGTGGAATTCGACCGACAAATATCGTGAGGTGATTTCTCATGAAAAATCAATTTGAGAATGCATGGGACATATTCTACGTAAACTGAATATTGTGAGATATAAGCCCTTGAAAATTGAATTTTTCAACATTTTTTGTGAAATTAAATTTCAATTCTCTGACCTACTGTATTAAATTATCTGGATATTCAACCTAAGAGCAAACTCTGATTAATACCTCCGCCCTTTATAAAAATAACAGGCGTTGCCACACTCTTAATGCTGACAACATTTTTACTGCAAGGTATTATGAGAGTTTTATGCTGACTTATTGAACAGTACTGCCTAATCAACAAAAACAGTCCTTTCATTGCAACTACCTAGGACCCTTAGTTATCATGTAAAACGCACACATAACTTTGCCTGCAGCGATACAATGCTTAACACAAAGGCAATACTAACTACATGCGTTTATGGTATGCTACTTATCACTGTACAGACGACGTTAGAGGAACTTTTTTTAACAGGTACTGTAAATACCATGCATCATACATTAATAAGCTTACAGTAAAGAGCTGTCTTTTTTTGGCTGTAGGAAGTATTAATGTTGCCTACACGCCTGGAACTGTATGACTGCCGCCGAAAGATTTGTGTGCGTTTTCCCAGAAAATTGTGGGTTCTGGACGGTTGCCATAAGAGGGTCATTCCTGTTCATTTGGTCGTACTGTTCAATAAGCCAACCTCGAACATTCATAAATCCTGACGGTAAACAAGTTGTCAACATTAAGGGGGTTGCCACCCCTGTTATTCTCATTACAATGTGAGGCTTTCAGGACGAAGTTCACTATAATACAATGTTCGGAAAACTGTAATTTAATTTCACTTTGTTTTCAATATGTTGTTAAACAATTATTAAATATTTGATTTTCAAGGGCTTGTATCTTCCTTAATAATTAGTTCAAGTAGAATGTCCCCCATATATTAACCACTTTATTTTACATAAGGAATCGCCTCGCCAAATTTGTCGGTCAAATTTCCTCCCCATTCTGTATAGTAAATTTAGGTTTCTTGAGATATTTCGGTTAAATGCAAAAGAATTACAGGTCAAGAACAAGCACTGTACTAGCTCCGCCCTATTCAAGGTGTTGCAGTGATTCACGCGATTTTCCCGAGGTTGTGTTTACAGGGTCATATTGTGGTTTACATCGATTCGGAACAAGATATATTACTGTCGCAACGTCGGCGTTAGAGGTGTAGTCTGTCTCTGCAGTTTATTTAACTATCACCAATTTCTACATAAACTTGATAATATACGCAGTTTAAACTCTGTTTATGCTATCCATAAAATATTTTCGGAAAACCATATTGTATCGGCGAGAACTAAGTGACGCAGTAGTAAAGGCATTAGGTGCAGATTAAAATTGATGAGTAATAACTAACATATTTTTAATTTTGTCTGCGACCAAACATTTCTTGTTGCGTTAGATTATCTAACATTATAACAAAAAAAATCCTGGGTGGATCTTTGGCAGGTAAATGCAAAATGATACAACTGAGTTCAACAGATATACACGAGCACATTCAAATGTTCCCTAAGTCACACTCCTTGCGTATGGAGTAAAAAAAATTAAAAACAGTTTTTACATTTGTATGGATTTCCAATTATTTTACATTATAAAAATTTTTCTTAATTGCATTATTGCCCTAAGGAGGTGTAATGGTAAAACTAGAAGTGAGAAACACTCTTATAAGAAGCGAACGAAAATGTCGTTTTCATATACACGAGAACTAGTATTTGTCACGGGAAAACTATCGTCCACATTATAAAGGAATGTTGTTAATTATTTCGTTTCTTCCTGCTGAAAATTTGAGAGCCTTGTACGGTCGACGTGTTTATTTTGTAAACAAGGTTAAATATTTAGTTCCTTTTGGCATTAAAATTTCGCGACAGAAGGGTGTTGGCCACAGAAAAATGAGTTATTTTATATTTGAACCATATATTGTTCACCTTGCAGGCATTATCTCGGACTATATTATCCTCAGATAAAATATTTTTAGACTACATGGATTTTGTAAAAAGAAATGTCAAACTCAAAATTTTACTGGTTTGGTGATGTACAGATATAATAAACCAAACCAATTTGCAGAAAATTATAAAAAGGGCATCCGAAAGATCTTGTCATGCCTTATTTTATGGTATGTTCAGAAAACGTTAATTTCTTAAAATTTAGGGGCAGCCAAAAAAAATTTATGATTTTTAAAAATTGCAAAAAATGTTTATTTGTACTATTGTATAGACTTCTTGAAGTACTATTATATTTCTGTATGTAGCATAGTTTTTATTACTTGTTCATTTCTAAAACAGTAAAATCATGATTTTGACATGTAATTTTGCAAAAATCATACGATCTAAAAATATTTTATCTGAGGAGACGGTATTCACAGATAACGTCTACAAGTTGAACAGTTTGTGTTACAAATATTAATTCACATATTTTTTCCGTAACCTGCGCCCTTAAAAGTGCACCAGATCGGTGGAGTATGCTGGGAGAGGCAGGTCGTGGGATGTCCAGGGTTCAGCCGGCTGCTGTCGCTTTTTCACGCAGCGAGTCAAGCGACGGCCTGGCCGCTTCGGCATAGATTGCTGGGGTCTGGACAAAAGGATAAGGGATTGAGCCGCTGCACAGAAGGGAGCAAGAATCGGGGTGGAGGTGAGCCGCTGCCATGCAGGAAACAAGACCCGTGCTGGGGGTGAGGTTGAACCGCTGCCCCGAAGCGAGCAAGACTCGAGGGGAAGAGGAGAAAATGGGTATAAGCTGCTACCCCTTAGGTAGCAAGACTCGAAGGATATAAGAGAGAAAGGATGCGAGCTGTTACCTCGAAGGAAGCAAGACTCGTTACAGGGAAGAATAGGGGACCGGAAATCACGATAAACTGACAATGCGATCCAAGAAACTTTATTGCCCCAACCGAAAGAAGGTTGAAACTTCTGGTGATGATCGGTAACAAATCATCTTAATTATATTATAATTGCGAAATTTTGTATGTTTGTTTGTTACTTAATCACGTCATATCGGCTCAACGGATTTGGATGCAATTTGGTACGAGGGTATATTATATTCTGGATTAGCACATATGGTACTATTCATCCCGGAAAAAACGAACAGTTTCTTATGTAATATACAAAATATGCCAACAACCATTTGAGTAGGCGCTGGTTGATGATCTCTTCTTTACATTTTGCATGTGGTGCAGCCACTGGTAACAGCTAGTTCAACATATACTGAGTATAAAATAGTATATTAGAATTACAATAAATACGTTATTTAATTGGTTACAATTCACAGTAAGAATATTAAAGACAGGTCGTTTGGTGTTTAAATATACTGTATGTAAATTGCTGCTAACTTATATGAAAACCGAAAGGAAGACATTAACAAGAAACAGGCAATTGTATTTTGATTTCATCAGTGAGATTAAAGAATGTCTATGCATCCATTCAACCAGACATGTTATCTAGATACTTGATCACAATACAAAGCAGTTACATCTTCAACAGTTTCTTCCAGTGTGTTCTTCGCACAGCTTGAAAATTACCTATCTTGCTTAGCAAATTACTGATATAGCCCTACAAATTACCCATCTTGCACAACAAATGACCCCTGGATCTGTCTGCAGGGGCCAGTCTGCTGGGGTAAGTCTGCAGGGGTCAATCATTCTGCAGAGGTCAGTCTGTCTGCAGGGGCCAATATGCAGGAGTCAGTAAGCAGGAGTAAAATGTATGAATTCATGTATGCTTGATGACAGTGCAAACCACTGACAATGTGAAATCCATTGTGGCACATACCATAAACAATGGCATCAGTACCAATCGATCCAACAAGTGATATTGGCGCGAACACTAGCTGTCTCTCAAAAAATGACTCCTTGTAGATATTTATGTGTTTCCTCAATATGTTGTCTAGAATTAACTGCACGTGACCATTGATGTAAAGTTCCCTCTTTAAAAAATAACTCTTCATACAGCTGATTCTCTAATGTCTCAAGGCATTTTTTACTGAAGGAGAAAACTTAATCGCAGAATCCAGATTGACGGCAATCCGACAGCACTGATTTAGGTCACAGTTCCATGTTCGTTGAGGTTAACCTTCTTATTCACAA
Organism: Dryococelus australis; assembly: GCA_029891345.1. NCBI lineage: Eukaryota > Metazoa > Arthropoda > Insecta > Phasmatodea > Phasmatidae > Dryococelus > Dryococelus australis. Next base: position 81,465,028 of record CM057009.1, on the reverse strand, counting down.
TTCATCTTCGTTTTAAGACGAGAGAGCTCTTCCAAATCGATGTTTAACTCATGGTGTCAGAATGTCTCTTATCATTTTTCTGTAATCGAATTCACATCGTAATTGGTTTGCATCGTCTTCAAGCACACATGAATTCATACACTTTACTCCTTCCGACTGACACCTGCAAGCCTGGCCTCTGCAGACTGGCCCCTGCAGATTGACCCCTGCAGACTAACTTTCGTGTGCAGACTGACTGACCCATGCAGACTGATAATTTTTTGGAATAAGTTGGGTCATTTGTGGAGGAAGATAGGTCATTTGCAGAGCATGACTTCAAGCTAAGCGAATAACTCGTCTGGAAGAAACTGTTGGAGATATAACTACATGGTAATGTGATCAAGGAACTAGATAAAAATGTCTGGTTGAATGGATGCATATAAATGTTTAAATCTCACTGATGAAATATGTTAGTAAGTATATATATAAATAAATAAATAAAAATATATATAGCAGTAGCTAAGAAAAGTAGACACACAAGTTACTACTGTAAAAAGAATATAAGTTCAATTTATTCATGAATATGATGCAAGTCAAACACTGTACAAGTCTATTGTAAAAGTTACTTGGTGGGAGTAACTATGGCTCTACACATGTTCCGAGCATTGGAAGCCATGGTACCGGCCATAGAGGCTCTTCCTGCTGACATAGGATGTAAGGTGTGATGATGTCCCTTGTGGCACTCGATGGGAGCTGCGATGTCCTTAGTATGGAGCAGTTTCCTCTCTGGAAGAAGGTACTTGAAGGCCACAGTCTTCTAGGCGTGGAAGGTTTTTAGCTCGGCGCCGAGGAACCGGCCTATAATGGGCGTAAGGTTATAGTTTAATGGACTAAATATCCAGGAGGAGGGGCGTCGTGACCTGAAAATGGGAATGACACTTCCTCTTCGGCTACAGTGAACTGGACTAGCACAGCGAGGACCGGCCTTTGAATGGGAGTATGGTTTTCCGACTTTATATGGTCTACCTGGTGGGACTTCTAAACAGTGAACTCTCTTGCTGTGGAGACCAACTGGACAATGAAGCATCGGGAATATTACCAGTCCTAGTAGCAGATACCAGTTCAGACTATGTTGAGAAGATCTAGTTAAGCTCAAGTTATAGCCTCAGCTAGCTCACAGGAACACACACCTCCTTGTGGTACCGCTGGGTGACCAAGTAGTTTGTTGGGTTAGCAAATATGGGAAACTCCCGGGGGAGCCGTATGCCTGGTTTACTAAGACAGATATCTGCCTCCTGGTTCAAGCTTCAATCATGGGCAAGCATTATGGTGGTAGCTTGGAGTAGGGCTGGTCAACTTATTTACAGTCAGACCGTTGAAGACCAAGCCATGAATTTCGAGTGAGAAATCCAAATTGTATAGTAATGGGCGAGAGGTCTGATCTGTCCACATCCCTGGGGACCGGCCGAAGGCCAAGGTGAACCCAGATTGGTGCAGGCTGAGAGGCTTTGGGAAAACCAACAATTGTCATATGGAAAGGAAGAAAGAGCACGGAATGATCACCGAGCCAGTGTCAGAGATTATCCCGACATCAAGTAACAGAGGGAAAGGACACGTGCTGGCAGTGTGTTTAAAATTTCACCCAGGGAAAATGCATGGCAAATTGAAGTTATAATACAACAGAGAAAGTAAAGGATAAAAGACCATAGTCTGGGAGATAGCTCCCCCTACCAATATTACGGTTAACACCAGACCAAGTAAATGGTAAATTGAGAATGGGAAGGCCCGGATGGCTTCTTTTTTAAGACGGTTCAAAGTATTATTAGTACTGTATTTTATTACATTGAAGAGCTTACCTCCATGGACGTACCTTCTCGCACTGCTGGAAATTTACATACAAAACAGCATTCCTACTGTGGAAAGATATTCAACAAAAGCGGCCATGCTTGGCGACATGACAGAACCACCTGTAAAAGAGTCCATTCGCGCGCTAAAGCTCTACAACAATGAGCACACACAGTTTATGCAAGGTGATACACTAAAAAAAAACATCAAGAACTGCTACGATTCGTCTTGGGAGTCAGCTAGTGATGCTATTAATATGCCCTGCTTCATCAGTGAGTATTGTATCGCCAGGCAAAAATGATAAAGACAGTTAGCACTAAAGACGAAATGGGTGCAGTAGAGTCGGTTTGTGTTGAATGTACACTTGCAAGAATTTCGTGTTAAATCGATGAATTTCAAAATAAATGGTCGTCCAAGTACTGATGATGAACATGCGACTCCTACAAAGAAGTGTAAACTTGATATTGAGTTCGAAACAGGAGAAGAAGACGATAATGAGGATACTGTAATCATGAAGTAACTAATGAGAAATATTGCCCCATGCATTTCACCAATGAGTTTCCTTCGACAAGTGGTATGAAGAAGGTAGAATGCGTAAGGAAATCTTGTTACTTATTTCCTGAAGACCACAATGTACTTTTTGATAGACTAAGATATTTTATTGACTTGCAAAACGCAGGGATCTCTCACTCATTTTTGGGATATCTCCATTCACTGATGAGAAGAAGGATCAGGATTATATCATATTAGACTGTTGGCTACAATCCATGATCTACACACATCTGAGAAATATAAAGTTCAAAAGTAAAAAATAATTAGATAAATATAATAAGTAAATTAATCAAATTTATTTATACATAGTAATGTGTGTTTAGAGCCTGTTTAAGATAAAATTTATGTGAACATGTGAAGGAGGAGGCCAATGGTTTGATCTGAAGTATTATGTCTTTCTCGTGTCGTTTAAAAGTTACGAGTTCTAAATATTGTAAACTAATTAAATGAGGGGAATATTTCTGAGGAATGTTGCGCATCGAGTTGGTTAGCTTGGTCAGTAAGCTCGGTAAGTTAGTATTAACCTTTGGTATGATTAGCTATGGTAGAAGTGTATTGCGAAAATTTTGCGAAGAATTTGTGTGGAGAGGTTAGCTATGAGACTCTTATTAAAGGTTTTTTTTATCGAGATTGTCCATCATCGTTTGTATAGGTAGGTGGTATGACTGGTTGGTCTTCTCGGTTGGTATAGCCAATTTGCAGGAACTGGTCTCATCAGAAGCTAGTCTTGGGCTGAGTTAGTCTCGCCAGGAACAAGTCTTGGGTGTAGTCAATCGTTAGCTAGTATGGTTAAAGGCCGTTCATGTTAAAGTGAGCACTTTAGAAATCATCCTTTGAAATAAACCACTGCCCACAACTGCGTATGCATAACCATGTGTGTTATCGCACAGGCTGGGGATGAACACAACCAGTTAAGTTGTCAATTAAATTTGAAAGGTAGTTCTAAGAAATAACGCTGTGTTGCAAGTGTAATGTTTTAATTTAAGGCTTCTTAAGTTGTTTGAAGTTTATTTTGTACATTTTAAAGTAATTATTGGTGTAAAGATAATGTATTTACTGTAACTCATAATAATACTGTGTCACGAGATTGGTGCAACGGTCAAAACCAACAGCCCGTTGTTGTGGTTCCTTTATGCTTGCTTGGCTTTGCTTGTGTGGAGTGATTGCGAGGCAAGCTACAAATTTGGAAGCTGGAGATTGTTGTGTTTTAATATTTGTTATTTATCTTTCAGCATATCTGCAGTCATAATTGTTTTATTATAGGTCGTATAGTGTTCTATTATGTTGTAGTGATTTTGTGTAAAGTCATGAGTTCCAGCAAACTACGGACGAATAGTCAGCATCAGGAAGACATTACAAATCTCGCCGAAAGTATTTACTCTTTAATTTGTAGAGGAGAGATGAAGCCGTGCAATGTCACCTAACGAATTGCAGAAATGATAAAAATTTCAACTGCAACTTTCCATAGGTAAGTGTAAATACGTTTTTAAGACGTGTTTCCCCAAACAGGTTTTACGTGTGTTTTACCCACTTATTCACAGTACGTTGTTGAATTAAATGGTTGAAAAAGAACAATTAGGAATCGCCAGTTGGAAATATGACTTTATAAACGGAAAGTTAAATAGCAATAATGAAAGTAAATGGACGACAGTAGATATGCGACATTAATATATTCATGTGAGTTTGCGAAGTACATGTTATATCTTAAGTTCTACAAATAATATAAAAAGTTATGTGTACCTATGTACCTACGCCCATCTGTTTAACCTTTCTTTAAATCTGTCTTGATAATAAGTGAAAATTTTGCCATCAATAGTTATACACGTTTGTATATATAGCTAAGTTGTTTTGTAATGTAAGCCTAACCTCAAATACGTCTATACATATCTATTTATGCCCAGCCATGTAACCTTTTGTAAATCTGCCTTTAAAACAAGTGAAAATTTTCCCAGCAGTAATTACACGTTAATTTTACTCATTTGTACAGCACTGTGTTGTTTCTTAATGTAGGCCTCACCTCAAATATGTCTGTAAGTATCTATTTAGGCATAGCCATGTAACCTTTCTTAAACCTGCCTTCACAAGAAGTGCAAATTTTGCCGTCAATAATTATAAGCTAATCTTAAACCTTTTTATTTTACTGTGATATTTTGTAATGCAGGCCTAACCTCTAAATTGTATTCATGTAGTTTTTCGTCCCAAGTTACAGTGTTAAGTTTTACTATTGTTTATATAACATAAACGTCGCAGTTTGATGCTACATCCTATAAACTGTAAAATCTTGAAGCTGGATTTGTTAATTAATTAATTTTTTTTTATTTATAGACCTATAGGTGTGCCCTTTCCCGATATTCTTGCTTGATACGAGTGTAATTGTTTTATTTGGTAATGCTTGCGGTAATAAGAATTAGAAAGTATTTACAATTAATATTCAAACAGTTAAAGAATAATTCCATTTTTAAATTTCTAAATGGATGTTCGAGAAGACAACGTGCTCTCTTTGAGAAATATCAACTAAGATAGTATGCGTTCTTGAGTAGGCATAATTGTTTGTTATATCTGCCACTTTGGCAGCAAAAATATTGTAGTTATTGAAATTTAATGTAACTGTAAATTACATGGCATAGTCAAGACCCAGGATTCCCAGAGATCCTGTTTGCTTGTGAAATACATTCACCTGTCCATGCTGATTTATACCTGTCTCGGACAGGCGGACAGGCGTTAAAATCGAACACTGTCTAAGTATTACTGATATAATATGTCCTTAATATTATAATTTTTCTGTCATTTGTGGATATGTATTGGTTTTATATTAATAAGACATGTTTCTTTCAGCTTTGTGAGTGCACGCATGAAACATTTTTTGTAAGTATAGAAATTTTCATTAAATACTTTTCTCATTTAAGCTTTCAGTTTTGCTGCTGTCATTGCAATGAAGGAACCACAAGAATGATGAGAGTCCATGCACTTTACCTGTAAAATTGGTTTCTTGAGGTCTGTGTGTGTTTGACAAAAACGATATGTCGCACCCAATTGGGCTACAAGAGGCACTGGAAATGTGGCCATCACCAGATAGGTATTTCACTTAGCTATAAATAATATACTTTATTTTTAGAATCATTTTGTACAAATGAAGGTGGTGCCAGTTACAAGCATGGTATACCCTTCTGTTACCACTTAAATTCACAGTATAAATGTCCAGTTCTTTTTTGGAGGGTCTCACAAGGGTACAGACACAGAGTAATGGTGTCAAAAAAATGTATGTATACACAAATGCATATGTTGGTACATTTATATAATTTATATAAGTGTAAATTATTTTTATTTTAATATACATAATAGGCCTATTTTGAAATATATTCATCTCCAGTTATAAAGGTGCATATAAAAGTATCCTTAAAATGTATATATACATGCATATATTTGATATATTTTACTTTTTTATATTACAAATTAACACCATATATTTCTGTGCAATGGTGTACTTTTTGCTGGGCTCAGATATCCTTGCCTTTCCTCGCTGTTCTGCCTCCCAGACTTCCCCTTTCCCCTTCATGTGTCGTTATTTTATTTTGTCGTGGTTATTTATTTAAGTCTTTGCACAGCCTCGCTCTGTCTACTTTATATTCTTCAGATGCTTGCTACGTTACACTGCTACCTTATGCCTGCAGGATGAATGTTTTTTCCTGATGGGTTAGTTTCACTTCACTTTGGTCATTTGAGGCCAAACACAACTACCATGTTTTCGAGCTGATGTTTAACTAGTCATACTGCAGAGCTAAGGGGCACTTATAAAATGGTGAGTCGTGGGAAATGTTAAGTTTGCGGTACAATTTTTAAATGTTTGGTAATTTGTATGAATAGTAGTGTTGTACCTTGGGTGTGCAGTGCTAGTGTATTACAAAATCTAGATTTGACTCCCCTTCCAAATTATTTTTTGGCTTAACTAATGTGTGTCCTTTTTTAACGTGTCGTGTTGGTCCTTGTTCACCGCCCAAGTTTAATGTTTGCTATATCATGGTTTCCATGACTTTATTGCTAAGGCATTCATTTTTCAATTGTTTGTTGTGTAAAGTTTTGGTCTATCGGAGCTTTGACATGACCCAAACGATTATATGTTACATATTTTGTATATATTGTATATTTTACTTTATATACATATATGTGCATATACTAAATAAATACATATATATGCATAATTATATATATACATATATGTGCATACTTATATAAACATGTATACATATATATGGATACATATATACACATATATTGTGTTTTATACACATCATATATGTTACATGTTTTATATATAATATTATATTTCTTACATTTATTAGTCCTGAAATGTAAACATTGAGTTTATTAACATGTGGCAATCACATGGTAGTCACATGGCAATGCTTGTTTACATGTGGCAGAAGGATACATAATGGGCAAGAAAGTAGAATATTAGCAGGGATTTCAAAAGTGCTGACTTTATCGTGTACGGCCTATAGCCGGTATTGCTTCTTTGTTGTGACCAACTAGTAATGGTCGATTGGATGGACTGTGATTTTTTTCGATTTTTCGAGTTCGATGTTATTGGGTCTAGGTCAAGGTCGACAAAACCAACATGGTGGCTATATCGACTGCTCCTCTGGTGGCGAATTCGATAATTATTACACTAGTGACGTCTAGGCGATAAAAAATAAACAAATGAAAAACAAATAAACGAATCTTATCGGTGGAAAGCATTCGACAGCAATAGTAAATAACTGGTATTATTATGATGAAGCATTAAGTAAAATTGTGAAATTACCAAACAAAATATATTGAAAATGATATATGTATATAATAGTAACAAACCTATAAGCCATAACACGTATTTAAATGGTAATAATGTATATGGCCATGCCATAATTTGTTTGTTTACACTTCTACGGACCCTTACAGAAGCACATTAATTAATGGTATAAGGATATATAAACAAGAAATACCTGACGTATTCTGTACTTAAGCTGAAAGCATTTTCTTTTCATTGTAACAACCAATGAACTGTAGGCTTTGCATTTGGTGACTGTGCTATTAACAGTCAAAAACTTGTAAAGTTACCGTGGTTTTCGTATCAATTACACACAAGAAATATTACTAAACACTTACTCTCTGAATTTCCCAGTGTACAGTACTTCCTGTGCTACATGAACATGTTGTATACAATGGGTCTCAACCGGCTAATCAGAACTAATGAACTAGGTGATGGGTTCACGTTTATATTCCATTCACGGTTACTTCCAACTTTTTTGAAGCCCTGTACAGGATATTTCTCCGCCTCATGCCAACAAAGGTTAATATAGTCTTGAAACTTACAACACAGGGAAGCGCACTGCATTCGTACGCAGTACATTTAATAATATTTTACATAAAACATATTTCTTATAAGGCAATATCAACACACCTATTTTGTCCATGTTTTATTTGTATTGAATATAAAAGTTATGTTATAATTTGTTGGTAAATTATATGGGAAATTTCGATCTAACAAAAAAAAAATTAAATTTAATAGAATTATATAACGATTATGATATATGTTATATTTAGGAGATAATCAAACATGGGGTGATTTTCCAAAGCTTTATTCAAAAAGTGCGAAGAAACCGCGAATAGAATAAATACCAGTATGAGTCATTGGTAAACCAGAGATGGGTGCAGTGGCGGCCGGCAGTTAAAATGAACCCCAATGTATGCTATAGTCATCTTCAACCCACCCTCTTCTTTTTTCCGTATTTTTTCCAGAGTTTGGGTTAATAGAGATCTCATTCCACCCCCTTCCATCTCCCGAAAATATGAGATACGGAAATTTTTGAAAATTGTGCGAAGAGGTAAACAATGAGAATCGTATTAGGCATTTTTTTAAATTAGCCACCATCTTCTGTTTGTATAGGTATGTGGTATGGTTGGTCTTCCTCATTGTTAAAGCCAGTGTATAGGAACTTGTCTCGATAGGAGCCAGTCTTGGGCGGAGTCAGCCTCAGCAGGAACCAGTCTCGGATGGAGTCATCATTTGTGGAGTCACATCTTGGGTGGTGCCACTCTTACTTTGTGTGAGTCTTAGATGGTTTCATTCTTGGGTGGTTTCAGTCTTGGATGGTTTTAGACTTGGGCGGTTACAGTCTTGGGCGGATTTAGTCTTGTGTGGTTTCAGTCTTGGGTTGTTTCACTCTTTAGTGGTTTCAATCATTAGTGGATTCAGTCTAGGATGGAATCAGTCTTGGATGCAATTAGCTGTTGGCTAGTATGGTTGGTCAGTATTATCTTTTTTTTATGGCTAGCTCGTAATGGTCAGTTGTATAGTCTGAGTCAATCATGAGGTGTGGTGACAGGATGTTGAGAGCAATTAAATACTTAATGAAATTTAGTGGTGTTGTAGTAGGGGCTGAACTATAGTGCATAACTAGAGCTGGCTGAATTAATTCCAGTGTATGACAGGCAGGGGGTAAATGGCGTAAAAGTAGTTTGGGAGGGGACTCTAGCATTTGAGAGTATTCAGATGAGTTATGGCAACAAATTGGCGAGAGTAAAATTGAACTGTCTAATCGGTCGAACTGAAGTGGGTTGAGAAAACGGAGTGGTGGGAACTTGCTGGGGTGAGAAGAAGAGGCTGTGTTAGTGGGTAGTGGGGAGGGGTTAGTTGTTCGGACAGTGAGGGGTGCAGATAATTATGTAGTTGATTGAAGGTGTGGTTCGTTAGGATTTGAAAGGGGGGGGGTGCTATGGTAAGTAAATAGTGAGTGTGTTGAGACACGAGAGGGGGCGGAGAGTTGGTGTGAGGACGAGAGGTGCGATGTGGGTCTTCTGGGTCGCAAAGGGGAGGGGCTATTCGTGATATCAGTAATAATTCGCATTATGGTTTGGCAGATTGATCAGTTATATAGCCAATTAAATATAGAGGCTGGGTTTTAGTTGCCTGCTAATCATACCTGAAGTGTCTGAACCCAACATCTTTATGAGAATCGATCCCACAGTGTAACTCATTGCTAACGTGGTTTTTAGGATTATGTATGTATTTTTTTCTTCTGTGTTCTCTACTGTAGTTTCAGATTATTGCGACTTTTTCTGGATTTCTTATGATGTCACTTGGTCAAGGACGTCCACATCGAACATAGTAGTAGATTTTTTATCATTTTTTTAATTTTTCTAATTAAAGGTCAGTGGAGCCAAGGTCAAGGTCATCCACACAAGTATTAGGGCCGGGGATCCTATTGAACTTTTTATTAATTGGATTATCGATTAAATATCAAATTGATTGATCAGATTAAGGATTAATCAGCACTTAATCAGATCAACAATTTTCGCTAATCTTAATCCTATACAATAACTTCGAGTGATTGATCCAATTAATTTAATTGAATTGATCAAACCATTTTCTTTTCTTATTTTTGAATATTGTGTGAATTGATAAGTATACAGTTTGGGGCAAGAGTGTGGTAAGGTCCTTTATTTTATTTCTTTTTTTAGGGGGTTGGGGATAGGTCCTCACTCTCGGAGGCCTGACGTTATACTGATGTGTGATGTGTTGGGTAAGAGGTACATATGTGTATAGTTTGGTGTAAGAGTGTACAAATGGTGTTTATTTTTTATATTTTTTTGGGTGTTAGCATGATGATAGGTCCTCACCCTCGGAGCTCTGTCATTGTACTTAGGTGTGTTGGGGATGGGGTGTATATAGGTATTGTGAAATATTTAATGCTATTGAGGAGTTTGTTTACCATCTGGCAGGCGACTAAGGGATAAGACAGGTGCAGTGATATCTGACCATAGACCGAGGTAATGGCATAGTTAATGAAATTATTAGTAAATACATAATGAATTAAATGAAAAGAGATGTGAATATGATTTACATCGGTTTCCTGACCCATTCTGTATGACAGTAATGACAAACAAGAGAGAGTCATGGACAAACAGAAGATATTAAGAACGACTGTTTAAAAATGCAATTAGAAGTAATGCAACTACTTGACTATCCTGGGGTATTAAAGAAATCAGGTAACGAGTAATACCTAGAACCAACAATTTCCCTACAGAGCCCAGCTAACCTGGTGTCATAATGTAATGAGTACTACCTACAACGAATTATTTCGCTACAGAGACCAGCTCCGCTGGTGTTTTTCAGAATGGAACTAGTTAATAAAATTCCATACCAATATACAAAGCACCCTTCTTGACACACAAGCACCTATCCCTCATTACCTCTCAATTCTATACTGTGTAGAATATACATGTACGTTAAATGAGTTAAAAACATGTCCGCTCGGCTGGGAGGTCGCTGCAGAAATGAGTCTAGTCTATGACTTGCGACGAATTATAAGCTAGGCGAAGTTTTTAACAGAGTGTGGTTGTGCAGAAACTGCTCGCATTAAAATAACAAAAATTTTCTGTGTATGATTTCATTGGTATTAATTTACACTTGGGGCTAATCACAATACTAAGACACGTTTGGCTTATAATTTCATACAGAACAATAGCACGGACAAATAAAGACTTCCCACACAAACTTCCAAATGAAGGAAACGATTTGCACACTATTCATACACATTGTGAATTATTCCTTCAACGAAACTATTTCTCTACTAATTTAAGTTATGCCAAAAAAAAATTAAGAACTCCTCAAAATTATTCTACTTAGGACACAAAACGTTTCACATGAAATTTTAAACATCATACAAAGAAAAATAATCATGTAAATCCACAGAAAAAAACTACCCCATTTTCAAAATTTAGATTTAAATGAATTTTTATTAACACAAATTCCGTAGATATTTAGCGAGACTCACATAGCGCGAAGGACTTAATCCCCTAACACTTTATCCAAATGTAGGATATTTAAAAGAATGAATAAATCTATGAAAGAAACAGTGCAGACACATCGTTGAAGAAAAGTGATGAAATCAGTACTAAATTACGTTTAAAAATAATAATATAGACGTACATAAATGCACTGCATCGGTCCGAACAATTTTTAACATAAATTCTGTTTAAGTCCCGGGAGGCCACCTTCGGAAATTCAACGCACTTCTTAGCACAACAGCAGTTTAAATCCTACGGACTCTTGTAGACTGGCCTCAGAAATGTACTTGATATTATAATCGATGCTTATAAAAACAGAAATTATTAACACATCTAAGTAATTAATTCTAGCACCTATCGCTTTTAATGATACGAAGGATAAATATGCGAAAAACGAAAATATTTCGAAAAATATTGGTACAGAGACTGTGTGAGTATCCACCTCTGCCGAGCGAAAGTTGAGACTAAATAAAAAATAGTTTCCCTTTGCCCTGCCCAGCAGTTGGAAGATACCATTTAAAAGTTTCCTCCCACCCCTCCCCCAAAGTATGTCTTTGTTCTGGCTGCCTACTCTCCACCTGCGAATGGATCATTGACCGTTTCCTGTAGCCTACAACCCAGACTCTCGCTTGTTTAAACATTTACTGGCAGCGAATAACATTTTCACAAGTCCTACTGAAAACAATATTATTTCACCAACACTAATATTTAAGTCTGAATTTGCATTAATCCCAAATAATTCCAAGAAATGTATTTTAATACAGAAACTTAGAAGAAATTTTAAGTTTAAAGTTTATCCCATTTTCCAACAAACTTATTAATTTTAAGTTTAAAGTATCTCCAGTAAACTATGAATAATTTCGTACAAGACAAATACAAGATATATTTTCACTATATAAAGGTTAGGCGACTCCGACACACACACACACACAAATATATATATATATATATATATATATATATATATATATATATATATATATATATATATATTTTATATATATATATATATATATATACATATTATATATACATATTATATATATAATTATTCAACGAACACAATTTTCAAAACATGTATAATTTGATTTACGCGATACACAACTCAAAGGTTTTAACATTTGAAAATGTACATATTCAAATATTTGTGTATAGCAGAGAAAAATATGTACTTTGCATGTAGAGTTCTCTCAAATTTTACTTGTAACTAAAGTTTCGTGTACGTGTAAATAAAGTTCCCATACAAGATTTTCGACTACACAATCCACCAAATATACTGTAAATGTATATATTTGAACAAATATAGACTTATTTTATTTCTAAATATTACATTTCGACATAATATTTATGAAATAGCACGAATCCAGCCTGAAATGACTTATATCGGAGCTGGAATATGTCAAATTCAATGATATTTCAACAAATATTTTAGAAGCTCCTATTTTAAGCAAATCTAAAGGAAAATGGCAGAAATCCTGGATTCTTATAACCCAACTTTTAGGATAATAAATTTCAATTACCAACAAATTATTTAGATCGTCAATAGTTACCCGAAATAATTTACATTATTCCATATAACTTATGCAATCGACATAACAAATTATTAAAACAAAATTTACAGGGAAAAATGAAATTTGTATTACATACGTGCGTTTAAAACAGAACCTATTTCAAACACCATTAAGACAAGCCCAGTGCCAAAAGGAATTACTCAACAGACTAGCTGTCAACTAACATGTTTATAGGCAGGACAGGAGTGAATGTTTGGAGAACATATATCACATTTTTAACTGCAAAAACTGTTTTCGACAGTTCGCACAAACAGATAATCTGAATCGTCATATCAAAATCTGTAAAAAAAATAATCTTCCTACTGAGAGACAAATTCCAGGAAACATTATCCAGTTATCATTAAATAAAATATAGCACCTTTCAAACACATTCTAAATAACATTAAAATGGAATTATGTCTTAAATTCCATGATATTTTACCCTTATTTCATGAAATGTAACATTAAAAGCAATAAAGTACATCACATTTAAAAGGAATCTAATACAACAGATTACCACCCAAACACAATGAATTACAATATGTTCCAAACACACCCAAATAACACCTAAATGTGATTCACCAATTAAACGAATCTATCACAGTTACTAATTGAATTACAAATTAATTGCAACGAATTAAGTCACAATTAAAAGGAAATAAATGTAAATGATTACCACTTTAACTGTAATCCAATGAAACAGTAATCCAATCAACAAGCAGATTGATTGCACAATAAATTGCACATCCAATTCCCTTTGATATCGATAGGTTTATTATATGAAAAAAAAACACATCCAATATGTTTTAATGTTTTTATATAGTATCATTGTATTACAAGCTTTTAAGATCTTTATTCTTCACCCATTAGTCGTGTGCTTTTGAAAAACCTCTCCATCGAACCATAGACCTATCTTTTTTTTTCCTTTTAATGATTTTATCAACCAATTATTAATTTGGAGAACTAACTTTTAGCAATTCGTGTTAGCAAAATCTGCTTTTTATAGGCTGTCCATCTTAGGTAATAACCTCTGGGATACGAAAGTCTAATTGAAATAATTTTAAATATTTCATGAAACCAATTAACTGTATCCTTTTTCTCAAAGATCGCTTTCTATATTGAGATTCGTATAAATTCACCAATTTTGAACTTTTGTTTTCTCTCATCAAATACTTTTACATTATTATATACAGTTTGCATCAATCTATTGTCTGTAACCTTTTCGGGCACCATCTTGATAGTTCGATGATATCTCGAATTATAAAATTTAAGTATTTCAGGCAAAACGTCCACCCAACTGTAAGTCCCCTTCTACATGAAATGTTTGTAAATCAACTGTTTGATCGATTTGTTGAATATTTCTGCAACACTGGGTTTAAGGTCCGAACATGTTGCTCAGTGATTGATACCATAATCAGCCATTAGTTTCTGGAACAGTCCATATAATACTCGGATCCTTTATCGGTTTGGAGGGAATTTGGGGTTCTTTCTTGCAAAAAGATCTTCATTGCATCACTGACCTGTTTCCCAGTTTTGTTCTTGACAGGTATGCCACCACCATATTTTGAATAAACATATATTATTGTTAAAATATTTTTGTATCCCTTATTGTAATTGGAAAGCAATGTAATTTCACACAATTCAGCTTGAACAAAATCATGTAAACCATATTTTATAACTCTTCTTCTAGGAAACCTTATCCATGCAGGGGCATGAAGTTCTTGAGCGATTTTACTGAACTTAATTAGTAATATACCCATCTTCTGCCATCTCTTCAATAATATAAACAATTTTGTTTGTATATAAATTAGTCCCAGACTCTCTCGAAAGATGAGAAGTTTTAATCTATCGACCAATTCATTAGGGTTGTTCCAATATATGGGAGAAAACCAATCGCCAACTTCATATTTATATATTCCACTTCCGGCATTATCGCTAATAAATGTAGTTTTGAATGGCTTTCATCTCCTAAATTATTATTCACATTCGTATGAAGAACAAGTTGTATATATTTCTCCAACTCGGTGTCGGAATATCCATTTAAATAGTTTTAAAATAATAATTCAAACAATCCTTTACTGAAATCAGTTACATAATCACTTATTTAAATTATATTCTCGGGTAAAAATGTAATAACCAAATCTGCCAGGAATCATATGTTTCCATGTTGATAGATACCAAATGTATCGTGCTGAGGTGACAAATGTTTTAATGCTAAATAACTTCATTTTAAATGAGAAAGGTTTTGTTTTTTCTTCTTTAAATGTTCTTCTCATTTAATTTCCAAGGGTGTTTCATGAGGCATATTCACCAAAGAATGTAATATATCCATTCTACTCAAAACAGGTTTCAATATACCAGCGTTTAAAACATCCTGTTCCATATGGGCTCATTTGGCTTGTAAACATTTCTCTTTTAGAGCAGATATAACATTATTTAATTCTGAAACAGAGTCCAAAATGTTGTGATTGTATTGCATTAACTTTAAACTATTTATATATAAATTAAGTTGTTGGTTTTCTAACTGCTGCAGTAGGTGAACTAACTGCTACACTAGATCGAATTGTTGTGCTTTTGCAATCTTATCAACTTTACTTAAAACAGTATCTAATTTAGTTACAGTTTTAGCTTTCAAATAATTTAAAAAAAAAATAAAAAATTATTTGTGTTTCCAAATAATTTTTTTGTTTTCTCAGTTCTGTTTGCGTAACTAAACCAAATCTTTTATTTATGAATTCCCCACTTATATATTGCAATATTTCTTCCATTCATGTTTCAAGTTGTTTTGTAATGGTAGTCATTACCACTTCATTAATTACTTCTCTTTGATTACCTTGCATTTCTGTAAGTTGTGTTGTAAAAATTGTGTTTGCCATATCATTGAAGCTTTAAATAGGGGAAGCATTGGTATATTCACCAGAAAACCATACTTATTTTTCCAACAGTAAAGACACATATCTTTAAACTTTGTAAATACCATAATCACACAAAACACGGTCATTGTAAATATGTTGTAGATTAATATTGTATATTTTAAACATAATTATCATATTTGCATTATCACACAAATTATGTTTTGGAAATATGTGCATAACTTTGCAATAGATAAAAACAATCAACAATTGAATTTCTACCAAAACTAAAATATTTCTGTAGTTCACCTTGCATTTCACACTAAATGTCGTCAAATATAAATACGGAATTGGGTAATGCTTCATTCGGAGGCACAATAGCTTCTTTATTAGTAAAGGGAAATATCGGATTCCTTCAATTAACAACTAACTGGTCGCTAATCGTTGATATTTCTCTTGTCGTACTGTTTTAGAAAACACATATATGTTTTTAAACTTAAGAGCATTTTGATGTTCCAACAGCGACATGATAAGTTTTTCCACACGAAGGACCATTTATTATACAACATATATTTGGAGGTCAAAGAATTCCATGTTTCTGTTCAAATACATGTTCTTTTATATTGACAGTTACCAGCAGATGCACATTTAGTTTTATAACTTTAATTTCTGCACCAATAGACAGTATTACATAACATAAAGTAAAAACTATAAATGAGGGTCTAAATATAGGTTCGTGTTCAGTTGAAAATAATGGCTCATACTAAACATATCAAAAGAGCATGCAATGTATTGAATACATTGATAAATACATTTCCATTTAAATTGCATTTATCAAAATATAATCATTGTGAACCCAGAACTAAGCTTGCAAAATGTCTGGCACGGAACAATCAAGGAATAAACTCTTTGCATAATGCTTGTAAAGAACGCGACATAGTTTACGGGCGAACTAACAATTTGAAACAAAGATATATAGCAGATACGACTCTAGCCGATAAAGCTGCCAATATAAGGAAGAATCCATATACTTTAACAGGTGAAAAGCTCGGTTCTTGGGTTGTGGACAAAGTGATGCGAGCAAAAGTGAAAAGAGGCATTGGCATTAAATGAAAGATAAAACAATAAACCAAGAAAGGAGGGATAATTCCTTTCCTTTTTCGAGCATTAATAGTGATCGCTCCTTGGAGGAGTTTTGGCAATCAGTATAGCAGTTAAATCAAGTGGTACATGAATGCAATTGAAACCATACGGGCAATGACAAAAAACTCCAAACGTGGGGAAAATGCAGAAATTCCTAAATAGTCTTCCAAAATGTACACTTACAAACAAAGATATTCTTGTATTTATAAAGAAACTGGATATACCCTATTTTCGATGTGTGTATATGAGAGACGTATTACCGCAGAAACCAAATATTTGTGAATGTATAATAGTTCGTTTAGATTCGATACAAACAAACGAACACATTGGGTTGCATTAATTAAAAATGTAAATCAATCATTTTATTATGATAGTTTCGGTGATTTACGTCCTCCAATTGAAATACATAATTATTTAAAAAAACATGCAAATAAGATACAATTACAAAATGGAACAATTACCAAATACAATCAATTGTGGACATTTATGTTTACATTTTTAACTATAAATAGGATATATAAGAGTATTAGTAAAACATATTAGTAATATGTCAATTATGTTGATATTAAGTGGTAATTCGTCGCAATTGCCTGCAGTATATTTCCCAACTTTGGAGTTAGATGGGAATGGAAAATAAGTCTAAACAAATTCGTCACTTACAAAAGCATACCAAACATTAATATGCACAACAAATCATTCATGGTCAACATTGGTTAAAAAAAACCTACAAGATTGTGATACCAGTAGGATCTTATGAATTGGATGACTTAAAAACCTTCATTATGTGGCATTACCTAAAGATGTGCATTACCAATTATGTGGAAATCCAAATACATTAACTAGTGCGATGTACAGTAATGTCTGTATCGATTTCATGGAAGACAATTCAATTGCAAATATTTTAGGTTATGAAAGTATAGTGAATCCTGCTAATGAATTGCATGACTCATCAAAACAGATTAATATATTGTCAGTAAAGGTATGCCATATAAATGTTCATATTGTAGGCAGTTCATATTTGAATAGGAAACTGGCAAATACACTACATGAATTTATGTGTGTGGAGGCTCCAGGATATAATATAATTGAAAAACCAAATACTTTGATATATCTTCCAGTAATACTGAATCGTGTTGATGAAGTAGTTGTTAGAATTGTCTGTCAAGACTGTAAACTTCTTAATTTTAGAAAATAAGAAATTACCATTACTTTACATTAAAAAATCTATTTAAACAGTGCATTCCATGCACATTACAATCAAAGTGGGTATTGTATATAATACCCAATACGGACATAACGTAGGGGGTTATTTTAAGAAATATCTTACTAAGGAACGTATTTCGAAGAAAGGAACTATAAAAATATTTAAACTCAAGCATTAAATGCTCATTTCAAATCAGTTACCTGTAAAGTTAACACAAGGCAACGAATTATTTTTAAAATAATTGGCATATACAGTTAATCGAAATGGAAGACTTACTTAATGTTGAAGAACTGATCAATTATGAAGATGCAATCACAAATACTGAAATACATAAGCATGAAACATTCCGAGTTGGTCCATGTACATTTCTATCGGAAATAAGGATTTCAATACCAAATCACGAAATCTACACATTACCGTCGAAATCAAGTTTAAGGTTTAGAGGAACAATTTAAAAAACAGTCGATGCAAGCAATCCAGCTACTACAAAAATAGTAAGAAATGGATTACTTAATTTAATAGATAGAGTTTCATGTTTGCTAAATGGAGTGGAAATCGATCAGACAAAAGATGTTAGAATTACTTCGACGATAAAAAACTATATCTTGTTAACTTTGAACTATCTTTATACAGGTCTGATGTCTGGGTGGAGCAATGCTAGTGATTATTCACTAAAAATAAATCAAGATGAATAATACAAAGTTGTTATACAGTTAAGTATTATTTTGGGCATTGCTGAAGACTATAAACACATTACTTTAAATGCTAAACAAGATTAAACTATTATATTCTCTAAAACACATTTGAATGGTATATATGACATGACTAATTACATGGAAGAAGTAACATTTGAATTAAACAGTGCCGAATGGTTGATGCCACATATTGAATTTAACACTCGAGAACATGTCAAGTTTTTAAAATTTATCGAAAAAGTGAAGAATCTAGATATGGCTTTTAGATCATGGGGTTTGGAGGTTTTTCCAACACTAACAACATCACAAAAAAAGTGTGAAATTTGAAATCAGGTTTTTTCGCCCGAAAAGCCGAGATATGTTATCATTTGTTTACAAATAAACTAACAAAACTATTTGAAATCAGACAGATCAATATTCGATGGTTGTGATATGAAAAATATTAAACTCTATCTAAACAGTCAAGCTTATCCCTATGTTAATTTTTATATGAATTTGGGTAATGGGGAATTCCTTATTTGCTACTATATGTACTCATCAGGAAAAATATTAAAACAAAATCAATTCACTGAAACTAGAACTCGAAGCATTTAAAACTAGGGAGACTTATTTGTACTTTATGTAAGCAAACAAAATGATAACATTACCATTAATGTCATTGATTCACAAATTGCTATAATTGCTATACACCCATTCCAGAAAACACAGAAGCTTTTGCTTTGATAATTCACAATATATTTGCAAGTTATTATGTAAGAGATAAGCTGGAAAAGATAATGACTTGAGTCAGCAGATGACAAACCAAGATTGTGACAAGATGTTTTGCACTTTGCAGGCATTTCAATCTTCAAATAAATTTGTCACTAAAGAAATAGCTTTTACTGATATGGAAGAACACGTAACTGTATCCAGCTTCAATTCACCATTCTAATTGAAAAATATAACTCCCAAATACAAGAAAACTAATATAGGTGGGTAAATGGATGTATGGAGTTAGAGAATATAGAAGATATTTGCAAGAACTACTTAAATAATGGTGAAATTTATGTAAAAAGAGTCGATCAAAAACACATTTTATAAATTGTGTGGAATGAGAAAGTAACAGATATTCAAAAAGAATACAACTGTCCATAATTCAAACAATTATGTAAAACATATGGGTATAAATCATCATTCTTCTCTGCAGAGGAAAACTCTAAATTAAAACTAACCTAGACAATGATGGCGGACTGGGGTGAAGCAGAAGATGGATATTCTCCTCCTGGGTCCCCAGTAGATATTAAATGAGTAATATGGCACTATTTGGGATGAGAGAACAACGTGGACTAATGAGTGAAATTTAATATAAAAAAGTATTTGGTTTTATGTAAACCAATATTTTGCAAAGATGAATCAAGAAAACAAAAAAATTACCTGCTCGTGTACACAGAAATCAAAATGTAAATTGAATATCAGCAAATTATTTGCACATTGGAGTAAACCATTTAGAGCTTGTTTAGGAAAGAAATAGTTTTAGTATATTTGTGAAGTTCCTACTGTAACATGTGTTTCTTCCACCCAACTGGTATTTACGTGTCTGTCACCCCTAGATACTCAAGTGTGAATTACTCTTGTTTGTCTAACTGAAAAATATGTCATTTTGGAGATATGCGATGGGCTGTTCCATTTCAAAAATATCCAATGTCCCTTAGAGGGTGAAAAATGTAATGATTTAATATCTTGTTCAGTTCTGAAAAAATGTCCTCTGTACCATATTTGTCCGAACACAAGTCTACCAGCGACCATTGAAGAAGTGTAATCGCACTTTTATGAAACTTCTTCTGATTTACCAGAATGCATAATACTACATGCACCAGATATTCTTGAGAAATGTTAAAAATCGAAAATATCAAAATGCAAGTATTGCCAAGGAGAAAATGGAAATATGTGCTGTAAAAAATGTTTTGCAAACACCTAGTGTTGAAGAAAGTATTCTGTAAGCAAAATGTAATGAAATAAATTGTTTGAATAGAGTTTTGTGTTTTACTATCTTTACGAATGCATGGATTGTAATTTTCACATATAATTTATTCTAAAATGCAATGTTACATAAATATTGGTTATGTGCATTTAACAATCAAATATAAATGTGTTTGACCCTAAAGGTTTGTGTGCTGGATATTGATTAAATAAAACATTAGTAATTTGAAAGTAATTTAATACATAGAACTCTGTAAATATAATATAATTCAAATGTATTGTGTTTAAAATCGAATAATATAATCGAATTTAATATTCCTATTA
Source organism: Dryococelus australis (assembly GCA_029891345.1). Taxonomy (NCBI): domain Eukaryota; kingdom Metazoa; phylum Arthropoda; class Insecta; order Phasmatodea; family Phasmatidae; genus Dryococelus; species Dryococelus australis. The sequence goes on along the minus strand of CM057009.1, from coordinate 81,444,099 downwards.
TATACCTATTGCTTGTGTTTTTCACTTCCTAGAATTGCCTATAACTGCATATAAAATGTGTGCATCTTGCAGTTTCAATTTAGACTTGGAATATTATGGAAGCAATTATGTATTTGCTGTGCTGCTACTGCAATAAAGCATTTATAGCTCTACACAGTGTGCATCGACATGAAATAACAACCTGCAAGAGGAATAGTTCGACCTTGACTTTTGAGGTAAATTCTGCCATGAACCGTTTTCGCAGAGGGATAATTTGAAGAGACATTGTAGAAGTTGCAACACTGATTCTATGCAAACAGCACCACATCCTGAGACAACACCTCTCATTGCACCTCAATTGCCACCCCACTTGACACCTCACATAGCACCTCACTTAACATCTCACATCGCACCTCACATAGCACCTCAAATAACAACCCCTCACTTAGCACCTCAATTAACAATGAACCCAGCACCACATCCTAAGGCAGTACAACAAATGGCACCACAGTTAGCTCAGCAGTTAGCATTTCCTGCTTCGCCCACTGCATTTCCTCCAAAAAACATCGATAAGTTTATTCAGCCTCGAAAAATAATTCGATTTCCGACTTCCCAGCTTCAGTGAAGAGGTTATTGCCAGATCTCATATACAAGATACTGGCCAGTGTGTTCCCTGGTAGACTGACCGATGCACGAATACGCAACAATAAGGTTAACACTGATGCTGACTTTTCTCGTTTTTATCGAGGTGCAGAGTTCCTCTGATAGATTTAACTACAGCATCACCCTGGCCTATTAGGATTAGCATAACAGTACCGTGTAAGTACCTGAAATCCATCACGGCAGAGGAAGGCGCTACGGAAACTTTCTATTTTCAGAGTAAATCCCTCCCTGTCCAGCATTCTTCCAATGTTGATGTAATTTATGATGTATCAATTAAACCTTACCTAACTACCAGACTTGAAGAATTTAGAGCTTGTTGGAGCGAGTGGACTTTACAACTGATATCACAAATGGACATTCATATCTCACAATACAGGATATTCACTGCTGGTGGCAAGTACACTAAGTAATACAAGTTTATTAGCGATAAGAAGAATTGCATTCCTGTGCTGCTCCATTTCTCACCTGGCTTTGCCCCCATCAGCTCTCAAGACCTTGGTTTGGAGAGCCACCTAAATCTTTTCACTTGTTCCGATGCACAGACAATTTTTTTTGGTACAATGTTGTAATACAATTGGAAATCCATAAATTTCCTGTTTCACGGGACCCAGAATGTGTATAGACCCGCTGAACTGCGAACCTTGCCTTCAGCCAGTACAATGTGTGTGTCAAAGTTACCTCTGTCGGCTTTTCATCTCTTGTATTGTATTGCAGAGCTTCATTCAGTTGGAAGGCATATCAATTTTACCCTGTGCAGCATTCTAGAATCCATAATAAATTTAGCCCTGCCATCTGCAATACTATCTACAAGTCAATTAAACTTCCAGCTCTATCAAGAGAAAACCAATCAACTGACAGATATTGGCTTAAAATAACTAATCTGAAAGTCTAACAGTCAATGCCTCATCTAGAATCCACTGTGAGTAACAACTTCTCACAGATTTTAGTGTAATATGTTTGTCTCCCTGTGACATCTACATTTTATCAGCATCGTTGCCCAGGTGTAGGAATCACTACATCACTAACTATATGACATCAAACATGCAATGTGTAATGCTTGAATGACTATTTAAATAAATAAAGAACTTTTGTGTAACTCTGTTATATATAAATAAAAATGATTGTGTTTTCTATACGTATATAAATATTATGGTTGTTGTAAAATGGGATATAATAAAATTGTATTTCAATCTGAATGTGTGTTTCATTTATCTCCAAGCAAACTGTAGATCTGGAATTTTATAAAACATATATCTTAAAGAAAGAGCAAGTTAATGTTCACACAAAAATAATATATAATGTATTGCTTTATCAACCAGGTGTTATAACTTTGCACATTCTTTGTGTGAAGAACAAATATTTATACTTTAATATGGTATTTTTACAGATATGTTTTGATAAATGCATATCAACATAACAAAAATGTTTTCAATGAGCATATGGGTGTGAACATAATACGTAATTTTTCTTTCACTCATTTTAACAATTGTGTGTTCGCAACAGTTGGCGAATAATTTTGCCTGACCGCATTCCATTACAATTTAGTTTTAATTCAGAAAGCAAATGTGTTTTGACGCTTTGCATGAAGCCTGCAGGGTTCCTACAGGTAGGACGTGCATATAAAGCCATAGTACACATAAAGCCACAGGACACATATAAAGCCATAGTATTGGTAGTAGCAACCCTTGTCCCGAGTGAGACATGCTGGTCGCTTGAAGACAGCCTAGCAGGGTATTTCATTCCCCCTTCATAAAGGAGAGAGGTTATCGCTCCGGTAATGTCCTGCTTCATAGCTGTAAAGGCGAACTTTGATGTGTGGAGGGGGAGAGGGTAGTAGCTGTCCCTTCCAACCCCCACCCGTGGCCAGGAGAGCCCATCTTAGTCTCTCCTCAGTTATCATTCTATCCACATCTTTTGTGCATTCGGAAACCGGTCTAATCACCCGCCACTCTCCGCTCACCGGACCTGCTGCCAAATGTTCCCGATGGTGTTAAGAGTTTGAATCGCTCGCGCTCGGGAACCCGTGGTCTGCACACCGCTTGCTAGCATCTGTCGGCATCTCATGCGACAGTGTGGGGGTAGCGTCCTCAGCGGTACCGGGGTTTCGATCCAGCCTACAGCGGTCACCCATCCTGGTTACGACTCGGCACCGACCCCGTGATTCACCTGGCTGGTATGGTTACCTGCGATGCTCCTTATGCACTTTCTTCAACTATCTGGTCTGGGTTCAGACCTCACTCACAGTCTACATAACATTTTTCTAAATATTTTCGTTTTTCGCGTATTTGTCCTTTGTACCATTACATGTGATTGGTGCTACAATTTATTATTTATGCATGTTAATAATTTCGGTTGTTTTTATATGCATTAATTATCCTGTCAAGTACATTTCTGAGGCCAATCTACGAGACTTCGTAAGATTTCAACTGGCGTTGTGTTAAGAAGTGCGTTGAATTTCTGAAGGTGGTCAATGGAGACTTAAACTGAATTTGCGTTATAAATTGTTCGGACCGATGTAGTGTGTTTACGAACTTCTATTTTATTTTTTTAATCTAACTTGGTATTCATTTCATCGTTTTTTTTCGACGAAGTGTCTGGACTGTTCCATTTGTAGATTAATTAATTTTTAAAAATATCCTATGTTTGGATAAAGTTTTATAGGATTAACTCCTTCGCGCAATGCGAGTCTCGCTAAACTTCTATGAAATTTCTGTTTAAAAAAAAATTATTTATTTTTTAATCTTGCAAATGGGGTAAGTTTTTCTGTGTATTTGCTCGATTATTTTTCATTGCATGTTGTTTAAAATTTAACGTGAAAAATTGCATGTGTTAAGTGAAATAATTTTTGGGAGATCTTCATATTTCGTTTGGCATAACTTAAATTAGTATGGAAATACATTTGTTGTAGGTATAATGCACCATGTGTATAAATAGTGTGCAAATCGTTTCCTTCATTTGGAAGTTTGTGTGGGAATTCTTTATTTTCCCGTGCATTGTTTCGTATGAAATTATAAGCCATACGTGTCTAGTATTGTGATTAGCCCCAAGTGGAAATTAAAACCAGTGAAATCAAAAACAGAAAAATTTTTGTTATTTTAATGCGAGCAGTTTCGGCACAACCACACTCTGTTAAAAACTTCGCCTAGCTTATAATTCGTCGCAAGTCATACACTAGACTCATTTCTGCAGCGACCTCCCAGCCGAGCGGACATGTTTTTAACTCATTTGACGTACATATATATTCTACACAGTATAGAATTGAGAGGTGATGAGGGATAGGTGCTTGTGTGTCAAGAAGGGTGCTTTGTATATTGGTATGGAATTTTATTAACTAGTTCCATTCTGAAAAACACCAGCAGAGCTGGTCTCTGTAGCGAAATAATTCGTTGTAGGTAGTACTCATTACTTTATGACACCAGGTTAGCTGGGCTCTGTAGGGAAATTGTTGGTTCTAGGTGTTACACATTACCTGATTTCTTTAATACCCCAGGATAGTCAAGTAGTTGCATTACTTCTAATTGCATTTTTAAACAGTCGTTCTTAATATCTTCTGTTTGTCCACGAGCCTCTCTTGTTTGTCATTATTATCATACAGAATGGGTCAGGAAACTGACGTAAATCAAATTCACATCTCTTTTCATGTAATTCATTATGTATTTACTAATAATTTCGTTAAATATGCCATTACCTCAGTCTATAATCAGATATCTCTTCACATTTTCTATCCCTTAGTCGCATGCCGGATGGTAAAAGAACTCCTCAATAACATTAAATATTATACAATACCTATATACACCCCTTCCCCAACACACCTCAGTCCAGGACAGAGCTCCGAGGGTGAGGAACTACCATTATTTTCACACCAAAAAAAAAAAAAGTAACACGCTTACTACACTCTTGCACCAAACTATACACATGTTTGCCCCTTCCCCAAAAAATTTCACTTCAGTACAATACTGCTCCTCCGGGAGTGAGGACCTCTCAACACCCACCCCCTCCCCCCCAAAATAAGGTTTTTCTCGATTTTTGAGTTCAATGTTAATGCCGATGTCACCAACAATCAAGGTGGTGGTCGGAGACATCAAACCCATATAGCAAAACACATATGACTCATCTATGGTTTACAGTTGGATGCCAAGCCAGCAAAAATATGGCCAACAGCTGGCATGCACCTGGCACCATTGATGGTCCTAAAATGGCAACACCAACTTACCATACTCTGGCCATAGCTGGCCTATGTGGGACGAACACAAATGGCCCATTCATGGCTCATTCGATTACAACAGTAATGGCCCATTAATGTGCCACTTCACAGCCATCAGATCACCTACTGATGGCTAGCCATGTTTCTACCTAATGTCAAACACTATATCGTAATAATTATTATTTTTGCATCATTTTTAAGTTTCCATTGTTTTATAATTTAGTTTACTTCACTATTAAACACAACACACGACATGAAAATCTTATCCTTATCGGAGGAGGAGAGGGGCGCGAACTAACAACCCTTGCAGTGACAAGCCAGCATGGTAACCATTACAGCACTGTGTATTTTTACGCTTAGATGAAATAATTATTATATATTTGGATTTGAATTATTAACAATCGCTAGTATTATATCAATTACACCAGTTATTTCATGGCCTTAAAATTTGCCATGCGAACTAATAGGTTTTTTTTTAAAGATGCAGATAAACAAAAAAAATACTGTCGCTGAGAGGAAATTTCCTATCTGAATCGCGATATTAAAACAAAATATTTCCTTTTAATGTAATTTTTCGCAGTATGTAAGTCACGTGGATTTTATTAATCTGTTTTGAAATGCATTCGGAATATATGAATATTTTAGTGATTTGAAAAAATGCAAGCCTTTCAATGGTAAATTTCTAAAGGTGGTTTGACTTTTTTTTTTGTTTATCTTCTCATTTTAATTATATGCAGTTGTACATTAAAATTATTACATAGATAGAGTCATTCAATACCAGTTTTGAAGTCACACCAAATACAGTATTTACAACATTTTGCAATAGATATTTACACAATTATAAAATTACAAATAATCTAATCTGTCGTCATATTGAAACATTCGCGCCTATTGCCTTACTATTTCCTTTAACTTCCTACTCAACTCTCAGTACTCCAGGATTTGCTAAATAACACAAGCTACTTGAAATTCACTAACAAAAACACTTTTATTACAACATTAAATACATTAATACTATGATGCAATTACATTAATTTGAACAATAAAAGCATTTACTCTTTCTTAAATTTTACACACCAATCGCGTTCTCATGGAAAGGGATTATCAACTATGCAGAACCTGCCTATCCTTGTCAGAGCATAAGAATTCAATAAAATAGAGAATGTTAAATTTATGGAGTCCTGAGAGATAGCCTTGCAATCAACTATCAAGCTGATTACGCTCAACCTGAAGCAGACTACTAGGAGCCGCTCTAGGACTGGACAATGGAGTTACCTTCAGTCTTCAGCCTCACTGGGCCCTGTCGTCGTCGGCTTCGATGAGTGATATACTGCTATACTTCTTACACTGCTAGGCTCGTCTGGAAGGGGGTGGGGGGTAACACGTCGTGGTCTCCCTTTTATACTGTCGGCTGACTGGATCAAGATGTGTGTTCTGTAAATATGGTGGGCGGCCCAGCTCTGGTCGCCGCAACCTTCTATATGCTTAAATTCTGTGAGTGGCCCAGCTCTGGCCGCAACATTACCGCCTTGGTCGAAGAAGCAGCCATCCCGGCTGATGTACTGGTCGTGGAACATCGTGGTAGCCTGTCGGAGCTAACCAGCAAAGAGGGTCTGAGGCACGAAGAAGGCCGAGGGGCTCAATATCAGCAGCAGTGAACAGGAAAGAAAGGAGTATGTCCAGCACCACATTTAATTATTAAGATGATTTTAAAAAACCCTAAAAACTAGACTGTGGACATGGGTAAGGTGGATGTTTGAAGAGTGAGCGCATGTGGTACTGGATTCGCTCGATAATGTGCTAGGCGGATTTTTTTTTCTAATTATATAATTCATTGGTTTAAATGTTGGCTGGCTGCTGGCTTAAGTCTTATGAAATGAAATGCAATTAACTAAGTATGAAAGTACTGTGTACATAAGTCGTTTCCTTAATTTTTTTGGTAAAATATATAGATATAAATAAACATAAAAACATAATTACAAAAATATCTAAGAAACAATAAAAACATAACAGCAAAGATAAGTTATACAGTTGGTACAACTGGGGAAGTGTGCCGTCATCTGTTGATTTGGCGCATCGGCAAAAACACTTAGCTTTTGTTTTCGCAGCCGCAGGGCGGTGCGGTTATGTTACTGTTTATGTTTTGTTTCTTATATCCTGAAACAGTGTTTACTATATATTTGTACATTTTACAAAGTACATAATTTGCATACTAAGATAGTTACTTACGTTCTATACAACAAGGAGAATTTGCTACTGTGATGTAAAATATGGCTAATGCCTTATGTGGTTTACATTCATTGTTGGAGTTTAAAAGCATATTTTAAAAGTAAGTACATACATTGTTTTACACAACATTACCTGCCTTAGTGGCGGGACAAGAAAGAACCAAAGTTTGTTAACAATAATAATAAAAAAAATTGTGTTTTACTGTCTTTCCATGTAGGAATTAAATAGCTATATGTCATGATTGCACTATTACAACGTTCATTCTGTTTTGACACTATGCCACTTGGGTGTTTATGAATGATCTATGCTTGAATAAAGTTTTTATGTGTAGAAAAGGTATTCACTTACAGGCACACACCTCAATTTATATTTTAACTTTTATTTTACATATTCCATCTCGTAATATATCTTTGTTTTAATTTTTATGTACATATTATATATTTAATAGCATAAAGTCTATATTTATCCTAATAAGGACTGAGCTACTAGTCCTCTCCTCAGGGCTTGGCAGCTATATCCTTTCTTAGCTATAGTGAATTCTTATGAAAAGAAAGTTCTGTTTGCACCATGCATTCTCTATAGTGAAACACTATACTTACACCTGGCCGTAAGTGAAGGCCTGTTGATGTAGGTTCTTCGATGAGTAGACCTCTGTGGTCTAGGATGCTACACACATTTTATACTTAGGATGTGGCTTTCATCCTTGCCAAAAGGATCGATAACATAATTAGTTTTACACACAATGGAATATCAGCAATTACCAGTAGAGTGATTACTCCCAGGGTGGCATAATTGACATGTATAGGCTCAAGTAGCAAAAATAATTTAGATTCTCCCATGTTAATATGGGTTAGTGGCATGTCAATATTGGGTAGCACTGTCTGCGCTGTATGGTTAATATGCCATTTAGTATGTAACAGAGAGTTGATATTGTAGAAATGAATTCCGGCAGTCAACGACAACTGATCCAGGTGAAAGGCTTGTTATTGCAACCAGTGAATAGGAAATACTGTCTTTTATAATGGGATAGTGGGTGCTCTTATGTCGCAATGGTAGGTAGACTCAATGAAAGTTTGATGTGGTGTGACAACCTGGCATCCATATGATACATACAATTATATACTCCCTAGTTTGAGATTTGTGACATCAACATCTATAGAAGAGTTTATACTAAGGGATGTTCCCTCAGGGGATTATTAAGGACATACTGATGGGGCAGGATGGCGTGAATCGTGAATCATGTGTCGAAAGTGTAGTGATACTTACATTTTGAAAACAGTTTCGTGGAGTTGACAAGTAAATCAGCCTCTTTAATACATAGGTAGGCATCACTGGTGACAGATTGTTTTGGAATGCGTATGACATCCGACAATATTTCGGATAAGAGGGAGATGGTTTAATTGTATCCGAGTTCGGATAAATTGCTATAGTGGAAATTGGAATGTGAATGGTGCATGATTGATTGCGAAAATGGTATGGCATGGGAATGATCGTGTAGATTTGCCAGTAGGTATTGATTCGGAAAGTGGTATCTGTACATTAATTACCATTTGAGTGGTTGAAATTAAGCATTTCGTAAGTTCATGGGTGTAGTACTTAATGATATCTTTTACACTTATGTTTAAGGTTAAATTGATTTTCCATAAGGTGAGGTCAAGTTTTTCAAGGTCTAAGCCACTCCATGTTTGATGAATTGCAGTTAGAGGTAATTTGTTTGATTGATATGATATGATGTATTCTTGAATATGGTCTTCAAGAACGAGATTATGTAACAAATTGAGTAAACTGGTGGTCAATAAGTTCATTTGTGCTTCGACATTGTCGATATTACTAAATGCAACATGCTCATCATTTAGGACTTGTGATATTTTGTTTATTGTGTTGGCAAACGTGTTGAACTTCATTTCTAACTGGTCAACACCAGTTTGGTTTATTACCTGAAACGTAACATTGATAGTCTTGTTTGTGGATACGATATTATTAGCAAGTGAATCAACATGGTTTTGCAATTGTTGTTCGTTGTTTAATAATGCATGTAAGTTCCTGTTTGTGAGCACGTTACAGCACCAGCAGGTAACATCTCCTAGTATTTGTATCCCTCACTTGCTGCGAGTCCTGGTATTTATGTCCCCAAGGTATTCTCGGAGTATTCCCTTTTCAACTGCTGCATATATTCATAAATTATTTTGCCATTCATACATGAATGCGATTTCTGGTCATTACATGTAATGTGTAAATATCGGTCGAAGGATGCTAGTATATTGGGTAGTTGTAGTGGAACAGTGTAAATAAGCAGTCAAGTGTCTTCATATGTGAAGTCCATGTCTGTGGGTGTCCAATCCACACATGCATGCATGCAGTATGTAGCGGGCACTGCAAGGATGGCTGGAAGGGTGATACATACTGTGATCATGACCTTGGTCGTGTGGCAACCCCAGCTGACTCCCCACTCTTAGGCAGCAGCTCATTTTGTGGTTGGCGTTGTCATGGTAATGCTGGCACGCATGCGCAGAGTGCACCTCAAGCTTGTGCACTGGTGCCAACAGACTGGCTACAGGAGCGCTTCATATCTGCTAACAGTAGAACATGGTGCTCGGGCAGGGGTTGGAGGCCATGGATCCTCTCCACATTGGTTCGGCCTTGTAGTTTCCCAGCTGTGTGGCAGCAGCAGGGAATGCAGTTCGGCACCTCGCGCTGGCTAACTTCTGCTGCGGCAGACTCATTATGAGAGGAGAGCGAATTCAGCTTGCCCCAGTGTAAAGTATACCCTTGTGTTGCGTAGAGCCAGTGCTGGCATTGTCCCGTGAAGCAGGTGCACAGACTCTGGCATACCCTTTTTGATCAATTTATGCAATGCAACACTGTAACTCATTTTGCAATTACATTTAACACTGATACAATTATATAAATGCAATACACTTGACGAGACATACATATGGCATTACCAGACGTAAGCCAGTTTGGTGTGGCGGGTGCAGATAGTATCGAAATTTGGAGTGCTGGTTTTGTTTTCTTGTAAGTGTACTATGCTATTTTCTAGAATGTCTGCTAACCTATATGGGCCACGATAGCGGTGGGTGAGGGCCTTTTGCGTACCATGATTACATACCCACATGTAATCATTAATGTGCAGTGCACATGGTTTATGCATTCTGTTAAGCTGAGTTTTTTGGTGTTGTACATGTATCAAGTTAACTTTTGCATTGTCGTGATCTTGTAATAGTTTAGCACACCAGTTATTAGCGTGGTCAGAATACTTTGCTGCAATTACTTGGGCCAGTAGCACCGCTTCTACACCATATAGAAGATAAAAAGTTGTATACTTTGTTGTGTTCCAATATGTTCCAATTGGCTTGGTCAGTATTAGCACACGCTGTTAGTTTTCACCTATGATGTGCTTGGTGGCTTCGACAAACCTGTTACATCTAGGGTTATATGAGGTTGTAGTTAACTTTTTTAATTCCCTATGTCTTCAGCAATTGACTAACCAACTCATTTTGGAAACTGTTGCCTCTATTAGTAAGAATTTGTTCAGGACATCCGAATTGCAAAATGACCTGCTTAATGAATTCGGCACAAGTATAGCAGCATCTATTGATTTGACTGCATTGCAAGAAACATATCGACTTAGGTATTCAGTCATTACCAATATGTATTTGTTACCATGCATAGTGGATGGGAGGGGACCTTTTGCATCAAGTGCCCAGGTTTTTAAGAGTGGTTAAGTTGGGATAGATGTCTTTTTACCTACATGCTTGGTATTCGGTGCTTTTGTTTCTTGACATACTGGGCAAGCACAGACATAATTTTTCACATCTGCAGACATTGTGTCCCAGTAGTAAGCTTTTTTTATCTTTTCGAGTGTTTCAAACACACCAAAGTGACCTCCCCCGAAAATGGAATCATGATGTGCTTGTATGATCTTGTTTACATAGACGCTTTGTACTAATGTGAGCTTATTGGAGACTTGTGGCATATTTATCTTAAGGTAAATTTCACTGTTGCAGCAATACCATAATGGCGACTGAGTCTGTGGTATTTTATGTCAGCTAGTTGTGGGTGCTCTAATGCAAGCTGTGATTGTTTTATGTGTGGGTCAGGCTGATATTCGCCTGCAAAAGGTGATGTGTTAATGGCAATAGGACAGAGGTGCAGGATAGAGTCATTAACAATTTTAACATATTTCTGCTCGTGGGTGTACATCGTCAAGAAATATGGTAAACAATTTTTGTTCAAAATTATAATTTTACAATTTAAAAGTGGATCGATACAATGAGTTTCAACTTAGTTAGGGTTGTTTTCCATGATGACTTGTAAATTAACTTGATATAAAATGGTGATTATTTTGCAAATGGCACGAGTAGGAAAAATGTCTTCATTGCCTATGGCCTACGCTAGTTGTGCCTTGTCTTGGGACTGAATATTGTTTCGGAAGAAGTGTTTGATGTCGACCTAATTGTTGACTGTGTACTTACCTATGCTTTTGTTGATTTTGTCACGTTTTGTAAGATATATTGTGTCATAACTTTGTACAGAGATGTGCAAGTGAGCATGTTGTGTTTAATGGAGTATGTGGTGTTGTTAATTGTCATGGTCTGTGTTCATATATCCATGTTAGTGATAATGCTGCTTAAGGTGTCTGGTAAGGTGTTTAGTTTGCCTTTCATAATGAGGGACTCAAACCCATATTCACTAAGTGCAATTGCCATCTTTTGAATGCGGATGTTGTGTTCTGCCATAGTGTGTAAATATCGAAGACTGGCATGGTCTGTTACAATAATGAAGTGGCATCCATAAAAATGTTGCCGAAAATGATTATATATATAACATATAGCAACAAGTCTCTCTCTGTAGCATTCCACCTCGATTCATTAAGCAGTAACTTTTTGGAAGCAAAATCAATAATACAATGCTGCTTTGTCTGCAGATCCTTCTGTATATGGGCTCCTCCAACCGTGTTGTTACTGGCATTCTGCTCATCAAATTTTTGTAACAAGGGTGCTGCTAAAATTAATTTCTTATGGTTTACAAACACCTGTTGGTGGATATCCTACCATTTGTAGGTTATGTTGTGTTTGGTTAAATCAATGAATGGTTGAGCTATAGTAGCATAATTCATTATATGACTGCATAGGTATGAAGTCATGCCTAAAAATGTACATATTTGTTTGATACTGGTGGGTGCTGCCATGTTGTAATGTCTCCCCTTCTTCCTAACTTTCATCATAGTACTACCACTCAAGGAATTCTTAACTACGATACGCTGTCAATTGTAAATGTGAGTTTATGGTGGCCTTGCTGTATTACAGTAATGCTAAAAAAAACCCTGAACATAAGTCTAGACTTGTAATGTAGAGAGAGTTCTGCAGGGCTTTCAAAATGTCCTCTGTGCGGGGTAGTGTATATTGCACTCTAATGAAGAACTGGTTTAGTTTGCGAAAATCTGTCAAAAACCTTAATCTGCCATTTTTCTAAGATACGACAAAGCTCGGTGCAAAATAGAGAGAGTCAGCTGCTTTGGTAAGTAATGCCAGTTTCTACCATGTCGTTAATTCGGAAGAGTTAATCTCTAATTTTAGGACTGATTAAATATGGCCTGGATACAATTGGTTTATCGGTTGTCAATTCCAGATTTATTTCAAAATTCCGAGCCTCTGTTAATTCTAAAATACAATCGGCGAATATATACCTTGTGAGAATCTATAATGCGGGTGATTGCAGCTTTTTGCTTATCAGTTAACATCTTATTGATTTGTAGTAATTTACTTTGTTGTAATTCAAAACTGTCTAAAGCATTCAAGTAATGTCCGATGGTCATAGCGGTATCTTGTGTCAAAGCCTCTGAATGTAACAGTACCTGTAACAAAATGTTAGAATCGTGGTGTGGATAAGCATAATATTATATTTCGAATTTGGAATAACCACATATTTTGGGATAAAATCAATGCCTAAAATCAAGTCCTGTTGTAGATTATCAACGATAAAAATTTTTTGTGGGTAAATGCACCCTGATATACCTGAATAAATAATTGTTTATAACTTAGGTGATGCTAACAGAGATGTTCCTGCAACTAAACTAATTTGTTCTTGGAAAGGGAAAATGCATTGATTTTTAATCGATGTGCTAGCTATGCTGCTTCAAGAGCATCCAGTGTCAAGCAAACGGAAGTACTTTTTTCCCCTGATGGCCACAATAATGTGTGATTTCGCAGTTTGGATGCCGATGTGCTGACAGTATCCTTTAGTTGTGGCACACATTTTTTTACTTAAAATATATCGAGATGCAGGCTCGCTCAGTATGTTTTGCAACATAGGAACATCATTGTGGCCCGTGCTCTTTGTGTTATAAAAACACACAGAATTGGCAACTTTGCTGTTATGCGCCGATTGCTATGATAACCAGGTCATGGCATCAGCCCGAATTTGGTTTTTAACCTCCTAAAGCAGTCGGCGATGTCAGTGGAAAATTCAAAGTTTTGGTTTGGAAATAGGTTGCTATGGTGGCTTTTATGGCCTACATAGAAGCAGAGTGATCACATATCATGCACAAGGCTGCGGGGTCATTCTATGTTCTGCAGCATGGCGAAAATTTGCTTAGATTTGACATCACAATCTGGAGCGCGTGGTGGCGGTGGTTTTCCAAAGCTGACCTGCTTTGCACAGCAGCAGGGGTGGGGTGGGGGTGTTTGGTGTTGTCATAATTGATGCGCAGGGCTGGTGGCATGAGGACAATCTGCTGAGCCAGAACTTTACTTGACCTATTTGTGTGGGCATGTGTTACCTGTGGTGAAACCCTACCTGACCTAGCCGCATAAACTGTCTTTGCCAGCGGCTTTAAAACTGTATGTGGCATGGACGGTTGTACTCTATTCTTTGTAGATGTGCACACATTTCTTTGAACTGCAGATGGGTTTGTGACTGAGCCAGGTTACTACGGGAATTAAATCTAGCGATTTCGGTGTAGGAATGCTGTGGCACAACTTTATTGAAAATGGCCCTACATGCATATCGAACTTGGACATTGTTTTCCTGGGTGAGGAAGGTATGTGTTTGTCTGTACTGTGGGGCCTTTACCTCGTCATGTTGCTATGCATACCTTTTGTGTTGTGCCCTTAAGGGGCCTGCCTGGTGGTGTGCATGGTGTTTATAAAGTCCTGGATGTGATGGGTGGCTGTATGGTTCCCTAAATTGTATCCTCTTAATTACAGTGGGTTGGTTATACCTGGACTCAATATGCGTGTCTGTGGGTGGTTGATGGTGGTGGAAATGTGGGTGCTAGAATGTATCTCATTGTATTTGGGGAGGGGGGGTGCGGTGTATTTGTTCGAGTTTTTGAACATTTGTAACTGTTCTTTTAATGCATTGATTTCCTGTTGGAGTTTGGTATTGTGTGCTTGTAGAGTAGAGAGTCCCAAATTATATTAATGGATTCTGGCTCAGGCCATTGTGGTGCACACATATTCTTGTAAAATTTTAAAATTCCAATGTTTATCTGAGCACTCTCACCTTATTGTTGTTTTGTGCAGTGTAAGAGCTGTTTGTACGTGTCTTGTGTGACGAGTTTCGAGAATGTCTGTAATAGTTTTTCCTTAATATGTTTCCAAGTGATGTCAGCTGCACTGGCATAATATAGATTCACATAGGTCCTCTTTTCAGCCCCTACCAGGTAGAACTTTAATTACCATTGTTTTTCTAGACCAAACCAGTTTAACTCACTGACGGCGTTAAAGGTATCAAAAAATTCCTCGATATTTTCGTGAGTTACTCCTGAGAAAGTGGAGGTGTGGTGTGTTTCTGGTACAAGAAGTACTTGGTTTGTTGTTGGTGGTGTTTGTTCAATTTGATTTATGGTGTTATCTGTGATCATGATGAGAATCTAAATTAAATGTGTATTTGTTATATGCAGTATGTGATGAGGGTGTGGTGGAAGATAACTGCTTGTACCAGGCTGGTTAAATATTGATAGGTATTGGTGTTGAGAAATGCATTTAAAAGGTGTAATGGGTTCTGTATTAGCATTGGGTAACTGGGTTCTCAACTGCTTGTGTATGTCTAGTTTTCTTTTTGGTGCATCTGATGCAAGTGCGATGTTCTAACTTAATCTCTGATTGTCTTTTTAGTAGAATTGTGTGCTGTGCTCATGTGGACATGTTATAAAAAATGTTTGTATTTTAGTGCAGTTGGTGCCGTGCACTTTGTGTAACTCATGAATAATACTAAATACAACATATAAGAAAATGAGAAAGATCTCCGAAATGCACCCAATACAACTGGAATTTTTCTGCTTAGAAGAAAAACTGATTGTTCCACATGCACTAACAGCCATTTACAAGTATTAATCTAGGATATGTAGAAATACAAGCAAGATTAAGGGGAAGTGGGGAGCACGACATATTGTCAACTGCTGGTTAGGCAAGGCTTCCTACACAAGTAGCTGAAATGTGCACATTGCATAATTATGTGTCACACTATCGCTTGCTGTGCATACCCTTAGCATGGGGAATGAACAGCTGCAAAATACAATCACTTAGTATTATTGTTCGATATAGAAACACTTGAATAACAAGAACATAACATGAAATACTAAAATGATTCTATTCTGTAATTGATATCTACTTAAATATTACTTGGTAGAAGAAAATGAATGTACACTTCAATTGCCTGGGAAACTCTGCGTTAGCACAGTGTGGTGTGCATCAAGCACTGTCATGCTTGAATTACTAGTACTTTCCTTGTATGCTGCACACACTACACTACATGAAGCACAACTGAAAATTCTAAATAAACATGAGCCTACTTGCCTAAGCCTGAGGTGGGTCATGTGGCGCTCCACCAGTGTAACGTCTCTCCTTCCTCCTAACTCTGATCACAGAATTACTACTCCTTGATTACTGAATTCCAAGACAGTGAAGGGGATACACACGTAAAAAAGGGAGCAGATTAACATAGCTCTAACAGTTCACTAATAACTCCAGGAATTCTTAACTACAGTACATTTTATTAAACATTAAATAAATTTAAATAACTTGATACAATGATTCTGTCTGGAATATAATTCTCAATCGTTCATACAATAGTTACTCAACAATAGCAATTATTGTTAATTAATTTACAGGTAACTCACATCACCTGGCATTGCCAGTAGATTAGTTATTTACTTAGAGAGAGGCAACAGGGTCCTGAGATATAGTGTTACTCCTAACCGCCAGCTCGAAGTTATGCTCACCATATAATTCATTGTAGAGTGTCCTAGAGCTCCTCCAGGCCTCAGTGTTGTGATGTCCTCCCTCTTGTTACCAGCTCCAGCAATTTAACATAGCAGCACTTCAATGGTCGTTGTGACCGTAGGATTGGGGGGGGGGGGGGCCTTGCCGCACCCCATTTATATCAACTATGCAGTAGGTCATCAGTGCATGTTTAGAAAACAGCTTTTATCCATAGTCCAATAGTTTCGTGAGCAGCACCTAACTGTCTGCTACAATGTGTTTGATGGCACAAACTTTCTGGGTCTGTAGTTATACTCTGTGGGGTGATGATGTGACCATGTACCTTGACTGTTGGTTCTGTGAACGTGCATTTCTTTCGATTTACCTTAACATTGAACATGTGAAATCTCTCAAAAACTTTTTCTATATTGTCTACATGCTCCTCAAATGAATTACCTTGATTAAATATATAATCGATATAGGCTATGACTGCGGTCCATTGTAGGGGCCCTATTAGTGAATTAATGGATATTTGAAAGTATTGTGGTGATATAGATAACCCCATTGGCATTCTTTTGTAATTGAACAAACCTACTCTATCGATACTAAATGCTAATTTGTAACGATCTTGCTCTCTAACAGGGATACTGTAAAATTCAGAAAATAAATCTAAACTGGCAATGTAATGGGAATTTTGTAATGCATTGAGAATGTCTTCAGTGTGGAGCAAGGGATACTTAACTCTGGTTGGTATTGATTAAGTTTCCTGATATCAGTTAAAAATCTTATCCTGCCATTCTTTTTTGATACAACTATGCTTGGCGCAGAATAAGGCAAGTCAGCTTCTTATATTATTCCAGCTTGTACTATGTTATTAAACTGCTTTAACAACTCGTAGTGTATTTTTTTGACATCTGTGGTAGGGCCTGGTCGCTATGGGCTTATCTGTTGTAAGGTCAAGCTTAATTTAAAAAAATTTGGTTTCTGACAGCTCCAGAATGCTATTAGCAAACATATCCATATATTTGTATATTATGTTGCTAATTGTTGCCATTTGTTTGCTAGTTAAGCTGTTGTTAATCTTTGGTTGTGTTCGCTGTTCATTTTCCAAACTATCTAATTTATTAAAACAATGTTCGAGAGATACATTGGGTTTGTGTATGGTAGTACCCGAGTGTATCGGTGCCTGCAATAATTTGTGTGAGTCATTAGGGTGTATGAAAAGAATGACATGTTTTAAAAGAGGGATAACATAATATTTCTGTATATAGTATATTCCTAATATAATGTCTTGTTTCAAATTGTATATGACCAAAAAGGCTTGTGGGTATGTGTTGCCTGAAATCCACAAGTTAATTGTAGTTTTGTATTTATGTGTAGATAATACTGAAGTTGCTCCGACTAGTGCGATATGCTTTCGTAATGTTTGGAGTTGTTGTGATGATATAAGTGTGTTGGCTATGCTGCTATGTGAGCAACCAGTGTCAACTAGTGCGTAATATTTTCTCCCTTTTATTTTAACAACTTCTCTCAGTGTGGTCGTGCGCAAGCCGGCATGTTGACACGTCAGTTTCGTAGTCTGGCACGAATGTTGATTTATGCTAGATTGAGTTGCAAGCCTGCTCAGTAAGTTTTAAAACTTAGACTCATCATAACAGGCCTGGTTACTCGTGTTATTATAACATATTGTGGTTTCGATGGCACTGTGTCGTGTTTTGTGTTCCAGATTAACTGTTTTGGGTACAAGACCGAATGTGTGCTTGAAAGGTTTAAGCAGTTCCCTTTGTTTTTCATGAATTCGGAAGTCTGGTGAGGAAACAGAGGGCATCTAGCGTGCTTTATGTCCCGTATAAAAACATAGGGCGCAGGTGTCTTGGGCAACGCTGCATGGTCCGCTGATTGTTTGTGTAGACTTCACAATTTGCAGTGACTTGGCATCATCACATTTCTCGGCATGTGGCAGCAGCAGTTTGGCAACACTGACCTGGATCGTGCAGTGGGGTGGAGTGATGTGTTTGCTTTTCTGCCACTTGTCCGGAGGTGTATGTGCAATCCGGTAGGGAGTAAGTTTACGTGATCTAACTGCATTTGCTGGATTTGCCAGCTGTGTGAAATCAATTGTGGACATAGTGTGTTGTTCAGTATTTTGATTGATTGAGGACACATTTCTCTGAAGTGAGGGTGGTTTGCTCGATACTGTTTGGTTGCTATGGGAGTTGAATTTAGTAATATCAGAATACAATCTAGTAGGCACAACCTTATTGTTAAAAATCGCCCTGCACACATCACTAACTTTGTTGTTCATTTTGTTGGTCGGGAAGATGTAATTTACTCCTCATATTGAAGTTTTTTGATGGCTGGCTATATCCTGGCTGTAAACTGCTGTAATTACATCCCTGTGTGTTGTACTGTCTGTTTGAGTTGTACTGTGGGGTATTTTAATTACTGCATTGTGTGTTCCTATCCGGATAGGTCCCTCTACAAAAGCTAGATCTGCCTCTTTGAAACTGTTGGTTCCAGCAATATTGATTTGCCACAGTGGAGCTTTCTTTAATGATAGTGATAGGCTGGCCATTCCTTTGATAAATCTGTCGAGGTTGGTAGCCATGGGAATAACAACAGTGTTGTGGTGCCTGACCATGTCACAATTGATGATTAAAGTTAGTGTATGGGTTTGGTGTTTGGTTGTTCGTGGCAGTGTCGTTTCTGGTGTTCTGTTTTTGCAGTGAGAGTTGTGCAATTTCTTGTTTTTATTTACTTATTTGGGATTCCAACAATTTGGATTCATGATTAGGGTGGCTTTTTATTAATGTCTGATGGTAATGGTGCATGCCAATTTCACTCTGTTTAAGGTTGTCAATCATATGTGGCAATGTGTCATTAGATAACTCTATGAGTTTGTCGGCTATGGATGGTAGTAGGGATCTCCATAAAATAAAAGAAAATTTCTTAATCAGAAATGTAGGAATGATACTTATGCCTGTAGTACTTCATAGTTTCTATGTGGGACATGATGTTCTCGTTCTCTCCTACACCTTGGTGTTTTGTGTATAGAGTGGGTGCTTGTACCGTTCTGTGTCTGCAGAAGTGGTAAAAATGTACTATAATGTGGACTGAAGTTCTTGCCAAGTGATTTGCTGAGGGTGGTTTCTTATGAAATTATTTAACATTTGCTTAGCTGTTCCAAGGAGATGACATTTGAGGCGATGACATTTTTCCACATCATTCCATTGATTTATATCTGCTATGGCCTCGTATGATTCAAGAAAATCCACTATGTATTTGCCTTCTGCTCCCAAGAATGACGGTGGTTTTTCTGGTTGACTTACAATGATTTTTAGGGGTTGTTGGGGTGGTGGGTTTTGCTTGGTGTCTGGTGTGGGTGGGGTTGTTTTAGTGTCAGTGTTTAGGTAGTGGTGAGTGTCATGTGGGGAATTAAATATGTTTGGACTGATGCTAGCTCATCGTAGGTATGAAACCCATGAAAGTCTGACTGTGGACTTAAGGATGGTGACTCTGAGTGTTCATTTTCGTGTGTGGGGTGTGGTGTGTCGTTTTGGTAGTGTTCTGGACTTGTGTTGAATGATAATTCTAAGTGTTGATTTTGCTGTACTATAGACATACTGTGCGTAGCTTCCTGTTGTAATGCCCTTTGCCTATCGTGATTGTGTCGAGAACCACATGTTTATTTAGATACCAGTGATGGTTTTGATTTGCTACGTGTTTCCATAAACATGTTGTGTAATTAGTATTTGTTGTGTTGGTGTAAAACATGCAGTATGTAACTTAAAACTATTTCTAAATACAAAAGAAAGAAGAGTGTAGAAAGAGCTCCGAAACCACACAAAGACAAGTGGAGTCTTTCTAGCTTACAAGAAACAAATGTTCCCATGTGCAGGAATAAGCAGTAACCATGCATGAATATAAGAGAAGCTATTGTAAGGCTCCTGGGTTGGGCAGCAAGATGTCGTAATTCTAACTGGCAAGGCCGTTGTGACGTCATGGACTGCTGACTTACACATGTGTCATGACTAACCTTGTGCATTCTCGCATATAGCACTTGCCCTGACCACGTGGATGTTAACAGTTGTTACCTGCACTGACACTAATACAATAATTTTACAAGCAACTGAATATAGAAAACTGTAATAAAATGCACTCTGACACTTGTTGTTACTTCTAAACTTAATTCATATAAATATAGCTGAATGGAAAGACAACAAATGTACAAATTAAAAAAAATGCTGAATTACTATGATTAAGCATGCTATGGTGTGCGTGATGCACAACCATGTTTGATTCTCATACTCTGTGCCTTTCATGTGCCATGTGATTAAACAGCATGAAGCACAATTTATGAAGATAATTCCTGGTAAAGTCTGCTCGCAAAAGCATGGGGTAGGACAAAATTTGCCTCCACCAGTGTAACATTCACCCCTATTGCCTAACTATTTCCCTTAACTTCCTACTCAACACTCAATACTCCAGGATTGCAATTAAGGTATGTTAGATTGTATATGTTAGCAACATACTTGGGGACTGTAAGCTCAATGGTAAATAACACGAGCGACTTGATATTCACTAACAAGAACACTTTTATTACAACATTAAATACATTAATAGTATGACGCAATTACATTAAATTGAACAATAAAAGCTTTTACCCTTTCTTAAAGTTTACACAATGATTGCTTTCTCATAGAATGGGATTAACAACTATGAGGAACCTGCTTGTCATTGCCAGTGCGTAGGAATTCAATATTATAGAGAATGTTAAATTTATGGAGTCCCGAAAGATATCCTTACAATCAACTACCAAGCCAATTATGCTTACCCTAAAGCAGACGACTAGGAGCCCCTCTAGGCCTGGACAGTGGAGTTGCCTTCAGTCTTCAGCCTCACTGGACACTGACATCGTCGACTCTGACGAGTGATACACTGCTATACTTCTTAAACTGCTGGGCTCGTCTAATGGGGGGATGGGGGTTAAGGTAGCACATCGTGATCTCCCTTTTATACTGTCGGCTGACTGGGTCAAGATGTGTGTTTTGTAAATATGGTGAGTGGCCCAGCTCGCCGCACCCTGCTATATGCTTAAATTCTGTGAGCGGCCCAGATCGGCCACCACAATATGATATATAATTATATTAGACAATCACTAATATATGTATATGTGTGTGTGTAATTTAAAAAAGTTATCTGCGAAGAGCGGGAGTCGATAAATTTCCCCTAATATGCCAAATTTCACCAGTAATAGTACATTGATATTCCACTTCACAACCATCAAATGGCCTACAGATTGTTACCCATACTTTCAGCAGCAATACATATAGGTTTCGAAATATTACCGATTCGTTTACGATTTTTATGATTGGAGGGTGGTGAGGGGTGGGTTATCTGATTAGGGTGTTGTGATGAACGTGAGGAGGGTGGCATAATGTTATGTTTTCATCGATTCTTTTTTTTCAATTTCTTGCAATTTTTCTATATTTCATATGATTGGGAGGAGTTGGGGGTGGAAAGGGTTCTGAAGTGAGCACGACCATGTGTGGAGTGAGGTGAAGGGTTGGGGCGAGGATGTAGAAGGTGTGGGATGATGGTTGGAGTGATGGACCACGTCTGCTGATCCGCCCGATCAATTAGATCTGGCTCAGAACCTCCAATTTGCTTTTACTGCCCTGAGGATTAAGTGGCCCATTGCTTTCTCCTCTTAGTACTTTAGGCTCTCACAATTGGGACCCTTAAACCAGCTTTGCTCATATGACGTTTTCCTGAGGCAGATGGGCCAACAATTGTTGGACAGTGTGTTCCAAATCCTCTATACTGTGGCACAGCAGCATATAGAATATAAAATTGTCCAACACATGCTCAATTGGGGACACGTCAGAGGAGCAGGTAAAACATGGTCGTGTTTCGTCATGATAAAGGCTGTCATGGGCGATCCATGCCATGTCCGAGTGGGCTTTATAGTGCTGGAATATCAAACCTAAAGTACAGGCCAGTTATAGGAGTAGATGGGCACATATGATCATATCCACATGCTGCTGGGCCATAGATGTTTCACATAATAGATGATAGCAAATCGGCTATTGTAGGCTATGGCTTCCCAGATCATAATGCCTGCTCTTTAGAAGTGTACCACTTAATGGAGTGACAAGGATTGTGGTAATTACTAGGGGTACTCCACACCTGGGCGCTATGGTAATCAGTACCCATAACAAAATTACACACATTACTTAACACCACGCAATGCTAGTATGCAGTATTCCACACATTGCACTCGCCTGGCACCACTGCAAATGAAGCCGCTACTGCAGAGTTAATGACAGTGCATATAATGGGCACTAGCACTGCAGACTCGCTTCCACAAGGTGTTGGGAAATGAATCGTGGGCACAATAAAACCACAACACTTGCCAGCATTGTGAACTGGATCACTGTGGGATACCTCTGCACCTGGAGAATAATTCATCGGTCCTCTTGACTGTGTGGCTGCCTTCATGTATACACTGCTCCGAACAGCATACGACAATATAGTCCGAACGATTTACATGGTGTGATACACGGTGATACGACCACCCTGTGGTTTACAGCCCGATTAGGAGTAGTCTCTTAAAGTCCGTTAATATAGTAAAACGAAATTTTTAGTATCTTCCTGGCATTTTTATTCACTCTGGGGTCACAGTGGTTGAGCGATTAGTCTGCTCGCCTCCTACCAAGGCGATCCGGGTTTAATACCCGGCCGGGTCACTCCGGATTTTCGCATGTGGGGATTGTGCTGGATGGTGCTGTTGGTCGGTGGGTTTTCTTGAGGTTCTATCGTTACCCCTGCCTTTTCATTTCAGCACTGCTCCATTCCTCACTCACCATCATCGGGCTCTCAAGAACTCAATGTTAAGAGTCGTCCAATTTTCTTTATTCACTTACTATTCTCCTCTGTCTGTACACTTGCTTGGTATCGTTTGGTGTTTTTCGCATTAATGTGGCTTCGACTATTTGCATGCCAGTGTTTATGATTACTGGTATGTGCTTGCAGCACCACTCCTGGTTGTGCAGTCAAATGCAAATGCACCAACATGAGATCATGTGCATACCACTCCATACTCTCGCTAATTTGCATTATTTATTGGTTGTCACATGCTTTCTTCGTGGTGTGTAATTTTCGCTGTACTGAAGTGAAATTTGTTAATGTTATGTGAGATCATCAATTTGTAAAAACATAATACTTAACAAGGGGTATAAATAATAATAGAGCTGGTTTTGGTTTAGTTGAAACATATTCCAAAGTACTAAACTGTGAGGGACAGCAACAACTTCTTATGTATATTTAGACTAAATAATATATATCTAAAACATCCGTATCAATGAGTGTTTGTGGAGATATTAGTTACGGATAATGTAAACATAAATGTTTCAATTTCTGGAATAAAGAACCGATTGTAGTTTCGTTAAGTAAAAGTAATGGTAACACTGCTGAAACATCAGAGAAGTGGGTCACAGAGCTACAAGCTTTACATTGCTGATAAGGGAACGTCAGGCGTAGAAATGGGTCAGACTGGTTGTGTTTGATTTCATAGAATTTTGTTTTGCTATGAAGTAATGGAGGATTGGATTCAATCCAAGAATATGTTTACGAAAACAGAACAAAATGTGTAGATCAAAATTAAATTGGTATGTGGTCGGAGTGCATAACACTCTTTTCGGGGGCTACATGCCACATGTAGTTATAGAGTACTACCTTATCATACAATAGGCACAATGGGTGAAATTGTATCGTGAAGGTAGAGCAGCTGTTCTGGATCACCCCCAATTCAGGTCAACCCCAATGAATAATGGCAAAATTCTGTTCCATGCTTCCCTGTGGGTTGTGGATCGTCGATCAACTGCATGTGATTTAGTCTCGATAGTAGGAGCATACCACAAAATAGTGCTCCATATTCTGCATGTCATTCTTGCATTCTGCAAAATTACAGCACATTTGATACCCCATCAAATCACCAATTTGAAACAAGGGCATTGCTATGCACTTTCACAGGAATTACTGAACCTCCACCAGAGGAAGGTAAAGATATACTTTAATAATCGTCACAATGGACTAAATCTGGGCTCGATCTTAGGAATTATGCTCGAAGTAGCAATAAAATTAAACAAGCGTCCTGGAACATCTTGTCCAAAGAAAATGTGCTCTGCACGAGATGTGAAGGTGACTTTTATTGTGTTGTATGAAGATCATAGGATAATCCTCCATGAAGATTTACCTCACAGGCAGACGACTAATGCATCCTACTACAGAACTTCATCCCTGCCCACATGAGTAAGCGATGGCACTCTTATTGAATGACTCCCATCATCTCTCATAAAAAACACATGGTGTCACACACTAATATGGTGATGCAGCTCCTGCACAACTGGCAATGGGATGTTTTCGAACATCCTCCATATTGACGAAATATGAGTCTGTGATCATTCTCTCTTCTCTACAAATGAGAAACCACATAGTGGGTAGCGACACAAGAGAAGCCATAATCTGTACTACATGGCGATCAGTGCGAAAAATTAATAGAGATGAATGCTCTGACGGTATACAGGATGAGTATAAAAGAATACCCCAACTTTGAAGGTTCATAATATGAAAACCAAATAACCTGCAACCTTCATTCACCAATCAAATTAACCATTGAACCATGGAGTTTGTTTAACATATATTCATAAATGTTCAATGTAACCACCACGAGTGGTTGGAAAATGAAGTCCCCCGCTGCCTCTTTTCACTCTTTCAGGGATTCCAGTAACAGTGGGCTCGTGAAAAAAGAAAGGGCTGAAAACCATGACTTTGGGTACAGCCCAAAACACATTCACTTTGGGGTAAGTGAGCTCGTGTTAAGTGGTTTCACGTGGATTCTCCTGACCCCATATCCGCATGTTGTGCCGGTTCACCTTACCATTTGTAGGAACATCACTTTCTACAAGGGTGCTCAATCTCTACTTCCTCATTAAAATAATGTTTAGGGAGGTACATATACGTTTCATGCAATGAACCCTACGCATTTAAAGAAATAATTTTAATGCGCTCAGCATTTTCGTATACAATACACACAACAAATGATAATAATTCATAAAACTACACCTTCATGTCTCCATCAATACAGTACTCTTTCCCCTCAGTTCTAGTCCGACGAATATTATACTACATTTCGTTCATGTTAGCAGTCTGCCTCACTTTTAGGTAAGCTATTCTACATGTATACATACAGCCCAGATTTTCGAGGACCTTGATTTTGAGTACTGCCAAACTAAAATATCTTTATAGAAATTATAATTTATATATATATAATATAAAAACCAGTCACCTCTCTTCCATGTGCGACAATGCCCCAGGTAATAACTACATATGGATAATATTCGTGTAACCAAATGAAAGTATTGTAGTAGTGACGACTAGAACTTTTATATGCTCACCCTCCATAATTATAACTTAGCAACCACCATATTTAAATTTGGCTATCGTAATGCCCAGCCAATTTCTCAGATATGTCAGACTTATACAAAGAACCAGTATTTTCCATCGCAAGCATTCGTGAAAAATCTAAAAAATAAATATTACTTAATTTAAAATATTTAGTATTCATTATAAATGTACCATTTCACATATTATTGTTAACATTGTTAAATATGAAGTTGAACTGAATATGGATGTAATATTATAACATTTCATCTAACTGTGAATAATTAAAATATATGTGAAAATATGATACACTATAATATATCAGGGAAAAATTTTATATGCTATCCCTATATCACTATAGCAAATTTAATATTATGAAAATTCTGCATCACGATTGGATTGACCATTTTTTAAATTTATTTCTCTCTATATAAATAAAAGTCCATCAGCAAGTAAAAATAATTTATATAATAGCTTTCAGAAATGTGCATATTCACGAATTATTTCTTACGACAGAAGTAACTACATATCACTGTACAACATTTAATTGTTTGCGAAAGAATGTGCTCCAGGAACCAACTATTAATACCATATATAAACGTACTTACTACGAATACATAGTTTTAATTTGCCAGTCGACAATTTTATTTTTGGATACTTTATAGTATCCACTCAGTTGCACTAATTGTTGCACCAAGCTATTAGCACAACTGATGCATAAAACATATATGTTCTCGGCGACTGAACCTTTTATTTTCCATCTATATTTGGGTTTCCCCTGTCTACAGTCGTATGTCAGCTTTCAGTTGAGATAGAAACACAAACATCTTATCTAAGTTTAGCCTTGCTTTATAATGCATGCTTGATATAAAAGTACAATACAAGTGTGAGAGCGCTGGTGCAAATACACATGTTATAAATTTAAAACAGATATTCGAACACACAATCTTTTCGTCAGAAGATATGCTACTAACAACTTATTTGAATTATGTAATAAAATTATATGATAGCTAACTAAGTGTTAAAAACGACACATATCATTCTACTAAAAGGTTAAATAATATGTTACCAAAAACGAGAAACAAGAACTTTGAAATAAGGTCGTGCATACGATCATAAATATTATACTTAAATTACGGTAGACAAATTCAAATGGGCATAATTATAGAGATAATAAGAAAGACATTTCCAAAATAATCAGGAAATATTAAATATTTAATAACACATACATGGGAAATAAAAAAAAAGATATCGAAATCAGGCCTTAGAGTAAGGGTTGAGGGTTGCTCCAGCGAAACAATTTATTCAAAATGGCGACCAACCCACTGCTCACCATCCCTCAGCTCCCCCCAATCCCACCACCATACCACCCAACACTCCACCCACCCTCCATCCTCCACTAACAACATTACCCACCCTTACATCCCTCCTTCCACACCCCAACAGAGAGGTGTGCTGTGATTGTCTGATGGCTTACACCCCCTCTCTCACTCCTCTAGGAAGGTGTGATGTGATTAGGTGATGGGTTACAATGCCCTTCCCCCACCCACCACCCATGGGACTTTTTATCACCGGAGATTCTAGGACCCCACATTCCGGTGTTTCATCGGATGAAGCACTGCCAGATCAGAATTAGCGACCGGTGCATGGAGTGGGGCAGCACTTGGTTCGAGACACATTTAGGGTAATTAGGTTCATTTAGGAATAATTACTTGTAATTGCATAATTAGTAATCGCATATTGAGACTAAGTTCACATGTTCACTGGCTGCCAAACCACAACTGACGAGGTTGAAAGTGGAGGATCACAAGTGAGAAGGTTGGAAGAATAGGGGTAAGGGGGAGGATCCCTGGTTCGACACCCGATGAGGATAAATAGGTGTGATGAGATTTTTAATCGCTAATAAGTAATTATTAAGTACCCCACTACATGAAATGACTGACATTATGTAGCATAATTCCTCTCATAAAATTTATACACGTTTTAAATCATTATAAGCAAACTTGTACTATCCGCAATATTGGATTGCATTACTATATAAGGCAGAAATTTATTTGAAAAATTCCTAGAGTAATTTTCGAACCAGTCACTTTCAGTTTGCATGACAAAACAGGCATTAGTCAATGTTAATAGTTGAAACTATAACAGTGTGATGCAAACTATGATAATAAGTGATATCACTATATTGGTTAGTGTAATGGATTATTCAGTGCTAATACAGTATGAAAGCATACCACTGAGTGGTGAGCGAGACTCTTCGAGGGTAAATATTTTTTTAAATTGTGTAATTACTAATTTCATAATGACTAAGTACACATAATATGTAATTGCATAATAAGGAATATGTATGCATAATGAGTAAGTGCCAAAAGTAATTGCACATGTTTATCATTCGACGAGAGAAACACAATTTACATGATTGGAAGCGGAGTTTTTAGGGATATGGGGTTGAGGATTTAGTCATTGCTTCAACACCCATCGAGAGTACTTAGATTTAATCACATAACAAGTAATTGCATGTAATAAGTAATCGCATAATTAGTATTTACATAATAAATAAGTACTGAGAGTATTTACATGCTAAGTACACATCTACCCAAAGTACTGCCTAC
The DNA here is from genome assembly GCA_029891345.1 of Dryococelus australis. NCBI lineage: Eukaryota > Metazoa > Arthropoda > Insecta > Phasmatodea > Phasmatidae > Dryococelus > Dryococelus australis. The sequence continues at coordinate 81,415,762 of CM057009.1, read as the reverse complement.
TTCCGACTGACCTCATATTTGCTAATATGTTGTAATGTAAGCCCATCATTTTGTAATACAAAGTGCACTGCAGATCGGGTTGGGCAAACGAAAGTCCTTCCCAAACACTATCTCAGTATCTCATCATATCTCATGGTGTGAACATCGTTCTACCCATGTTTACCGGTGAACACGACACAGCGTTTGTCGGCAGTCCGTCGGGCGACAGAAGGCTAGCTAACTATCTGTAACCCTTCCTTCGTCAGCCTATCCCCAGATAGCAAAGCGATAACAAATCTCTGCACCCCTGAAAGTCGCAGGTACTTACGAGACCGGTTTGGCGAGGAGACTACAAAAAACATCCAACACCCATCTCCGCATATACATTATCACAGTGTTACAAATATAATTCATTTCACATATTTAATTGAAATATAAAATATATTAGAATTTTTTAAAAATTGTTTTATAATAGCATTAAAAGTAAATTATAACCCAAATAAAATAATAACTTCATTCAAAACAATAACATATAATGCTTGAGTGATTTGCTTTAATGACGGAAACCAAAATATCATTATTGTTTTATGTTAAAAGTAAATATTGTGTTGCACCAATACTCTTCCCTACATTTACAAAAAAGGGACTCATTTCAGAAACCCCCTCGAGGGTAAATACGTGTATACCGATTTTAACCTTGCTTCGACTCCCAATGAGGGCAACTTTTGCTTAACTATGTTCATATTGGGTTAGTTTGTGGTTCCACTTCCATCAAAAATTTAAACATATTTACTGAGATATTCCTTAAGTCGATCCCATCGAGGGTAATTACATGTATACTAACATATTCATTGATTCAAATCCCGGCGAGGAAAATATGTCTATACTGATTTAGTAATTGTGTATCGAGAACAAATACTTAGACACATATAGGGAGGAAATACACTTCCAAACAACTCGAAACCTGAATGAGAACACAATCTAAAAACAGTATTAACCTTTGTTTAAACCCCAACACATCTTTATCGTTAAATAAGGATGGAAATATTTTTTAAAAGCAATGTACTTCTTATCAAACATTGAGTTAAAAAGGGGTAATTTTAATTTAATATAATGTATTAGCAACTCACAAATACACAGTGATTGTGTTGGTTTACTTTAAAACAAGAGGAATGTGCTCGTTTCTCTGGCGAAAGATTCCTTCCCTTTCCAACGGGCGAGACAATTGTCATTTGTTCCCGCCAAGAAGCACTGAGGACCGCACACTCTCCAGTCGAGAGGCAGATGCGAGTGAAACCGACCGCTCCACAAAGAATGGGTAAGGAGTCAAGAAGGGGGTGGGGTTGAGACTAGTTCCAGTAATGCCGCCATGGGGCATGAAATTTGTGTTGACTCGGAGAGCCCTCACTCTTTTACAAGCAGCCGACCACATCACACAGCCAAACCCTTGCAGAGTGGTACGACAGCGCATGTCTGCATGGAGCGGCTTGCTAGACTTTCGTTCTCATGGGAGAATCACGCATCGACAGAGTGTAATTCGATCTGCGCCACCCATATCTGCATATACTTAAATAAATATGAACAGATTTTTACCCATATTTATTTGAACTATATCTATATAAAAATTTTTTTTCAAAGTTATCTTTTTTTCGAACTTGTTGCATGATAATAAAAAAGTAAACTAAAACCCTTTCTCCCAATGAACATTTTTTCCCCCGATATTTTTTAATTACGAAAACCAATTACCAATATTGTTCTATGGTAAAAGTAAATATTTTTATGTTACCATACTTTTCCCTACATTTAACAAACATGGGTTCATTTCAGAAAATCAAAAATTCTATAACCAACCAATTTTCGTTAATGTCTCTCTTTTTAGCTCTATAAACATTTGCAATGCAATATCGCAATATTTCACAATTCAATCAAATATTCCGAGTCATAAACTATTACGAAGTAATCTATCTTTGTTTAAATTGTTTTCTATCCCACAAAATTTTAGAATTTGTCTAGCGATAACAACTCATTCCATTCTCAAAAAACTTTCCCTGGCAATAATCCATACTGGAAATCCCTCAAGGCGGACAGTGACCGCATATCCAATCGGCAAAACCTTTGTTTGAAGAATATAAACTAGCACTCCAATATAAAAAAAAAACCTTTAATAAATCTTGCCTCACTTCAAACCAACCAATCACTATACAAGAGTACAGAAGTAATTAAAAGTCTCAAATGTATACAGAACTCATAAAAAACAATCACTATTGCGATACATTACATTCACAGAACTGGAAGCGAAAGTAAATAATATGCCAGGCTGTGGAAGGAGTGCCTTGGAGTTCGTTAATTTGTTCTTTCTGACCATGTTTGTTTGTTTTGCTTGGTGGCTGTTTAGATGTTCTGTTTTGCCAAGGACTAATTCTGATAATTATGTTTGTATTGTGGTTTCGGTCATGTGGACAGATATGGCGGCACAAAAGTGGTAGCAGAACATGGTTAATTTCTCCTTAATTTGTGATTGTGTGCTTAAGATTTTTCTTGAGAATATCTTGTAAAAATTTCGATTTTTGATTATAATTATTTTACAGTAAATAACTCCACAGAACTTAGTAATGGTAATTCAGTTTAATGTTAATTGAAGGTGTTACAATGCCTTTTGTTTCATTTTGAGTTATATTATTTTAATGTTTACGAGTAACCTATACGTTTTTCATGTAACGAATTGTGTCTGACAAGTTTATCTCAGTTTGTGATACACTTTAAACTAGGCTCCGTGACCTTGGCAGCCAGTTGGCGTTTGTTTACTTTAGACAGAGTGCACAAAGTTTTTTCGCCGAATTTTTGCAGTGCTTTATTCCATTAAGCTTTATTTCCGTTATTTATGCGATTTTAGTGGTTTTCCACTGTGCTCCCCAGTTCCCTTGCATTGTGTTGGCATGCAGCTAATATGCTGCTTTTCTGTGTTTTGCTTCGACATCAGGTATATGTAGGCCTAATCATGATCGTGTTTGGAGTCAAATGTGGCGTTCCTTTAAACATGTACGTACGGTATTAGTCTTCTTTGCGACCCCTACAGTTTTGTTTACATTTGGAGTTATTCGGAGTAAGGTGTTTTAAATTTTGACAGATAAATTTTTGATATGCGACCATAGTAAAGTGTTCTTTATTTCTCGGTGTGTCGCGAGTTTTCTTGAAAGAGTAGTTAATTTTACATTGCTTCTTATTGTTGTTTACTTTCAGTCGCGTAATGTTCAGCAATGTGCTTTCGTTCGTTCCGTCATAACATGGCGACACTCGAGTTTCCTAGTGCGGCAGTGGTGCCAACATGATGCGAGTTAATGTCCCTAGTTCGTGTCGTATTTGTGTTTACATTCTGTCGCGGTGTTTTAATGTTTTTGAAAGTTAATTATTTGTTTGGTTAATTTAACTGCTTGCTAGTTTAGTAAGATCTGTGCGCATTTTAAGGTCGCGCTGCGTTATCTGCCCTATTTTGGTAAGTTTTAATGAGTAATGTTTCATGCAATTTTATCTATAGCCTCGTGACTTTTCTGTTTTTTGAGAAAATGTTTTGCTTACTAGCTTCACTGGATTTCTTTTGCTCGTTTTGCTTATTTGCGGAGACTGTTTAGAATTGTTCAGTTTGAGTTCCTATATAGTTTCTATTCGGCATACTTCAGTTCGTTTACATAAATAAGTTTGAGGTTAAAGAGTTTAATTATTTTGAGGTCATAATTTAGTAACCTGGTTGTTTCGCCTTTGTGACACTCTGGTACATTCAACCTCTTTTATAAAAATATATAACTTTTAGTCATTTTGCATCTGGTTTATATTATTATTTTTATGAGTTATTGGACTTCCACATAAACTCCCTTTTTGTGCTCTGGTCTGTTAGGGGTAATGTTGTGTTTTTTGGTGTCACAACAACCAGTTGTGTTCTTTGAGTGGGCCATACTCTGCATCTGTTGTGGTAGTAGATGTTTTGGGTTAGAGCACTAAATTGAAGGGGGTTGTTTAGGGTCGTGGGGGTACCGTTCGTTTTTTTTTCGTTCCCCACGGCTAGCTCTTCGTTCGAGTGGCTTGGACACCCACTTTTGAACGACCCCTCATTGTAAACCAGAGATCACCTTGGAAGATCGCAGAGCTCCACATCTAAATTTTAGTTTATTTCATTAATATTTTTGACCTTAAATTTAAATAATTAAAAAAATAGCTATTTATTTTGACTAAGTAATTATCAACTTTCCTTAAATTTAATGAAATTGTTAACTATTCTTCCAAAATCCAAGTGTTCCAGTGTGCCGTTTCGTTTTTCTGTGTAGGAGGTGTAAGAGCTAACATATATACGGGAATCCATCAAAAATAAATAAGGGTTAAATTAATTAGCTAAAAAAAAGATAGAAATGTTAAAACATAAAGGTTATCTCCATCAAATACAGATACGAAAATCGTCGATTGAAACTTAAAAAGTATGAGAATCTTCATTCTGGTGTAAGTAGCACCAAGCACCCAGCATCAGTGCCAGCTGGCTGCCATGTTATGACACCACCTGGTCACCATATTGAATATTGATGACCTTGACCTTGACCTCGCACCCAATGCGTTGGGTGACCTTCAAAAGAAAAAAAATTGCAAGATTCCCAAAATATAATCCAACAATTGTTTGAAAACTACCAAAAATGTATTGCATAGTTCCACAAAATATAATTTAAAAAATATATAGCATTTTCAATTTTCGAACAATTTCCTGAAAACACATTTAAAGACTTACATGCAGGAGGTCCGGGGTTCGAAATTAAGACGGCGAAGCCCACAACTATATGGTACGAAGACCAGCAGAGAACTAACCTTCCACCGCTATTTTTTATTGCTTAATATATCACACCCCTCCCCTACAACCCATTGCTCGACTGATTATTCGGATCCCCTTTACCCCCTCCATCATCACCACACATTTTTACAGTCTCCCTTCTAACATCTCATTGAATTTGTCACACCCCTCCCATTCCTCCCAAAATTGTATTTTTGTTGACTCCTTGACACACTCCCCCACTCCAATCACAGTTTGTATTAGCATTTTATTAGTCCACATTTCTCCCTCCACACATCAAATAACTCTTTAGTTGGTTTTATATTACACACGACTCCCTCCTCTCACTCCTCTCAAGAACATTTGCTCACACCTTTGCTGCATACATCCCTTTGTTGAGCCCAGCCATGCTTCAGTCAACCACCCTCTCTAATGAATTTAGCCTGGGTTCCATTGGATAACAATTCTGTTACTTTACTATATTCAGTTGACTATATAGTCGTCCCTCTTTCGCCCAACAACCCCCTACAACATATAATGGGGATATGTCACACCTTATTGCCCCCTCACCGCCCTCCCCCCATTTACAAACAACAGCTCAACTCTTACTACTACATCTAAACTGAACTGGTGATTTCACGATGACATCGCATTGCTCGATAGTGATTAGTTTTTACTCACATGGTATCCCATCCTCTGTAGACCCATGTAGCAAAACATATATGTCGTGCTTATGGTTTACAGCGAGATACTAAGCCGGCAAGAAGTTGGTCAACATCTGGCATGCTTATGGCACCATTACTGGTTCTCAAGTAGCACCACATAACTAGCCATATTGTCCCCTTAACTGGCCCAGTTATGGTGAACACAAATGGCCTGAGTAAGGCCTCTATTCTTACAACAGCAATGGCCCATCTATGTACCACTTCACAGCCACAGATGGATAGATATGCTTCCACCACATGTTAATCACTACCCTTGTAAGCAAACATTTTTTAATCATTGTTAACTATTCTTTGTTTTCACTATTAGTTTAAAACAATAATAAAACATTTTACCATATAAAACCTTGCGCTTACCAAGAAGAGTGGGGGGCAGTGGGCACGAACTCACGCCCCTTGCAGTGATAGTCCAGTATGCTAACCATTACTCCATATCATACTCTTACATTTAAATTAATTAATATGAATATATTTGGACTTGAATTGTTAATAAACACTAATGTAAAATAAATTACATAATTTATTACATAGTCATAAAATTTTCCATTAGAAAAATTCTACATTTAAAAGTTGCAGGAAAACAAACAAGTAGTGTCGTTAAGAAAAACATGACACTTGAATTGCGATATTAATGCAAAAAACATGCTTTTAATGAAATTCATGGCAGTTTGTGTGTCACCTAAATTATATTCATGCATTTTGAAATGCAGTCAGAATATGTTATTATTTTCATTACATGTAACCAGAAAAATCACTTAAAGGTTAATTGCAAATTGTAGTTTTATCAAATTTTCTTAACTTCTTTTAATTATGTGCATTTTTACATGTAAAATATTACATATTCCAAGTCATTCGATACCAGTCATACGGTCACAAATAATACTGTATTTGTAGTACTTTGCCACATATATTTGCATCAATATATATTTATATATAATATAATTATGCTGCCATGTGATCTGTATATAAATATATACAGTTTAATCAAATTATTATGACCACATTTTTTTCATAAACTTATGCAATTTCTGCATTCATTATTACAATATATGTATATTTTTTACACATTAAACGCTGTCTATATTAAATTATGTAATTTGGATACGTTTTTTTTACATGTGTTACATTTTATTAATTTTATTAATTTTCGTATGTGTAGTATTTCGAGTAATTAGGTGTTAGAATGGCAATAATTGAGGTTTAAATTCTACAGATAGCTAGATTGTTTGTATTTTAATTAATAGTTCAATATTATCATTAATTGTCTTGGTCTCACGCCATTGTAATTGTTTCAGGTAGTTTATTGTGTTATTTTTATTACCTTCTACGAGACACGTAACTCCTTGAAATAATGAATTAGGCCGTCAGGAGTGTGTCAGATTAGCTGTTTGAGTAGAAAGCCTTCCGATTGGCTGGCAGTTTTAAATCCTGCACCCCTGCATAGGGCTAGGCGGGTAATTTCAGTTATTAAATCGTTCTCTCTGCTTCCATCTTTCAAAGGGTTAAGACCTAAGTCAGGACGCACGTCCAGAAGTTGGACGTATAGTAAGTATTTTAAGTAGTAGGTTAGGGTGTCGTTAGTTTCTGTTGCTGTTAGATTAATATTGTTTTGTTTCTGCGTAGAGAAGTGTGCTGTAAGCTCCTTCGTATAGTGAGCAACTGTTTAGGAGCTTAGACTAGTTAGATAAACGCCGTGATGTTCCGTGAGCTGTAAGTCACATTAAGAAACACCTTAATCCTACGAAGTTTGAATGCTACTCTATATTTTCCTGAGATCCCGTCCTGCTTTTTACTATAAATTGTGTAATTCTACAAGTAAACTACTTTTCTATACTACTTGTTTTTCTATGAGTTTAGTCTATACGTCTTATATGCATAAGAGAGCGGCCATTTTGTAATAGAACTTTCTACAAAACGTCATGTTGGCACGGCGTTTTAACAGCTAAGAAACAGCATATTTTAACCATAATTTAACCTGAGAGACATAGCTTTTATTATTCTACCAGTAAGCTGAGCCAAGTTTAATTTTTCAAGAAATAATTGCAAACGTTTTTGTTCAGTGATTTTGAAGTGACCAACTGACACGTCAGGCTAGTTGACGTTTGAATAAGGGCATTGTTAACGACCATTATGTCTGACCACTTCCTATCGGCAATGTTAGTTTGAATATTTTTCGTAAACTTTTGCTACTGCCATTTAGGATTTTTTTACTAGCTTCATTTACAGAAAGAATACATTTAAATAAAATGAAAGAATTGAAACAAAATAATTTGGCTGGAAATTTTATGTAGTCCTACGGCCTTTCCTATCTGCATAAATAATTGTTTTCACTTTCTCGCCTTCACTAATAACCCATTTCTGCATAATTTTTGCATGTTCTTATGGAAAGCAAGTTGCATAATTTTCAGAATGTGGCAAATGGTCACTGGTCTCAAGTAAGTGTGGTTAGCTAAGGTGAGTGTTCTTCGCATCGAACATCTGGTTCCAGAGCCTGCCAGGGGCACGCTTTGGAACCAGATAAATTTTGGCAACAATAATAAATAATAACAATAAAGAATTTGTGATAAATTTTGGCAACAATATACCCAACCTAAAACACGATATTAGCAAATTATTTTATTTTACACTGTTTTATAAGCCTATGAGAGAGTATGGTTATGCAAACAGCTCAATAGTACACTAAATTTGTTCCACACGTTGTCACGTATTTTCTATTCAGTGCTACACGATAATAAACCTGTGTGCTCATATTTTATATTAATACTGCTTGGAATAGGCCTACGACACGAGCACGAGCAGCAGATATATATGGCAGGGCACTTGGCATTGTGTGACGCATGTACTGCAGGCAAGCTACGTCTACGTCGTTCGGTGAGCTGGTGTGTATAAACTATATTAATATTCTGGCTCTATTTATTGATCCAGGGAAATAAGACGACTTCATGTTACTTCATTACACGAATGTATACAACATCTCTTTTATCAAATATCAGAGTATTTTTATTGTATATTTCATATCTGACTATCTCACTGTAGTAGTTTATAATCATAATTTGAATGTGGTTTTGCATTAAATGCGCAAATTTTGCTATCCCAACTTGGTGGCCTAGGGTGTGTGTTACACGTATTGTGTGTTTACGTTTCACGTTCTAGAAGTGCCATGTACAGCGCATAGCCAATGGCCTGTGGCTCGCGACATGGTATGGTAAACGGGTATATAATGCGACCGATATGCTGGCTGTACACAGTGGGCTTCCTGCTGTAATGGGTAAGGGAAATTATTTAACCGAGTTGCAAAAATATTATCATCGGCTTTCGGACCAAGGGGAGCAGATATTTCGGAAACAGCGATGTTTGTGAATAGTGCACGTGCCTTTGTAGTAAAGGTATGTTGTGGATGGACGAATGGCACCATTGGGAATAACCGTCGTGGAAAATATGTAGATACACGTGCCATTGATGTCCGAGGTAAATGTTGCTTACAATGGTGCGTGGAGGCCAACTGACAGTCTACAGTGAAATCGCTAGTAGTCCAAGTTAAACTGGTGGCATCCAGACACGTGTCCACTGCAACAGTTTAGCGAACCCTTCTGCGAATGGGGCTCCGGAGTAGACAGAGGGAGACTTCACCCATTTCAACACAGGTGCATCGACCAAAACGACTGGAATTGTCTCAACAGTATGGCGACTCGACCGCTGCTGATCGGCGACGGGTAGCCTTCCCGACGAGTCATTGTTTCAGCTGCAAAGAACGGATGGACATCAGTGTGTCTGGCAAGAAACGTTGGAGACCCGACACCCTGCATCCATTGCTGGATGATCACAAGGCGGTGGGGACAGTCTTATGCTCTGAGGAATGTTCTCGTGATATTCTCTATGTCCCATCATCCGTGTGGAAGGCACTCTTGATCAATGTGGTTCTGAATCCATCCCTGTCTATCACATCCACCCATACGTTATGAGTGACTTTCCTCGGGAAGATGGGATCTTCCAGCATGATAATGCGCTTTGTCATGTTGCTATAAATGTCCGTACATGTCTGGAACAGCATGAGCAACACTTCGAAATTCTTCCCTGGCGCCCAAAACGCCCCCATCTCAATCCAATTTAACATCTGTGGGACAACCTCAACTGTCGTGTTCGCAGTATGTCTCCTCAGCCACTCACCCTTCAATATTTGTGGGGCCCACTGCAGATAGCATTGCTCCAGGTACCCGTGGAGAGCTATCAGGATCTGGCTGAGTCACTGCCAGCTCGTCTAGCTGTTGTGCGTTCTGCGAAGGGTGGCTACTATGGATGGACATTACTATGTGGCCATAGTAATGTCATTCACCAGCGTATATTGTATTGAAGTAGCTATCTAAGAATAAAAAATGCCGTAAAACTCTTCCACAATATGATATGATTGCACTAGCAATGTCCATCGATGTAACAATTCATGGCCTTCAAATGGCGCACAAATTGCTTCCCATAATTTCACGAACAATATGTACATGTTATGTGCGGCCAGTACTGGAATATAGTTGGTAAGCCATTTATGGACCGTCTGTATATCACCTATTCTGAACCATAATTATGTATGCTAGTGGTTTTACTTTGGCCGCGAAATGGGAAAGATGTGAGTGTTGTTTTTTTATGTTTCCCGATCATGTTTGTGCGCAGACTTTCTGTCATGACACAAGCGATTATTTCGGGGCAGCATGTCCATCAGAATTTCATCAGTGTGCCATAAATGATAGGCCAAATGTCTTGTTGCCAGAAGGTAACCATAACAGTGCCAGTTGTGTAACCCAGAAGTTTTTTGGACCAGCAGTTATTCAGCAATGCCATCAGTAAAACCACAGATGGCCGAATGTGTCTTGCTAGTAGGGAGACAAATGCATGTGACAACAAAATTCTTCGCCTGATGCGAGACGTGGCATATCGCACTTTCTTCCCTGATGTTGTCAGCATTCAGTGATGTAAGTTATATTTATGTATATTTCTTCCATCAAATTCTGTAGAATATTATCGAATCTGGTCGTAAATAATTATACGCATATCTACCCACCAAAGTAACAACTCCAAATACAATTTCGAATACCAGTTAAGTCCAGCGAACAATTGCAGTATAGATATATCATGAAGTGTTGTTTAATGGCATACCTACAACCAGCATCCCATTTCCTCTTTGGTGATACCATAGATCGCCATAGCTGGACTGCCTGTGTTAGCGTCGATTCTATTTGCAAACCATTAAGTTTGGGCACTTGAAACATTGAATGTACATCACCAGCATAAGATGAATAAGCTCGGTGTATCTGACTATGATCTAGGATAAGTAAGTCTTCTTTGGAAAAATTTCTCAATAATTGGCGATAATGTAACATCCATAACTGTATCATCGACCACATTCAAGTGTCATTATAGCCAACCATATGAAGCAGTCATACTATCCAGCCATATGAACCATTCATACAACAAAACCAAGTAAAGAACCCATACGAGCCAAACATATAAGCCATTAATACAATCTAAAAAATTAACAATACATAACAGCTAACCAGACCAGCAAACCAGACAAACTGGCCATACCGAATGGACATCGCAGACAACTGGTACAACGACAGTCAAAATCAGCAAAACATAATCACTAATCATGCCGAACAGCCGACCAGTCATACATACTGACGATTACTAGCACACCATACCAAAGGTCTATTCCAACCGACCAGATCAACTAACCAACCAGGCAATATGACTGACTGTACACAAGACTATCTCCACTCAAGATTGACTCCACTCAAGGCTAACTCCACTTAAGGCTGACACCATTCAAGGCTGACTCCACTCAAGGCTGACTCCATTCAAACCTAAGTCTAATTCCACAGGAGGTGGTGTACTAACCTCTCACAAAGGTGAACAAGGTTTGATTCCTAGCAAGGTCCCTCCCGGATATTTGCATAGCGAAATCGTGCAAGTGGGATTCCTCAGGGGTTTCTCACTTCCCCAGCCCTTTCAATCTAGTGCTGCTTCATACTCACCTCGCTTATCCCTACTCGCCTCTCAAGACCTCAATGTTGATAGCTGTCCAAATATCTACATTCACTCATGGTAAATCTACCCAAGACTGACTCCAGCCTAGTCTGATTCCACCCGACTGAATCCACCCAAGACTGATGACTCCACCCAAGACTAATGATTCCACCCAAGACTGATCACTTCGTCCAAGACTGACACCACCCAAGACTAACTCCACCCAAAACTGATGACTACACCCAAAACTGATGACTACACCCAAGACTGATAACTACACCCAAGACTGATGACTACACCCAAGAGAGACTCCAGCCAAGTCTGACTCCACCCAAATCTGACACCACCCAAATCTGAAATCACCCAAGTCTGACTCCACCCAAGACTGATGACTCCACCCAAGACTGATGACTCTGCCCAAGACCGATGACTTCACCCAAGACTGACTTCACCCAAAACTCACTCCGCCCCAGACTGATGACTGCACCCAAGAGAGACTCCAGCCAAGTCTGACACCACCCAAATCTGAAACCACCCAATTCTGACTCCACCCAAGACTGATGACTCCACCCAAGACTGATGACTCCACCCAAGACTGACGACTCCACCCAAGACTGATGACTTCACCCAAGATTGACTCCACCCAAGACTGACTCCGCCCAAGTCTGACTTCACCAAATTCTGACTCCACCCAACCCTGACTCTACTAAAGACTTCCTCTTGCCGAGACCAACACATGCCAAACCGATTATAACAATGGACAAGACCTTCCATCTGTACCAATAGAAGCTATCAACCAATCCCAAAAAAGTGGTCTAATGTTGTCGCATAGGAAAAATTTTGGATCTGTATCTTTTCTTGTTTTGTGTTTCAGATATTTCTCTGGCATGCCTACAAGGCTGCGAGACTCGGGTATTTGCATTAGGAGGTCGATGGTTGGCCTGCACTAAACTTTTAACGGAAGTGCATCGTCGTCCTAGGGTTCAGAGCATTTCGTCTGTGAAATGCATAGTTTTCGCCGGGGAAAGGCAGCCGCTTTTGGAAATAGGTAGACGAGAGGCCAGGCCAGCCTCTAATAGAATGACCGACATCTCACTGTGTTTGTTGTCGTGAGAGCACGCTCGACGTTCCAGGATTAGTGAGTTCACACGAGTTCATAGACGGCCGCGAAATGAGGTGAATATGTGGGTAGTGAGCGCGTACCTAAGGATGGGCCGTTGGGACAATCTTTGTATGTTTTTCAGTATGCAAGTTGGTTTTACTCGGTCGCGAAATGGGAAAGATATGAGTTTATGTTTTTATTTTGTCCGATAGTATTTGTGTGCGGACTTCTTGTCAGGACAAAAGCGATGATCTCGGGGCAGGATTCTGGCTGTCTCCTCCTGCTAGATTATGTGCGGGACGGTGGGTTTTCCTTAGTTGTAAATCTCCTCATTAGGAGTAGTTGTGGGTTGACGTCAGGCGAGCGCACTTCGAGTGTTTGCCGTAGTTTGAGGGATGCTGGGCGGCGGCCGGCATCAACCACTGGCACATAAGTATCACTTCATTTAGTCATAAGTTAGGTAAGAGTTAAGTTATGTTAGGATTTTGCTAAGGAAGAGTTAATGTTAGTTTAAGTGTTCTGGTTATGATATAAAATTATAATTAACGGACTCTACACACTTCAGACTACGAGGCTAGATTTATGTTTAATTTTTAAAGGTTTGTTCAAATCTTATGTAGTAACTCTGCTAAGCTCTGTTAAAGACAGTTTTGCTTTGCTCTCTTTCTGAATGGTGGCTGATTAAAATATTTTACAAAAAATTATTTAAAAATATATCTGTTTTAAATTTTAATTACAATACCAAGGCTTATAATTTGTTTCTTTCCCATATACAGAGTAGAAGGACCGAGGATTTGGAACTAATAAGGAAAGGAAATTATGAATGAACTAAGTTATTAATACATAGTAACCCAGCTTAAAAGTGCATTGTGCGAGATGAGCTGAAGCGTCCCTATACCAGTAACAGTCGGAGAAAAAGGAAATTACCTCTCGCAGGCCTTGTTGTCTACTTTCAGATGTTATAGCTAGTTGCTCTAAGATTTTGGGCTTATTTAGTTCAGTTCCATACTTTTAAGTCACCCAGCTACAATTGGTTTCGTAGTCGGCTGTGATAGAGCCACGTAGTTTATTTATTAAACTGTTATTGCCACTTCGCTACAAAATGAATCTCGTTGCTAAACTATTTACAAAAACTTCGCGAAACATCCCCATACACACATAACCATACTAAAGGGTAATACCAACTAATCAGGCCAACAGAGCAGATGTCAAACGGAACTCAAAAACAAAACCTTGAAAAACTAAACTTCAGTACTTAAATCTCAAAAAAAGAAACCTCAAAATGAAACCTCAAAAAAGTAACATCGAAATGAAATCTCTAAATAAAACATCGAAAAATAAACCATAAAATGAAACCTCAAAAAAATCTGAAAAAATAATCCAAAATAACGTAAAAAAAGAAATATCTAAAATTCTAAGGGAAACAAGAATACCTCCAAAATTAAACTTAAAAAAGAAGCCTTTAAAACCAAACGTCAATAAAGGAAACCTCTAGAAGAAACCTCAAAAATAAAATATCAAAAAGAAACTTCATGATGAAACCTTAAAATGAAACCTCAAAAAATGAAACTTACAATGAAACTTCAAAGCTTTAAAAAAAAAAACCAAACCTAAAAATTTTTCAAAACCTCAGAAATTAAATATCTAAAATAAAAATGTTACTTCAAAAAACAAAACAAAAAAAAAGATACCTCAAAAACAAAACCTCAAAAACAAGACCTCAAAAATTAAAGCTGAAAAAATAATAGATCTCAAAAATGTAACTCAGAAATAAATCTCAAATCGAAATATTAGAAAAAAGAAACCTCAAATTTAAACCTAAATACGAAACCTCTTAACGAAGTCAGTCGACTTTAACTGATTTTAGATAGGTGTAATGCTTTGTATTGAACCACAATACTCTTTGTTTACTTGCTCACATAAATGTTACTTAAAACAAATCCTCACAATCAATTTCATGCACTTCTTGATTAATAAGTCTTTAAGAAAAGTATTATAGTATTGTTCAAGAAATTAAACATGCAGTAAGTACTATGTATAAACAAGTTTACTTTATATCGCATTTCATACATACATCAAAATATAATATTATAATATACTTGTAGGCATATTAAAATATTATATTGTTATGCATATATATACATACATATAAATAAATAAATAAATATATATATATATATATATATATATGTACAGACAGAAATATATATTTACTTTAATTTATTCTGTAAATAATTTATGTGTATTCCTATTTGATGTTACTATTTTTATAGCTATAAAGGTGGTTTACGATAAAGAGAGCACTGTCGTCAATATCAACCATTGAAAACAATCACTGCCCCATAACCGCATATAATACAGCGTCAGCAATGACCTCAATCCTCACAGTAAAGTTTGTAGCAAAATACGGCAAGTAATTTCAGACTTCAATGCCTTACTATACACAATATTATATATTAACGACGCCTAAAATGCATCACTTTATTTTAATTTAAGCTCATAATAATAAAAATAGCGCAATGATAACACATTTGTATTTCTAACAAATTCATAAAATCACTTGGCTGACGCAACATTTCAATTTATTGGGTCCATTGTTTTGTTTATTATTTTTTATTCTGTTTCCATTCCACTGTTCAAATGCACTGAATTCCATGAGTTTACATTTCTGTCTGTTCCGTTCCTTGGTTATTTACCGTAATGTGCCTTGATCAATGTGATTTGTGTGGCAGTCCATAACCTTAAATATAAAATATTTATTTACATAATAAATAAAAGACGTAGGCCTGATTATGTGTTGTCAATAAAGTGGTACATTTTATAATAATGATTTTTGTATTTCAATGTTTCTGGTCCGGGAATTCTATAAAATTTCACGTGGTATGCCGACCTGGCCAGTGTGTTTACACGTATTTAAAGTTGGTTATAATAATATAAAATCTGAAACAAAATAAGGTTTAATGCATTTAATGTAATTTCTAATATTGTTTACCGATTCGGGAAAGTCAAATGATGTGTGATTTATTTACGTGGCCGTTCGAGTATACATGTCGATACCTCGGTACATCTTAATAATAATGCTACAAAACTGCTTCAAATAGCATGTGGAAAATTACTCCTGAATTTTTGTATATTGGCACAGATCCTCGAAATGTTTTTGAACCTGTCAATGTGCACAGGCAACGTAAATAGTGAGCATTCCGAGCTACCAAGAATAACCTCAATTTCTATAACGATAGTTGTATTCTGCGTTAAATACGTGAATGCGATTTCATCAAATACCTTGTTATGTGTTAGGTTTTTTTTTTTTTTTTTTTTTTTTTTTCGTGAAATTGCTTTCACATAACTGTAGTCATTCTAATTTTATAAGCTAAAGGTGATTTTCTTGTTAGAAATGTTAGGACAAGCTTTCATGTCGTTAGACCATGTAAAAACTAAATTCACAGGACATATTTTCACGAACTTGCTTTTAGTGATAAATATCACTGTGGAATTGTGCTGTAAAAATTAACATAAAAATCTTGATCAGTTTGGTTTAGCCACTGAGGTTAATTGCAACCAAATATGATACTCGTAACATCATAGGAAAACTGGCCTTTATCTTAACTATAGTGAGTGTATACAATGAATAATTTCAGAGTTATATGATTCCCTTAAGTCACTCACTATTATCAGTAGGAGTTTTGATAGCCGCGTTGTGGGCGTAGCCAAGATTGACTCTAGCGCTTGCCTAAATATGCCAGCCCACGCAGAGAAGCGATGCACTGCAGTATTCAGCGCGAGTCTACAAGCAGCGAGACGTTTTGGAAACACGGAGATGTCTGTAAATCCGCGGCGAGTATTTAGCGCCGGCAGAGGCACAAAGCACGGTCTTATCACAGTCAACCGCCGTAGCCGAGACAAGACGAGCAGCCTTCGGCAACAATAAAGTGAAAATGTTCTGGTGGTTCAAGTAGAATATACAGACTTTAGATAAATATGGCGTGGTATGGCATAAAGTAATAACAGTAAGTTAATGGTAAATAATATATCTAACTCCCCCGCCTTAACGTAATCTAACTCATTGTTGAGAGTTGTGAATAATTTGATGTAATCGTACGTTTAAAGCTTTTAATATAAATTGATGTAGCAGTAAGAGAGTGTCTACCATCTGTCTACGTTCCCCCACTTACTTTATATGGCCCGCATATGGGAACTGTAACATTGGTGAAGGCGCCAGCCTTTTCCAAACAATCGCGAGCCAAGTAAATTAATAAATGTACTAGCGTTACAATGGTGGAGGCGCCTCATATTTCCACCCTCTTATGAAGAGCGATAAATATATGAAAAATATAATTAAATAATAAAAATTGTTGCGAGGGATAAGTTATATACCACCTCCCTCCAACTAAACTTCGGTGCCCCTCCCACCCACGCTAAATAGAATAATGCAGTTCTAGTGGCTTCAAAAATAATTTTAAATTAATATCGCTCCATATTGTGCAAAATCGGTAAGTTACGGAACCTGAGTAACAGTTTAAAACACACATGGTTGCTTAACGGGATATATTAAAGCCTTTGTGTAAGACGGGCGTATTAGGCAATGTAAATTGCAAGACAATATTTTGTTATTTTGCTAATTTACATAATGTTATCATCATATCAATAAAGTCAAATTAGGTAGTACTATTAATAAAGTAATATCGACAAATAAATAAAGTGCATGAAGGTAATACAGCACATTTTCCGTCGAAATAAGTATGTAATCTTGAAGGCACCGAGTGTTATTCATGCCGCTGTTACATGGTTTTCTGTAAGTCAACAGCGTCATTGCACACCAAGCAGTTCTGGGTGCGAAGAGAGTACACCGGCCGTATCCATATGTCACGGCCAACTCATTTCTTTAAAGCCATATCTCGCTTACACGCTCGATGTATTTTCGCAATTCATTTTCATTGTATGCATATCGGGAACATTAGAATGGAAGTAAACCAGGTCTTGACGGAACTGTGATCCGGGACATAGCCAATCCCGTCGTTCGATTCCACGCTACAGACGTGGATCTCCGGCCCGCAGGGGTGCACAGATTCTCGACTTGGGAGCGAAATGTAGCGTATTGTGTGTAACGGAGAGAGTTTAAAAGAAGTGGAAGTAGTGCATAACAATACATGCCCACTCCACCTGCGATGCCTATTAGCAGGCAAACTCACGTACGTGCGGTAGAACATAGCTCTTACCCAGGAGGCCACACAACTGGTTCTTTTCGCTCACGAGCGTGGAACGATGAAGGCTATCTTCGGGATGGTGACCCGAAATCAAGGGGCCTTATAATTGCGTTACTGATCTGCCGAGGGGCGTCCAGGCAGTATAAGCGCTTTGAGATGTGTCGGATTTTAACTGTGGGTCCCATATATATATATATATATATATATATATATATATATATATATATATATATATAACATAGTTGCTGTGCAGTGTGCCACAAGGGCACTGCATTTAGGCCTTTTGGGGTAAGATCTCGAGAGCAGAGAAAAATTTGTGTGTCCCAATAATGTTCAAGGTGTTAGATAATTGCGACATGTTCATAAGAAATTTGTAAAACCTTAGTGCATTAGAATATTTTGCTTGTGTGTTTTGCTATGGAAAACTAGAATTATTATTACTCTAAGTAGAATTTCAACTCAATAGAGAAAATAAATAAGTGTTTAGAGAATTATTAAATAAATATACGGGAATTCGTAAGAAATCTTAAATAGGTAAATATGAAGTGAGATGCATATATTATGATAGTTACTTGAAAAGAGCTTAGCATAAGAATAATGAATTAAATTACTCCATCTTGGCTCATACATAGGACATAAGTAAGAAAATTTCCAAGTGCAGTATTAAGTGGATACTAAATATAAGTTACACCATGTATCTTAAAGTATTATAAATATACAACTGTCTACAACTAAAAAGAGAGAGAGTTAAAAAAACAAATATATATCTAAAAAGATATGAATCTCATCATATTAAACTATGAATTATAGAAGCTTAAAGTTATGTAAGACTTGATGATACAGAATCAGGCAATTCATTGTGAACTTAAATACAAAAATGTGCACATTTTGTAGTTATCACTGCAGAGAATTCCGTAAGTTTTATAATCTGCTATCTGTTAAAGCAATTTAAACAATTGAAGCTCTCTGTGTGGGTTTAATAAGAGTTCAGTAAATAAAAAAAAGTTTTATGCATCATGTAAATATATCACTCAGTGGCATACCAGTCCAAATTTATGACATAATTAGGTTTTAATAAATTTAATGATAATGTGTATTTTGCTCACATTTTGAAAATTTATACGCAAAGATCGAGCTATGCTATGAATAATGAAGATTACTAAAGTTGTTAAATATATTATACAGGTATAATGTTATATAATGTACTGAACACCATAGTTAAAAAGTGCATTTACGTGGACCAGTGCGCAGCTCGGCAAGGTACGAAAAAACAGCAAGACTGCGACGATGCGACGCGACCCAGTTACATGTTGATATTTGCTGGTACAACACACCTCACTTCCCACCCACACCTCACTGCAAACTCGGCAACTTGCACGGGCGACGAGCACCGTGAGCTGACCAAACAGTATGCTGAATGCATGCACTCGCCTGTCTAAAAACTGATTTAAACACTGCTGTTTGTAATTTTGAGTTACAGTTTGAGATAAGATTCAGACACTTGACGCTGGTATATTTAATATGGATCGGGATGAGACGAACGAAACTTAGTGAATGGCGGTCTAGCCAACCATTCAGAATAGCTCATTGTATTTTGCACACGAGTTCAGGACATTGAGGCTCTGTCGGGAATCGAACTCGAAAGAGATATTGGAGCCCGGTAATTCCTCTGTTCTGTCGAGGTGCTCAAGACGGCAGGAAGTAGTAAGAGATGAGCAAGATAATTGAGAGAGTGTATACTCCGCTGATATTTGGAGGTACTCCAATGCAGTAGGACTGAGTGAGTGGGCGTAAAGTTTCTTCTGTGGACCTAAGCTGTTACACAGCTAGCAGTTATTAAAAGCTTTTGCTCTGGGCTGAATATACTACACAGTTATCACAATACTAAAGGTTTCTGCTATGGGCCGACTATGCAACATAGCTTGACAATGCTACAGATTGTCGCTGTACATCCTGTATGCTACATAGTGGTGCAATACTAAAGACTTTCTGCTGTGGGCCGAGTATATTAGACAGTATGAAGCAGGTGTTCCACGAGGGCACACTGCCAAATCCCAACATCTTGAGGCTAAATTCATTAAGTATTCCTCGAGTCCACTGTTATAGTGAATAGAAGCAAGTGGTGGAAAAGTTAAAAGGAAATTTATTGAGCCAGCATTGCCTTATGATAGGTATAATTATAACACTATTTTAATTTTGCAAAGGCAACAGTAATTTAATTGTGAGGCAACAGCATTTTTACTATGCGAAGGGAAAGTAGTATGTGAATTGTGCTAAAACGAGCACTATTTTAGTTGTGGTATTAACAAGGGTTATTTACAAACAGCGAAAATGTAAATTAATTTTGTTTCTTAGTGTTTAGCATATTTTGTATACATAATAAATAATGAAAGGAAAGTGAAAAGTTAATTAGCCTTGATTACAATAAAGTGTGAAATGTGTTAATAACTAAAAGAATTAAATAAATACACACAGCATTTAAACAATGCACAGGCAGTATATAATAGTAATGATAAGAAATACTTCAAAGCTATAATAAAAACATTTAGCAGGACACTAGTACAAAATCAAACAAGCCACATAACTAAACCCACCACGTCGCCACTTTACAATTAGTCAAGAATTGTTTGTATAATGGGATTTCCATAATTAATAATGAGTTTTAATCAGAATAATATTGAAGTGCACACATCTGAGATAACTATGTTATATTTGAGTGCTAATCCGTTTCGAAAGTGTATCAGAGCAACGCACCAACGACACGCAGCTGAAAGACATCACAGGCTGACGTCACATGTGCCAATAGATCATCGGACTCCTCCAGAGAGCGCAACAGAGCAAAAGGGACATTGCTAAAACCAGCAGTAAAGCGGCCAACGCCACATCACAGACGCAATGCGAGCGGCAGTACATGCGACGCAGAGTAGTATTAACACGTAAACACGGGGTAAACAAGAGTAATGTTCAAAATTCTCAAACACCACTAAACATGCTAACATCTGGCCGGGGACACACATACAAATATGGTACACACAAACAGACAATCAACATAAATACAAGTAGCTGCGTAATATGGCAACAGTCAAGAAGTAAATTAGAATTTAATATGTATATTTTAACATGCCGACAATTAGCCAATACCATAAATTAAATTAAAAGAAATACCTTCAAAACGAAAGGCCATACAATTTAAGTGCTCATGATTTAATTCTGCGCCAAAATGATAAAAACATATATAAAAATATATATTAGTAATATATGCAGAAAGGAAGAATAAAAAACTCAAACTATTATACTAGACAGATATACATACAACATTTTGAGAAAAGGGCTAAGTAAATATTATAAAATTTTAGTAAACAAATGTTAACACAAAAAACAATTTTGTAACTCTCATGCTGAGAGATACATCTTATTACGGTTAATGTAGTATAAACCATATAGTAAACGAAAATTATTAGTTATGTTTTGTAAATGACAACAGTAGTGATATAGAGCCGAGTCTGGTGCAATGTATTTTAAATGGAAGCTGCAGTGGCTTGAGCGGTTGGTCGGCTAGATGGCTTCGGCTCGTCTCGGACGAGCTCGGTAATTTTCGGCTCGACTCAGGGGGTGCTCGGAAGTCTTCGTCTCGGGTTTGTCGAACGTACCCGAATGTGCTCAGCAGTTATGTCCACTAATTTTTTGAAGCATTTACATTGGTTTCTGTTAGAAATATTGGTTTTTATAGGTATAGGATATGTCAAATCGTTAATCTGTATTCATTATTGTATTTTATATTTTATTTTAAAATTTAATTTTTTTTATATTATGGAAATGTGTACCAATGGAGCTATAGAGCTGCGAATCTATGGAGGAAGTCATTTAGGGTCATGTTTGGGGCCATTTTGAAGTCGTTCGGAGTCATTTAGAGTAATTTTGGAGTCATGTTGGGGCCATTTAGAGGTCATTAGGGTCATTTTGGTGTCATTTATGAACCAATCTGTAGTCATTTTGGAGTCAAAGGGTCAAGGGTCAAGGGTCAAGGGTCAATCTGCAACATTAAATATTTCGGACTCTTTGTGTAGATGTGTGTGTGTAGGTGTGCATGTGTGTAGGTGCATGTGTGTGTAAATGTATGTGTATAGGTACGTGTGTAGGTATCGTAAGTGTATCTTCGTTTTTATGTGTGTCTGAAAACAAACAATTAAATTACAACCACAACACACCACAAGGGTGTATTGTCCCTGCACTTCACCTTCTAGGTGAACGGGTTTTTTTGCTGCTGGTGGTCACAATATGTATGTGTATAACATAATAAGTGTGTCACATGTCGGTCACATGACATTGCTGGCTCGTTTTTGGCTGTTGGTCGAAAATCTATATTTATTATTCGATATTAAAACATATTTTTAATTTAAAATTTCTTTTATTAGATATTTATTTAAAGTTGTACTGAAATTGTTCATCGGGTATTGCGAAACCATACAAAAGTCTCTCAACTACATACCTTGCCTCGTCTCTTGAAGTTTCGATTTTTTTAGGTATAAGTGTACTATTGAGATTTTTGTTTTATTTTATATACAAATGCATAAACCAATCCCATCATGCTAATAGTGGCCACATGCACAAGTATGTTGTAATCATGGTATGGATCAGCATCTACCAACACTTTTACAGTCTTCATTGATGTTAACGTAAGTGTCAATACTGCAAGGCTCCTGGAGACTTGGAATGTACGAGGGTGTTAAACATCTTAACTTTCGCACTCTTTCCAGGCACCATATTTCAATCAATCATCACCAGTCACTCACCAATCGTCATTAATCATAATCATACATTCACCAAAGGCACTTAGCACTGCAGGCACTGTATTTAGCACTGCAGGGACCACATTTAGCACCGAAGGCACCACTCTTAGCACCGAATGCATTGCACTTAGGAGTCATTTGGGGTCATTTAGGAGTCTTTGGAGTAATTTGGGAGTCATTTAGAATTCATTTGGAGTCATTTGTACTCATTTGGAAGTTATTTAGGAGTCATTTGGAGTCATTTAGGAGTCAAAAGTCAAGAGTCAAGGGTCAAGATTCAAGGGGCAAGTAATCAGTCTTGTGGGGGTCTGCCCGACAACAGGAGTCAGTCTGTAACTTGAAATATTTTGGGCTCTTTGTATAGATGTGTAAGTGTATAGGTGTGTGTGTAGGTATCGCATCTTCATTTTTTGAGTGTCTCAAAACAAACAATTATATTACAACCACAACACACATAAAGGGTGTATTGTCCCTACAGTATTACGGGCTCTTTGTGTAGATGCATGTGTGTGTGCGCATGTGTGTAGATGTGCACATGGTTGTATGTAGATGTCCGCATGGGTGTAGGTGTGTGTATATGTATAGGTGCATGTGTAGGTATCGTGTCTCTTCATTTTTTCTGAGTGCCTGAAAACAAACAATAAAATTACAACCACAACCCACCACAAGGGTATATTGTCCCTACAGTTCACTTTACACGTGAATTGGTTTTTGCTGTCATTGGTCACAGTATGTATGCATATAAAATTTTTTAATTATATGTCACATGGTGGTCACATGCCATTGCTCATTCGTTGTACATCATTTTAAGTGTGTCACATGGCAGTCATGTGACATTGCTCGTTCATGATTGGATGTTGTTCACACGACATCTCAGGCTCTGGGGATATATAAGGCAGACAGATTCGCACATTGTCTCAGTTCTTCGTCTGATGCGACAGGTGACAGATCTTCTTTTCTCTCCTGATCTTCTTAGCATTTTGGCTAGTAAGCATATTTTATGACCAGCTCTTCCATTAAATTATGTAGGAATTATCATTCATGCTCATAAATATATTGAAGTATATTCCACTTAATATGATACAGATCCCTTATACCTTTCAATTATCAGATGTATTAAATCTGTTAGTTTTTTTTCCTGAAGAAATCAAGACGAAGTGTGCAGTTAAAGGTGTGCCTGCAAGCGATGTCCCAACTTCGTATTTGGCTGTACGATCAGCAGCCCCAGATGAGCTGCATATATCGCCATCGATGTCGTTCGTGGTACCCTCGTCGGTATCTTCAATTACATCCGTACCATTTAATGAGCCATTACATTGTCACTCATGTCGCTTCTGCTATAAAAACTCCGTGTTCAACCATGATGCACGAAGGCATCAGAAGTATGGCTGAGCGTTGAATACAGATCAAGTGGTACACAAGTGCACAGATTGTGGACTGTCATTTGATCGGCGCGATAACTTGCAGAGACATGAGAAAACCTGCAAAGAAGTAGGACCTTCACCTACCAAAATCACTCGTGTACAGTCTCCTTCGCCACAATACATGACTGTACATCTTGTAAAACCAAGTTTTCAAGATGTTAATCCACCTTTGTATCAGCGACCAACGCGTCCAAGAATCGTTGCTGGGTCTGGAGATCTTAATGGCAATGGTTTCGTGGGAGCTAAAACTTTTTTCCGATGTAATTTAAAGACATGTGTGGCTAAACGTAAGTGGTTCGTCAAAAGATATTTGTAAAATTTTGGCTGACATTAAGAAAAATGTCATTGACCAGCTCACCGACGAAATACGAGAGTAGGGTCCAATTAAATTTTATATGTGACTTGAGTGTAACTATACGAAGCCAGAACCATTTGACGAAGGTACAGAAAAAGAGAACTTTCAAAACAAAAAATGTAGCAGTATTCGAGGCTAACGATATTGAAAAGGCGGTAGGAAACACCTTAGGAAATATATGTGAAGAGGAGGACGCATACAAATAGCATGGTTCGGGCTGGACACTGTCGTCGGTCAATCACCTACAGCTCCGCATAAATAAGCTTTACTCCCTTCGAGTCTCGTCGTACATTTAGTTGCCATAATCTATCAAGAACAAGACGGCTGTGATTAACCCACAAAATACAAACGACCACTTGTGTTTTAAATGGGCCATTCTAGCACGTTTTGTAGAAGGCCACAAACCTGAACGAGTAGACAAGCAATATCAAGCCCTAGAAACCGAATTTGATATTTCAGGCCTCGAGTTCCCTACACAAATATGGCATATCACAGTTTTCGAGAAAAACAATGTGTCAGTGTCTGTGGACATTTATGTTATAGATGAGAACCAGAAAATTTATCGAATACGAGCAGCCGAATAAGAAAAGGATCAGCACATCGACCTACTGCTCTTCACCAACGAAGATGTGAATGCTCACTACTGTTGCATAAAGAATTTCGAACATTTGGTAAGATCGTAGTTGACAGCCCATAGCCCCAAGATCCACATATGTAACCATTGCTTCACGTATTACGACGAACAGACGAGGAAATCCGGGCTGACAGGACAGCAGTGTCTAGATGAACACAAAAACTACTGCAAGGAAAATGCTCCACTGCGTGTTGAAATGCCACAGCCAAGGAAGGATGGAAAGCCACCCGTTTTGAAATTCAAGAATTACCACCACATGAATTAATTGCCAATAAACGTATATGTGTATTACGAGGCAATACTCGAACCCATTCAGATATGCGAGCCAAACCACATCCATGTCTACACATATGACTATCATAAGCACGAGGCCTACAGTTTTGTATATATGTGCAAGTCGACATTAATGTAATTCCAACGACACTAACATCTATGCTGAGACAGGAGCCCATTATATACACGGAGGAAGATGTGGAAAAATTGTTTTGGACATCGTAGTGGATATTGGCATAAAAATAAAGATATTTACGCCACTTCGAAGCAAATGATACCACTCACCCCTACAGAAAAATGAAGCTACTCACAGGCGAAAATATGTTTCTACTCTGAATAACCGTTCACACACGGAAATTATAAAGTAAGGGATCACGACCACTTCATTGGGCGCTACATAGGGCCTGCATGCACCAGCTACCTGTATTGTTCCACATCCTCAGATACGATGAAAACTTTATTATCAAACATCTTAACTATGATACAAAAGACATGTTCATTATTCCACACGGGTGACAAGACGATCACATTTTCAAAACAGGTGGGCGACCGTTTCTCTATCCAGTTTGTTGATACGTTTCGTTTAATTGCGCACAGTCTGGCATCCCTGGTTGAGTACCAATAACATTCAAAATTTATCAATACTGCCAAATTCTTCACCCAAAAGCTCTACGATTACGTTGATTCGTGGGAGAAGCTGATTGAGCCGCAACTACCTCCTAAAGATGCTTTCTTCAACATCCTG
The DNA here is from genome assembly GCA_029891345.1 of Dryococelus australis. Classification (NCBI taxonomy): domain Eukaryota; kingdom Metazoa; phylum Arthropoda; class Insecta; order Phasmatodea; family Phasmatidae; genus Dryococelus; species Dryococelus australis. The sequence goes on along the minus strand of CM057009.1, from coordinate 81,389,712 downwards.
AATGACTCGGGAATCAGCAATGAAGAATACGCTCACTCTCAGAAAGTATGGCAAGAGTTCGGCTGTAGAGTCTTAAGGTATATTCTGAATTGTATTTGAAGACAGATGTGCTCCTCCTGTCCGTTGTTATTGAGAACTTTAGGGACCTCTGGATTTTAACATACAAGCTCGATTGTGTACAGGACATCAGCGCTCCAGGGTTCGCTATCGATGCTATGTTGCGAATGAAGGGGGTCGATTTCGGACTTATGACAAACTACGACATGCTCGTGTTTATTGAAAATAGAATTCGTGGTGGAATGGCCCAGTGTGTCAAACGTCATGCGGCAGCAAATAACATCTATGCACGGGAAACATACGACCCCAGCAAGCCGCCAACATACATGCAGTACCTCGATACAAACAAACCTGTACGGCTGGGCCATGAGTTTACCGCTCCCAATACGCAATTTCAGATGGGTCGACACCAGCATCAACGTCATGTACATTCCAAACAATGGGGCGACAGGTTATATTCTAGAGGTGGATGTCGAGTACCCGACGACACTGCGCGAGGAACATCGTGATTTACCGTTTCATCCCTTCAACCAGTGCCCACCTGGCTTCAAGCATTCGAAACTATTGACGACTCTGGAAGACAAGAAAAAATACATCGTCCACTATCACAAACTGAAACAAGCTCTCGAGGTTGTACACTCCTACTACGATGATAGTTCAGGGCCGCTCACACTCAGCATAAATCACAGACCACCCCCCCTCCTAATATTTCAAAAGCTGTTCCATTCAAGGAAGAAGGAAAGGCAGCTCCTTACCACATTTTCCTTGCATCGACAAATCTTCCTACCCTAAAGTCCATATGCTCGCTTCCGAAAAGCAGACAAACGCCCTAAAGTCCAGATGTTCCAGTACTGTACCACATCACCGTTCTCCAGTTCCAGATCGGAGGACAGCTATTAATTGAAGCGGGAGGGTGGTGATGTGGGTGCGGGGGCACTCTTGATACTAGCGTTTGCCTAAACATGCCAGCCCACGCAGAGAAGCGATGCACCACAGTATTCAGGGTGAGGCCACAAGCAGTGAGACATTTTGGAAACACGGAGATGTTTGTAAATCCACGGCGAGTATTTAGCGCCGGTGGTGGCACGAAGCATGGTCTTATCACAGTCAGCCGTTGGAGACGCAAAATGGAGTATTGAAGGGTGTACTGAGAACAGCCGTGGCAGAGACGACAAGACGAGCAGCCTTCGGCAACAATAAAGTGAAGCCGTTCTGGTGGTTCAAGTAGATAATACAGACTTTATATAAATATACCGTGGTATGGCATAAAGTAATAACAGAAACTCAATGGTAAATAATAGATCTAACTCCCCCGTCTTAATGTGATGTAACTTATTGTTTAGAGTTGTGATTTATTTGATGTAAACGTTGTACGTTTAAAGCTTTCAAATATATATATATATATATATATATATATATATATATATTGACGTAGCAGTAAAAGAGTGTCTACCATCTGTCTATGTTATCCAACTTTCTTTGTATGGCCCCCATTTAAGACCATAACAGTTTGCAGATAGTGTCACAAATGTAATGTTTACAGCAGGAGAATATTATTTTGTAATATTATAATTATATTAAATAACATAAAATTTTTTAAAGCGTTTAGGCATGCAAATTTTCTTTAGTTCGCCCGCAAACGTTATTAAAAAATTATTCTCATACCACTTAAAGACGATTTAACACGCGTGGTTTGCAGTACATGATGGACTAAATATTCAGCATTATCTCGGAGGGTTTCATTCCTACGATACATAAAGACGGGTAAAAATTTTTAACATTGCAAATATTTAACTATGAATGTTGTAAATAGCGTCGAGCTAATGTAATGACTGGAAATTACTAAAATACTTGATTTTTCCGAGACACTAAATATAGGATAAAGAAAAATAATTTCCGAAGATTATATCATTTATTTTGAAAAAGTAAGAACCCCACCATAAGTATTCCAAAGATATACTGTTGACTCAAATTAATGTGTATGTATTTACAGTTTAGTGTACAACAGATATTCACTTCTCCTGTTGTTATTTAAATAAATGCAGCGGGCTTCTGAACATATAATTAAACAAACACCTCATAGAAATGTTTTAATTGATATACGGCGGAAGGTTAGAGAACAGATTGAAAGTAGAAAATAAGCAGGGTATTCAAAAGTGCTCAATTCACAGTGAATAGCCTTTATATATTCCTTTAATGGGTGGTATCTGCGTGTTTTCAAATTGTCTCTGACACCTCGCGTGAATGCATCTGTGGGTTTTCCTAGAGATCTCCCACACATTTTACATTTAAAAAGTTACACAAAGCCTTTATATGGAAACAAGCTGGGCTCTTTACTGTAAAAATAATGGGTTTTATATAGAAAATTGACATATGTCACTCTGACACGGTGACATGAACCCCAATTTCAAAGTGAGTGAGTGAAGCGATTTGGGCAACTCTTGACATCGGGGTTTGGATAACCGATGAGGGTGAAGTGAGGTGAGTATTGAGCAACGCCGGAATGAAAGGGCGGGGTAAACAGGAGATCCCCGAGAAATCCCGCCGACCAGCAGCATCTTTCGGCACGATTCCCACTTGCGGGTTTGAAAGTGGCCACTCTCCATGTACTGAAGATTATTCGTGCGTACGAAGGCTTACGACTATTCGTGACGAAAATGGATTCGAAACCAATGACATCGTTGAATCGTCGACAGTGCCTATACTGCGACAAAGTTTAAGCTTTTGGCCATACAGGTCATCGACATTAAAATAGAGAACTGTGCGTCAAACATATCGTACGGTATTACGTTTTGGAAAATTTTCAAGGAATTTCGTTCGAGGTAATAACTTGAATATACAGGCCAAGATCTGTAAATATAATTTTCATTCTCGTACCAAGAAACGACTTGTGTCGACATCGCTGGTAATACGCCGCATAATATGTTCGCAGAAGGCGAGGGATCTATGTTAAATACAAGCTGCGAACAGCATACCATAAAGTCGGTTTATATTAAATATAAACTTCCTAACCTAGCATATGAACTAGAAGAGGTTCAAATAATAATGCACCACATGTATCTATGAAGATGAATACTGCCAACGACGCTCCAATACTCACGAAAAATAATCTCAGTGCTGAAAAATACAAAGGTGATTAATAGCGGCAATAAGATAGTTTTCGCAATTAAGTTGATGGCGTTTCTTCTGATGTTCTTAGATATCTTTCGAACAAGTCTGCTGCTACAGATGACTTGAAAAATACAGAAGATTAAAACGACCACTACGTATTTCCGGAATACCCGAATGAACTTGTTTATGGACTCAATATATTTTATTGATCTGCAACATTGTAGAGATCGCTCGCACATTGATGAAATATATTCAGTTATCGACGAATTGAAGGGCAGGAGCTACGTAGAATGAAAACAATGGGTACTATTCTTGATATTCAAATATATGGGAAATGCGAAATTCGAGTGTATCATTTAAGTAAAAACATAAATTAATAAATACATAGTAGCACGTATTTTAATTTCTTTAACATTTTCCTAATTCTTTTTATAGACTTATTAATACAGTGGTGCATAAAATCCAATTCGAGGGTTTAGTTTAAGTAACACTTCTGAATGCAAGTACACAAAGAAGACTATGGTTCAATCCAAAGCATTACACCTATCTAAAACAACTCGAATTATTTCTTTTATAGGTTTTGTTTTAAGATACATTTTTGACAGATAGATTTGAGGTTTCTTTCTTAGGTTTAAGCTTTTTAATGTTTAATCTTTTGACATTTCCTTTTTGAGGATTCGTTTTTTTAAGGTTTTTTGGGTTTTTTTTTTAGGTTTACAGGCTTTGTTTTCGAGGTTTCTTTTTTGAGGTTTAGATGTTTCAAAGTTGAGGTTATTTTGTTGACGTTTCATTTTGAAAATTCTTTTTTGTTTTTTTTTTTTGTAGTTTGAACTTGAGACTTCGTTAGTTTTTTTCTTTTTCTTTTTTTACATTACATTTTTTTAGGTTTCTTTTTTGAGGTATCATTCTTGTGGTTTCACTTTTCAGGTTTCATATAGAGTTTTTCTTTTGAGATTTCGATTTTGAGTTTTTTTTTTAGTTTTTTTTTTTTAGTTTTCTTTTTGAGGATTATCTGTGAGGTTTCACATTTGAGGGTTTTTTTTTTTTTTTTTTTTTTTTTTTTTGAAGTTTTGAGATTTCCTTTCGGAGTTTCATTTTTTAAGGTTATGTTTTTGAAGTTTAATTTTGAGGTTTCGTTTTTTAAGTTTTGTATTTGAGGTTTCTTTTGTGAGATTTCGTTTTTGAGGTTTAGTTTTCGAGGTTTCTGTATGATTTTTTTTTTTTTTTTTTTTTAGGTATGTTTGACATCTAGTCGATTGGCCTGATATATTTATATGGCACTTTGGTATGGTCAGCTGTGCATGGCATGTTCTGCGAAGTTCTTGTGAAGTGTTTAGCAACGAGATTCTTACGTGAGTGAAGAAATATGAGTGTAAATAATTATGAGCATGTTCAATTATATCCTGCAGCATTTGATAAGAGAGATTAACATTTAAAATAACTTATCAGACTGAATGCTGGAAACATCAGTTAAGAGAGTGTTATCTGTCACCTCTCGCGTCAGGAAAAACTGGGATGTGTTGTGCCTTTGGATATGTTATTAATCTACAGAGGATGAGATATCATGTGAACAACAACGAATCATGAGCAGGTAATGTATCATCGTAAAATCACCAGTGCAGTCTAGTGGTAGTGGTGGGGTTTGAGCTGTAGTCTGTAGATTGTGAGAGGTGATGAAAGGGTGATGTGTCTAACGAATCCGAGTAACAAGGAAGTGTAACATAGGTCCATATCCTGTTTAGGGGGAAGTTGGATAAATTGGGTGTTGACTAAATAGTCAATTAAATATAGTGGTAGTGTATAGGGATAAAAGAATCATTACCCAATGGAAAACGGTATAATTGTATTGGTAAGAGGGCAGGGGGGTCAAATTGAAGATAACTGGGGAAAGAAAGGGGTGTGTAGCGGATGTGTGTGCAAATGTTGTGAGATTTTGAGGGGAAGGGGTTGTGTGTGATGTAAAACCAATATATTATGTGTGGAGGGGAGAAATGAGGACAATTAAACTGCTAATACAAATTATCATTGAATGGCGTGGAGGAATGGGCCAAGAAGAACCAATAAAATTTTGATGTAATCCACTGAGATGTTGGACGAGATCTTATGTGTGGAGAGGATGAAGGGAGTTACGTGGACCCGAGCTATTTGTTTGAGTGGGAGGCGTGTGACTTATTCAACAGTGAAAAAGTAGTGGCGGGGTTTCAGTCGTCTGCTGGTGTTCGTTCCAGGAGTATTTGTGCTCCTCCATCTCTGTTTCGAAACCCAAACGTCCTGCATGCAAGGACCTTTAAAAAAAATATATTTTTTTTTACATTTTTTAAAAACATATTTTGGAATTTTTGCATTTGCAGTTATTTTAGTGTAAGGTTAGTCAAGGTCACGAGTCCGAGTTCAAGGTGATCCAGACATAATATGGCGGCAGGGTGACGTCAGAACGTGGCGGCCAGCGCCGTTGCCAGATTCCTGTTGCCCTACAAGGAACATTCTCATACTACTTATTTAAATATACTTATTGCAGAATTCCATATAAAATTCGTAATTTTAAAGATTTAGAGAGTTGATATAATTAAATAACTTTTCATGTTATGACAAAATGTGGTTTTATACTTATGTACTGAATACATTTTTCAATTATAAATAAATAACAACTTGTGTATCTAGCCATGTGCAATAAATTATATGCGAAATGTAAAACTCGTAAACATTTACAATTTCAGGTCAGAGAAAACCTTAAAACGACCTAAATAAATGGGATTGTTTTAAATATTTTAATGCAATCTGATACAAGAAGACGAAAGATAAGCAAAAACATATAACAGGTATATCATTTAAAACTTACACAGCAAGTAGTTCTTAAATGGGATGTGTTATTGATGTTCTGGTTTCACAATAATGAAGTTTATAGAAGGCTAATAATTTCTGCCCAGATGCAGATTTTAATAATTATTACAATTTGTATATCTTGAACAAAGTTTCATATTTTCCAATGAAACAATGCCTATTCACATTAATGAAATAAAATTAGAGGAAAGTAGAGTGTCAATAGTGTATTTTCAGGATTTTAGTTTAAATAGTTCACATGCTACCGTAATATGACAACTTAAAATACCTATCGTTGTCTGCTTCAATTAACTGCTTAGTTACCACGCTATGATGTTTGTATGTTTACTTTTCTGTTTTCGTGTGCGTTTTTTTTCTTCTGAATATGCAAGAAAACACGTGTTATATTTTGTATTATGAATTATCACAAAGTACTGACAAGGAGATCCCACTACAATCCGTGTAAAGGAAACAGAATCTACACAAAAATACGAACATTGTTGCCTAGTAACTAGGTAATTAAATCGGACAGACAAATGTAGGTATAGGCTGTTCACGATAAAGTGAGTACTTTTGAAATAAACCTTAGAAAAAGTCACTATCCCTACCTACATACATTTTAACGGGCGAACTGAGTGACATGCGCCCAGTAAAGTTAGTAACGATTAATGGAAAGTAGTTCCAGACATAACGTCGAATAAAATGGTCAGGTGCTCATTTGTGTTCATAAAAAATAATTCTTTCAATTTACGTATTTTTTAATGCACCGGGGTGTAAAAATAAGTAGATTTTCAGAATATTTTTTGTAATAATTTCACAGTTACAGTTGACCGACGCGTGAATAAAGTGACGAGGTCCATGACAATGTTAATTTTGCATAAGGTGGAAGAATACAAAACATTTATACAAGTAGATATTAAGCAGGGCTTTTAAAAGTGCTCATTTTGCCGTGAACAGCCTCTAATTAAAATTGTCATATTACGATAGCAAATAAACTTCTTCCACTATAATCCTGCAAAACACACCACTGACTTTTAATTTCGTGTACTTTTATTTTCTTGATGTAAATAGGCTTTGTTTCTTGTGAAAAAAAAAAACTTTCTTCTAGAAATACACGTTCTAACTACTTATTAAAATCTGTACATGAACTGCAATTTTGAGCCTTATATAAACTTCACTTATGTGAAACCAGCACATCAATATCACCTTTCATTCCCGAAATATTTGTGGTGCAAATTTTAGGTGATTCGCCCTTCATAATAGTGGTTAATATACAAACATAACGTTGCTAATCGTATGAACTTTACAAAATTAATACACGATTTAAATGAAATAAATACTTTCATACTTGCAGATATTTCAGATATAAATCACTAGGTTTATGGAACTAATATAACACTATGACATAGAAAATAATTCTATAAGGGATGAGGATAAACCTGGTTAAAATAATACCATAAATGTATATCAACTCTCCAGAATGTCTCGTTACTTAATTTTTGTAGTGTTAAATAGTTATGATTGATCATCTCATAAATATTTAGGTTTTATAGAAGAGTTTGGGTATATGTTGTATTCTGTTGGATGTAGCTCTAAATTTTTGAGAAATAATTTTTATGAAATTTCTTTATAATTCTGGGTACACCAATATTATTGGAAATTTACATAAACTGTAAACATGAGTTGTTACTACAATATTATTTTCGTATAAATTCATATCTACTAGCTTAAATACATTCTTATTAAGATATATATTTAATTTTGTAACACTGGATATATTTATTTGAAGCGGGGAAGATCCAAATATTCTAAGGGTCATTATTTTAAAATCAGTTATTTCCATATATAGTTCTTTAGGACAAGGCCGATAACCTCAATACATTCTCAGTACCTCTTTCCATTAGTTAGAATTGTACTGGAAGTCAAAGCTAGCAGTGTTGTATGTCCACATAATGTGTTTTTTTCCGAATGTTCTATGTGACACGAAGGTGGCAGAGTGAACCTTATTGTTTTTGTGTATACTATGCAGTGGTCTGTTTACAGTGGTTTGCTGTTGTTTGTTAGACCTCACTTGAAACAAAATTAATGAAGACTCAGCAGCAAACTGCAAGAACATGGATGGAAATGTCTTTAGAAACAAGCAGAAAATAGCGCGGATCAGTGGAGATTCGCATCAGGAAAAAAAAATCGAGAGAATGGTTGCAGATCTTTGTAAACCTCCGCTAAGAATCAGTTTTAAATAAAAATATGTCCTTTCTTCACGATTACCATAATTTTATTCAAAGAAATTAAACTCAATGTTGTTATCCGTAGAGTACTTTGTTTAAGGTATAATGCGAATGTCAGAAAGGATGCAAAGAATTACCATACGAATGAAGGACGAAAATGTTCGACAATTATATCAATAGGATAAATCGGAAATGCTCAAATAGCATACTTTTTGGATTAATAATTACTGAAAACTTAACAAGAAGACGACAAAAAAAATATACCAACCCATCTGGCAGTAGACGTAAGTAGAGTGTCTGCAATCGTTTACCTTCGCCTGATGGCAAACACTTTTTAAAAACTCTAGGCTTAAAACACAGATTTATCCTGACACTCCAAGCCAGGAAAGTAAAAAGGAATATAAATTTACAAAAACAAGTATGTGGACGTCACTGAAACACAAAACTCCCTCCTGGCGGTCATAATTCTGTACGATGTTACATAACAACATTGCCGAAAGAAGTTAGTCACTATCGTAATAAGACCAACATATATTACTTAAGTTCAGATTTGACTCTTTCAATATATATGGATTTTATAACGTTAAACCCAGATGGTACTATCGAGGAAAACATTTTTCGGGCTATATTTAATAAGGATTTCCAAGACTTGTCATTTCACAAACCACAAATTTAGACTTACGCAACATGTTATTTCCTCAATTCTACGGTTGCAGATAATAATGCAAGATCGAGGAAAGCCAAAGTAGAGCGGGTTTTAGTAGTAGGGAAATGGTGGTTGAGGCATTACTGCATCTGGCGTAGGATGGCAGGATTCGGCCGCAGCCATGTTGTTACGTTACCGTCCGCCATAGTGGACCAATATGACCTTCACCTTTGACCCTTGACATTTACCTTGACTCCGGTGACCTCTGACCCCAAACCCAAAAAATTTAAAAAATATATAAAAAATTATTATTAAAAGGTTTAGTAAAAACATCGTTTAAAAACTATAAAAATGTATTACAAAAAATTTATTAAAAATCGTCAAAAAAAACATCAAAACAGTTAAAAATAATTTTGAAAAATTCTTTACAAAAATGTTATTAAAAATAGTAAAAAAATATATAAAATCTTTATTTAAAAAGCTTAGATACTTTTCCGGAGGGTTTCGCCCCCCCCCCCCTCCCCCTTTTTCAACTCAGCATCCACGCACCAATACTCATTCTGCCAGCTTCATTATGTTGTTACTAATTTGTTTTTAAGGCTGCCATCTTGGTAGGCGCAATCCACTGCCATCTTGGTACTCTCTCGCTTTTCCAAAAAATATATGCAAAAATTATTTAAAAAATTTTAATAAAAAATTTGTTAAAAAATTTACACAAAAATTGTTATTAAAATTTTTAAAAACTTATACACGTTACTGGAGGCTGTCATCTTGTTAGGCAACTGCCATATTGGTAGACATCACCCATTCACCATATTGGAGCCAGTTACCTAGACTTTGACCCCATGACCTTAAATGACCTTGAAAACAAAAACTCGAGTAAAATACATAGAAAAGAGCAATCATAATATATTACAGACTATTACCACCATATTAGATCCAGACTGCCTTAACCTTGACCCCATGACCTTGACTGACATCGAAAAAAAAATTGATAAAAATATATAAAAGTCATCAAGCATGATAAGTTAAAGACTACTGCCACCATATTGGATGCTGATGACTTTAACTGTGACCCCATGGCCTTTAATTACTTTGAAAACAAAAACTCGAAAAAAGTCACAGGAGACCTGATTTCAGTAAACCTGCTACCAAGATACTGAACGAGAAATACACTTCACCATTACAGGTCTTCGCGTGTCTATGGCTGAACTGCGTTCCGCACCCATCACACAAATATGACACCACAGAGATTCGTGGCACAATTAAAGCACTCATATCGCCGTACATTATGGTAAAAAATAAATGCCTTATACAAAAGTGACACTGATAGCGACGTAGCGGTTCAGGCTAACACTCGGACGGGCTTGTTAGAGATGAAAGTGTTGGAGCTAAAAAAGCAAGTAACACCGGCAATGCTGTTCCTGATAACATTACCAAAGAAGTCTATGACATTGCCGTATCTACCATTAGCTCTGGAGTGCCTTAAGACATCGCAGATGCACAGTATGACTTAGATGCGAAGCTGCAGAAGCTAGCCAAGACGATGTATCTTTCATGCCAGTCGCTGTGCGCGTGAGGACTTGAAATTATTTTTAAAGTATTTTGCAACATCCAAGGTTTTTGCTCGCTGGACACTTACACCATCAAGCAGGTTACCATCTCTTACAGTGACGACGACGAGGGAGCCAAAGTGTTTAGGATTTCCTTTTATAGGCATTCCATGGAAGCACCTTAGCAGCACCACGCAACAGGCATACCACCTACAAATGCACGGACTTAGGTGGAACGATGGGAATATTCAGTACGGGGTCATTCGCAAAATGTCGGAAGAAGCCAATACCCTTTTTACGTTAATCGACAAGAGTCGACGATGCACAATGTATGTCCTGCCGGTACGAAAATTGTTGACCTCTACATGTATCGCGACTGCCCACTGTCCACTGTTCAGAAAGCTGGTAGAGACGGACGCTACAAGACTACAGAGTGTGAAAATGGACAATGTGCGTCGTGTAATGCCCAAGCCCTTCCGCCGAGAACTTACGATTATCCATGGTACATTTTAAACAAAAGACTACGAGGAAAAAAAAACATTGTGTCTAATACAGATGCGGAGAAGAAGCTTTGTATGAACAATCGGGTGTATAAATAAATATGTTTAAAAAAATATATTTTTTATCTCGAGTCATGTCCCACATACACATCACTGTGGGTAAGGAAAAATGTTTTAAATCAGTGTTTAAAAAAAGTCTTGGTAATAAGGAATTTAAAAAAAAGGTTTTCATCAGTGTTAATAAAACACACTGCCAGTAAAGTTAGTGCAGGCACAGTGTAAAGTAAAAGAGAGACAGACTCTAGCCGCCACAAACATTTATTACGTGTACGAACGTAATTGTATTTATAAAACAAAGTAAGCATGAGCAGCTCAAGGCAGGCCGCCGTAATTGTCGCCTCTAGACTTGGACGGCAGGAGGTATTATCAACGTCGGAATTTTTCGCAGTAACACCTGGCTGGAGGCGCACGTGCGATCCACAGCGGCCAGCCACCCGACGCACTGGACGCCGCGGAGAGATCTATGTTCTATAAACCGCTTTAAGGCTTCAATATTTCACATGTGAAACATAACGTCTAGAATACATATGCAGGGTTCCAACAGACAGGGACGACATATTCATTTAGCATGTAATACACAAAGGAACTCTAGCTCCAGCTGAGAGTAAGTAACGACCAGGTTCGACCCCTGGGACACACGTTTCCCTCACAAACATCACACACTAGCCAAAACAAATATACGCAGAGACATACGGAAAATATGTGTGGTATAACACTAATGCTAAATATGGTACAGCTACAACGACAGAAAATAATACAATAATGGAAAGGCATAGCAACCGAACAACAAAAAAATATACAGTACACCAAAAATAATATTTCGTTTCTATACCGATTTTCGAATAAAAAGTCCTAACATATTGCCAGAGGCATAGTGAGGGGAAAAAAATTATACGCGAAATACGCAGTACAATACTGACTAAGAACTCTGGACGTTACAGTATACGATGGAAAAATTATACACACATTACTACTATACTGATGAAAAAAGATAAATCATTCCAAACACCTTTAAAGCTAGCACACAGGGATAATACTATGTATAGAAGTCCCTGCACTGTCCATTCATAAACTGCCTCAGGCTAACGCACTGCTTATTAAAATTATGCGTGTCAATTCGTCCACTTCAGCATACATGGTCCAATTATAAGTAATATATTATGAAACATAGGAAAAAGTAAGATATCCTAGGTAAGATTATTCAGTGTTAAAATGCAGGAGTACACAGATCATCAGCGATGAAAAAATTCAGGAGAAACGATGGACTAATGATAGGAAGAGCGATGATAGGACATGCGTTGACAAATATTAATAAATACATAAATAAATGTTCACACAGACTCAGAACTATACAGACGTTAATGAAAAAGTATCGTCCAAAGCGCCTAACAAGGAAATATTAAAACCAAATTTCAGGACCATCACTGAAACACATTAACACACAGAAGAAATGCCCCGCACAAGTACAGAAGTACACAGCCCAACAACAATGAAAAAATGTCAGGGACAATACTGAAAAAATGTAGGACCAGTGGCGGAAAACATTCCCTCTTAAGTTTAAAATCAGTACATTAGGAAATGTAGGCAGCAGGAAATAATATCCATATGGTTACTCCGCGTAAAACGATATTTCTATGTCTCAGTGTCCCCATATAAAACTCTTAATACATGCAAAGAATGTATGTACAGTAAGTTGAGCAGGAAAAAAACTATATAATGTGAGGATATGCCAGCGTAAATGTACACACACCACAAGTACAAAACCATTAAAAAAAAAAAAAAGAACAGTTACCTTCAGCAAACGAAATTTCTGTATTTTTGTACATTTGTGTGCATTGTACATTGAGACATATATCTGATTCACGGTAAAAATGCCCCAAACCTCTCCCTCCAGAGTCTCACCACACTGCTACGCATCTTTAGCCGATTCAAAAGTAACATGCGAACATGTGTATGTATAAGTGCAGCCTCAAATACAGCAGGTGTTAATAGAATTCATCCTGTATTAATTATGCGAACTAAAACACAGTTTTATTCCCGAGATACTAGTCCACCATGCAGGATATACTACATACGAAGTCCAGCAAAGACACGAGCGAACAGCTCTCATTTACCACCTTTCAACCGCATCAAGACATATAATGAAGAACTTCACAATTGCGAAAAAAAAAAAAAAAAGTATATAGCAGTCAGTCCATTACGGAGATCATGAGATTGTAAAGTAAATCGTAGAAACTTAATTCTATGTACAATTTTTTTCAAATAAATTCTGATGAGAACTTCACCTTTATTTAATTGTAAAAAAAAATTAAACGTGGAATTCTTTATTATTTCCGGTGAACCCAAAGATACTTTGTAATGCAACGAAACTATGAAACAAGAAAAAAAATGGTACATTATCCACTTGCTCATATGTCAAAAACACAGACTCACAATTACACAGATAACCACACACACACACACGCGGCGCACGCGCGCACACATACATACACACACACACACACTTGCTTGAAGCCAAATTAAGGCACGAGAAAACAGACCACACATTACAGAAATAGCGAAAAAATTGCCCAGTAACTAACTTAAGATAATTCTCTTCATGCCCCGAACAGTACAACATATTAATATTTCTGAATCGAAGCAATATTCTGAGGTGGACAAAAACCTTAACATAGTGAGTTCTCATCTGGAAACCTTCTCACGAAAAATCTATGTTTACACGTCAAAGACCTAACCATGAAAAATGTAAATTTATTGAGGTTCCCTCCTCATATCCCTCATAAAAAAATTTAGTCGGAAGGCCACCACGCCCCCCTCCCAAACATTACCCATTCTTCCATCCTGGTGCTTTCAGTCATGGTAGCAACCATATTGGATGCATGTGACCGTGACCTTGACCTTGACCCCATCCCCTTGAAACGAAAACTCCAGAACAATACATACAAGTCACCATGACTATTAAATCGCAGACTACTACCATAATATTGGATGCAGGTAAACTATATACCGAATCGAGTGTTCAGCCTGAACAGCCAAAGAACCAGATGGCTCTACCAGTGGTGCGACTGCTGCTGGAAAGCTGTCCATTGAGTATTCAGTTAATGTGCTGGCTTGCTGGCATTTCAGGAAGGTATCCACATACTAATTGGTTACCAGCTTCATACGTTCCATCGTTTCTTTGTACGAGACAACCTCCATCACCATCTTTGTGAAGACGCAGCTTGAGACTACTTTGCCCCAATTTCGATATGCTGTAACTCATTCTCGACAAACAGTGATGAACTGATCGAACCCGCGCCTGTACCTCCAATTTTAAAGGGGATAGTCCTTTACCATCATCAAAAATCCATATTTCTACCAGCAAAGGGAACATATATCTTTGAAGTCTGTAAATAGCATGTCCGTATTGACATGATCGTCATAAATATGACGTAAATTAGTGTCGTCCGTGCGAAACAGCACCAACACATTGGCATTATCGCGAAGCATCTGTTTCAGTATGCGCGATTCTGGCTGAGGTACATGCAGTCGACGAACGCGTGCCATCCCATGCTAAAGTATTCTTGGATGCAAGTTTGTTTTTCGCAGGCAATGTTTTTGAAGACAAATATCGAGTTTGGAATAGATTCGCTCGATATACGAAATCTTCATTATCGCTGCAGGAAAATTAATTGACACATTCCACGGTTAGCAGTACTCATGCCAGTCGTTGGTATTTCGGTTGCTGGAGCAATTTCGAATAAACGTACTCGTTCTCGAACCGAAGGCCGTTCGGTTCCTCCAGCAGGCATAGTAGGACGCTCATTCTGCCGCAACCCAACAGGCCACAAATCAGGCTTTGCATGCTAGTAGGCAACAGAGCACCATGGTGTGATTCGTAAGAAATATCTTCATCTTAAGCATGAATATGTATGGATAGAGTAACATCTTGCTTTATAATAGGCATGTTACCATCGATATCTTGTGGTGAGTGTGGTGCTGAGTGTAGTGCTAAGTACATTGCTAAGTGCAGAGCTAAGTGCGGTGAGTGCAGTGCTGAGTGTGGTGATGATTGTGGTGCTAATTGGGGTGAGTGCAGTGATGAGTGTAGTGCGATTACAGTGAGTGCGGTGCTGTGTGTGGTGCCAAGTGAGGTGCTAAGTTCTGTGAGTGCAGTGCTGATTGCGGTGTATGTGGTGCTGATTGTGGTGTGTGCAGTGCTAAGTATGGGGAGTGTGGAGCTGATTGTACACTATCTACCAAAAAGTAATTGGGCACCCGTGAAGATAGGTAATTAAGTAAGTCAGTATACTTGTGTTTCGCGGCCTTCGGTGTAGGACCAGTGGTGTTTGTCCTGGTAAAATGAACACAGAGGCCTATTGTAACATTCTGGATAATGAAATTCTCCCAACATTGTGGCATTTTTACAGAATGGGCCTGTGTTACTTCCAGGATGACAATGCCAGGTGCCATGCTTCAAGGGCTACTATGCAGTGGTACGCCGACAACAATAATCGCCGATTGGACTGGTCCGCCCAGAGTCCCGACCTCAAACATATATAAGAACTTTGGGGCGAATTGGATCGCCGGGTGAGGGCTCGTCAGGCGCGGCCAAAATCCATTGCTCAACTCATGGAATGGTTGCAAGAAGAATGGCGACGAATCTCCGTGGATGTCCTGAAAACATTCGTGGAGAGCATGCCAGACAGAGTGGCTGTTGTTGTAGCAGCAAGAGGTGGCCATAAGTTATTCTAACGCGGTGACAACCACCACGCAAACATTGTGGACAGGTGCCAAATTACTTTTTGGTAGATAGTGTAGTTGCAGAGAAACAGTTCTACAATATTTAGACTGTCTCTTCAAAATATTACTCCATGTAAATTGCCTCTGGCGGAAATCGCACTGAAATGACATTCTTGAAGTTTTCATTCTACAGGTTTTTTTTTTGTCGTCGCACGCTGCGCAGAGCTGTGAATGCTTTACCGCAGAAGCGACAAAGCACATGCATCATTGGCATTTTTACGTCCGTACTATTTAAAGTCTAGAATGATACTGAAACGGAAAAAATGTATAAATTAAGCATATTTATACTTTGGTGAAAACTGGATCGTAGGATCGGCAGTGGCAGCAACCAGTTAGCGATAATGATCGTCATGGCCCCATGATCGTCGAGGTCAAAGGTAGGCCTTCGTTTTCGAAATGCATCTTCTTGGTATGGGAGCACTCTGAGAAAACCCAAAAAATACTCGTTCACCCCAGAAGATCACATGCAGGTATACAATTTAGTCTATAGATAACTATGTATATTCATATTATATATATTCTAAACATAATTAGGTGTAGTCCTATCTTATGTATTCATAATAATCTATACATATTTATGTATAATCCTATCTTACGTATAAGGTAGCAACTGCATGTGGTCTTCTAGGGTGAACAAGTATTTTTGGGTTTTCTCGGAGTGCTCCCATACCGCGAAGATAAATTTCGAAAACGAAGGCCTACCTTTGACCTCGATGATCATGGAGTTGTGACCTGCATCATAGCTAACTGGTTGCCGCAAGTGCCAATTCTGCGATCGAGTTTACACCTAATTATAACTACGCTTCTTTTATACATTCTTGTCGTTTCGTATCATTCTAGACTTGTAATAGTACGGACGTAAAATGCCAATGATGCATCTGCTTTGTCGCTTCTGCGGTAAAGCATTTACAGCTATGCGCAGCATGCGACGACATGAAATAACAACTTGCAGGATGAAACCTTCAAGAATGTAATTTCAGTGTGATTTCCGCCATAAAAATTTACACTGAGTGATATTTTGAAGAGATGCTCTAAAACTTGTAGCACTGTTTCTCTGCAACTATAATCAGCACCACACTCGCCACACTTAGTACTACACACACCGCAATCAGCACCACATGCACAGCAATCAGCACCGCACTCTTCACCGCACTCAGAGGCACACACACCCGCAATCAACACTGCACGCACCTCAATCATCACCACACTCAGCATCGCACTCACCACAATCAGCACCGTATGCACCACAATCATCACCACACTCAGCACCACAATCAGCACCGAATGCACGACAATCAGCACTGCACTCACCGCACTTAGCACCACACTCAACACTGCACTCGCCACAAGGTATCGATGGAAACATGCTTATTATAAAGCAAGGTGTTTCACTACCCATACGAATTAATACTGAAGATAAAGATATTTCTCACGAATCACGCCGCGGTGCCCTGTTGCGTACTTGTCTGCGAGGCCTGATTTGCAGCCCATCGGGTTTCAGAAAAACGTACGTCCTACTGAGCCTGCTGGAGGAACCTAACGGCCTTCGGTACGAGAACGGGTATGTTTATTCGAAATCGCTTCAGCAACCGAAATACCAACGACTAGCACGAGTACTGCTGACTGTGGAAGGTAATAATTATTTACCCTGCAGCGATAATGAGGTTACCATACTTTCGATCGAAGCTCTTCCATACTCGATATTTGTCTCCAAAGACATTGCCTGCGAAAAAACAACTTGCATCCAAGAATACTTTAGTATGGGTCAGTACGCGAACATGGTCTGAGTGTAACAAAGCCATACTTATTCGCTCATAACCGAAGAGATGCTTCGCGATAACGCCAATGTGTTGGTGCTGTTTCGCATGGACGACACTAATTTACATCACGTTTATGACGATCACGTCAATACTGACATGACATTTGAAAAATTCAAAGGTATGTATGCATTGTGCTGGAAAAAGAAATATCGATTTTTTTATGTTCGCAAAGGACTGTCCTCTATATAATGGGCGGTACAGGCGCGAATTCTATCAGTTCATCGCTGTTTGTCGAGAATAAGTTACAACATATCGAAATTCGGGCAAAGATGGCGATGGAGGTTGTCTCGTACAAATAAACGATGAGACTTATGATGCCGGTAGCCAATTGGCGTGTCAAACTCGATGTTTGCAGGGCATTGTGTGTGTATACGTGTTAGTTTACTTTCGCTACACCTAAAAATAAACATTGAAATGGGACTTCTACTTTTATACCTGTCAAAAGTGTTCTTTGCTGTTTACAGCGTTTCAAATAATTGTGTCTTAGGTCAATTTAAAAATCCATTTCGTACGAATATTCACAGTTTAGGCCTGTAACATTATTAGGTCAGCTTTATGACGTTTTAAAGATGCCTGAATTAACGATAGTTCTTACGGTTACGTTACAGTGACATAAGAGTTTTCCACGACATGGCACATTACACTTAATGCACGTTAATATTTTGCGCGACAGTTAAACACAGTTACAACTGCGGGGTAATGAACTGTAGTATTTAACTTTTTGTTATTGATATGTCTTGGGTAATTTCTTTAAAAGGACGGCCTCAGTTCGAATAACGAAGGAATAGCCAGTCCAACGAAAACGTGACATTAAAATCAAGCACACAACTCGTGTCGTTCATTTTTTGTTATAGAAATTTAAAATATAGCGGTGAAAATGCATACAAATAAGCGTACCGTAACTTTTAATCCGCTCATATTTATATGTATTGCTACTTACTGTGTATTGGGTTTATTAAAATTTATTGGGGCTGGGCTTGGTTATTTTGTTGATTGGTGGTAAATCGCGTTACACGACTGTGTTTCAAACACCCACCTGGGCAAAGGTACAACGTTGTGAATAAACAAGACGTGGATGTAAATAAACAATTTCGCCATAAAAACAGTTTCACATTTACAACATATAAATAGTTGATATCAAATATTTGAAATCACTCACACACAGGGCCAGCGTATCGACCACGATGCACAAAGGCACGCCAATTCACAGACGCAATGATTAACGAAACACACGTCACAGTATTTTCGGAGTAAGTATAATTTACGCTTCCTTTGGTAAAACAGCAACACTCCATGTCACGGCTCGCCACGTCTGCAACTTCACTTTGTTTCTGCCCCGCCATCGTATCTAAATATATTAAAATAAGTATTCAAACATTAAAATCATTATTTTGCTGTAATAAGTATGAAATATGCTACAATTTAAAACATGTACAATAATATCGCGTATTAGCGAAGTGAAACTTCTCGAGTGTGAAAGAGACAAAGACAGAGAGAGAGAGAGCGCGCAAAGCCTCGCTCAGCACACAGTTGCTTAAAGTTGCTCTCGTTCGATAAAACACCACCGTACCATTACGGCCTACTCACGATATTTTCCGCTGTTATTTCAAACTGTAAAAATGAGATATGTTGCCATCGGGGCTACCTAAATATTTAAATATTTCAATAAGAACCGTTTAATTTACAAAGAGTATACTAGAAAACCAGACTAAAATAATATTTTAACTGTGAACTATTTCTTACCGCTCGTTGCCAACAAGTCGCTGCTCTCGCTGTTGTTAATTCATATTTAAAAAGAAATAAATATTACAAGTAATAGAAGATATTAAGGTAAAGTTTCAGTTATTCAATAATACAGTACTCTAAAGTTAACCACAGTGTTATATATATGTGGAATACATGTTATTGAAAAAACAGGTTGACATGTTATGCCTGGAGTGTTTTTTCAAAGGTTGATTTTCATAAGTCGCTTCCAATCGGGAATGGACTATAGTTCTTTGGCTGTTGGGCTTGGACACTCGATTCGGTACATCCTCTAGAACTGAGTATTAGTGTGCTACATCCACTTACAAAATAATATGAAGTTCTCGTCTTGCCTTCGAAAATCATCGCAAAGGACCGTTTCTATGTACAAATTTGTAAATAGGAAATGTTATTTAATATGCCCAGTGCCATTTAGTTTATAAAAATCTCTTTGCTTTACATATAAATTATTTTTAATAAAAAATACATACATTTAGGGAAAAAAACTAATTAAATTAAATATGACAGTTTATGTACTTTGCAGGAATGGTCAATGTTACCCATCGGTACAGGCCAATAGCAGGTGGCATAATCGAGAAATTAACGTTACATATGTGTTGAAAATAGATTCCAATATTAAGGGTGCTGTCACAGCAACATTTACTTTAAGAAAATTAACAAATATGGCTGCTGCCTGGTGGGTGAATTAATACACTATGGCTACCTAAGTGATGACAACATATTAAATATATGATGGTAGCCTCTAGTAATGAATAAACAAATGACAAACGAGAAAAACCAAGATGGTAGCATACGATCGAATGAGAGGATTGGGGAGGGAGGGAGTCAGTCGCCTACTGGATGTGGCGTTGGAAGACCTCCAGAAATGTAAGTTTTTTAAATAAGTTTTTCTTATAAATTTATAATAATTGCTTGGAATATTTTTGAATTTTTTATGAAATTCTCCGAAATTGCCTTGTTCAACGTCATTCAAGGTCATCAAGTCTAGGTAAAGTTCACCTGCATCTAATGTGATGGTAGTAGTCTGCGATTTAACATGCATGTTGACTTGTATGTATTGTTATGGAGTTTTCATTTTCAATGTCATTCAAGGTCATGGAGTCAAGGTCAAGTCACCTGCATCCAATATGGTTGTTACAACGGCTGACAACACCAGGATGGAAGAAATGGAATGACCCGGGGGGGGGGGGGGGGGGTTTGCACTCCGACTAATTTGTTTTGGTGAGAGTCGTGAGGAGGGAATCTCAAGAAATTGAATTTTTTTAAATGATTATGTCTTTGACGTGTAAACATAGATGTTTCGTCTGAAGGTTTCCAGATGACAACTTACAATACTAATTTTCTTCCACCTCGGAATACTGCTTCGATTCGGAAATATAAGTATGTTGCACTGTTCGGGGCACGAAGATTATTATCTTAAGTTCGTTACTGGGTGATTTTTCCCATAGTTCTGTAATGTGTGGGCCGTTTTCTCTTGCCTTAATTTGGTTTCAAGTGTGTTTATATGTGTGTTTTTGACGTATGAGCAAGTGGAGAATGTACTTTTTTTTTTTTTTTTTTTTTTTTTTTTTTTTTTTTTTTTTGTCATAGCACTACAAATATCTTTGGTT
Source organism: Dryococelus australis (assembly GCA_029891345.1). Classification (NCBI taxonomy): domain Eukaryota; kingdom Metazoa; phylum Arthropoda; class Insecta; order Phasmatodea; family Phasmatidae; genus Dryococelus; species Dryococelus australis. The sequence continues at coordinate 81,368,761 of CM057009.1, read as the reverse complement.
TCAGCGGAATTAATAAATAACTTCACATTTGATTTTTTATACGATAAAATTAACAAAGGTGGTGTTCGTGTCAGAATTTATTTGCAAAAAATTTGTACATAGAATTAAATTTATACCATTCGAAAGGAATTGTCATAACTCTATATTTTCAATGTCTCCGTAATGCACTGACTGCTATATACTTAATTTTTTTTCGCACTTGTAAAGTCTTTCATCATATGTCTCGACGCGGTTGAAGGGTGGTGAATGAGAGCTGTATGTGCGTGTCTTTGCTGTACTTCATATTGTGGTATATTTCTGCATGGTGGACTACTATCTCGGGAATAAAACTGTGTTTTAGTTCGCATAATAAATAAAGGATGAATACTATTGACACATGCTGTATTTGAGGCTGCACTTATACATACACATGTTCGCATGTTACTTTTCATTCTGCTAAAGATGCGTAGCAGTGTGGTGAGACTCTGGAGGCAGAGAGTAGGGTCATTTCACCGTGGATCAGATATATCTCTTAATGGAGCCAGTGCACACAAATGTATGAAAATACAGAAATTTTATTTGCTGAAGGTTACTTTTTTTATGATTTTGTACTTGTGATGGGTGTACCTTCACGTTGGCGTGTCCTCACGGTATAAAGTTTGTTCCCTGCACAATTTACTGTACATACATTCTTTGCATGTATTAAGAGTTTTATATGTGGACACTGAGAGATAGAAATATCGTTGCATGTGGAGTAACCATATGGATATTCTTTCCTGCTGCCTACATTTTCTAATCTACTGATTTTAAACATGGGAGGGAATGTTTTCCGTCACTGTTCCTACATTTTTTCAGCGTTATCCCTGACATTTTTCATCGTTGTTGGGCTGTGTACTTCTGTACTTGTGCGGGACATTTCTTCTATGTGTTAATATGTTTTCAGCATTGCTCCCGAAAAAGTTTTGTATTTTTCCTTGTTAGGGGCTACGGAAGATATATTTTAAATTAACGTCTGTATATTTCTGTGCCTGTGTGAACATCTGTGTCGGTATGTATTGATATTTGTCATCGTAGGTCATATAAGCCTTGTCTTATCATTAGTCCATCGTTTCTCCTGAATATATTTTCATCTCTGGTCGGCTGTATACTTCTGCATCTTAACACTGAATAAACTTATTTAAGATATCTTACTTTTCCCTTTGTGTAATGATATATTACCGCTTCTAAAACTGTAACAATTAAAAATTATACAATATATAAGAAAAGGACTCTTAGCTGGAAGCATTAAATAAAGCTACAGTGAAGTTGTGTTTCCATTGCTGTTTACCAAACTATTTTATGGGTGTATTACTAATATCAAGAAAGGGGGTAAGAGTTATTCAAGGAAGGTTGGCTAATCGAGACTTAGTGATCAAAGACAACAGCGGTACATACGTGAATCGCGCAAATAGGATCAAGCAACATGTTTGGGAGATGGCCAAAATGCACTTATCATCTTTCCCACATGATGAATCACGCAGTTATACAAAGAAAACCAAGAAGCTGTATTTTACTAACCCTACCTGGTCAGATGAAAAACTATTTGAATGCTTCTACGGTTAGTTTAGAAGTGAAACAGGAATGATTTCAGGTACGATGTATACCTCTTATATATGTTTCAAAACCCAATCAAATTGCATTTTCCGAAGACCTCGATCAGATGATTGTGATTTGTGTACATGACGTACTGTGAAACTGAAACTACGACCTAATGATGATTGTCGGTGTTTGTTTAATATACACGAATGTCGAGTAAAACAGTACCAAAGATGAAACTTGAAATAATAAACCAATGTAAAGAAGACATAATAATTTTAGTAATTGGGTTTGATTGTGTCCAAAGTCGGGCACTTCCTAAGCTGAATGTTACCAGTAGGTTCTATAAACATTTAGTTTATAATGGTGAATTTTTCTGTTTGTTCTGCAAAGTGTTGAGCGTTGAAGTGCACATATTTTATCCAGTGATATGATATTCTAATGTCAGCATGACAGGAATTTAGGTTTGTATTACACTAAAGTTAATAAAATGGAAACATTGGAAACCCCGTCAGAATATGTATCTATTTTCAACAGAAGTCGACCAAATCCTAAACAGTTTGAGAATATTGGTGAGAACGAAAAATTAAAAAACGTTCTTATATTATTACTTAGATTCTTGAGAAGACTCCATTATATAGACATGACAGATTCGCTATACACAAATATGTACCGCTAAAATACTCACATGGTATGCTTTCAGCATTTGAAAAAATACATACATGCCTAACTATTTCTAAATTAATGTTTTCAAGTTTAGTATTGTTATGCGCTGCAGCTGGCACTAGGCTGCAGACCGGCGCTCTAGGGAGGGTGACCCACCTCGAGTCTTCCCTCCTCACAGACCGACATGCTCGCTGCCTTGTTTCATCCCTTCTTCTGGAAGACCATGGATTATAATACAGCGGCGGTCAAGCTGTCACTCTGCTTGACTCCTGGCTGGCATCACATCCCATCCACCTCACCGCTGAAGAACCCGACACAGGTACATGAGATGCAAGAATATTCTGGTGAGACTGGCTGGAGTCACAACCTCTCCTCTTTCCCCTGCTGAAGAAGCCAAAATTGGTAGGTGGCACAAGAATATTCTGGAAATTAGAATGCTTGGCACAGCGCGCTAGTTAGAGAAAATTCTGGGTGATAACCAAAAGACTATAAATACCATGGCGGTCCAGCAGCCATCTTGGGCGAAGGAAAACTAGCTGAGTATGGGCACGAAGTGAAGTGCGGTACGACTGCATACGAGGTGTTCTTGTTGTGAATGGACGAGGGGGCGGGAAACTCGGCGAGTGAATCCTACTGTGCTTGAGTAGTCTAAAACATTGCGGACTGGCGGGACATGGACTAAACTGAGGTGGGACTGAGCGGACATGTAATACGGATTTTAATGTAAATATTGGAACTTTCAAATATGGAAACATAATTGATAAAATAATTGAATAGTTTAAAACTTTGTCTATAGGGACTGATTTTTAATTTCATTTATTTCTTTGAGGTATTAATTTAAGTCATTAATTGTAAACATTGAGTGATATCGATTTATTGTGAGATGTTGATTTGAGAGAATTTTGTTTGTGATTATTGTACATAAAATTAGGAAATTATAATTAACAGTTTTATTTAATAAAGACCTCCATCCCTTGACGAACGAGGTTTAGCTCTGATCGAAGGTCTGGGTAACCGAATTACTTGTCTCAATGAAATGTAAAAAAGCTAAATAAATAGTACTGAATGTAGTGTAAATGAAATGTAAAAATTCAAATAAAAAGCATTGTACACAGTGTAAATAAAAATGTAAATACTAAAATAGATAGTGATCGTGAACTTGTAGATAAGACAATAGACAGTGTGGATAGAAAAATATACAGTTTGAATGAAAATTTAGACCAAAAGATAAAAGGTGTAAGCTAACTAGTGAAAAGCAAAATTGACGTTTTGGACAGGAAAATTGACAGTGCGAATTAAATTATGGACAGTGTTAACTAAAGGTTGGACAGCGTCGAGTGTTAAGTGGACCAGGAGGTGAGCGCCGTCAAGAAAGAATGGCAAGAATTCTTACAGCGACAGGAAAGACGAAATACCGTGGTGGAAGAGGAGCCGAGACTGGTCATCACCAAACCGACGAGTGCGGGCAGTGAGAAGAAGGCAGAGTTTGCCGCCAGTGCAGTCATCGCAGGGGAGGCGCAGTTGTTCTGCAGTGTGGGTACACCTCAGCCAGGGGTGGGTAAAGACGGGGCAATTAAGCCCGCCCCTTACGAAAGACAGACACCTTGGCGCAAGAACCGGCACCAGTTCGAGATCGTTGCCGCCCTGAATGGCTGGACTGAAGAGCAGGGGGCTTACTACCTGGCGGCTGTACTGAGGGGACCTGCCTTGAGCTTACTGCAGTCGCTGCCAAAACGACATCGACTAGAATACTCCACATTGATGTCGGTTGGAGCTGCTATTCGGCGCCCGATATCTGCGACACGCTCACCATGCTCAACTGCGAAGCCACATTCAACGACCAGGGGAACCACTGCAGGAGCTGTGGCAAGACATCGTGAGGCTGACACATCTGTCTCTAGAGGGGTGCTCTGAGGAGGCACGAGACGTCGTTGCAGTCTTTTTTTCGTGGATGCTATTACCGATGCGGATGTGTGTCGAGCTGTACGCCAAGTATCAACACAGCATGCAGGTTTCCCTGGCCCCAGTATTGGAGGCAGAGTCTGCGAAGGAGGAACCGACATTGCAGCATGCAGTATGGGTAGCTACCTCTTGCAGTGACGACGATGTAGATAGCATACTGATCGTCTTGAGGAAGTTGGAGACCACAATAAAAGACATTGCTGCCAGAATCTGTACTAGGAAGTCCAGTTTGTGTCTACCAAAGCACCGGGAATGTTGGGAATGTGGCCAGACCGGACACATGAGAATCCAGTGCCCACTGAAATATTTCAAAATCTTATAACTTTTTGTAAGGTTTAACAAAAAGGCCCTTCTTGCATCCAACTCCTCAATAATAAGTGAGCGGAAAAAACTATGTTAAATTAATTAGCAATTTTAAGAACACACTATGTTACACAATATTAACTGTAATTTCTTTTATAGAACACAAAACACGAGACCCCCTTTCTTAAAAATTTTATACCAAAATAGGTTCTTGGGGGATTCAAAATTTTTTACATAGGTAATTCAAGCTCAGTTGCTTTGTAGTTGCCTCTGCACAACGTCAGACAGTTCATTCAGCCTGACCTTTGCACTGCAAATATAAAACTAACGCCCAATCGCGTGATGTGGCCAGAAACCAGACTGAAACACTTATACTGTTAAATTTTGCTCATTGCCAATCTGCTGTAAAATAACCAGAAAACTCACACTTAAGTAGGAACAACAAAAGCACGCAGAACACACCCAATCGCAACATAGGCCATCTGTTCATGGTGTAGAGCGGAAAAATGATCATACCCGCACTTAAGGGGAGACATTGCCGATAATTTAAACGGCATTTAACACATGCCAGTGGGGAAACCAAGCACATGCTGCACATGTTATCTCCGTCACATAGTTTTGAAATATGTTGTTGGTAGAATAGTTATGATCGTTCGGGCATAACGGATTCCGGAGTAGGCGCCAGGCGCCGGCAGCCATTTTGTGACGTAATCCGACCACCATATTGGATGTCGGTGACATCGACTTGACCCATGATTATGACCTTCAATAAACTTGAACCCAAAAAAATTTCGAAAAATTCCGAAAAATTTTTCTTCTTTAAAAAATGTATTAATACTTCCACAAATGTGTTAAATATTTATAAAACATTATTCAACAAATAATTATTTTAATTAATTTTTTTTTTAAGTATTACATTTACTGAGGTTCCCAAAGTACTACATCCAGCGGATGACTGACCCTCGTCCAATAAATAACATTGTCTTAACATTCGCCTCCCCTGATAATGTTTCTCATTAGTTAATTAGTCGGCAGGCATCAACCCCATCCCCTGTACTCATTCCGTCGTATGCAGACATGGTATTATTTGTTTTTCATTTATTTCCATTTTAACACCTAGTCGATGCTACTGTATTAATAAGCGATTTGGCCATCAGATCAGCTGGTGATTTAACCACCAGGTGGCAGCCACATTTTTTTAATGTTTTTAACTTATAGGTAGTGCTGTCGGCCAATAACTCATTTTCGCTCGACTCCTTCCAGCCCCTTTCATCGACATACAATATCTACTGCCTATTTATTATTAGTATCACCCACTAGAGCAGACAGACTGCTTAATGATGTTTTAACCACCAGAGATAATTTACTCTCGGCAAGAGTGCTATCTACCTGTACCAAATAACGATGACGAGGTTTTGTAAATTGTCATGTATTAGTTTTTTGTTTTAATTTTAATGCAATTATTGATCTTTAAAATAATTTTTCTATACAACCGGGATTTTTTAAATAAATAAAACACAATAATTTTTTTACACAAAATGTATTGTGCACATAATAAAATACACATAATAAGCAAATATATATATATATATATATATATATATATATATATATATATATATATATATATATATATATATATATATATATATATATATATATATATATATTATATGTGAATCTCCTTCAAACAGAGTCCAAATGACATATTATTATAATCTGCATATCTGCAATTATGATTTTAGTGTGGCTCTCGTAGAAATATGTGCAATACACGCAAGGTGGTAAGTAGCAGTGACTTGACTTCTCTTTGATCGATGGTTCAATGATGCTGGAACCAACATTCAGCTCATCGAAACCAGGTATGTAGGTAGCAGAACAGGCATCGGCAGACACCTCGCTGGGCGGTGAAAGCGACGAGTGAGTGCAGGTTCATCTCTTGAACCGGAGGCAGGTTCATCCATGTACTGACACGAGTGCCTGGCGTCAGCGACGCACTTGGCGGCATATAGTAGTCTGGCTGGCAGCATCCTACTTGGATACAAGTTGCTAAGAGTGGACCAATGGTTCGTGCTCAGTCTGAAGTGCAGCACAGTCTGGTGCATGCATGGTAGCATGAGTGTGTGCTGGGTGAAGATTTGGTCCATCATGCAGGGAAACTGCATATGTGGCGTCATGTGGAACACGACGCAGACCGATGCTCCTGGACAGTTGAATTGAAACTGCTATGGTTTGTAGACGATTAGAAAATGTACGAATTACCAGTGCTGCATGCCGCAGTCATCGCAGGTCAATGTGTAGGTGCGCATATATCCATAGTTTGCGTTGAAACTATACTTCACAATACCAATGTCTGTCTTGTCACTTGTGTAAATGTGTATAGGACAGAACGGATTCATGGTGACGATCAGACTCTAGACGACGACTAAACGAGATCGTCAATTTTCCCACTTACATAACATGGATGTCGATTAGGTATGCATCACAAGAAAAACTAAATTCTCTCACATTTCGAGAATGTCGGGTGACTTCTGGTCTAGTCTCAGGCAGCCCATTCTAGGTCTAAGTACGAGGGACACCATTGGCCCACCAGCTACACATTTTTCAGTGCGCAGGCCCAGTTAGGTTCTGACTTGTCGCAGACATGACGATGCGGCTCGCCGTAAATATTCGTTAGCTTGCGAAGCGGACATCAATACTCGGCCTGCACATTGATAATTTCCACATCAAATTTACACAAGTCGCTAAGCTATTTTGCCTGCTCAGGTCCTGCTATGTAAATCGGTGCCTTCGGGCACTGCATCAGCAAGTTTCGCAGCATGTTTCCCACCTGATAGAATGGAATCTTGTCTTCTTCCCACTTAAGTTCGTGGTAATACTTGGTTAACCAGGCTTTTGTTTTCTTGTTCGTCTCGTCCAACAGTTTCCACGAATAAGGGGAACGGAAGCATCGTGTGCGTGTTTTGCCATCGTTGTCATAAAACACTACAACCTCCTTGAGCAAAAATACCATTTTGACTCTGGAAACCCTGCAGATTACTGCAGCTACTTCTCGAAGCTGATTTTGACGGCATTGTCACGGAAATTGTACAAAATAAGCTGGTAGTGAAGTTTCAGGCAGAATATGTACATTTCGGTAGGAATATTTACATGCGTAGTGAATGCGATCCTCCAGTCGATTACATTGGAGGTAATATGCTCATCCTGTTTACACACATCGAGTATCATGGGCAGGGCCAAACATGTGAAAGTATCAGGGCTCAGTATTGTGGATTGGGGGGTCAATAATATGCATTTCGGAATTGAGTATGCATTTTATATACCATTTGATAAGTTCATGTTCATGTCAACGTACAGCTAGCTTTCGCTATTTAAAAATATTTACACATTTTTATTTGACATGTGTCGAACTGCGAACGACTTACTCTCACATTGTGCTGTCTTTGGCCTGTAGCCCAATGATGTACGACGGTTTCTTATAAGCAAAACTGCACTTCACCATCCAGTTGATGAGCTGGCTTGCTAACAATCAGGTGTATGTCTCGAGAGACTGCAAGACCTAAAAGCCACATCGATATTTCTGTCATCTTCCTCATTCTTTAAAATTTCCTTGCATTCAGCAGTGCTTAACTGCACATGGAGTAGTATATATTCGATATACTGTAGTTAAAGATCACTGTCTCCAGGTTTCCTCCAGTATCCACAAAAGTGTCTGCATGCGTATTAGCTAGAAGCAGCACGAGGTCCTGCTTCGAATCGAAGATAACACGTTTTTCAGCAAACCCCAATAGCACGGAGAGCGGAATGCACACTTCTAATTTGCCTTCAGGGTATAAAGAACCACAGTAGTCATCTTCGTTTTTCCCAGCCTACCATCTTTGCCGCAGACAGCTCATTATGTGTGAGTGGAGGGTAATTTTTGATAGTTGAGGTTATCCCCACATCTGTCAACTGGTCTACCTCGACACCACTGAGAAAATATGTGATGTGATCGATCAGGCGAAGCATTTTATTGCTCGTTAATTTCGTTAGTGCCGGGTTGGATCCATCTTATTTTGTCAGTCCCCCTAATTCGCAGGAATGACTGGTAAAGAAGAGAGCTGATATCTTCGTGCTGGACCACAAGCCGAACTTTCAATGGTAGTGTGTATGGTCCATTCAGAAAAGGTAGGTACACATGCAGTTCTACATTCGTAATGCTGGCTTCACAAACGACTAACTGTTAGATGTTTAGGTAATGTTCCATAACGATTAACTTTGAAGCCTAAACCGTGGAGGAAAATCTAGCTAGCATGAGTTAACTCGTTGGAGACCTGCGACATACTAATTTTAGGTATTCTATGCCACTTTGTTTCGTTGCTTCTGGTCTTCATACGTCTTATTGCCATTTTCCCAAATGCAGGCGTATGGTGATTTCTTCGTTTCGAAAGTTCGCCATTTCTCCATGCTGGTCGACAACTGCCAGGACCACCTCGTGTACTGTCTTCGCGACGACTGGAACGTAAATAATGATTCACAGTGCTAAGACGAATTTGAAACTTGGAGGCTCATAGGCGAAAATTCATGCAGCATATTGCTCGACCTACAATTGAGGTATGTGCTGCTTGCCAAATTGCAGTCGAATTCTGTTTCAGCAGACGATTTTTCAATGTACCTTGCAATGTCGTCTATTTTATAAGAGCATATGGGCAATGTCACCTGGTGGGAGACATTATTACTTTTAGCGAGGAACATCTTACAGTTTTTTCCTTCTATTTTCGATATCGCATTGTATGTTTCAAAATCGACAAGGTAAATGCACTATTCCCCTCTCCAGGTCGGGTGGCGGAAAGTGTACCACATGCAGCTCGGATCTATGCCCGTCAAGGTTAAGTCTTATTGACATGTCTTATGTATCCCTTCGATATATAGCCATTTTATAAAATTACTTAAACGAAAGTACCATGAAACGAAGACAAAATGCCCACAGTTTCACATGATATGCACCTGCCCCATCTCGTAGTTGTAAGTTAGCTTCGTTCCTTTCAGGTATCGTCGCAGTTCGAGTGGAGAATGTAAATTATCGAAACTGTCATGGTAGTCTGTATGTTTTCCATATTTCAAATTTGTTACCCAGTGCATACCTTCTTGGCTATTATGTCCAGGTTAATTATAGTGCATTCATTGCATTTTGTTGGTTTCAATGGTAATTCGTCTCTCAGAAGCACTCCTCTATAATCAGTTATTTTCCATTTTAGTGTGCACATTTCCAAATCCATATTAGTGAGCGGTCGTTTCGATAGGGCTTCATTATTGCCTCTTCTTCCTGTGTTGCTTTTGGACACTTCCACCATCTACTGAGTGTGTCCGTAGGTAGAGGCCTTGGCCTTTATTTACCAATGGTGATAGCTTCCATATTTGCATTGTCTCTCTGGGCCTCGGACAACTACTTCCGTTCGTTCTATGTTGTGTTGATGGCCCATACGATAGCACTCGTGGTTCCGATTTGGCCCTCGAGAGCCCCGAGTGCAGGCAAAAACAATGGAAAATATCAACTGCTAGAATGTTTTCTTGGCATTGCATTATTTTCTTCTCCTTGTCACATATTTTAATTTCACCAGCTCCTTCCAATTGTCCTTTGCGCCCATTTCCATCTTCACCTTGGCCTTCATCATATTGTATATGCTCCATGCGGCTATTATTTCTCTGAGTCCAGTGTCTGATGACTTTCCTATTTCGTCGGTCGTTTGTGCATGTATCTTGTCTGCCTGGTGTCGCTTTTCCAGACCCTTGTTTAAGGAGTAACAAATATCGTGCTGCTTGCAGGCATTGTCCACTGCATTGATGCCTGTGTCACCACATGAAAGCATTTTAGCTATCTTCGTTCCCGGCCGTCAGAACTAGCATCTGTGAATTTTCAGCTATAACAGTAAATTTTTGACCAGTGTATCGATGAAACCTTTCCCGAAAATGATCTTACCTTTCGATACATCATAGTGATCTGAGCGAAAAAAGTATAAATATGCTCCTTTTACACTATAGATGCAAATTACTAATGATGCATCTACTTTGCAACTTCTGGGGTAAAGTATTTACAGCTTTGCATAGTGTGAGAAGACATGGAATAACGACATGTAGGATGAAAGCTTCAAGTATGCCATATCAATGCAAAATTTGTCAATATCAGTTCACCTGAAGGAGTACTTTAAAGAGACATTCTAAAATTTGCAACACTGATTTTATGCAACCACAAATACCAACCACACACACCACAATCAGTAACACATACTACAATCAGCACCACATGCACCACAATTAGTGCCACATGCACCACAATCAGCACCATGCACACCACAATCAGCACCACATGCACCACAATCATCATACACACATCACAATCAGCATCACACTCGCGACGATCGGCACTACACACAACAAAATAAGTACCACACACACAAATCAGCACCAGACACGAAAATCTGTACCACATGCATCACAATCAGCACCAAATGCACCACAATCAGGACTATATGCACCATGCTTATCATCACATTCACCACAATCAACGCAACAATCGCTCCACACACCAACCTATGCCAATACACACACCAATCAACACCAATCCACACCAATCAATACCAATCCACACCAATCAACACCAATCCACACCAATCAACACCAGTCCACACCAATGAACACCAATCCACACCAATCAACACCAGTCCACACCAATGAACACCGATCCACACCAATCCACACCATTTCACAATCCAGTCCACACACCAATCCATACACCAATGCACACTCCAATAAACACTCCAATACACACACCAACCCACATCGCATGATCCTACTCATCTAATGTACGATATAAAACCTGCAGAATAAAATAGCTTACAGAATGGTAGGGGGCACGTACACATTGCATGACTTCAGAAAATCACAATCCTTCCAGATAATAATTATAGTCTCATCTTTCAAAAGTCTCCCTGTTTGACTGGTTTGTGTTCTAGTAACACCTGTATAAAATGACTCTGGGTTTCCAAAACTTTCCGGCTTCATTTTAATGTAAAATTGATAACACTTTATGTGAAATAACACAATGTCTAAATATATTTTCACATCAAAATAATTTAATACCCAGTTCAGGGTAGCGATAAGAAGTTAGGAGCTGGCAAGTCGGTCTCAAGGGCTTACAAATTATCTGGGAGGGTCTTTCCTGGGCTTATCATATTGTATGTTGTTTACGAATTAAAGCTTTTTTTTTCCGTGTCTTGCGTGTAAGTTTTTCTTCCTTCTGTATATTGTTCCAAAATTGATCATGGTGTAAGTGGTTAAACAATAAAATTTGTATTTTACTATAAGTTGTTTTACAATTGATGTGTCTATATATGCTAATGATTGACATGATAAATATTTATGCTAGAGTTTATATTTCAAGTGTGAAGAATTCCAAGTGTTGTCACCACTGTAGTCCGGATACTCGCTCTTTCCCAGTATCCAGGGCGGCCACCATTAAAGGCTTGAGTTGCAGGAAGAGCAAAGTAGAACTTACGCATGGCTGCTATTTCTTGAATACTGGATGAGGTACCAACCCATACCTGTTGTCGCCACTGCTTCATTTCGCATATGTATACGTGAGGCCTCGTCTGTTCAAAGATTTTTTTTTTTTAGCCAGTGGCAGCTACAGATTGTATTTCTCATTGATCACCCACGGCCTGAAATAATGGAATATCTGAACTTACCAGTGCACTCTAGTGGGCGATATTGAAAATAAATCGATAGTAGATATGGTATGGTGTGGAAGGAGGCTGAAAGGGTTCGAGCAAACCTAAGAAATTGGCCAACACATCCACCTATATGTTAAAACATAAACAAATATGGTTGTCACCAGGTGGCTAAATCACCAGCTCGCTTTGTGGTGAAATCGATTATTAATGCACTAGCACCACCTAGGAGTTGAAAATTAAAACAAACGTCATACGAAAAAAATTCGAGATCTCTGAATAAGACGGAATGAGTATGGTAGAGGGGGCTGGAGGCCTCCCGACTTATTAACTAATTAGAAATACTGGTAGGGGAGGGGAATATTAATACAATGTGATTGATTGGAGGAGGGTCAGTGGTCTGCTTGACGTGGTGCTGTGGAAACCTCCGAAGATGTGAGTTCTTTTAATCAATTTTTGATAATATTTTTTAAATATTTGTTTTATAGATTTGTTAAAAATACTTAAAATTATTGATAAATTTCCTAAATTTATTAATTTATGGGTAATTTTTGGAATTTCTTTGGGTTCACAGTAATCCAATGTCACAGGCATAAGATCAAAGTCAAGATCACAGGTCAAGTTCAAGGTCACCAACATTCCATATGGCAGTCGGGTGACATCACAACATGGCAGCCGGCCGGCGCCTGGCGCCTACTTCGGACACGAATGCATGCCGGGTGGCCTTTTTCCCCATTACATTTGACGTTCGCAAGTCAGGTTAGATCTCTGGTGGCCGGAGGAGGAACGACGACATTATTTTTTGGATTAAATATATATATACACATAAATACAAGTAAAAATATGTTAGAAAAATATATGCGCGTGGCTATTTTAAGTTAGTAAATACAAAATCAAGACAACAAAAATTACCAATTACATATGCCAACGCCATAAATATAATAAAAAATATGTACATACTTTTTCTATACTTACATGTTGCAAGAAAGTATAATTTTACATCAAAACGAATCTCTTACACAAGCGAAACAAGCAAACAACTGTTTTTACAAATGTTTATAAGCATATATATTCATAGAACATTTAACTCACAATGATAATTTCTATACTCCCATTGCAGTCAAATGATGCGTATTGCAGATTGTATCAAACAACATCAATCCAATTTGATTTATGCCAAAACAAACTATTCTGAACTCATATTTCCCCCTTGATTTGATGTTGTAGTAGTCCTATTTTTTACGGTTCGTTGCTAGTGAATGTAGCCTTGAGACATAACGTTGTATTTATTCTTTTTTTTTTTTTTTATATTCTTGTAATTTTTATGACATGCTCTTCTGTGGAATTTATGTGCATACTTCATAAGCACCACTGTAATAAGAAAAACTGTGTACCTGCATGCTTACAATATAAATCCTGTTGGCTGCTTACCTCAAAACTTCCAGATTAGCATGTTAAAGAGAACATCAAGCATAAACCAGGGAACTGTGGAATTGTGTCCTCTATATGAATGAGTCCATACTCAGACATGGAAGTGAATCCCGGTCTACATTGTGGCCTTTTATTTTTGACGGCACTTACCTGCTCAAACATTTATTCGCTTTTCAGCGATATTTATGGCAAAGTCTTGTCGTTTGTCCCTGCTCTTTATTGGTCTCATTCTTCTGTTAATTGTCAATAATTTTATTAAACTGTTAATCACTGCTGTCTGAAAAAATAAAATGTTCGGTTACTTTTAACAAAGAATTTACTTCTACTCGTATTAAACATACTTTTTGGTGACTCTCTACTATAACTTCAAGTGTTTTGTGCTACCATAGAAAGCCAATTTAGAACCTGTGATACAATTTTGGTATGTTTGGAATTGTTAGAAAAATCTATTCTACGTAATATTAATGTAATTTATATAATGTGAGAAAAGGAACTTTAAGTATGACGTTAGCATTAATCTCCAATGTAATTCGGGACCACCACATGGCAATTCGATTGTATCGAATCTGCCATGCGGGCGAAATTGGCCACTCGTGAAAACTTCGGTGCTGACGTGACCTTCTTTTCTCTTTCGAGTATCATTATGTGAAGTCACGTAATTTTAATGTAAACAGATTTTCGCCAAATTATTTCGTATAGCTTTGTATCACCACCTCTGGTAAGTGTATTTTACTTGTTTTCTTTTTTTTTTAAATTTCATGAGTGAATCACATGTTTAATTTTCTCATGTTTGTTATTTTGGGTGGATTTTTTTTTTTTTTTACTTTGTAGTGGGGTCCACCTTTCTTACATGGCTTGATACCTACATATTCGGGCATCTTGCTGCTCGAAATACATTGCTGATATCCAGCCCAGCCTTATGGAAAAGGTGTTTCACCGTGGCTGTTGATTTTCTTACCACCTTTAAGGCAGTGATGTTTCAACGTGGCTGCTGATCTGCTAGCTGCTCTTCAAATTCAGGAAAACCATATGCTCTTATTTATTTGGTCGCTTTCGGTTTCGCTAAAAATTATTTCGGCTGTTTCTGTCTTGGACTTTTTCACACCTCATCTGTTACTATTATTGATATGCGAATTATGACGTAAAAAGTAAAATGGAATTCTTTGTATGCATTAGAATAATACGTAAAATATTTATTGGTGCACAACACCTCCCATAAGATTTATGATTGTTTCAATCAATGAATAGACAAAAAATTTTAATTTAATTTAATGTTCACATTAACGTGGTTTTTTTTTTTATTTTTCTTACAACACTGTTTTATTTTGGTGGTAATTGCAAAAAGAACAGCTATCATATGATGGTACTCAAATAATTATATTATTTAAATTATACATCATAGTTCATTATTTATTTAATTAGTAAAATTGATAGTTATATATATATATATATATATATACATACATACATACATATATATATTACCCCGAATTCAGTGGTCTGTCTTTAATAAATATATTTTTCTAAAACTTGCAGCTTAAGTGTTTATTTGTCAATGCGGCCCTTTTCTCATGCTATTTATTTTAAAGGGGGCAACACCGATTGCGGTATTTGACCCACGAGTTTCCTCTTTGAGCATTCTCTAGGATTGAAGTTGCGATAGCTTGGATCGTAAGCACTTTTCGGGTGCTTATGATTCGTGTTTTAGCTCTGTGGCAGGATAGTGGCTCAATATTTTGGTAGCATTTGGAGTGGTTTTTCTGCCCGTGTGGTCTTCTTAATTTTTTCTACCCCTCTCATGCCAGACACCCTGGAGGGTGGCCATAATTTAAGTGTAAGTATGTATTTGAGTAAAATTTTGTGTTGTGCCATATTTTAAGTTGTTTTGTTTCTATTTGTTCACTGTTTTTGGGTTAGCTTTTAATCATACCAGCTACTATTGTGCCAGAATTCTTGTTGAAGGAAGAATTAGTTTATAAGATGTTATGCTAAGTACAGCCCGCTGATGGTACTGTGACTGAACTGTGCAAATCACTGCACACTGCCCTGGATTCCTAGTGTGGCAAATTTAAGTAATGTCAATATTAATGTGGAATATGAGTACCATACATAAAAGTGGTTTGGTTGATTAAACTTGTGGATAACTTGAGGACGAATCTAGTAATGTCTCTTTTCCTCGTTTAAAACAAAGATTGGCAACTTTAGAAAGGCATGCCACTAACCTATTGAGTGTCTTTCATAAGAACCTTTCTAGCACTGAAGTTGCCTCTCTGTAAAATGTCCTTGAACAATTCAAGTTTTTTTGACACTGTTAGTAAAGTCGAAAGTAGTTTGTGGCTGGTCACTATCGCAGAGTATGAAACTGTCGCTTCACATCTTGCATAACAATTCTTTGATCTTACATTTGCTGAACCATCCACCACAGGTATCCAAAATCCTGTGCCTAACATTCCTAACATTGTTAGTTACCCTTCATCCAGTGTACTAAGTACTTTCACTCGTACTGTTGCTGGTCTTGGAATAACAGTATTTTCCACTGCCCAGATGTTTGATCTTAAGCCAAATGTGTCCCAGGTAAATATGCCAACTGCTGTGCACCCAAGTGCATACACTGTCCCTTCCCCTCTCTTTGGGAAAATTCTACATCCCCTAGAGTGAATGCTAAAATAATACTCTATTACTGATGCTTTAAATGTCACAAAATTTCTTGATTTTTCGAAAATGTTTGTCAGACTGCATCAGAGTAATACTATTTCTTAACCTCACTTCTTACTCAGGAACCATTAAGTGAGAGAACTAAACTTGCCATAGCTCGGTCCATGACTTTTGATCAGCACCACGAAGATATTCTGCATCTCTTTGTTCCCTCTCGCCTTTTAACTGAATTGCGTTTAAAACAGTATAAGAGATTACAAAATCCTGATGGACCACTGTCTCTTTATATCAGTAGCATAATGGAAGCTGCCCTTGTTTTGAGACTGAATATTCCATAAAAGTCTGATGTAGAGAAAATCTTGGAGGGACTTGCCCCCCATGAGCGCACTCGTTTAGTGTTTTTTTGAGAAACCAGGTCATTATGATGGTTTGGATAAAACGTGTATACACTTTCAGAACATCCATTATGTTGACTGCAGCGTGAAATACCTCCTTTTTTTGGCCCACACAAATACCATAAACATCAAAATGACAAAACTAACAAACATTCTGTACAAGAGAAATCAGACCACACGGGAGTATGACAATGATCAGGATTCCAAAGAAACTAGATCCAAAGAAGTTCCGCATCCTGACACCCAGACACACAAGAGGCCCCAATGTAATTTTTATAAGAAGGTAGGACATATTGCCTTCAAATGTTGGCAATTAAAAAATGCAGACCGCGAGGAGAACAAGTGAGCAGTATTCATCGTTTTGTGTCCTATTGCCAGGGTGCGCTGTACAATGCTCACATACTCCATGCCAGACCGTGTTGCAGCGTGCATCGCAGTGCGAGGGGTGTGGCGCATTATTGAAAATGTTGCACAGGCCTGGAGTGAATAGGGTACAAGCCCTCGTCATGCACTTTTCTCTATACATATATGCGTGAA
Organism: Dryococelus australis; assembly: GCA_029891345.1. Taxonomy (NCBI): domain Eukaryota; kingdom Metazoa; phylum Arthropoda; class Insecta; order Phasmatodea; family Phasmatidae; genus Dryococelus; species Dryococelus australis. The sequence goes on along the minus strand of CM057009.1, from coordinate 81,351,552 downwards.
TTACCGAGATATATGCAGGAAGACTAAACATGCTCGTTGTGGGGTTATGCTGAACCATGTCAAGAATACGTTCGTCGTGCTGCACATCCTGTTGATGGTGTCGCTTTGATACTAAATGAGTATTGGGAGCTTACCACTTTCACTTAATTATTCTACACTCTGGAAAACACAATGTAATCTGGGACTCGATGAGTAGGAGAACCCCAACTCTATTATTCTACAGCATCAGGTGCATTTCCATAGGAGAAGTCATAAATGTAAAACACATCAGTATATTTCAAATGCGAATAAATGTTTGGCACTTTTAACAAACAATTCTAACAAGACAGACGACTGTATCACATCTGCATAATAAAGCAAGCAATAAACAATTTACAATTTTACCATGCAGTGCGATGAGAGGGGAAGGACATATTATGCATTGCATGGTGGAAGATAAGTGACTAAATAATGAGTGCTGGTAGGGATGATAAGTATTTCCTGCTAATTTCAGAACAATTTACTCTATATTGGAAACCAGCACGTGTATATATACTTTTCAGCTCAACATGACAGTTCCTATCACCTCCTGGAATAATGACATTTTGTGCTGTGATTTCCTGGGTAGATTGTGTAAAATTCAGGCTATACAACATTCCTAATGAAAAAAAATCAGACTAATGAGAGCCCACTGCCCTAAGAGAAAGCTGAAATTACACATATGTGCAAAAATTAAGATTAAGTGTGTTACTGAGTAAGTGAAAACAGAACTAAATGTATTAATTTTATCAGCAAAGCCTAAGAAGGCATTCAAAATAGATTTATGCCTACATTGCACTTCAAAGTGTGTCTGGTAGTAATAGAACACATGCTGCCTCACACGACCCACGCCACAACACCGAAGTGGTGTAATGTAAGCAGTAAATACGACGTGAACAGATGCACAACAGTAATAAAAAATGAGCTTCCACGATGAGAACAAAATATGTGAGCAGATATCAGGCATGCAATCCAGTTCCTACAACAAAATCACTCAAAATTCTTTTTTGGTTCTTGCAGGAACCGGACGCCCTCAATACGGTCCATAGTGTCATCTTATCTCCCAAGCAGGCAGGATAGGTTTCATATCTGGTGATTCAGCCAGTCGATTCAATTGGGCGATTTCCTTAAATTCCGGGTAATCATTCAGCTGTCAGGCTGATGTCGATGGGTGTTTAACCTCATAGTCCATGGAATTTGCACCCATCGTATCATTATTACGCCGGACGTACTGCCGGAGGGTAATATATCTCTACACCCAGCCTTCATACAGCCACGATAAAAAAAAAATGTGAAAGGGATGCACGCGAGCACATGATTCCGGAGTTCAAGATTCCATCATCTCCATAAGGTCTTCTTCAATTATGCTAGTTGGAATATAACTACATTCCCGTTTCTTTCGTATGAGAGTTCAGCCACCCGCCTGTCAAAGGGCTGGAATGTGAAGCATAATCCCCAGAAAGGGGCTAACAATCCAAGTGTTCTCAATTTCACTCCTAAAGAATGCTCAAAAAAGAAACTCGCGGGTGAAATCCCACAACCAGTGTTGCCCACTTTAAAAAAGTGAGAGAAAAGGGCTGAGCCCCTAAGTCGTTTCCTTCACCAAAATTTAAATAGTAGGATAACACTTCAAAATCATCACTCTGTTTTCACATGTCATAACAATTGGCCAATAAACATTTCAGTTGCAAAGTTTAAAAAATAAATAAATAAAATGACAAACAGAACACTGAATTCGGGGTAATAAATACATAAATAATTATTTTAAAAGTTAAATCAATTATTATATATTATGTTAAATATATTATTCAAATAATGTATATAATCGACTATAATCAGATGTGATATGTTCTTTTTGTAATTACCACCAAAATAAAACTGTCTTGTATGAATAATAAAAAATTCGAAACAATGTTAATGTGGATATTCAAATAAATTATGTTTTTTAGGATATTTATTGATTGAAACAAACATAAATCTTATGGGAGGAGTGGTGCACCACTTAATATTTCTCGTATTATATTAATGAATAAAACGTTTGACATTTTATTTTTTCTTCTTAATTAACGTTTGATTTATTAACAGATGGGGTGCGAAAATGTCCAAGACAGAAACGCCCGAAATACTTTTAAGCGGAAACGCATGCGACCAAATAAATAAGTGGACATGGCTTTCTTGAAGTTGAAGAGCAGCTAACAGATCAACAGTCACGGCAATACAGCACTGCCATGAAGCTGGTAAGCAAATCAACAGCCATGGTGAAACACTGTTGCCATAAGGCTTGGCTGGATATTAGCAAGGCATTTCGAGCAGCAAGATGCCGGAATATGTAGGTATCAAGCCATGTAGGAAAAGTGACCGCACTAAAAAGTAAAATAATCCACCCAAAATATCAAAAAGAGAAAAATTAACATGCGATTCACTGCTGAAATAAAAAATAAGTAACATATACTCACCACAGGCGGTAATTCAAAGCTTTGCGGCGTAATTTTTCGAAAATAGGTTTCCGTGAAGATTACGGGGCTTTACATAATAAGAGAAAAGAAAAAAGGCCACATCAGTACAAAATAAGTTTGCGCGACTGGACAGTTTCGCCCTCATAGCAGATTCGATGCAATCGAATGGCCATGCAGTGGTTCTGAATTACAGTGGAGATTAATGCTTACAGCATATTTAAAGTTTCTTTTCTCAAATTATATAAATTACATAAAAATATTGTAGAACAGGTTTTTTTTAAGCAATTAATGTTTCATAAGATACCAAAATGTATCACAGGTGCAAAATTGGTTTTCTATCGTAGGAAATATACACATGAATAAGTTATAGTATAGGACGTCAAAAGGATGTTTATACAAGAGTAACAGTAAATTCTTAATTATAGATAACCCAAAATTTTATGTTTTGAGATAGCAATGATTAACAGTTTAGTAAAGTTACTGACAGTTAACAGAAGAATGAGACTAATAAAGAGAAGAGATAAACGACAAGGCTTCGACATAAATATCGCTGAAAAGCGAATAAAAGTTTGAGCAGGTAAGTGCCGCCAAAAATAAAGGCACAATACTCTCTGGATGGTTTACACAGAGAGCCACTCAAAGGGCTACAAACTAAATACACCCAAAAATCTAAATTGACATACTTGACATCAAAAAACTTAACTGTTATTTTCTGCATTATCTGGCGAACAATACAATTCCCCGACATAAAGTAATTATTGCACCAAAACTAGATATCCCAAAAATAAAACTAATTTATTTCCCAAGAAATAAATCAATATCCACATACCATTAAAATGATTTATACGTAAGGCATATCAAAGTTACAAAACAATAAAAATTATTTTATATGATTGCCATTGATTTTTCTTTGAATTTAGGCCTAATTAATACCAAGAAATATGCTGATCCTATGCAGACTCAGGCAACTGGGTGATCAGTCCACAGCCAACATTGAGTCATAGCAACAAGACAAAAAAGGGCAATCATCACAGTTAGGGCTTTCAGGCATCCTCACACTGTGAGACTTCGCTACACCAAAGGTTTTGAATAAAATTTATCGAAATGGGAGATGTGTGGGCTCGTTACACAAGCTCCAGTTTCAGGATCAGCCAGATGGGCTGTCACAGGGGTTAAAAACTTCTGGATCCTGTAGGGACAGGCCCAACGGAACTATAATTTTGCCTTCCTTTTTTACCACTCTTTTGCTAGTGGGGTGAGTTTTTAACAAAACTAGTTCTTCAGTCTTGAAAGGATTTTGTTTACGTTTTACATTATATCTCATTCTAGTCTGATTGTGGGCAGCGTTTACATTTTTCAAGGTAGATTTCCAAATTTCTCTGATGTTTCGAACATCATCGGGAAGCAAGTCACTTAATTGCCACAGATTAGATAGAGGGTCGTTAGGCAAACAAATGAACATTAATACAAAAGGAGTTGATTTATGGGATTCAGGTGGAGAAGAGTTGAATGCCATTTGGAGTCAAGGTAATTATCTGTCATAATTAGCCTGATGCTTCGCATAGAAATGAATCAAATCTGAATGGCGGTTTCTGTTGAAATGCTCCGCATGCAAAGGCGGAGGGTAATATGGTGACAGAGTAATATGTTTGATCGCAAAAGAAATACGCATATGCCTAAAAGATTTGGAAGTGAATAGTGAACCATTGTCAGAGACTATGGAAGATGGCATACCAAAATGTTGAAAACATGAGCATGAAGGACCTGTATAGTGGAGAGGGAGTCAGCTTTCCTTAGAGGTATCAACCAAACAAATTTGGAAAAAGCATCAATACATACTTACAGCATGTTGTTACCAGACTTACTCCTCGGCAAGGGTCCCACAAAATCAATAAATAATTATTGCATTGGTATTTCAGCCACTTGGAAGGTAAAAAAACCGAACTGTGTGTTCTGAGCAAGTTTGCTCATAGCATACAGCTGACAAGTTTTGACCCTATCATAATTTTAGTATTCATGCTTTTCCAAATAAAAATATTTCTAATGACCTCAATAGTTTTATAGGTGCCAAGCTGTCCGCCTACTGGAGAATAATGAACATAGTTAAATACCATAGGTTTCAAAATACTAGGCAAAGACAACATGTTTCTGGTTATACCAGATTTACAATACAGTACACCCTCGGACAAAGAGTAGAGTTTTTGTTCAATACCTGCACTTAAATTTTGTATGATCTCTTTCAGCTCTGGGTCTTATTCTTGGTAACTTGTAATGTTTTCAAAACCATCTGGAAATTCAATTAAAAGATTACAATTTGAAAAAGTTTCACTCTCATCACAAGAATTGGTTGCTTTAAACATGTGTGAAAGTGCCTTGGCAACAACATTCTGTGAACCTCCGATGTGTTGAACTTTAATCGTAAAGGGATGAGATTCGCATTACCCAATGCCCTATATTACCCAACTGCCGAGGGTGAGCTAATAGCCATGAGAATGTCTGATTATTTGTCTCTAGAAGGAATTCGGCATGCTCAAGATATTGACTGAAATTTTAAATCCCAAATACCACGGCCAGACATTCTAGTTCGTAGATGGTCGACGAATTTCTGTTCTGGGCAATTAGAGTACGTGATGCGAAAGCAAGAGTCTGTCGCACACCATCAACTTCCTGTAGTAGAACTGCTCCTATAGGTTGGCTCGAGGCATCTATTTGCCAAATAAATTGTTTAGTGAAATCTGCCATTCGAAGAACAGGGGGGTGTATGTCATGTTTCATGGTTTCGAATGTGTTTTGTTGTTCAGGGCCCCATTGAAACTTGGCGGATTTCGTTCTTAACTGATTTAGAGTTGCAGCCTTTTCAGCGAGGTTAGGTATAAAATTCCCAAAAAATGACCAATGAACCGGTCAATGCCCTTGACATCTCTGAACCGAGGAAAATCTCGAATTGCTTTTTGTCCTTTCAGGGTTAATAGCTATGCCTTGCGAGGAAGTCTCATGGCTAAAGACAGACATTTTTGGGACAGTGAACTTAACTTTGGTGGGGTTCACGGTCAAACTTGCCTTTTTTTTACTATGGACAGTACTTCTTTCAAATGCTCATGGTGTTGTTCAAAACTGTCGGAATAACCAACTAGAACATCAAATTAATAGTAAACAATTTGGAATTTTATATCGTGGAATATCCTGTCCATAATTTTATGAGAACTTTTGCTCCTTTGGCCAGACCAAAAGTCATACAGTTGAATTGGTAGAGGTTCCAAGGAACACAATATCTAGTATTAGGTTTGGACTCAATAGTTAATGGTATTTGGTAGTAGACTGCATTAAAATCGATAGTTGTGAATATTTTTCTTTACGATATCAATGAAAGGCAAAATGTAAGTCCGTCAAGGGCATAGATACTACTTTAATTTTTTTTGTTTATCTTACGATTATATATCACCATACGGTAATATATCACCATACGCTGCTTACCATTATGTTTTGGTACAAGAAATGCTGGGCTGGCATACTGAAAGGTAAACTGGTTAATAGCATCTTTGTTCAATATGTCTTGTACTTGATATCTTAAAAGCTCCATCTTGGGCGGCGCTAAACGATATGGCTGACACGTAATGGGCACTTTATCCAGTAATTTAATTTCATACTCCAAAAGCTTAGTCAGTCCCAGTTCTGAAGTAAGTACTTTAAGGAAACTCTCATAAATATGCTTAATATCAGCTTGCTCTCTTAGGGAAAAATGTCAGCAGGTTACTCATCCTTAAATCCCATATTAACATCTGTAGCCGAACTATTAATACCAGTTTTACTACCAATAAGTGGTATTTTCTGGCGAGAAACGAACTTAGAGAAAATATGATTGTCTTGAATATTCAAAATGATACCTGTACTTCTCATAAAGTCTGCCCCCAAAATACAATCAAGATTATGATTATTTGCCACATGACCTTTAACCAACAAACAATCTTAATTTTACTGTGGCAGAAACAAGATATAGTAATGAATTATTAGAAATAGTGTAACATTAAAAATGGTTCTCCTATACTGATTTTATAAATTTCAAGCTCTTAAGTTCTTTAATTAATTTATTTTAAATTATACTATGTGCAGTGCCAGAACCAACAAATGTGTTTATTAAAAGAGATCTGAAAACTACTTCAACACAAGGAGTGTTACGTAGTTGATGTCCCACAACACTGGGAAAGTAGACGCGACAAAATGCGAAACAATCTGAATCGATAGGATACTCAACTGGAGCAAATAAGCATTGAAATAAATTACCAAGCTCTACAGATTGTTGTTCAGCAGACGCTGGATGTTGTCCTGAGGCAGATGGGCCCATATCATTGTTGAAAGGTGTATCCCAGATACCAGACACTGTGGTACGGTGGCAGTTGGCATTTCAATTGCTCCCACTCTGCTTGGTTGGGGACATAACAGGGGAACAGACAGGCCATGATAGTGTTTCGACATGACGGAAGACGTCCTGGGCGATCCATGCCATATGCAGTCGGGCATTATCCGGCTGGTATACCACACCAGGTTTCCTGGTCAGAAATGGGAGTACATGGGGGCGTAGGATCTCATCCGCATAATGCAGGGCCATCAATGTTCCCAGTAACACGACTAGAGTGGATCGGCTATCATAGGCTATGGCTCCCCGGACCATAAGGACTGCTGTGAGGAAAGCGTGCATCTCGATAGTGGGATTGGGATTGTATCGTTAACCAAGGGCCCTCCACACACAGGCGCGATGACCATCAATATCCATAACGAAGTGGCACTCATCACTAAGCACCGCATATCGCCAATCCGTGACGTACCAAATTGATTCGGCTGGCAACCACTACCAACGGAGCCGCCACTGGTGCAGAGATAATGGGAGCACAAGTAATGGGCGTTGGGATCGCAGATTCGCTTCCGCAATGCGTCTAGACACGGTCCGTGGGTACAATTTGGCCAGTATTGTGTAATGAATAGCCACAGATTCCCTATTAACCTGGTGCCCAATACATCGATCCTCTCGACTGGCAGTCGACCTCGTCCTCCCTGAGCAGTTCCTCCGTGTGTGAATGCCATCGCTTATCCATTACTCCCAGCAAAATCGGACAGCATTGTCCGAAAAATCCACATGGCGAGTTCTACGACGATACGACCACGCTATGGTTTTCAGCCCGATTAAGTCCTCTCTCGAAGTACGTCAAATGCATAAAGCAACGATTTTGGCGTCTTCTCGGCTTTACTATCGACTCTGTACGCTATTGGTATCGTCTGGGCTTCGACTACACGCCAGTTTCTATGCTTGCAGCGCCAGCTACCCCGTATGCGGTAAAATGCAGATGCACTAACATGGTATAACGTGCTTACCAGTCCGTACTCTCACTATATATATATATATATATCGTTTCATTGTTGTTACGTGGTTTTTTTTTGTGGTGCAGTACTTTCTTTGTCCGGGAGTTTATAAGTTAAATCTACTGATATATTGTAACAATTTTGCTGACTTCTTTAGCGTAGTTTGAACAACAACTTTGATCGAATTAGGTTGAATAATTCTATAAATATTATAAATAAATTTAATTTTTCTGCTATCACTTACTGAATAAAAAGAGAGTATGGCAGAAAGTAGCGGTAAATAGAGATAAGATTTTTATTACTCTGATAAATCATTGTGTTTGGTTCGAATCGATAAAGTGGTCGTATAGTTACAACAATACAGTCTCAAACAATGCTCAAACTCATGTGTACGAAAACAGCATGGCTATAACAATTTTCCTTCTCGGTCTTTATTTTCGTGTCTTTGTTCCCGCAAAGTAATCTCAGATATTTTAAGTGTACTGAGTAGCAGAAAAATGCATTAATATGTTATAATTCCGAAAGTTTGTTAACTAACTTGTGATAATTGAATAACAAATTACACGACTTTAATTTGCCAAAGGTTACATACTATATTACTATTTGTTAATAAAAATATTTAAATTATACAGCGAACATCCAATAACATCTCGCAATTCATATTTTACTGATTATGACAAACAAAGTTTTCCAAGCAGTATTTCAAAGTATTTTTCAGTTAATTTTTGATAACACACTTTCCAGTTACACATAAAAATTATTTCCCATCGTAAATATATGTTAATATTTATGAAATTCATTATTATATTTTCAATGTATTTATCTCCTTCGTGCACGTAAGATTATATTACTTTCGCTAACCAAACCCTCTTAAATAGTAATTATAACATTCTTATTTTATGTCGAGTGCTATACACCAACCAATAGCGTAGGAGGACGCGAAATTTTTGAAACGCTTAATAAAGTTCGGGAAAAACATCATGTGTATAGTTTTGAACATAATTGAAATAATTTAGGCAAATAAATGAAATATTTTGCTCAAGAACGTTCTTGAAACTAAGCTGTGTATTTTTGCGTACTTAAAATATGTCAGTGTTATAGTTCAGTATTAGTTTCAGAAGAGCATGTTTTAAGTACTTACCTTTATTATCCATAGTACAGCATCACAAGAATAGCCACATTAAAGTTAAGATTGTTTCCTTGCTTTGTTTCATTTGTACATAGAAATTGCATAAGGGTAACAAATCATTAATAGTATTTTATTAAAAGAACTGAAAATATTCCCTCTCCTTCTATAGCCAATGCATGGTACGTGGGCGGTGGCTGACAGTGAATGCGAGTTAGCAGTGAAGGTGGAATAACATTGTGCGAGACCTTGGTGAGGATATAGCTGCGGAGGGAAATTCGAAATCACAACCTTGAGGGTGTAATTAAGTGGCAATTATTTTCTGTACCAACCCTTTTATTTTACTTAGAATCACATAAACTTCAAGGTTTTGTGGTGAGAATTAGCTACATGCTTGTGGTCGTAGTGTAAATACCTTTTATATATTAGCGTGTTATTTATAGATATTAACTGTTACGAATGACATATTTTTATCTTATAATAAGGAAAGGGCGGTTTGATAAATCTAAAACGACTTTATAAGACTCTAATATCTAAAATAATATTGTGCCCACCCCCCGGTGATATGTAAGTGAAAAGGGGTGAATTGGGTCTTACAATGTGCAATGGCATAGTTCTTAACGCTGCACAGTTGTTATAGGAGAAGAGGTGTACAAAACGAAGGAAGAATTTGTCAATTATACACGTAAATCTCAATCCTGCTGTGAGTCATATTCCAACTACTAGTTATTTATTTATTTTATTCTTTTCCTTGATAACGTAATGAGGCTTGCTGAATTAACATATATATTCTCTGGTCATATGAATATTATATTTTTGCAACATTAGAATTTCTAATTATATATATATATATATATATATATTATATATATATATATATATATATATATATATATATATATATATATATATATATATATATATATATATATATATATATATATATATATATATATATATATATAAGCTATTTGACTGCGTGACATTTTACAATTATGCAGTTGAATAATAATGATCTTCAATTTTCATAGTGAATTATCAGATGAAAATGCTCTTAATAGTTATACAACACATTTCTTACGAAATGTTTGTAAATCCATACACTTTTTCTTAGAAGTTTTATACAAGTTTAATAAAAATAATGCGGTTATTCGTACTTCATAACAATTCATAACTGATAATATTTTAAGTAACAAGATACACAAAAATGATTTTTATAAACGCCTGTAATGGTTAATAGGGTATTTTCTATGAGTAATTATTTATTTTAAAATACATATTTTTTCACATAACTGTATTTTCTTTCGTGACATAATTTATCAGAAATTGTTCCAAACGATGGATAAGAGAGGAAAATTGAATGACTTATTTATGTTATCAATGGTATTTTGTATGAGATATTGGCATTTCAAAACAGCTCATACAGGTTCAAATAAAAGTTAATTTGTGTGTTAGTATGTTTGCAGTGTAGAGATACTGGTTTCAGTTGAAGTCAGGATTTACTTGTATGCAAATGTTTGATAATTTTCTGGGTATTAAGAATTTTGTTATTTACGAAGCAAATGGTCGAATTCAAAACCTGAGTACAGATAAAAGTACTAAATGTTTAAATATATTTTAGTAAAGATTTAATTTTTGCTAGGATTTGAGTGATAACACTGTGCTCTGTGTTATTCAAGTGATCAGATGCATACAACTTTCAACATTTTTACATTAGGCCATGCATTACACTCGCGTCAATTTTTCCGTTCCTAAGCAAGATGAAGCTAGCAAGCAGAGGTGTACAGTTTACACGATTGCGAAGTAGATGGAAGGGAATTTTGGGTCAGGAGATTGAGGATTCATTGAGGTAACCTGCACTTTTTAAAATATTTTGGATGTTTATGGTTCTATATGGTTGTGATCATAGGACTCAAGTAGGTAAGACTGGAGATGGAATGCGTATTTTTTTTTCGTTACTGAACAAGGAAATGAACGGGGCGAAAAGTTGAAAAAGGTGAGTGTGCCGAATGAAGTGCTGGCATGTATCGTCCAGAGCGATGCTGGACCGTCGATCAGCTGCAAACTGACAATCGCTAGTTTTGGCCAAATGACTACAGTACAAAGCGAGTCTCCAGAGCATTTTTAGCAAAATAAATAAACAAGAAATTAATGTGAGCCCTAAGATTTAATGGGCAATAAATAATATTAACTGCACATAAAGTAAATCATTTTTTAGTTCATACCGTTATAAGCAAATCGTTGTGTTTGTTAGTAAGAGAAACAACTTCAGCGAAAAAAAAACTTTTGATCAATCCAGCTGTAATTTTTGTCCTGTTAGGCCATTATAATGTAAACTATCTGGAAATGATATAACCAAAATAAAGCTTTCATTATCAAATAAACAAGGTAAGCTAGCCATGCGTTCAGCAAATAAAAAAATTACAAAAAATAAATCCTTATCTAAATAATAAATTAAGAGGCATAACACAAAATATAAAATACACATTCGGTTTAGCTTGAACCAATTCTGGGATATGTAATGCACTAATCAACAAAATTTTCAATGATAGCAGAGAAGATTAAAACAAAAAAATTACATTCCATCAACCAGGTTGGTAAATGTCAATTTTGTTTATTTTTTCGATAATTTATAAGTGTTAGTGGAAGCACTCTGCCACTGAGTATACAGTCTACAAGACTAGGTTAGTTTGATAAACTATTCGAAAGAGAGTCATTACAAATTAATTTTTGTCTTTTCTTGCGGACTTACTTTGTACTCTCCAGCTTTCTTGCGCAACTCAATTACTTCTTTGAACCATGAGTTACATCTGGACATTTCTGGCAGAGCTAAAGGCAGCGAGTGAGATTCTGTCGTTCCTTTCTTCTTCTGGAACTTTCCTTCCACATATTCATAGTGAGAGAACGGGCGGTACCTTTTCTTGTATTCTGTTTTAAACTCCTTCCTAAGTAGTCAAGTAAAAAGACAAACTGCTACTCACTTACATATGAATGTTGAGCTTTGTGAGCAATAAAATTTCTAAGATTCGTTTAAAAATGCTATTGTTAACATGACTCGTAAAACTAAGTGTTTGTCTTAAGAAGTTTTGTTTGTAAAAAACCAATCTATATAAAAATAAATAAAAAATACAATTATAAAAGATAAACCAAGCAAAAAATTTAATATCATGCCATGTACTGTGTAAAGTAAGGCAGTAAGATTTCAAAGAAAATATATTGATTTAAACAAAAATATCTATAAGAATGCGATAAATATATTCATGCATTTTTATTGCGTGATTAAATAGCTGAAGCAGGAGTAATTGGCATTTGAAAATACCCGTTGGTTATTTTAACTATTGTATTTAAAAAAAAGTATTTTAAAGCAGCGGAATAGTCGATAATTCTACATATAACATGCTCTGCAAACTTAAGAATTTTGTCCTCTCAATTAAATATATGCTTGTGTATATGTTTGTTGACACCTTTTTATTACGTACTGTGATGAGAAATCTTAACAATAAATTAATGTTAATTGACGTCAACACAATGGATTTCTTCCTGCTAAATAAATTTAAATTTTCATTACCTTCGCCTAGGTTTCTCTTCCTTACTTGACATTTCCTCCTGAATTTTTTCTTCACCTAGCGATTCATCAAATTCATGACTATCTTCCATGTCTTGCGCCACTAGAGGTTCCAACTCCGACACGCCTAAAACAATAAGTAAAGAAAATTTTTGCTATACAACTAAGAGATTAATATGCATAAAATTATTTATTGTATCTGAAACCAGTGTTGTGATTTATTAAATATCACATTTAAAACTAAAAAATTACTATATAATTTTATTTAATGTTTTACGAACAAAACTTTCCAATTCACACTTGAGTTTGATACACTGAATCACACATATCACATGTAGAGGTATCTGTTTTCAGCCCCATTTTGAGAAACAATTAAAATAACAATATTGAGATTTCTACCACCTGATGGGTTGAGCAAGAAACGCTCAGAGTTAATTATAAATACCTTAGACAGTTTTATAAAAGTATGTTTATGTGACAGCACGTGTATTTATGAATTGCACAGTTAATTATGTTCTAAACTTATGTAATTTATTCTAGACGATTAAAAGAAACCGTACTAATAATCGCGCATTTATTTTTAGTTAATAATGTAGGGAAGCATAAAATCACAATTTTCTCACAGCAATTAACTGTGCGTTTATGGCGTCTTTCAAATTATAGCTTCACAAGAACTAGTCAAACAGTTACAAACTGAACTACGCTTTATAATCTGCGGTAATGTCACTGTTTCCACTAATACCCTCCAGTAGAATGCAAAGTGAATGAAAAATGACCGTCGACCAACTATAGTCTTCCACTACATCCCATTTTGTTCGCTTACCAACAATCAGTATTGCAATAAGTTCATAAAAAGGAGTTTTCTGTGTGTGTATTTATATATTGGGATGTATTCTCAAATTAAAAAATTGTGTACTTCCATAACATATATCAAAATGAAACATATTATTACTTCAAATTATGTAAAGTGTCCGAAAGTTATTCCGTAACATGAAATGGAAGAATAATGTTATTAAATGACTTATGGCAATGAGTTTGTGCGTTGTGTTGAAAAAAAATTTTTAAATAGAAAATTTTGTAATCTTGTTATAATGTAATATTATGATATGTAAATGGCGAAAAGTTTATTACAGAAAACATTATACAGATAGAGAAAATGAATGCACATAATTATTATTGGTATCATATGTTATTGCAGTTCAATTCATTCGATTTTATATAAGTTACGGTATTTGCGTTTCATAAAGTTTCTAATTTCATTACATTTTTTTCAGTTACAACGCTACAGCATGCCCAATATTGACAGTATAATCATCGAAATCAACTATATTACTGCAAATACACCGGCAATCAGAACTTAAGGATGAGACCGGTTTTAACATGTTACGTAACATAGCAGTGTTTCAGTTAGATGCAAATCACACCATAACATTGTCGAGGTGTAACAGTATGAGAAAGGTGAACAACATTAGCAAAGAAAGGAATTAAAAGGATTTAAAAGACACATTAAAACAATGGTTCCAAGCAGGCAGGACAAAAGATAAAAATGTAAATATGACAGGTAGAAGGCAAGACATATGTAGTCCTCTAGACGAAACGATAACCCTTGACTTCAATGTAGGATGTGCTCCATCGCTTCATGCTCAGTACGAAGTTGTCGACGAGCATTTTAGGCAGCATGGACCATTCCTCTTGAAGCGTAGATAGCAGCTGTGGAGACGTTGCTGGCGGCTGGCGACTTGACGTATCGCCAGGCGTCTCCCGTCAACGTCCCACACATGTTTGATTGGATTAAGGTCTGAGGACCGTGCTGGCCAATCCATGCGGCGAATATCTTCACTCTCCAACAGCTCAGAGACATCCACTGCATAATAGGTGTAGAGTTATTTCCCATGAAGAGAAACTAAGGGCTCACAGCACACATTAAAAGACGAACGCGAGAAAGGAGAAACTCGTTAGAGTAGTGGTTATCAGAAAGTAAACATATCTGGAAGATGAGAAGTTCCATACAACCACCGAACATTATGACACCCCAAACGGGAACTCCGCCACTGTAAAGGAGTACCGTTCAGCGATGTTGGAGTGGCAACTGCATGTTCCCCACTCTCTCTAGTTGTATAGGGGGCCGCGGTGGCTGAGCGATTAGCACACTCGCCTTCCACCAAGGCGAACCGGGCTCAATACCCGGCCGGGTCACCGGATTTTCGCAAAGTGAGAATCGTGCCGGACGATGCCGTTGGTCGGCGGGTTTTCACGGGGATCTCCCGTTTCCCCCGACCCTTCATTCCGGCGGCGCTCCACATATAACCCTCATCGGCTCTCAATATATCGCTGTTAACAACCGCCCAAATCTCTTCATTCACTCACTCTAGTTGTATTGATGTTGGTATTAGGAAGTGAGACTAAATGGAGGCAAAATTGGCTCTCGAACGTATTGCTGAGATCCCCAGTAATTGTGTTTCCAGGATCACAGCAAACGCCCTCTTCGAGGGATAAGCATCAATGGCACACATGGTACTGGTAGCCGAGCGAACAAACCACCTGTGCAGTCTCCTGGCCACGGTAAAGAGCGATATCTGGCGTCGAGCAGTGCGTTTCACATACCTTACAATTGTGGCCCCTTTATTCCGTCTACCTCTCTATCCTTGTAGGATAATAAAGTGATCCTCAATCACCATGGTTGATCATGGACGAACACTACCATTGTACATCTGTTCCTGTCGTTACAATTGCCGTCCAAACTCGTGGCACAAAGCTGAGTGCAATCCCGAGCTACTCGGATATACAAGCCACACTTGCTCTTCTTCCAACTTCACAATGAACTGACCTTGGGAACAGTTATCCATAGGCCTACGTTTATGGGACTCTTTTTTGGCGATTTTAGACATCAGAAAGCAACTCGACGTTGTTCACCTCTATGTGCGCTGTTCAATAGCTTCCACTGCATTGTTGAGCGTACAACGCGTCCATGATTTATAACCTTCCTACAAGCTCACGGTACGTCATGCTGTATATATGCGCATGGCCTACAGTAGAATAGGAAAAAGAGTTCGGGGCCAAAGCCAGAGGGCAGCGGCACCGGAACCGGCCGGAAGTAATTTTGTGACATTACCCGGCCGCCAACTTGGGTCCGGGTGACCTTTATATTTAACTCACACCCATGACCTTGACACTGTGCTCATGTCTTTAAATGACATGAAAGTTGAAAAAAAAAATTTTTTTAATCCCCAAAAAATGTTCAAATATCTTGGAAACCTTGATCTCGGCTCCACGTGACCATGAAGTCGAAAAATCGATAAAACACGAAAATTAGTTTACAAATTAAAAAATCAGGTAAAATTAAATAAATTGACCCGGCTGCCATGTTTGATTTCGCAACCGTAATATTCTGACAACCTTAAAGTCGAAAACTATAAAATCACAAAAATGTATACCATGAATTAAAAATCAGAGTATAAATTACATTTTATATGCTAATCGTCACATTGGATATATTTAACCTTGATCTTACGATAACGAGACAACATAAAAATCGAGATAATAATATTAAATATTCCTAAAGGGGGAAAATTACATTATTGTCCACGACCAAAATCTTGGATATCCGTCACCTTAAACCTGATCCCAGCTCAACTTTAACCCGAAAAAATCAAGCTTTGCTAAAAAAAAAAAGTGTAACATAAATAAATATTAATAACAAATGTGAAATAAGAAATATTATGCAACTCATTTTTCAAGGACTATAACACAGGAGCTCTGGGATTCGAAACAAAGATAGCAGAGCACACAGCCTCCCAGCATGATAACCAGCAGATGACTGACTACCAACAAATAACCCTCCAATTTAAATGTGTTATCTAATAAATTCCCTCCACCCCACAATCATCTTCAATTTACTATCTGGTCGACTTCCAACTGACCGAACTTCCTCTCCCACGAATCATTGGATTACTTCACACCCATTATTTCTCGCATTATGTCGACTCCCCAACCTCCTCATCAATATCACGTCATTTAGACACTAGAGCTCAACCCCAACAACTACCACTAAGCTGAAATCGTGATTTCACAATGACATCACATTGCTCGCTCGTGATCGGTTGTTATTCACACGATATCTCGTCTTATGAAGATAATTGTAGACTAAGGCTTGCCACATCACTGTTCATCGTGACAGATACTCTCTATTCCCTGGCATTTTCAGCATTAAGTGTGGTAAGTTATTTTATGCTCATCTCTTCATCAAATTTTTCAGTGTACTATCGAACGTGATTACAATTACACATATCTACCAAACTACCATTCAATCAATATTTCAATACTCCAATCATACTCTATAAAACGAGCACATACTAGCACGCCGACCAAATGTCTCAAACGTGCAGGTCAACCAAGCAGACCAACCAGACGTCAAATAAACCTAAAAAAACCAAAAATATAAAATTTAAAAAACTTTTTTAAAAATTCTTAAAACGATACCTACGTAATAATACCTCGTAAATTAATGCCTTACAAAACCTCCAAAATACCTCAAAAAACACATTTAAAAATCATACTTTAAATACAGTACTTATTAAATCATACTTTAAAAAATCATACATCAAAAAATATAACTTACCTAAAAAATCATACGACGAAAAGCATACCAAAAGACATACCTCAAAAAGCATTCCTTATAAAACACATATAGAATAACATATCTAAAAAAACCATTGCTAATATAACATGACAAAAAGGCCTTCCTCAAGAATTTATTTTAAAAATACCTACCTGATACAAACACACATTGGAATAACATACTTAGAAAATCATTCCTCAAAAAAATACCTAAACAACACAACCTCAAAAACATGCCTCAAAATCATACCTCAGAAACAAACATGAAATAACATACTTCAGAGATCATCACTCAAAAATCATATCTCAAAAACCATACCTCAAAAATCATACCTTAAATATCGTACATCAAAAGAATACTAAAAAGGCATAAATACCATACTTTAATTCATACCTGGTAAAAGATACCACACAAATCATAACTTAAATTATATCCCCCAAAATAATGCCACTAAAATATACCTAAATAATCATACCTCAAAAACATACCTCTAAAATAATGTTATTATGATGGCGTGATTGGACTGTGTCCGTTGCCGACCATCAGACAAAATAAGAAATAAATAAATCGCACACACACATAGAACTCTGCTAGACAAAAGGGAAAAAACCTTTTTTTATCACAGACAGATAATTAGGAAAAGCTGTTTCCTTGTCAATATAAAACCAATATGTATGTAAAGACATGTATGACAAAAGAACCAAAAAATAATTTATTATTACAAAACAGGAAAGACAACAAAAGCAAACCAAAAGAAAAGATAACACGATGACTACAACGAAAACACCACCAAAGTGAACAAAACAGTGCAAAAACAATATCAGGGAACACAGCTGAGCCATAAAAACTAAAAAACACACATAAAAACACAATCAAACAGAAATGAGGAAAAAGTATTACGTCTAAGATTATAAAACCAAATAATTACACACTAGGCACAACAAAGGAATCACAAAAATTACCCGAGAAAATAACAGATAAATCAATAGAGGACACAGACGGATTAAATTAAATAAATAAAACACCTTAAAGGTCTTCACAAGATTTTATAAATATTCGTAGGGTTGATAAACACTGTTTAATTTATCTTCTGCTTTTAATAAATAAAACGTATTCTTACAAATGTGTAAATTAATTTTCCTAAATATATTGCACCATGGGAATTTTTTTTTGAAATTTATAACAAAGGATAAAATAGATAAAAAATATTGGTTTTAAATACTAGTTATTTAAATTATAATGCATATATAATTTACAATAAATAAGAAAATAATTTCGTTCCATGTTTTTTTAATTGGTACAATTTAACTGCATAAAACGTTCAGAATCAATTTTAGAATACAAAAAAAATTATATAATTGTAACAGAAAAAAGTGAAGTTGTAGAAATTAATGTATACATTTGATCACAACCAAACACAATAGTAAAAAGATTTATAACTAAGAAATAAAAATGAAACTCTTTATTTTTATTTTGTGGTGTTTTTAAATTAGCCAATTAAATTATTATTTTAAAATATAAATCTTTTTTTCTATCTTTTATTTCTGCATGTCAATCATTAGGGGGAAAATTCCTCACATCTGAAGGATGAAAAAATGTTATACGGAAATAGGTCCGCAAACACTTTGTTTCTAAACTACAGCCTCTAATACATAATGTACAGTGTATGATACGTGAACTGTATCGCAGCTGTAATTGGCAGCCTCATACCAGCCCCCGAAGAGCCCTGATTTGAATCCACTAGACTTTTATTTGTGGGGACATTTTTTAAAGCACTTGTGTATGCAATCGCCGTGGATGACGTGGGCACCATCCATAACCGTATTGTGGTGGATTGCGAAACAATCAGGAATATTCCTGGGTGTTCATCAACTCATCTGGGTGTCCTTGCAACGGCGCGTGGATGCATGTGTTCATGACGATAGAGGGTATTTTGAACATTTCCTTTAGTGCCGACGATAATCTTTTACACATGTTTAACTAATCCCTTTACAGTTCCTACTGTTGTGTGTAGTTTCGTAGTGCGAGGTGCCGTGTATCAACAAAACGAATGAAGCAATGGCATTCCACAGTAACATGATCCAGCCCGCAGACCGTAGACTACATAATTTATACGGGCTGTAGTAAAGAAATGAAGTGCTTGGGGACCTTAGTTCATACAACATTTTTTCATCCTCCACGTGTGAGGAATGTTTCCCCGAAGTATTTACATGCAATTGTGAAACATCCGGTATAGTAAATTCGTAAACGATTAAAACTAAATACAATTATAACATAATTTATACATTAATTTCATATTCTCCTTCTTCTGGAAATGTACTAATTAGTGTAACTAATTTTTTTTATTATTTCCCCAATAAATATATTGTATTAAATTTTTATATAGAATACAATTGTTCTGAAAAATATTTTTTACATATTCCCATATTCAATATAAAGAAAGAAAATAAAATGGCGCTTTTAAAGTCTTTAAAAGTCTCTATTAATTGTAAACAATCTTCTATTTGATCGAATACCTGTTGTTTTGTAAAGCTTAGAACATAAAATTATAAATTGTACCTTCTAATCTTGTAATTCCATTTTCTTTAGCCAAATTACATGCGAATGTATTGTTCAATATTATATCTAAACAATTAACAAAATCTACGATCAGTTTCCAAGATATTTACTAAAATTTTAACTCTAGAATTACAATTGAACCATGTTAGACAACATACATAAAAAGTTTTACTACAGTTAAAAATTACATTACAATTATCTTTATATTCCCTTGTATCTGAAAGCTTATTTTTTTTATTAAATAATGTCTTTTATATTCTTTGTTAAAAAAATTTCCAGCCAGTACTTATTATATCCAAATGCAATAAAAAACAACGTTCTTTCCTTAATTATTCTAATATTTAATTTTGCATCTACTAGTTCATTTTATAAGGGATAGCAACAGAAATTTAATGTTTTTCTCTATAATATTTACATCACTTTTTATAATTTGTTTATGACCCTTTACAGTATTAACATTTGAATCTTAATAATCTATTATTTTTGTTATTGCTCCATATTTCACTAAATTAAATTTAGAATATTTGCTTCTTAAAACGTCAATCTATTACCACGTGCTTGAAATTATCAATTCATTCATTTTCTTTCACAATCTGTTAAACCTATAATTTTACCAAGCAAAATATTATCACAAAACGGGTCCGTAAATGTTTTTAATTATTTTAACTCTTCTTCCCCATTTGTGTAAATTATATTTCCAATATTTGAAACAAGATAGTTTTTATTAAAATTGCATGTAAGTAACCATATCCAAGTATTTTGTTGGTTGGTTTAATTTTCTTTCCAAATAATTCTGCTGTAGAATATTTAGTTGTCCAGTTTTTTTTAACCTCGCATTTATTTGGTATTTAATTTTAATAACAAATAAAAAATTGTAGTAGAGATGTATAATCTAAGAAATAGCAGCGAAATTTGTTTTTATAGAATAGAATAATTTATTTTTTTTAACTCGAATTTAAAAAATTTAAAAAGTAGTTGAAACGTAGGGAGTTCAAGTAAAGTCAAGTCCTTTTCGTACCTCTATGAATGAAAATAATTATACCACTTTCACATCTGCACATTTAAACATTTTAATCATAACAATTTCAATATACAATTATTAATGACTAATATTGTTAATTAAATATAAATTTATATAAATTTATCCAGTTCTCAACAAAAAAAATTAATCGATTAAGATTGAAAAATACCTGTTTTTAAAATTCTGAATAAACACATCATGGTAAAAAAAAAGTCTTGTGTCTTAGATGATAGTTTTGAAACTAATTTACCTGATAGATATGTTGAAATTTTTGAAAATAAAGACAAAAATGTATGACTGAAAAACTTTTTTTTATTTGTTGAATATGTTTAAAGGAAATAGAAATGGTCAATGTACGCATTATATTGAATGTTCTTTGGTATAATATTTTTTATAAATAATTTTTATATATATTCAATACTATTTAAGAAGCTGTAATTCAGGGATACTTAATATTTTAGTAAACATTTTTGCAAAAATATTGATACAAATATTTATGTGGGTTTCTCGCAAAAGTCCCTTTAAATATTTTTAATGCAGATTTTTATATTTTTCTATAAATATTTTTCTATACTTTTTTCTAGCATCAAAATTTTTGGATCCAGAGTTATTGTGCAAAAATATTTGCAATAATATTATCATAAATAACTTAATAAATATTTTCTTAAACTATATTGATTGTAAGTATTTGACTCACAGACAAGTCACTATAAATATATTTATATACATTTAAAATTGTACAGTTTTATGCCAATTTGTACCAGTTAAATATTTAATGTAATTAGATATTGAAATTTTCAATCAGAAATTATATTTTTCTTTCTCCATTGTTTTGTTTATTCATTTTGACAAATTCTACATTGACATGAAAGATAATGTTTTGCTTTTTATAGTCACAAAAAAAATTTTCAAACTTTGATTTCTTTAAATTTTGTACAATATTTCTTTCCAGTATCTATGTTAGAATAAAATTCACCATTGTCTATATTTTGTTCCCAATTTCATTAAATATACGCCTTTGTTCAGTTCAACAATTTTTACATCATAATGTATATTTCTGTAACTTTTTACATAATGCATCTATATTTTTGTCTATTTTCATATTGAACAAGCTTTTTCTCTATTTTTATGTGTTGTAATATTGTTTTCTATAATTTTTTCTTATCTTGATAATATATACGACGTTGAAAATTCATATATTTTTACAAAACAATCTTTATTCATCTGACCTTTTTTTAAATGAACCTATGTTTTGTCTCTTAAATTTAGTACAAGTTTATCTGTATTGTTATCCATTTTAAAATTTTTCTCCATTGTGGTCATCATTTACTATACATATTATTTTAAAGAAAAATATTTTTCTAGGCCAGATTTTCAATTAAACATTGATTACTTCAGTCGAATCCAGTCTTTTTAGTAGAAATTCACTAATTTTGTGAAATAACGAGATTTTACATTGTGTCACTTTTTCTAATTTGACAATTTTTTTAGACGTTTTTACTAAAAAGGAAGGAAGAAACATTGCATGAATTTTGGTTATTATTTTTTTTAATTTTGTTAAAAAGTGAGTGTTTTTAATGAAAAATTAAATTTTTGTTTAAAATCGAGTAATTTTAACGACAAAAGATTTTTTGATGAAAAATGGATTGCTTTTTATAAAAAATGGAGTTCTTTAAGCGAAAAATTTAGTAATATTAATGAAAACGTACAATATTTTTTAAAATTTGTGTATCTCTCTTATAAATTATCTACTGAAGAAGAAACTTGTAGGGAAAATTACTACAAAGCTTATGAATTTGGCAGCTGTTCCCCCTTACCTTAAAGAAAAGAATTTCTTCCTAGCAAAGTCCGTCAATGCATCTCCTCCCAAAAATAGGAAGCCATTCCTTATATTTCTTAAATTTACAGTTCTGGAAATTTATTTTATCGTTCATTGAGTTCAGACAGCGCCCCAAGTTACGTTACATGCTGCACGTATGCCTCTAGATGATCTTGAAGACACCTGGGCAGAAGGAGGGAGCGACCTGCTGCGGTAGCCGATCAAGGTGACCAGCACTCAGTATACCTTCAGCCCTTTCGCCATCAGCAGCGGCAGGACGAACGAGTCTGACAGGGCACACGCACGCATGTAAGATATCAATTCCATAACAGTAGTAATCAATCCATGTACGTCTTGTATAACAGCAGATTATTGCATTGGTTTTATTATGGCAGGTGCTTGTGATAGATATGACACAGTCATATCCCTCCTCCCCTGAAGAACAACCTCGATGGCGTTTCTCACGTGTAGAAAATCCCACGTCTTTGTATGGCCAGTCCGTTTCTCCAGGTTTCGTTCATGTGGATCACACGATTAAATTTCTATTTTAAAATTCATGTAAATTCTTTCTAATGTATATCTTTTTGAATAGAGTTATACCAAAAATGCCAAAAAAAGATACAATTTGGAAAATGTAGATACATAGAATGCAAAAAATTAAATTATCGAATAAATTATATTTTGGTAATGAAAATTATATCAATGTTTAGCTGTATACAAATACAAAAAATAAAATAAAGTTAAAAATGAATATTATATTTTTAAAAATTAGTGTATCTTTATAATATGATATAAAAATGTAAATACAGAATTAATTTTTTTTGTGTTTATGTATAATGTTTGTGTTTAACATTTTTTATTTACCATTTGTGTTTAGCATAGTTTGTATAATGTTTCTGTTTAGTGGTTGTTTAATACACTAAACCACTGTATTTTACAATTAGATTTGACCATTATGTTTAACATTTGTGTATTGAAATTATTGAAATTATTTGGAAAAAACGTAAATTAGAAACAAAAATTAATTGCGAAATTATATTTTTACATTATAGTGTAACTATATATAGTTTTTTTTAATTAGTTTTTATTTTAACAATTGTATTTTGTTTTCATACAGCTCAAAATAAATGAAATTTTCTATATCCATATAAAATTTATTTTAAAAATTAAATATTTATCATTTACATATCTGCAACTTCTATTGTATTTGTGGTGTTTTTAGTATTCTTAGTATAACTTTATACACAAATAAACAAATGAGTGTAAAACTATCTTTATATTATCTTTGTATTCGAAAGTTAAATGTTTTATTAAATATTAGCTCATATCTTCTTTTTTAAAATAAGTACAGCCAATTTTTGTGTTATATTTAAATCCAATATTATTGTATTCGCCACATGCTTGTTTTTTAACTAGTAATATTCAATTATTTATTTTTCTTCACCATCTGTGAAATAAATAATTTTAACAAACTATAATATTAAGAAAAAATTAGTCTCAAAGTGGTTTTAATTCTTTTAACATATATTCCTCATTTGTAAAAATTATATTTCCAATATTTGTACCAAGATAGGTTTTATTAAAATTTGCTGTAAATAACCATATCCCAAATCTTTATTTAGTTGGTTTAATTTTATTTCCAAGTAATTCTCTGCTATAGAATATTTAGTTGTCGAGTTTTTTCACCTTCCAATATTTTTACATTTAATTTTAATAACAAATAAATATTGTATTTGGGATATATCGTGTAAAAATTGAGCAGATAAGTTAGTTTACATAGAATCGAATAATTTTATTTTTATAGAACACGAAAAGAACAACAAATTACAAAAGTAGTTGAAAGTTACAGAGTTGAAGCAAAGTTAACTCCTTTTGTACCTAAATAGATGAAAACAAATTATACCTCTTTCTTCAACACACTATTTAACTTTTAAGTCATAACACTTTCCATTTATATAAATATTGTTAGTAAATATATATATATGGATCCAATTCTCACCAAGTTAAATACCTCAACTGATTTTGTAAAATTATATGAGTTACGATTAGTAAATATAATAAAACAAGTGATTTTCAAATTCTGAACAAACATCATAGAAACAATTTCTTGTGCCTTAAATTATATTTTAAAAATCATTTAACCAATTTGAAGAGTTGAAATTATTTAAAATAAAGACTTACAAGTTATGGAAGAAAAATGTTATTATATTTGTTATAGAGGTTTAGAAGGGAATGAATTATGTATCAGCTATGCTTGACATTGAATTTTTGCTGGTTTAATATTTTTGTAAATAATTATAATAAATTTTCCTTACTTTTCAAGTAGACATAATTCAGGGCTACTAAATATTCTAGTAATTTTTTAAATAAATGTTTGTATAAATATTTATAGGGCATCTCGCAAATGCCAGTAATAAATATTTTTTCATAAATATTTTAATCTATTTTTATAAATATATTTTGCATATTTTTTCAGCATCTAAATTTATATTAATTTACATTTGTGCCAGTTTTATGCAAATTTGTACCAGTAAAATATTACATATAATTAGATATTAAAATTTTCAATCAGAAGATTTTTTCTTTCTCCATTGTCTCGTGTATTCATTTTCACAAATTCTACATTGACATGAAAGATGATATTTTGCCTTTTTATATTCACTAAATAACTTTCAAACTTTGATTTAATTACATTTTGTACCATTCTTTCCCAGCTTCTATGATATAATATAATTCACTGTTTTCCATATTTTGATCCTAATTTAATTAAATGTACGCCTTTGTTGATTTCAATGTTCTTTACACACACACACACACACACACACACACACACACATATATATATATATATATATATAGAAAGTTTTTTTTTTGTATTTATTCTTTTTATACATTTTTCTTTTTACGATTTTGAAAAACATACTATGTCGAAAAATAGCACATTTTTTACAACATTATCTACATTTATGTAACCTTTTTTGAATTAATCTATTTTCTTCGTCTATTTGCATATAGTACAAGTTTTTTTTCCCCTAATGTTATCCGTTTTAATATTTTCTCCATTGTGCTCCTAAATTATTATACGTTTTTTTTTACAGATAAATATTTCTCTAGATCAGATCTTCAATGAAAAATTGATTTATTTTTTTTATGAAAAATTGGTATAAACGAGTGTTTTGAGTAGAATTTCACCAACTTTGTGAAATAATGGGATTGCACTTTGTGCCTTTTTTTATGATTTGACGAAATTTTTTATTAATTTTTACTAAAAAGTGGGAGGAAAATTTGCATTAATTTTGGTTAAGTTTTGTTCAATTTTGTTAAAAAGTGAGTGTTTTGAGCGAAAAAATAATTTTTTGTTGATAATCGAGTAATTTTTATGAAAAAATTTGATTATAGATAAAAAGAATAGAGTAAATTTAATGTTAAATGATTTTTTTTTAATAGTGTAGTTCTTGTATAATGAAAATATTGATAAAAAATTTCACCAGAAACCAAAACTACAACAATAAATGTATACGACATGGATAATAATCAAGGAAACATTAATACAAAAAAGAAAATCGGAAGGACAGCATTTAATACAATTGCGAAAATAAATTAAATGACTAAAACACAATGGAAACAACATCAAAATACAGATTTAGATTGCTTATTGTCGATCGTTGATGTTTTAGTGGCTGCATGGATCCCTGTTGCTTCCTAGTTTAAATGCTTCTTATTCTGTGGTTATTATTTGTTTGTGATAACCTACTTCAATATAATGTTTAGACCTATGTTTGGCAATTTAATTTATCAATATAAATTTAATCTATCAATATAATATGTCGAATTTTGGAGGCTTGGTGTACAGTATTGATTTACATCGAAGTCAAATTCTGTGACGATATTGTAATTGCATGAGGTTGTTACATTGGAGTGGGTCTTAAGCTAATAATTTTATTGAATACATACATTAACTCTGAAATGTACCAAAATATTTGGCACATTATGGCAATAGTTTAGAATGGGCTACCTCATATATCAGCACTATAATTCTTGCAGTGATTGGAAGAATGTAAGTGAAACAGCTATAATGAACTGGACAAAGTTCGACGAGAAGCCAAAATAAATCGTTTGTCAGTGCTGGAGAGCAATTTGTTTGCCAGACTCGCTCGAACAACATGGAAACGTCTTATGTTGTTTATTCTGTAGAAGGAACGGAAATTAATTTCCGCCAGCTCTGTACTATAAGATAGAGAAAACGTTACTCCATAAGGTTACAGTAAAAACAGTAAAGAATAATACAACATTATCGTTGTCATTGGGCAGGCATTTTAGGACACAACTGATATTGTTTTCTGGATACATTTGGAAACAATATTAGCTAAATAGTGTAAAACAAAGAACCCAACATAACAAACGAATGAAGATCAAACGGATATTTGCGAGGTCCCGAAGAAGTTAGCAGTTCTCCAATATCTTTCATTTCAGTGTGACATTGGTAAATAATTTACCAATATATAGTTTTTTATACTTTGATTTTATGTCTGAAAAAGGAGTTTAATTTTATTTATTATTAGGATCTCTCTTTGTAGTATGCTAAGGCAACAGAAGAAATTATTTTAACCCAAAATACAGCTGCCGCTGGTTGCAAAACGCTAATTCTATTTGAAGTACTGAATTATCTCAGAATATAACATTTGTGGTTTTTATTTAACACTTTTTTAATATAAATTTTAAAGCGATTTTTTTACGAACTTCAGCTTTTCTTTTCTTTTGGATTATTTCTTACGATATAAACGTAAAATAATTTTTTGTAATTTGGATTTTGAAGGCAGAACGTAATAACGAATTTACTGGTGGCAACCTACGAAATAAAGATAGTGTATATTTCATTAGAAATTTTTTGCCGAGGCAATTTATTATTACTTTTATTTTCAATGGGCGACAGCGTTATATCACAGCGAAGAAAATAAATCCGTCAAAACCTCTTATGTATCTTGCAGATTGTATTGGAATACGTTTGTTTAAAAAGAATGTTATTCCTGACAAACAACAAAATATCATACTAAAAATTTGATCGTTTCATCTATTATTTCTTGTGGCGCTCGAAGATGCCTTGTAATTTCAAATAATGACGTTATACATTACTTATGATAGACACAATAACGCACATACAGGTTGTCACGGGATCATTATGACAATCTTCTAGTGGTGATAAGTAATATAATGAGGAACAACTTTTGTTAAGATAACAGATGCCCGGAGACGCTCCGTTAAGACGGCAGGCGTCGCTGCAAAATAGTTCCACGCGCCTGGGATGTAGGCATTCCTCAACGCGCCTGCCACAATACTGCTTTCGATAATGCAGCAATCAGTAGCTAGTAAACGTGAGGGCCGGTAACAGAGAGCCTCGCCTCTGTCTCGAAGACGAAGCAAGTATCAAAAGCACTGAGAGCTGCATTAGATCACATGTGCTGTGCGCAGTTCGTTACGTCCTTCAGTCCACGGCACGGGGGTGTCAGGGCAAGAGGTATTCGTACGCCGCATTTTGAAGAGGAAGAACTGGATAGAGTTGAGGCAAACTCATCCACAAACATACGTGGAATCGCTAATGATATAAACGTCAGCCTCACCTCCGTGTGGAGAGTGGTCCGTCAGCACAGACTACAATATTCAACATGCAAAAGGTATAGAAACTTGGACAAGCTGACTTCGAGCCCCGTATGTGATTCGCACAATGGTTTATACAGCAGTGAATTGCCGAGCCAGAGTTTGCATTGTGTATGTTGTTTACAGACGAAGCGTGTTTTACGATAGATGACAATTTCGCTACCCACAACAACTATGTGTGGGCAGAAGAAAATCCACATGCATTGGAAGCCACACATCAACAACAATAATTGGTAGTAAACGTGTGGGCTGGCATTGTCCACGAACAAGTTTTTGGACCCTTTATCCTTCCAGCCCTTTTAGACGGCCAGGCACAACATTCTGGCAAACTAACTACACCAACTGTAAGAAGAAGTGAAGCTGAATGGAGTCACATGTGGTTTCAACATAATGGCTTCCCGCCACATTTCAACCGTCGTGTTCGTCAACACCTCACCGAACATTTGGTGTTAAGTGGATTGGGAGAGGCAGCCCTATGACATGGCCAACACGTTCACCCGACCTCACGCAAGTCGATTTCTTCCTGTGGAACCACATCAAAAGTTCTGTGTACTCTACGCTTGTGGAGAACCACAATGTTCTCGAAGAACGAATACAGGCAGCATTCAACCCGGTTAAAACCACTCCTGTCATCTTAGAGTGTGTTGGCCAGGAAATACATCGGCGTTGCAAAATTTGCAGTCAAACGGAAGGCCACCAGTTTTAGCACCTGCTTTAGGTTAACGTAAGGTAATGTGTAACAAGCAGTCAATAAAGTACTTGAACTCACAAACGTCTACCAACACCACCACCCCTACAGTACTACATCAAGTAGCACTGTTTCCTGGGAGGTAGGCCTGTTGTGAGAATCGCTGTCAATATCCCAGGCGTTATAACGTGTTAAACAAAGACGCCTAGAGTTTAAATGGGGTTTCTTAGGGCATCCATCTCTGACAAAGTTGTTCCTCGTTACATTACCTATAACCCCTAGTAGTTTGTCGCAACGATCCTGTGTCATCTCATCCTATATAAATAGATTTTAGCTGCAGTCAGGTGACATTTTACAGTGCGACCAGCAAATATGTCAAAAAAAAGTTTAAAGCTGTTTCGACCCCGTTTCATTATAAAGGATATATAATACTTGGTATTTTGTTAGTCGCCATAATATTTGCTTTATTTTTTAATATACGTTCCTCAGTTAATCCCTACACGTAAAGAGCATTTATAGGCTGTTCACGGTAAAATGGGCACTTTTGAAGGCCCTGTTTAAGATCTACTTGTATTACCGTTGGGTATTCTTCCGCCTTATGTAAAATTAATATTGCCATGGACTTCATCACTTTATTCATGCGTCGGCAAAGTGAAACTGTCAAGTTAGTAGCAGAATAAATACTTTAACAATTTTCTCATATTTGCAGATCGATGCATTAAAAAAGCAGAAAGTGCAAGAAAAATATTTAATTTAAGTTACCACTGATGGTTACCTAACACTTTTTATTCGACGTTAAGATATGAAACTATTTTCCCTTCATCGCTACCAACTTTACTACGCACATGTCACTTAGTGCGCCCAATATGTGCAGGCAGAGGCAGTGACTTTTTAAAATGTTGATTTATAAAGTGCTCACTTTATCGCGAACAGCCTTTAGTTAGTAATTGTGATACACACCATCGTCTCCGTGATCTGCGTCAGCAGCTCGTTTCTTGTGGACAGGCACTAAGTTAGGGTTACCCGTCGGTCGGATAGCACCCATGGAAACTGACTTGCGAGGCGGTGTGCTGTCTTGGTAATTCTCAGTCTTATTCTTCGCATGGTCTCCTCGAGGCCAAGCGAACTGCAGTTGGTACTCAGTACTGATGCGGGATATCACACTGGCAATGGGGTTTGTCTGAAAATTAAACAAACATAGTAGAAATATTACGTTCACAGAAAACATTTGTTGATATTTTTTTTAATTATGCACACTGTCATGTGTGCCTGTTTATAACAGCTTGTTCTAAGCTGTAAATTGTATATCCAAAATGTTTTTAGATGTTATGAAAAATATGGTAAGTAATCACAAGAAATTTAAAGATAGGTATTTTTTAAAGTTCAATATTTAAATTGAAAATTTTTTTACAGCAATAGTAATATTTCCTTTATTAATTATTACTTCAGTAATACCACACGATTAAAAAAGTTTAATAGCTCAATTGTTTAGACTTGCACATATTTACAATTATATTAATATCTTAGTGAATTTTGGTGGAAAATTGAATTTCAACAAAGAGAGAAAGTTTCAAGATCCTGTGCAATTATCAGCAATTAAGCTCTGCAGAATGGCTGCAGATGTTACTAACATGTGAAAAAGATCGTGCAACTTTTCTATTTCAAAATTTCAAAGCCATAACACGGAAATGTTCCTACGATAATATGTGTGTTAAAGTGCAAACTTTGATACATTTATTTTTTCTACATTACTCAATTGAGAAACGACGTAACATTTTAATAGACGACTATAATAAATATTTCTTGCAGAATATCATAACTCTGAGTACAGGCTGCCTTTTCATGTTGTAATTTCTAATATGTATTATGAAACAACTTTTACAATGAGTGTACTTATACCACTCTTACAAAAATCTGTATTTCGATAACACTTTGAAAAAAATGTATTTTATCTAATGAAACAAAATGAAATACTGTGAACATGACCGTGGGAATAAAAATAACATTTTAATTAAAAGAAAATCCATATATTTTCCATTGTTTCTATCAATTACTGCGCAATAGAAAGACAGTCCAAAACCAACTTGTGGTAATATATATTATAATTCAATCAAGATTTTTTTTTTGTTTTAATTTGTGATTACCAGTAGGCCTAAACCTTCATATTGTTTAATGATACATCTTAAATCAAAAACCAAATAAAATTCATGCTGTCGCAGTGAATTTTTTTTCGTAGAACGAAATACAGTACACACTGAAAGATAATTTCGTTATTCTTTAAAAATTCCAAATATTAGTCTGACAAAAGTATGAAAATATTATTATATCTGTTCCGAAACATAATGGGCCACATGCAGCATACTGTACACTTACATGCAAACAAATGAAATATAGTGAGTGACGGGATTTGTTGGCTCTTAACGTCTTGAGAGCCGATGAGCCGATGAGGGTGATTAAGGTGAGTATGGAGCAGAGCCGGAATAAAAGGCGGGGAAAACGGGAGATCCCCGAGAAAATCCGCTGAACAGCGGCGTCGTCCGGCACAAATCTCCGATACGAAAATCCGGGAGTGATACGGCAAGGGATTGAACCCGGTTTGCCTTGGTGGGAGGCGAGCAGGCTAACGGCTCAGCCATCGCGGCCCCTAATGAAATATATGCATTCATAGAATCTATAAAACATAACTCACCTGCGCGTAAAATTTTGAGTTCGAGAGTTAATGTTTGTTCATCTACTGAAATTTTCTGGGAGTCCATAGGGTACATGCACTCTAGGCATGTTCAGCGTGGCCAGATGTATTATGTATGTCGCTACGTTTTTTTCATATTCATACCGAATGCTTTACGTAATGCAGTCCGCTTAGTTTGACGCTAGGGATTGTAGTGGTTAGATGACAAAATTGGTGTTGTCTAAGTGTGTTAAAAATAGTTTATAGATTTGCAATAGTTGTTGAAAATTTAACACTGGAATAAGAAATGTAGTAAGTGTGCCCAGGAATTTAATATATAACAAATTTCTTCCGAGCGATTATATGAACTGTACGGAGACGGAAACAAGATCATGATACATATTATGAATATTTCTGAATGATTAAAATTACTCATAACATACTCCTGGAGAGTATGAAATATCATTTTAACAGAGCTAGTACTTAATACAGGACGACGATCTCTTATGAATAACTGCTAGTTTGGACAACCAATATTTAATAAAGTAACACATTAAGACAAAGGAACATTTAGATTGTTTCATAGAAAAGTGACGTGCTAAGTTAATAATAAAACACATAAGGAGATTCACAGTGCACAATAATGTCATGTATCTGCAAATTTCTTTCATTAGTAGCCAAACAGCCCAAAAAAATACAACTTTAAGGCGATGCATAATAGTAAGGAGTAAATTTTTCTTTCCTTTATAAATTTAAAGAGGTGAATCGGAACCAATTTCAAAGGCTGTCTTTATATTTCGTTATCTTGAATCTCTCTGACGTGTTAATGAAACTGAAGTTTTAAATCACTTCACTCAACTCACAGTCTTCATATTGACAACAATCTTCCTGTTCCGAATCTTGTAGAAGTAAGCCCAATCATGTTTTTCAACACTCGGCAATTCATCATCGTCGTATTTTAATACACTGGTGGAAAATGGAAAATGAACACCCGGAAGCAATGGTCCCACATAAATGAAGGTTGTATTATATAATTATATATATAGTTTGTACTTAGTATATGATAGGGTCGTACACCTGTGGACAGAGGCTACAGAGTATCTTAAACAACAATGTCAGTATCTTGTGTAGTCTCCTTTAGCGACAATGCAGTCCTGCAGTAGTGCGTAGCGATGATTATAGAGGTGGCAGATGTCATTTTGGGGGAAATTCAATTTTGTGTTGTAAGTTGTGGAGGTTTGTTGCCGGTATTGCAGACCGCACCAAACGCCGTCCCATCATGCCCCGCACATCTTCAATACATAACAGGTCGGGCGATCGTGATGGTCAGAGGAGTTAACGGACACCTTCGAGAGCACGTTGGGTAACAAGAGACGTGTGTGCACGAGCATTATCCTGTTGGAAGAGGACATCTCCTTGGTGTTGTAAGAATGACAACAAAATAGGCTGGATGGTTTTCTGAATGTAGCGTTCACAGTTAAGTGTTCCCTCAACAAACACTAGATGCGTATAGTCATTGTCGGCTATTGCTCTACAGACCATGATGCCAGGAGTTGGTCCTGTATGTCGCTGCCGTATACACTCAGGTTGTTGCCGCTCTCCTGGTCGACGCCGTACTCGCAAACGACTGTCACTGACACCAAGGCAGAATTTGCTTTCATCACTAAACACAACTCCGCGTCATTCATTCCTCTTCTTGAGTCGTTCGTGACACTATCCGAGGCGGGCTGCACAGTGATGAGGTGTGAGGGGAAACCTTGCGAGCAGCACGCTTGATCGTAGCCCAGCAAACAGTTAGTGATGGTGCTAGCTAAAACCTTGGGTACAACTGTGGCCCCAAACTGTACAGCGGTTGCCGTGCGATCAGCCATGGCTGCTCGTCTGATGCGGTGATCCAATCGGGCGTCCGTATGCTGCTGTTGTCCAGAACCAGGTTGACGAGCATGTGCACCATCGTTGGACCACCGGTATCACCAATGATGCACAGCAGACACTTCACATCTTATGCAGTGGTCAATTCGTCAGAAGGACCATCCCGCCCCCTCGGGTCCACAATACGACCTCTTTCAAAGTCCGTTAATTGCACGAAGTGTGGTCGTCTGTGGCATGGCATGTCAACAATGCTTACTACACACAGGCCGATGCTTGAAACAATAGACTACTCTTTCACCGAGTCACCTACAGTTGTATTGGGCTCAGTGGTGTTATGCCTACTCTGTCCACAGTACAGTAGTTTTAATTATTGCATGTACTGTCATCTACAGTGCCCCAGGCGCATATGTTGTTTCTATGCCACTGCTTTCGTAGTGTTCATTTTTCATTTTCCATCAGTGTACATGAAAATTAATGCAATAAATTGTTTCGTAACATACGCTATTTATATTATGAAAACAGTGCCAATATTTGTATAGATTCAAGTGGATATACAGATATTACAATCTGGATTCTGCCAAGTTCTTTTCGCCATGACATATACAGAAGTTTAAATAACATTAACGATTTCGATATATTTTTGGCTTCTGTTCCAAGTCGTGGATGATTCGCTTTCTTAATTTTTTTAAGTAGCTAAATGATGCCATATATATTTATTTGGCTTCCAAAGTTTTCAATTAAATAAAAACAAATGTTTATTTTCTATTTAAAAAAAACTAATACTGTCTTGGCAGACAAAATGTAATATCTGTACGTGTAGTAATTTTTTTCTAAATTTTTCTACTCTTACACACTTCCAAAGATGACCTAATTCAGTATTGTGAAATGTCTCAATTGGGAAGAAACTACCAGAAATTCTCGAAGACAGAAATAACTGCCAGTTGTGAAATGCCAATCATGAAGGTGCCACGGTTATGATTCAAATATTTCCAGGATGGACTTGTTTTCTTGCAGTAGCATAGCTCACCTGAGCTGCTGGCAGGTGGTAAAGCTCAGATAGGAGAGAATTGAGTGCCACTCTGCAACACTGCCTCCTAAAGACTGCTCGTACCTAACAGACTAGAAAATATTCGGACAATCTCAGATTGCAAGTCGATCAATATGAACAATATTAGGCTTTGCTCAAGAGCCCAGACGACAGCTCTGATAAGGATGTTCCAAAATTTCCACAGTTTAGAAGTTTAGAAGACATCTTTCATTGATGTGAGTTGAACAATTACACCAGTTGTTCTTCAAAATCCTGATTCTACTCTTAATGATTTCAGGTTAGTCACCACTGTTAGAGTATTACGGGATAGGAGCTGCGGCTCCTACATAGAGCGAAAGAGTTGCATTGTTGATTCTGAGGTGATGCCAGCTAAATCATGTACATAATCATGGCATATGTAGCAGAAGTAGCACCTTCATCAATCTTTCGTCCAAGAGGCAAATGATTAGGATTGTGGAACACTTTCAAAAAGTATTTGGTTTGATTTTGTTATGGTTGCCTCACAAACTGCTGAAATAAGTGTGAAAGAAATAAGGGTACCTTTGAGTCTTAAACTTTTTGGCAGTCTGCTATGAAGATCGACAGATATAGCTCTAAGTTATCATTAGGACTCTCAACCATTCCATCTAACTGTGAGTAAAGAATGGTTATCTTCCTACCCAAAATATTTATCGTCCCTTCGAACAGTGTTGGTTCAAAATATCTTCTTTGCCCAAATGGAGTTTGAATGACCCTCCAAAATGCTCTAGAATTATAGACATATCTATAGTAGTTGTTTATTGGGTTTAGAATCAGGATGACCTCCCCCTCCCCAAAGCATATTAGTGAAATAACCCTGATCTATATAGAGGTATCGATTATTTTCTTGATCTGTGGAAAAGGATCATGAATGTCTGTCATCTCAAAATTGTCCCCTACAAAATATATTTGGATATTATATCCCGAGTCGTTGGTACAGCTTTGGTTGTGCAGATGTCGCACTTCCAGCACCAGGTCTCTACATCTTTCTGACAATTAAGCCAGTAGAATCTCTGTAAAACTTTGACATTGGGTTTTTAATGCCAAAATGGTGATCAATTGTAGTGTTATGCAGTACCTCTAACACTTCACCAACTCAATATTATTTAATGACAAAATGCAAGGGGCCTCGTTTTCCAATATTACTCTAACAAATTCGTGTATTTCATACAGTTTCTCAGGATGAGGGCACTAAAATGTGTCCTGTATGCTTTGGCTAGCACCAAGACTGAATATATCCTCCAATTTGAGTCAATGGTCACCTTCTTTAACACTAGTATGGGGCATAAAATGTCTCATTTAGCTAATTTTCCTTTATGCTCTTTTCACATCCCATTTCGACGACATGTAGCAAGAAGTAAATACTTGAAGGTTATTACTTCATTTATTCAATATTTCACAGTTCATTTCCTGCTGCCGCCATAAGGTTTGGCAGGATTGTCCACAAGGCCTTCTGGATAGTGCAGCTGCAATACTGGGAATACACTATCAGATAAAAAGTAATCAGGCATCGCTCTGTAATGTAAACTAGCGCCTAGATGTTACTACGACGACTGTAGCTGCTACAGAATGAGGCAGAGGGCTCAATGTTGGCCAGTGATATTTGATACTGGCAGAATGAGTGGATTAATAAGGGCTCTCAATGTCTTCTAACGTTGTGTAGTTAATATTTGCCCACTAGTAAACAATCCGCCAGGGCCATTTTCAGCCTTCTCAATATGTTTAAGTCGACTGCAGGAGATATGACTGAGAAGTGGGAATTGGAAGACACAATCACAACTAAACCATTCCTGGGTAGGCCATATGAGATGACCAACATGGACCATTGAGCACTGAATGTGGTACAGGAACATCGCATGGCACTGTATGATGTCATCACCCCTGAATTCCACAGTGCCACTATTTGTGCATCTAGCACCATGGCTGTGTGCCAGAAATTACGAGGACTGGGGATTAAATTTTAAGCACCTGGCTATAAACTGCGCATTTTACCTGTGCATTCGAAGCACTGCATTCGGCAGTGCGAGGAGTGCTGCCCCTGGAATGTGAACGACTGGAGACATGTCATTTGAAGTGACGAATCTATAACATGTAGCAGTCTGATAGGAGGCAAATGCAGGGTGAATGATACATACCAACCTGTATAAAGAGCACTTATGAATTTGGTGTGGGTGATGTTAAATCTGGGGGTAATTTTTATAGAAGGACTTGGTCCTTTCGTAATACTTCAGGGAATATTACAGGCGGCAGGCTAGACGCACATTTTGATCAGCTGTGTGCTCTCTTCAGTAGACCAGTTCCGAAATGATAAAAGTGTGTTTAAGCAGGACAGTACTTCCTGGTTTGTTCGTGAGTGGTTTGTGGACAATCGTGTTCAGTAAAGAGAACGGCCAGCCCAGAGTCACCACCTCAATGCTATTGAACATGTTGGGATGAACTGTAATGGGAACTGCATGCTAGACCTGAACAACCCACATCACACATCACCTTCTACCCTTGCTACAGTGATGCACAATTTATGATCGGTTATTTTCCCGGAAATGTTCCGACACCTTGCTGAAAGTCTTACCAACAGAGTTAGAGCTGTACTAAGAGTCCAAGTGTTGACCCACCTCATATATCCACTACTGGGACATACAGAACAGTGTCCGAGGGACATAGGACAGTTTCTTGAGGGTGTCCAAATACTTTTGGTCAATTTCTATGTCCAGGCTTGTTCTGTATTTCAGTCATTATGTATTATTCTATACTTATCGTGCTGGTTGACCTTCAAAATGCATGATGTTCAGTAACCAATGCAGCGAGGAAATATTGGTTAGTAGGATTTATTTTATATTATGCACATTGTGGTGAAAGTGTTAAATCACTTTCAACATAGCAAGAGCATCTCTGCCTGTAACACATAAAATTAGTTCAGTATTTGCAGTACTAAGCTTAAATAGTTAAACAGATTCTATCTCCATTTTGAGTTTGTAACAGGACAGTGCCAGTACTTACATAATATGTACCTATATCCAAGAAAAACTAACACTTACTATGTGGGACTCCAATGCTTAGTGAAGATATTGCAATTATTTTCAGTTCTCTAAGAGCAGTTTTACATTCAGGGGGCTACCTAACATCGTTTCTATTAAATACATTTGTACTGCTGCTTGGCACACACAGTGTCAGAAACCCCACACTTGGAGTCTTGTCAAATGGGTGATGTTAATCTCTTATATACTATGTCTTCCCAAGATTCAATATTATAATATTTGTTGTCATCTATTGACACAGAAAATTTACTTTCTGTTTGGAGAAGTGGCATTTCTAAGGAACTAATATCAAGATAATTGTGGTCAAGATTCAATATTATAATATTTGTTGTCATCTATTGACACAGAAAATTTACTTTCTGTTTGGAGAAGTGGCATTTCTAAGGAACTAATATCAAGATAATTGTGGTCACCTTCTGAAACATACAGTCAATATGTGGCAGTGTTCTTTATATGGTTTGCAAGTGACAATATAATTTAAGTAAACCTGACAGATAACTAAGCGCAGGAATTTTTCCATTCTGTATTCAAAAGTAGAAGGGGCACTGCAAAACCGAAAAGACATAGAGTTTTACTGCAATTTTCCCTTCCCTCGCATACAGAAAACAGTATTCCTCCGATCTTCCAGAGCCAATTCATATTGCAAGTATCCACTTATTAATTACAAATTTGAACACACTTGTGCCCTAACAAACTACACAATGTGTTATCTACCATATGAAGGGGGATAATTCTCTATGTCTTCTCATTTGGTGTTGATGGGTTATACAAGCGCACATTGAGCTATCCTCCTTAACTATAACAATGAAAGATGGCCATAGATTGAAACAATAATCTTCAGAACTTCATACACTACCTCGTGTTAAGCTAGTGAAAATCTCTTGGATCTGCTTCATTGGCCAGGTATCATCTGTATTTGTTAAGTAGCATGCAACATTTGTCTTGCCCAGATAATTTCGCAAATAGAAGAATGAAGCCTGATTATTCTTCAGTGCTTCAGCTATTGCTTTCTTCTGCCACAAACTCGTATCCTCTTGTTATTTTCTAAATTTCGCCCAGTGGTTCTGATAGACGATTTTCACTAGTACCAAACCTCTTTGAATATGAAACATTTGAAGGTATCTGTGCAAACCCGACGAAGGCCCATTCTCATTTTTGACTGCCTTGTCAAACAAGTTACTCATTCTAACTGCCAAACCATCAATTTTGAAGAGACCAATGCTCTTGCTGCTGAGACTCTCTGGTAAGTACCTGCTGCATGTCTCTAAGGGTTTAAGTAAAAAAAAATTGCCTCGATATTGACCTGGGATGACGACTTCGCTAGAAGGCGGTAACAGCATTTACTGACAGACTAGTGGGCAGCTGAATGACGAGGATAACTCTAGTCTCATTGAAACTACCGACTAAACAGCGTCCAGCTACAGATACTATACACTAGTTTCATAGAGTATCTTACTCTTCAAAATACATGCAGTTTCAAGAAAAATTCACTTTCTATATTTATTTAAATCTCGTGTTGAAATAAAGCTAATAAATTTTCAGTTCCATTTCTGATGTGGTCTCACCTGTTGTATTCAACAGGCACTGACACAGCCACTGATATGTTGGTTGCTGGGGAAAATATTCTAGGATATCGTGGTATATAACTCTTGTGTTTGCTTCTATATTGATTACCACTTGGCAAGGGGTATCTACCAGGCAAGGGGTATCCACAAATATGGATATCAAATATTGCCCCTTCAAATTTTGCCTTTCCTAATGTTCCAGTGTATCTGATATATCCGGTTGTTTTCTTATCAGTGCATTCATGTGGTTATGGCTGCTGTTGTCTATGAGGGTACTGAACTATCAGGTGCCAGGCTGTCCAAACTCCAAGAATAGCTGATGACTACGTAATCGCAGGTGGAGCCTCATGTCACAAGACCTTAGTGGTATTGTCCTTTGTGGCAGCCTTCGTTCTGTTCAGAGCATTAACGATGCTACTCCTCTCATCATTCAGGTTTATTATCGCTGTCCACATGTTATTACAAGCACTAGCAACTGTCGGAACATCCTTAATGCTACTCCTCTTGTCATTCAGGTTTTATCATCGCTGGCCATACTTTATGCCGAGTACTGGGAACTATCTGGCAACTACACCACCCATGCTCGTGTTAAGGCATCCTGCTTAGTATATAGTGCAACGAGCATGCCGAAAGGTTATGTTGGCGGTGGCATATAAAAAAAATCTGACCGCGATTGCATTCTATGCATCCTCATATCACATTTCTTGCGGCAGATGAGTGCCTCACAATGTCTTACCCTAATTTTTGCAATGACTCCTTTCGTTTATGTGCCTGGCTCTGTTGATGGGCATGGTGTACTTGTAACCGTCAGTCATCAAAGTGCAGTCCCACGACCGATACCATTCTGGTATACTCGAGCCGATGATTTTCTGGCTGGGATTGGAGTATGCTAAGAGCTGGGCCCCACCACGTAGCTATGAAGTAGTAAATGCACTGTTCTTCTGACCAGCCTTTCATAGTGGTGACATTCTCGAATAAATGTTAATATTGCTGCTGAG
Source organism: Dryococelus australis (assembly GCA_029891345.1). NCBI lineage: Eukaryota > Metazoa > Arthropoda > Insecta > Phasmatodea > Phasmatidae > Dryococelus > Dryococelus australis. The sequence goes on along the minus strand of CM057009.1, from coordinate 81,311,468 downwards.
TCTGACCATCGTAGTAGATGGGATAATTGTAACCCCTTTTTGGTATCCCCACAAATAGGTACATACCATACAGAGCTGCTGTATTCCTTCTAATACTGCTGCACTATCTATTCTGCACATCTCCGTCCTAACGCTTTTGTCTTTCAGCTCAGCACTGGCTGTATTTATCGCAGCCTGCCTACAATCCTGTTATTGAGATATTCCTGACATTCCTTCTTCAATACTCTCGTCTCCTTTTCTAGATCACATCATAGAGTGTCAGTTTTTGTCCAACTTATCTGCTACAGCACACACAGTGTTTCTATTCCCATAAACATTTTCACCTATGCTATATATTTACATATCTATATTTTAACATAATTTTCCCTTATCTATATAATATATTTTCACTTGTCTACAATTTAAATCACACTTTTTTACCTACACTATTTTCTTGTTAACTAATTCATATTATATTTTCTATGGTTATTTACATTCCAGTTTACACTATACATTTGGCTATTTAATTGCTCTTTTTCACTATTTTTTGTTTATTTACTCTTCCATGCACACAAATTGTTTGGCTTCTAAAAATTTCAATTAAAACATGCAGTCCTTTATGTCAGCAGATATTATTCTTGTTAACATTCTTTGCACACACTAGATAAAAACTCACGTTTATCTCTAGCATTAACCTAATCAGACACATACCCCACAAATCTATTAATGAATAAATGCATCCATCCTACTTTTGATACCAATGATTCACCTGCTCTTGCCTGTACGGGTTAGTGAGGGACTGAAGTTCTAATTAATTAATGAAGCTAAATTTAATTCCTCCAATTTGTTTAAATATTTACAAAATATTATATAGCTCTACCCTTTGCTGTGTCGAAGTTCTCAGTGCAGCTTAGGAAGCTTTGCTGAATTTCATATTTTTGCTATTGATATACGGTGAATATACTGTACAGATGTGACTTAAATTCTATTTACAATAAGGAAATTTTAACATATTTCTAAATAATTAAAAGCAATTCTTATTCGTTTAAGATATCTTACCCTGTGACAGCATTTGACCCAATGGTTAGTCTTGTTTCATTTTGGATGTCGACTATTTTTCAAATTATTTAACACACTTGTGCAACAATATGGAGTATTTAACATTATAAACCCTACATCTGAAATATTGAAACAAATAGGAGAATATTATGAAGGGAAATGGAATTTCCAGAATCTTTATAGGAGACTTGGACAGCAAACACATGGAAATTGGTATCTGGCGAAGACAGTATCCTCAAACTATAATCGTAAACAGTATTTTTTTTAAATATTTAACCGCTCTAGTTGATATAGACTGCAAGCTGGTTGATATTGTGGCTGTTGTACGTCAAAGTGTTTGAGGAAATTTAAGAAAGACCTTGTGTACCAGTGATTTGAAAAACGTGAATAAAATGTTTCAGTACATAGAAATGTCACGATCGGCGAAGAAGTTAACCTTCCTTCACAGAACTTAACTGACTCTATAGACTTGGAGAACTCAGGAGAAATAAAAACGGATTTACAATCATCGAATTTCACGGGTAAGCAATAGTGGGAAATGTGCTTTTGTATAAAATGTGTAATTACTTGGGTCATTTTTAAGCTTTATAAACTGATGTGTTAAATGAATTTAATGCCCTGAAAGTCATTTTAATATTTCACTACTTAATTTCTAACTATGAATATTTTCGAAGATAACCTGTGTCAATCTGGTACTCAGTGAGGTATAATATAACAGCCTCCTACAAAACACAGTAACAGCTTTTTGTAAGATCACGAAGCACATGGGATCGAATTTACATGATATTCTTATTGGCGCTTTATCTGTACCTTGGAAGCATAATTAATTTCAGAAGAAAAATTTATTGTTAAAAGAGAATGCTGAACATGTTATGGTGGTTACTATTTTTTTAATGTATACAAATATGTAGTAGGAATAAATGCTGATATATATATATATATATATATATAATTATTTCTTGTCACATCCCTAAAAAACCAGTGTGTTTTTAATTATTAGGTTTTGCATGGCAGTCTGTTTATAGAGTTTGTCATTCTTGTGACGAAGGTTGCTAACAAAGTATGTTGTTAATGCTACGTTATAATGGAAACTTGTGAGACGTGCCACAGCATTTCGGGGACACGCAGTATGTTCGAATATTCTCGTTCTACAATTTCAAGGAAGTCCTAGTATTACAAGAATTTCTGTAATACTTAACAATGGAAGCAGTGTGGCGCCAATATTTTGTCACAAACACGGAGAATTTTTTTGTTCCTGGAGTACTGGTTTATATCGCTAGCTGTGAAAATTAACGCGTTGCGTCCATGTAAAGTTTAGTATATTGGTGTTTGAAATGCTTTTGGAAGGACATACGTCTTGTATTTTTACCTTAGTTTAAAAAGTTGCAATTCGAAAGCTTTTAATCAATATTTTCAATTTGGTCCAATTTTATACTTTAATCAATATATGTTTTAATACGTGATTGTATTTTTGTTTTTGCTCGTGAGTTTCTCGCAAGTTCCAAGATGTTATGATGGGTCTTATCCGAGATTTCTGGTCTAAGCACCCAGATTGTCAGTGAAAAAAAATTTAGTCGCTGTTATTCATATGCTATGTGGGAATTTTTATGTGCGCCCACACATGCTTATTGTGATAGTTATATAAGCCATCACTCATGATAATGTTTCATGAGAGAAGATGATGGTGTTAGAGAAACCAGCGTTTCCTTCTTCCTGGTTTAGAAACTTCTATCAATACTACAACAAAACTGGCCGGTTTAAGTGACAGTACTCGGTAAACTGAAATGCACGTAGCCTCGTCCAACGTTCTTTATAACCGACTGTTCGCTAATAAGATCACATAATGACGTTAGTATCGGTTAGATGATCCTACGCAACAGACAGTCCTCCCAGCGTATACGCGACCGATAGACTACTTGCCAGGCAAATACATCACACGTTTTAACTAACTTGTTACTGCTGTATCACAAAACAAACTATATAGATAAACAATCGTTCTTAAGAAAATTGCTAAGCATTTACCGATATTATTAACCCTTGTTTTACTAGAGTATTGCGTAAAAAAGTTTCGGAGTGTTGATAGTTTCCTTGAACAGTTCTCCAACATTCCTGTTTTTCTCAGTTGATAACATGATTGCTGTGATTTTATAGAGATATCAGTTACCAAGCTGTAGATTTTTCGATGGTGATTCGCACATCAGAAAGCTATTTTCTACTGCTTAATTTCTTACCTCACATTCTATCATAATTTTTCCCTTCATTTTGCGAGGTCAATAATCATTAGATAAATATTCATCACTGTGACAGTGCAATCATTTTTATCTACATATTCCAAGCCCCTGTACATAGTGCCATAAGAAGCCCTCCGTCTCCATGGTAATTTGTCAGCACACTTTTAAAATTTCGAACAAGGTAGTTCTAGGCCGACGTGTATGTACTTCTGGTAAATGCCTGGTTGTTTGGATACACTACGATTCAGGCTGCATACCTACAGACATTACTATGCCTATATCTGAAAAAAAAAACAACCTGATATCGCGAAAACCACTAACCTGAGCAAGTTCTGACAAAGTGTGTTAATTTTAAGGTGGCGATTTACTTATCGTAATGAAATATTTACTATAGCACAGTGTTTCGAAATCAAATAAACCAACTGTGTTGACCCGAATTTAGATACTGAAGGAAGGATTAAATTACCATAAAATGCCCATATATTTAAAAACTCCCCTTTTATTTTACTATGTTTGAATTTTTGTTGCTTTGCCTCAAACAGTTAATAATTTTTTCAATAGATCTTGTTTAAAACTGGATTTTCATAACATATAATTGCTACAGTATTTACTTAAGTGATAAACAGAATAAGAAATACACTTTCGACTTAACTTCTCGTAAGGAAACTCCTCCCTATATTACCACACTCAGTTCTGACAGATCCTGCCCAATTTTTGGGTAATGGAAACAAATATTTATCAAATTTATTATCTTCCATGTTTATTTACATACTGAAAATACCAACATTGTGCAATATTTGGTTTGGTAGTACCTCATCTTTCTGTAACACTTCCTTGGCATGGTTTGTTGGTTACTGATAGCATGCAATATAGGGATACACTACAGGATAATGTAGTATCTAAGTAACGTTTTACATTATTAATGTTTTTAGTATGGAAGTAAACAAGCGTGACTTTGTAAAGTTGTGCCTACTACACACGACAGGTTTATATTGTTATTGTTTTACTATTCGTGTTGTATGGCATTAAACCTAATACTGTAAGCAACCTGTTCGATGTGTTTTCTCGATAACTTTCGTTTCAGACTTTGCAAGTGCGCGTAATATTTAGGATTATACGGAATAGACCTGTTTCGTCCATATCTTTCAGGATTTTAAACGCAACTGCCCTGCATGTTTTATCAGATCAGGCCATCTGTTAATGCAGCGCGAAGACCAATCTCTGTTTTCTACTCAGCATTTTATATATCTCAGTTTCATAGGCCTGCTATTTGTAAATTATTTTATTCTCTTTTTATACCTTACATTTGCTCCATGGAATTAGAAATAGTCTGAATAGAGGTTATCTTTCCTTAAATATCTCAGTTCACTCCAGTTTTTAATACCTCAAGAGTTTCGTCGCCTGTAAGACAAGAACACTAGGCAACGAAACTGGTACCTAAACTCAGCTTCTTATAAGCCAAGTTTATTTTATTTTATTCTCATCAGTCCAGGCTATTGGCGGCTTCTACATTCTCACAAATCTGTGGAACGGTAGTGAACTTCTCTTACCTTTCTTCTTTAGTACAAAAATATTACTGACACATACATGGGAATACTTACAATCATACCTTACCTTTTTTTTGCGGTATGTTGCACTCAGAGCGTCCACTCGGAAATTATTTTGTGATACTGCTTGTTGCAGTAGCATACATTTTAAGTTCATAGTTATCAGGCTTGTAAATCTAGGTAGTAAGGCCGTCTTGAGTTCACTGGCAATGCCACCCAATCTGCTTAAACTCTTTTTAATATAGCCCGTTGCGAAAACATGTTGAATTGCCCTCGTTTTGTCTTCAGATATAACTGGGCCTGGTGACGATTCATGTTCCTATTTTAAATGTGTGATAGAGTTTGTAAGTTATTTAATTTTTCTCGTGAAATAATTAGGCCTGCGTGATATAAAGAAATGTGTTGTCTTTAAAAAAATCCACATAATAAAACTAGTTTTTTTTAATTTACCTGTACTTTTTCATGGGAGGCACTAATAATGATTATGGTAATTGTGATGATACTTGCACAACCTTCTCTGATTTGAAAGAAACACTTATGCACGATAACTTGGCATATTGAAATATTGACAAATTTTAGTTTTTAGTGTTGAGAAGAATCCATAATATTTCAGAAAGTTACCTTATCTAAAACTTAAGGACGTCTTTTATTGTAAGTTAAGAACATTTTAAGTAATGGAAGTACCGAGCATATAAACCATGTTTCTGTTCTATGTAGTGGAAGGTGATTGTATTTGATTTTTTGTCTTGGATAATTTTTGTTTTCATGAAAACCGCAGCACACAGCATACGTAATTGTGAATGAAAAAAGCTTATATGATGGCCATAATAATGAGTTCCTCATATTATTCTCTTGCGATAGAAATTTGTTTAAAATATTAGAAAAGGGTGTTTTTTTTTTTTTTTTTTTTTTTTTTTTTCTTGACGGCTGTATTGTTTAGCTCGAAATATGGTTTCCAGAGGAATCACATTGCTAGTTTTTTCCCACATGATTGCGAGCAGTCTAATTCCTGTATTCAAACTCTGCTCTGAGATCTAACCAGATCAGCCGTCAAGATAAAGCCATGTAGTTCATCAGTTAGCTTTCGCTTTAATTTTTAGTAATCAGTATTAAAGCCCAACGATATCATCTTCAGTAACATAACGGAATGTTTGTAAGGCTGACAGCAAAATTTTCTTTTCGTTTTTCAACTTTTATTTAAAAGTTTGATTTATAAAATTACACTTTATTACTGTAAGATTTATTGTTTCTGAAATTAAAAAGTGATCAGACAATATAAACTTTTTCAAACACGAATAAAGTATGGTAAGTTGCCCACATACACGGATTTTGTGATTTTTATTCTTTCAGACTAAAAAGTTTACAGATAGCATTTTCTTTATTGTTCACGCCTCAGTCTCAGATGGCAAAATGTCACCAAACACGGATTTCTTAATTGCCCCTGTCCCGGACCGAACAGCAAACTCTGCCTGCTGCTGCAGCTCTTACCACGGACGAGTGGTTCTCAGGACCAAAATTACTACTTGGCGGACAGGCTCGCGTCTACATGCCTCGAGGCTCCATAACCTAGGGATTCTCACCCGCAGCTGTCTCTGTATCAGAGTTTTCCCCAACCGCCGTGGTGCCTAGTTGTTAGAGGATGTGCGTCCTTATAAGTGCTCTGCAACATAGAGAGAGAAAGATAGATAGAGAGAGAGACTAAAATACTGTACCGTCTTTAGAATTACATTTGTGTGCAAAATTACAGGATGCGCGTCTCTACAAGCGCCCTGAAACAGAAGGGGGAGAGAAAGAGAGATATTGAGATGAAAATGTGGTATTATTATTAGAACTACGTTTGTGTGCTAAATTTCAAGCCTGTCAGATGTGTGTAAATGGCTTGAAATTATCTCGAAATATTTCACTTTAAAGAGAGCGAGAAAGGGATAGAGAGAGAAACAAAGTGAGTTAGAGCAAGAGAGGAACGAAAATATTGTATTTTCGTCGGGACTGAGACAGAGACAGAGGGAGGGAGGGAGGGAGAGAGAGACGAATACGTTAGTGTATAATGTTTCAAGTTGATTGGATACGTGGAAATGAGTTAAAATTAGCATAAAATATTTTACCCCGACAAACAATTGAAGGTAAATAAAATTTATAAAATAATACAGGTTTATCAAATCCATTTTCTGTGGATTGAGATACCCCAGACGTTTGTGTTCGTGTCATTGAAAAATATATACAGTATAATAATACTAAATGCATTCGGGAATGCAAGTATTTGCTACATTGATAAGAAATTAATATCGATGACGACCAAATGCCAAGCATTCATACCATAAAAGAAACAATCCGTACAGAGTTCTTCGAATAAACCATATCTTAAATTAAAAATTATCTCAATATTCCAGCAAGTGCTACAATTTTGCAGTAATATAATGCCAGGAAAAAATTTTCTTCAAACATTCGAAAGGAAATGATTAACTAAAGCCGTATTATACCACTATTATTGGAGTGTTAGTAGGAAATTATGCTATTAAAAGCAGCTAATTTTCTTACCTACAATTGCTTAACGATGTCTGAATCACAGAAAATATATACCGAAAGGCTATAACAATGCCTTAGAGTGTTTAAAATGTCTTTCATTTAAATTTCAACTCATGACGAATACCTGGCATTTATCTGCTGATTTGTCGTGTCGTTGGTTTGGAGTGAGTATTAAAAGGAAAATATAAGACATATAAAAATGTGGCCTACTTTAGGGAAGATTATTCATGAGGTGACAACAGACAGTTGCAAATTGTGGTTGACGTACCAGTGTGAGAATTTTGATGTGGTGAAGAAATTACGATGGTCTAGTGAATCATTCATGTAATCAACAAGAGCATGATAAAAATTTCCTACCATAATTTCAAAGCTAAAATATCAAAAAAGTGAAACAACTTGTTAGCAGACACATGCTGTCTTAAGATGACTACTAGCAAGTGTATGATGCTATGCCCACACATTGAGATACTTTTTTCTTGAGTTTGGCACAACAGTCAAATAATAATCCAGTCAGGAAAAGAACACAAAAACATTACGAAACAATAATGATAAATATATGACGGAGCATAAACAAATACAACACAAGGAAACAAGCAATCTGTCATTAAAGTATGGGAACTAATGCTTATTTTCATTTTCATGTGATAATACAATCATGCAGTAGAAACAATTTTAAAACAAAAACTGTGTATACTTTATATACTAAGAGGAGACCAGCTTCTCTATTATATGTGCACCAGAATTGTTAGGTTTCTGTTTCACCCACATCTGCCTAATGAAGAAGGTGGGAATAGTTACTAGGCTGAAGTAATTTCTTTTTCACTTTCGGCTGAGAAATGTCTTAATTTCTGAAAGATCTTGACTGACTTCTCGGTCTTCGTGTAGTCAGTATTTTCTTTATAGTTTGTTATATGTTTTCTTACTAAAAGAAGACAATTTTCTATTTTTGTATAGGATGTATATTAACAAATCATAGAAAACACCAGAGTTTTCTAGAAGGGCATAAACATTATATTATGCAATTTGTAACCAATAGTCTAACGAGATCGTATCCAGCTATTACTATTGATGGCGATGTGCACCGGAAGATAGGGGCCCAGTGTAATTTCTTATTACCCAACACATGATGCAAGAACTTGTCTATTTATTGCTGGTAGTATAGGAATGCATGTCCAGTTGCGCATGCTCCCGCCACAGGATTCAGGATTCGTCCGCCCCCTTGGTTGATGTCACAGGCGAAGATCATGACCAACGGCCAAATTTTCCGCCATGTTGTGGCGTCACCCTACCATCATATTGGATCTGGGTGTCCATAACCTTGTCCTTTGAACTTAACCCTTGTGACATTGACCTTGAACCCAAAAAAAATAATTAAAAATCGCAAATTCGAAAAAATCTAAATATCGAAGAACATACAGCACTATCACATCCTTGCCCTGCTCACACTAACCAAACCCTTACCTGCAGATGCAATCATAAATAAATCGATAGAAACTGCAAAAAACTGAAATGATTAAAAATACCGAGAAACATACAGCATTGCCCCATCAAAAATGCACCACGATTAACTTCCCCTTACCCAAGCCCTCCCCTTAGCAGTCATGAGAATTCGAGAAAAATCGCAGAAACTCTTAACCAAAATTAATTCGAGGAATATATACGGTTAACCAAACAATCCCCCGTCCATCATAAACAACACCCCTCGTCCTTACTGCCACACTCCAAAACAAAAATTAGTAAAATAATTCTAAAAATCATGATCTTATAACATTGAATACCCTCCCCCTGCTCGACAGCGACACCCAAGTAACACCAAATTTTCCTCACCTATCTGCCAACCACAATTATAAAAAATCGGGGAAAATCGTAATAAATAAAATAATAACTCTGAAAATCGAGGAAAATATTACATTGATGAATCTGACTACCATGTTATACACCAGTGACCTCGAACTTAACCAAATGAACTTGAAGGCAAAAGTCGGGGAAAAAATTGTAGCAATTCGATGAACATATTTTAGTACTGACTATAAACCTCATGTTTAAGGTTGGAAAATCTAACCTTGACCCCAATAATTTTAACCCTGTGCCCATGAACTTATCACCTTAACAAAAAGACTAGCTTACGACTAACACCCCCATCACCAACACCCTACAAAATATGTTCGCTGATTACCCATTTTTGCTTAACTCCCATCTACCCACAACCCCACCAAAGCCAACCTATCACATTGCTCGCTCGTGATTGGTTGCTGGTCGCATGATACCTCGTTTTCTGCAGATAATTAATGTAACCAAAGCTGCATATCATCACAGTTGTTCGTCTGATGTGAAATGTGGCTGATCACACTTTCTTGCTTGAAGTTTTTAGCAGTCAGTCTGATAGGTGATTTATTTATGTTCATATCTCCCATCAAATTTTGTAGGGTATTAACAAGAACGCTCGTAATTTAATTACACATATATTTCCCCGCCAAAGTAAAAGCTCTGCCTAAAATTTCGGATACCACCTCGTAAAAGTGAGCTATTGGAGTGTAGATATGAAGATCAATTGTTCGTTTAATAGCATACTAATTAAAAACATACTGATTTCATCATTGGTAGTACCCTCGTTGACTCTTGCTGAACTCCCTATGACGCATCGATGCTATTCTCAAACCATTATAGTAAAACCCTTGAGACCTGGAATGTATGATGGCAGCAAGGGTGATAAAAAATTTATTCATTTGTGATCTTCTCAGATAATATTTCACAATACTACCAATCCTCAACAATCTTCTTCATTCCTCCTCTGTAATACTTGGAAATACTCAGCAATCCTACTACCTCCTCAACAATCCTCATTTGCAATCCTCAGCACTCCTCATCTATCCTACTCCACAATTTTCACAAATAATCACCAATCCTGACTAATCTTCACCAATCATCATCCACAATCCCCCAAAATTCTCAACTATCCTCACCAATCCTCCTCTGCAATCCCCAGCAATCCACACCAATCCTCGCCAATCCTCTCCAAAATTCAAAAATCCTCACCAATCCTCTCCAACACTCAAATATCCTCACCATTCCTCACGATTCCTCCTCCACAGTCATCAACAATCCTCCTCCGCAATCCTCCACAAACCTCATCAATCCTCATCCACAATCATCACCAATCCTCCTACACACTTCTTACCAATCCTCTTCCACAATCCTCATCAATCCTCCCACAATTCTCACCAATCCTAAACGATCCTCTGCAGTCGTCATAAATGCTCGTCGGCAATCCTCAGCAATGCTCAGAAATCCTCCTATGCAATCTTCAACAATCCTCGCCGATACTCACTAATCCTTCGTCTATACCACTCCCTAGATTATACACAATTCCTCCATTGATACTTCGATCAAACATTGGATTTATCATCTGTCCCCGCCCTTATGTATATAAATTACATTTATACAACAATTGTCTCCGAATTTGCAAATTCCGGCTGAATTAATGTTTTGCACAGTGTTCAATATCCATGCATTTTTATACTTACAGTCTTCAATTTAATACTAGAAAGTTCTCAACATCACTTTAAAGTTATGATGTATCAAACGATAGAGCACAAAAAAACTCAAACACAAATATTTTGTTATAAAAATGGTATACTTAATTTAAACACTAAAGTATCAGAAGAAAACACTTCGTCACATCATGCAATATAATCCCGGACCTTCGGTTCACTAATGACTGAATATATCTGGTTAATGTGCGAGAAATATCCACCTTTTTGCAAAGCTATAAAATGTCCGAGTCTATCAACTAGTTCATTCGAGCCTTCGGGAAATATGTAGACATTGTTCTTAGTATCTTGTCAGGGCATTGAGAAAATCACCATCTTCAGCATCATCACTGCCTTCATGTTCATTTTTATTAATGCTGTATTCATGTATTCTGTATTAAGTTTTTTCTTTCTAGCATGAGGTGTATGGTCATCATTATTTACAGATGATGATGGTATATTTTGAAGTTCACTTTCATGCGAAAGTGTTGCAAGTGTATATTTCGGGTAAACCAAATTTACTGCACTCATTCCATTATAACCACCTGTGGAATCAGTTCCCATAAATAGAGTAAGAGTTATTGGCGGCAACACTTGCTGACTCCCAAAAGATGAATCCTTGCATCTCTTGATGTCATTCTTCAATGTACCGCCTTGCATGAACTGCAAGTGTCAATTGTAATAAAGTTCGCACATGAGAATAGGACTTATTGTACAGGTGGGTGAATCATGTCGGCCAGAATTTTGAACGAAGCTGAAAACTCGATAGCATAATCAATACCGACAAAAATCAATCAATGATGATGCAGGTCACGACTCTGTGTTCGTTGAGGTAAAACGCAGTCCATCCAATTCTCAATTCATCTTCGTAGCATGACATGACAGTGCTTCGAAATCTATATTCACTTCACTGTGTCAGAACAACTCCCTTTTCTCTATTTAAATGTGATTCTTTTTACAGTAAAGAGCCTAGTTTGGGCCCACAGAACATTTCTGCAAAATTATATTTTAAATGGGAAAAATTGGGGAGCACTCTGAGAAAACCCACATACTCATTCGCATCAGAAGTACAGAATAATTGTATAACAGCTAGATCCTCACTGAACAATATATTATTTTTATATGATTGTATGCATATGTATTTACAGAACACAAATATATAAAATTATTTTTATTTATTCAATACATCATTTTGTATGATCCCATCTGATATTTCTATATTTATTTGTAAGTATATGTGTGTGTGGTGGTACCTCAATGTTGTCCAATTTTTTCTAACTCCTGATATGAATGGTATGTGGGTGTTCTCAGAATGCCCTCCCATTTTTACATTAAATACTAATTATTGCAGCAGTCCTGTGGGCAAAAGTTAGGCTCTTAACTGTGAACAGAATCGCTTTCATGTAGAAAAATTCTAGTTGTCGTTCAGACACAGTTAGGTGAACATCGATTTGGAAGCACTCTCTCGTCATATCACGACAATGGATTGAGAATACGAAAGCCTGCCTTTGATCTCAATTGACATAAAGCCGCGACTTGGATTATCTCTGCCTGATTTTTGCCATTGTCGAGAAAGAGATCGAGTTTTCAGCTTCGGTCAAAATGATCGGTGACATGAGAGATTCACCTATACGAAGAGTACTTTATCATGAGGAAATATTACGACAATGGACACATGCAGTTTATACAAGGCGATACATTGAAGAACACATCGAAAACGTCAAGGATTCGTCTTTTGAGAGCCAGAAAGTGTTGCCGCCAATGTCTTTTGCTGCAACGATGCGTACTGATTCCACATGTGATTATGTTAAGACTGTTAATGCTAAAGACGGAAAATGGGCAATAGAGTCACTTCGCCGGAAATATACACTTGCAAAACTTCATGTGAAAGAGAACTTCAATATAAATGGTCATCGGCTCTTAATACTAATGACCATACAGCTCCTACTAAAAAGAAAATAAGATGTAATATAGAATACAAAACAGGAGTGAGACGACTATGAATACAGCATTGATGAAAATGAACATGAAGGTAGTGATGCTGGTGAAGACGATAGTGATTTTTTCGATGCTCTGACACAGCCCTCTACCACATTTGCGGCAATGAGCGAAAGAAGAAGGCAGAAGATGCTGAGAACACGGGCTACATACTTCCCGAATACTCGAATGAACTTGTTGACAGACTCGGACATTTGATCGCTTCGCAACAAGGGAATACTTCTTGCACATTAAAGAGATATCTTCAATCATTAGTGAACTAAAGGTCAGGGATTATATCGCATCAGGTGACGAAGTGGTTTCTTCTGATACTTAAATGTGTAAAATAACCATATCATTTTTAAAACAAAATAATCGTGTTTGAATTTTTTAGTGTTGTATCCTTTTGTCACTCATAACTTTATAAAGTGGTGCTAAGAGTTTTCTAATATCAAATTGAAGATCCACATACCGAATATTACTGCAGACTTAAAGTATGAAAATGCATGGATATTGTACTCTATACAAAACATTAATTAAGTCAGTATTTACAAATTTCGAGACAATTGGTGAATGAATGTAATTTAAATACATATGGGTGGTGATAGACGACAAACGAAATGATTGATAAAAGGATCGATAGAGGGATTGTGATTGATAGAGGAGTGTGATTGATCGTATGATCTGTGAGGATGGTTGAGAATTGGACAGAATTCTGGAGGAGAATACATGAGGATTGCGAGGATGATTGGTGAGTATTGATAAAGATTGCGGAAGGAGATTGGTGAGAATTGTAGAGGAGGATAGGTGAGGATTGTAGAGGAGGATAGGTGAGTATTGCAGAGGACGACTGGTGAGGATTGCATAGGATTGGTGAGGACAATAGAGGAGAATTGGTTAGGATTTTAAAGTATTGTGGAGGTTTGCTGAGGACTGTGCAGGAGGATTAATGACGATTGTTGAGGACTGTTGAGGGTTGTTAGGGATTGGTGAGTATTGTGGAGGATTTGTGAGTATTGTGGAGGATTGGTGAGTATTGTGGAGTATTGGTGAGTATTGTGGAGGATTGGTGAGTATTGTGGAGTATTGGTGAGTATTGTGGAGGATTGGTGAGGATTGCGGAGGAGTATTGATTATGAGCGGTGAGGATTGTAAAGGATTATTGTCTGAGAAGAGCACAAATATTAATACTGTTTATCACCTTAGCTGCTCTCGTACATTTCAAATCTGAAGGGTTTTTGTTTTCAGAATGGTTTGCGAATAGCTTAGATGCAACATAGGCAGTCCAGTTGGAGACAACGATGGTACTACCACAGATTAAATAGGGATGTTGGTCATAAGCATGCTATTAAAGGAACACTTCCTCTACATATACACTCTAATAGCTCACTGGTCCAAGATGGTATTCGATATTTTAGGCAGAGGTTTTACTTTGGTAGGGAAACTTGTGTAATTAAATTACTAGCATGCTTGATAATACCCTGCAGAACATGATGGAAGACCTGAGCATAAAGAAATTTACAGGACTGAATTTTGAAGACATCACAACAGAAAGAGTGATTTGTCGCATCTCGCATCAGACGAATAACTGTGATGTGGTGAGCTTTGGTTACATTAATTATCTTCAGAGGACGAGATCTCGTGCGACCAACAACCAATCACAAGCGAACAATGTGATGGATTGGCTTTATTGGAGCTGGGTTTGGGGTGGAGGTGGATCAAGTGAAGACAAGTAATAACTGAATAAATATTGTAGGGGGTTGATGGTAGGGGCGTCAGTCGTCTGCTAGTATTCATGTCTGGGTGCTTCTGCGCTTATCGCGCCACATGCCATCGAGCGCCGGACCTCCTGTATGTAAGTCTTTTAATGTAATGTAAAGATTTTCCCAACATTATAATATTTAATTTTTTTTGGAAAGTTTTGTAAAGATTTTTGGGGGGATTTTGCGATTTTTTGGGTTCGAGGTCATTCAAAGTTACGGACACAGGGTCAGTTTTTTGGGGGCCAAGGTTAAGGATGCCATCATTCAACATAGAGGTCGTAGCTAGTAACGCAATATGTTCGTAGTTTTTTACATTTTTTTAAATTTTTTGTCTTCAAGGTCATTGTGTCAAGGTCAATACTAACTGCTGTCCAACATGGTGGTCGGATTTATAAGTGTAAATTATTCCTCAATTTTTTAAATAAATATTTTATTTTTTGCATTATTTCTAGATTTTTTATAATTGGTGTGAGGGTAGTGGTTGTTGCTAGGGTTTGGGTTCGAGCGGTGGAAGGATGGGATAACGTAATACATTCCTCGAGTTTTAAAAATTATTTTTCACATTTTTGCAATTTTATAGGGTTTTTTTTATCGAGTGTGTGGTGGTGCGGTGTATGGTATGTAATTTATTGTGGGCGGGGAGTGTGAGGTTAACCTTATATGTTCCTCTAATTTTAATTTTTTTCTCAAATTTTTTGCGATGGTTTTGAATTTTTAATGACTGTGAGGGGGTTGGGTTGAGAGGGGATGAGGTGAGAGAGGAGTGGTGTGGGTGGGGTAATGCCATATGTTCCTCGACTCACAGAATTTTTTTTATTTATTGCGATTTTTAAAACATTTTTTGGAATGTTTTATGTTCAATGTCAAGGTGATTGCAGTCGAGGTCTAATATCAAGGTCATGGACATCCAGATCAAATATGGCAGTCGGATGACATTATAACATGGCGGACAATATGGCCGCCGGTCGTGACCTTCGCCTGTGACGTCAACCAAGATGGGAGAAGAAACCTGAATCCTTTCCTGTGGTACGAGCCTGTGCATCAGGGCATACATTCCATTACTACTCTTGTTTTCGATGTACACACATGCTCCCAGTGTCCGTTCGAAATATCACACGCCATTGGCCACGCAGGATGTGCACTGCTGCTGCATGTTGCGATATGCAGTCCTTAGAAACCAACCAATTTGAGATTGATAATGACAATTGTGCACTATATTTGAACAGTCAATTTTACCCTTATTTTAATAGCTGTCGCTTTCATAAGAAATTAAAAGGTGCGGCGAGATGAAGCGATACTGGTAGCCTTGTAAACTGTTCGCACCTGCAACCACAAATTCACGTACCGTGCTTTAAGGTGATGAACTTCAAGTGCTAAATGAGGTGGTGTCGCGCATCCATACAGCGTAAGAATTCCTGCAGAAAGTGGAGATAAGTAGTGCCAATGAGACGGGCAGGGAGAAAATTTTGACCAACTAAATAGTCAACGACAACTTTTGCCCAACGCAAAAGCACGCAGAGTGCGGTTAATAAGATATTCCACAGATGCAGCCTACCTGCTCCTGTACATTGCTATCGCCCGTTTGGTCTGGACAGGATGTAGTTAAGACTATTGGGTCCTTATTGCACAACACTAAATTTGCACAACTTTGCCCTACCATGGTGTTTATTATCATTAGTTTGAATAATCTCTGTAATTGCAGTTACATGATTTTATTTCGATATAGTATTTTATCGACTTTATTGTTAACTGCAGTGTATATTAAACTTGTGTTGCGCACTTAAAACAAGGGAAGCTGGGTGTTATTTTTGCTCTCTAATATTTATTTAACTTTTTTTTTCTCTTCAGGGTTTATATCACATGTTTTATTGATATTACTCTTCTTCAGAACGTTATTTTTCGTATTTGTATATAAATATATAATTTTTTCTTTAAGTTTTCGTCCTCTTGTGAGGTTATATGGATTTTTTTAAAGGTATGTAGTTAAAATAGGCAATCTGCTTCCTGTTCATAAAAAACGTATTAAAAAAGTGCTAGGAATAATCTCTGAAAAGTTTTTCAGCATTCACAAAACAAATTAATGAAAACAAAAAAATTTACACATTAGCACACTGTAAACGTAGCCTATATGTTTGATGTAACATGCGTGAAAATGTACATAATTCGGGATAACGCAGAAGAAAGCAAATGGTTTGCATAAATTTGCATTGATTCTGATAAAAGTATTTCTTTTCTTTTAAAACATTTTTTTACATTATTTACTATATCTTTAGTATATATTTAGTAAAATTATATCTACAAATTATATCACCAGTGTGATTTTCGTTATGGTACGTTTCGCGTATTACTTTAGGAGTTATATATGACTTTTTAAATCATGAATAAATATTTAGATTAATTTGGACAAACGCATTAACCATTAGGCATATAAGCTCCAGATATTTAACTGATAGTACAATGTAATGGAGTCATGTACGACGAGTCCTAAAAATTCGACACATTAAAAATATAGCACCAAGATAATCGTCGCAAATTAATGTGCGGAAATTTGTTATCTAGCAACTCCGAAATTGCAGAGATTGTTTCTAACACATCATGAAATGCAAATAATTAAGTAGTGAAATTTGTATTTTTCGTTTTTAACCTTGTGATTATTCAGTAGCTAAATGTGGGATATTTCTGCAAAATAAACGAAATATGGTAGTTTATATGTAAAATAAAATAGTTTTTCTGGGAAGGTCTAAATATTGTTTATGGGAATATAAAGAAGTATGTATAGATGTATTGTTTATATCATTAGTAATTACTCAAATTAAATTAATGGCTACGGAAATAAATGTAATACTTGTATGTGCAGCACATCTGGAAGAAATTACCCAAAAAAAATTATAAACCATAATTCAATTATGAACTTCATCCGACATCTGATTTTCTTTTTAAAATTTTTGTAGAGTGTGCATTCGAGCTACAAATATAATGAAACCTGTAAAAGCCGGAAATAATATACGTTTTATTTGTAGTGACTGATTTAAGTTATTTCGGGTTTGTTGGAATAAGGAAAAATAATTTAGACACACAGTTATTACCTCCAGTGCAACATGCATGGCTGGGACTAAAGACAGCTACCAATCCTTCTAACATTTCGAACCATAGAAAAAAAAAACATAATTTCAGGGATGCACATGGGATATCTGCCACTTAGTTACAGTCAAGAATTCCAAATTTCATCTCAGTGTTTAAGTGCGTATTTGTGCAGTAGTATGTGCTTGTGAATGTGAATGTGTATGTGTAAGTTTGTGTGTCTCTTGAATTGTAATTATGTTTGGTGTGTATGGGTGTTTTTATCAGCGTGATTGTGATTGCATGGAGTGGCGTGTGAGCGTGTGTGTGCTCGAGTAAATGTGTGTGTACAAGTGGGCGTGTCAAGAGTGTGTGTTGAGGTGTGTGCGCGTGTTTACGGCTCCATGCAGATCAACTCTAACAGAGGCAGGCAGGCAAGGCAGGCACGAGGGACACAAGCGGCCTACCATGTCCTCCTCAGAGGGCTCCGATTCCCTGCGCTCTGGAGGACTCATCGCCTTCACGGTTTGTAACGGGTTATCAGATTGGACGGTGGCTGGACTTGCCTCGGGGGGACCTTCAGATTTGCTTCGCCTGGAGGGTTGATTTCTGGCCCCGGCACGTTCCTCCGACTGCAACAGAATACAAAGGCTAGATGCAAATGCACTTGCCGGAAAGCTGTTTGCTCTCACTGGACATAAATATGACGCATCCACGCATTCAGAACTAATACCTACAATGATTTTCAACTATATCAATGATTTTGTAATTTATATAAATTGACTAAGCGTCTTATTACGACAACATGATTGTGACAGTCACTTCAAACTGATTTTTATACAACACGCAAACAGCTAAAAGTTTCTAACATAGTAATTTTTAAACAAAAATATTCTTCGTTAATATTTTATTTGTACTACATGCAAAGAGATTAAATTTATTTTTTATATTTTGGCTAAATATAAAAATTGCTATCATTTTCTGAGCTCCGTGGCTTTCTTAATTACACAACGGCATTCGGTACGAGGTTACATAGTTTATACTTAAGGGTAAGGCGTAGGGAATACATTGTCAATTTGGTAGTGTTTCCGGATTAGTTAATTAAGCAATTAGTAACCTGCGTATTGAAAACGGAAGCATAATCAGAAGTGAACATTAATGAATGAACTTGCACAGAACAGATGGGAAACTACGCATTAAATATTTCAAACTCAAATCATACGCCGCAGGCAGACAGATTGGCATGTCTGGCTCCAGCAACGAGAAGCTGAGGTGCAACAACCGTGTGAAATCCTGGCTGTCATTTGTTTTTCCATGACGTTCACAATACATTTTACGCCACGTCGCTAACAAAATTTTGCTGTGTCACTGACTATGACGTATCTGTAAACTTTCATGAAATATTCATTTTAAAAACTGAAGAAAAAATTTAATATTTTAGCCTGACAACGGCCAGCTTGAGTAATGCTGACATAATAGTAGTTTACTTAGAAAAATGAATTTTTAATGTATAAATAGGTTTTTTACACATTTGGAAATATATTAAAAATCATACATACAGTCCTGGGGTTAGAGAGGTGGTACGTTAAATTTAAAAACGTGGGATGCCGATGAGGGCAGTGCTATACAAACTTAGGTACAAAACACTTACAACCCATTTCATAATTAAAATAGCCCCTAAATTAATATCACTGGAAAACCACTGATTCGCAGTAACATTCGACTACTCGAATCAGTGAAAATGACTCCACTTAGAATAGGTGTAAAACCACAGATTGTTTCAGTGCAACATTCCCACTGATTGGATAACTGACAGCCAATTGCGTGTGGTGAATTAAATATTGATTTTATTGAATTTGGCGATATCATTACAAAAAATGAACTTATTTTCGATAGTCACTGTTGATATCGTGCAAATTAAAGTAATTTTAAGAAAGTAAAACAACACTCGCAATGCCGAGGATTTTTACCCACATCATGCCTCTTCCAGACCGCTACTTTACCAATTGTGTTGCCAAGTCAATGTTCATTTTGAGCGGCAAAATATAGGTATGTATTATATTTCTTTATAAAAAAATATGTAGCTTTAAATTGTATTTCCATTTATTTCGCTTCTAGATTATTTGGCAGCATAATAGGACTGTTAAAACAAACACTACGTATGAATGCACTCACTTGACAACATTTAAATGTAGATTAAATCTTCAAACCGAGCGCTATGGTCACTGCGTGAAAACGAAAGAAAACTGTAACAGACGAAAAGGAAGACTAAATGTTTATGTTAACTCGTAAACTGTTCATATAAAATATAAAACTCACATAGCACAATAAACTTTTTTTTTTTTTTTTTACTTTATGCAAAGTTATTTCATTTGATACATGTTGTTTAACAGAATTAACTGTCAAAAAACAAATCAATGAAAATAAGTGTATGAAATGGTTGATGAATCTGTTGAAAATATTACTGAATCAATAAGTGAAGGAAAACTGGTATTTTTCATTATATCATAAGTTACATTGACTGAAATGACTTTTGAGTAAGTCAGGTGTTAACTGATTTATATAGTGAAATTATTCCTGATTCAGATTTAGCGTGTAGAGAGTTAGTTTATTTTTCGCTGAAGACCGCCCCGTACTAATAATATTATTCCGCTTTCCATAGGTTTGATGTTATTTACTTAAATCATACATGCGCGTGATGTAGTGAAGATAAATTACATGATACATGTGAAAGTGGGTGTCGGCTAGTAATAGCCACGTAGTAAACGAGTTCTGCAAAAATATATATTTTATTGTAATGTATAAAATACCGCTTAACTGATATTTATATCAAACGCCCTACAATATCTGTGATTTAAAAATAATGTTGCCGTAAATTAGTCCTAAAATTGCACGTAAACCAATTAAAATTTTTAACATGCAGTCATCTCGAAAAGTGTAATAATAAATTTTAAATTTTTTGTTATAAATTATTTTAAGTATTTTCTAGTCCCCACCGCAAAATAGTTTGTGCTGTTCGTAAGTTTGTTAGATGAGAAGTAAGTTTTTATGTTCATTATTGCTTCATGTGTGTTACTAAAATAATCGATGTGATGCTACTTCCCAAATGAAGAATTAAGCAATGCCAAATGAGGATAGATATTTCCACTAATTATTTACAAATTGGTATGAAGCGATGTGTATCCCTAACATGAGTAGTAGGCACGACCAAGTCCAGCGATAAACAACACTCGCGCCTTGCACATGCATCCTGCACATTCACATGCACTTGCACATGCACATGCACATGCACATTCCTCTCCCCCCTGTCCAGCTGTCCAGAGATGTGAGTTGTTTTGACAGGCGTCATGGGCTGGCTGGAGAGCCAATAGTGTGGGGAGCTCTGACGAATAGTGGGCAGGCGGTACTGGGTTTGATTCCTGTACAGGGTACTTAGTTTTTTTTTTTTTTTTCAAAATTGTGCAATTGCATAAAACATGTTGACTCTTCAACTGTTGGAGAGAGCTGAGGCGTGGAGCTGCTAGAGAGAGACTGACATGTCGAGCAGGTTCACAAGTGAGGGGGCTGGGATGGTAGAGTAGGAAATGCAGTTGCACAGGGGAAATGCAGTTGCAAGATGGAGAGGGTGTTTACGTGTAAATAATAGATAATGCAATTAGAGTATTTATTCATCCAATAAGCACTTTCGCAATCTGCACACTTAAGTAATCACCAACTACACACAAATCCTCTCCCTAAGACAGACAAATTTCGACTGACCTCCAATCACCAGTATCAAATAATTTTTACCCTGCTACCATATTGGGTAGATGAAATCAAGG
This sequence comes from Dryococelus australis, assembly GCA_029891345.1. Lineage (NCBI taxonomy): Eukaryota > Metazoa > Arthropoda > Insecta > Phasmatodea > Phasmatidae > Dryococelus > Dryococelus australis. Next base: position 81,289,975 of record CM057009.1, on the reverse strand, counting down.
GAAGCGGAAAGTGTATGGACCTGAAGAGGTTGGCAGAAGACAAGAGAGCGTGGCGAGATACCACGTGAAAATCTGCATCTGGACAGAACACAAATAATGATGACCATATTGGATTCCGACAGACATATTTACAAGTTAAAGAAATATATATTTTTTTTCATCGCATAATGAATTATTTATCTTCATAATGAATTAATTAATAGCGTAATGAATATTTACTAAGTACACACTTGTGTAATCTAGGCACATGTATAATTAGCAATTATTTATTATGTGCACATGCATAATTACATGTAACGAGAGACTACATATCGAAATCTACATGCACCGGCATAACCACATATACATCCTCTTGCTAGCACAGTCAACTCTCAACTGACCTCCAATAACCTATATTAATGCCTTTCCCCTCTCCCATTTTGGAACGTGGGGTCATATATAAAAGAGACGTTATTTTAAAAATGTACGCTAACAGTTTGGAAGTAGTCAGCGTCGGTTCGTGTCTGCAGTCAGTGTGTGTGTGTGAGAGAGAGAGAGAGAGAGAGATGCTACCCGCATATATAGCAGTGTATCAAGCGAGCAGCAAACTACGTACTTCAGGATAAAAGTATGAGGAGGAAACCAGCACTATACCAGCCAAAGAAATCGACAACAGAACATCTCAGCGGAAGTCCCGTGACTGACTGTGAAGCAAGCCGAGGGGGTCTGAATCAAACTGCCAACAGAAAAAGCCATGAACTTCGCTTTCTCCTGCATGACTATACTGCCAACATGGGAAGCTGCAATCCTCACTTACACACTGAAGCTAACATGAACCACAGTAAGTGTTGTGAAGTGTGCGATGTGAAATGCTCACATGTATATTGAGCAATCCTAGCATACAGGAGAGCTAAATCATTAATAACACTTGACATTGAAAATTAACTTGCATATCTCTCCATACAATTCATAATCTGTTTTGTCTTCCATGAAATAAGATTTGCATATAACGTCTTACCTGAAAACTTAAGAGAAGACCCAGATATAATCACATACCTTTATTGTGAAAACCGTCCCCTCGGAACGCCGGCTTTAACTAATTACATTTTTGCTAACTACCCTCACATAAGACACGATTGCATGTGGTAGAAGATGCAACAAACCATCCAACACAGACAAGGGTTTCACAACGTGGATAATTTGACTAATTCAGGTTATGACGAAGTGAACAATGTGTCAGAGTCACCAAAGAAAACAATATAATTTGTGAAAAAAATACACTTAAAGTTATTGTGGGTGCGAAAATAATAAATAAGTAAGTTTAATATCCCCGTATAAATCATTTATGCATTTACCATGTACTGTTTTGTTGAAGTTTTTGAAAACCATTATAATAAATCATATATTGTAAAAGAACTTTCAATCTCATATTTAAATGGTGATGATTCAAAAGTTTTAACTTTCAGACTGGCATTTCCATGGAACGATTTAACACAAGAACTGAAAAGAATGTAGAGACTTTAAACATACGAATGTCATGGACTTGGGAAGCTGGCAGCATACCATATGTTCACAAATTCTCATGTATAAATGATATTATCATAGAAGATTAAATGATTTTTATGTTCGGAAAAATTTAAAGAAAATCTATAAAATGCTTACAAATGCAAAAGTTGTTAATGAGAGAAGATGTGATGAATTTCTTAACTTTAATTCTTTAGTGAAACACTTTAATATACATGGATGTGTAAAAGCCATTGTTTTGCATGCAGTGTAAATCGGAAACTTTAAGAGAATTCATATACCGAAATCCGTCGTTTGTCTGAACTTCCATGTTGTAATTTAGTAAGAGAAAAAATAACTGTTTTGTCAATATTGTTTATAAGAGCAAAAATGTTAACATATTGTTATGAGAAACTATGGATATATGTAATTTATATTACAACACAAACTCACCGATTTGTCAAAATATTGTTTGTAAGAGCAAAAAATTGTACATATTCTTTAATTCACTCATATATATATATATATATATATATAATGTTTAAGAAAACCCACGAATTTGTAAATTAATGTTTCAATGTAATTGATGGTGGTAGCTGTATATTTGTTAGTCAGACTATACATGATGAACTTCTTGTTAATATATTTTACCAAGAGAAAAAAATATATATTTACTATTATTCAAATAAAAGTATAACATTAATAAACAGAGTGTTTTATTAAATAAATAAAATCTCACCAAATATATGCGAATACTTCCTTGATTCATTAATTAAAATACAAACTCCGAAAATTTTTATCATAAACACTGTACAGATAGAAGAAACATTCTTCATATTATCCGATGCACTGATTTACATGAGGGTTTTACACATAATGAAACAGATATATGGAAATACTTAACATTTTAAGATGTTTTTAGAAAAATACTTACTGAATTTTAATATAAAATTTAAAGGAAGGTATGTTCACGCAATAAAATTAATGAATTCTAAAGAATAGTTAGTTCACATGGCTATAAATTAGAAGTATCTAATTTTGTAGAAAATATTTGATCACACAATCACATTTGAAATCACTGAATCTTGAAGATAACATTGTTCAAGCAATTATTAATTAGAAGTAATACATATGAAATTTTGAAAAAAAAAATATGTATATATAAAGAAACCATTAAATATTTGAAAAATATATTAAATCAAACACTTAACTACTAAAATGAAAAATAGTCTTCACCTATTACAATAAATAAAATCGCTAAAAATTGAGGACCATCTTCAGTTGAACTAATCACATTCGCATTTCAAACCTCACCCTCCAACATTGGAGGATGAACAACCCCCTGCCATGGAGTTTATGGGGCGATTGCCCTCACCTCTTGCAGTGAACAGCTCATGGCAGGAAAGAGAGATAGACTAGGTGAATTTAAATTGTTCCACCTACCCATTACATTAAAGTTTAAGAATTATTAAAGCTTGCCTCGCACAGGTGAAGAGTTGGGAGCGGGAACGAATTTAACGCTGAATTTGGCGGCCGCACTCGCCCCGACCACCGGAGGGTCGCCAGCTCATCCACCATAGGTAGCAAAACCCCTGCAGCGACAGCAGTCAGTTCTGTGGAGTCATGGACACTGGTGACAAGTCGTGGGCAGCAGAGTTGGGGCCTTGGGATGCCAGAGAAACAAGGTCTCTCGGCATAGCTCGTCGAGGTGGCAAAATCAGACAGCTCGACAAGGGTAGTCGAGCCAACAGGTTTGTCGGTGGAGGTGCTAGACTGCGATTCCCACAGGCTGGGAAGTCTTGGTTCGATATCATCTGTATCACGCCGGTTGTGGTTAACCCGCAAATCCAAGGGCTCAGTGGATGTTTCGTCCTTTTCGAAAGCTAATAAGTGATTTGGAAAATCTTGCATCGAAATGCTAAAGTATTCTTTTACAGAAATCCACTCCATAACTCCTGCTTGAAATTTAAATAAGGAACTATAAACTAGTAAGACCCCTTTAATATATGTAAAAAAAAAAATTTAACATATTTTCTGTTAGAGACTTTCGCTTGTGAGTGTGACAACGCCCAAAGTAGTTTGTTCCCACATTAGCCATTTACAAACCGTTGCCTCAGAAAAAAGTATTGTTAGCAGTGAAAACATACCACTTACAAATTGTTTTATTTTCTAAAACACATTAGCCTGTTTTCGAATCATTATCTCCGAAAACATGTCTTAAACAGTGAAAGCGGACCACTCGAGGTTGCTTGTCATTAACCATTATGTCTCGCTGTCCACAGAAAATATATTTTTAGTGAAAAGTATGGCCAGACATGTTTGTTCACAGAATAGACATTTCTAGCCGACAACACTATGTCAATCTCTTAATGACCTTATTAGAATCCCAATTATCATGGGAATGAAACAACACCATCCATTTGACAAGATACATATGCTTCCCCCTTTTAATTAATATTTCATTAGAAATCTGCAGAATCGACTTTCTGTAGTTCAAATTCATATAAGCTATATTATATCTGTTTTCCATTGTACAGTTCGAGGTAATATACTCTTTAAAATAATGTTTAACTGAAATTACTCTAAAGTCTTCAAATGGCCAGTTAATTGGATAAATTTTTCAAACATGTTTTTCACTTTTGAGATTGGGACAAAGTCGTCAACCTTAAATATAGGTTTCTTTATATCATACACTTTAGGTATATTATATATAGTTTTTCATCAATCTGTTGACTTTAACCTTGACAGACGACATTTTTATAGTCCTATGGTATCGAGAAGTTATAAAGCTTCATTACTTCAGGCAAAGTGTCCACCGATTTGTAAGTTCTACTCGAAGTGAAATACTTATAAATTAGCTGTTTAATTGATTTATTAAATCTTTCAACTACAGTAAATTTATTTTCCTAATAAGTTACATCATTAATAATTCCATAGTCTCTCATTAACTTTTTGAAATGCACACTCAAGATTTCTGTTCGATGGTCGGTGTGGAGGTTTCGTGGCCTCCTTTCTTCTAAGATGTTTTCCATTGGATCTGCAACTTGCTTTCCAGATTTAGTCTTTACAGCTATGCCCCAACCATAAACTTTTCTTCTTGTATATTTAATTCTCGCAGGTGCATAAACTCTGCGGCAAGCTTACTGAATTTCATTATTAATAAATATATCCTTCCAACTTTGTCTTTAATTATTCCACAACCTTCACTATCGCTCAATAAATGTAATTTGGGATTATCTTCAACACTTTCTGAACAATTATGTACATTTGTGTGTAATAATATATCCTTATTTTTCCCCATGTCAGAGATGTAGTAGCCATTTGGGATTTTTTTAAAAGAAGAATTCAAACAGTACTTCACATGCATCATTCACAGTTTCACCCAATTTAATTTCATCTTCTGGCAAAAATGTATTTATGGAATCATCCAGAAACCATACAATTCCATAACTATATACAGCAAATGTTTGCGAGCTGGCAAAGTAAATTTTGAAGCTCTATTTTTACATGTCAATTTAGAAAGTCTGCCAACTACCAGTTTTATTCTCAAAGCCATCTCTACCTTAATTTCAGGTTGTTTGTCATTAGAAGTATTTATTGCTGTAGCCATTATACTTGTAACAGGCTTAAATATTTCTTCTTTTAAAATGTCCTGATACATTCTCATGCATTTCCCTTACAAATATTTATCTTTCACAGCATCTATAAGTTTATTTAACTCTGAATAATGTCAGACATTACATACTAATGCACATACACACTGCGTATTTATGTATCATTAATTGAGTTGGTTTTATAGCTGGGACAGTAGTTCGACTAACCGGAACATTACATTGAGTATTCTGTGCTCTTTCAATTTTATCAAATTTATTTAAAAGAACATATAATTTACTGTGACAAGTCTTCCAATATCTCCTTAAGTTGCGATGTAATAAGAGTGGTTAACATCACAATAAATTCACTTTAAAAGTGATCTAAACATTCTTGTAATTTATGCTGAATGTTTTGCATTACATCCAATATATAAACTAAAATATTCTAAATTAATGTCGTTTTCTTATAAACATTTGCATTTCCTTCAATTAACTTTATTAATGTTTCTCATATGTCAGCCATTTGTAATTCAAAAGTGCCCAATATAATACTGTTTAAACTCTATACAAATATCTTATTCATCTCATCATAATAATTCAATTATGCACCAACATTACATAATATATGACCATTCCAGTCGCAATTCCTATCGTGAGTTCTGCTTAAACATGTACTGTAATGACTATGTATTATCTAGCTATGTACAAACTTTCAAATACCCATTATTTTTCATCTAGTAGGAAACTGTCAATTCCATACCTATATATGCCCTTATTTAGGGAAAGTTTAGAAATAATTACAAGGGACCCACACTTTTCTTTCCAGCAATAAAACCATCCCTCTAAACATTGTAAATGGCATATCACCTAAAACATGATAATTTTAAATATTTTGTATATTTAAATTATCAATTTTAAAAACAATTTATATATTTGAATTATCATACAAAATTATGTTTGAGTGGACGTAAATTTGTGATAGAAAAATCAGTCATAATTTTAATGTCTGCCAAAACTTAAATACTTATGAATTTCACCCTGTGGTTCACTCCAGATCTCATAGAATATAAACACAGAATTGGGCAATGCTTATTCAGGCTTATAATTTCATATTTATTACTGAAAGTGAAGAATTGCATAGTAACCAAACTGTTATACTTGTCTTGCTAAAAAAATTTCTAAAACAAATACACATTTTCAAACTCATGTCCATTTGGATGTTCTAACGGCGACCATAAAACACATGTCTTTCCACAAAACAACAGTCCACTTATTATGCACCGTATGTTCGATGGCAACAGTGTTCCATGTTTCTGTTCAACTACGTTTTCATATATATGTAAATTTATGAGAAGTTCTGTATTTTGCTTTATAACTTTCATACTTAACAAACCGTAATGTACTAATGTAAAAATTATACTAACACCTATATTAATGTTAGAATTCAGTTGTAAATAATGTCCCGTACAAGACACAAAAAAAAAGAGGTCATGGAGTTTTAAACACATAGATTAATAAACTGCCATTCGAATTACATCTCCCAAGATATAATTGCAGTAGTCCAGGAACAAAACTTGCAAAACAATTGGCATGTAACAATCAAGGAATAAATGTGTAAGACAACACATGTAACCAGCACGATATCACTTATTCACGAACAAACTATTTAATACAGCGACATATTGCAGACATGATTTTGGCTGACACAGCCAAAAATATTAGAAAAAGTTCCACCACATCAACTGGTGAAACGCTACGTGCCTGGGTTGTAGATAAAGTTATGAGAGAACAAGTCAAAAGATGTATGGGAGTTTAAAGGCCAAAACGAAAAGGTAGCGGCATGAAGAAAGGAGGCCTGCTGTCCTTCACTTCCCGCACTAAGTACTTTAGGAGTTCTATTGGGTGGAGCTTCGGCCCTCAGTAGAGCAGTTAAGGCGAGTGGGAAAGGCATGCATATTTTCCTGTATAAAGTTGAAAAAGGAATTTTAAAAAACAAACTCCAAATGTGGGAAGAAGCAGAGGAAGTCTTAAGTGGTCTCCCGAATTGTGCACTCACCAATACAGATATTCTTGCATACTCTTAGAAACTTCAGATTCCATACTTTCGCAGTGTGTTCATGAGAGATGATTTACCGCATAAACCATGCACTAAGGAACGTATGATTGCTAATTTAGATTCAAAACACAACAAAGTAACACAACGGGTGGCAATAATTAAAAACATAAATGAATCTATTTACTATGATATTTTTGGGGTCTTACATCCTCCATTATAATTAAGTGGTAACCCAAATATGTAAACTAGTATAATGAATGGCAATGTCCATATTGAATTCCCACAAATTTATTTAATTGCAAGTATGTTAGATTACAAAAAAAATTCATCCTGTGAATCTAATACACAAATTGTAAAACCAAGTTAATATTCTCACAGTTAATGTATGTCATTTTTAAATGCAAAACCTTCAAACACATTGTATCAATTCACATGTTCTGTTGCTTCAGGACATAAAATAATTGAAAACCCAAATACAATAATTTATGTTCTGGTAATAGTAAATCGTGTAGATTAATTAGTTGTTACAATAGAGGACCAAAACAGTTAACTTAATAATTTTAGAAATGAGGAAGTTATAGTATGATTACATTTGAAAAAAAGTGAATAGTATAAAAACACTTGCATTCTATACACAAACAAAATGGGTAATGTATACAGAACACCATATACTCCGAAAAAAGTAACTATAAAAATATGTACAAAACAAATCGAAGTGCTCAGTTCAGTTCAGAACCCCGTGTGTTTAACACATGGCAACAAATTTTTATTAAAATAATTAGGATACAAAGTTTTAATTGTGATGGAAGACATTCTTAATGTAGAAGAACCCATAATTTAAGAAGATACCATAACCAACACAGAAATGTATGTATATGAACCATTTAGAGCAGGACCATATACATATCTACCAGAAATACGAATTCCTATACAGAATCATGACATTTAAACACTGCTTACGAAATCGAGTTTGAGATTCCTAGGAAAATTCACAAAGATAGCTGATGGGAGTAATCCAATAAATATGGAAATAATAGTTAGAAATGGTATACTGCACTTGATAGACAGAATTGCATAATTATTATTTGGAGTTGAAATTGACCAAATTCGAATCGTGAGCATTAATTCCATAATAAAATATTACATCTCGCTAAGTATAAATGACATTAATGCATGCACTATATCTGGGTGGAACCACAACGACAATTATAGACGACAAATTAATCCCAGGGGAAATACAAAGTAATTATACCATTAAGTATGGTATTACGGTTCACTGAGACATGATTAATAAAGAAGAGGGTGTATATTTTGAATTACGTAGTGTAAAATGGTTAATGGCGCATATTGAAATTAACAATCGTGAACACGTCAAGTTCTTTAAATATATCGAAAAAGGAAAAATCTATATCTTGAATTGAGATTGTGGAGTTTGGAGATGTTTCCTTTATAACCTACTTCCGAGAAAGTGGTATGGAATGTTAAATCTAGTTTCTCAAACAAAAAAAAAGCGATATGTAGTTATTTGTTTCCAAACAAGCCATCAAAATAATTTAAGGGTACGCAGATCATTAATCGACCAATGGAATATTCAAACCATTAAAATATTTATTAGTAGTCATGCATACCCCTGAAGTACTTTCACATGCATTTCTTAAATTACGAGTACCTTATTTTCTATAATATGTACAAAGAGTTTCAAGAAACATATTATTCAAAAGACAGCTCACCGATCTTAGATCCTGAATCTTTTAAGAATGAAACAACTTTATTTGTATTTGATGATAGCAAGCAAAATTATACTGTAAAAAATGATATCATTAACTGTCGAATTGAAATAAGCCCAAATGTGCACAATTCCACAAATACTCAAGCTTAAGCATTAATCACTCACAGTAGTTTAGTTTCTTTCAATGTCCGAGATATGTTAGTTAAAGTGTTTATGTAATTGTGTTCAGTCACTCTTCAACTGTCATCGAGTAAACATGTTTTGTAATATATAAGGCTCCCAAGCTCCAAATAGGTTTATCATTAAGGAAATTGCCATTACCAATGTAAATAATATTTCCACTTAGTTCTCATTCAACCAGTGTACAAGCGCCCATCATTCAAAAAGTTATGACAAATGTATGGTTACAAAACCCTGTTCATCCCCACAGGTGAAAATTATCTATTAAGGTTTAAATGGTCATTGCTGATGGGTGAGGGGGAGGGGAGCCCGACCGAGGATGCAGTTGAAAATGGTTGATTATTACAGATGGATGTTGAGAAGGAGAAAATTGAGGTAAATATAGAGGGGCGATTCGAAATATTCGTTCAGTACAGGTCACGAGGAAGAGTTTTAACCCACAGTCCAAGTATGCAAGTGTTCTTCTGGGATACAGAAAGGTATGGTTCAGAGTAGATGACAATAGTCCACTGCAAATATAAATGTGTGATGGGGAAGAGCACTGGAGCTTTTCACTAACTAGTCCGAAGTTTACATACAAAGAAGTTGGAGACTATCAGGGACAACTGTGTGGTATAATTTCCGACCCGATACAGATTTACCAAGTAGTTTAACTGAATTAGTGTGGAGCATACAAGGTAAAGAAATAATGAAATATCGATCATACAAACAAATTCAATACACGTAGCGATGAAAGTATTACACCGAACCTGTAGACTGGATCGAGAATCGTGACAATAATGAATACATTATGGAAGTCCTCAGTGAAAATCGCTGACTAGTCTCTCCTTGTGGTATGCTAATATGATGAGTGTGACAAAGCAAGCCGACTGCTTATAGTTTCGAATAATCCCATATGGACACCAACCTGTATGTATAAAGGTGTGGGACTAACAGAGCTTCAGTCATGGCATGCATATTCAACCCTATAGTCGAGTACGAGGTAATGCATGTGGGTTATAGACAGGTGTATTTTAAACTGTATGGTGGAGTACTGCAAAAGCAAGTATTGAACAAAATCGAGCAAAGGTGTTATAAGTTTGATATGTATCAAAGGCTCAGAGTCGACGAAGGAATAGCTTGCGAATATTGTGTGATGAGGTACTTGAGGCCTGACAGTGGCTTACCATGCATACTAGAAGACTTATTTGTTGCTAATTATAATGAAGAGATTGAGGGAGAATGGATCAATGGAATAATTACCTATAAACTCACTCGACCAGACTGTGGTATCAACATCCATTGAAAAGAGGTTTGCGACGAAGATATCCGCAGCTTTATTTTTCAACAGGGATGTCTCATTTATGTCTATGTGTAATAGCTACTTGTGAGACATCTCCAATTCTCATCCAGAATGAAGTTTCAACCTAAAGACAAGTACTCTCTAATACAACATGGACTTTACTCTGTCAGGTACGACTTACTGCTTTCATTCAAACATGTTTAAGTAAATGTGTGAAGTAAATATTCATTTTACATGTACGTATGGTCCTGGATTTATGTTAACAAGTAATAAGCCATGTATAATTAAAACTAGGGTAAGTGATTGTGACAGTGCGATTTGTTTTGTTAGTAAGTATATGCTGTATATGAGGGAGAAAAAACATAATGTTAAAGCTAAAGGTGAGCATATTGTCAAGAAATATTGTAATAAAAGACAGAGTTTGTTTCATATTATTTACAGTCCAGGTCATACAGCTCCTTTGCAAACTTTGAACGTTGTAGTGGGGATATACAAGCTGCAAATAAGTATATATTGGTCACTGCATGTATCTCCTCTAACTGTGTTGTGCATAGGAAATTACAGCTAGGAAGGGCAAAATACAACCCTCATACGTTACTTGTATGCAGCTTAGGGTGGCATAAGATAATAATAAAGATAATGTTTCATATATTTGTATTGAAAAGTCTAATTATATTTGTTTTGGAAAATATAATTTTAAAATTAATATTAGCAAGTTATTTAGATGGGTTTGAAATGTAAGCTGTTTAGATGTTGTTTGGAAAAAAATAGTAATTGTGTGTCAGTTGTAAGTTGGCATTCATAGAGTAAGGATGACATACTTCTATACCGCCAACCCATGCATTTGCATAACTACAGGCAAGTCAACTGTGGACTATTTGTATTGGTCTAGTGGAATTTTAAGACAGTTCGCCGAGACTTGTGATAAAATGTTTTATTTCAGAATCACACATTTTTTTTTAGGAAATTAAAAGACTTATGGACTGATACAACATCCAGAATTAAATAAATGCCTTGTGTTTCATATGTCTTCAAGTATGTCATTTCCTGCGAGTGTGGATTAAGTGCACTCTTACTTTCAAGAAACTTATCCCGATTTAGTGGAAAATATAATCTTGCACAATCCCGACTGCACTAGTAAAGACATGGGTATTCAAACTTATGTTAAATGACAAGCCTAAACTTGAAAGTAAGATCCGTATGCATTTTGATACTTTTCATGAACAGGATTTAGAAGTAATTGTACGAAAATTTATTCTATAAATATTTACTGAGTTTGCAAACAGTCTGTAATTAATTGTTCAGCTGTATGTCAGGGTGTAACTAAAATGTTTATTATTGTCTTATATGTTGCAAGTGTTATGTCAAAGTGTAACCAAAATGTATGCTCTTCAAGCATAATGAAATGTATAATTGTTTACGAACAAATGTGACAGATGTGTATCCAAGTGTTGTACTTTTTGTATACAATAAATACTTGGAAAACTAAATTCTGTGTCATTTACGACTTAAAATTCCCTTCCTACACACATGATGTGTAATTTGTTGATGTATAAAAGTTAATACTAACATTAAAATTGAAGTGTAATATACATTAAAAAATTTACTAACTTGGTGTTCCAATTGGTCTGTAACATAAAATTTGAATTGTAACACAAACACATGATGTTCAAATGATCTACATTTAGAAATGAAAACTCAAGTCTGTTAACTACCTACTTGATGTTACAATTGGTTTGTAACATAAAATTTGAGTTGTAACATGAACATGTGATCTACATTTAAACATCGTAACATTCAGTATGTGATACATGATTTTAAAATTCAAAATTATTGGATCCAGTTTCAAACAAAACTAGTAACATATAATACCAGGGAAGGCTCCAGCCCCTTTTCACATTCCAATCCTGTGCAAACAAAGCACACTCATGTAGTATAAAAGGGGGGTGTAATACCCCAGCTCTTTGTGAGTTGCTCTTCCACATCTGAGCTGATTAGATGGCTCCACACTCCACAATACAACAGATGTAAGTGGACTTCACTCGATCGTCAACCACCCAAGGGTGAACATCTCCTTGCTCTGCAGAGTATAGGGAGAGTACCGACAGTCGTTCGGTGTGCTTTACTGACATTCCATCACACAACAGTCTGCCAGAATCCCCCATGCTCTCACTGTTGGTAGTCTTTAGTCATCTACCACACACAGGTTTTTAGATTTAAGTAAACAAGTTTTCAATCCTTTTTTTTTTTTTTACTTTTTAAACTTTAACTTTTTTGGAATATTGATTTATGGAATTTTAACTTTTTTAAATTTTAACATTTCGAAAATTAACTTTATTTGACCACCAACTTGTTTTAAGTTGTTTTAACATTCAACATATTTTAATGTGTTTTGGCCTTCAACTTGTTTTGAATATTAAATAGATTTGACCTTCGACTTATTTTGATTGTTAGTTTAATTTAACCTTCAACATGTTTTCAATATTAAATTTATGTGACCTTCAAGTTGTTTTAAATATTAAATGGTTTTTACCAACTTGTTTCGGCTTTATTTGACCTTCGACTTATTTAAACTTGTTTTAAGTCTTTAACAGGTCATTTGTAACTGTAATATCTTAGGGGTGCTTCTATAGAGTAATTGGTAAAGTGTTAGGTTGTGAAGCATCCCTAGTAGGGATTCGATACCCTTCAGGGAAAAGGTGATTAGTTACAGGGATCACATGCACACATGCATGTTCCCCCCCAACTCCTAATTTCACATGTCTACAATTTTTTTAAGGTAATTTTTCATGTTACTATAATATTTTCTCTTTTTTGTTTCAGATCGAATATTTGGCTAGTGGCTTAGGTTTTAATGAGTTGAGGAAATTTATAATAGCAAACTCCCCCACAGCTAACCGTTGTTGCATTAGTTCGGAATCAGAACGTTATTGTGATTCGTCCGAATCTGATTAATATTCAGAATCTGGTTGTTGATGTCTGACGTATCTTCATCGTCAGACTTTACCTATGTCCTTTTGGATATGGCCTTTAGATGGAGAATTCTTGTTTTGCAGGTAAGTAAAGGCAGGGCAGAAACTGACGTCGACATAATTTCCTTTTTTCAAAGATAAAAGGCATCTGTTTTGGCAATTAGCGATGAGGCACCCACACTTTTCAAAATTTATCCTTCTGTAGCAGTTAAGATTTTTTTTTTATGCTGTTGCTGACGAAAATGCTAGGGAGACATTTCACATTTCAACTAAAGTAACACCTGTCCTCCACTCGTCTGATGTTGGCAAAATTTATGAGGAAAACATTGTTCCTCATTTCACTACAAAACGTACTGAGTTTTCTGTGAGAGGAAGTGGCTGGGGAATGAAACTGATATGACAAATGGATGTTCACATTTTGCAATACAGACCATTCGCCGTAGATGTGTCTCGCACAACTCTACCTAAATCCTATGCCAATCGCCAGGCCTGTATTAATGTGCAGTGCTCGAAAGATGAGTGCTTCCTGCACTCCATTCTAGCAGCTTTATTTCCTACCACAAACAATCTCAATAAATCATTTCCGTATCCAAAACCTCATTGGGTTCTTAATATGCAGGGATTATCAACTCCTGTAGTGTTACATGAGATCAAACTCTTCCAGGAGCTCAATAATAGTTCTATTAATGTATATTCAGTGGTAAAAAAGTATAGAAATATTGTTTTTGAATTGTTTGACATTGCTAAGGAGGGATTGTCGTACCCACCCGCATATCTCCTGTGCGATATGGTCGCCGTGTAAACATGTTGGCAATTCGTGAAAGTGTCAGTACCGCCCACTTGCATTTCGTGATAATAAAAAGTATAAGTTATGACTGCTTCACAGTCAATTGACTGAAGACTGCAAGTGACTTTTTGTTTGTGAGCATCGGCCCCAATATTTTAGAAGTGAGGATAAACTTGAAAACCTTAAGTAATTATGCGAACAACTCAATGCTGCGAGGTTTACTTTCCCATCTGAAGATGATAAGTACCTTGAAATTTAAGAATTTTGACAATCATCAAAGAGTGGGTTTTGTTGCGTTCTGCGATACTGAAGCTTATCTGAAACCCATTTCTACTTGCTTACCACACAATGACAGTAGCAGCACAACAACCATGAATAAGCATATTCCACTTTCTTGTAGCATTCTGCTTCTGTGTGCTTATGATTCCAGTTTATCACAGTACCACGAGTTTGTGGGTGAAGAATGTACGTACAGGATGGTTGATAAATTGGTTGAACTGACAATGTGGGTTGCAGGCATATACAGCATAACTGTTCCAATGAAGCCACTTACAATAGCTGAGAGTGCTAGGATTATGGCTCAAACAAGTTGTCATATTTGAAATACGCCACTCCGCGAAGTTTTTCTGATCGACCATGATCACTTGACAGGTGTTGTCAGAGGCCTTGCACACAATCGATGTAATTTGTTGTTCAGACTGTAAAAGAACAAACTTGTAGCTGTATTTCATAACCTGCAAAATTATTATGCCGACTTTCTTATGAAACCATTGGTTCCGAGACATATCACCCAACCCGACGGAACCGTGGTAATCTAAAATCGGGGTGATATCAAGGTGACTGAAATCACCTTCGAAAACTATAAATGCATTACCAAACTCATTCCCAATGGGAGAAATTTACAATATGTACAATTGCAATTCATTGATTCATTCAATTTCATGAGTACATCTCTGGAGACATTGGCAGGTAACTTGTCAAGACATAACACAGTTTGATTTGCTCAAAGAAAAGGAGTATTTGGTTATGACTTTCTCAAGTCGATGGAGAGTCTGGACCGCACCTCACTCCCACCCAAGGACGCATTTCATAATATAATAAAAGGCACAGGCATTAGAGATTCACATTATGCTCACATCTATTCGCATGGAATGCATTCAATTGTCAAAATTTGTTAGAGTATACATTTCAGTATTTATGTGTGGACACATGTTTGTTGGCTTATGTTTTTGAAAATTTTAGAACCGTATGTTTGACAGAATATGGTCTTGACGATAAGTACAACCCCAGTTTGTGAGACAAGTTAATTTGCTACTTCGATGTTAATGGCCTATACAGTCGCATGACGAAATGCAAGCTGTCTATTGGTAATTTCTAGTGGGTTGAACTGGATGTGTTTCCGACAGGGAATTTCGCTGATATGGACAACGATGGGGACACGTGTATTTTCGCGGAAGTGGATTTGTCTTTTCCAAATTTATGTCACAATACATAACTGATGTGCCTATTGCCCCAGTATCTGGCATACCTCCGAATGTCAAACCTGAGAAATTTCTTTTAACTCGCGTGCCGTGGAAGAATTACATTATTCATATTCATTGGGAAACACTGAACCACTATATAAGTATGGAGACAAACTCGACGCTGTTCATTTTGCTGTGTACTTTGAGCAGGAGGCATGGATGGCTCTGTACATCACATCCAATATTCAGAAATGTGCTCAAGCTACAAACACATTCGAGAAATCGTTTTTTTTTAATTGATGAATAATTCAGTCTATGGAAAGACTTTGCAGAATGTCCATCGGGAAATGGACATCAGATCGTATCGCAGTATGAAAATATTTATGGGGTGGCGGAACTGATTGGGCGACTGATATTCAAGGAGCGGCAAATCCTTAGTGAGAATCTAGTCCTGATCTAAATGGAAAATGTCTCTCTTACATTCAACAAGAATTTATACACTGGTGTTGCCATTTTAGATTCATTCAAATTGTATAATTAAAACTTTCACTACAATTACATGATACAGAAATTTCCTCATCAAGCCTTGCATCTCCAATATTGCGATACCGATACGATAGTTTAATTATGAAATTCACTACCATGATGTCTAAAACAGTATTTCCCCTGATTTGGCAACATGTTTTCATACTTATAAATATGTGCCAGATAATATGCAAAAGTTCCCACTGGTGAACAAAAGCCTTACAGGGATTATGAAGGATGAATATGTTGGTCGCATCATCACACTCTTTGTAGGCAGATGCCCTAAACTTTACTCATACATTGTTTTGAATTAACAGTGTGTGCATAAAACGAATGGGGTAAAACCCAATGTGTTGCATTATCTCCTGCACGGGGATTATTTGGACTGACTTATGTAAAATTCAAGAGTTATGGGGACCCAATTTCACTTCGGTTGGTGTGGTTAAAAGAAATTCAGCAAACTAATAACAAAATTAGCCTTGTCCAGTAATGACAGTATATCGGGCTGAATAATGTGCCGACAATGCCTTGGAGGCACTATAAGATCCCACAATAAATTTCCCCTACTTGCCAATATCTACCAGCCAACACCTGTCAACTGCCACTGACAACAACTGTATGACAACCACCAGCTCTACCATCTACACTGCTGTGAGGGTTATCTGCCATTTAACTCTAATGTGAAAACCGTCCACCAGCTTCGAAGGGGAGATCATCACACTGCGAGGTCACATGTCATCCACCAGATGCGAGACCATATTTTCCTGGTTCACCATTGTCAATATCATTCAACAGCAAGGACATTTTTCCTATATCGCCACAACTGTGCTACATCCGCATAATCATAGCGAGGTCAGTGTTACAGATTCACCTTTCAATGGAGACTTACAGCTGTAAGGGTTGGCCCTACAGCTCGCGGAAGGGCCTTAACTACATGCATATGGGCCGTTAATGTAATATTCTAGCTAACAGCAATACAAGTTGTGGGGCTATATATGTACTAAAATATAAAACAGTCTTATGTATAATAATAATACATAATACATAATCGCTTTTAATGTAGCAAAATTTTAAAAACTGTCAACTTGAAAACATGAATCTATCGCAATCCAATATGGCGGCAGGGTAACATCCTTTGATTCTAGTGATTGGAGATCAGACGAGTGTTGGCTGTCTGTGTGTAGTTTGTGATTAAGCAAGTGTGTAGATTATGCAAGTGAGTAATGCACAAGTACATAATCTATTTAAATAATCTAATGACACATAAACACCCCCAGCCATATTCAATTGCATTTCCCCTAAGCAATTGCATTTCCTCCTCCCATCCTCCTCACTTGTGAACCAGAACCCGAGGGAGAATCATCTCACTCTTTCTCTCCAGCAGGCGACTAGTCACTATGTAATTGTAAAACACATCAGCTCTCTCCACCTACTGAAGAGACAACATGTGTAATTACTATGCAAGTGCGCAAATAAAATCGAAGTATCCTTCCGAACGTGGTACCACCCCTGCCACCGGTCGTTAGAGCTCCCCACTCTAGCTGCTCTCCAGCCCATGAAGCCCATGAAAAAATTCCTCATATCTCCAGACAGTGCCGACAGGGGAGAGGGAAGTGCATGTGCAATTTTATGTGCAAGTGTATGTGCATGTGTACTACATGAGCAAGGTGCAAGTGCATTTAATCGACGGGCATGGATGCGCCTGCTACTAATATGGTATTCGACAGCTACATGCCTCATGCCTTCAAGCACGGAAAGGACACCAAACACTCGACATTTCGACTACTTTCGTAACGTTCAACATCTCCATCTTCCTACATAACACACAAATATTATTCTACCGAAAGTCACCTGAAAACCCTTTACTTGCAATGAACTTATCCAGTAGGACGCTTTATTAGCGAAGACATAAGCACTTGAACACCATACACGTATTTGAGTCGACAGACACACTATGTGCTTTCAAAACGGACATGAATGCAGAAGCTCATAACGTCCGATGTTATGTTTGCAGCAAATGTGCCTTGCTTCACTGTAAGACATGTCATAGTTAATTGGAAATGTCGTTGGAGCACTGGCCACAAACATCGTTTTGGTAGACCCATTAAAACCCCTAATATGGATCAGAAAATTCTGAAGATTTTATGCTAACCAGTCGGCAGAAGACAGCCATATCAGCTCAAGTACAGACGTTAGTTATGATACTCTCCACCAGTGTAGAAGGCATTTTGTTCTAATGGTCGAGCTGTGCCAGTCGCTGATCACACACACCAATGCCGACCATCGTTTGGAGTGGTGCAAACAAAACCAGTAATTTGACTGTGGAGCAGTGGAAGAAGTTTTCGTGGAGTGACGAGTAACAGTATATTACGATCTGGCTTTCGGATAGACTGTGTGGGCCTAACAGACGACTAGCGAATGCTGTTTACCTGAGCGTGGAACTTGATTACAGAAGTGTAATTATCCAGAGCTGTTTCTTTCGTATGAGACAATGTATGACGCCCACAATAAGAAAACCCCTTTCAAAAATGCTCTTTTTTTTATCAGCATGATAATTATTCGGTCCATAAAATATGTAAATTCTGTGGTGGTTTGAAGACTATCAGGCGAGACTGCTTAACTGGAGTTCCGTCTTGAATTCAAAAGAACATCTTTGGGTTAGCTGGAGCATCGTTTGCATGAATAGCAAACTCAACCAACAGAAAAATGTCAACTGAACACAGTGCTGCAAGAATAATGGAAATCAATTCTGCCAAAAGTGTAGTAGAACCTCTCGGAGAGCTTATATTGAAAGGGTAATGTCATTATATCAGTGAAGGGAAGATATATCCGACATATTATTGTCTTTGTGGCTGGCATCCCAGAAACCAACACCAATAGGTGCTCAGTTAATTATGGCCATATTGTATACAGAGCATTAGAAATATGATCTGGGGTCCTAGCAGAAATTGGAATGATCATATGAATAAGAAAGAGCCATAGATTACTTACAAAAGTAAAATGATACAAGCCATTAGGATGGAGAGGAGAAAAAGATGGGTGTCGCAATAGGCAGTTGCCTAATGCAAGAATTATAACAAGAATATTTCTTAAAACTGTGCGGGAAATAGGTTCAAAATAATTTAAATTAATAATTCAAATTAAATTTTCACAGCATAATTTTTACTCCGTTCGATTGTATAGTCCCACCATATCATTCTAAAATAATATAAAACATCAATTTTCACAAAACAAATTTTGTTCAAATGTTCCATTTATCGTACGAACTAAGCATTTATGCCAAATACCGGCGAGAGTATGAATGGAAGTTATGTTGCAAAAATTTCAGTATTTGAACAATACATTCTGTTACATAAAATTTTATAGGTGGAGATCAGGAGTAACAATTAAGAAAGATCTTGCTATACTCCCCCACAATGAACTTAATTTTAAGAAACAATTATTACAAATATATTTCAATAACATGTGTCCAAATTGTTACATGCAAATTATGCTTAGTTGTGCCAAAAATGCCAAAAAGTCTAAGATATACAAAAAAAATTATTTCACCACCATAAACGACAGAGAAAACCATCAGGAAACTTACTTGGAATGGTCTTTCGGAATGTCTGAATATAGCAAATACGTGTTTACAACGTGTTTGTTTCTACTACACATGGGGCACACGATATAGGGAAATATACGATGCAAACGTTTTAAATTGAATATATTGCAATCAAAGAAGTGAATAAAATTAAAGGAAGAAAGAGATTTTGTAAAGCTGCATATATTACACATTAATACTATTTTAATACTGGCTGCCCAGCAAACACAACCTGTCGGCAAAGTGTAGGCAAAGTGTCGGCCCGATACCTGTACTGTCGACAACTGTCGTTTCAATGCCAGAAGAATCTGACAACAGTGTGACGTATTTTCTGAGACCGTAAGTTTGCAGTTAGAGAAAAAAACAACGGCCAGTGTATTGTTTTGGATAGCAGATGTATATCACCTAAATTATGTCGGCGTGATATCTCACAGCCAACATGTCACCAATAGCAAAAATTATTTTTTGGCCCGATTCTGATATAGCGTCTTTGTTTTTTTTCGGTAAGCTGGCCATCACCTTATTTATTCCGGCCCGCTAACGTTTTCGAGACATGACTTTTTGAAGATTTTTTTTGAATAGGCAAGATTTCAGCTAGATGTTAATGGCATGGTGTCTTTTTTGAGACCACGTGTTAACCTTTAGCTTGTTTTTTTTTTTTTTCATTATTATATATGTGTCATGTGGTAGCCCATGGCATTTTTTAGTTTGAATTTTGTTTTCATTTGGACAACCATCTGACAAATATATAAAAAACTAACAAAAACTTTTGGTTTTCAAGCCTTTGATGAAACGAAGAAACCGTTTTTAAATAATCAGTGTTTTAAAATTATTTGTTATACTGTCATTAAATTTATACATTCCCTTATAATAATTTTTGTGATGATAAATTTAAAATTACTGGAGAGTGTCAGCAACTTATCCCATGGTGTCTAAGTTAGCATGCTGGACTGTCAACTCAAGGGTCATAGGTTTGAGTCCTGCACTCGGCAAGCAAGAGATTTTAATATAATGTTTTGAGAAGTAAATTAAACAAATATATGTAAAGAGGAAATAACAATTACTAAAATTCTTAATCGAAAAGTTAAGGTTTTTCATGGATATACTGCTTACTTCTGAACATCATGCCACTGCAGGCCCAGCATCGTAATGACATACAGCCATCGCTGGCCCAACATCTTGCCGCCATAGGCCCGGCGTCTAACTGTCATCAAACTGCCACTAGCCGGCATTTTTCTGCCATCTAACTGCCACAGGCCCGCCATCCAACCGCCACAGGCCCGGTGTCTTGCTGCCATCCAACCGCCACAGGCCCGGCAACTTGCCGCCATCCAACCGTCACAGGCCCGGCATATTGCCGCCATCCAACTGCCACAGGCCAGGCATCTTGCCGCCATCCAACCGCCACAGGCCCGGCGTCTTGCCGCCATCCAACCGCCACAGGCCCGGCATCTTGCCGCCATTCAAACCACCACAGGCCCGGTGTCTTGCCACCATCCACCTGCCGCAGGCCTGCCGTCGTGCCGCCATCCAGCCGCCACAGGCCCGGCATCTTGCCACCATACAGCAGCCACAAGCTCGGCATCTTGCTACCATCCACCTGCCGCAGGCCTGGCATCGTGCCACCATACAGCCGCCACTGGCCCAGCGTCTTGCCGCCATCCACCTGCCGCAGGCCTGACGTCGTGCCGCCATCCAGCCGCCGCAGGCCCGGCATCTTGCCACCATACAGCAGCCACAAGCTCGGCATCTTGCCACCAGCCACCTGCCGCAGGTCTGGCGTCTTGCTGCCATCCAACCGCCACAGGCCCGGCATCTTGCCGCCATCCAACCGTCACAGGCCCGGCATCTTGCCGCCATCCAACTGCCACAGGCCAGGCATCTTGCCACCATCCAACCACCGCAGGGTCGGCGTCTTGCTACCATCCACCTGCCGCAGGCCTGGCGTCGTGCCGCCATCCAACCGCCACACGCCCGGCATTTTGCCGCCATCCAACCGCCGCAGGCTCGGCGTCTTGCTACCATCCAACTACCACAGGCCAGGCATCTTGCCGCCATCCAACCGCCACAGGCCCGGTGTCTTGCCGCCATCCAACCGCCACAGGCCCGGCATCTTGCCGCCATCCAGCCGCCGCAGGCCCGGCGTCTTGCCACCATACAGCCGCCGCAGGGTCGGCGTCTTGCTACCATCCACCTGCCGCAGGTCTGGCGTCGTGCCACCATCCAGCTGCCGCAGGCCCGGCGTCTTGCCACCATTCATTGGGCCGCTTCCGGCATAAGACAGCGGGCCGACATCATTTGTCAGCTATCGCTTACTGGCCCGATTCCGGCCTGTACTTTTCGTGTTTGTTGGGTGCAGTATCCCTTGATTAATTTTACAAGATTTGCAGAATTAGAAATGTTATTAGAACAATGAACCATACTTCAAGGTCAGATAATCAAGGTGGCTGAAACTCTTCAGATACCTATGAATGCCATGTTACTGTGTGATGATTCCTCACAAAAGCATTCTAAATATAGCTGCAGTGATATGGCATTGTGACTATATGTCATTCACTGTAAACTGAGCACTTCTGAAAGCCTTGCTTATGGTCTACTTGTAAGCACATTTTGTATTCTTCCGTGTTATGTAAAATTAAGACTGCCATGGGCTTCGTTACATTATTCATGTGTTGGTCAAGAAAACCTAGGAAATTATTTGAAAAGAAAAAATATCTTACAAATCTGCAAATTTTTACACTTAGATAAAATAACGAACAGCAAGAAGAACAAATAATTTAAGTTAACACAAATGGTAACCTAACACTTTAAATTCGACATGTAGACATAAAACTAATTTCCCTTCATCGTTACCAACTTTACTGGGCGCACGTCACTCAGTGTGCTCGTTAACATTTATGCAGGTAGGAATCAGTGACTGTTTTCTAAGATTGATTACAAAATTGCTCACATTATCACGAACTGTGTTTAGTGGGCCACTGCCAAAAATGGCACAGCCAAATCGGTGGATAGTACAGTGCAAATGGAACTGGAAAAAATTGCAGTTATGGTGATGTACACATCAAAGCTTGGTAAGTCGACATTACTGCTGGATCCTTGATAATTGTCTCCGTACAGTATTCGGGATCCGAAATTAAAGTTTATGCTATCTGCATGTTAACAACAAAGAAACTATCAACGACAATATGATGGGCCTGCGTGTATTTAATGCTATAAGGACTAATAACGGTGTGTGCAGGAATGTGTAGCAATTCTGCTGTCGTTTCTGTTTACAACAATGAGCAGAAGAAATAGAATTGTAGAAGATATGGCAGATGTAACAAGATTTTTTTCCCTAACAAGACAGTAGATTGTAAAGTGTTATTGTAAATGTGAAAACATTTGATGTGCCCAGAAGATGGAAAGCAAAATTCTATACTACACCACCATCAAGTATAACAACAAAATGATTGTGTGATAGATTTGAGAGGGATGAAAGTGTGTGATGTGAAGAAGGGTAATTCTGCAAGAAGAGAAAGACAGCATATTAAGGATGTGTGTGGGGAGAAGCTGTGCGTGAGTCAGGTGCAAGAAAAAAGAGTATCCATCGCAACTTAAAGGAAGTAAAGTGGAGGCCTTACATTCCCATATTGCTTAATGCTATAAGAGAAGACGACCCAGATAGGCATGCCGAATTTCATTAGTGGATTATGAATGTTTGCAACGACAACGAACATCTTACTTATGTGACTAATCCAATGGGGCAACCTTAATACTGAATGGAACTGTTAACTTCCGAAACGGTGTGTTCCGGGCCGATTAAAATCCCCATATTGTGGTCAAGCCAGCTCTAAATCTTCCTGTGTTAACAGTATTGTGTGGTATGTCTACCAGAGGATTTGTGGGTCATTCTTCTGTGATGGACTGGTACAGGTGGTTGCTGCACCATGTTGTAGGAAAACATTGTGCCAGCTGTTCAGCAAATCTACATAGATAAAAACTGCTTTTTACAGCAGGATAGTGAACCACCAGATTACCATCGAGAGGCACAGATGCTCCTGAATGAAACCTTTGCTGGGAGGTGAATAAGCCGACGAGGTAGTGTTGAGCATGGATACTGATATTCAGATTTAACACTGTTAAATCTTCATCTATGGTTAACTCTGAAAACCACTTTGTGCACTACAAAGCCATGAAGACTGGAAGCCATGAGAGACGCGATTATGACCGCCAGTATATCCACTCCCATGGAAACCACAGCTACTCTTTGTTGTAATGTTCTACAGCATTGAAATATGTTGCTCCTGATGGAGGGCATTTTGGCAATGTGTAACTAAAATTGACGTTCGTATAAACCTAGCATTGTCCTCATAGCATGAAATAAAAGCTGCCCCAACATTTGGTCTTAATTTGTTTCAAGGTTATTCCCATTCAAAGAGTGTAAATGTAAATTTAGGACAATTGGTATTTCAGTTGCCATAACTAGCTGAAACGATCTGCTTTCCATTAAAACCGCCCACAAACTAAGCTTCCCAACTGTAACTGTCGTGCTTGATTTACCATGCACAGACAAAATGACAATTTATGGTATTTGGTCATCAGGCATAAAGTTGTTACATAAATGAAGACTAGTATTGGCATACCGGCGTTAATGTAACCCTTGTGTACATTCAGTGACAAGGGTAATTATGTTGCAGTATATATTTAACAACATGAAATCTTCAGAAGTAACTCATATATACGGACCATATAGTCATACATATTAAACATACCGACAGTGACATCCATACTAATCATAACATCAATACCATTCACACTATCAATACTGACTATATCAGCCATATGCTGGAAGGATGTGCTGCAGCAGGTAGATCTCAGCTATGTGGTAGCGATGTTGAAGTGTAGTTGTTATAGGAAATAATATGTTTTCATATTGCCTTGCTTGAGGTTTGTGACTTCCGAAATTATACCCGCCCAAGAAAAGATGGCATATTAATCTGGAGCAGGGATTTCCAGAGAAGATATTAAATCCAAAACAATACCTCCCCTTCCAACACCAACCTAGTGCCACCTTCGCCCCCAGAAGATGCGGAAGTGGTTTTGAACCTACCTCCTTGCATTACTGCATGTAATGACTTATATTGTACTGCGCACTATGTGACAAAAATCTTATTTTTTTAAGCACACAGTTTCTCTAATGAAAATATTTTCTTGTATGTATATAAGTAGAATATAAATGTATGATAGGGAACAATGAATTTTAAATAGGGGCACAACTGACACAGGTGTCAGGCACCGATGACCACCATGTTATGACATCACCTGACTGTCATAATATTTCCGGTGGCCTTGACATTGACCTCACATCAGTCATATTGACATCATTACTGTGATCTTGGGTAAACTCAAAAAGAAATTTTTGCAAAATTTTCAAAAATTAAAAAAAAAAAGATATTTTAAAAACTTCCGAAAAATTTATTAAAAACTCCGAATAAATAAACATTTAAAAATTACATTTCTTATTTCGAAAAATTTCGTAAAAAACATTTAAAGACTTACATGCAAGATGTCCAGAGCTCGCAAAAAAGATGGTGAAGCACATCCTCCAGGCATGAAGCCCAGATTATTTTTATTGACTATTTAGTCGGCAAGCCTCCACAAATCTATTTATTCATTGGTTAATATGCCACACCCTCTTCCCCCTAATTCTGGCTTAACTGATTATTTGGGTCCAGTGTATCCCCTCCAACTCCACCTCACATTTTTACTGGCTGCCCTCTAACATCTCGTTAGATTTACATCACACACTACCCTACCCCCTTCCAACAGTAAATGCTTATTCGCTCACCTTAACCCTTCCCCCACTCCAGTCAAAGACATTTTGTATTAACAATTTAATTGGAACCAATTCCCTCTCCAGCAATAAGATATTTTATCAGTTTTATATCACACACGACCCCCTCCCATCCCAACTCTTACTACACCTTTTCTACATGCACTTCCCAACACCCCAAGGCGAAACCATTCACTCTCTCCAATGAATTTAGTCTGTTTTATAATGAATAATTATTCTGTTACCCGTACAACCTACCACTATATTCAGTTGGCTATTTAAAGGTCCCTCATCCACGCAACTACCCCCTACAATGAATCATGGACTTAGCCTACACTTCCTTATTACTCAATTTCGCTCGACTCTCCACCTCATCATCACCTTCCCGCCTTTAACACAGTACAGCTCAACCCCCACCACTATTGCTGCTGGTGATTATACGATGACAACACACTGCTCGCTCATGATTGGTTGTTTGTCACATTGTATCTTGTCCTCTGCAGATAATTAACGTAGCAAATGCCAAACATCATAGGTTTTTCGTCTGATCCGAAAGGCGACACATCGGTCTCTCTTCCTGGCATTTTCAGCATTCAATCTGGTAATTCAATTATTTTAATTCGTCCATTAAATTGTACAGGATATTAGAGGAAACAAGTCGAACACTTGTAGCATTTATATTCTCACCATGTTCAATTCATGTCACGAAACCGATAATTTTTGCATTCTAAATCTTTTTTTTTTTGGGCCTCCTGAAAAATTTACATATTCACCCTAAGGTACCGTTTCTGAGAAAGTGTCATGTATATATATAAAGTTTCTATCCGTTTTTAAGGGAATTTAATTTTGAGATTTCTTTCTGGAGGTTTCATTTTTGAGGTTTCATTGCGTGGATTCATTTCGAGGATTCATTTTTGAGGTTTTATTATTTGATGTTTAATTTTTGTGGATTGATTTTTTAAGATTAATTTTTCTGTTTTTGTTATTAAGGTTTCGTTTTTGAAAGCTTAATTTTTTTAGGTTTCGGTTTTTGAAGTTTGTATTGTAATGTTTCTATTTTCTAGGTGTAAATTATTTAGGTTTCCATTATTTATATTACAATTCTGAGGTTTCTTTTGTAGATTGTATTGGAGGTAACTTCTTTTTAGGTTTCTTTTTCATGTTTCATTTTGAGATTTTTTTTCTAGAGGGTTCGTTTTTGAGGTCAAATTTATTAGTTTTAATTCCTGAAGTTTCATATTTGGAGATTAATTTTGAAGATTCATTTTATAGGTTTCTTTGTTGATGCATCGATTAAAGGTTTCTTCTTGGGGTATTATTTTGAGGTTTCCTTTTTTAAGGTTTCATTTTTGAGGTATCTTACTGAGTTTTTGTTTTTCACATTTCATGTTTAAGGTTTCATTTTTGGGTTTTGTTATTATGATTTTTTCGTTAATTTTTTTTTAGTTTTCTTTTTAAGATTTGGTTTTAGTTATCATTTTGGTTTTCTTTAGTTTTCCTTTTGAGGTTTCGTTAGTTTTATTTTTCAATTTTCATTTTTGAGGGTTTTTTAAAGTTTTATTTAGAAGTATCTGTTTTGAGTATTCATTTAGAAGTTTATTTTTGAGTTTTTTTTTAAGTTTGTTTTATGGTTTTATTATTGGGGTTTCTTTTTAGAGGTTTCATTTTTTAAGGTTTATTTTTTAAGGTTCCATTTTGGGTTATTTTTAGGTCTTGTTAGGTTACTTTTAAACATTTTATTTTTAAGGTTTCTTTTGATGGTTAATTATTTACAATTCTTTATAAAATTTATATTTTGCCATTTTATTTCTAGGCTTTTATTTTTGAGGTTTCATTTTTTAATATTTTTTTGAGATTTAGTTTTTTTTTTAGGTTTCTTTTGTTATGTATCGATATGATTTTTCTTCCCGAGTTTGGATTTTGAGGTTTTTTTTTGGGGGGGTTTTATATTTGAGGACCATTTTTGAAATTTAGTTTTTAAAAAAAATTTAGGTTTATTTGTTGAGATTTCGTTTTTAAAGTTTCTTTTTGAGGTTCTATATTTTTAAGTTTAATTTTTGAAGTGTGTTTGACATACGGCTGGTTGGTCTCTCTGGTCGCCTGATCTGCAATTTCGGTTATTATGGTTTGCTGATCTTTGTGGTCGTTAGAATGTTCAGCTAGAATGGTCATTTTGTATGGCCGGTTCATCTGGTTTACTGGTGTGGTTAGCTGGCATGTTTTGGTCGGTTAGTCTATTTCGACATTACTGTATCACCATTTATTGGAAAAACTCGGTCAAATAGGCGTATAAAGGGCCTAAACCATAGTCATACATGCCAAGCTTATTCAGCTTATGATAGGGTTGTGAATTCGAGGGATCAAAGCTGTAGCCTTAATAGTTTGCGAACAGTATCTATGGAAATGTAAGCATTCCAGATGGAGTCAATGATGGTACCACAGAATATACGAAGTCGGGATCATGGTTGTAGGCATACCATTAAAACAATGCTTCATGTTTATATTCACACTTTATTAGTGTGCAGGTCCGAAATTGTATTTGAACTTTTAGACAGAGTTTTTGCATTGGCGAGAAAAATATGTTTAATTGCAAGATCATTCAATAATAACCTGCACATTTTGATTGAAGATATGGCCACAAATTAACTTACTTTAATAATTGCTGAAAATGCCAGGGAAGCGAGAACTATATTCCACCTCTCGCATCAGACGAAGTACTGTGATGTGGCGTGCATTTGGCTGTATTAATTGTCTGCAGAGGACGAGCTACCATGTGACAAACAACCAATCATGAGCGAACAATGTGTTGTCATCGTAAAAAATCAACAGCAGCAGTAGAGATGGGGTCGAGCTGTATTGTGTTAATGGTTGGATGTTGATGAGGATTTCGGAAGTCGAGCGAATATGAGTAATAAGGAAGTGTGGCCTAAGCCTATGATTCATTGTTGGGGTAGTTGGGTGGATGGATGGTCGACTAGATAGTCGATTGTATATAGTGGTGGGCTGTAGGGGTAACACAGAAATTACCCAATTGAAAACTGGCTAAACTGATTGAAGAACAGGGTCGCATTGTGGAGAGAGAAGGGTGTGTAAAGAGAAGGTGTAAGAAAATGTGAGGGGAGTGAGGGGAAGTTGTCAAGTGTGATGTAAAACTAAAATGATTGGGGGAGGGGAATGGGGACAAAAAATGCTAATACCTAATAGAAGTGATTAAAGCGATTCAGGGATCAGGAGTGAGAGGAGGTGTGATGTAAATCTAATGAGATGTTAGAGGGCAGCCAGGAAAAATGTATGCTGGAAATGGTTTGGTTTCATAGGGGACCCAAATAATCAGTTCATCTATAGGTTGAAGGGGAGTGGGTGTGTTATATTAACCAATGCAAAAATTGTGGTGGGATAAAAGCTTGCCGACGAAATAGTTTATCAATATTGGCGAGGGTCAGTCGTCTGCTGGGCTTCGTGCCAGAAGGATGTGCTTTTCACCATCTTTATTTCGAACTCCAGACCTCTTGCATGTAGGTATTTAAATGTTTTCACTGTTGGTTCTTATATCACGACCAACTATACCTGTAAATTGTCTTAGAAGTTTACGTGTCATACATTTATTTTTGAGGCTGTAAATAATGCCGTCAATAGCATTTCAAGCTCCTAACTATGCCTGTAAAATATTTGGTGTATGTTGACCCATTTCATGATTATAACATGACTTGGGAAGAGTGGTCGCTACTCGTACGATAGGCTTGGCTTTGTCACATTTACATATAATAATTATGTTTAAAATCCAAGTAACATAATTATGTCTATATGACAGTCGAGGCAGCATAGCGAGACTAATTTTGCATGAGCATAGTTGATGCTCGATGCAGCCATCTATTATTTTTTAATTGCTTACGTTTCCACATGAGTGTGAGCATTAGATGGACTGCAATAGTGTCTTCATCGTTTAGTACATGTTTGTGTTGAATCCCGCTGGTATATTTTGATACACACTGTTACTACACTTGTATCAGTTACACATGAAAGCTGTTTTCATGATCATTTTAATGATGTGTTCCTTTCATAGGCAATCATTTTCAACAGTTTCTAAAAGTGTATGCATTTCATACATGCTGTTACTAATTTAGGCACCATCAAAATGAGTTTCTTGTCGTTATGTACAGAGCAAAGGAATCAAGCCCTTGAGGGATTAGGACATTCTGTAATGATTTATATATGTAGTTCACCAATACGAGCATACTTAACCAGAAATGGCATCCATATGGTCTGTCTATTGCTATGGCCTTTGTGATTTCCAAATACTCTTCTCCAAAAACATTCGTTGATTCGCTTAGTCTGTGTGTGTATGAGTAAGCATAAAGAGAAATAGCAAAACTTTCTTTTGTTTCTCTCAACATGGCCATGATAATTTATCGTGTTCTTTGAGTTATTGTATAAAATTTTCCCTGCTCTACACTTTCTAAACAGTGCCTGATGTTTGTAATTATTGAAAACATTGTAGGTTCGGATTTAGAAAAATGTCAATGCTTCTAACCCCATGCTCGGCTGAAATTGTACCATATTTACGAGTGAAGCAGTCAGCTTCCAATTTTTACTGTATTCATATATGGCTTTTATTTCTATTTAAAGGTTGTGCTCGCTCAACCCATACCGTAAAATGTTCTTGAAAGCTAGTTTCCCAGCATCACCATATTGGAAACTGCTATTATAATTTCTTAACTGAAAAATTGGAGTCCTTACAGGCTCATTGCACAGTTTAGTCTGCCGATATATAGCTGGGAAAATATGGGGAAACATTGTCTCAATAAACAGATTTACATGCTGCAAGAATTTCTCGCCAGAGAGAAAAAGTCCAAATATGCATGTCCACGTGCGTTGTGGGCAGTCTTCCCTAGCATGTAGACTAAATTTAAACATTTTATTAATTATTAATTTCTTATCATCACAGTAAATATTTTTTGGATAAAATTAAATTTAGTAGATAATTATATATAGTTTAATGTATGGAATTAAGTGTAATTACAATCTATGAAATGTGGATATTTGAATCATAGATTACTAGTGTTTAGAGTTTTTACACACAGGGTCTCTATTTACATAAAACACCACAGCTGCATTCACGAAATTTGAATGTACGAAGCCAGCTTGGCTAATACAGAGTCTTCTGTACTCTTCTTAACCACCAATCTACCAATTGATCAAAAAATATTTCAGTCATTCAATCAATCTTTCGATCAATCCACAATTCCATCAATCAATATTTCAATCTTTCGATCAGTTTTTCGATCAATATTTAAATCTTTCTATCAAACAATTAACCTCTATCAATGCTTTCAATTTTTCAAAATCAACCTTTCGATAAATCTTTCAATCAATCAATCAATCTTTTGACCAATCATTTGATCTATCTTTCGACCTATCAATCAATTTTTCAACAGAACTTACAATTTCCCAGCTAATGCTTCGTTTTTCAGCCAATATTTCAATGCCTATTCCAATATTTCAGTCTATCAATCAATCTTTCAATCCTTAAATCAACATTTGGATCTTTCGATAAATCTCTCAAATTTCTTTAAATCTCACAATTTTTTAATCAATTTTTCAATTTTTTTGTTTAATCATTGAACCAAAATATCAATCAATCTTTCCCTCAATCATTCACATATTTTCTATCACTCATTCAAGTTTTCGATCAATCCTTCGACATTTAGATAAACTTTCAGTATTTTGAGTTTCAATAAATCTTGCAATCTTTAGATAAATCGTTCAAATGAACTTTCAAACAATCTTTCGATCAATCTTTCAATCAATCTTGAGATTATTTTTCCAAACAATTTTTCGATCTATCTTTAAATCAATATTTCGCTCTATCAGTCAATATTTCAATATTTAGATAGATATCTGAAACATTCTATATATAATCAAAAATCGTCTATCTGTCCTGTATTTATCGGTATATCGTCTGACCACAATCCACAGATAACAGAACATAAAATTTATTAACAGACTTTCATAAAATTTGTATCTGGTGACTGTTTTAATGTTTTTCATACACGCCACTGATTATGCATTTGTACTTAAGCATGCTCGAGCACTCCCCTGACATTTGCATAGTGATCACAATTCTGAGTCTATCCACAAATTCATCGCGATCTTCCGGGAAAATGTAGTGGGCGCTCTTGCCACCTTTCATCTTCCACCGATCACCTGTCATCTTGAGCTGAGTGGCTTGGCCAGTGAGTTTGATGGGAAAACCATCACACTTCTCATCAGCATCTTCATCAAGAATGTCTTCAAGAACATTTTCATCAAATGTGGTCTTAATGATGGTCTTTACATCCTGTCTCGTCTTCTATATCAAGTTTACTTTTCTTTCTAGTAGGAGTCACAGGTCGTCATCAATATTTACAGTTGATGATAATTTATTTTGAGGTTCGTATATTTCACGCGAAAGTCTTGCAAGTTTATATTTCATGCCAACCGACTCTACTGCACTTCATACGATTCGACTCTACTGTTCATCGTAGGTCGCTGATTGCATCATTAGCATTAATCGTCTCTTCATAATCGTTTATGGAATCAGTTCCCATCAACACAGTAAGAGGTATTGGCTGCATTAGTTGCTGGCTCCCAATAGACGAACCCTTGCGGATCTCGATGTTTTTCTTTAATGTATCGCCCTGCATCAAATGCACATGACCATTATCATATTGTTTCATCATACGAAAAGGACACTACATACAAGTGATTCTACCATGTTGGCAAGGATTTTTAATGTAGGTAAAAACTCGAAAGCAGACTCGACACTAACGACTATTATATCTATATATAACATATATAAAGATATACATAACTAATATATAATTAAATATGTAATTACATACATAAAGAGAGAGATAGA
Source organism: Dryococelus australis (assembly GCA_029891345.1). Lineage (NCBI taxonomy): Eukaryota > Metazoa > Arthropoda > Insecta > Phasmatodea > Phasmatidae > Dryococelus > Dryococelus australis. Next base: position 81,257,613 of record CM057009.1, on the reverse strand, counting down.
GAGAGAGAGAGAGCTTCCTGACAGACGTTCACCTCTCGGCATTACAACGAAAACTGAGATACTGATAAAAGTCACTGTTGTATATATACTAATCACAATTATTTTTACCAGTGCATTTCATATTTTCAACATTAAATTAATCATAATGGATGGCAAAATAACCCCATCAGGTTTTATTTCTCATCTCATTCTAATCTTTATTGTCATAGTGTGTGCCAAACGAAGTTGATAGATTGAGTAATTAGCAAGTTGTAACAACATGCATCAATTCGACTCGAAAAAAAAATTCTATAATACCTATGCCCTGTGCTATAGCATTGTTTCTAAGTTATTACATAAATAACTATAAATATCGAGTTAATTATATTTTATAAGCATGTAGTAACTGAAAGATATACACTATCTACCAAAAAAGTAATTGGGCACCCGTGAAGATAGGTAATTCAGTACGTCAGTTGACTTGTGTTTCACGGCCATCGGCGTAGGACCGCTGGTGTTTATCTGTGGTAGCACGAATACAGAGGCATATTGTATCATTCTGGATAATGAAATGCCCTAACATTGTGGCATTTTTACGGACTGGACCCGTGTTACTTCCAAGATGACAATGCCAGGTGTCATGTTTCAAGGGTTACTATGCAGTGGTACGCCGACAACAACGTTCGCCGATTGGACTAGCCCGCCCAGAGCCCCGGCCTCAACCCTATAGAACATCTTTGGGACGAATTGGATCGCCGGGTTAGGGCTCGTCACGCGCGGCCAAAATCCATTGCTCAACTCATGGAATGGTTGCAAGAGGAATGGCGATGAATCCCCATAGATGACCTGCAAACACTCGTAGAGAGCATGCCAGACAGGGTGGCTGCTGTTATAGTTGTAAGAGGTGGCCCTACGAGATTCTAACGGGGTGACGACCACCGAGCAAACATTGTGGACAGTGCTCAATTACTTCTTGGTAGATAGTGTACTTCTGTAGGACTCCGCAATACTTTCGCGTTCAATTTCGGTATGGCATTTCGGGTATCCACTCTACAAACCGAATTCTTACACCAAGACAAAATCTGCAAATCATCAATTTCCTTGGCTGCTCTCCAGTTGCTCGATTGACATGTAGACATAAGTTTGCTACTCGTATTTTTTAAACTGAAGCCATACGGTTTCTGGAGATTATTTTATATTCAAAATCACAGTACAACAATTTACTAACCGTTTATTCCCACACAACTCACAAACTGCTAAGTCTCGATAAGTCACTTCGAAAACTTAAAAGCTGGAAACACAGAAGATTGTTACTCGTGGATAAGAAAGAATCCTGGGCAGTGCACAAATAATTACAACACTGCAAAGCTGGGAAATGCAGTCTACATCAAAATTGGCGTACTGGACATTCCTCAGAGAAATTATAATGCATAGACGTACAGCCATTCAAGTCTAGAATCTTTTCACAAAGAACCCATCTTGTTAGTGGTGTTTTTCAGAATTTCTTACGACTGTGAGAGGAGGGGGAGGGGTGTTACACTTAGCGGAAGAGAGTGAGATTACAGCAGTGTTAGCGATGCTGACGTACATGATAGTTACATCATATACTAGAAGAAAAATTGTATTAAAATATAATGAAATACATCATAGTTGACGGCAATTAGACATACATACACTGAAAAAACAGTTTTGTGGCGACCAAAAAAAAATTGCTGGCGACCTCAAAATTCTTTTGTCAATATAGACATAAGAAAAGGTTTCGTGGTGCCAAAAAGTTGTATTTGTCATTCCAGTATTTAGTGGAAACTACAAAATTATGGCTGTGGTTCACCAATAAATTTAGTGTGTTTGTAGGCAATAATGTGTCCGTTAGTCGCAGCAAAGAAATTACGATGATAGCAGCAACACTGGTTAGTGAGGTCCACAAAGGTGTTTCGCATGTTGTGGGCTTTTGTAGGTAGGTACGGTCTAACAAAAACTGAACACTGAATTTAAAGTCGTCATGTGTGTGGATTCGAACCTTGTACCTCTCAACTGTGAGCTCAGCGTGTTACTATATTTTGAAAAAGTTGGATTTATTGACATACTGACCGATACATTAGCAGTTGGACATAGCGTGTGCGACTTTCGTTAGCGTGTGTTCGTGACGGTTGACGAGCTCCAATTGTTCAACAGCCTTTAAACATACCAAATTTCTCAGGGGACAGTAATGAAAAATGGGAGGACTTCATAGACCAATGCAATCAGGCACCTAAAAATAATTATTAGACAAATGTTGACAAATGTAAAAAGGTCAAGTATTACCTAAAAGGATCAGCTATACACACCCTAGAAAATTATCTACATTCACAGGCGGGAGTGGTTACATGGCAGGGTATTGTTAATGAATTGAAAACTACTTTCTGAACACCAGCGATGGAGGAATATCTAAAGCAGCTCTTGTTCAACACAAAACAAAAACTATACAAGAGCACTCAAAAACATATAGAGACACTGATGTATTATGGCATGAAATACAATCCCACAGTCATTGACAGCGACTTACAAGCATTGTGTGGCACTCCTTACTCCCATCTTTAGGGGACAAAATTGTGGGGCTTAAAAATGTTAATTTGGAAGTTATTATTACAAATGTCCAGTGTGCAGAACTTGGCCTTTTCAGATACAACAAAACAATTACAGGCCACCAAACACTATCCGAAATGGACTCTCTTAGAGCAGACATCACGAAACTGAAGGAGGAAATCGCCAATATGGCAATTGCAAATCAAAGACGACTACACAACTACTATCAATCACACAATCACCAGAAAATCCATCACCCACGCACACAACACAACCACCGAAATTTTGTGCCAACAACCAACACACCCCAAGTGCAGACATATTGTAAAAGCAATTATTCAACAACTCCTAAACATGGCACAACACAGTTTTTAAACAGCAGAATCTATACGACAACATTGAACACCCAGGTAATAAATTCCCCAACAAAGAAACCCACCCTAAGAGCATAGAAAAAACACACAAAAATATTTCTATACAAAAAACTCCTACACAAGGGGGCAGTAGGCACCACCCCTATGACAAACAATACAACCAGTTGCAACAATCTCAAACATGTGACAGACAGTCAGGCCCCCTAAGGGCACAGCCAGTCAGCAGACAACAGCCACGGAAAGAGGAAAGGCAACAGCGTGGTCAAACATGCAAAAACCAGGCAGGGTTCTTAACGACTGCACATGGAAAACATGAACACCAGTGAGGCGATAACAGTCACAACAATGCCACACACAGAAACGTCCCACCGGAAACCAAAGTCCAGCGAGTTGATAATGCATGTCATGCATTATTCGCCAAACGAGTCCCTCGTCGCGGAAATAGTAACTTTTAATTCTTGTAGCATACAAGTTCAAATTCTCCAGCTACAACACACGAGAGAACATAAATATAAGACAGAAATTGTAAAATGAAAAAGGAGGGAGATCTTGCATTGAATTCCATGACCCTCAAACCAGGTCAGCGCATAATACAAAGTATTATTCAAATAATCACAAGGCCAGGACAGGAATTAAACAGATCACATCGCCCGGGATACATAACACCCCGCATATAGTGGAAGCACAGGGGAGCGACAAGGCCATGCAGGCTTTCAAATAACATGAACCAACCGTGAAACACAACCCGTGTGCAAACAAGGAAGCAGCAGCCCCTGTCCAGTTGGTAACCCGGCAGGAATGCACAACACAGCAGAAACGTGATGTCAAGGAGCCAAGGCCAACATTTGTCGGGCCAAGGACGGAGATAACGTCAACATGTGTGCTGTTTTTGTACACATCGCATCATGCCGAAAACTGTCCTTTGTTCCCCACTCAAGTGACCCCATTTCAAACAGACCTTGCGGCGTGCTTCTGGAAATTTTAACAAAGGTTCGGGATTGGTGCAACTAGAATCAAGTTACCACGTGCAGGAACAAGTACCACTGTAAACAATAACACAGTACAAGTTGATAAAGATGAAAGAGGTCAGCGAAACCTGAGCCACCGACTGTTGATTGAAGCATTCCATGAGGAAACCAGGTCGGTCACCAAGGATGAGTGCCACACAGGTTATATGAGAGTATCAACACCCCGCATACTTGTGCGACTTGCCCAGAAAACATACAATTCACTGTTGAATACAGGCTGCTTTTGCTCTTGCATGGCAAAAACTTTAGTTAGCAAAGGAAAGTGTCAGGCAGTAAAGGGAGTCTTCTCTATGGTAGAGGCAACAGAAGACATTGAGATTCATCAGTTTAAAACTGAAGTGAACATTAATATACATGGCCATAACTTTTTGCAAGAATTATTTCTCATAGATAATTTAAAACTCGACATGATATTAGGACTCGACTTTATGAAAAGATACTATGCATTTAAATAAAGATACTATGTCTATACATGCACCAAACAACAACAAAAATATTGAGATACCACTTAATACAAACACAATCGAATATGATAGCAGCAATTGCATTCAATTTCACATAAACAAAATGACCACTACAGAAAACAATAAAGAACACAATCCATTCGGTAATATGAACCCTGAGTTGACAAGTAAACAGATAACACAGTTACAAACATTACTGAACGAATATGCAGATCGATTCGCCAATTCCATTTACGATTTAATAGAAACAAACGCATACAAAATAAAGCTAAACATGAATACAGACAAGCACATACATATGCGACCTTACCACATAAATCACAAATAACAGGAGGATGTTTCAGCAAAAAAACAACAAATGCTTGATTCCAACATTATCACGCCTTCTGATTCCGCGAACACCATGCCATTGTTAGTTATACCTAAACTACAAGGTGGCATTAGGTTTCTTAAGGATTTCCACTTATTAACCAGCATCTCATAAAAGCCCAATATCCAATTCCGAGGACAGAAGATATAATTACAACCTTACAAAATTCTAAATAAATAACAAATATTTACATGTTTAGCGGGTTCTATGTCATTCCAGCCTGCAAGGAAGATAGGCACTAATTAGCTTTTAATGTGGATGGAATTGGACTTTACAGGTACACTCGTATGCCCATGGGCCATACCACTACTCTTAACTATTTTCAGAATTTCGTAGATATTATGCTAGGTCCACTTCAATGGAACACAGCATTGGCTTATATAGATGATAACTTTATCATTAGTAACACGTGCGAAGAACATATCAACAAAATTCGGAATGTTATGGAGAGATTAAAGAAATTTAATGTCAAAATAAATAATAGGAAATGTAGTTTCGCTTACCATGAAATCAAAATCCTTGTTCATTACATAACGCCTTGTGGTATCCAAACAGATCTAGAAAAGATACAGACAATTCAACAAATAGCACCACCCCCCCCCTCCCAAAATGTAAAACAAACTAGAAAATTTCTTGGGCTTAACTCCTATTTAAGATGATATAAACTGAATTGCGCTTAAATAGCTGAACCCCTAATTGGGCTTATGAAGAAAACAGCACCTTTTCAAATGGGGCGATAAGGAAAAAACAGCTTTTCAAAACCTAAATACCACGCTCAATAACCCACCCATTCTAGCCAAATTCGAAGAAAACAGGCCGACTATATTAGCATGTGATGCGTTGAAAACCGCAATTTGGGCCATGTTACTACAGGAAAATTTCACGGCCAAAGAATGCCACATCATAGCCTTTGCTCCAAAGAAGCTATCGCAGAACGAGCGGAAATGGTCAGCTACAGACAGGGAACTATCGGCAATAAAATACTTCATTATTTATTTTAAACAATTTCTTTACGGCCGAAAGTTCGTCATAGAGACCGACCATGCCAGCCTCAGATATTTGAAGTCCATGGCCGAACATAACATATGCATTTAGAAATTGGCCATTGCATTAATTGAATACGATTTCGAGGCCAAAATCGTAAAGGGCAAATTAAATACCTTAGCAGATGCACTCAGTCACATACCAACAATTTTTCAATGCAGTTTCAACTGCGGTTTTTTTACAAAAATGAATCTTGTAACATTTCACTACCTAAATGTATTATAGCAATCGACATGCTTACACACAACACCAGGTTTGTAGCAGATGAAAGAAACCAGCTTCGGGGGATGTACCTGATATCGAAACATACCACTGAGTTCAACGAGGTAAGTTGTTTTAACGCCGCTATCAAAATGGAAAATCTTGAAAAACTATATAATTTTTTCAAATTTTCATGTGGACCAAGTGAAAAAATGCAAGTTACGGCAATTCAGCCTCACCATTTCCTAATTACTAATCCATATGGTAACTTAGATATCAGATGACAAATAAGTCACTCAGTCAGAATATTGCAAAAACCGATAAAGGCTCCATTTAATTACAAGTACCATGTGGTTGTAGAGTAACAATAGATAAGGTAACGATTATAGAAGCCACACATGACTGTGATATCAAAAGCCCAGTCACTGTTGTAGCACAAACAGTATTGCCTATTCAATGGCTCAAGTCAAATAATTTTGAGGCTACTCAGTTGACCCTAAATGAAGGAATAGCCTTCTCTTCCATCAACGGCTCTGTTAATAATGACTGGAAAATATTGCATGCAAGCTGTAAAGTTTGTTTCAAACACAAATAATCTCAGGCATGATTATGTGTTTTCCATTGTCTCACAACACCATTTTAACTATGCAAAGCTGGTAAATTTTTCTTGTGTTAGTAAAATCTATAGGATTGTTATATTTCAAACTTATAAGATTGTCTATCTTATTAGAAAAAGCTGTTTCACTGCACAGCAATTACAGATAAAATATCAGTTCACGTATACAAAGAACTTGCATGAGTAAGAAATACCAGGAGTATAAAGGCCAGTAAAATAAGTCAGATCACTGCTACGTGTATATGAAAAGTGATATTAAAGTCACATAGTACAGCAGGCTGTGAGACAATTATCAGGGCTGCACAAAAGGTGGTCGCTCATATGTTTACAGTCGCGCCAACAGCGCTTCTATTAGCTTACTTCATAAACAATTCGCACACATTGACATATTGCACACTAGGTGTCACCAGTAGTATGGACTGTTGCAATCTAATTCACAGTTAGACACTATAGCGCAGCAAGGCGGCAAAGCACCGCAAGAATATGTTTACACATCATGTTTTATAGTTAAGATTATCAGGCCTGTGTAAAAATGTAAATAGCATTCACTATCAATTGCGTGGATCAATTGTTAGATTAAGAGAATAAATTCTCACGCAAAAATAAGTCTGAAACCAACAATAATTGTCACACTGAAAATTAAAAAAGGTCTAAGAATAGCTTGAGACTTTTATGGCACTATGACGGAATGTATCATTCAAATTGTGCACGTCAACTTTTTCCCAACTCCATTACCGATCGGCCCTGAGGAAGTATTTGTTCTAATTTCATTTTTTAAGTGGTAATTTTAATTAGTTACGGTGCCGAATGCAATCTCCTACCTTCCTAATGATCACGTGAAACCATAGTGGCCTCATGAGTACTATGCCGGCATGCTCTAACACATTATTAGGTTCATTGAAATATATATGTGTATATATATATACAATTATTATTACACATACAATGATTACACATTTGTATGCCTAAACGACGTATGTAACTGTTTCAAACATGTTAACTAACGAAATTAAGTTTGTAAAGGTAGTCTTGTAAAGTTCATGGCATAGTAGAATCAAGGAGTATATAGAGAAATAGCACTAGGTAGTAAAACACAATTGATGTAAATATATACTTAGTGTGAAGAAAGTTTTATTAGGATTAGAAAAAAAAGCAATGCCATTTTATAATTTTCTAAGTACTAAGATTTTGAAACCCAGTATAAATGCAAGTTGCTATACATATTTTTCTAAACTTCAAAAATGTCAAATATTATTAGTTCAAAAATTGTCTAACCACATGATCCTTCTTTTATGATAATGTAAACGAGACCCTAACCTCATGACTGAATGCATACTAGAGGAACACATAAAAGTGCACGAAGGACACTATTTATGTAAAAACCCTCTCAGATGCCAACCCAGCAAAGAGAGACCTCTTCCAGTGGCAGACCTTTACCCTTGATTGAAGACAACAACTTCACCCTCCTCCGCTGAGCCGCCCAACCATTCTCCGGCCTAGCCTTTCCTATCTGCTTTCCACACGTCAGTTAGGGAACACTAACCATGCGAGGACACAGATTTCATGGAGAAATGGGGCATTTCTGCAAGCAGTATTAACCGGGTCTGTCAAGCGATGCTCGAGCACCTGGGACGGTGCGATCACGACGAGCCAGCACGGCTGTTATTAAAACAATCCCCCACCAAGAAAGGTCGAGAGGCTAGGCGAGTATTATATAAGGTTGGAGCGATGGCGGCACGCGGCCATCTTGCTCCCGAGGGACCGACGAGACTCCAGCGAGAAGGACCACCAGGCCATGGTCCCCGCATCGACACCCAGCACTGCCACTGTCGAGGAGGTCTCGCTCGACGACGCCAACGCGACAGCCAAAGGGTAATTATAATCCCATTAGGACGCCAGAGGTTGTGCGGTGTTAGGGTCCACGTCCTAACTATTAAGACTCCTCAAGTCGTGAGCACTTATCTCGTTACTACAGGTCGGCAGGACCTACTGAAATAATTGCAATTAGCTGAGTAAAGTAATTGATTAATGCAAAGTAAAGAAGAGCGTATATTGAATAATATTTAATGTAAAACTGTGAGTGAATAAAATACAGTATTTTGTACGTGAGAGAGTGCTCTATCATCTAGTTACCGACATTTCCATCCCTCGCGTGTCCTGATTCATCCTCAGGACAGGTCACAGCAGTTGTTACTTCATTTGATACAAGTTGTTTAAAGGCTTTTTTTACACACAGTTTCACTGATACATCAGTCAAATATACTTAGAGACGAAGCAGGTTGCTCAGATGTTTCACTGGTCCATCAGACAAAAAAAAAACCACTGAGAAAACAGTGGAAAAAATGACTGACGAATCAGTCAGAAATGTCACGGAATCAATCAGTGAAGGAAATATGGCTGTTTTTCACTGTTTCATCAGTTAAATTCACTGAAGTGACTGTTATCTCAGTCAGATACGTTTAACTGATTGAAACGGTGAAATTCTCACTGATTCAGATTTAGAGTGCATAACAGTTTCAGTTGCGACCTGACGCCTTATGAGTCAGTTTCGACACCTTTAAGACTCGTCACGGTACTAGACGGGGAAAGAAAATTACATCCCCTTTGCTGACCGGAGTAGTGTAAAAAATTTAGCTCTGGGCTTATGCATTTTAAATGGAACAACATGGCTCATACTTTTATTCTTTGGGCCGGCTAGGCAGCGCTTGGAAGTCCTCGGAATTTCCGTAGCTGGCTGCTTGTGAGCCACTGGCAAGGATGCTCGAGTATGTTTCCTCTGTGATGGTCTTAAATTCATATTCGGACGAGCCCCTTATCGAACAGGGAAAACTATCAGTTATTAGATTCTAAGCGCCGTGGCAACTCTGTGACATATATTTTCCTTTATTAAATTACCTATTAGCATATGTCTTCACTATTAATGAGTTTGCAGCTTATTTATGTTTTTCCGTACGTCCTCATTATTAATTTTTGTAATACCGAAGCAACATGTAATGCATACATTTTCCTTCATACATACTTACTCTTAAGCATATCGGCATATGAGTCATAAGCATATCGGCATATGAGTCATAAATATTACCTATTTCACGTCTCTGTTTCGTCACAGCGAATGATATCACAACTGGATTGAGACGAGGCTGAATACAAAATATTATTTGGGTGAAGTGGGGAAAAGAATAATATGGGAAGGAGGAGTATTTGCGTGAGCCATGGTTTTATCGTAAAGTACATTTGTAGTTTTGGTGCCGTCAATTACAAGATCTTTTATCAAATTTTGTGTGCACTCTTTGAAGGTTGAGCCCAAAACATCTTGAATGCCCATGGCTATTTAGTAGGGGGACTTCCCTTAACTTTGTACATTTCCCTCAACATAGTATCTTTAAGTAAATTAAAAGCTAACTTTTTTTTTAATTTTCTTAATTTTAGATTGAGATCACTTTTAATTTTTTTATTGAATCATTTTACTATATGATATAAATAAACTGAATAAATTAAATCAAAGATATATAACTGAAGTAAGCAAGCTCCATTAGTTTGAATTAAATAAAATATATAAATGCATATTATTTTTGATTGTTGAAACAAAATATTTGTAAAATATTTCCTGTACATTGAACGACAAATTTTAAGCTATACCACTTAACAGTTGTACTAGAATATTTTTAAATCAGATAACATTATATATAGATACCAATTCACTTTATACATAGTTGTGAGAAAGAAATAACGAAACGTAAAAATAATGCATTTCCGTAAATACAACTCGTTTATAAGATAATTAAAATGTTTTTAACGACATTCAAAACACATTAATACTCGCAGTTTATTCAAGGTTCGTGCAGATTTTATCCATTTGATTTTATATATATGCATACAGTTTGCGATTTTTGTGATTATAGAGCGGAAGTGATTTTGATCCATGGAATTATTATATATACAAAGAGCGGTTTATATATAAAGAAACGAAATTTCATAAAAATGTAAGCAAAAACAAGCGATTTTTAAAATAATATTTTTCTGCGCCTAAATTCCAATTTTCATATATTACTTACATACTAAATGTTCATATAACACAGACATAAAACTCATTTCACATTAAGAGCGCAAATAGTCAGGCACGAATCAATCGTATACACTGTACTAAAATTACATATATTTTGGTAGTACTGCTTATAATGGATAAAGTAAGTTGCACAAATTAACGTAGCCATGCTCCTAATGGATAAAATGCGTTGTGCAATGTCATTATAATTCGTATTTGTTGAATAAGTGAATTTAATTTGGCTGGTTTGTTAATAATTTATATTTGATAGGCTGGCATACAACGTACAAATAATTGATAGGTAAAATATTTCCAGCAACTGGGCTACCGACGACATGGAAAATCTTCAAGCAAATTCAGTTAACAAGATCTGGACATAATGTTTTTTTTTACTTTAATAAACACTAAATATAATCTATCTACAAATTGTATGGAGGATAAAAGACTTTGGTTGCTAAACAATCGTTATTGCAATTCTTGGGAATTTTAAGTTTATACTGCTGAGCCTGTGGTAAGGAGCTAAAGACAAGAAACCCGCTACAGAAAGGTTGATAGAAATTGAGGACGGTCGGCTGGTTAAATGAGAGAGGGGAGACAGGCTGCAACAATAGGATAATAGACTGTTTAAACATGCACTTCCACTAACGCACCATGGGGGCCACGCAAGACTGCTCAGCTGCGCTGCGCTGCCGTTCGGGGAAACCTCTTAAAATATTCGTAATGGTAGCAATTGCACACTCTTCATCGTAGCAGTTCAGCGAGATTTCATAGAATCTTCGGGTTGTCTAATGTAAAAGACCGTTCGCTAATTTTTTTCCTTAATTATACTTCGTACTTAAATGAAGTTATTTACAACGCACGACTTCATTTTTACTAAACCCTTTTCAAGTTTCAGTATTCGAGAATGGTTGATATATTTTGCAGTTCACTACAACTAATAATAATTAAAGAAACCCAGGAATGGTGGAGTGTGGAGTAAATATTTAGTACATAAAAGAAATTTGAGCTGATGTGCATTCAACAAGTATCCGCAATTTTATTCTAAGGAAATCATTTAGGTGTTGTTACTTTTCAAACGTTGCTGAGGGAACAAATTTTAAGCACAAAGTGGTTACACATTTCAATTTTATTTTTAAATATCGTTTGGCTGGCTTATTTATTTGCATTTATAAACAATCTCTGAGTTATATCCTATTATATATAATTGGAGGTACGCAACGATGTCTAGCAATTTGTAAAATAATTATTCTTACAACATTATAAGCATTCACTTAATAACAGCAAAATGAAATACGTATATAAAATTAAAGCCTCCTTTTGGCCACAAGAGCAGATACACGCATATAAAAATAAAAATTATAAAAGCTTAAGTTATAGCTTACGAGTATTTCATTCTGCAATAAATAAGTCCATATTAGATTCACGTTATGTATAAGTGGCATGAATGGTTTATTTCCTGTAGGATTTGCAAAATTTTTTAAACAGCACTTTACAAACAAGCAATTAGAATGTATTTTAGTAAATTCAATAGGACGATTTATTCTATTAAAACATTATTTCGTTTAACATTTATAAGTCTATGCATTTCTTCACATGGCAACGATCATATTTCAATCCTGATATCTTCCAGATTCTTGTAAAAAGTTCAGAAAGCCTAAGGCTAAGATAAGAAATAAGTACATAAATTTTTTTCAAATGCAAATGTAAATTTTTGTTGCAGTTTCCGTAAGAGTATAGTTAAATAAATAATACTTTCACATCCGCAATAATACAAAGTGAAAACGTACCACGAACTATCTAATCATTGCTTACACATTCTATAGAGTTACATACTGTATGTTCCTTCGATTTAGGTATGGCAGTGTATCATTTTACCTTTTCTAACACACAAACATAAAGACTGAAAGTAATTCCTGCATAGTAATAACGGCGAAAGCATGTTTCTAGTACTCCTGATGGATTGTCTACAAGCAGTGCATATAACCTGAACTGAATTAATTATCGGACATGGCGGAAAAATTGAAGCTAAGTATTTAGATTTAAAAATGCATTCTTGTGTGATGTCTAGAAAAATGAACTCTGGTTAGAAGCAGTGGAGCTAAATTCAGGTTTTGAGAAGGTTCCGCAACGCTTACGTAAACTAACACGAGATATATACTCATGCAGATATGTCTAGAGCGAAGCGTTACACTGAAACAAACTTGGCAGGATATTTTACTCTGACCAGACTAAAGCCGATATTTGCTCAGTGTACTATAAGAACCACAGCTGATCGAATTTTCAGATGGCTGAAAATTCCAAACATATAATTTTCTCAATGTATCACAGGAGTTCCTTATTTTTTGACACGATAATGGAAAAATAAGTTATATTCTTAAATGAATCTAGCAATTACAAGTAGCAAATATCAAAGCTAAGAATAGTTTATTACATTACTCTAATTAGGCAATACAAATATTTTTTCATTTGCCTGTCAATGCGGATAAAATGTGTTTTCTAGAGTAGAGGGAAGCATACCACAAAACAGCCATTTCTGCATTGTAGTGATTTCGTTATTTGACCGCGAACTTGATATTTGCCTTGACTTGAGAATTTCAGAAATCTAAGACGTCCTGAAAAGTATGTTAAGTCCAGTGCAATTTATTTTTAAATTTCTCTACCGCCCCTGCATATCACCGTCACACAGTATTTCGTGAGCGAAATTAACAGGTGATTTGCTTCTCTAAGAGTAAATATAACACCAAGGGTAATTTGCCATCCCATGTATAATTTGGAAAACCTTGTTTAATTTGGCACATCACTTTCAACTTGAAACATCTGAAGTTACTTGATTCCCCCGTTCAGTTGCACATCATATGATTTCTTAAACGAATTTTCCAGAATAAATAATGGATAATCTAATAAAAGCGAATCTTTGGAAAAAAATAGCTATATTTCTGATGTGCACGGTCCTGGGTTCAAACCACGGCGACCTGACACGTCTTCAGGCTACCGACAGTACCAGAGCTACCCGCATACTAAAACCAGTAACTAATCAAAAGGTTTAGTTGAACCTTTGCTGTTCTTGCACAAATACTCTTACTTTATTTGTCAAGACATGTTTGGACGTGATATTGGTAATATTGTTTTACATGCCTCTGTGTTGCACGATAGTCGTTCCATGATTACTTGAAATGAACAAACGTATCTCAGCCAAACACTTTTGGTCTGTCTGTTATATTTGAATATGCTCAGCTAAATCTAAAATTTTATTTAAATTCGCACATAAATTCTACAGCATTTTATAAATATTACCGAACTTAAATAAACAAAAGAAAATTTCACTGTGTCTAAACATTATTTGAATAATACTTGTGTTTACCTATTTTTAGTTCTGAAGGCTTTAACCTCGTAAACATATTTCACGGCCCCTTCGCCTTTCCGCTTGCCTTTATTTAGAACTCGTTCAACCTTAATTTGGACAATACTTCCACTCCAGGTCTTGCACGACGCCCTCTCATTCTTCGCGAGGCCATGTCCAATTTATAATTATTTCTGTCCAATGTTTTGGTCCATAAGTTGAATATTACGGTACCGTTGCATTTCTTTCTGGAAATGTCACATCACACCCTTTTGTAAAGCCATTCCTTTGGCTCTCTTCTTGCTCTAATAGTGTCATTCCTTAAGAAATATATGTTGGCAATTATCAGCATTTAAACAATTTCTTCAGAATTTTCTAAAGTTCTGCTGAAGTTATATTATTAATTATGCATTATGCATACCAATGCGAGTATATATTTCAAAAAGGTGATGCATGAGCCGGCCGAAAAAAAATTATATATTCTCGTGATTTCGGGTGCTTGATTTTTATCGCAATAATCATTACACATTTCGGCGAGACTGGTGCCTGAAAGCCATCACGTTTCGCAATCCATTTTTTTATATGACCACTGAGTAAAGATATACACTAGAGTGGCCATGGGATAGGAAAAAGTCTGACCACTTTTATGTGTTAGTTCCGCGAATGATCCAGAGGAGCGCTAATGTTCTCGACGACGTCATCCGCGCGGTGTTGCCAGTTTGGCAGCCGGTAAAAGTATGTCATAACCCTGGCCTCCGCTCACCCACGTATTCGTTCAAGTTCTGCCAAAGGCGAGCCTGTCATACGCGAGTTACCAGCATTCGTTGCAGCTGTGAATACCCAACTCATAATTCATTAGTGGCGGCCATGGCATGTGTTTCCTTTCTGTTGTAGAATTATGTGTTTGCGGAAATTTGCAGCGATATCAACTACTATTTGGTTTTATTTACCTCTGCGAAATGAATTATCATATATATAAAAAGGGCATTGATTTATAATTATAATCTATTATTTTACTATAGTTTAGGTGTTCATGATAAAATAGGAGTACTGGTAGACCTTACAATTAAAAACTTCATATTAATCATGAATTATGTAATATATCATAGTAAACTTTTCATTCCGTTCCTATGTGAAAATAAATGGACAGGAAGTAATAGTCCAATAGTGGAGAAATATTAAGTCTGTGTCCGAACCTAGGAATACACTTATGTATATAAGCATACTCCACTCGGCTCAACACATGATACATTCCGACAGGCATATTTATTTGCATCCCTTACAGCAACTAGTTAGCTGATAAGATTCCGAATAAGCGCTTTGACAGAAAACATACTGGATATGTGCTGGAACGTAGGCGCATAGATCTAGAATTGTCAACCCAATAGGAGCTGTAGCTGCAAAGCGCATGACAATGAAAGTGCTCCTATTAACCAATCATATACATTTTTACAAGAAAGGAATGAATATATGAGTCACTAAACGCAGTTATCGATAATGTATAATTAAAACTAGTAGCAACTGGAGGTAGATTTCCTTTTCACACTAATATTGGTATGAATAAAAATTAAATATCGGATTTTGATATAATGTTTTCACTCATCCATGCCCTGCCTTGTTAAAACATTTGTAAAGGCTGTTGACGATCAAGTGAGCACTACTGAAATAAAACTTAGAAATAAGTTGCTGCTCTTACCTGTATATATTTTTACGGGCGAACTAAGTGTCATGCGTCCAGTAAGGTTGGTAACGTTGGAGGGAAAGTAGTTCCATATCTTAACGTCGAATAAAAAGTGTTAGGTAACAATTTGTGATAACTTCAATTATTTATATCACTTTCTATTTTTTTAATGCATTGAGTTGTAAAAATTGGCAGATTTTTAACACACTTAATTTTCTAATAATTCTACAGTATCACTAGACCGACGAATGAAGAAAGCGATGAGGCCCATGGCGATGATAATTTTACATAAGGTGGAAGAACACACAACGTGCATACAATTAGATCTTAAGCAGGCCTTTCAGAAATGCTCATTTTACCGTGAACAGCGTACAGTGTTCTCACTGCTAAGCATATTAAGCATAAATTAAATGCCACACTCGGTTTATAACAAATCACGAAGGAAACTGGTTATGTTTATCCCGGCTCTTAAAGATCATTAATGGTTAAAGAGCATACATTGTTAAGAAATTTGTTCAGTGACGTTTCTCTAAAGATAATGCCTCCATTCCACTTCTTATAAGAAGAAATATTAGGAATAACAATTATGAACTACATATAAATCGATTTTCAAAATAGCAGCTTATGGGCTGTAAAGATGCGAAACCTACACACATTCGTTTCCCGAGACATGTAAAATATTTACGTGCGTCAACGAAGGCGAACGCTGTATGAGCGTGCATCTCATTAAGCGGAAAACGCTTTGCACACCGCGGGAAAAGGACATTAATGATCACGTATAAGGCTCAACTTTAACATATGTTTGTTTAAAAGCGACAATACAACTGTCGTCTCTGTAAGATACAAGTTTACAATAATGATGTGAATTAGTGGATATTGTCCGAAAAGTTGGCAGATATGTGTGTTGTTTACATTTACGCGAGTGTAACACAGTACACCAATACATATTTTGAACTTAAACCTCGGACTCATAACAGCGCGAAAAACGTTGACACTAAAGTGTTTATCAATAATGTTAACACATAACGAACGCATGAAATCTAGACATAAAAAAGTAAGTCGCATTATTCTACTTAAGAATAAGTACTTTACAAAATATAATTATTTCTACACTAAACATCGGTTGAATGCAATAATTACTCGGTTGCCAACCACTAACAGTCAAACTAAGGCCGCGTACGAAAGGACAAATTCGTTATTTTGTAATTTGTAATTTCGTAGGTTTCAATCCGGAAGTTGTCAATAGTCAGTTGTTTAGCACTCGCGGCAACCCATTCTTACGTTAGCAGTGAAAATGTGTTTTATATAAATTCAATGCTTAAAATGGACGTAATATATCTGCAATAATCACTGGAATACTGCGGATATGTTACTAAACAAGAAAATAATATAATATCCAATAACGACTTAAAATTAAACTGGTGCTGTGAAATATATAAACAAAGCAGAACACTTACTTGCTTTTTAAAACATGTCTAGTGTATTTTATGAACAGTAATTTGTTTTAAAAGACGTCTTAAGTACGTATTCGCACATGTATTTTGAATGTCAAAACCACATGGCGCTGATTTTGTCATTTGGTATTTTTGCTAACATCCGTTATATACAAGATACGAAATATCAATTTACCAAACACGTCACAATGATTATAAACAAAATCTGGTCACGTGATCATTTTGTTAAAACAAGCTAGCATTTCGGACACCGCCTACGTTTACAATACAAAAACCAATGCATTTAGAATTATGCAGTAGGCATGTAACTGTCATACGGAAACACGTCATCTGTATTTGCAATTTCCAATTAATGTTTTAATTCTTAATTCCAGTGAATTTAAACAGGCAGCAAGCCTGTCATGTTTACATTTGTTCCTAACATAGCCTCTTATAAAACAACCATATTGATGCAGATCATACTTCAAATCCGGCATTTGCTATAAGAGACGCTTATTATTTGTGAACAAATATAATCTTCAACATGTGCACACACACGCCGTTGTCATATTGTTTTATACTTGCATTATTGTAAATAACAGTTTCCCGCCAACAACACCGACTGCTCTGTACTGATTCGTCGTAGTCTAGAAATAACTTCTAAAGATATAAAATACACCGATTTCTTTCAATTCTTAAGTAAATCTCACAAACGCAGACGACGACGATAAGTTTCACTGGGAACCAAAACATAAGAGAACACACATTCGTTTTTTTCTGCACGCCACTTAAAGAATAATATAATGCTTAAATATTTATATTGTAAACCCAGCTTAACTTCAGACGTAGCAGCTTACGTGGAATTACGGTGCGTAGGTGCGTTTACACGCAGTCGAATCAGTACATTTCTCTGTTCATAGTGTACAATGGTTACCAAGAAAAACAGAAATATTATTAAATATATTGACTGTGTCTAACGTTAACGTGTATTCTGGAATGTTTGTCGTCTCCTAAACTGCAAATGGATAATTACAGCAATTTACCAACACTATGTAAAAATTGGAATAATTTGTGACAGTATTTGTGACTTGTGTGTTAGTGGAATATTTATATAATTATTATTTACTTTTCATAAAGAAGTTATGTTCTATGTACCCCATGTTTTGTTGAATGAATAAGTACTTTTGTCGTTAACGACCACTCATTTTGTTGTACGATTATACTATATCAACGAAATATGTTTTATAACATGTACGATCATCTTACCAAGGAGTGTTAATTCATACAGCAAGTCTAGATTCGATTCGTTTATCGTGGGTATTTTCTCATTTTCTCTATCATTCCCCTACCACTTAACAATGTTAATTGTAATATGACAATATATTACTAGCACTATGTAGTGTATCATATGTTCAAAACAATTTCTCTTCCGGTATTTAAAAAGGATTTAAGAAATTTCTTGTGCCTAAATTCTGCGAGAGGCGTGAGTCGTTTAGCCGGCCTTACACGATACCCAATTTCTGCTACTTTCTGTTGTACTCATATGGGCACAACAGAAAGAATACAAGTTTCTATAGCAGAAGAGAAGAAAGGACGCATCCGTTCATTCCCAGACGTTACCTATAGTGCTAACAGAAACTCGTAAATAGCAGGCAAAACAACTCGCTGGCAGGGGACAGGGGTACACATACACCAAATTGTATATGTAGGCTCTCTGTGGTGCATCCACAACGTACGACGATTGTTTCTTCTTTCCCCTGAAGACGGCATTGGTTTGCATTATAAAGTACGAGTACTACTATTAATCTATGGAAAATGATATGAGTAACGGCAATGCTTGTGTATAAAAAAACAAGTTACTGTATTAATATGTATGTACGAAGGACTTTTACGCCACCCATTAAAACAGTGGCATATTACTGCAACAAGGGCGTAACTGGGAATGTACTCGGTTAGGAAGAGGGTGGCGGGGGGAGGGAGAGATATTTCATAGTTCCATTTTTGAACAAAATAAAAAACTGGTATTATTACACATTTATAGTTACATAATTAATACAAATTATTTAAAATCAATTTGTACATGTACAGATATGGAACCAAAAAATGCTATAACATTCTTCATGTTCAAGGAAGCTCTCTCACATCCCTTGAATTAAATTTAAATACGTGTAATTTTTGTTTTCAACTTTTATTTTCATTACAGTGGGGGTATAGGCCTATGTTCCAATATATAAACCCCCCCCCCCCCCTGTCACCCTTTTTCTTTCTCTGAGGCTATGCCTCTGTTTTTAAATGTGTATCTTTAATCAAAATAATAATCACTCATATGCTCTCCGGAATGAAATTCGCTTTTACGGTTATACGGCCAAAAGAAGACAGAACTGTTACAATATTACACTTAAGGCTTTCATGTGTGCCTGTTAACATTACTCGCGCTATACAGCTCAAATTCTCTACTTTAGAAACCAATCGATGTGATTAGCAAACAACCACTGCTCGTTGACTGTACTGCGCTGGTACTTGCGTATTAGACAAAGATATTATGTAAATAAACATTTTCTAACAATAAAATAAATTATAAACAGCCAAAATGTGTCACATAGAAAAACTCTATACACATCGAAGATTTGAACTATAAATTCTACAAGTACGTGGTACAGACCTGCGCACTAACTGACTGAGCTACATAAAAACTTACAACGTACATGTATATGATAAGGTATATATAGTACATAAATCATCAGTTATCCGTATTTTATAAAGTGGTGTTTATTCGTTTATTATGACCATGTGACTAATATGCAAAGTTTCCCGTTACTTATGTGTTCATTAAGTTTAATTTTGTTCATGCATATGTTTTACAGAACGTGTAATCTTTTCGTAAACGGACATGTACGAATTGAGTTTGGAACTCAGCTGTCAGGCATTTTGTCTGTCTCAGCTTGTGGGTATAGCAAACATTCAGAGCACGTTCTACTGTTGCAGCGTTGGGACTGAGGGGTGACAGAGATGGAATATGAGTGAGAGAGAGTGTAGATGTCACTGTGGCAACGCCGCCGACATTTTCCACGCACACGCCACGTAAATGGACTAGCGCGACGTGGTTTTAAACACTCGAGCTACAGACTGTTGGACTGGTCAGAAAATTTAACCTGGGGAAGTCCACTCAAGGTATATCTTTATTCAATGATATGACTGTCTCTTGCGTACATGCCAGGCTTTAGGGGTTCGCGTTTCTGACCTCTTTACTCCTTCCAGTGACGCAAATACAAAGATTTCCTTCTTGGGGGAGGAAAGGAACACGGTTATGTAGTACTGGCAATTACTTTTTTTTTTTTGCTCCCGTCTGAAATATTAAAGAATATTTAGTAATGAATATACCAGCTCAGTTTGGATACCTAAATCTATTATATAATTATATTGATAGAAAAGTACCGAATTTACGTCTAATATTACCTGTAAACGGTAGGAATAAAAGATTACTATCACTTGAAATACTAAGCACGAAACTTGACTTGTTATTTGCATCGAAATGTATCTGGCATTCAGAAATATAATTACGAATGATACATCGATCTCAGATGCTTTTAATATAGGCGATATTAAGGGTGAAGGGACCCAAACTCCTTTTCATGCATCACTTCCTTAAACAACTTTAATAGAATTATATTACTTTTAGGCATGTATGGTATTATTTTTGCCCATCTAAATGCATATCTCTTTTCCTGAAATATGATTTGTATCGGCTTTATAAATGTGCTTGCTCTATGTGTTCTGCCACATTTTTTTTTTTTCAAACAGTTTAGCAAAGTTCTGTTTGTCTCTTGTATTAAGGTGCTACGTAAATTGTAGGTGTAAATAAAAAAATGCAAATATTGTAATGTGCTGATGTTGCACGACACGGTGTGACATAATACAGAGAAAATAAATATTGGAGCTATTCGAAATACCCTTATCATGTTATCACGTAAGTATGCAGACGGATTGAATTGAGAAGCAATGTGCGGATCTTCGGATTTTAATTGCAATACACAAACCAGTTTTCGTGTATGTCTATTTACTAGTCGAAGTATTTTTGATAAATTTTCAATTAAAATGCAATAATTGACGAACCTGGCACTTCGAGCTATATATCCCAAATTTACAGATATCCATATATATATATATATATACATATATTATTTTTTCAGCATTTTTCCTTAAAAAAACATTAAAAAATTTATAATCAATAATCTTTGTATATTAATACCCACACTGTGACGACAAAAATTTCAAGAACACAAAATGTCGTGTTAATATTCAAAATTCTCCACACTCCACCAATAACTTCTACTTATTTTCCCGAGATTAGTTCCAGAAACCATTTTGAAAATTAATAGTAATATTTATAACTAATTTGACACAAACGTAATGTTCACTTGTTATTAGTGATGAAATTTGCTTCAAGACTTCAAAAAGATTTATACATTTTTAAAGAGATGAATCCATTTCAACATCATCAACCATTAGAAAACATTGCCCCTGGGCAAGTAGCAGACAGCAAAGTAAATGTTAAAAAAGTTATTATTGGTAATAACATGTTATTGGATGACCCATTTAAAGATAGTGATGAAGGTGTAATAGAGGGAACTGGAAAAATTTTCAGAACAGACAGTGACGTTATCCATATAGATCCTCAACTTTTGCTCCAGCACCTTGTTAATACATTGAAATATGGCCCAAAAGATATTACTCACTACTTTTCTTATGAGTTTTTCACATTTCCTTTCAATTTATTTTAGCTATCTGGTCTACTGATGTTTGCAAATTAGGCCACTCTGTCTTATCAAATATATAAAATGACATGTCATGAGAAGCCAATCAAGACTGCAAATGATATCTCTATCTTAAAATGAGAATAAAACTGAGATGAAGTATGTCTTCGATTGGTAATAGTAGAAGGGAAATGTAGGTTCGGGCATAAGGGCATCGGGCACCAGGGCCAGATACGGTGGGTCCGTCATTTTGTGACGTCACCCATTCACTAACTTTTTTCCCGTTATTGCCATAAAAAATTTCCCTTTTTACTTTAAAAACGACTAAATTTCCCTAAAAAAATCCCTTTTTTCCACATTTGCAAAAAGGACCCCCAGAAAGTTCACGTTTTTCCCGGAGTAGGTGACCGGAATCTGTGACTCCGAGCCAGGAAAGTAAGATTCAGGACCCACGACCTTCTATATCTGACCCCAAAAATTCGAAAAATCCCAAAAAATTTCAAAAAAATTATTATTATAATTTATTAACAAAATATTTAAAAATGATAAAAACATTTATTTAAAAATTTAAATTTGCTGAGGTTCCAACAACACACTCCTCCACTAACCACTTAGTCGGAAGGCCTCCAACCGCCTCGCCCATACCAAGTCAGCCATATTGTTGATGTCAGTCATCTTAGCAGCTATATTTGATACACATGACCTCTACTTTTACCCCATGACATTGAATGACCTTGAAAACAAAAACTCGAGAAAAAACCATAAAAGTCGGCAAGCATATGTTGTTACAGACTACAACTGTCATATCGGGTGCAGGTAACCATGACCTTGACCCCATGTTCTTGAATGACCTTGAAAACAAATCTCGAAAAAAAGCATAACCCAGCAAGCAGGTAATGTTACAACTACTACCACCATATTGGATGCAGATTAATTTTTAAACACAAAAAAAACCTAAAAATTCTAAAAACTTCCCAATTTTTAAATATATATCCATAAATATTATTAAAAATGTATTAATAAAAAAATTTTGTAACAGCTTACATTTCAGGAGGTCCACCAGCACTATACCCAACAGACGACTGACTACCTCACCCCTACATTTGATAGACTTAGTATAGCTGGGGGAAGTATACTAAGTCTATCAAATGCCACCATGTTGATTTTTCGTTTGTCATTTTTTTGAGAGTTTCTCTCACCTCCGTTCGACTACCGTATAGTATTTCATATGTTTTCATCACCTAGGTGATATTGTATATTAATTCTCCCACCAGGCAACAGTTTATGTTTTTTTAAAGTATAGGTTGCGCTGTCGGCGCCCTCCATGTTATATTCAATTTTCAACACATAGGCAGCATTAATTTCTCGAATTTATCTCCAAGCGGCCTGGCGACACACAGACATAGAAAACCTTTAATTTTTAGCCTATTTTTAAAAGATGATGTTTCAAATCAGCATTATAGCTACACAGATGATGCAGAAATTTTACACAATGCATATTTTTTAAAATTCATTTTTTATTTATTTTATTAAAAATTTAAAGTTGTACAATTTTAAAAAAAGATTTTTATATAATTACAGAATTGTGCATATAGTATGATGGTTATTATACAATACTTTTTTAATTAATTTATTTAATTTCTGCACTTTTCAATAATGTATATAATAATAAGCTGGAATATACATAATTATGTATAGAACAACATATAAGATAGTAATATACATAATTATCTATAGAACAATATACATGTATATAAGATAGGAATATACATAATTATGTATATGCCA
This sequence comes from Dryococelus australis, assembly GCA_029891345.1. Classification (NCBI taxonomy): domain Eukaryota; kingdom Metazoa; phylum Arthropoda; class Insecta; order Phasmatodea; family Phasmatidae; genus Dryococelus; species Dryococelus australis. The sequence continues at coordinate 81,233,931 of CM057009.1, read as the reverse complement.
CGATTCCTTGTTGCATTTCATATTTGTGTGTTAGGTGCGGTATGCAGTTAAGGCGTAGCGAAAATTAACTTAGACATGCAAGGCCTGTAAAGCTGAAGTGAATTTCTCATTAGTACCTCGGTACCTGGTTTGCTGCATGCAGATCTCTTGCGACTTCGTAAATATCCTCAAGACTGTAGTTATGCATATAATATGTTCTACATAGTTTATCTGTGTAATAAATGTTACGATATTTTCGCACAATGACAACACGAGTGTGAATAGCAAGATGTATAACATACTATAAACTACAACAAAGTTGCATGTATTGAAATGTTAATATTGAAGAATAATGTGAATATTTTTCAAAGGCATCAGCGACTGTAATAAATAAATTGAATTAAAAATGTGTGCAATAATAAATTGCATCTTATTTCATGTTTACTTATCTAGTCAGAATATAATTAAATTTTAAATGTTCAGAAATAAAATTAAAATAAATAAAATTTATGGTATAAAGTGCCATTGAATTATACGTACAATTTTGCAATTAAAAAAAACTACTTTTTAAAATTGTACAACTTAAAATTTTTAATAAAAATATGTATTGAAAAAATTACGCATGTGGTAAAAGTCCTGCCCCATGTGTGTTTCTATAACGCTGATTGGAAATACCTTAAAAAAAGGGGTGGAAGGTGCAGTTTTCTGTCTATAAATATGTGTCGCCAGCTCGCTTGGTAATGAAATCGAGAAATTAAAACTGCCTATGTGTTGAAAACATAATCTAACAAGGAAGGCGCAGGCAGCACAGCCTATACTTTAAAACCATAAACAAATATGCATGCTGCTTGGTGGGTGAATTAATACACTTGCATCACCTAGGTGATGAAAACATATGAAATTATAAATGATGGTGGAACGAAGTGAGAGACAAACTCCAAAACAAATTATAACTGACGAAACCAAATAGTGGCATTCTATAAAATGATTATAGATGAGGGGAGGGGGTGAGGGAGTCAGTCGTCTGCTGTGCGAGGTGCTGGGGCGACCGCCTGAAATGAAATTTTTAATAATTTTTCTAATAACAAATTTTTAATTATTTTTAAAACAAATTTTTGTAAAATTTTGTTATTTATTAGGTTCAAGGTTATTCAAGGTCATGGGGTTAAGGTCGATGTCACATGCATTTAATAAGGTGGTAGTAGTCTGTAACATAATATGCTTGCTGACTTTTATGAATTTTTTCCACGTTTTTGTTTTCAAGGTCATAGTGTCCATGTCGAGGTTACCTGCACCCAATATTTTTCCTCAGATGGCTGTCCGCACCTAGATAGCTGACTGGGTGTGGGCTAGTAATTGGTATGTAGAGGTGGAAGAGGGACGAATCTCATGGAATTTAATTAGAATAATGTTTTAAATAATTATAAAAATATTTTTAAATAATTTTTAAAAATAAATTCTTTACATTTTTTTTTGAAAATTTATAGGGTTTTTATTTTTTTTTTATTTTTTTTTTATTTTAGTGTCAAAGGTCAAAGATAATGGGTCCTGAGTCCTACTCACCTGGCTCGGTGTCACAAAACCCAATCACCTATGATCAAACCTAATCATATTTATTTATCCTACACATATTTTTATAATAGCTACTTTTCCTTGTTCTTAAAAAAATAGTTTTCTCTGTAACTTACATTAACAAATAATTTTGCAACGACTATGTTAAACCCAAAAAAAAGCACCTGTGGTTCCTATATGCACTGTATCATTGAGAAGAACAAGAAGGAATTAATCATATAATCTGAGATACAGTTATATATGACTAATATTTGGGTAGAATTAAATATTCGTTTAATCAATCCCAGTACAATAATGACGTAGCTATAATTCTCTGGGGTCCTTTTTTGTAAATAGGAAAAAACGAAATTGTTTTAGAATATTTTTTTTTACGAAAAAAAGTTTTTTTTTTTTTTAAGGAGAATGGGAAATTTTGCCGAAATTTGAGGGGAAAAGGGATATTTTCAGGGAAAAAGGGGAACAAATATTGCGGAAGGGCGACGTCACAGCATGGCGGATCCCCCTGATCTGGCTCCGATGCCAGGTGTTCTTATGCCCGATCCTACATTTCCCTTCTACTGGTACAATTTACTTCATCAGTTACATTGGCCCCATACTGCAACATGCAACTAGATTGCTCAGATGTGTGCAAGTTTCATTTAGAATTATTATGAATTAGCAAAAAATATATTTGATGGCTATGGGAAAACCCAAAGTACAAAGGACACAGCACACGTGAGAAGAACAAGAGGAAATACATCATCACCTGTAGTTGGATTCACTGGAGATATGCAATTATTACTCCCTAACGACGTATTTATTCAGAAATAACATAACAAGGGCAAGTTTTTGAGGCTGTTGACAACACATTTATGTGAAGCAGGTTGTTCTGTTGTCGAAGCACCAAGTGATGCAGATCTATACATTGTTCAAGATGCTCTAAAAAGTACAAAAGAATATTCAACTGCAGTAAAGGGACCAGACACTAACTTACTTGATCTCTTGCTCAGTCCATTACTTTCACACTAGTCACATAACATTTTGTGTTTGAAAAACGAACTGTGGCAGAAAAATTTTTTTTATAAATCAGCTCCAGCTGAAAATTGGAGATGAAGTGTGTAGCAGTATTTTCTTCTGTCGCGCATTCTTGGGGTGTGAAACATCATACACATATGGCAAAAGAAAGGGAAAAAATTATTACCTCTGATTCAGCACGACAGTAATTTTAGAAAACTTGCAAAAGTATTTTCAAATGGAGATTCAAGTGTGCCTAAAGGGGAACTTGTTTAATTGGGGGAATAGTTGCTGATACATGTATACTAAGGGTCGACTCTTGGCACTCAACTCTTGGCGTTATTAAGTGTTCTGTGAGAAAGCAGCAAAAAAATTTAAAAGGCCTACAAGAACAATTACATCAAACTAGTGCCTCAGCTCGCTTTAATTTTTTATGGGGTTTTTACCAAATACAAGAATGGAAGGGAGTTCGAATAAACACAGAATAATGGGGGTGGAGATAATTTGGTAAATTTCTCTTGCCAATACCTAGTCACGTGCCACCAGCTCCTGAATGCCCTTTGAAGGTAATTAAATGTGCTTTCGTAAGAAACATAGTTGTGGTGCTTCAAACTGCAGTTTTAGTAGACGTGGTATCTCGTGTAGGTTACATTAGCTTGCGGTAACTGTCATGTATTAAAATGTCAAAATCGGAGAAAATTTGCTCCAGAGAGCTGCGAAGATTGCGGCAACAACTTTAAGGTAGGGTGCTCCTATATTTGTATTATATATTTATTTACATATAGTATAATATATTATTATGTAATGGGGGAATACTCCATTTAGTATTAATCACTTTTTGAGCATTTTTCGCCTAGACAAATCTCGAGACAACAATTGAATTTATTTTGGGTTATATTTTAGACTACTTTCCGCAGGAAATATAGGCTTATGTGATCACCCGACTGCCTGTCTGGAATGTGTACCCCCTTCCCTCCCCCAACCGCCATAACTTTTAATCCAGACAACTGAATTTCACTAGACTATATAAACATAGAATATTTAGTAAGAGCATCGGACTTTTATAGTTTTCGATTACACCAGGTACTTATTTTCAAAATGGTGGCAATGTTAACAGTTACGTCTCAATGATATACATTATATATATATGGCTATATATTTACCAAAGACGCAAACGAAAATTTTGATAGACTCAGACATTGATCGCTTTCCAACAAGGTGAATATTTCTTGCACATTGACAAGATATCTTCAAGCTTTGTGAACTTAATGTCAGTAATTATATCGCATGATGTTATGAACTGCTTTATGCAAAAATTGTAATTAAAACAATCATATTTTTTTTATTATTAAATAATTGTCTTATCTTTATTTCTGGGTGTTGCATTATTTTTTCCCCAAAGAACTTATAGTTGTGCTATGATCACTCAACTCTTAAAGTAAAGATTAGCATACAGAAAATGAATGAAGCCTAATCAAAAATGCTTGGATAGTGGACTGCATACAAAATATTAAATATGTCGACATGTACAAATTTAGAAAAAGTTGGCAAAGAGTACAATTTCTATACATGTGGTTTGGGACAAGCTGATAGATTGATAAAAGGATCAATCGAGGGATTGGGATTGAAAAAATATTAACATGAAGATTGAGAGAATTATTGTGGGAGTGATGGAATGACCGCAAAAAATTTATGGGAAGATTGGTAAATATTGCGAAAGATTCGTGGAAACACTGTAAAATATTGCAAAACATTGATAGAAAGATTGTCAAGTCAATCGAAATATTGGAAGAATGAAGGGAAGTTTGATGGAAAGATTGCGAGATCGATCGAAAAATAGATTGAAATATTTCGAAAAATTGATTGAAAGATTGAGATAAATACAGCGAGAATGACGAAGAGATTGCAAATGATTGAAGGAAAGGTAGCGATTGATTGCGAAAGATTGCTGGAAAGTAGTGGTGTGATGGTGTTTCTGGTACAATGTATTTTAAATGGGAGCTGTGTGGCTGTGGCTGGGAGTCTTCGGCTCATCCCGGACGAGCTCGGCAATCTTCAGTTCGTTTCAGGGGGTTGCTTGGCAGTCTTCGACTCCAGTTTTCGAATGTACTTAAACATGCTCAGCAGATACGCCTCACTAATTTTCTTCAAGCATATATGTTTGTTACTGGTAGTCATATTGGTTTTATACGCGTAGGGAATGTCAAATCGTAAATCTAAATTTATTATTCCATTTTAAAATTTTATTTTTTTCTTTAAAGTTTATTTTCTTAATTTAAAATTATTGTTTATATTCTGTCGAAATTATACATCGGGTATTATGGAAACGTGCAAAAGTCTCTCAACTACATTACCAGCCTCTCTCTTGAAATCTCATTATTCACGGCCTTGACTGTTTTTTTTAGGTATAAGTATGCTACTCAGCATTATTTAAATGTACGTTTAGGTGGCTAAATCAAGCACATCCCACTAATAGCGACCACATGCACGAGTATGTTATAATCATGGTATGAATAATTATTTTATAGGCTTAATTTGCATTAATTTAAATTTCAATTACACCGAGCCCTGGAGATTTGGAATGTACGAGTGCAGCAAGGACGATAATCATTCATGCTCTTCTCTGACACCAATCCACACCAATCCACATACCAATCCACACACCAATACCATCAATCCGCACCAATCCTCACACTAATACACACCAGTCCACATACCAATCCACACAAACTCACACACCAATCCACACAAACCCACACAACAATCCACTAACCTATTTCCCACCAATCCACACCAATCAATCCCAATCCTTCAATCCGTCCCTATGCTTCGATCGATCTTTAGCAATCCATGGGCTTGTCGTCTGCCTCTATCCATACCCATCAGGAAAAAATATTCACCTACTGTCTCCAAAGTTTGTACATGTCTGCAGAATTGATGTTTGTGTATGCAGTCAGCTATCGGTGCATTTTTATACTAAAGTCATTATTATCATTCGATTTACAGACTCAAGTATTTATAAGCGATTGTTCATAACGTCACTTTAATGTTGTGAGGGATAGGAAAAAAAACTATTATTTTATTTAAAAATGTATTATTATTTGGTCGTCGCAATTTCAGATGAAAGCAGTTAATCACATCATCTTATATAACCCCGAACCTGAAGTTCTCTAATGATAGAAACCATCTCTTTCATGTTCGAGTAATCACTGCATTTTTGAAGCTCAATCAGATATCTAAGTCTGACTACAAGTTTATTCGGGTCTTCGGTAAACATATCGTCAGTATACTCGGCGTCTTCTGTCTTCTTCGAATCACTTGTCGAAGGAAACTCGTTGAGGAAATATGTGGGACCGTCGAGGGAATAATCATCGTCTTCAACACTATCGCTGTCATCATAGTCATCATCAATGCAGTCTTCAAGGCCATATTCACTTCTTGCTTTATCGTAAATATCAAGTTTACTTTTCTTTGTAGCAGTACTTGTACGTTCATCAGTATTTAGAGTCGATAGTCGTTTATTTTGAAGTTCGTTGTCTTCACGCGAACTTCTTGCAAGTGTACGTTCCGCGCAAAATGACTCCATCATTCCGTCTTTAGTAGTAACTGTCTCGTCATTATCGTCTGAGGAAACAGTATCCATCGATGTAGCAGAAGGTATTGACGTCATTACTTGCTGGCTCCCAGTAGACGAACCCTTGCAGATCTCAGTATGTTCCTTCACTGAATCATCTTTCAAAAGCTGCATATGACCAGTGTCGTAATGTTTCATCGCGCGAAAAGGTCTCTTTGTACAGGCGGTTCTCTCATGTTGACTGGCATTTTGACCGAAGGTGATAACTCTGTCGCAGAATTGGCACTGGGGGCAACCAGTTAGCGATGATGTAGGTCGCGGCTCCACGATCGTTGAGGTCAAAGGCAGACCTTTATATTCGCAATTTATCTTTCATTGAATAGCGAAAGAATGCTTCCAAAAAATCAATGTTAACTTCTCAGCATCTGAATATTGACTAAGGTATCTGCATATGTCAGATTTGCATATATTCTTTCTCCCATCACTGAGGAAAGTTAAAACATTTTACACCCATGGTTCCACGATATGCCTAACCGATATATATTGCATAAATCTTTATATTAGATACATATACACACGCAAACAGACAGAAAATCGCATAAAACATTAGTTAAAATTTATCCAAACTCGGGTCTGTATTAGAACTGTAAACCATTTATCCACAATAAATTTCTACTATTCGTCCTAAATGTGTCTAACAGCTTGCATTATATGTTTCATACACTATATATTAACATGATATTTATGCCAGTATATTTTAGTAAAGTGTCACTTAGGTGGTTCTTACATATAGACTAGCAGTAGGAAAAGGGGATTGATGGACTAGGGCATGAGGAACAGGAGTGCAAGGGGGCTGATTGCGACCATTGTCCTTGACCGTTTTTATAAGTAAATACATGAATTCAGAATATAATAATTTAATTGGGTTTTATATAGGTTGATGTAGGTAAGGTGGTTGGTGGGGTATGCCTGAAAGCTGATAAGACAAAAATCCAATAAGGAGGTCTTCAGTAACGTATAAACCAATGGAGATCGTAAAACCAAGATGGTGGCATCCAATATGGTAGCATCTAGCACTATATAAAGAAAGGACAAGTAAAGAAAAATCAAATATGTCTGTTTCCAGTTACGTATAAAGTAATGAAAATCGAAAAAAACTAATATGGTGGTTGTAACAAAACTTTTTTTAAATAAATTACTAAAGGATTTTTTACACAATTTTTAACGATTTTTTGATAAGAATTATTTTTTACAATTTTTTCGAAACGAATTTATAAATAATTTATAATAATAAATTTTTATAATTTTTTAAAAATATTTTTAGTTAAAGTTTTCATAATTTTTTTATAACTTTTATAATTTTTTTCGGAATTTTTTGGGTTTTTGCGGTCAGAGATCAACAGTGGCAAGGTCAAAGATCAAAAGTCAATATCAAGGTCACACGGGCAAATGATGGCGGACAGGTGACGTAACAATATGGAGGCTTGGTCGTCTCCGTCTCAGTGTTAGACGCCGATGCGCGTCAATCGGAATTTCCCTACTACTAGTCTACATGTAACAACCATCTAAGTGATACTTCATTAAAAATGCTGGAATAAATCTCATATAAATACATAATGTATGAACCTTATAATGCAAGCTGTTAGACACATTTTGGATGGAAAACAGAGATTTTATAGTTAGATAAATGGTCTATAGTTGGAATACCAACCCGAGATTTCGATCAATTTTAATGCACTTTGTATGTGATTTTCTGTCGGTTTACGTGCATATATGTACTTGATATGAAGATTTTAGCAAAATCTTTCGGTTAAGAATGTCGTGGAAGCGTGTTTTCGAGTCCCGAAATTATAAAATATGTTCATTTTCTATCGGACTTGGAAAAAATACAGTAATTTTTCGCAGTATTCATATGTACCTGATATAAATATTTAAGCAATCACCAATGGCGAGGTACGGCGTAAGGCTTTGAGTTCGAGGCCTCAAAATATTATATATATAAATTTTTTATCGGACTTAGAAAAAATTCAACAATTCTTTCCAATATTTCGTGAATACTATATAAATTTAAACGAAAGACGAAACGGAAGTTTTAGGCATCGGATATAGGAATCAGAGTGTAATAATAGAGGTGCAAATCTTTAATGACCTAAGATTTTGAAGCCTTTTAGCGATTTTCGTAAATTAATTTTTCACTATTTAGTAATCATACGCACCTGATATAAGGAATTAAGCAGTCACCAAGAACTAAGTACGGTAAAGGGTCTCTATTTCGAGTCCCGAAATTAATAAAAATATTTATTTTCGATCGGACGCAGAGAAATTTTGCTAACTTTTTTCAGTCATGGGAGAGTGTGTATATGCAATGCTAGCGTATGCAGATACCTGAGTTGATGTTCAGACATTGTGAAGTTAACAATAATTTTTTGGAAGCATTCTTTCGCTATACAGTGAAAGATGACTTGTGAATATGAAGGTCTGCCTTTGACCGCAACGGTCGAGGAGCCGCGACATGCATCGTCGCTAACTGGTTCCCTCCAGTACCGATTCTGCGACAGAACTTTCACTCCTTCGGTCAAAATGCCCGTCGCCATTAGAGAACCGACTGTACGAAGATACCTTTTCGTACGATGAAACATTACGACAATGGGCATATGCATCTTTCGCAAGTACCGAGATCTGCAAGGGTTCGTCTACTGGAAGCTAACGAGTGATGAAGTCAATACCTTCTGCTACATCGACGGGTACTATTTCCGCAGACGATTATGACGAGACAGATAATGCTAAACAAGGAATGATTGAATCGGTTCGTGTGGAACGCACACTTGTAAGACATTCGCATGAAGTCGAACTTCACAATAAATGGCCATCAACTCTAAATAGTAATGAAAGTACAACTCCTGCTACAAAGAAATTAAACTTGATATTTATGATGAAGCAGGAAGTGAAGACGGCCATGAAGACAGCATTGATGATAACTATGACGACTGTGACAGTGTTTAAGACGATGATTATTCCCTCTACTGTCCCACACATTTCTGCAACGAGTTTCCTTCGACAAGTGATGCGAAGAAGGCAGAAGACACCTAGTATACAGACAATAAGTTTACCGCAGACCCGAATAAACTTGCAGACAGACTTATATATTTGATTGAGTTTAAAACATGCAGAGATTATTCGACCTTGAAGGAGATGGACTTGAACATTAAAGGACTTATGTTTTGTGGTTGTATAAGATTCAGTGATGAACTGCTTTCTTCTGAAATTGTAATTACAAAATAATAATAAATTATTATTAATTCATTTTTTTTTTTTTTTTTTTTTTTTTTTTTTTTTTTTTTTTTATAGTGATGTAGACTTTTATCCCATACAACTTTAAAGTGTTGCTATTAGCACTCGCTTGTAAAGTTAAGATCTATAAATTGAAAAATAATTAATAATTTTGTATAAAATGTACGGGTAGCTGATTGCATATACAAACTTTAATGCTGCCGACATGTAAAAATTTTGGAGACAGTAGATGAATCTTGTTTTTCTTATATGTATGTATAGAGGTAGACAACAATCACATGTATTTCTAAAAATTAATGGAAGAACTGGGATTGATTGAAAGATTGGGATTGCTTGGTGTGGATTGATGTGTGTATTAGTGTGGATTGGTATGGATCGGTGTGGATTGATGTGGAAATGTATGTGGATTGTTGTGTGGATTGGTGTGTAAATTGGTGCCAATTGGTGTGAGATGAGCACGAATGATTATCGTCCTAGCTGCCCTCGTACATTCCAAGTCTGCAGGGCCTGGCCGTATTAAAATTTAAATTAATGCCAGTTAAGCCAGTAAAAATTCTGCTTCATACCATGATTATAATATACTCGCGCATGTGGTCGCTATTAGTGGTGTGGGCTTAGTTCAGTCACCTAAACATACACTTAAATAATGCCCAGTAGCATACTTATACCTAAAAAAAAAAAAGCAGTCGATGCTGTGAATAATGAGATTTCGAGAGAGGGGCTGAAAATGTAGTTGAGAAACTTTTGCATTTCTCCGCAATACTTAATGTATAATTTCGACACAATATAAAAAAAAATAATTTCAAAATTAAAAATATAAGTTTTAAATTGAAAAAATTAACTTTTTAATAAAATAATAAATACAGATTTACGATTTGACATAGGGGAAGCGCGGGCAAAGTGGACAATTTAACTTTAAAACATTACAGTGGTTAAGAATAATTCGTTGGATATAAATGCATAATTGAATATTTATACCTTACTGGATAGTTATTTCAACAAGCAAGTTACAAATTAATATACAAGTATCAATAAACAATTAAAAATTTAAAATCTAAACATGCCACTTTAGTCATTTTGCCCTACATGCCCGAGTGAAGTGGAATACTGATCCAGGCAAAATGAATGAAATCATTTCAAAACAAATTTTTCTGAAACAATCGACACAAAAGTGTGAGCCGTGGCCACTGTAACTTGTACACGACTCATGGCTCCACATGGTACACTGGGAACATTGTATCCAGTCTTCTTCTGGTGGCTCCATCTAGGGTTCTTCATACAACTGGCAAGAAAATTTTGATGTAGAAACACTTCTCGTCTTTATTGTTGGTTGTTCAGAGAAGCGAGTGTTCAGATACCTACTAACCTTTCCCACACATATTTTTTGCACTTTCTGTCAAATCTTTCATGTTGCTGTTCTCTTACAGGGATGTTAGTAAGAATTTCAGATCGTTGGCATTTTATTTTCCATCTACATTTGTCAGCCTGAGCCCTATAAACCACTGGCGGAGGACGAATATCATGCGGGCTATAACTGGATTTTAGCTACTCTCTTTGACATGGGGATTTGTCACCGAAACACGTTTCAGATTTTGCTATTTCAGGCTGAGGAGGACTAGAAATAAAAGGAGAATTATCATTTTCTGAAGACAATTTACGAATATCTGTGGAAGAGCCATGATCTGGTATAGTGATCAAAGGGGCTGGAAGACTAAAAGTTGTTGACTGACCACTGCGAACATTAGAAGCAGAATCACAATTTGGGTGAACAGGCGCACAAGCAGGGAGACTAGTAGTTTCTGAAAGACCATTCCGAATATCTGATGCGTATTCATGTTCTGGGTGATCTGTGACTGAAGCTTGAGCGTAATCAACATCAGAGAAAATATGAGGATTGTAGGGCCAAACTCCTGACGATCGAAATCCACTTATTGCATTTTGAGTACTTTGAGTTTAGCAACATCATACTGATTTACAATCCTTCCAGGATGATTTTTATGGAAGGTGCAAATTGCCTGTTCAAAACACAATTTCAAAGGCCCATAGATTGCACTATCTAATGGCTGCATCTCGTGTGTTGTATGAGGTGCAAATGAAAGAAACAAAATATTATTTTCTTTGGCAAAATCCAAACCCTTAATGTATTTATGTGACTCACGATTATCAGGTATTAGCAGGACTTTTCTTTCTGGAGTAGGACGAACTTGTTCAACAAATAACTGAAGCCATTGAAGAAAAACCTCCCCATTGATCCAGCCATTATCTGCATAAGAAGCTTGACAGGCTGGAGGAGCACCATCTTGTAGCCTTTCCTGCATGTGTGTAAGTGCAAATATAAGAAATGGTGGGATGAAGGAACCGATTGCATTGCAGCAACAAATAGCAGTTGTTAGTTTTCTCCTTTCAGTACTAGCAATTATCCCAAATTGCTTTTTTCCTGTCATTGATAAAATTTTGGGTGGTTTATTAGTTGTAGTTTGCATTCCTGTTTCATCCATTTTGGAAATACGAGATGCATCAAGATGATGTTCCTCTACAAGTTCCCACAGAAGACCATAAAATATAAACACTTGCGGACGATTAAATCCCCTAGCTCTAGCAACTAAAGTGGGATCTGGAGAACGTAGAGATATGCTGGGATGCATGTTCATAAACCCTAATAACCGTTCATCACCAACTCTTCAATTTTGAAAGAGATGAGGAATTCCATTTTTCTCCGCAAAATCGAAGGCAAGTTTCTTGAACTCGTCCCTTGTCAAACCATAGAATAAAGAATCCATGGTTGGTTTTATTGCACTTTGTTAAATACTGTTCTAAATCTTCCTAACTTCTTTTTAGCTGATCCAGATTTCACATGCCTGTACAAAGTTGCATACGGAATGTTGTACTTAGACGCTACAGAGTTCAATGAACCAAGTGCAGCTTCCTGAATAGCTTTTTCCATATCATCTTCGTTCCAACTATCGTGGTTGGTTTTTCTTGTGTATTTATAGACCATATGAAATAATTATAGAAATAATGTAAGTGGGCTGCTTAGCTGCATTTAGTAAATAATTAATTATTCCCTACCATAATTGTTTTTCATTCTCTAGTGTGTTTGTGTGTTCTTGAAGTTAAAACAATACACGATAATGCATTACAAAATACAAATTGTATACACTATAACAAAAATATTTATTTATATTTTACAGAATTAGTTAGAAACGAAATTTTTCATTTCAATGACGACAATGGAGTGTACGATTTAGAAGAAAAACATTTGTTTGATTTAATTTTGTTATTTCAGCGAAAATATATTAATTAAAATGAAGCACAGTCATTGTTAAAATAAACAAGCTACTTCATTTAAACCACTCTAAAATTATTTGGCAACTGGTTTAAAACTACTGAAGTTGGAAAATAAATCCGCCACTGGGATTTATAAACGAAAAATTTTTGTTAACGTTCAGTCGACATACTCAACTATAGATAGTAGGTCATGGCGATAACTAGCTGAAAAACAATCTTTGATTAAACGAGCTGCATCCGTACGGTTTAACATATACACATATTCCTGCAACACAATATTTTTCTCGGCATAAGTTATAATACACTGAAACATTATTCTATTTTTAAACACATTAATTCTAAAGAACAGAACAATGTTACCTTTGTGCCTTTGTGTTACCATGGATTGATCACAAATTCATTAAAGTCATGTATTAATAACTACTTTTCTAAGAGTAGTATCTCATCTACACCGTTCATGATAGAGTCTATGTGTCTAAAAATAATATATCCATAAAGAGGTATTTAAAAACTGTCCAGTTGGAATAAATAACAGACACCAATATATTTATCTATTTAACACAGTTTGTTTAAAAGAGTAATATTTATTTGCGCCATGAAGCAGCAATAACTATTAAAACATTAAAACATATTGTTTTAACTTCTGATGATTTAACCCGGGCAAAGTGAACAATTATACACTTTGCCCTGTTCGCTTTGCCTGCTTGGCCACTTATAATTTCAGACGAGATTTTCTAAATGAAAACTAATTGGCACGAAATTAGGACCGAGTAGAATATTATGAGCAGAAATGCCGCATTATGTAAATAATATAACATTTTAATAATGATATTATTGTAGTCTTGATACATTTAAATACTTGCAATTAAAATATTTTAACAACATTCTGCAAAACACAACATGTCTCATCACTTCCAAAACATCAGTTTCTTGGGCATGTTTATGGGTTCTTCACAAGCGCTAAAGATGTCACTAGGTGTAGGGGTTTTATTGTGATGCCATCTAGCATGTCTTTCGAGAAATACGAGTTATTGTCTTTGGCTGGGCAATTCGCTTTGCCCGGACTTCCCCTACCCTATGCCTATAAAACAATATGGCTACCAGCAACAAACATATATGCTTGAAGAAAATTAGTCGGGCTTAACTGATGAGCATGTTCGGGTACATTCGAAAACCCGAGCCGAAGACTGCAGAGCAACCCCCGAGACGAGCTGAAGATTGCCGAGCACGTCCGAGACGAATCAAAGACTCCCAATCACAGCCACGGCCACATAGCTCGTAATTAAAATACATAGCGCCAGAAACCCCATAACACCACTACTCTGTAAATATTGTAAGATTGACCGAAATATTCGAAGATTGAAGGGAATATTGATATAAATATTGCAATAAAGTGATGGTAATATTGAGGGCAATACTGTGAGAGTGATGGAAAGATTGGGAAATATTGCGAAATATTGATTGGAAGGATTGTGAAAGATTGATGAGAAGATTCTCAGACTGACAGAAAAATTGGAATATTGAAGGGGAGATTGATGGGATTGCGAGACTGGACGAAAGACTGATTGAAAGACTGCGAAAAATTGATTGAAAAATTGATGGAAAGAGGGATGGAAATATTAGAAGTCTGGTGGAAAAATTGCGAAAGATTAACTGAAGGATTGCTAAAGATTGATTGAAAACATTTAGAGATTTACCGAATGACTGATGGAAATTTTGCTAAAGATTGATGGAATTATTGCGAAATATTGAAGGCAAGATTCTGAAATATTGCGAAAGTTTGATGGAAAAATTGCTGATGATTGAGCGAAATATTTCGAAAGTGATTGAAAGACTGATAGAATGTTTGGCGATTGATGGCTTGATGGTCAAGAAGAGCGCAGTGGATAAGACTATCACCCAACCTGCCCGCGTGCATTCGTAGTCTCAAGGACGTAGCGCAATTGGTATTTAAATTAGAACTAACTATAACTAAGTGATGATAGATGCTGATCCATATCATAATTAATACGTATCCGTGCATGTGTTCGCTATTAGTATGATGGCCTTGGTTTAGTCACATAAACATACATTAAGAAAATCCAAGTAGCATACTTATGCCTACTTAACAGTCTAGGTACTGAATAATTTATAGATTGTGACATCGTGTTGTAATTAGTCTTCAAGAGAGGATACCGGAAATATAGTTGAGAGAGACTTTTGTATGGTTTCGCAAAACACTACTTATGTATAATTTTAGCATAATTTAAAAATTAATTAATTAATAAATTTGCAAATTACAATTTTTTAAATAAAGACAGCACTTTTCAGATTGTATAATAAATTCAAATTTATTTGACATAACCTATGCCAATAAAACCAATATGCCTACCAGAAACAGACATATATTCTTAAAGGGCTAGTGGTCATAACGGCCGAGCACCTTCGAGTACATTCGACAACTCCGAGTCGTAGGCTTCCAAGCACTCCTTGAGTAGATCCGATGACTGCCGAGCTCGTCCAATTCGATCCTCAGTAGCTAACTCGCAGCTGTAGCCGCACAGCTCCCTTTTAATATACAATACGCCAGAATGCTCATATATAGCTACGACTACTGCTATTGTTTGAAACTACGTGCCAAATCATATTTCAATATACATTGTTTAGTGTCCAAATAATATGATTAATTATCATTAATACTGATTTCGATCTATCTCAATTCCTTCCAAATTATATCCATTGCAGTAGATTAATATTTAACGCGATGGTAGGCAATATAGTGAACTGCACATAACACACATTTTTTTCTCCTTTCTCTTATGAAATCTCCGAATGCAAGATCTTAACATGCTATTTCTATGCTATTATTCTAATTATTTTTTAATCGGTAGCCCACTATAGGACTAAATTTCAAACTAAATTTTAAAGTGACCAATAAAGACAATATTTTTTCACCTTTACAGAAAAAAAGCACATATTTCACGACGAAAGTTATATATATATATATATATATATATGAAACGCGCTATGATAGATGAGTTTACAGAAATTACGTTTCTAGGAAGTCTTCTAAATATCTTCTCGACAATAAAGTCGCTATAAATGGAACAATTTGGTCAGACAAGCAGGAACGGGAACGGGATAAACAATAACATATATTTAGTAATTATTTCTACAATTGCTGGTGCCGTTTCAGACAAAAAAAATGTAACGTCAAAATAATGATGGCCGGACGGGGAAACGAATCCGACTCTTCAATAAGACATGTCTAGTGTGTTGCTACTGCAGCACATAAATTTGTTTGTCGCAATCAAGAATGAACCTTGGGGGGAGGGGGGAGGGAGGGAGGGGGGAGAGAGAGAGAGAGAAGAGAGAGAGAGAGAGAGAGAGAGAGAGAGAGAGAGAGAGAGAGAGAGAGAGAGAGAGAGAGAGAGATAGAAATATATTTATATATAATTGATTTTAACTTTTTCGTACAATGGAATTGTACAGTCTTGAACAAACTATTGATCTGGCATGTTTACATCCATTCCTCAACCAATGACAGGAACTTCTTACGACTCAGACGATGTTAACAGGACTTAAATAAATAACCAGTTTAGCGACATGATGTAATATTACATGCACGTAGAGATCAAGTGTCCCAAACGGCAATACCTGTTATGACGCCCTGCCTTACACACAGAACAGATTTTCTTTATTGCTATTTGAAAACGGAATACCTAAGAACATTGCGAAAATTGACAATATTCCGCTTTTTCTATATGTATATCGTAAAATAAATATTTATGTACGATGGTAAACAACTTACCTTTACAATGAAGAGATAAATGTGAAATGTAAAATTTCGGAAAGATATTTATATAAAAGTTGAAATATTAAAGAGATGGGAAATATTATCTATTTATTTCAACATACGCATAAATGAAGCTTTAAAGATTGAAGGTTTTCAGAAACTGATTTTATTGGATTTTTGTGAGTAAAGGCTTAGAAAACTGGACACTCATAAAAGTAGACAACAATTTCGTGCTTTCTATAACTCGTGTTAGAGACGAATTAAAGATTAGCCTCGACTAAAAAGTAAGAGATTGCGATCTTCTAAAAAGAACGTAATTCTGGTATTTTTATTAGAAATATAAACAACTAGTGGAGAAAGAGCTTAATATATAATTTAGTACGTCATTCAAGGCAGTGCAGCAGTGATGTATAAGTGAAAGGATGATGAAAGAGAAGAAAGCCGATAGCTAAATTTATTAATGCCATGGAAAGACAGTACTTTTACCAAATAAAGAAATGAGTGAAGAGATTTGCACGGCTCTTAAAGAGGTCTTGAGAGAAATAAAGAAACATAATTCATGTTTCAAGGATCAATTACAAGTACATTTTTTTACAGTGATTTCACATTCTCCATTTAACGTTATTCTCCATGCCTGTTTCTACTGTGTGTGTCATTCCGGCTATGTTACGTAAGTTTCGTAACCGGAATGACGAACAGAGTAAAAAAGGGCATGGAGAATAATGATCAATGGAGAATGTGTAATCACTCTAAAAAAAATTTATTTATGATTGATCCCTCAAACATGCAAACCTACAATGAACACTTATTTTCTAGAGGTACTTCTGAAAACAGCAAGTCATCAGAGTAGTGCAATATTACCGATTCGAGTTTATTGGAGCATATAAGTGGAGTATTGAGTTTGTCACTGACCTCGGGTGACGGCCAAGTATTTGGTCAAAATTTGTCTTTTTTCCTTCAAAATTTACCATTTTTCCCTTAAAATCTCCCCAATTAGTATTGTAATTCAATTGACTCTGTGTGTCTGCAAATAAACAAGGTGGATTAAAGGCTACATTTAAATTTTGTAGATCATGAGGGACAGCAATCATATTTGTTTACATTATTTACCCCAACAACCATGTTGGATTTCTGTGACCCTGACCTTGACTTGATATGAGATTGGGATGGAATTGAGATTGTAAAATCGAGATAAATCGGAGAAAATTGTAAACAAAGTTTAAAATCGAAGAAAAGTTACATTACTGACACACTTACTCTCAGCAAGGCGACCATTGGATGACACCCCAATCACTGTGTTTCATCTGCTATTTAGTGGCTCCTCCCCCAACCAACTCCCAAACTCAAACCACCACAATTTTATCACTATAGATAGGCTCGTATCACTACCAGTGCTGTGTGATAATATAAAAAATATCTAATAATGATTTCACAATGCTGGCTTGTGATTGGCTTTCGGTCATGAGACATCTCGACATCTGCAGATGAATAATGTGGCCAAAGTGACGCCACATCACATTTCTTTGTCTGCTGCGAGAAGGCACCATGTTTTTTTATCTACTGTGGTACGTTTTAGCATACAGTCTGGTAAGTTATTTTAGGTTTGAATCTTTCAACACATTTCGCAAGATATTTTAGATCGAGATTGTAATTACACCTATATTGTAACGAAGGCAAACATTGGTCCTCTTCCATACCCCATATGAATATTTTTTTGGACACTAGTATTGGCAGATCTCCACATATTGTTTTAGATAAACCTTTGGGATTTGAGAATTTTTGGAATCAAAAACTATAGTGTATATAAAGTATTGGGTCTTGCTATCGTGGTTTTATTGGTTATAATTTTCAGAGACCCTTATCTAATTGGAATAGGTATGCTGCCTCGAGTTGAAGCAGTAGACTTTGACACAGGTTTTGCAATGGAAGTAGGATCAACAGTCATGATTGTTCTGTTGATAATGTTGTCTGTGCTATGTGTTCTCTGGAGATTTTGCAGTTTACGAAAGCGGAGAAAGGGAGGTACTCCTCCAGGGAGTCAAGTGGTTCCTCTATGGGACCCATAGTGGACCATATAAGGGCTTGTGGCCGAGTCAGTCACAATAAGAAATATGGTTGGCAATAAAACTATTTTGTGCCTCTCAATGGAGTACCAATGAGAGCAGTTGATAGAATTTGAGAAGTTAAATTGCAATGTCCGGAGGGACATCATAGTGGGAAGCGATGTCGCGTAAAACTAGTGAAGCAAGAGAGGAGGATTCCTGCTGTGCTTAGCAGATAAAGTATATGCCTCTCAGGGGAAAAGAGAGAGAACGTCGTGCTATGTATGTGTTTGTGAGCGACCGTACTTGGACGCGGAGAGTGGTGAGTGGCTGAAGGTCAGGTTTTGCGAGTCATGGAGTCAGGCGAGGCCAGGTGCACCATGTTGATTGAAGACTAGCCGCCGGTGCGGACGGATATGTGTGGGGATCGGTCCGGAAGAGACCGCCGGAGAATCGTCATGATGTGATAAGTATTTTTCTAAGTTTGTTTGCTTTGCTGGGTCAGAGAATTTTTCTATGATTCGTAAGAAAAGTGGCCCGGCCTGGACTTTAAATAGCCATATTTTTAGGGGTTAAAGTAGAGTAGTTCAAGATCAGATTCGGTCGAGAGATGAATTCATGGCAGCCATCTTCTAAGGTATTTTGGTTAAAAGCTACTCTCGTAGATGGATAGGAGAGATAATGTTGATGTGTTACGGTTGTTAGTGAGCCGTGGCTTTCTATTGCTGGACATTATTACTGATGCAAATTAAGTGAAAAATACTTTACTTTTCTTCCAGTAATTAAAACTTCTTAATTATTCTGTGCACGAGTGTTTTGGAGACAAGTTCTTAAGTTGGCGCTAGTGTTTTTCTTTTAGTATTCTGTTTCATGTCGCTAGTAAAACGTTAGTAGCGACAGTAGTTTTGCTAAGCTCTCCCCTGGTAATTGTTTACATCGAAATGAGATTTACTTTTTTTATTTAACATCACCTCTTCCCTTTATAATAAATGTTCAGGCAAATCCCTATCTAAATAAAAGAAAATTAGAATTGAAATTGTAAAATTAAATAGCCATTTGTTGTTCATTGAGTACTTCTCATGTGCACATGAAGCGAATGTCTTTGAGGTTGGAAACAATTAAGGAACTAAACTTTTGACAGAAAGATCCCACTAGCCAAAAAAAAATAGCAAACAGAAAAAAAACGTGATGGAGTTTATGTAATAGTTAGCAGATTTTCATTGTTCATTATTCTGGAACTCCAGATAGTACTTTGGCTGTATTTTTTAAAGAGGCCTCCGAGCCTCCGCTTAATTAATTTTTATTTTTTTTGGTGTTCTATGATTTCATACTCAAAGGTTGTGTTTTTTGGCTGAATATTAAATTATTTGCGCCTGACTAACAGGCATTCGTTTGGGTAAACATTTCATCATAATTGGTTCTTTTAATTACATATCTGTGGATTCAACTCATATAATCAACTAAATAGTTTTTTTTTTTCATTTGTTATTTAAACAGAACTGTAGATTATCTTTATTTTGACTTAAAGCGTCAATTTTCTTTTATACGCACAACTCATAACTAAATGGTAACTGTTCCTATATGATTATTGTTTTTCTTATTTACTGTTTACTTGTTATTATGCAATGGTTTTTAAAAATTCTATTTACTTTTACTGATCATTATTTTTATTAATAAATACTTGTCGTTAGATTATAAAACTCGGTGTTCCTTGTTCTACTATTTTCATTAAGACGTAATTTGACTCCTCTTGTAACCCACCTCCTCTCCCCCCCCCCCCCCCTCTCTCTCTCTCTCACACACACACACACACACCAAAGCACGTGATGTGGTTGATTTAATGTTTACTTTTTGGTTATATGTACTTTCAATTATTTTGAGCACATGTAAGTGTCAGTGACTTTGTACACCTTGAATACACCCCTCTTTTGCAGCAAAGACCACGAAATAGTCTTTGTTATTCTCCCTTTTATCCCCCTCCCCTATTTTTTTTATTTTTCGTTTAAATTTTCTGAACTATGTTTGCGTATTTAATTCTAAAGCTCAGTATAAACAAATGGCCGAAAGTTTCTAGTGTCATTAATGAGATCTTATAGGGCTTCATTCTAGCCAAGAGATTTGTAGTCCTATTTATTACTGGTGGAGGAGGCAACCTCTCACTCTCATTGATAGAGTGAATTAATTCTTTTTTTGTGTGTGTTTTTGTAACAGGTTTATTGCATGTTCAGGAATTACACTTTCGGGCATTTACATATCCTTTGGCTCCAATTTGGTTCCCCTGTTTTTTTTTTTTTTTAACAATTTGACTTAGAGTCACCCAGTATTGTTTTCATGGTAATGTTTAAATACGTGTCCCCTTTTCACCTACCCCTCCTCCTCCCTGTAACAATTGGGCTGAGGTTATTGATGATCGACATGCTGAAGATGAATTTTCACTTTTATTGTTAGTCAGCCTAGCTTCCCCACTTCCTCTTTTTATCACCCCATAACAATATTTTCCCACTAATGTCTAAATTATGCTTAAATCTCACGATTTTAAATAATTGTTCAGAGAAACGAGCAGTTGGAATGTAGAGATCAAGATGAAGTATCTATTTCATGGTGTGCCTGCGACAAGCATCCCAACTTCATAATTTGGGGATACTATCACTATCTGCAGTTGGACTACCTTCATTTTCGATAGTGCCATTAAGAAACTACTGAATTTAGGAACTCGAAACAATGAATACACAAGGCCACCACCAGCTGAATTAATTCCATTTGACAAAATAATAACCTAGGTTTTTTTCTAAGCATAGTTGGCTACTAATTTCGTACTTCTGCCGATACAGCCACCGAACTCAGATAATAGGTAACACTTCTGATATTGATATAATTAATTAGGCGAGAATGTCTTTTATAAGCATAGCTGTATTAAAACATTTTCAATGAATTTACTGTTACATATTAGTCGACCAAGCTTACATTTCCAATTCGTTAAGTGAGAATACTTTATCGTCTTTTATTATAACCATACATGCTATTGCCGAAATTATAATTATTGCAAACACACAAACATACCAACAT
This sequence comes from Dryococelus australis, assembly GCA_029891345.1. Taxonomy (NCBI): domain Eukaryota; kingdom Metazoa; phylum Arthropoda; class Insecta; order Phasmatodea; family Phasmatidae; genus Dryococelus; species Dryococelus australis. The sequence continues at coordinate 81,212,351 of CM057009.1, read as the reverse complement.
ACAGATAGGTAACCAACCATCAAGACCAGCCAACAAGACTGACCATACCAGAAAACTAATTCGACCAGCTGTGCCAGGCACCAAGGCCGATTGATTTTATCAACCTACCATCAAGTGCAACTGACTAGACTACACAAACCAATCATCGATACCGACTATATGTACCAACCATACAGACTGAGCATACCAATTGACTATACCAAATGTCTATATAAAATCACCATGCCAATGAGCCATTAAGGACGAATGGACATACCCACCGACTAGATAAACCAGCTGGCAAGACGAATAGATAAGACCAACTGACAAAGCCGAACAGACAATTTACCCATACCAGCCGACTACAAAAACTGGCCTGATAAACCACTCAAAACAACCATACCAAACGACCATGCAGACCAGCCATACAATCTGGCTAACCAAAAGCCCATGCTCTCCAACCAGAGCAACTGACCATCAAATCCAACCACCAAGACAATCTACAAGATGCACCTTAAAAACCAACCAGACCATACAAGCAAATCACCTACATACCTCCAATATAACTCAGTCAAATTTAAATTGCTTTGGAAAGGCATGCTACTTCGGATTGAACATCGCAACCCTCTTTCTGCAGTTGGTCACAAAACTTTACTGAAAACAATCTCTTACAGTTGATTTCGTACAGTTATATATTAAGAATACTGTCATAAAATCACTATGGAAACTTTTAAGAAAAATAAACACATAATTATGAAAATATAAATTATTTTATTTGTTTTGTATGCTAAATGCTTGTATTTCCCGGATGTTTGCAGATCATGGACAGTACCTAACAGTCTCATTTGGTATAATATCTGTCCTTCAGTTCATTGATGATTGCAGATATATCTTCTTAGAGAGTGAGAAATTCCCCCTGTTTTCCAAAGACATTAAAAGTCTGTGTATACAAACAAGTTCATTCGAGTCTTCAGGAATTATCTAACAAGTGTTCTTATTGTACTCTGTCTTCTTCACACTACTAGTGAAAGATGCTTAAGAAGGCCAGGGAAAACACAAGTCTTCAAAGCCTACATCAGCACTTTCATATCATTTTCATTCTTAGCTTCTTTGTCAAGACAGACATAAATGAGTTCCAATCTAGCAAGTATACATTTCGCCAGAATTGACTGTACTGCCCACTGTACCTCGCTTGTGTTGTCAATAGTCGACCTATCATCTTCGAAAATAGTATTCTCAGAAGTGACAGAGGTAACAATATCAACGATTGCTGCTCCTCAGTGGGCGAAAGAACACTACACTTGTAGACTTTAATGTGTTTATTAATATATCACATCGATTAAACTGTCCAGAAAATTCACAGCAGCTAGGAACAACACAATATTTGTTCATCAAACAATAACTCTTCTCATGTCACCAAGCATTACAGCTCTTACTAAAAATATTGGCACCATGGCAACGACTTTTCCAAATTATTTTGGTGAATTGGTGCAGGTTTGAAAGTAGATACAGTCCTCAAACTCCATTCCACATCTCAAGTGATTTGCATAATCTTGATTGATATAGGATGTTCACGGTAAAATGAACACTTTTGAAAGCGCTGCTCAGGGTCTACTTGTATGCTCGTTATTTATTCTTCCGTCTTATGTAAAATTGACATTGACATGGGCCTCATTACTTTATTCATATGTTGGTCGTGTTAAACCGTGAGAATTTTAGGAAAGTAAATATTGTACAAATCATCTCATTTTCAATCTTCGATGCATTAAAAGAAAACAGAAAGGGAAAGAAATAATTTAAGTTATCACAAATGATTATGCAACAATTTTTATGCGAAGTCAATATATGGAACTATTTTCCATTCATCATTACCAACTTTACTGGGAAAATGTCACTAAGTTAAAATATATGCAGGCAGGGGCAGTGATTTCTTTCTCCAGTTCATTTCAAAAATGCTCACTTTATCGTGAACAGCCTTTGAGAAATATGGGTAGACTGTCTCTTGTTGGGACTGACTCGTGATGAGGCTGACACCTGCTGAGACTGTTTCCTGCCTAGAATGACTTCTGCACTGACTCCTGCCGACAATGACTCCTGCCGACACTGACTTGTGTGAAGAAAGACTCCTGCCGAGACTTACTCTTGTCTAGAATGACTTTCCCTGACTGACTCTTGTCAAGACTTACTCCTGCCCAGATTGACTACTGTCAAGATTGACTCCTGCCAAGATTGTCTCCTGCCAAGATTGTCTCCCGTGATATTTAATTTTATTTTGGTTAAATAACAGCATACCTCGAAGGCACTAATATATCCATGATGGTACACAAATTGACGTGGCTCATCAAACCATTGCGAGTCAAGTCGGGTATCGACCATTTGAGGTATACATAGCTTTGCTTCTGTCATATGGCACATGACCGATTCTGTTTGGGAAGCTATTACCCAGAGAAGTGTCTAGTCAGACGCCCATATGCTGGAGAGCACACACTATCGATGCCACATACACATGAGGATGCATATGATTGCGATGCCGCACCCTCTCACTGGTCTTGAATTTGTAGACCACTCACCAAAACCATCGATGCTCAGCTGTTTATCTCTCATTTGCAAAGCAGTTGCCGAAACTGATCGAAAACCATCTATTTACTTAGCAAAACATTTCAGGTAAGGATGTATTAAGGATACCAGCTTATACTCCCAGGAATTCTAACATAGATTTTAATATAAACATATTAGAACACTTGGAAAGAACATGTAAACTGTTTGCACCAGCATGGATTCCAGATAATTAGAAAACTTTGAAATACCATAACCTGGTTGTCATCACTACCAACAACTTAGATCGATATCATCACCAACTTGAGTGACAGAAGAACTAACGATTGAACTTAAAAAATAATAATGGTAATGTTAATTTAAAACAAAAAAAAAAACAGAAAGATTTATACACAAAGTCAAATTAATTTTCTGATTTTCAAAATGTTTAAAACATTTCTTGTTATTCTGGTTTAAGGGTTACATTGTGATGTTGAGGATAGTGATGATGTCAACAAAAGTGATGATACTGATGACGACCAGGTATCATAAGTCTAGACGTTATGTGACCAACAGTGGCCAATATAATATCGACATTCCAGGCAAGTAAACCATTCTGTAGTTCAAGATGCGGTTTTCTTAGTTTTTGTTTTAATTTGTCTATCAGCATGTCTATTATTAATTCAATAACTACATCCCACAGGATTTAAAGCAATATTGCAATTACTACTCTTTACATTTGTGTACAACATTAAAAATACTATACCATAATACCATATTTCCTGCCAATGGTACCTTAAATACTCTATAACAATAGTGATCTTTACTAATACATGTAACTTAAGTGGCGCTAAAACATTGTCTCTCTCTCTACAAATTTCCTACCGCTTTAAACATTTCAATTTTATTACAATTCCTAGTACATTCGTCTACAGTATGCAGTGCACCTGACAAACTAGGAGTTTGCCTACATTCATAAAACACCTTTAACACCAACGACGTAAGTAGGGGCTAGCCACGCCCAAGATGGTATCTTCTTAAAAACAACACCATAATTCCACCGTTGTTGGCATCAACACAAACCAAACCAAACACAGTCATTTGTTGCATTATCCTACTGCCAAAACCAGCATGACAGTTGCAGAACAATTGTATCACACACAGCTACTGGCTCCATTGAATGTCCCCAACACCGATCAGTTGTTTTGCCCTCCCAAGGTTTTACCTGATGCTGACATAACATAATCCCTAACTCCAACAGAACTAAATGTCATGTAGATGACCCTTACTTCACCACGCACAATTTCAAACTTTATGTGCTTACAAACATACTGCAACATCAATTCTGATTTCACCAAAATGACCTATCGCTATACAATATGCAATATCCAGAAACACATATAACAACATCAACACCTGTTGTTAATATCCTTAGTATATTTGGAATCATCCATTATCCTTTACTTATGTTACTCAATATTAAATTGATTTTTTGGCAACTGGACTCGTGAACATGAATGCCGTTCGCTTTGTCCCTCGCTGCCTGAAGCTTTCATAGTATAATCTTAGAATCTCACTAAATACGTCTACAGGCTTCCCAGAATAAATAATGCAACGTATCATATAACTCCATTTGACAATGTGCATAGCCGCTTCAAGGAGTTTTTCCAGCCATGGCTACAGACTCACTCAACCGCACTCACTCGCGAAACCCCTACACTGGCTGTGAAGGGTAGCACTATCGTGCAACTACATGTTTCCAACTAACTCCACTCCAGATATTTTCACGTGCATATCAGGTGATACCCAGTTACATAAAAATTATATATATATATACACACATACATATACATATAAAATTTCAAATATTCAACCGTCATACGATTTCACTAAATTCACTACAATACCAGTACAGTAATATCTATGTAACATTTCTTGTGACACCAATAAGGTGTTACATTCGTATGGTCGGTTCGTATTGTTAGTACATATGGTCGGCTGGTAGGGTTGGTTAATATGGTAAGTTCGTATGCTCAGCTGGTATGAATTGTCCGTGTTGCTGGCTGGTATGGTTGGTTCATATGACTGGTTTGGTCAGTTGGTATGGTTGGTATGGATGCTTCATATGGTTCGTTGTCACTGTGTGTTCGTACGTTTGATTGTATGAATGGCTTGCATGGATAGTTCGTATCGTTAATATTTCCCATTGGTATTTTCAGGCGGCGTTGCTGGGCTCTTTGCCTGATTCGGTAGAATAAGTGTTTGGTATTGATGGCCTTTATGATTGGCTCGTATAGTTGTTTTTTATAGCTGACTGGTATGGTAGATTCGTATGGCTGGTGGTATTGCCAACTGGTATGATTGTTTCATAGTCGCCAGGTATGGTTGGTTTCATATTGTCACCTGGTATGGTCGGTTAATATGGTTGTCTGATATAACCAGTTCATATGGTCGCCTGGTATTGTCGGCTCTATGGTTGGCTGAATGGACTGTTCATATGGTTGGCTGAATGGACTGTTGATCTGGTTGGCTGGTAAGGTCGGTTCATATAGTCGGCTGGTATGTTTAGCTGGTATCGTTGGTACTTACAGAAGGCTTGTATGCTTCGTTCGTATGGTCGCCTGGCATGGTTGGTTGATCGCCTGGTATGGTTGGTTGGTTTGGTTTGGTATGGCTGGATTGCATGGTCAGTTGGTCTTTTTGATGTGGCCCTATCACCAATGATTCCAAAATATTAGTCACTAGGATTATAAAGGGCCTATACAATAATTAGATATATCGAGCTGTTTGGACTTATGCTGGCCTTGCAAATTAAAAGTTTAAAAGGCCTAACACCAATGGTTTGTTAGTATAATTGTTACCATGTAATGAGTCTAGCTGAAGTTAGCATTAGCAATGCCAAAAACAAAGTTGGGACATGTGGTGGTCGCAGGTATGCCAGTAAACGAATACTTAATCATGATCTGTACTCTCCAATAGCTCGCTGTTTCGAGCAGGTACTAAGATTGGTAAAGATTACTACTTTGGTGCAAAAAATGCATAGCTAAAAGCACAGTCGATAATAAAATGCATATTGTGACAGAAGTGACGAATGCGATATAACATACTAAAATGATAGCTAGGGAGATCAGGAGAGATATGATCTATCATTTTTCGCATCAGACAAAGATCTGCGATGTGATGCAATTGCAACGGCAATGTGTGATTGGGGCCGATGAAATAGACAGTTACATTACTGATGTGTTGGAGGGAGTTATGACATAGTGGTAGTTGAGCGAAAAAGAGTCGAACATTAGGGAGCCATCAGATAATATATGTCACCAGGGGGGCAGGGTGGTGAGGGGATCCTAGTAAGTTAATGGAGTGGAAGAAATTTGCTTGAGCAAGGGTGTGTCGACAGGTAAGGGGTGGGTGAGTCATCGGACAGTTAGAAGTTTGTCATCTCCAGCATCTATAGATCATTCCACGCCTCGGACAACCTTAGACCTGTGTCTTCGCCCTGCGACGGCTCTCATCCGGGGTCCTGTCAACATCTAGAAAATGTCAGTGGAAAACTTCAATATGTCTGCTAAGTCAGTTAAACTGGATTGCTACGAGGTGAGTTCCAGCCAGGTTCATCTCCTCTGTTCCAAATCTACAGTTGAATGCTTCGGAAACCCTGCCTATAATGAGAACATAAGTGTATATAGAGAAGAATGAAGTGATTACGACAAGTGTGGTGTAAATAATGAAATTATTAGTGTCAACTGTAAATGTTTTATTAATAGCGTAAATATTTATTATGCTTAAGTGATATAAATGGACATTACTCATAATACCAAAAGGATCTTCGAAAGAATATATTAATTGTGATGCGAAATATTTTTTTAAAGTGAAATAATTTTATTAATAGTGTTTTTTGTTTATTGGTGTTGGTATACAAATTGTGTTGGATAGTAGCGAAAAAAGTAAGTAAATAAAAATAATTAAATCAATTTTGTGTGTTTTTTTATTTTAAAATCTAAGTCATTACAGTGTACAAACGCTTAGTCAAGCTTGTGGTAATAGTGAACGGGAACACACATAGCAATAATTCATCCACAGGGCTAAACATATACACATTTTAAACAGAACTTTTAAAAATAATACTTAAATGTGTGAAGGAATAATTCTAACTTCATTGAAGGTTTCCTGAATTGAAACTAGTGTATAAAAATACCAGAGCGGGCCACAGCAGTGGTAGTTATTCACGCACTGAATGTTTTTACAAACAAATACACCCAACATAATAATTTTTTTCTGACTTAACACATAAAGGTAATAAAAATATATGGGCAGGAAACAACAATGGTAATTATTCTTAATAAATTATGTTACAAAACAAATTAAATTATACTTTTCAGAAAGTATGTTATTTTCGAAATATATGTGATGAAGCAATTTATTTTCTTCATAAGTTTTACACGTCTATTGAAAAACAGAGACCTTGTCGGGTAACAAGTGTATACGATTAGCCAGAAAGTTTCTACTGCTGTGATGGAATGAGCCAGCGAGATCTGCGTGCAGCTTGGCGAAGCTCTCTTCTGCTGCAGGGCGCCTGGCCTGCAGAAACTCCGTGTCACATGGAACAATGGCCTGCACAAGTACTATAATGTACATTTACAGGTAATTTTTACACGACTGAACAGTCTTGCGGATCAGAGTTTCCAAATAAAAGGTTGGGTATTGTAATATGAGAGCTGCATATTTGAAAAATATAAAATAAGCAAATAATTATAACTTAGTAGAATTGTGTGTGAACGTTCGCTATTCAATTTTTCAAAGTAATAATTTGGAAGCGATCTAATTGTGTTTTCATTGAAATAGTTGTAAAGTTTTGCAATTGGTTAGTACAGTATGTGCAAATAACTTGTAATGAAACTTGTTATTAGAGATTGAATTTTTTTTAAATTAGGACAATTGGCTTTCTAACAAATACAAATACTAAAGAAAAAGGAATGAGGCTTTTTCGATCTGGAAAATTCTCTATGCATAAACTGTGGGACTTCTTGAAATGATAGGTGGTATTAGAATCCTACAGTTTGAAATGGATGTCATGTAGGTTTTCATTGCTTAGAATTTTTCGATTCCCCTTGATCTGAATCAATGTTAAACTATTAACACTAACTATTCCCATTTGCAATGCACGGAACGAATTTGCATGGTATTAGACTTATATTAAATATTTGGCTAGCCTCTCGGGGTTGTAAATTCTCTTGTGTGTCGTTATTTTTTTAGTAAGATTTACACATTAAATAGTGATAATATAAACTTGCTTAAAACAAATATATGGGCTAACTCTAAACATCTTTTTAATGCAGTTGGCTAAGGAGAATAGCTTTGCATTCGATCTCAGCTGGAGGCTTCATTTGTACGAGGGAAGTGTGTGTATGAGAGAGAGAGAGAGAGAGAGAGAGACAGAGGGGGAGCTGACCAGTAGCAGTTTCTGATGGCTGAGGCATGAACTACTCAGATCCAGCGCTGTGACTGTGGGAGCTGGTACAGTGCAAGAGGGTGAACCAAAGATATGACTGTCTCTCCTGCTCAGAGGAATCTTTACACACAAATGCAGGCAACAAAATAATTTATTTTCTTGGTTACTAAGTGTCAAGGAACATTACTAGAAAGTAAATTTGATTAATCCAATATTTTAACACATATAATTAAAAATAAGAGTCACACACTTCACGACTACGCACATGAGTGCAAACAGGAATACATTTGAACAGTTATTATTGATTTTATTAGTAAAGTTAATTATTATTTTATTTTTTACTAATTTAAAAAACAAGACATATAGGTTGTAATACATATATGCAAATTAAGTAACATGTTCGTACAGTATATGAAAGAACCATGTAATTAAATAAATAGTTTATTTTGCGTATGGTGATGTAGCCAGCGGGATGTGGGATAGCACGGTCCGGGACACGAGAGCTTATAAGGGTTGCAGTGCCCGGTCATCTCTTTGTGTGATGTATAAGAGAAGCGGGGGTGCAGCCATGGATTGGTCTGCGCTACATGAGTAGTAGTACATTTCTTTACATGATTGAACAGTCATTATTCATACTTACACTTTACTGAAAAAAAAAAATCATGGATGAATATGTTAAACCCATTTTACTAAATTGAAATGATGGGAAGTTAATAATATTGCTAACTGCTAACATGATACTAAAAATGGTGGGACACATGATGGAACAGTCATCTGAATCAGAGATTACAAACATGTGGTTGGGAAATATTACAAGAAAATCTACTGAAAATTCATGAAGTAAGGTTAGAAAATATTTGTCTTCATTTATTAAATATATTTTTTTTACATTGTAACAGTTACGGCCAAGCTAGCTGAGTGGTCGCTGAACATTCCTACTTATATATTAACAAGTGAAATATACACAAATAAAAAGACTTTACTGAAAACTTGTACTGAACATTTATTTAACTAAATAACAATTATTCGGTTGCAGTTGGGCTGAAGGTTTTGGTGAAATTTATACACAGTCTGTAATCGGGAGTGGCACGTGTGGACATCAACTTAGGTTGTGTACACATTGCACATACTTATTGTCTAATTAATGTTTCGGTATTTGTGTTTGATTTGTTTTAATTGTCTCGATGCTTATTTCATTAATGTTTCGGTGCACCTACTTAGTAAATGTTTCATTGTCACAGTGCTTGTTTTAATTATATTGTTCGGAATATATTTAATGTCTTGGTGATTGTGATTGATTTGTTTAGTTGTATTTAATATTGCATTGGTAATCACATATTTGTTGCATAGTCTTAGTAAATAAAGTTTCGGTACTTGTGATCGATTTGTTTAAATTGCCCATTGCTTGTGTTTAATTATATTTTTGGCGTATCTTTAATATTTCGGTATTTGCGATTGATTTAATTATATTTAATATTTCTTTGGTAATTAGTTTTTTGTGTGTACTTAATAATTGTTTAATAATCTCAGTGCTAGTTTTAATTATATTTTCCGTTATATATTAAATGTCTTGGTGCTTGTGACTTATTTGTTTAGTTATTTTTAATGTTTCATTGGTAATTAGTTTTTTGTTGTACATACTCAGTAATTAATGTCGGGGAACATGACAATTTTTTTTGTTTGTGATTTGTTCAAGTGCTCATTGCTTCATTTGCAACGATCTTTATTTTTTCGGTCATTACACACAATTCCGAGCATAAAGAAGAAACATCTATGCTCCCCTCCCCTCGCCCACCCACAGAGAACATTCCCTCGGCAGCCAGCAATCAGGATGCACGTACCCTGCTGCTCTCCCCTTCCCTCCCCTCATCAACCCCCTCGCAACTCATTCCCTTGACAGACAGCGACTAGAACAGACCTCTGCCCCTCCCAAAACATCCTCCTCTTCACTCGCCCTCCCAGCTCATTCCCTCGTCAGACTCCTAACAGGATCGATGTACCCTGATGCTTTTTCGCCCTTACCGCCCCTATTCCACCACCACAGCTCATTCCCTTGCCACCCTGCGACCAGGATGGACCACTCCATATCCTGGACCCCTCCCCTCATCCACCCTAAGAGAACATTCCCTCATCTACCACAGTCCACAATGGAACTCTCCTGCTCCCGACTCCCTCCCCACACTTCATCCAGCCACAGAGCTCATTCCATCACCAGATACCAAACTGTCAACATCTAAAATGGCCATTATGCCATTCTTGCTCCAAGGAGGGGTAAACACATATATGTTGCTACCCCCATCCCTCAGAGCTCAGTCGTGCAAAAGACTCTGACGAAGCAACATCTACTCTTTGGACACAGACCTTATCCTCAATTAACCCTTTCTATCGATTTATCCCTTTGAATAAATTTAACCAATTTTTACCAATATGTAACACTTTTTACCAAAATTTAACTCTTTTTAACGGTATAGTTAACTCTTATCGGCCCTTTTTACCTGCAATTTATACACCTACGATTACACAGGTGCGATTAAACAATTAACCCTTTGAAACCAAATGGCCCTTAGGCCACTCTTGCACTTTGTGTTGTAGAACCACCCTGCTCCCAGTACTCCAGGGGGGTGAGGTGGGGTGGTGATGGGACAAGCACTCAGAGGTCCTCGCCTCCGGGATCATCTCCCAGGTTAAACAAATGCACCCAATGCCAATATGGGCGAAGCAACAGTTTTTCCTATCCTGTCCGAGACCCCTTCCAGGTTAATCCAATACAGCTGATGTCAATAAGGGCGGTAATGCGCCAGAATCCCGTCGCTCTCACTACTAACTTGCAATGTGAAAATTACGTACTGAAGAACATAGCTGTGGAAACATAAGAACCATGTATGTGAACCAGTCTTTTAGCGCAAGACCAAACAACTGATTCGCGCCTTCGCGGACATTCTAAAAGTTATGTGTTTTAATGACTGTAAAAGACTGACTGTGGATAATGATAGTTACCATCAGGAATTAGATCAATTTCTCATCTACCATTGAAAATGAGTTAAAACAAATATAAATTTAGACGAAGAAGTATTATTTGCATGTCTACAAAGTCAAGGAATATTATCGCGCAACACGCAATGCTTACAGAGGACAGATCCAAAATATTGGAAACTTGGAAGATTAGTCTATATGGCTACCAAATGTTTCGCCCGTCAAATCAATAACATGCACATTTCATAATTGCCTACTGCGTTAAGAGAAATAGCTTAATTGTTTTCGAACTAACTTTTGCAGCTTACCGAGAAGATGGCTTCTGTAAGATAAAGACCGTCGGCGATTTTAGAGCCATAGCCGAGCATGTAACGAGTGTGCAGTGGCAGTTCACCAAGAGAATGAATGTGGTTGTGGGCACAAAACGAAGGTTAACTGAAAAGGGTGGGAGAATCCATAATATGAACATAGAATGCATCGGTTTCATGGTTGGCTAGAGTAAATGATGTTCAAAAATACAGAAAGAGTAAACGGGATGTATGTAGGAGATTTTTTGACAGGTTCTAAAGAAGTTTGTCAGCAAATATAAACAAAATCTATAAAAGAGAGTGTTTTTAATTAAATGCTCTATGTGAGTTCCCTAATAAAATGCATCATTCTATATACTACTCGACGACATGTTTGCTGGCCAAGAAAGCAGGTTTATTGTCTGAACTGTTAATCAAATATTTTAGCCAGTTACACATTGTCCCAATGAACTTAGTAGTTGTAAATACTGAGAACGACGATACAATCGAACTTATTACACATTGTTCCGAACACAGAGATTCCAAGAAAACACCGGTAGTTGTAAATACTGAGAACGATGGTACAATTTTACCTACAAATATTCACGTTTCCGAAGATATGTGTACGAAGTGACAATATGCACCGAATCTGGATTTTATGTACAAAAATGTATGAGAAATAGCCATCCAGTCCAATGCTCTGGTTCGTCGATAGCTATGAATTTCAACATTCTCGCAATTGTGTTAAAAGTTATGGCATGTAGACGTATATCGATATGGCGATAAAAAGCTCCTTGGTGTTATAGAAATATTTCCTCCCTGGCTGAATTATCCAAGTCAATTTAATGACATACGAATGTCCTGGTTTTATTAATTGCTGCCTAGTTGTGTCAGGTTAATAATAAATTTTCTGTTTCCACATGTTAGTAAAACTTCCCATTAAATTTGTGTAATATATCCTACTTATTGTACTCATATATGTAGTACCTTATCCGTGTTAATGCCACTATTAATGGTAGCTGATGATCCCATTATAAGAATGAGTAGAAAACATATTCTATTGCTTATGTCTCTAATGTTCATTACGTCCATTCGTTTATAATTTGCATGCAATATTTTACTAGGGAAACCCAGAAATAGAAATTAAATCCTCAAAGAAAGTTTTACGTTGTCCGTAAAACCATCTCAGGGCTACAATTTGCTTACTAAATTCAGGTGGTTTTAATAAGGCTGTTTGTATCACACTTGCGCTGGTAAGTGGACAGAAAAAAGCAAGACTTAATGCATATCACATGTTTCACTCACCCTTGCACGATCCATCTTAACGGTTGAGTCGACAAGCTCTTCGGACGCACCGGAGTCTGTCATTGGTAGGAATTCGTGAGTCGTTCGGTAAGCTAACTGAGGATGTTTCTTCTTTCGGGAAATTGCTGGCTCACATTTGGAATGCACTGAAAAAATACCCAGAAATCAGCCTGTCAGTTCTCGTGTTTCTTCAAACGATTAAATAAATTCTTTACTACAATTAAAAACTATATTACTATTATGGTTAGCAAATAAAATAAATAATGGCCTCCGCCGACTTTGTGTTAGAATTACGGCAGCGAAATCTTAAAAATATATTTTGATCCTAAAACCTGAAGGTATAAGTAACATGAGAACGCTATCGATCATTTTGTCTAGATTTTTTTTTATTTTTTATGTTTTTAAATTTGGAGAGGGAATTTGAATTCCCTGCTAAAATTAATGTAATCATACTGCAATACATTAGCAGAGATTTCCAGGTAAAATTATACAACCCCTTTTTTTGTAACAAATATATGCGACCTTAAGCCGCCAATAGGCGAGCTGATCTCCAGTAACATGATTAGAGCGTGACTTTAATTGTCACTGTCTTTTGTTTTGTGCCTTGAGGTTATATTTTAACATTAATTATTCTGTTTGAGTTTTTTATTTAAAGAATATGTTTGGAGAATTCGAATTACCATGAGAAATTTAATGCAACATTGTGAATCCAGACAGAATATGAATTTGCAATTCTAAGACTATATCACAAGGCTTTGTATTAAAAATAGAAAGACATATTATTATATAAATATATTAAATCTATATTAATAAGCATTGCTTCAATATGTAAAAAGTTTCTTACTTTGGCAAATAGCGTTATTTATAGTTAAACTTATAGAATATGCGGTTTAACATAAACAGTCTTATAATTCTGTGCAATCGAAATTTGATTATTCTATTTCAGTACTTCTTACTTTGAAAGCATATTTAGTTTTTTGAAGAAATGCATTACACCCGTAAAAAAATCTGTATTATTTAATGGAGCAGATATTAGCTTTAACCAAAAAAAATCCACTACAATATTAATTTTGCTTTTTGCTTTCCTGATATACACATACATATTAATAAATGTATAATAGTCAACTTTATAATTCTAAGCCTTTTACTTTCATTTGTACAGTGTATCGAAGTGATGGAACAACAGAACAGCTTAAGCAAATTCCTGATTCAAGTGTTCAGTAGAGATAAGTACGCCCGAGATGCATAGTCATAACATGTAGGCACACAGCTGCCCAGGAATATGAATCACAAGATTTGTCCAAAACGGCGGATCATATTGAAGTATACGGAAAAGCCAAGACATAATATATAAATTAATACAATATATTCCGGAAAGTAAGTTGGTCGGCAGCGAGACTATGTGAAGATATGCCCATACGAAAACATATTAAATACCTTGCCAATAGAAATGCTCCCCCGGCAGGCTTTGATGGGCATAAACGTAGTTCCATCAGTCTAGGAACTACGGCTTATACGAGGTTAAATTAACTCATGAAAGCACCTAATATTTAGTTGCTTCTTCCTGTAAATTTTGTATAATTCCGACTCAAATTATGTAACAATCAATATAGTTATGGGGATAATGACTAGTAATACTGTCTTGATCAAGTCACAAACTAGCAAACAGAAATGATTCTAAGTAAAATAAAATAGCCGATTCTGGCCCATGGTTAATGATTGTGGATTGTTGTGACATCACAGTGCACAACCACCAGTTTTGCCTGTATTAATTAATGACCCCAACCAGCATTTTGGATTTCCCTGACCTTGATGTGAGATGACCTTGGGATGCCCTTGAAGTCAAGAATTCCAAAAAAGTCGGAAAAATTAGGTAACGATCCTTTTTCTAAATTCTTAAGCTTTTAAACAAAATGCGATATTTAATACAGATTTGTAAAAACTTTGGAAATTTTTCAAAAATATGGTAAAACTTCGAAGATTTACACGCAGAAAGTTTGGGGTTAAAGTCTCGTAAAGGGGCAAAGTGCATTCTCCTGGCATGGCCACCATCAGACAATTTTTCCCCACTGCCATGATTTTAATATTTGTAGATAATTTATTCAACCTCCACCCAACCATCTCCATCCTCCCATATCACAGCTGCCATTCACCATATCTCAGCATTTTTCCACTAGAGTGTGCTTATAACTTAGGTTTTCAGTACTGTTTACTAGAGTGCATCAATAACTTGTGTTTTCAGCATAAACCAACAGATAACATGCCGTATATTTTTAAACCTGGTGGCTAGAGTGTGATGAAATCGACTCACGCACGAGTTATGTGAGTATGAAGGACTTGTTCGTTATTTTAAAGTGATAGGTAAACGAGTTATACCTATATTTTCATTGGTGCTTTTTTTAGGAAGAGCTAATACATATTATATGCGACAGTGGGAGCTCTGTTTGACGCTTTACAGCAGAGACAATGTGGTAAAACATTGTTGCCCTGTTATAAATTTATTTCCTTGTCCATCACAGTAGAAGCTTCCGATTCGTTTGGGGCATTGTCTTCCCCAATATAAATTCCTTAACCCCGATATTACCACATTACCCGGAGAAGTGTCTTGTATACTGATGGGTAAAATGCTAAATATATATTCCAATAAACTTAATATTTAATATCTTTTAAAAATGACTTACAACTTTCTTGTCGCAGATATCAAAACACAGCATAGCATAGTTTAAATTTGTATGGAGAGGCAAATTGAATAAACAGTTGTTTTGTTAGTAAGCGCAATAATATGATTATAAAAGTTGTTGAGTTAAAATGATCATTATCATTGTATCTTAGCACACGTCACTTGAGTGCTATACAAGTTCCTCGAATATGACCAACTGTCATGTTAGCCAGAGATTGGTCAAGTTGGTTACAACTTATTCCGATCCTATGTTCTTGGGGGACGCCCTCATAAATAATGGGATATTGGCTGTTGCTAAGGTGACAAACAGAATCAAGAAAAACTCTAGATTTATTTAAGCATGGTGTGAACTAGCTTATGAATTTAATTTTAAGATATGTAAAACATAGAGAGGCATAGAATCGTGGGATAGCTTTTTTTATATGAGGGTTTGTGATATAATGCATTATGTGTGAATTGTGCATGTTACCTATGACCTTAATATAAAGGCTCAAACACAAATTATTAATATGTTGTTAAATATGTTGTGAATTTGGGGCTGTAACATCATCAGGTTTAAAATGAGAGCCAACTATTCTTATGAGAAGGCATAAAGCATAATTATCTATGTTACTTTGATGAATGTCATGAGTGTTAGCAGCAGTATGAATTTGGTTCTTATAATATCAATGCTTATATAAAGGAATAATGTGTTTTATCACTTTGATATAAGTTAGTAGCAGTAAATACAGTATGAATTTGGTGGCTATAACTTCAAACTTCTGAAAATTTCAGAGAAGTATCCTTATATCAAGGCTAAAGGCATAATGGACCACAATAGAATGATAGAGGTCAGGAGTAATATATGTGACACAAATTTGGTTACTTTAGCAACAGCGGTGACTCATGATGGTCAACTATGCATATACGAGGGCTTAAGCCATAATGACTTTATCACCTTGATCGAAGTCAGGAGTGATACTTGTGATATGAATTTGATGACTATAGCTAAAATGGATGGTAAATAATGGCCAACTATGCTTATAACAAGGCTTCTGTCCCTGATAAACTTTAGGAGTGATGCCTATGATATGATTCTGGTGGATATAAAAATTCATTCGATGGAAAATGATGGCCAACTATGCTTTTAAGAAGCCTTAAGTCATAGTGGCCATATCGCCTTGATTAAAATAAAGAATGATGCATATTTTATAATTTTGATGGCTATAGCTTTAAAAGATTCTAAACATGTCTACAAGGCTTTTAAGAAGGCTTACGTAATAGTGGCCATATCAACTTGATTGAAATTAAGAGCGATGCCTATGATACGATTTTCATGACTATATCTTTAATAGATCATAAATAATGGTTACTATACTTATAAGAAGTCTTAAGGCATAACTGATTATGCCACTCTGAACAAAGTCAGGAGTGATACCTGTGATATAAATTTAAGGTATATAACTTAAATGGTTCGAAATGGTTGCAGAGTATGCTTCTAAGAAGGTTTAATACATAATGGAACCTGACACATTGATCGAAGTTAGGTACGATGCCTATGATATGAATTTAGGGGCTATAACTTAAATGATTTGTAAATGATGGCTAACTATGTTTATAAGTTCGTGGGAGTAAGATATAGGCATACTGCAATTAAAACATGACCTGTGGTAAGGCAACAGCTGTGTGGTTTTTACGAATCGGACTGGTTACATAATTAATATTAAAAATAAAAAATCACATCTGAGCCTCCTAAATTCAATATTGTTTCGAATAAGCGTGAATAATCAATATTCATAATGTTTCATTAGCATTCGATTTGAAAATTTTGGTCCAAAAATACATAACATTTGGTATAGCTACTACCACATTTATATGTTTATAAAATATACAGAACTGGTCATAGTAACATGATAATATTTTATGATGACATATTCTTAACTGCCAAAAAAAATGAATCCACAGAACTGTCACACGACACAATTGTTTGGAAAATTTAAATAAAATTTAATAATTGAAATACACAACTTTCATTTTATAAAATAATATTTTGCATATTCTGAAGTTTTATGTCATAATCTAATTATTATTTTTAATACTAGTTCGTAGACACTTCGCTCGATATAATCATATGTAAGATTATAAAATTAAATTTAAATTAACTACAAATTACATCAATAACTTACTTTTTTAAAATATACACTTTGCATAATTTATGGCTATGGCATTAACCTAATTCTCCTTGAAAATGTATTTTTTAATGTCACCTTATAACCTCTTTTGTCTACGTTTTTTCCTGGTGGCTGATGACTTAACTCCAGAATCAAATCTGGACAACCCCAGTGCCCCTAGCAAGCGATTACAGAACTGAAAGTAAAAAGAGGACGACAACAGGCAATTCAAGATGGACGCTTACAGCAACAGACGAGGGACGATCTGCACTCCCCTGGCGACGAGAGAACTATGATAAACAAAATAGATGCCTACAGCAGCAGACAAGAAGGGTGAGAGAAGTTAGAAGGCTTAATAGAGCATGAAGGTGTATCTAGAAAGGTCTAGGAAAATGATGGACAATGTCGACATGGAACAATATAACATGGAATAATATATATATGAATACCTAGAAACAAGATGGCCTATGTTGACATGGAATGACAGAGCATGAGGCGAAACGAAAATGACTAAGAAAATCTAAATCTAGGATGGTGGATGGAAAATGTTGCTCAATATGGCTACCTCTTTTCTCTGTTTCAGCCGCATCCAGCCACAATGAGCAAATGTCACTCTGTCAATATTAGATGCGCAAAAAAAAATTCGGGCAATTTTGCATGTTTCGAGTAAAATTCAAAAAATTTTCAGGGAAATTCTAGGGAGTTAAGTGTTTTCAAGGGAAAAACGGGAAATTTTGAAGAGAAAATGGGAAAATACCTGATGTCAAAGACAAAGGTTCAGCACCTAAGATGGTAGAATCCAAGATGGCGGATGGCTCCTAGCTTCTGTGCAGATGCATGTGCGACTGGATATACATTCCTATACTACTTGTATAGAAAAGTGCCAGTAAAATAAATATTATATAAGTAGTAGTTTTAAAAATTGCCATATTTTAAATAATAAACAACTATATAAATAACGTACTGTAAAACCCGACATTATTAGTACGATATCAAATAATAATTATATTTATTGTATAAATTGTTCAGTAAATCATCTTACAAATTAAACAACATAGAGGTTTAATATGTATATATAAAAATCTAAGTATTTAAATGCATAACGATCTTTTTGAATGTTTACAAAGCAATTATTTTAAACCTGCAAGAAAAAAATGTCCAACAAGAAAATCATTTTGTTTCGTTAATGAAAAAAGAAAGTTATTAATGCGTACTTCCTGTCGTAGAATTTACCTTTAGATATGCATTTGTTTAAAGTATTGAAGGTAAAGAATGTTATATTATTGTAAACATCCGAATAAATAAATATATATATATATATATATATATATATATATATATATATATATATATATATATATATATATATATATATATGTAGAATAGTGCCTCATTATATTATTCATGAAGCTTTAATTGTAACAAATTGAACAAAATTTGATTAAATAATTAAAAATTATAATATTAATCTTTATTCAACGTTTCCCAAAAAAAAATTAAAGCGAGATTTGACAATTCTTAAAGATGTGGAAGCAGTTTGTTTACAAGGTGACTATCTGAATTTATATATAATAAAATGTAAGTAATGGTCATAATAACACAAAATATTTAACGACTGATATAATACCAACATTAACAACATTTATGAGAAATTATTAAGAGATTCTTGAAATGGCATACGTGCAACCAAATAATAATATGGACCAGATTATAATATTTGAAATGTAAGTTACAAGAATTTTAGCGAAAGTATAGAACTATAATTGGTTGACATGATTTTACCATTGTTAACTAGAACCCAACTCGTGTGTCTATAATCATTTTTGTAAATCCTGGAATGGTTTCGTTAGGGTCAATAAGACCCTTAAATATTAAAACAGGAGTAATTTGTAAGACTTTACTTTCCAATGAGTTCCCAGTTTTATTAATAACGGCTTATCAGATAACACAAAGTTTTTTTATTTGATAAACACGAAGCAATCGAAAAGCATATTAGAGATCAAATAGGACATTATGTGACGATAAAACATTGGGCGTTTCAACCATCGTTTCAAGCACGCACCCTAAAGCAGTATTTATTAGTGAACCAGTCTTATATTAGTTGACTACGATCAGAGACATAACAAGTGTAAATGCTCGAAGATTTAATAGTTTGTTCTCGAATGTAAATGGAACAAATATAATTTTTATTTTTAATTTTAATATATATGTTTTATAATTTCTTGTGTACTTATCGATATAGTCATTTTTTAAATTATGTAATTATTATTTACATTAAAATTCCCTTCCGTGTTAGTTCTGGTGGTCGGTGGTGGAGCCCCTTCACAATTTTAGTTGGCATCGATTCTGGGGTCATGCTCAATGTCTTGGGAAAGTTAGATTAGTTGAAATTATTTTCCCCAACGACCACGTTGAAGGTGGGTGATACTGAACAGTACCCAGTGACCTTTAACTCGAAAAATCGAGAAAAATTGCAAAATCGAAATATCTACAATCGAGAAAACTGTGTTACTAAATCCGACCGCCATGTTGGATGTGGGCAACCTTGATCTGGACCCCAGTAACATTAAACTGAAAAAAATCGAAAAAAAATCATAAAACCGAAAGGACTCAGAATAATCGAGAAAAATATCATGTTACGGTCACCAATCACCATAATTTATGTAGGTGACCTCGACCTTAGTAATTATGAAATCAAAAATAGAAAAAAAAATTAAGACATTAAAAAATTAATCGTAAAAATCGAGGAAAAGATTATGTTACTGATCACAAATGTCATGTGGGTGACCTTGATCATGGCCTCAGTGATTAAATATACGACTCGAATAATATCATAAAATATTTTTAAAAACTTGTAAATATTGAGGGGAAAATTACATTACCTACTCCGACCGCTATGTTGAATGTGGGCGAACCTGAAATCGATTCCAAAGACCTCGGATTCGAAACATGTTATGAAATTGTCAGTAATCGAAAAACTTGTAAAAATCGAGAAAAATATTACATTATTGATTCCCGATCACCATGTTGAATATATGTGACCTTGACATCTGCCCTGGTAGTTGTGAAATTGATAAATACAGAAAGTCGTACAACTAGAAGAAAAAACTAATAAAAAGTTAGGAAAAGTTACATTACTGGTGCCATTATGGACGCGTGTGAACTATCAGTAAGCGACTGATTAATCGGATTCCCTCAACACCTATGCCAATTAATCTCCCCCTCCCCCGAAATATATCTTTCAGCTTTTCATAGCTCTCATAACCGTTCTCCTCCTCCTACACTCACACCACCATGACACACTCGACTCTCCACTTCCCTCACAATTTCCTCGGCATAGCTTGGGCCCCTCCCCTTTCCGCACATACCACCAAATACAAAAGCAGCCTATTGAACGCATCACCATTTATTCGCCATAATTCGACCTCCTCACATCAACCAATATCGTCAAATCACCACCTGACACTTCAACCCTCCTCACTGTCAGACCACCAGCCCCTCCCCCTACACATTAACACATATACACACCCACACTCTAGCTTGCTTCGTCCAACCAATTTACTCACAGTAGTTCGCTTATTATTTGGTTCCCCTCCACAAACAATCAGTTGCTACGCCTCGTCTGATCACTCCAAAAATTTCGACTCCCCCTCCCACCAATACCACTACGGTTCGACTCAATTCTTACACTACAGTCAACTCAGCCACCTCCATTTACTCACTACAGTTCTATCCCCTCTGCCCCACCCCTAGATTATTGGCTATTTCGTTGGGCCCCATTACCCCCACCAGCATTTTCCTGCTATAGCACGACACCCACCACTAACCACTAGAGTGTGCTACAGAAGAAAATATTAAATATTGTCGATTTCACATTGCTCGCTCGTGACTGACTGTTGGACATATGGCATCGTGATCACTGAATATATATAATTTTGCACCATGCCACAGTTCTTCATCTGATGCGAAATTCTTATTTATCATTCTAGAGAGTTATAATGTGTACGACACTTTCATCACAGTGTGCATTTTATCGGGCATGATCGCAATTATGAATACATTTTTGCACGAGTTAAATATATTTAAATACCTGCTCGAAAAAGCAAGCTATTGAGAGAAGAGATCAAGGCGAAATATTCATTAAATGTCGTACCTATGAATGTTACGCATCCCGACTTCGTATTTGGTGGTAATGTTGCTGCCTACAGATGGGCTGTTTATATTGTCAGCGATACTGTTCGCAAAACTTTAGGGTTAAGTACTTAAAACAGTAAATTTACCACACCAGCACGAGCTGAATCAGCTCGATATATCTGACTATTGTTTAGGCCCCTTATAAGCATAGTTGACCACAATTTTATCATCACTGGCGATAGTCAAATGCAAAGTGACCAAAGAATATCAAACAATAACGGCCAAGTGGGCCTAACAACTGACAATACGGACATACTACCAAGAACAATAGACAAGAACAAACGATAAGGCAGACCAGACCAAAAATCCATATCAGACTATCAGCCCAACTGGACAATAAGTTCAACCAGACCAACAAACAAGACCAACCGACTAACTACCAATACCAACTGGCAATACAGGCAGTTCATACGAGATGCCCATACAAACCAACCATTACAGGCATCCATGTTAACCTAGCATACAAGCAAGCCATTAAAACTGACTACACCGACGATACGAACCACCCTTACATGCCAAACACACAAACTACCCATTCCAGCTAGCCATATCAGACCATACCAGCCAGGACAACCAGCCACTGAGGCATACTGGGCATCATTGTGTAAAAGACCATCCATATGGACTACCCATATAATCCAACTATACCAGCCAACAATACTAGCCAAAAATACAAACTTAACATACCATTAAACCATACCAACTAGGCATACCAAACAACCATACCAAATGACCAATCTAAAAATAATAAAGTCTGACCAATCATACCAAACATCAATAACAAGCAACATTACGATATGGATATTCAAACTTAACATATTGGCCGACCATACAAAATCATCATTTGGCACAACCATACAAAACATCAATACCAGTCAAAAATACGAATTGACCATGACATCCAATTATTTCATATTTCAGCTAGCCATATGAGAAAGCCATACCAACAAGCTAT
Source organism: Dryococelus australis (assembly GCA_029891345.1). Taxonomy (NCBI): domain Eukaryota; kingdom Metazoa; phylum Arthropoda; class Insecta; order Phasmatodea; family Phasmatidae; genus Dryococelus; species Dryococelus australis. Next base: position 81,189,841 of record CM057009.1, on the reverse strand, counting down.
ACAGACCAGCCATTCCATACAGCCATACGAACCAGTCATACCAGAAGCCACATGTACCATCCATACCAAACAATCACACAAACCAAACATAGCAGGCGACTATACAAACCAAACATACCAGCTCACTGTAAAAATCATACATTCCATCCAACCATATGAACCAACCATACAAGCCCACCATAGATACCAGCCATACACTGACCATGCATACCAATCTCATACTGGCCGACCAATACGAACTAACCATACCAGCCGACCATACTAACCAACGATACCAGCTGACCATACTAAACAACGACACCAGCAGACCTTACAAAAAATAGTACAAGCCGAGACACGAACCAGCCATACCAGCCAACCATACGAGCCAATCATAGAAACCAACCATACGAATCTTCCATATAACCCAACCATACGAGACGAATATACCAGCCGACCATATGAACCAGCCATACTAGCCAACCACACCCATGTAGGAATACACATATGACCAACTTATGGTTTAGAATGGGGTGCCGAGCTGGCTAACTGTTGGCCATCAGCTGGCATGCACCCGGCACCATTGCTTGTTCTGAAGTGGCACCACTTAACTAGCCATACTCTGTCCATAACTGGCCTAAATGTGGTGAGCACGAAAGGCCCAAGCATGGCCCATATGCTTACAACAGCACTGGCCCATCGATGTACTATTTACAGCCATCAGATGGTGAACAGATGGCTAGTAATGCATCCCACCATATTATGTTACACTAGATCACTCATAAATGAATATTTTT